>OX451735.1:425021124-426407913 GCA_948472305.1 Vicia faba | reverse complement strand
CATGGCACCCTTTGATTTAACCATTATGGGGGCCATGCTACGGTTCGATCCTGCATTGTCATATCTCAGAAGAACATTAGCATCATTAATACATATTAAAACATAAAGAAACCGCAATTATGAAAATCATGCAATGAACCAAAAACAGAAAGGCGTATATGTGGGTTTCACACCCTTTGGATCTTCAAGGATGATCTATTCTTACCTTACAGTGTTGTTGGAAGTGAATTGGGTGGCTGGTTTGTTGTGAAGGTGGCTTCAACTAGGATTCTTGCTTTTCCCTAATTGTTTGAAAATTTTGGAATTTTGGAGTGTCTCTTCTTCCAAGGGTTTCGTCCCTTTGATGTCTGAATTGATGAGAATATATAATGAAGAAATTAGGTCAACCATGTTGGGCGTGGACCTTGTAAGAAAAAGCCTATATTTTATCTTATTTATTTTGAATTTAAAATAAACAAAAATCAAAATAAATAGAATAAAAAGGTCAAGGGGTGCATAAAGTGATTCATAGGTTCATATGAAGTATATAAAACACATGGACCTTAAAACAATAACCCATTAGCCCAAAAATTCAAATTTGGTCACTTTAGGTTTCATGCATTTTCTCAAAATTTCCCAACTTGTATCAATCATAACTCTCTCCATTTTCATCATATGAAGGTTGTGATACGGTGGGAGAACTGACTTGATTGTTTTGTATTTTATCGCAAATATTGCGATTAGCAAGAGTCACCACCGACTTTTATTTTATCCAAAAGGAAAGGTGAAAAAGCACAGAAAAGACCTTTGAGATTGTTTCTTGAGTTCGGGGGGTAGATTATGAAAAGGGAAGGTATTAGCACCTTTTTCATCCATGGTTTTCCATGGGCTCTTAGTTACCTGCTAGATCACTTGCTTTTGTTTGAAAGTGTGCTTTGTGTGGTTTTTTTGAAAGTATTTTGTAAAAGAGGCCATTGTTTAGGCAATCTTTGTAATGATTCTCGTTCGTAAGAATGTATACAAATATGTTTGTCTTTTTGAAAATGTTTTCAATGTTTGTAAGGTGTTTGAACGTGTGTAGGTGTTTGTTTTGAAAATAGAAAATATATTTGTTTTGAAATGGAGCAAGTAACTAAAAGTAATCTACCTACTCAAATGTCTTTCTTGTTCATTTTCTTTTCCTTTGATATTGTTGTCTTACCATTGATTTGGTAAGCAACCCTATCTTTGGATGTAAACGGGACCGGCGTGGGTCATCGTATAGCCATGATTAGCAATGTTGCAAGGTATCTTAGCATTTTTTGAGGGACTAAGATCATTTTGTAAGGCAACTTTGAATAGCGTCATCGAGGGACTATGATCTTATATTTGTTTGTTTTGCTAAGATACCTCACATGCGTAATATGGCCATTTTTGTACAAGGCAACCAAGAGGAGTAACCCTAGGGGTGCTTGTGTGCAAGTGTGTCATTTTCATGTTTGATTTTGTCTTGAATTAGGGTTTTCTATTTGGTCGGTTTTATCTTGCCACGCAAACCCTAATTAATAGCATGTTATATAAAAGCGATAAATTGCGAAATTTAAAGATTACTACGCTATTACAATACTTTGTGGGAGGGGGAATATACAAATTTACAAATGGGATTGCGAAAAAATTAAAGCTAATTAACTGTTACAACCATATCGAATTTGTACAAAAATTTAAACAAATGAATAACCATAATAATGTAAATAAATATGCATAGGATAGTGAAAATGATTTTTGTTTGGTTTTTATATAAAGAGAATTTTGATTTGTTTTCTGTCCTAATTTATTTAAGGAAATAATTTTAATTAGAAACAAAATAAATTAAACCTAAACTAGTTAGAAATTATTTAGGTTTTTTTTAGAAAAGAAAATTAAATTCTAAGTTATTTTTAAGAAAATAAAAGTATAGAAAGTTAAATTAAAGACCTAAATTTTAGATTAATTTAACTTATGAAAAAATAAATAAAAACCCTAAATTTATCTATTATGTTTTTAAGAAAGGAAATTAACAAATAAAATTGTTTTTGTCTTTTTATTTTATTTTAAGAGAATATAATATAAATTATAGTTTTACCTAATATAATAAAAATAAATATTTTTGGTTTTTTTTAATGATAAAAATAAAATAATATTAATTTTGAATAAAAATAAAAATAAAAAGAAAATGAAAATAGAAATATAAAATAAATTAGTCAGGGGGTGAAAAAACAATTTTGAGAGTTTTGTAGCAAAAATAAACAAATATGTATGGGTTGATGTGGGACAATAGTAATGCAGAGGTGTATTGGAGCAAAAATGATCAAGCCCAAGTTAGGAGGCCCAACGCGCTGGAAATTGACAAAAAGAAAATGTTCAGGAAATAAAAGGTAGCGCGCTGGTTCGAACCCACGCCCTCTTGGTTACCAGCGCGCTGCCTTGCCACTGGGGTAGTTGTACATCCGTTAGTCTAAATGAAAACACAAATACATAACACAAAACATTGCCTTGCCCTGTTCTTCATCTTTAACCTCTAGCCAGCCGGACCCCCTGTAACTTTTTCATTTCTCAACAAAAATGGAAAGTGATAACATGAACATCATAGCATTTTACTTCATGATTCTAACCATGTACATAAATAAAACTATAAGTTCAAGATCAGAGAGAATTTTGTTGGCCCTAATTCTTAACCTAATTTTTTCAGAAACTTCAAAATTAAAATTCTCTAAACTCAAGCCAAATAAATACAAGCTATGGATATGTACAACTTCGTAGCAATGATGTCTACATTTTATATTCACAAATAGAAAGCTAATTATGAATGTATTAAGAGTTAGAAAAACAGAAAACTCACCTTGAAAATGAAAATTGTGTTTTGAAAATGAGCTTGCTTTAGGATGCTGTGATGATCAGGTTAGCTTCCTTGAACCTCTAGGAAGCTAATGCAATGCTTAGCTTGTCTTGAGGGTGGCTGGAATGGTCTGGAGAGGTCCACCTGTGTTGCTCTGTTTTTGAACTTCGACAATGGGGAAGATAGAGTTACAGTGATGTTTCAGGGTGTGGGATGGTTTACTTGTAAGGTAAGGAAGCTTGGGAAAGCAAAAGGCCTGAAAACGCACGAGTGAAATGGAAGATTCAGTTCACAAGTCAGAAATGGCAAGTTTGGAGGCTTGGTATGCAACTTCTGATTCTAGGGTGTTTCAAGGCTTGGGCATTCGTGGTTTTAGTTGCAAAATGATGGCTTTATATAGAGCAAAAGGTTGGAGGACTTGTGCTTGCTCAGAAGTACAAGATCACATGTCTTGCTACATTTCTTGTTTTTGAAGCAAGTGTGAGAAGTGACTTCTTAAGGCATGATTCTAATCTTGTAGGGTGGCTTGAAGCTTTAAACATATTTTGTTCAGGTTTAGAGGCTTGGTTTGTGCATAAAGAACAAGTCTAAGGCTCAAGAAATAGAAAAATGCAAAAAGCATGCTTTTCCAAAATGGCAATGTTGCCTTTCTTCCAAAAATGGCTATTTTCTTGTACAATGCATTGAATGCTTGGCTTTAGGGTATGAAACCTTGTGCAATCCATTAATGGTGGAGTGACAAACGAGTTTGAGGCCTAAAAAGTGAAGATTGTATAGCCAATTTGCAAATTTGAAAACTTGTTCTTCATGAAAATGACCTATAATCAAAGTGATAAAACCCTAACTTCATCTCTTCGATTCTCCATACTCAAGAATGATCTCAAGGATTTATTTGACATTTTGGAAAGCTTTTAATGTGATCTGCAACCCATATTTGAAATGATTTTGAAAATTCCTCCTGGAACTAGGTGAAAATTTGCCATGAAGTTAGGTCAAAAACCTGCCTAACTAGGGCAAAATTTAACTAAGTTATTTTATTTCATGAGCATGTATTCACAAAATTATATCTTGAGATCCAAGCATATTTAGGAGAAATTGTGTGAATCAAAGTTGTATATTATATAGAGATCTACAACTTTCATGTTGGGAACTTCCTTTGAATCATTTTGTATCATGGTGAAAAATTGGCCTAAAGTTGAGAAAAAATAAGAAATTTTCTATACTTAGAAAAATTTCTAAGTTAAGAAATTTCAAATTTCAAAACAAGATCTTCAATCCTTGATTTCTTGATGAAAAAGTTTCACATTTTGACATGTTTTGATGAATTGTGATCCTTGGCACTTGAATTTGACCAAAAAGTCAAAGTTTGACTTTTCAATATACAGTTGACTTTTGATCAGTTGACTGAAAAACTCATATCTCAATCCAATGAATTTGTAATGTTTTTGAATCATGTCATTAGGTCAAGGTGATGCAATTGAACTCTTGAAATCATGCTTCAAACCAATTGATCATTTGCTAGGTCAAAAATCAAAAATTGCCCCTTCTTAGTCTAAACCCTAATTTTGACCATTTTGCCCTTTTGATGATTTGATCAGATTTCTTGGGGAATTATGGTCCAAACTTGATCAAATGATACATATGAGTCTAATATGTTGATATGGATAAAAAAGTATGAAGTTTGACTGAAAATTGGCCATGGTTTACTTTTTCCCCAATACAGTTGATTTTTAGGTCAACTGTCTAATTGACTGATCAAAAGTGTGATTCAAGGCTTGAAACTTGACATGAGTAATCTTGGGGGTCCCTAATGATCCTTGAAAGTCATATTAAGCATTTATAGTCCAAAAATCCTTGTGCAAACTCAAACCCTAATTTTGGTCATCAGTGCATGAGGAGGTGTCTTGAGCTGGTCAAACCCTAATGTAGTCTTGAGTCAAAGAGATCTTATGAGAAAATTCTTGATAAGTGAGAGGGAAAATTTTGGGGTACAAAAAATGTGACATTTGACTTTTTGGATAGCCCAATATGTCTTCTACAATCTCAATTTTTATCATTTATGCATTTGAAGACTTTATCTTGTTGTAACTTGCCTTGACAAAAAGTGTCTTTTTGTTGACTTTTGAAATGACCTATAATGTTTTGGCACATATCTCTCAAATGAAGCATTTTTTTACTTAAGCTTAGATATGAAAAGTTTTATAGAATTGAGTTTCTTTAAAAATGAGCTTTGGTTGAGGAAAATCTGATGAAGTGTATGGAAGTTGTGCTTGGTCAAAGTTCAGTTGACTTCTCCTTAAGAAAACCCTAATTTGGCAACTTTTGTCTTTTGATGGTTGAGAATTTTCTTGATGAATCATGATCAACCCTTGATCAAATGATGAATATGACTTCAAAATCTTGATATTGACCAAAATCTTGAGGTTTGACTGTATGTTAACCATAGTTGATGTTTTGTCCAATATAGTTGATTTTCAGTCATCTGAGCAATTGATTGAGCAAACTTATGATGCAAGGCTTGAAACTTGGCATGACGATACTTAGAGGCATATAAGAAACCATGAAATCAACTTGAGGCCTTAGAAGTCCAATTTCCTTTGAGAAAAGTGAAACCCTAGTTGTAGGTCCATTGCTTAGGAGGAATTTTTTGTCTGAAAAATTGAGAAACCTAAAAGCATGAGGAAATACTTTGAAAATAATGGGAGGGAAAATTTTGAGGCACAAAAGCTTCCCCTGTTCAATCTTCTTAAACCTGAAGAGTTAGATTAGCATGTATGCCATTCGTAATCTGAAGGTGAAAGAGGATTGAACACTTAAGTGCCCAGAAATTTGCACTCGCGTGTGCAGGAAGTAACGTTGTTGGTTAACAATATTGCTTGAATAGGCTTGAAGATTCCATTTAGAGTGACTGTTAATAGGAGTACCAGAATGAGTCTACGCTTGATTGTATCTGAAGAATACGTTTCAAATGAATTTTTGAGGAAAATGCTTGTCAGATTTAGTCTCTGAAGGACGTGCTTGTCAGATTTAGTCTCGGATGAAAATGCTTATCAGATTTAGTCTCTGAAGGAAGTGCTTGTCATGTATATAGTCTCCCCGTCTTTTTTCGGGAATTAATCTACAATGAAGAAGTGAAAAACACAAGAAGGGGGTTGAATTGTAAAACTTGAAATCAAATGCAGACAACAAGTTGTTTTTATCCTGGTTCGTTTGATCTCAAACTACTCCAGTCCACCCGTCAAGGTGATTTCGCCTCTCTCCAACGAGGTCTTAATCCACTATATTCAACTGAATATTACAACTGCTTTAACAACTGCTAAAGCCTTCTTGAGTCAAAACCACAAACCGGTTTCTCAAGGAAATACTTTCTTACAAAGAAATGAAATCTAAGTGTGTTAAATGTTTTCTACAAAACTGTTTATCACAACTGTGATATTACACAAATTAAGCTTATGAGAACTAGAATGCTAAAACAATAGAATAGGTAATTTGAGAGCTTTTAGCAAATTGGTAATGAGGATGTGTTGTACCCCAAAATTTTCCCTCCCATATTCTTCAAGATTTGCAAAGAGCATGCTTCAAAATCTCCCAAGGGTTGCACAGTCCAATGGCCTCCTAACAGTCAAAAATTAGGGTTTTGGTTCTGGCAAAGAAATTGAAGTTTTCAAGGGTCCAAACAAGTCCCACATGCCTATAAACATTGTCAAGCATCCTTATGCCAAGTTTCAAGACTCACAGCACAAAATTGCACAGTCAAAAACCCTAATTGCTCAAACAGTCAACTGCAGGGGCAAAATGGTCATTTGACAGTCAAAAGTCAAAATTTTTGGTCAACATCTTATTTTGAAGCCACAAACATCATTTGATCAATTCTTGATCATGATTCTCAAGGCATGGCTCAAAAAGTCTCAAGATGCAAAAGTTTCTATTTTTGGACAGTTGAAAAAGTCAACTGCAAATTGACCAAGGCATAACTTCCACATGGTTCATCAGAAAAATTCCATCCAAAGCTCATTTTGAAGAGAATGACATTTCCTACAACTCATCTTCACACTTCAAGTCCAAGAAATGCTCTCACAAAAAGTTATCAATCTCAACATTATAGGTCATTTTCAAAAGTCAACAAAAAGGCACTTTAAGTCAAAGACCATAACTTGAGATTGGTGAATCAAAATGACATGGGACCAAAGGCATTGGTTAGAGGACTTCAATAACTTTTCAAAATGTCCAAGAACATGATCAAAGCTTAAAAATTGAGCAAGATATGCCTTGTGGAAGTTGGGAAATTTTTGGGAATTTTGAAAAGTCAACTTTGCTTCAAATGCCTCAAAATTGCTAATGGGCCTCAATTTATTCCAAGAATCATCACCCAAAAGCTATGCACGACCCATTGACCCAAAGGGGAGTTATTTTCTTTTTTTTTATTAATTAATTGAGTTTATTATCCTATTAATTCTTTTAATTAAAATAAAATATGACAAAAATAGCAAATCCTACATTTCAAATCTTTTTATGCAGCATTTCCACTCATCATTCACTCAAGATTTCGTGCACATCCAAAAGGGAAAGAATCTCCCATGATTGGCAATGTTTTGATGGAAAAAAGATTGAAAAAGATTATGGAAAATCACAAATTTAAAAGGCATTAAAACATGGATTTTGGGCTTTGTTTTCTAACCTAATTCATTCCTCATATATGCACAAACAATAACCTAATGCTAGACACAAGCAAGCTGCGCCCAAACTCAGAGAACAAAAATTGCATTTTTCACAAAAAAGGTTAAAACTGTTTTCACAACTGTCGTGCATTTCAAGGCCTAAGAAGCATCCCAATAGCTTGCTTATACATCCAGGAAGGGATTGCAATCAAAAACACATCCCCTAACCTCAAGAACTGGTAGAACGCCATTGCCCGGTTCATGAAAATTTGCATAATCGTACTTTGAATTTCATGCCATATTAATGCATTTTAATGTTCGATTTATACTAACATGAACTCTCTGAATCTTTTGGTGTCTTTTAATTGAATTAATATCATCTGTATCCAAAGTTGCCATGGACATTTTTTAGGGTTTCAGGAACCTTGAATTGGGGTTTTACGCTTGAGGAAAAATTGGACAACCAGACTAGTACTATCAAAACCAGGGCATCTAGACTAAATGATTGACCACCTCGCGCTCAATTTATGATTAACTGTGCTCTATTCGCTATTTTTGTAGGTACCATTTAGTGGGGGTTTAAAACCCCCGCTATCTATTCTATATTTTCAGGCAAAAACGAAGAAGGAAGAAGAAGATGCTAGTGTGTTGAATGATGGTTGGCCAGTTTGAATAACTGGCGCTTTTTTTATTTGTCCAGTATAACGCTTACTTTTTGCATATATTAATCAGCACCCACTAAATAAACAAAGAAACGCACTGGCTGGGTTGGTGAATGATGTGTCCTTCAAGCATTGGGACCTGGGTTCGATTCCCAGGTCCCCCCCAAACGTTCAATATTTTTTGTCCTAATACTTTCAGGTACAACGCCTCTCCCAGGGTCCATCATACACCCAACACCAGGGCACGCCACATGTCACCAGGGGTCAATCCAAAGGCTATCACGTGAGTTCCACCATATGCATTAGTCAGCTATTCCTCACACGCGCCAGGAAAGTCAACATGGGCTTGCATTTCATGGGCCTAATTGCTCCAATATGACCTCCAGATTGGGTCAACCACCCCCCTCTTGTTTGTATTTCTTTCCCTCATTATTTTTCTATTTTTTTTTATTTGCTTTAATTTAATTATTTTCTTTTAATTCCTCAAATTAATTTTAATAATACAAAAATACAAAAAAATCAGAAAAGTCAAAAATAAAAATATATATTTAATTTAATCCATTAATAGTTTTTTGTATAAATTTAATAACCAATTTAGTTTTAATTTAGGGTTTAAATTTTAATTTGTTTTCTAAATAACTAAAAAAGGGTAGAAATTAGGTTTTAGATTTTTATTCTTTTTCTCAATAAAATAATTTCATCTTATTCTTATTATTAATAATTAATTATTTTTGTAAATAAACTTGGCATTAAATAATTAGGGTAAATTAGGTTAAACTTAAACTTTTTTCTTTAATAATTAAAAACAATTTAGAATTAGGGTTTTATTTAATTTCAAATTTCAATTAATTCTCTTTATTTCCATAAATACCCAAAAACATCAAAAAAATAAGTTCTTTTCTTTAATTAATTTGTAATTTCAATTCAATTTCCTTAAAGGGTCCAACGCCCTCGCACTCGATTCTTATTTCTTTTCGCACGTTTACTTTCATTTCTCTTTTAAATATTATGTAATTGCCCCAAAGCCTTGTAATAGATAATTAGGACATTTACTTTCCGCACTTTTATTCAAATCGGGTCTTGGTTTAATTTGGCGATGTAGACCCGCGCCTTGTAATAGCGTAGGACCTTTATTTTTCCGCATTTTAATTTCCGCACCTTTAAATTGCTAACTATCACATGAAAGAATGTATGCCCAAATAAAATCAAAGCGTAGATCACCAATGCATGACAAGACAAATGATAACTGAAAATGACACACAATTCACACACCACTCCTAGGGTACGCCTCACTGTTGCCTTGCCCCTCGAAACGTGGTCGTCGAGTAGAGGACGTTTTAGTAAGTCCTCATGTCCATGAACATGGCATGGGGTAGCTTCTAAGGTGTCCTCCTATTGCTCTGGTGACCACACTGTCCCTAAACTCGAATTGACCCGAACACCTCCAACGGTGGTGCTACCTACCTCTCAATGGTGGGATGGCACTACCTCAAGGACATTTACACAGAATAATTCCTTAGGGTAGGTAGATGACTCGTAGATACTTGCTCTAATTCAAAACAAATCAAAAAAACTTCTTTTCACACCGACACTTTGCAAAAAGCTTTCAAAAACAACTTTTTAAACACTCTTGAGGACTGATACAAGAGTCGATCTGAAACTTTCAAAGAAACTTTTTCAAACCCACTCACTTTGAAAAGAAAACAAACATTTTGAAAACACAAATGAGAAAGTATCTAAGAGCCCATGGATAACCATGGATAGAAAGGGTGCTAACACCTTCCCTTTCTATAAATCTACCTCCCAAACCGAGAACTAATCTCAATAAGGAATTTTTCTGTGCTTTTGTCCTTTCCATGTTGGAGAAAATAAAAGACGGTGGCGACTCTTGCTTCCGCGACATTTCGCGAACCAGCGTTAAACAGTCAGTTCTAGATCCACCGATCACAGAACTGGAGACTCTACTGGGGACATCTTATAAAGTGAGGTGTACCTTAGGATAGTTCATAACAGTGTTTTCAATTGCTTTGACTTGTTTGCTTTAAATTGTGGGATTGTCTTGGGAGTTTTATAGATCCTAACCCGGATCTGGGGATACCTTCTTAGAAAGTAGCAACAAGGTTGTGAGGGAACTGTGCGGGGTATACCGACATGGTTGAAACAGTCTGCTATGTTGATGTGGCATTTTGGTGTGTACCGGTAACCCTTGAGTTCAGTCAAGGAGAGTACGGGGCCTCCGCGTGGTGTCGTAAAGCATCAACTGACCTTAGGAACCTTAATTGAACAATCTTGGCCTCTTTAGGGTAGTGAGATAACTGACTTTGGTGCAGTCCGAGGTTGGTTGATACTCGATACTACACTCAATTGAGGGTTGCTTTCCTGGAATATTTCGGTCGCCAGTTCAGTGGCTAAATCGAAACGATGAACAATGAAAGCAATCCAGTGATATTGGGACCCTTAGAACCCGGTTACTTCTGATAGGACAGGTTGAGCCCACCAACTTCAAGAGGGTAATACCCAGACCCCATGCTGGCCTAAACTCTAAGGGCTTGTCTTGTGTGACTTGTGTGCCTTACCATGTTTGCCCTTGTAAATATTTGTGGTGTGTTTAATCATAGCATCATGACATCATACAGCATCATATGCATGGGCTAACCATTTTAGGGGTTCGAATCTTCATCTTTGTTCTTGTTTTGTAGGACATGGAAATTGTTCGTAGAAAGACTATTCAGATCAGCCTTGTAAGGATCCCTCCTCAGCTTAAGGAACTTATATCCAGGATTCCCGAGAGTTCTTCTTTCAGTGAGAGACATGGAAGACTCATCAGCTTGGGCAACACCAACATTGAGGAAGACATGATAAAGGTCCTGTTCCAGTTCTTTGACCCTCTGCATCACTGTTTCACTTTCCTGGATTACCAACTGGTGCCTACATTAGAAGAGTTCTCCCGGCTTCTGAAGATCCCTATCCTTGATCAACTACCCTACAACGGTACAGAGAAGGAACCCAAGCTTGAAGAGATTGCTAAAGCCTTACACCTACAACCATCTGACCTCAAGGGACATTGGGAAGTTAGAAGTGGTATCAAAGGGTTCTTAGCCAGGTTTCTGTTTGAGAAGGCCCAAGAATGTTGGAACTCCCTTGACCTACAAGCTTTTGAAGAAGTTATGGCCCTCCTTATCTATGGTTTGGTGTTGTTCCCTAACCCAGATCAGCTTATAGATATCAGTGCCGTCCAGATCTTCATGTCCAGGAATCCTATACCTACATTGCTTGGGGACATCCTTCACTCGTGTTACACTCGAACCATGAGAAAAAGAGGTGTTCTTATGTGCTGTACTCCTCTCCTGGGAAGGTGGTTTATTTCGCACCTTCCGCAATCAGTTTTGAAGAATGAGCGGGGTTTGAGATGGTCACAACGATTGATGACTCTTACACATGCTGACATACATTGGTGTTCTCGGTCCAGAGAGGATGTCACTATCATTGTTCGTTGCGGGGATTACCCTAATGTTCCTTTACTTGGAATCAGAAGAGGTATTACTTACAACCCGTGCCTGGCTTGGAGACAGTTTGGTTATGCTCGGAGGGATGGCCCTCATGACATGTTAATTCCTGACGTAGTTTTTGACTTCGACAATGATGCGCAAGGACTTCGCCAGAGATTTATCAGAGCTTGGAGGATGCCAAGTAGGATAGACAACAAGACCCTGGGGCACAGGAATTCCATCCCGTTGGAACCTTATCTCAAGTGGGTACGAGCCCGCTCCCAGAAGTTAGTAATGCCTTATCCTCATGTGCTCCCTGTGATCAAAGAGCCAGTCTTGGAGGGAGAGGTATCCTACACCATCCAACATCCTGACATGCCCACGTCCTGGGAAGAGATGCAGAAGAGCTGGATCCAGCTTAAGGAAGAACGGAATTCTCTTGAGACCAGTCTACATGCTAGTGAAAAGAAGGTCTTGGAGCTCACCCGCCTACTGCACGAGGATAAGAATCTCAACGCCTACATTGCTCCAAAGAGGATGCGTAGTGTCTTTTGGGATTGATTTGCTTTTGTAATGTTTGCCCATGAGGCTTTGTTGTACCAAACAATTATTTCCTTAATGATAACGTGTGTTCCTTTTTGGCTACAACAAATTTGAATTTTCGAACCCTTGAATGCATTGCATAAACACATATCATTCATCATGTGCATAGCAGGTACTCTTCTTTTCAGGTTGCTTACTGTTCTTCGCTGTTTATTTCAGCATCATGAACCCTGAATCATCAACCGAGATGTCTATCAAGGCCCTTCAGGCGCAGAACGCACAATTTCAGGAGCTGATCATGGGTTTGGCTCAAGGACAAGAAGAGCTGAAGGCTTTGCTCCTGAAGAAGGAGAAGAAAAAGAAGAGAACAGTTCTATTCAACTCGGGCCGGAGGTTTGGTAACACTCTGCAGAATGAGGAAGATGGTTCTTCTGTAGGCAAAGACAGTCCCCAGGGGGAAAGGCTCCAAGTCCGGTGGTCTCAGACAATGAGACTGATTTTAATGAGGAACAGTATCCTCCAGCTGAAGACCGGTACAAGCAGTTGGAAGACCGTCTGAACGCCATGGAGATCCAACAAGTTCCTGGTTTGGATTTCGGAGACTTGGGTTTATCTACTGGTGTGATTATCCCTCACAAGTTTAAAGCACCATCTTTCACCAAGTATGACGGGGCGTCTTGCCCTAAGCTACACCTCAGATCTTATGTGCGGAAGATTCAACCGTACACAGTGGATAAGAACTTGTGGATCCACTTCTTCCAGGAGAGTCTTTCAGGGACTCATCTCGAATGGTTCTATCAGCTGGATGGGACCAAGGTTCATAACTGGGAGGAGTTGGCTACTGCTTTTTACAAGCAATATCAATATAATGCCGACCTTGCTCCTACACGTACCCAACTCCAGGGTATGTCGCTAGGATCAGGCGAAGGTTTTAAAGAGTATGCACAGAAGTGGAGGGATCTGGCTGGCAGGGTGCAGCCTCCGTTAACAGACCGTGAGCAGGTAGATATGTTCTTGGGAACCCTATCCGGGCCATTTTTTAACCACCTTATTGGCAATTCATCTGCAGGGTTCACTGATCTTATTCTGACTGGGGAAAGGATAGAGGCTGGAATGAAGTCCGGAAAGATTCAGAAAGGTGCGTCTTCAAGTGCTGAGAAGAAACCCTTTAAGAAGGAGGCCAGTGCTGTGTATGGGCCTAGGAGACATGATAAACCAGAACGCCGCCAATCTGTCAACACGGTGGTGATTGCTAAGCCTGCTACCGCTCCTCGGCAAACTAATCAACAAAGGGCTGAAAGACCCAGAAGAGAGTTTACCCGTCTGAGTATGACCCTATCACAAATCTTGCCGCAGTTGCTATCCACCAACTTGGTGACTGTCAGAGAGGCTCCAAAGGTTGTGAATACTGCCTCTCCCAAATATAATCCAAATGCACGCTGTGCTTATCACTCCGATAGCCCGGGGCATTCCACTGATGATTGTTGGGCCTTGAGGAATAAGGTGCAGGACCTTATTGATGCGAAAGAGATACAATTTGAGGCGCCGGAGAGGCCAAATATGGTGACTGCTCCTATGCCCCAGCATGGAGTAAATGCCGTTGATGAAGATGTGTATGCCGTTTCTGTGAATGATGTAGCTACTCCTCTGTTGACTGTTAAGAGGAACCTGTTGCTAGCCGGTTTATTTCCGGGTTGTAGCGAGGGTTGCCTTTTGTGTGCTGTTTCCCTTACTGGTTGTCCGTTGCTGAAGTTAGGCATCCAAGGCCTGATGGATGGTAAGGAGATTCTCTTCAAGAAGACCGTTGTTCCGTTTGTTCCTGTGGAAGAAGTATTTGTCGTTACAATTTTCAACAATCCAATCAAGGCTCCCCCGAGGAAGCCAGTTAAAATCATGACTGTCGCACCCATTGTTATTACTGTTCCGGGGCCCCTCCCCTATGAATCTGATAAGGCTGTCCCATGGCACTATGGGGCAGACGTATATGTACATGGTATAAAGCAAGAGTTCAACACTGGCACCAGCATCAGCAATATCACTGGTCCAGCCAAAGTTACCCGCAGTGGCAGGCTCTTCTCGCCTGACATTGCGCCACCAGCTATTCGAAGACCTCTCATTATAACACCTGCAAGTACGCCCGTTTACACTTCTGATTAAGTTGCTTCCCCTGCTGCCGAGTCATCTAATGCTCGGGGCAAAGGGATTGAAGATGAGCCTGCCCGGATGGAGGCACCAAAATCTGTGAGTGTTGAAGCCTCCCAACAAGAGATGGAGGAAATTCTGAAGATAATCAAGAAGAGCGACTTCAATGTCGTTGAACAGCTGGGGCATACCCCCTCCAAAATCTCTATGCTCTCCTTGCTGCTGTGCTTAAAGGCCCATGCTAAGGCCCTGATTTCATTTCTAAAGACGGCCCATGTGCCACAAGAGACCTCTGCAGACCAGTTTACTGATTGCATAGCCAATTTGACAGCCGACAATGGTTTGGGTTTCTCGAATGCTGACCTTACTGCTAAGGGAAAGAACCACAATGATGCCCTGCATGTCTCTATTGAATGCAGGGGCACTACTCTTGCGCACGTGTTGGTGGACACCGGTTCTTCCTTGAATGTGCTACCCAAAAAAGCCTTAGACCGGTTGGATTGTGAGGGCCTGGAGCTGAAACCTAGCAACATCATTGTCAGAGCCTTTGACGGTTCTAAAAGGATGGTTCATGGAGAGGTAGACATTCATATTCGTGTGGGATCTCAAGTATTCAACTCAACTTTCTATGTGATGGATATCCGTCCATCTTATTCCTGTTTACTGGGTCGACCTTGGATTCACAAAGCTGGGGCAGTGACCTCTACCCTACACCAGAAGCTCAAGTACCCCGTCAGAGGGAAGATTGTCACTGTGCAGGGAGAGGAGGAGTATATGGTTAGTCACTTGAATTTCTTCCGGTACATTGAGATGGACGGGGAGTTTATTGAAACCCCCTTTCAGCATTTTGAAGAAGTACCTCCAATATTGGCAGCGGCAGAAACAGTGGTTGAAGAGGACTTTCCCTTGAAGATGGCTTCCTTAAAGGACGCCCGGGCTGTGATCGAGAAAGGTGAATGTGCTAACTGGGGCAGGCTCCCTGATTTTACACCTAAAACTGACAAGTTTGGACTGGGTTTTACTGCAGAGGCTCAGAGGGCTGTGCGTAAAGCTAGAACCGGAAGACCTCCTGTGCTCATCACCAATCCTGGAGTGAATGCTATTGGGGACGAAGATGAAGTGGAAGAATCAGAGTTCGATAGCTGGATCTACCCGACGACTGACGGTGGATTGAACAATTGGACTGCCAAAGATCATACACCTGTTACTTTTGTTACGCAGTAATGGATTCCTTTGTTTTTGTTATTTGTAATAAACAATGAATTAAAACTCTATGGCCCGGTGTCTTACCCGGGGCATCGTGGCTTCATTTATGAGGGCATATTAATTGTCATTTCATATATCATGAATAAAGACCTTGGAAGTTTTCTCGCACTTCAAATCTTATACTCCTTTTCTTTCTTTCCTTGCTTTATATATTGCAAAAACAGCTGTATTTACACACACTCACTCATACAGGTTTCAATCCACTCTGGATCTCACTGGTAACGACTCTGCTACTGCCAGTTATGACTTCGAAAATCCGATCAACTTAGCCGAAGACGAAGGTGAAGATGATTGCAAAGTGCCTGGTGAGCTTGCAAGACTGTTACTCCAGGAAGAGAGGGCAATTCAACCACATGAAGAGCCAGTGGAAACGATAAATCTGGGTACGGAGACAGACCGTAAGGAAGTTAAGATTGGTGCCAACCTAGAGCTCAGCGTGAAGCAACGGTTGACTCAGATGTTACATGATTATGTAGAGATCTTCGCCTGGTCCTACGAAGACATGTCTGGGTTAGATACTGATATTGTGGTCCATCATTTGCCTACCAAGGAAGACTGCCCTCCGGTTAAGCAGAAGGTCCGCCGTATGCGTCCAGAGATGTCTGAGAAGATCAAAGCTGAGGTTATGAAACAGTTTGATGCCGGGTTTCTTGCAGTGACTTCTTACCCTCAGTGGGTTGCTAATGTGGTGCCGGTACCAAAGAAAGATGGAAAAGTCAGAATGTGTGTCGACTACAGGGATCTGAACAGGGCCAGCCCCAAGGATGACTTCCCTCTACCTCACATTGATGTTCTTGTTGACAATACTGCTCAGCATAAGGTATTCTCCTTCATGGATGGTTTTTCAGGGTATAATCAGATCAAGATGGCTCCGGAAGACATGGAGAAGACTACCTTTGTCACTCAGTGGGGCACCTTCTGCTACAAGGTCATGCCGTTCAGGTTGAAAAATGTTGGGGCAACCTACCAATGTGCCATGGTTGCTTTATTTCATGACATGATCCATCATGAGATAGAACTATATGTTGACGACATGATTGCAAGGTCCCAAACTGAGGAGGAACACCTTGACCATCTGCAAAAGTTGTTTGACCGTTTGAAACTGTACAAGCTGAGGTTGAACCCGAACAAGTGCACCTTCGGGGGTTAGATCTGGAAAGCTGCTAGGCTTCGTTGTAAGTGATAAGGGTATTCAAGTGGACCCTGCCAAGGTTAAAGCCATTCAAGAGATGCCAGTTCCTAAGACAGAGAAAGAGGTCAGAGGCTTTTTAGGACGCCTAAATTACATTGCTCGGTTCATCTCGCACCTAACTGCTACATGTGAGCCAATCTTCAAGCTGCTGAAGAAAGATCAGGTAGTACGTTGGAACGATGAATGTCAGGCCGCCTTTGACAAAATCAAAGAGTATCTCCAAGAACCACCCATTCTTATGCCACCGGTTGAAGGGAGACCTCTGATATTATACCTGACAGTACTTGACAACTCAATGGGGTGTGTGCTGGGGCAGCATGACGAGTCTGGCCGAAAAGAGCACGCCATTTATTACCTTAGCAAAAAGTTTACCGACTGTGAGACCCGATACTCACTGCTCGAGAATACTTGATGCGCTTTGGTATGGGCTGCTCGTCGGCTGAGACAGTATATGCTGACTCACACTACCTTGTTGATCTCAAAGATGGATCCTATAAAGTATATATTTGAAAAGCCTGCTCTATCTGGGAGAATAGCAAGATGGAAAATGATCTTGACAGAATACGACATCCAGTACACGACTCAGAAAGCTATCAAGGGAAGTGTATTGGCAGACCACTTGGCACATCAGGCAGTAGACGACTATCAGTCAATAAACTTCGAATTTCCAGACGAGAGCATCATGATTGTGACTGATTGTGAAGTACCTGGACCGGATGAAGGACCTGAGGAAGGATCCTGATGGTCTATGCACTTTGACGGAGCCTCCAACGCTTTGGGTAACGGTATCGGCGCTGTGATAATATCCCCTCAAGGCACTCATACTCCACTTACTGCCCGGCTATGTTTCTACTGCACCAACAACATGGCGGAGTATGAGGCATGCATCATGGGTCTTCAAGCTGCGATCGACTTAAGGATCAAGTTTCTGAGTGTCTTCGGAGATTCCGCTCTCGTGATCAATCAGATCAAAGGAGAGTGGGATACGAAACATCCGAATCTTATTCCTTACAAAGAATGTGTGTTGACATTGATCCCCCACTATACAGAGATAACCTTTGAACATTTCCCAAGAGAGGAGAATCAGCTGGCGGACGCGTTGGCTACGATGTCTTCCATGTTCAAAGTCAAATGGGACAATGAGGCTCCCCGGGTCATCATCTGGAAACTGGACGAACCGGCATACTGTTGTGATCTTGAGACTGAGTTGGTGACTGATAAACCTTGGTACCATGAGGTGAAGAGATATTTGGAAGCTCAGGAATACCCTGAAGGTGCATCTGTCAACGATAAGAAGTTTCTGAGAAGGTTCGCAACGAAGTTCTTCCTCAGCAATGGCATCCTGTACAAGCGAAACCATGATTCGACCTTACTGCGTTGTGTGGATAAGACTGAAGCAGAAAGGATTATGGCAGAGCTGCATGAGGGTACCTTCGGAACACATTCCAGTGGACATACTATGGCGAAGAAAATCCTTTGGGCAGGGTATTTCTGGTCCACAATGGAAGCCGACTGCTATCAACATTCTCGGACATGTCACAAATGCCAGATTTACGCAGACAAGGTGCACGTTCCTCCAGTCCCTCTGAATATCCTGACTGCACCTTGGCCTTTTGCAATGTGGGGCATAGATATGATCGGCGAGATTAAACCTACAGCGTCCAATGGGCATCGCTTCATCCTGGTAGCAATCGATTACTTTACCAAGTGGGTTGAAGTAGCTTCCTACGCTACGATAACCAAGAATGTTGTGGCACGGTTCATTCGGCACAATCTGATCTGTCGATACGGCGTCCCAGAAAGGATCATTACAGACAACGGTACCAATCTCAATAACAAGATGATCACTGAGCTCTGCGAGCAATTTAAGATACAGCACCACAACTCTTCTCCTTACCGGCCGAAGATGAATGGGGCTGTAGAAGCAGCGAATAAAAATATCAAGAAAATTGTGCAGAAGATGACAGTGACCTATAAAGATTGGCACGAGATGTTACCGTTTGCTCTACATGGGTACCGTACCTCAGCAAGGACGTCAACCGGGGCAAATCCCTTCTCCTTGGTCTACGGCATGGAGGCAGTCTTATCGATCGAAGTGCAGATACCCTCTCTCCGGATAATGAAGGATGCAGACCTGAATGAAGATGATTAGATCCAGACACGACTTGATCAGCTAAACTTAATTGACGAAAAGAGACTCAATGCTATTTGTCATGGTCAGACGTATCAAAAGCGGATGATCAGGGCATTTAACAAAAAGGTCAGACCACAAGAATATCAAGTTGGGGATCTGGTAATCAAACGTATCATCCTTCCTCAGAGTGATCCAAGGGGCAAGTGGACCCCTACGTACGAAGGGCCATTTGTGGTTAAACATGTGTTCTCAGGAGGAGCCATGATTCTGACCACTATGGATGGTGACGACCTTCCTCACCCCGCCAATGCAGACATAGTAAAAAGATACTACGCATGATAAACGACCCGCTAGGTTGACATACCTAGGCAAAAATTAGGGCTTCCCGGCGAACCAAAAGGGTTCGGGCAAAATGAAGGGATGAAATGAAAAAATCTGTACACCCGGCAAGCCGAAAACCTGAAAAGGCGGCTTGGGCAAAAATGGGTATCCCGGTGGACCGAAAACCCGAAAGGGCGGTCCAGGCAAAAGTTAGGGATAAAGCGTAATACTATGTCTCATTGGATCACTTTGCATCCAAAATCCGGTATCAATATCAAGTTCAAGACGACATCAATCAATCAGCTTCATCTTCAGCTAGGTCATCAAGTGATGAGACGCTCGAGGATATAAAGGCAATAGCAGAATTGGAACCCAGTGGGATTATTCTTTTCACACAGCTGTTTTATTTTCCCTTTGTACAAATTGTATAAACTCTTTTATTCGGCGGCGTTCTCTTACTAGGACGTCAGCCTCTTGTACATAAACGCCTATTTACAGGCAAATTCAAAAATCAATATAAATACACTTTTCAGATCAATTGCTAATTGTTTTTTTTCCGTTTTCTGTTTTGTTTTGCGAAGAACGTCCAAGGTTCAATTTGTGATATATGCATTTGACACTAATTACTAACTCATAAATAATTGCATACGAAACAAAGGATTAATTACAAGTAACATTAGAAACAGGGGCAATAATGAATGGTCTAAGCGATCTAATTGTTCTGCCCACCCAGGTACCAAGGTAAGTTCAGCTGAAGAACATAACCAGTATATCTTAATTCCCCAGAGAATGAGCCAGCAAGTCAATGCACTCTCCCTAAGCAAAGCTATATTATCAGCCTTAAGGAAGTTGGGTATCCCCAGTAGATCTCAACATTCCCTAGCACAATATACGGACATTCTTAACAAGCATCCCCGGCAGTCTTGATCTAAGATTGTTCCCCGGCGGTATACTAGACATTCAGCGGAGCCACTTCCCCAATACATCTCAAAAATTCCCCAGGAGAGTCCAATCAAGACTTCCCCTGGAGAGTCCAGTCTGAAGATTTCCCCAGGAAAGTTTGAATCAATCTCCCCAGCAGGAAGCTTATCCCCAGTAGATTCTGGAAGCTTGTCACCTGCAGAGCACGTACGCGTCCCTCGGCTTTATTCAAAGGTTATTTCCCTACCAGGATATAACTGGGTTATCCTCAGCCAAAAGCAATGGAAAGATCGTCCTCGGCGAAGTCTTCATCCCCAGCGGAGTCTATCAAAACTTCCAACATAACAACGGTATCCTCAGCAAAGTTACCATCAGCATCTCAACAAAGTACCTCTCTCCCCATAGAGTATTGTTCCCCAGCAAGATCGCTAGAGTATTTTCTCCCTGCAGAGTAATCCTTTTGCCAAGTTTATTCCCCAACGGAGTCATCTTCTCCTACCGGCATTCTTGCAACCAGCACTCCCCAGTGGAAACAAAAGCTTCACGTCAGCCCAGGATTTGACTTCTCGGCACCCGTCAAGGATTTACTTTCCTCGACAAAAACATACATTCATAAACATCGCATTTCCATACATTATAGCATGCATATATGTATCATGAACATACGATCTCATTTATGTTGAGAACATCATGGCTTGATCCATATCATGCATTGCATATGACTGACCTTTACCTTTCAGGAAAGATCCAGTCAAGTTCTCAGCTATATTCCAAGACTTTAGTCTGGTTCAGTTAAATCAATTCTAAGATTTCTCTGATTCTTATCCAGTCAAAGTTAATCCAAGACCTTCTCTGGTTCAGTCAGATCAACGCTAAGATCTCCCTGATTCTTATTCCAGTTGAAGATTCCAAGACCTTGCCTGGTTCAGTTAAATCGACTCCTAAAGATTTTTCTGATTCTTATCCAGTCAAAGGCCTTCTCTGGTTCAGTCAGATCGACCCTAAGATCTCCCTGATTCTTATCCAGTTGAAGATTGCAAGACCTTGCCTGGTTCAGTTAAATCGACTCCTAAATATTTTTCTGATTCTTATCCAGTCAAAGGCCTTCTCTGGTTCAGTCAGATCGACCCTAAGATCTCCCTGATTCTTATCCAGTTGAAGATTCCAAGACCTTGCCTGGTTCAGTTAAATCGACTCCTAAAGATTTTTCTGATGCCGATCCAGTCAAAAGCCTTCTCTGGTCCAGTTAAATCGACTCCTAAATATTTTTCTAATGAAGACTCAGTAGAAGATATCCAAGATTCTCTCACTGTTACTGTTGAGGTAGTAATCGCCCCAGATTCTCTCATCGTTACTGTTGAGGTAGTAATCGCCCCAGGTTCTCTCATCGTTACTGTTGAGGTAGTAATCGCCCCAGGTTCTCTCATCGATACTGTTGAGGTAGTAATCGCCCCAGATTCTCTCATCGTTACTGTTGAGGTAGTAATCGCCCCAGGTTCTCTCATCGTTACTGTTGAGGTAGTAATCGCCCCAGGTTCTCTCATCGTTACTGTTGAGGTAGTAATCGCCCCAAGTTCTCTCATCGTTACTGTTGAGGTAGTAATCGCCCCAGATTCTCTCATCGTTACTATTGAGGTAGTAATCGCCCCGGATTCTCTCATCGTTACTGCTGAGGTAGTAATCATCCGAGGTTCTCTCACTGTCCCGTTGAGGTAGTAACCACCCCTGGATTCATTCATCACCTTTCGAAACTCCAGACTCGATTCCTGTATCTCGCCAGGGCACGTCTGAAGAGGTTGAAGATTCAATTCCTGTAACCAGTCAGGGCACATCTACACAAAGAGTTTGAAGACCAGCTCCTGTAACAGGCCAGGTAATCATTTTCTTTTTCAGGTACGCAAGTTCTCGCTAAGGAATCTCTTACGCGATCGACACCCAGATGGCATCTATAAGCCCATCCACCTATCCATCACCTCTCAACATGGCATCTGTAAGCCCATCTTCCTATCCATCAATCTCCAAGTGGCATCTGTAAGCCCATTCTCATCATCACACTGCTAACATGTGAGCGCAAATTTCTGAGCACTCTAGTGTTCAATCATCTTCCACCTTCGGGTTACGAAAGGCACGCCAGCCAATCTACATCCTCAGGTTTAAGAAGATTGAACAGGGGCAACTGTTGTACCCCAAAATTTTCCCTCCCATATTCTTCAAGATTTGCAAAGAGCATGCTTCAAAATCTCCCAAGGGTTGCACAGTCCAATGGCCTCCTAACAGTCAAAAATTAGGGTTTTGGTTCTGGAAAAGAAATTGAAGTTTTCAAGGGTCCAAACAAGTCCCACATGCCTATAAACATTGTCAAGCATCCTTATGCCAAGTTTCAAGACTCACAGCACAAAATTGCACAGTCAAAAACCCTAATTGCTCAAACAGTCAACTGTAGGGGCAAAATGGTCATTTGACAGTCAAAAGTCAAAAATTTTGGTCAACATCTTATTTTGAAGCCACAAACATCATTTGATCAATTCTTGATCATGATTCTCAAGGCATGGCTCAAAAAGTCTCAAGATGCAAAAGTTTCTATTTTTGGACAGCTGAAAAAGTCAACTGCAAATTGACCAAGGCATAACTTCCACATGGTTCATCAGAAAAATTCCATCCAAAGCTCATTTTGAAGAGAATGACATTTCCTACAACTCATCTTCACACTTCAACTCCAAGAAATGCTCTCACAAAAAGTTATCAATCTCAACATTATAGGTCATTTTCAAAAGTCAACAAAAAGGCACTTTAAGTCAAAGACCATAACTTGAGATTGGTGAATCAAAATGACATGGGACCAAAGGCATTGGTTATAGGACTTCAATACCTTTTCAAAATGTCCAAGAACATGATCAAAGCTTAAAACTTGAGCAAGATATGCCTTGTGGAAGTTGGGAAATTTTTGGGAATTTTGAAAAGTCAACTTTGCTTCAAATGCCTCAAAATTGCTAATGGGCCTCAATTTCTTCCAAGAATCATCACCCAAAAGCTATGCACGACCCATTGACCCAAAGGGGAGTTATTTTCTTATTTTTTATTAATTAATTGAGTTTATTATCCTATTAATTCTTTTAATTAAAATAAAATATGACAAAAATAGCAAATCCTACATTTCAAATCTTTTTATGCAGCATTTCCACTCATCATTCACTCAAGATTTCATGCACATCCAAAAGGGAAAGAATCTCCCATGATTGGCAATGTTTTGATGGAAAAAAGATTGAAAAAGATTATGGAAAATCACAAATTTAAAAGGCATTAAAACATGGATTTTGGGCTTTGTTTTCTAACCTAATTCATTCCTCATATATGCACAAACAATAACCTAATGCTAGACACAAGCAAGCTGCGCCCAAACTCAGAGAACAAAAATTGCATTTTTCACAAAAAAGGTTAAAACTGTTTTCACAGCTGCCGTGCATTTCAAGGCCTAAGAAGCATTCCAATAGCTTGCTTATACATCCAGGAAGGGATTGCAATCAAAAACACATCCCCTAACCTCAAGAACTGGTAGAACGCCATTGCCCGGTTCATGAAAATTTGCATAATCGTACTTTGAATTTCATGCCATATTAATGCATTTTAATGTTCGATTTATACTAACATGAACTCTCTGAATCTTTTGGTGTCTTTTAATTGAATTAATATCATCTGTATCCAAAGTTGCCATGGACATTTTTTAGGGTTTCAGGAACCTTGAATTGGGGTTTTACGCTTGAGGAAAAATTGGACAACCAGACTAGTACTATCAAAACCAGGGCATCTGGACGAAATGATTGACCACCTCGCGCTCAATTTATGATTAACTGTGCTCTATTCGCTATTTTTGTAGGTACCATTTAGTGGGGGTTTAAAACCCCCGCTATCTATTCTATATTTTCAGGCAAAAACGAAGAAGGAAGAAGAAGATGCTAGCGTGTTGAATGATGGTTGGCCAGTTTGAATAACTGGCGCTTTGTTTATTTGTCCAGTATAACGCTTACTTTTTGCATATATTAATCAGCACCCACTAAATAAACAAAGAAACGCACTGGATGGGTTGGTGAATGATGTGTCCTTCAAGCATTGGGACCTGGGTTCGATTCCCAGGTCCCCCCCAAACGTTCAATATTTTTTGTCCTAATACTTTCAGGTACAACGCCTCTCCCAGGGTCCATCATACACCCAACACCATGGCACGCCACATGTCACCAGGGGTAAATCCAAAGGCTATCACGTGAGTTCCACCATATGCATTAGTCAACTGTTCCTCACACGCGCCAGGAAAGTCAACATGGGCTTGCATTTCATGGGCCTAATTGCTCCAATATGACCTCCAGATTGGGTCAACCACCCCCCTCTTGTTTGTATTTCTTTCCCTCATTCGTTTTCTATTTTTTTTATTTGCTTTAATTTAATTATTTTCTTTTAATTCCTCAAATTAATTTTAATAATACAAAAATACAAAAAAATCAGAAAAGTCAAAAATAAAAATATATATTTAATTTAATCCATTAATAGTTTTTTGTATAAATTTAATAACCAATTTAGTTTTAATTTAGGGTTTAAATTTTAATTTGTTTTCTAAATAACTAAAAAAGGGTAGAAAGTAGGTTTTAGATTTTTATTCTTTTTCTCAATAAAATAATTTCATCTTAGTCTTATTATTAATAATTAATTATTTTTGTAAATAAACTTGGCATTAAATAATTAGGGTAAATTAGGTTAAACTTAAACTTTTTTTCTTTAATAATTAAAAACAATTTAGAATTAGGGTTTTATTTAATTTCAAATTTCAATTAATTCTCTTTATTTCCATAAATACCCAAAAACATCAAAAAAATAAGTTCTTTTCTTTAATTAATTTGTAATTTCAATTCAATTTCCTTAAAGGGTCCAACGCCCTCGCACTCGATTCTTATTTCTTTTCGCACGTTTACTTTCATTTCTCTTTTAAATATTATGTAATTGCCCCAAAGCCTTGTAATAGATAATTAGGACATTTACTTTCCGTACTTTTATTCAAATCGGGTCTTGGTTTAATTTGGCGATGTAGACCCGCGCCTTGTAATAGCGTAGGACCTTTATTTTTCCGCATTTTAATTTCCGCACCTTTAAATTGCTAATTATCACATGAAAGAATGTATGCCCAAATAAAATCAAAGCGTAGATCACCAATGCATGACAAGACAAATGATAACTGAAAATGACACACAATTCACACACCACTCCTAGGGTACGCCTCACTGTTGCCTTGCCCCTCGAAACGTGGTCGTCGAGTAGAGGACGTTTTAGTAAGTCCTCATGTCCATGAACATGGCATGGGGGTAGCTTCTAAGGTGTCCTCCTATTGCTCTGGTGACCACACTGTCCCTAAACTCGAATTGACCCGAACACCTCCAACGGTGGTGCTACCTACCTCTCAATGGTGGGATGGCACTACCTCAAGGACATTTACACAGACTAATTCCTTAGGGTAGGTAGATGACTCGTAGATACTTGCTCTAATTCAAAACAAATCAAAAGAACTTCTTTTCACACCGACACTTTGCAAAAAGCTTTCAAAAACAACTTTTCAAACACTCTTGAGGACTGATACAAGAGTCGATCTGAAACTTTCAAAGAAACTTTTTCAAACCCACTCACTTTGAAAAGCAAACAAACATTTTGAAAACACAAATGAGCAAGTATCTAAGAGTCCATGGATAACCATGGATAGAAAGGGTGCTAACACCTTCCCTTTCTATAAATCTACCTCCCGAACCGAGAACTAATCTCAATAAGGAATTTTTCTGTGCTTTTGTCCTTTCCATGTTGGAGAAAATAAAAGACGGTGGCGACTCTTGCTTCCGCGACATTTCACGAACCAGCGTTAAACAGTCAGTTCCAGATCCACCGATCACAGGATGAATATGAATAGCTTTAGGCGTGTAGAGAGTTATAGAGCATTAGCCGTTTCATTCTTCACTGACTTGTTTATATAGCATTGGAAATGATACGTTGGAGTCAGTTAATCCGTTTCAATGCTAATTACATTCTTTCCAAATTGAGAAGATCTTTGTCTGGAATAATGTCGTTGATAATAAAGTATCTTGAATGCACAATACCGTTAGCAATTAAGCGTGTTCTGGCTTTGGCTTATTCTGATGCTGCTAGATGTTGATGACTTGTTGTTGTCTTGATCAGAGTTTAGATTGTTACGCGCAGATCTGTTCATCCAGCTTCAGCGTAAGCACATGTTGATCTTCTGATTTTGGCATCTGATATAACATCCTCTGATGCTGATGTTGATTTTTAATCTTCTGATGCTGATGATGATATTCTTATGCTGATACTCATCAGAGTTTCTGTAAAACAGAATATAATTTTTTAGGTAGCATATATGTCTTACATGAATCATACAATTTATATGTTCTTGCATTTTGTTATCATCAAAACTTTAACTTAGGGTAGTAGATTCAAACTTTGTTCTAACATACAACCTATCTATAATTTGCTGATAATATTCATCTGTTTGAGAACTTAACCTTAAAAGACAAAGTTAGTTTTTTGCAATGTCATGATGTATGTAATGCATTGTGTAATGATATTCTCAAAATAAATGAGAATGTTATATGTGTTTCGTATGCATATGTTATGATTTTTTTTAAATGCTATATGGATGCAATGTGTTATTGGAGCGTGTCAGTAGCCTCATATAATAACGTCTGACTGGAAAATAAATCCCTGATTATTGTTGGGGATGAAGATATTAGTTCTTCAACTTGACTTTACTTGGAATTTCTATTTTCTGTTTGAGGACCTTTCGTTGGGGATCTTCGTCTTCTGCTTGGGGATGGAAGCGTTCAAGGAGAGTCACTCTTTTATCCTTCTTTTTTTTGAAGGATTTGATTCTTATATACCCTGACTGGAGATAAAATAGATGGATAATCCTTTGTTGTGATTTCTGACCATGTTTCAGATATAAATAATGACTCTTCTGGGGAGGACAACATTGAACGTCATCTGGTCGGAGAAGAGAATCATGTCGAGGAATTTTTGCAATGTTGGAGAAATAAACTCTGTTGGGGAAATAAACCCTATAAACTGCGGTGACTTCACTGGGGAAATAACCTTTGATGGGGATTAACTCGTGGGGAAAGATCTGAGGAAATTGCTCTATGGGAATTTATGGTCAACTTCGAACATTTATCCCAACTCCTGGAATCTTTCGTAAATGTTAATCTTATTTTCATGCATATATTTGTAATCGGAAATCATTTTCAAATGCATATGTTCATTCAATACAATCATTGGACTTTGCAATCAAAACAGAGAAAGTAAAAATAGCTTTTGAATTTAAAACTGATTGTATTGATCTGGAAAGTTTGTCTATAAACAGATAGTTTTATATAAAGAGACAGAAGTTCTAGTAAGAGGAAATCATCGTAAAAGAAAAAGGTGTACAAAGATAAACAAAGAAAAACAACTATGTGGAAATGATCCCATCGAGTTTCAACTCTGCCATTGCCCTTATGTCTTCAAGCATCTCATCCCTCACAGTCGGAAGAAGTTGATTGAATTGATATGTACTATTTTAACCTTGACAGCGGTAATCATGTTGCCTGTAAGTAGATAGGTGATCAAACAGGACATAGTTGTACGCTTTAATCCCTAAATTTTGCCTGGACCGCCCTTTCGGGTTTTCTGTCCATCGGGATATCCTTTTTTCCCCAAGCCTCCTTTTCAGGTTTTCAACTTGTCGGATGTATTTTTTTTTTTATATATCCCTAATTTTTTCCTGAACCATTTTGGTTCGCCGGAATGCCCTTATTTTTGCCTAGGCCAGTCAACCTAGTGGGTCTCTTTTATGCGTAGTATTTTTTAACGATATCCGCGTTCACAGGGCGTGGAAGATCTTCATCGTCCATGGTGGTAAGTATCATAGTGCCACCAGAAAATATCTTCTTAATCACAAATGTCCCTTCGTATGTAGGATTCTATTTTCCCCTAGAGTCACCTTGTGGTAAGATGATGCACTTTATTACCAAACCGTCAGGCTGGTACACCTGAAGTTTGACTTTCTTGTTAAAGGCCTTAATCATGTGCTTCTGATACATCTGACCATGACAAACAGCCGCAAGCCTTTTCTCATCAATCAAATTTATCTGGTCCAGCCTGGTCTGAATCCACTCGGCTTCGTCTAAACATGTGGCTTTCATAATCCTTAGGGAAGGAATCTGGACTTCAACAGGTAAGACAGCCTCCGTACTGTAGACGAGAGAGAACGAGGTTGCCCTAGTTGATGTACGCGCTGATGTGCGGTAACCATGAAGAGAAAATGGTAACATCTCGTGCCAATCTTTGTATGTCACCGTCATCTTCTGCAAAATCTTCTTGATGTTATTGTTAGTGGCTTCCACTACACCATTCATCTTTGGTCGATACGGAGAAGAATTGTGGTGTTGAATCTTGAACTGTGTGCAGAGTTCTGTGATCATAGTATTGTTGAGATTGGTACCATTGTCTGTGATGATCCTTTCAAGTATTCCATACCGACATATGAGGTTATGCTTAATGAAGCGGGCTACAACATTCTTGGTAAAAGAGGAAAATGAGCGTGCTTCAACCCACTTTGTGAAGTAATCAATAGCAACCAGGATGAAACCATTCCCATCAGACGCAGTAGGCTTAATTTCCCCAATCATATCAATGCCCCGCATCGCAAATGGCCAAGGACCGGTCAAGACATTCAGAAGAACTGGAGGCACGTGTACCTTGTCAGCATAAATATGGAATTTGTGACAAGTTCTGGAATGGCGATGGCAATCAGTTTCCATGGTCGACCAATAATAACGTGCTCTCAGAATTTTTTATCCATCGTATGCCCGCTGGAATGAGTACCAAAGACTCTTTCATGCATATCTTCCATAATCTTATCATCTTCCTTCTTGTCCACACAGTGAAGCAAGGTCAAATCGTGATTTCGCTTGTACAAAATTCCATTACTCAGAAAGAATTTGGCCCATAACCTCCGTAGGAATTTCTTATCATTTATAGATTCCTCTTCAGGATACTCTTGAGCCTCGAGGTATTTTTTTACTTTGTGGTACCAAGGCTTTTCCTCTACTCCATCAGTATCAACTTGTAGCAATGTGTCAGTTCGTCTAATCTCTCAATAGTGATTTGAGGAGCTTCATTGTCCCACCGGACTTTTGAATATGGTAGCTAATGTGTTTTCCAATTGACTCTCCTCTCACAAAATATGTTCAAAAGTGATTTCTTCGAAGTACAGAATTAATGTCAACACATGCTCTCAATAAGTAATGAGATTTGGATGCTTCGTATCCCATTCTCCCTTGATTTGACTGCTTACTAGGGCTGAGTCCCCATATACATTCAAGATTTTAATTCTCATATCAATAGCAGCCTTGATACCATGATGCACGCTTCATATTCTGTCATGTTGTTGGTACAGTCAAAACATAATCTGGCGGTGAAGGGTGTGTGGCAACCCTTGGGAGAGACAATCACGGCACCAATCTCATTACTGAGTGTGTTAGAAGCTCTATCAGAAACCATAGTCCATTGGGATCCTGGCTCAGGTCCTTTATACGGTCCAGGTTCTTCATAGACAATAATCAGCATAATATTCTCATCCGGGAACCCAAAATTCATAGTCTGGTAGTCGTTTATAGCCTGATGAGCCAAATGGTCCACCAGTACACTTCCTTCGATTGCTTTCTAAGTGGTGTATTGAATGTCGTATTCTGTCAAGACCATTTTTCATCTTTCTATTCTTCCGGAGAGAGCGGGTTTCTCCATGTCTTCAGGTGTCATCTTGATTTGATTATAACCTAAAAAACCATCCATGAAGTAAAATACTTTGTGCTTAGCGGTGTTGTCAACCAGAAAATCAATATGTGGAAGCAGAAAGTCATTTTTGGGGCTTGCCCTATTTAGATCCTTGTAGTCTATACACATACGTACCTTACCATCTTTCTTAGGTATTGGCACCACATTTGCAACCCACTGAGGATAGGATGTAACAGCTAAGAAGCCTGCATTGAATTGCTTCATAACTCCAACCTTGATCTTATCAGACATCTCTGAACGCATACGATGAACTTTCTGCTTTATAGGGAGACAACCTTGCTTCATTGGCAGACGGTGAACCACAATATATGTATCTAGCTCTGGAATGTCTTCGTACAACCAAGCAAAGATCTCAACATAGTCACGCAACATCTGAATTAACATCTTCTTGACATTGTCTTCTAGGTTGGCACCTATCTTGATTTCTTTCTTATCTTTTTCAATACCCAAGTTCACAACCTCGACTGGCTCTTCATGTGGTCGTATAGCTCTTTCTTCCTGCATTAATAGCCTATCAAGTTCTCCAGGTATTTCACAATCTTCCTCGCCTTCATCCTCGGCTTGGTAGATCGGATTTTCGAAGTCAAAATTGGCAATAGCAGAATTGTTATCAATGGGATACATAGTGGATATGGATCTGCAATTTATGGTGTGGGTGTGTGTAAGAATACATAGCTGTTTTGAAAATAATAAAGTAAAATAAATACAGAGAGCACAAATTTTGAATGCAAACGTCCAATGATTTATTAAATGAAAAAATGCTAATGAATAATGAAAACCCTAACAAATGGACCATTGTGCCCTGGGTAAGGCACAAGACTTAAAGTTCATTGTTTAAATTACATAACCAAAAAAACTTAAAAGTGAGAAAACAGAAAATAGCATTTACTCCTGACTAAAGGAGATTGGTATAAAGTCTTTATCCTTCCACTTGTTGAGCCCATTGCTGGTAGTAGGGAAGATCCAATTGTCTATGTCGCAGCCACTATCATTGTCTAATACAACATTGATATGATTGATGTGAACTTCATTATTGTTGATGTGGAATGGCGGTCTCCCAGAATGAGCGCGAGCATGGCGGATAGCCCTCTGAGCCTGAGCAGTAAAACCCAAACCAAACTTGTCGGATTTGTAAGGAATGTCGGGAAGCTGAACCCAAACAGTACAACCACCTTCTTTAACTACAGCCCTAGCGCCTTTCAAAGAAGCCATTTTTATGTGGTTTTAGGAACATCAAGAGCAGCTTCATCCATCAGGGTTGTCTGAGAAACAACTTCAAATGTATGGCAGGGAGTCTCGACAAAATCACCACCCACCTCAACATACTTGAAAGAGTTCAAATGTCTCACCACATATTCTTCTTCACCGCAAACTATAATGATCTTCCCCTTCATAGGATACTTAAATTTCTGGTGTAGGGTAGAAGTAACAACAACTGCCCCATGAATCCAAGGGCGTCCCAGTAAACAGGAATAGGCCGGACGAATATCCATTACATAGAAAGTAGATTCAAAGACCTGAGAACCCACTTTGATCGAAAGATTCACCTCTCCATGCACCATTCTCTGTGAACCATCAAAAGCTTTTACCACAATGTCACTGGATTTTAGAATGATCCCTTCATAGCCAAGTTTGTCCAAAGCAACTTTCAGAAATACATTCAACGAGGAACCCGTGTCTATTAACACGTGAGATAAGGTAGTTCCCCTGCACTCAATAGAGACATGCAGGGCCTTATTATGATTCCTTCCTGCAGGTGTTAGGTCTGTGTCAGAAAATCATAGCCCATTATCAGTCGTCAGGCTAGCAATATGATTTTCAAACTGGTCAATAGAGATGTCTTGTGGAACATAGGAAGATTTCAAGAATTTCACCAAAGCTTGAGCATGAGCTTCGGAGCACAACAACAGGGATAACATAGATATTTTGGAAGGGGCATGTCCCCGTTGTTCAACAATCTTGTAGTCACTCTTTCCGATAATCTTTAAAATTTCCTTCATCTCTTGCTTGTAGGGGTCTTCAATAGTAACCTCCTTTTGTTCCTCCTTCTGGGAAGGCTCGGCCATACGTTCTTTATCTCGGACTTCAGTGGTTGATTCAGTAGAGATGATACGAACTGGTGCAGTAACAGTCTTTGGATATATCTCTGGAGAGAAAACCCTTCAACTTTTGGTAACCTTACTAGTCCTAGAAATATTGCCAACATCGGGATTAGTAACTTCGGTATCTTCATTCAACGATTCTTGCTTGACGCCATGGTAGTAAACATCATCTCCGTAGTTCCAAGGTATGGTCTTATCAGAGGAATATGGAATTTTCCCGGGCGCAATAATAATTAGAGGAGTGACTCTGGGTTCAACAGTAATCTTCACAGGACCTTTATAAGTGATCCTTATAGAGGTACCAGAAATTATAGACACGTCTTCGAGATTCAGGTCTTGGGATGTACTTTCCACAGAAGGAGTCTTCTCAAAAGGAATTTTCTCAAACAGAATCATACGGTTATCCATCAGACATTGGATACCTTCTTTCATCATTGTGCAACCATTGGATTGGGATTCACAGTAGTAACAGTATTCAATGCAACTCGGAAATAAACCGGCTTGCAGCAGTTTCTTCTTAACAATCATCAGAGGAGTAGTTAAATTATCCACATTAGAAACATAAAAAACATCTTCAACAGCATTAATACCCTTGTCATGGTTAGGCATGGGTACAGTGATCACATTAGGAGTCTCATGAGGATCAAACTCAATTTCTTTGGCGTCAATCATGTATTGGATCTTATTCTTCAAGGCCCAATAGTTGCTAGTGTCGTGCCCGAGACTATCAGAATGGTATGCACACCTTGCATTGAGATTGTACAGGGGAGAGGAAGTGTTGGGATTCTGAGGAGGCTCTCTCAATGTAACCAACCCGACCTTCAACATGTGTTGTAATGCTTGAGCCAATGGCATGTTGATCTTTGTAAACTGCCTCCTAGGTGCTTCCTGCCTATGTTGATTATTTTATTGTTGTTGTACTAGCGTAGGATTGGAGATTAGTACTTCCCCCACAGATTAGTTGTGATCGTCCTTATTATGACCCTTCTAACTGTATGCAGCATTGGATTCTCTCTTACCGTTATAAGGCTTCTTCACAACATTTTAATATGTAGCCACTTGAATCTTTCCGCTTCTGATTCCATTTTCCATACGTTCCCCTGTTAAGAACACTTCAGTGAAACCATCCAAATAACTTCCTAGCATATGATTGTAAAAGGTACATGTCAGTGTGCTAATGAACATGTCAACTAGATCTCTATCAGTCAAAGGAGGTTGAACTCTTCCCGTAAGATCTCTCCATTTCAAGGCATACTCTTTAAAGCCTTAATCAGAACCCATAGTCATACTCTGCAATTGCATGCAGGTTGGTGCAAGATCGGCATTATATTGGTATTACTTATAAAAAGCAGCATCTAAATCTTCCCATGTGTAAATATTGGTCCCTTCCAGCTGATAGAACCATTCCAATTGTGTTCCAAACAAGCTTTCTTGAAAGAAATGGACCCACAGCTTCTTATCAACAGTGTGCGGTTGGATTTTCCGAACACAAGACCTCAGATGCAGCTTCGGACAAGAAATGCCATCATACTTAGAAAAGGTAGGAGTCTTGAAATTGGGAGGGATGATAACTCCTGAAACTAGACCCAAATCATCAAAGGTCAATCCAGGCACTTTCTGGATCTCCATGGCTCTCATACGTTCTTCCAAAATTTTATATTTCTCATCAGCAGGGGGATACTGCTCATCCAAGTAATCATCTTCCTCTTCAGTAGGACATTTGTTAGAATGAGGATGGCTTCTTTCAGTCTTCACACTTTTACTGTCTTTATCCTGCTTGTCATCTTCATCAGATGGGATGTTAAGATCCCGAGCTTGCTTGACAGGACCTCTGAACCTTCTTCATATGTTAAGAACACCAATTGATCTTTTTACTTTCTTCTTATTCTCACTAGTGACCATTATCCTCAATTCTTCCTGCCCCTTGACTAAGTTCAGGAACATCTGTTGGAATTGGGCATTCTGCGCTTGGAGATCTCTGAAGGTTTATTCAAGATCTATTTTTTTCTGATGAAATAAATAGCAAGGAGATGAGAAAAATTGTCTAGAAAGTACCTGTTATGTATTGAGATGCATGATATGTAGATGCAAATGCAATGTTTTCAAGGATCTTGCGGGGTTAAAAGATTGAAGATGAATCTGGTTGCAACTTTGACTTGTGGAACTTTGATCCTTCATTTTTTCTGAAGTCCTTCTATTAGAATTAAGCTTTCCATATCGAGTGATTCCTAGCTTCCGACTCGAGAGAACATACTTTGATCTCTAACGGTATCCGGTTAGAGGAAAATAAATCCTCTTGCCCCTTGCTAGCAATCTGGCTCTAAGATAACCTTGCAACAAAGATCCCTAAGATCCTTGAAATGGTTAGTAAAATGCCATGTTAGATGTTATGATGTCATGATGTTATGTTTATGTCCAAACAAATAGAAAACACAAACAAATCACACAAGAGCCTTAGGTTTAAAGGCTTGCATGGGGTCCATAGGTAAGTACTCTTCTCTATTGAAGTTAAGTTGGCTCAACCTGTCCTAAAATAGTAACTAGGTTCTAGGGGTCTCATTTCACAGATCTTTCTCGAAAGTTTTATTTTAGTACAGCAATTGATTTTCCACCAAAACATCCCACGAGTCGAATCTCAATGAGTGTATCATCGAGTATCAACCAACTTTGGACTGCACCAAAGTCGACCATCTCACCACCTTCTAATGGCCAAGATATGTCAATTAAGATTCTAAAAGTCTAGTTAATGCTAATGACACCACGCAGAAGCCTAATGTTATCCTCGACTGACTCAAGGAACATTAGTACAATCCAAAGTGCCGCACTAAATGTAGCCATCACTTCAACCATATCGGTTTATGTTGTACAGTTTCCATGATCTATTACTACTTACCTAAGGTACCCTAGATCTGGGTGTAGGATCTTTGAAAGAAAATAAACTCAAGTAACCCTTTAAAATAAATCAAATAAATCAGACAATTAAAGCAATAAAAAGTGATCTAGACTCTAGGGTAACCACTCTTTATAAGTCCCCAGCAGAGTCGCCAGTTCTGTAATACGGTGGGAGAATTGACTATTGTGTTTTATAGTAGATGTGCGGATAACTAGAGTCGCCACCGACTTTCTTTTATCCAATAAAGAAAGGTGAAAAGAACAGGAAAGACCTTGATATAATTTGAGTTCAGGGGGTAAGATATGAAAAGGGAAGGTGTTAGCACCCTTTTCATCTGTAGCTATCTACGGGCTCTTAATTGCTAGTTCACTTTTTGAAAATTGATTTTTTTGTGTAAGTGTTTGAAAATATTTTGAAAAACCCCAAAGTACGACTATCTTTGTAATGGTTCTTATATCAGTCCTCAAGAACGCGTACAAAGTGTTTTAGAAAATATTTTTGAAAGTAATGTATGAAAATGTTTTTTAGAAAAGTTGTGAGCGAGCGATTAATAGTCTTACCCATTCAAGGTCGTTCTTGTTATTTTCCTTCTCCTTTAGAGATAGTACTATCCGTACCATTAGTTGGTAGGTAGTCCTATCTATTGGATGTGAAGGGACAATCAAGGGTCATTGTATGGACATCGAAGGCAACATATAAGGATATTTTAGCAATTTATCAAAGGAACTAGATCATTTTTCATAGGCAACATCGAAGGGTCATCGAGGGACTATGATCTTTGTACAAAGGAACTTTGCTAAAGTATCCCTATTTTTGAGGGACATGACCATGCTCTGAAAGGCAATAAAGGCATGTTACCCTAGAGGTACAAGTGTGAAAAGTGTGTTTGATTCAGTTATTTATCTAGTATTTAGGGTTTTGGTATCGGTTGATTTTAGTCTTGCCATATAAACCCTAGTTACTAGCAATTGCATAAAAAATATAATACGGAATGTAAACCTAAAAATATTACAAGGCTTTGGGGAAGTTACATGATAATGAAAGATGCAGGGAAGTAAACCCTAAAACTATTATATACTCGAAGCAGATATATAATAAGAAAAATGCAAGAAAAATAAACCTAAGCTATTTATGTTCGAGGAAATGTCCTATATAATTGATCTAAGAAAATAGAAATAAGAAAAAGAGAAAAATAGAAAAGAAAATGTTTTTTTTGGTGATTTTTTATGAAGAAAATAGTTTTATGATAATAACTGATAAAAACCTAAGAATTCTAATTAATTTTAGTATTAGAAAAAGGTTAACTAATTAAAAAAAGTTTAATTAAAAAAACTAAACCTAAATAATTAGGGTTTTAAAAAAGGTTTTTGTTTAATGGTTAATTAAAAGAATTAGGGTTAGGAGAAGAAAAATAAAGGAAAAGGATTAAAACTTAAAAAAGGAAGAAAGAAAACATTGCCTGGGGTGGGTGTTGAACCCACGCCCTTCTGCCTTTGCCATGCATATCTTACCACCAGTCCAAGCGTTGGTTTGTGTTAGGAAAACAAACGCGCTTCATAATATATAAAACCTGCAAAAATATGAAAATAACAAGGAAATTTTGCAAAAGGCAGGGATCGAACCCACGCCCTTGTATAGTAATGCCTTAACGCGCGCGCTTCTGCCACTGGGGTGGCTATACATTCGTTAATAAAACCAAACAAAAATATATATAATATAAACTTGATCAGAGTGACCAGAGAAGCGTCGGAGCCCTAGCTCCGTTCGTCTTCTTCAGCTAGGCACTTCTTCAACCCTACAAAATAATACACGTTAATGGACAAATGGGACCCTACCCCCCTAATTTGAGGGTTGTGAATCCATTGATGGCCTTGGTTTTCACTAATTCTTCCTGTATAAAGGAATATGAAGCAAATATGGTAAATCGGTTCAAGAATGGAAATCCCTCATCTTGGAATTATGGGACATATGTAATGGGTTAAACCTGTATATTTACACCTCAGAAGCATATTAGAAATGTCATTTTCAATCAAATCATAATAAATAAAAAATATGAATTTACAAAAAATATGGCAATCGGAGATGCATGGGATGCTTGTTTCATGCACTTCTGATCACCAAGAACGATCCACACTTACTCTGTGAGACTTCTGAAATTAATTGGGACAGTTAGATTTCTTTGAGAAAGGCTAAAAATAGGGTTTGAAGTTTTCCCTATTTTGTCAAGTTTTTGAGATTTGGAAGGTGTTTTTCTTGCAAGGTTTTGTGTGTTCTCCTCTTGTCTGAATGATAAGAATATATATACAGGGGAAGATTAGGTTAAAGCATGGGCTTGGACTTTGTATGGAACAAACTTGATTTTGCTTGAAAAATAGAAACTTGAATAAGACAAACATGGAGATTGGTTATGAAAATAAGCTCCACACGGTTTCTTACACCATCTTGGGCCTCCAACAGATTTGAAACAAAGGCGTATTATGCTTTGCACCTCCTTTCAATATTTATTTGATTTAGTTTTGATTTTAAATAACTAAAATCAAAAATAAATAAGATAAAAATCATCACGGTGAACGAGTAGGTTTAGAGGTACACTATAAGGTCAAGAAAATGTTTGGACCTTGAAAAATAAGCCCATCAGCCCAAAAATTTAAGTTTGATCAATTTGGGTTTCATGCATTTTCTCAAAATTGCCCAACTTGCACCAATCATAACTCTCTCAATTTTCATCATATGGAGGTGATCTTGGACTTTTTAGAAATATAAAGATATGCTATATGTTGTACCCCAAAATTTTCCCTCCTATATTCATCAACATTTCTCATCACAAGGCTCTTGGAACTCAAGATCAAGCTAGGGTTTGCTCTGCTCAAGACACCTCATTGCACTGTTGACCTAAATTAGGGTTTGAGTTTGCACAGGGATATTTTGACCTACAATTCCCAAAGTAACTTTCATACTCCATGTTGGACCCACAAGTTTAGCCATACCAAGTTTCAAGCCTTGATTCAAATTTTTGCCCAGTCAATTGGACAGTTGACTTAGAAATCAGTTGTATTGGGGAAAAAGTCAACTGTGGCCAATTGACAGTCAAACATCATGAATTTTGACCCACATCAACATAATGAACTCATATGAGTCATTCGATCAAGTTTGGGTCACAATTCCACAAGAAATTTGATTAGATCACCAAAAGGGCAAAATGGTCATTATTAGGGTTTTGACTGTACAAAGGCAATTTTTGACTGTTTGACCTAACCAATGGCAAATCAAGCTTAACCATAGGCTCAAGGACTCAATGACATTGTCTTGACCCATTCAACAAGTTCAAAAGATCTCAATTGCATAGGATTGACAGATGAATTTTTCAGTCAACTGATCAAAATTTGACTGTACACTGAAAAGTCAAACTTTGACTTTTTGGTCAAAATCAAGTGCCAAGAGTCATTTTTCACCAAGACATGTCAAATTATGAAACTTGTTCATCAAGAAACCCAAAAATGCAAATTAGGGTTTAAAATGGAAAATTTTCATAACTTAGAAATTTTCTAAGTTATGAAATTTTCTTATTTTTTCCTAACTTTGTCCCATTTTTTTCATCAAGATGCAAATGGATTCAAACAAAACTTGAAACATGAAAGTTGTATTCCATTACAAATTCTACAACTTTGATTCACAAAGTTTTCTGAAAAGAAGCTTGAATCTCAAGTTATAATTTTTGGAACAAGGGTACCTAAAACTTTTAACTTAGAGAAATTTTGCCCTAGTTTAGGCAGGATTTTGACCCATCTTCTTGGCCATTTTTCACATAGTTACACTTGGAGTTTCAAGTTGCATTTCAAAGATGGATTATAGTACATGTTGCAAGCTTTCCAAATTATCCAATAACTCCTCAAACACCCATGTGGTTAGAGAGAATCGAATGCTTGAAGTTGGCAAAAACTCACTTTGATCCATGGCCAATACATGTTCATACAAACTTGCATTTTCAAATCAGCATGTTTGGTACTAACTTGCAGGCCTCAAAACCAGTTTGTACTCCATAATTTAATGCACAACCATTGAGCTAAGGTATTATCTTGGTCATTTGGACATTGCATACAAAATTAAGCCCTAAATGGTAAAAGGTAAATTGTCATTTTTGCAAAAGGTTACTTTATGTCAAAACACTAAGCCTTGAGCCTTGAACAAAATTTGATACTGCAAACCAAATCCATGAATTAGAGGGGCCAAGATGGTTGTGTGCAGGGTGATGGGAGGGCCTGTAAAAATCTATAATCTCACTTCCACTCTTTGGCTTGAAGTAGAAGAAAACTTGCAAAAAGAAGCCATCTCTCACATCTGTTAAAACCAACTTACACAAACATTGCAAACAAGTTTGATACCTCTTAACAAGACAGAAACACGACCCCTTTGCCTCTCAAAACTCCTAGTGCAAAAATTCCCCATTTTCTTGCAAAACAGGGCCAATTCCGCATTTTGCTAGCCATCTTCAAATTCCATCGTGCGTTTTGCCTAGAGATACTTCAAACACCTTCCAACCAACATACCTAAGCTATCCAGATCATCCATTGCTAGCTGTAACACCCTTAACACACATTGCCATTTTTGTTTCAAAGCTTTGCAGGTTGAGTTCTGTAGCACGATTCAGGCTACCTTAAAACAAGCCAAGTATTGGAAAAGCTTCAGTGGACCTCAGGCAAGCTCAAAAGAAGCTCAAGCACCCTTGGAAGTTGTTGCATTGCCCAGCTCGAAGTCAACTGAAGCAGGTATTTCATGAACTTCTATCTCTCTATTTAGGAATAGTTAGACTTAGGTTTGTGAATGAAAGATGTTGTGTTCATAGCCCTGAAGCCATACATATGCTTAGTTTTCATTTATACTAATCGTGCTAGGAGAATTTCATCCATGAACTTTCTGAAAAAACTAGGTAAGAAATTAGGGCCAGAGAAATTCTCTCTGGTCTTTGAGAGTTAGCTTAAGTTTTTTATATGGTTAGATTCGTTGTTTGATGCTCTACAAGTTTCATGTTATGAGTTTTGTCAAAAAATCAAAGAATCAGGAGATAACATTTTCTGTACAAGGCGCGCGTGTTTCAGTTCAGAGGAAGAAGATGAAGTGAGTTTGGGTTGGGCCTGTACAGGCTTGCTTTTGGCACCCTCCTCTTTTCTTTTTACACCCCCTGGCCCATTTCTTGTACATTTGTCATTTTTTGCATTTTGTTTTATTTCTGATTTTGATATTTTATTTTCTAACATAAAAAATACTTGAAAATTATTTTCACAAATTTTTGTATTTATTTGGATTTTATTTTAAATATTACTAGTATAAAAATGTTTAATTGGTTTATATTCTTTTTATTAAAACTTAAAGAGTAATGTAAAAAAATATATTTATTTATTATTATTTTTTACACACTCAAAGACATTTTCTTGAAATATACCAATTTTTTTTGTAAATAATTAATAATTATTTTTATTTTTTATATACTTAATATGTTTAATATATATATATATATATATATATATATATATATATATATATATATATATATATATATATATATATATATATATATATATATATATATATATATATATATATATATATATATATATATATATATATATATATATATACTTATATACTTTATTTTTTTAAATAATTAGGACAAAAATGCAAAAATATTACATTTTCATTTTATTAATATTTTACACTAAAAATATCATTTTATTAATATTTTACACTAAAAATACCCCCAATTCAAATTTGTATCCCCCTCCCTATATCATGTTGTAATAGTGTAGAATTTAAATTCTCGCACCTTTTTATGCTTCCAATTATGCTATGATTAGACTTAGGGTTTGTATGCCAAATAAAATCAACAACTAGCTTGACCTAATTCAAGATAAACATGCATGAAAAACAAACACAATGCAAACTTGCACCCTCTAGGGTTTCAATCCACTTGTTGCCTTCAAAAATGGGTCATGTTTGCATGTCAAGTACTTTAGCAAAAAAAACAAAACAAAAGATCATAGTTCCTCGATGACGCTATCTGAGTTGCCTAAACAAAATGATCAAGTCCCTTAAATAAAATTGCCAAAAATACTTGACACAATTGCTATCATGGTCTATACGATGACCCGCGCCTGTCCCGTTTAACATCCTAACACAAGGTTGTTCACCAAATACAATGGTGAAACAACACTATTAAAAGGGTTAAAAACATAAGAAAGATCTTTGAGTAAAATAGGGTAGATAACTCTTAGTTACTTGATCAAAACTTGCCAAAAACATCCTTGCTATCTTCAAAACACACTTCATGACACAATTTCAAAACCCTACTTTCAAACATTGAAAACTTTTCAAAAGACAAAAACACCTTTGTATACATTCAAACAAGAATCATTACAAAGGTTGCCACAACGATGGCCTCTTTTCAAAACATCTTTCAAAATCACACATAAAGCACTATTTCAAACAATTAAAAAGCACCATTTCAAACAATTGAAAAGCAAATCAAGTGATCTAAGCAAGTAACTAAGAGCCCATGGATAACCATGGATAGAAAGGGTGCTAATACCTTCCCTTTCTATAATCTACTCCCCGAACCCAAGAAAACATCTCAAAGGTATTTCCTGTGCTTTTTGACCTTTCCTTAGGATAAAATAAAAAGTCGGTGGCGACTCTTGCTAAACCGAAACATTTGCGAATACAAACGCAAAGTCCCAAGTCAGTTCTCCCACCGTATCACAGAACTAGCGACTCTGCTGGGGAAATTTTCTAAAAGTGGAGTAACCTTAGGTCTTAGATCACCCTTTGCATGATTATTGTTTGCTTTGCTTGCTTTACATTTTGATTCTCTTGTTTGGGCTTGAAATCCTCCACCCGGATTTGGGAAACATTCATAGGTAAATAGCAATACGTTGTGGAAACTGTGTGGGGTATACCGACACGGTTGAAGCAATAGCTATATTAGTGCAAAATATTTGTGAGTACCAGTAGCCTTTGAGTCAATCAAAGAGAATACGGGGCCGCTGAGTGATGTCATGAAGCACTAATGAACTCTTAGAACCTTACTTGACCATCTTGGCCTTTTATTAGGGGTAGTGAGATGATCAGCTTTGGTGCAATCCGAAGTTGGTAGATACTCGATACTACACTCATTGAGGGTTATTTTCTTGGAATATTTTGGTCGCTAGTTAAGTGGCTAAACCAAAACAATGAACATAGAAAATAATCCAGTGATATTGAGTTCCTTAAAACCCAGTTACTATTTATAGGACAGGATTGAGCCAACTAAACTCAAGAGGGTACTTACCTATGAAACCTCATGCAAGCCTGAAACTAGGGTTTTGTGTGACTTTCTTGTACATGTGTTTGTGCATACATCATGAACATCATAAAACATCATATGCATCCACTAACCATTTCAAGGGTTTGGATCTTCATCTTTGTTCTTGTTTTGTAGGTCATGGAATCTCTTCGCAGGAAAACAATTCAAGTCAACCTTGTGAGAATCCCTCCTCAACTCAAGGAGCTTACTTCCAGGATTCCATAGAATTCTCTCTTCAGTGAAAGACATGGTAGACTCCTCAACTTGGTCAACACCAACATTGAAGAAGACATGGTGAAAGTTCTCTTCCAGTTCTTTGACCCCCTACACCACTGTTTCACATTCCCTGATTACCAGTTGGTGCCTACTTTGGAGGAATTTTCTTAACTCTTGAGAATTCCTATTATTAATCAACTACCCTACAACGGTACGGAAAAAGAACCAAAGCCTGAAGATGTTTCTCAAGCATTACACTTGCAACCATCTGACATCAAGGGGAATTGGGAAACCAGAAGTGGTGTCAAAGGATTCTTGGTAAAGTTTTTGTTCGAGAAGGCACAAGACTGCTGGAATTCTCTTGATCTACAAGCCTTTGAAGAGATTGTGGCACTCCTCGTCTATGGGTTGGTCTTGTTCCCAAACCCTGATCAGCTTATAGATGTGAATGCTGTCAAGATTTTCATATCCAGGAATCCTATACCTACATTTCTTGGGGACATCCTACACTCATTTTACACACGAACAATGAGGAAAAGAGGTGTTCTCATGTGTTTTACTCCTCTCCTAGCAATGTGGTTTATTTCTCACCTTCCACAATCAGTTCTGAAGAATGAAGCAGGGTTTAAGGTGGTCACAACGATTGATGACCCTCACACATTCTGATGTACATTGGTGTTCTCAGTCCAGAGAAAATGTCATCATCATTGATCGTTGTGGGGAATTCCCTAATGTCCCACTACTTGGCATTAGGGGAGGCATCACCTACAACCCCTGTCTAGCTTTGAGACAGTTTGGATATGCTCGGAGGGATGGCCCTCATGACATGCTGATTACGGACCTAGTTTTTGACTTCGACAACGATGCACAAGGACTTCGACAAAGGTTCATCAGAGCTTGGAGGATGCCCAACAAAGTGGATAGTAAGACACTAGGGCACAAGAATTCCATCCCCCTTGAGCGTTACCTCAAGTGGGTACGAACCCGCTCCCAAAATCTTATGATGCCATACCCTCACATTCTCCCCTTGATCAAAGAGCCTGTTACGGAAGGAGAGGTTCCATACACCATCCTACATCCTGACATGCCAACATCATGGGAAGAAATGCAAAAGAGTTGGATCCAACTCAAGGAAGAACGAGATACTTTTGAAGCCAGCTTCTATGCCAGTGAGAAGAAGGTTTTGGATCTTACCTGCCGACTTCACGAGGAGGAAACTCTCAACACTTACATCACACCGAAGAGGATGCGCAATGTCTTTTTACATTAAGAATTTTGTAATATTTCGCCCATGGGGCACTTATGTACTAACATATTTCTTCTTAATATGACGTGCGTTCTTTTTGTTTGCAACAAATTTGAATTTCTGAACCCTTGAATGCATTACATGAATAACATATCATTCATCATATGCATAAACAGGTCTTCACGCCAGGTTTCCTTATCTTTCTGCTGTTTATTTCAGCAAGATGGATTTGGAGCAGACGGTAAAGGATCTGCAGGCACAAAATTCACAGTTCCAGCAACTCCTCATGACCTTGGCAAAGGGTCAAGAGGACCTCAAATTTTTGTTGGAGAAGAATAAAGAGAAAAAGAAAAAGAGTCCGGGGGTGGCCACTTTTGGAAGAAGGTTTAAGAGAAATGCTAGGAAGGTTCTTGAGTTCCCCTCAACGTCTGACGAAGGGACCGGTAAAGGGAAAGGGACTGTTGTGCCTTCTGAATCCGAGGTTGAGGAGGAGGAAGAGGAAGAAGACGAAGACTACTCTGAACAACAGTATCCACCAGCGGATGATAAATATAAGAACCTTGAAGATAGATTGGCAGCTATGGAGTTGCATTGGGTGCCCGGATTGGATTTTGAAGAACTAGGGCTGGTAGCTGGGATTGTTATCCCTCCAAAGTTCAAGGTGCCAACATTTTCCAAGTATGACGGTTTGTCATGCCCAAAGATGCACTTGAGGTCGTATGTCAGAAAAATCCAACCCCACTCATCCGATAAAGACTTTTGGGTACACTTTTTCCAAGACAGCTTGTCTAGCACGCAGTTAGACTGGTTTTATCAACTCGAAAGATCAGAGGTTCACAATTGGGAAGACTTGGCAGCTGCTTTTTATCGTCAGTATCAATACAATGCTGATTTGGCGCCCACTCGTACTCAGTTACAAAGTATGGGGATGGCTTCCAATGAAGGGTTCAAAGAGTACACCCTGAAGTGGCGTGATCTGGCTGGAAGGGTGCAGCCACCGCTATCAGATAGGGAGTTAGTTGACATGTTTCTGGGGACCCTGTCTGGCCCTTTCTTCAACCATCTAATCGGGAGTTCTTCCGCGGGATTTACTGAACTGATTTTGACCGGCGAAAGGGTTGAGGCCGGTATTAAAAGTGGAAAGATTCAAAAGGATGCTTCTGCATCCACGGCTATTAAGAAACCTTTCCCAGCCAAGAAGGAAGCATCTGCTGTGTATTCTCATAAAGGACAGGGAAGAACTGAGCACCGGCAGACTGTAGGGGCTGTGATGATTCAAAACTCGTCAAATGATCAACCTCGTAACAATCAGTCGAGACCTAATCAACAACGGGTGGAAAGGCCACAACGGAAGTTCATCCGCATCAACATGACACCCGCTCAGGTACTTCCTCATTTGTTGAAGCTGAATTTGACCAGTTTGAAGGAAGCACCAAAGAACCCTAACACCTCCTCTCCATACTACCACTCTAATGCCAAGTGTGCTTACCATTCCGACAGTGTTGGGCACGATACCAATAATTGTTGGGCGCTTAAGAACAAAATCCAGGATCTGATTGATGCTAAGGAAGTAGAATTTGATGCTCCTGAGAAGCCCAATGTTATATCTGCTCCGATGCCCAAGCACGGCCACAATATCCATGCTGTTATGGAGGACATTCATATTACTGATGTTGTTAACCTGTTGACGCCGTTACGTGTGATTAAAGAAAATTTGTTGAGAGCCGGGATCTTTCCTGGTTGTGGTAAAGACTGTTATTTTTATTTGAACATACGAGGTGATTGCCCAATGTTAAAGTCAGGTGTCCAACGCCTGATGGATACCCAAGAGATACTTTTCCAGAAAACCCCTGTTGATACCTTCAATCCTGTTACTCCTGATACTTTTGCTACTTCAACCAACGATATTGCAATTATAACCATTTCCGACAATCCTCCCAAGGCTTGCAAAAGGCCTGTCAGGATTACACCCAACTCTGAATGTGTACCATTAAAGATCACCATGCCGGGACCTCTCCCGTACCAATCCAGCAAAATGATACCATGGAACTATGGGGGAGAAATCTTCTACCATGGTATCAAACAAATCGAAACAATCCAAGAGATTTCTGAAGAAGAAATCCCTGATATAGGGAACATTGCGGGTACAAGCAAGATAACCCGCAGCAGCCGGATCTTTTCTCCGGAGATTGCTCCCCCTCGAGCAGTTTTCGGACCCTTGAAAGCTTCTGTACCTGTTGGACCATCTGTGCAAGGCCCAGTGATTGAAGAATTGGATACTCCTGAAGTAAGACCATCTGCTGATACTACTGACAAGGGTAAGGGGATACTTGAAGTGCCTGTCAGGACGAAGTCTCATTCTGTGGTTATCCCCGAAACCACTCAGAAAGAAATGGATGAAATCTTGAAAATAATCAGAAAAAGTGACTACGACGTTGTGGAATAGTTAGGGAAGACCCCTTCTAAAATTTCAATGTTAGCTCTCTTAATCTGTTCTGAGGCCCATGCTAAGGCCCTAATCAAATTCTCGAAAGCGGCACATGTACCCCAAGAGACTTCGGTTGACCAGTTTCAGGAATGTGTGGCCAGTCTTACTGCTGATAATGGCCTCAGCTTTTCTGACGCTGATTTGACTCCCAAAGGAAGGAAACACAATGATGTGTTACATATCTCAGTTGAATGCAGGGGAACCACCCTCGCCCATGTCTTAGTCGATACTGGTTCTTTTTTTAATGTGCTACTGAAGAAAGCCTTAGACCGTTTGGACTGCGAAGGATTGACCCTCAAACCTAGAAACATCGTTGTTAGGGATTTTGATGGTTCCAAAAGAATGGTTCATGGGGAGGTTGATATTCCTATCAAAGTAGGCACGAAAGTATTCAACTCCACCTTTTGTGTGATGGATATCCGTCCGTCATATTCTTGTTTGTTATGGAGACCGTGGATCCATTATGCCGGGGCAGTTACCTCCTATTTGCACCAAATGCTGAAATATCCTGTTAAGGGTAAAATTATAACAGTGCACGGCGAGGAAGAGTACATGATAAGTCATCTCAATTCCTTCCGCTATATGGAGTTGGATGGCGAGTTCATCGAAACGCCTTTCCAACAATTCAAAGAAGTGTCTCCTGAGGTAGCAGCTGCGAAGATAATGGTCGAGATGCCTATCATTCCCAAGCATGTATCTAGGATGGCATCTCTCAAGGACGCGGAGGCGGTGATCAAAGAAGGGAAGAGTACAGTATGGGGACAATTCCCTGACTTCCCCCATAAGACGAACAAGTTTGGATTAGGGTTTACTGCTGCAGGACAGAAGGCTATGCGTTGCTCCAAGGTTGGAGGACCACCCGTCAAGATCTCACACCATGGAATCAATGTTATAGAAGATGAAGATGAAGAGAGCCACTTTGAAGATTGGATCTTTCCGACCGTCAAAGGGGGTTTGAGAAACTGGGAAGCAAAGGATTTTGTTCCCATCACCTTTATCAACCAGTAATTTTACCTTTGAACAATTTCCCATTTTTATGGTCTGTAATAACTAAAACAATTCGCACACTATTTTCACCTCATGCCTCGCCCGGGGCATGTAGGTCCATTTGTAAGGGCTTGATTTTCTTCATAATCATATGCCATGTTTTAATGAATCATTGGACGTTTTTCATTTATAAACTGTTGTGTTCATTTTATTTCCTTTTGCATTTTGTTTGTTTAAAGATGGTTATCCCTTACACACACCCACACTCACAAATGCAGGTACCCATCCATTCCAGATTCCATGGGCAACTGTTCTGTTTCAACCTTCGATAACTCTGAGGATTTGGTAAATCATGCTGAGTACGAAGTTGACGAAGATTGTGAAGTGCCAGGAGAGTTAGCCAGACTTTTACAACAATAAGAGAGGGCCATTCTGCCTCATGAAGAGTTGCTAGAAACCATCAACTTGGGGACAGAGGAAGACAGGAAGGAAGTAAAAGTGGGTGCCAACCTGGAACCAAATGTCAAGGAGCACTTAGTACAGTTGTTGAAAGAATATGTTGAAATCTTCGCCTGGTCTTATAAAGACATGCCAGGGTTAGACACAGATATCGTGGTTCACCGTCTCCCTACAAGAGAAGATTGTCCACCGATCAAGCAAAAGGTTCGTCGAATGAGGCCTGACATGTCTGAGAAGATTAAGGCTGAGGTAATGAAGCAATTCAACACTGGCTTTCTGGTTGTTACTTCTTATCCACAATGGGTTGCTAACATTTTTCCTGTGCCTAAGAAGGACGGCAAAGTCAGAATGTGCATGGACTATCGGGATTTGAACAGGGCTAGCCCCAAAGATGATTTCCCGCTACCGCATATCGACATCTTGGTTGACAACACAGCTCAGCACAAGGTATTTTCCTTCATGGATGGATTCTCAGGATATAACCAGATCAAAATGGCCCCCGAGGACATGGAGAAAACTACTTTCGTCACGCAATGGGGTACCTTCTGCTACAAAGTGATGCCATTCGGACTGAAGAATGCAGGGGCAACTTATCAACGCGCCATGGTAGCTTTATTTCATGATATGATACATCATGAGATCGAAGTTTACGTAGACGACATGATAGCTCGATCACAGACAGAAGAAGAACACCTTGATCATTTGCAAAAGTTGTTTGCCAGGTTGAAGGAATATAAGCTCAGACTAAACCCAAGCAAGTGCACTTTTGGAGTTAGGTCTGGTAAACTTTTGGGATTTATTGTCAGCAACAAAGGCATTAAGGTTGATCCAGCTAAAGTGAAGGCTATACAAGAAATGCCTGCTCCCCGTACTGAAAAGGAGGTTAGAGGATTCTTGGGACGCTTAAACTATATTGCGAGGTTCATCTCTCACCTGACATCTACCTGTGAGCCAATTTTCAAACTGTTGAAGAAAGATAAGGTAGTTGAATGGAACAATGATTGTCAAGTTACTTTTGATAAAATCAAGGAGTATTTACTAGAACCTCCTATTTTGATTCCACCCGTCGAAGGAAGGCCGTTAATCATGTATCTGACTGTTTTGGATAACTCAATGGGGCGTGTGCTGGGCCAACATGACGAGTCTAGCCGAAAAGAGCATGCCATTTATTACCTTAGCAAAAAGTTTACCGACTGTGAGACTCGCTACTCACTACTCGAGAAAACTTGCTGCGCTTTGGTATGGGCTGCTCGCCGGCTAAGGCAGTATATGTTGACTCACACCACTTTGCTGATTTCCAAAATGGATCCGATCAAGTATATCTTCAAGAAGCCTGCTTTATCTGGAAGAATCGCTAGATGGCAAATGATCCTGACTGAGTATGATATCCAGTATACTACCCAAAAAGCTATAAAGGGGAGTGTATTAGCTGACCATCTAGCTCATCAAGCCGTCGAAGATTATCAGTCTATGAGATTCGACTTCCCTGACGAGGACATCATGACATTGGACAACATCGAATGTAACAGACCGTATGACGGACCTGAACAAGGATCCCGATGGACCTTGTACTTTGATGGTGCTTCAAATGCACTTGGAAATGGTATCGGTGTGATACTCATTTCTCCGGAAGGTTTCCATACACCCTTCACTGCCCGAATTTGTTTCAGCTGTACCAACAACATGGCCGAATATGAAGCTTGCATCTTTGGTCTCAAGGCTTCTATAGACTTGGGAATCAAATCTTTGGTCGTATTTGGGGACTCGGCTTTGGTTATCAGTCAAGTCAAAGGAGAGTGGGACACTAAACATCCTAATCTTATCCCATACAAAGAACATGTTCTGACGTTATTACCTTATTTCGAGCAGATTACCTTCGAGCATTTCCCGCGAGAAGAAAATCAGTTAGCTGATGCTCTGCCTACAATGTCTTACATGTTTAAACTCAACTGGGATAACGAGGCTCCCCAAATTACCATCGAGCGAATGGATGAACCTGCACACTGTCATGAGATTAATACCAAAGAAGTAGTGGAACAACCCTAGTTTCATGAAATCAAAAGGTATCTCCAGACTAGAGAATATCCTGAAGGAGCTTCCGTCAATGACAAAAAGTTCTAAGGAGATTTGCCGCCAAGTTCTTCCTAAGCAATGGCATCCTTTATAAGCGCAGCCATGATTGTGTTCTACTTTGTTGTGTGGACAAGGTTGAAGCAGAGTTGATCATGACCGATATGCATAGCGGCACATTTGGTACCCAATTGAGCGGACATACGATGGCTAAGAAGATTCTAAGGGCATGCTACTACTGGTCTACCATGGAAGCTGATTGTCATCAACACTACCATACCTGCCACAAATGCCAAGTCTACGCCGACAAGATACATATTCCTCATGTTCCTCTCAATATTCTGACAGCTCCTTGGCCATTCGTAATGTGGGGCATTGACATAATTGGAGAGATCAAGCCCACGGCATCCAATGGACATCGCTTCATCCTGGTCGCTATTGACTATTTTACCAAGTGGGTCGAAGCAGCTTCCTTTGCCTCAGTTACAAAGAATGTGGTTGCCCGCTTTATCAAGCAGAAGCTCATATGCCGGTACGGTGTCCCCGACAGGATCATCACAGACAACGGTACGAATTTGAACAACACTATGATCACCACTCTATGCGAACAGTTCAAGATTTATCATCACAATTCATCTCCCTACCGGCCGAAGATGAACGGTGTTGTTGAAGCCGCGAACAAAAATATTAAGAAGATCATTCAAAAGATAACAGTCACCTACAAGGACTGGCATAAGATGTTACCATTTGCTCTGTATGGATATCGTACCACGGCACGTACTTCAACAGGGGCAACCCCATTTTCTTTGGTATACGGCATGGAAGCTGTTCTACCCATGGAAGTTCAGATTCCTTCATTAAGGATTATGAAGGATGCCGGTTTGAGTGAAGACGATTGGATTCAGACCCAGCTTGATCAACTAAACTTAATCGATGAGAAGCGACTTACTGCTGTTTGTCATGGTCAGACGTATCAAAAACGGATGATCAAGGCTTTCAACAAGAAAGTCAGGTGTCAAGTATATCAAGTCGGAGATCTTGTAATCAAGCGGACCATCTTACCGCAAAGTGATCCTAGGGGCAAGTGGACTCCTACTTACGAAGGACCATTTGTGATTAAGAGCATCTTTTCTGGTGGGGCAATAATTCTAACCACCATGGACGGAGAAGATTTGCCGCACCCTGCGAACGCAGACATAGTCAAAAGATACTACGCATAAAACGACCCGACAGGTTGAAAACCCGAAAGGGCAACTTGGGCAAAAATGGGCATCCCGGTGAATCGAAAACCCAAAAGGGCAGTTCAGGCAAAAATTAGGGATAAAATAAAAAAAATATGTACAACCGGCGAGTTGAAAACCCGAAAGGGCGACTTGGGCAAAAAAGGGTTTCCCGGTGGATCGAAAACCCGAAAGGGCGGTCCAGGAAAAAGTTAGGGAATTAAAGCGTATGACTATGTCTCGTCAGATCACTTTAAGATCAACCTTTTCACCAACAAGCTCCAAGCTTCTGATCAATCCAATCATCTACGGACGAAGCAATGAATGGACAGATACTCGGAGTTGTGAAGTCTATAGCAGAATGGGAACCCCATGGAATTGTTACACATAGCCATCTTTTTGTGTAAATTTTTTCTCAATTTTTACGGCAACATTCTCCTACTAGGATGTCTGTCTCCCTTGTACAAAGATACTTACAAAAATTAATACAAATATACTTCAAAGTACAGAAATTTGCTTGCCTTTCTTTTTCTTTTTTACACTTATGTTTTATTTGAAAACGTCCAATGTTTTGTTAAATAGGCATATGCATTTGAATATAATCACTGCTTACCAATAAAACGAAATTGGGAAAGGATAATTACTGATAGGTTGAAGGTGTAGGAAGATATCTTTATGCCATTCAAGAAGAAATCCCCTGCATTACCTTGTTCAGATCCTCAACAAAGCTAAAACCTCGGAGTACATGTCCCCGGCGGAGTTAAGCTTCAAGATCCCCCAACGGAGCCAGTACATTCCAAACTGGATTCCCCAACCGAGTTAAGTTTCAAAGTTCCCATCAGAGTTCAAACTCCCGATTCCCAACGGAGCCAGAATAATCTAAACCTCCTTCCCCAGCGAAGTCAATTTCCAACTGATCAAACTCCCTCAAATTCCCCAGCAGCTAGGATGATTCCCCAGTAGATTGGCATACAACCCAAAGCTCCTAATTTCACCGGCCAAGTAAACATTCTCACCACAGAGTTATCTCCCAGCAGATCGAAGATTCTCGATCTCGTTTCTCTAAGCAGAAATCTCCCAGGTCTTAACTCCCCAATAGAGATTTTCCCTATTTCCCAGGAAAGTCTTAAAGGATCCTCCTTCCCTGCAGAAGTTGTCAGAACCCTTGTGAATCCCCACAAGTCACTAAGGATTTTTAATCCCCAGTATTAGTCACTAAGGATTTTCAGTCCCCAGCATTAGTCACTAAGGATTTTCAATCCCCAAGCAGTCAACAAGGATTTCTCATCTTCAGTAATCAAAGATTTTTGGAATCCCTAGCTTCGGTCAGGGATTTATTTTCCCCGGCAGCAGTCAAAGATTTCATTATCTCCAGCTATCCAGGATTTATCTTCCTCAGCAAGACAGCTATTCAGCTTACATGCATAACCATTACATTCATATATCATAAACATGGAACACAGTTCATTGCATCATACATATCATGCAACATAATTTTGTGTTTTAGCTAACATTTTACCCTTTTCAGGATAAGATTAAAAAGCTATCATTTCAGATACAGTATGGATACACCCCAGACACGGCGGTCATTCTATTACTCATTCAGAATTTCAAGTCAAAATACAGTACGGATACACCTTAGACACGGTGGTCATTCTACTACTCGTTCAGACTTCAGCAATCCGATACAGACTAGATACGCTCTAGACACGGCAGCCATTCTATTTCTCATACCGATTCAACTAACAACTTCAATTTCAGATGCGCTCCAAACACGGATGCCATTCTAGCCTTTACACAAGCAGTTTGATTTTCCTCAAGTGCAGTCGCCATGGAAGTCATTCTATCACTTATTCAGATCCCAGTTACAGTACGGATACACCCCATACACGTCGGTCATTCCACTACTCATACAGATCTCAACTTTAGATACAGTCCAGATACACTCCAGACACGGTTGCCATTTTGTCACTCATTCATAGTTTATCCCTAGCACACAGTTGCTCCATGCACAGATGTTTCTCTGTTACTCGGATACAATACAGATACACTCCAGACACTGCAGTCATTCTGATATTCATTCAAAATTCAAATACAGTTACAGCTCAGATACGCGCCAGACACGGACGCCATTCTTTTTCTCATACAAACTCAGTCTCCAGATACAGTTCAATGGCATTCCAGACATGGATACCATTTTGATGCTCATTCTTCTAACCTACAACATTGCAAATCAACAAACATTCTTGGATGGCATCTTTAAGCCCATCTCCAGCAAGATTCTACCATCTCAAAATGGCAAGCCTATTTCCTCAGCTATATTTTGATGAGTGCAAATTTACGGGCACTCTAGTGTCCAATCCTCTTTTACCTTCGAGTCACGAAAGGCAAAATTGCCAATCTAACTCTTCAGGTTCAAGAAGATTGAACAGGGGAAACTGTTGTACCCCAAAATTTTCCCTCCCATATTCATCAACATTTCTCATCACAAGGCTCTTGGAACTCAAGATCAAGCTAGGGTTTGCTCTGCTCAAGACACCTCCTTGCACTGTTGACCTAAATTAGGGTTTGAGTTTGCACAGGGATATTTTGACCTACAATGCCCAAAGTCACTTTCATACTCCATGTTGGACCCACAAGTTTGGCCATACCAAGTTTCAAGCCTTGATTCAAATTTTTGCCCAGTCAATTGGACAGTTGACCTAGAAATCAATTGTATTGGGGAAAAAGTCAACTGTGGCCAATTGACAGTCAAACCTCATGAATTTTGACCCACATCAACATAATGAACTCATATGAGTCATTTGATCAAGTTTGGATCACAATTCCACAATAAATTTGATCAGATCACCAAAAGGGCAAAATGGTCATTTTTAGGGTTTTGACTGTACAAAGACAATTTTTGACTGTTTAACCTAACCAATGGCAAATCAATCTCAACCATAGGCTCAAGGACTCAATGACATTGTCTTGACCCATTCAACAAGTTCAAAAGATCTCAATTGCATAGGATTGACAGATGAATTTTTCAGTCAACTGATCAAAATTTGATTGTACACTGAAAAGTCAAACTTTGACTTTTTGGTCAAAATCAAGTGCCAAGAGTCATTTTTCACCAAGACATGTCAAATTATGAAACTTGTTCATAAAGAAACCCAAAAATGGAAATTAGGGTTTAAAATGGAAAATTTTCATAACTTAGAAATTTTCTAAGTTATGAAATTTTCTTATTTTTTCCTAACTTTGTCCCATTTTTTTCATCAAGATGCAAATGGATTCAAACAAAACTTGCAACATGAAAGTTGTAGTCCATTACAAATTCCTCAACTTTTATTCACAAAGTTTTCTCAAAAGAAGCTTGAATCTCAAGTTATGATTTTTGGAACAAGGGTACCTAAAACTTTTAACTTAGAGAAATTTTGCCCTAGTTTAGGCAGGATTTTAACCCATCTTCTTGGCCATTTTTCACATAGTTCCACTTGGATTTTCAAGTTGCATTTCAAAGATGTATTATATTACATGTTGCAAGCTTTCCAAATTGTCTAAGAACTCCTCAAACACCCGTGTGGTTAGAGAGAATCGAATGCTTGAAGTTGGCAAAAACTCACTTTGATCCATGGCCAATTCATGTCCATACAAACTTGCATTTTCAAATCAGCATGTTTGGTACTAGCTTGCAGGCCTCAAATCCAGTTTGTACTCCATAATTTAATGCACAACCATTGAGCTAAGGTATTATCTTGGTCATTTGGACATTGCATACAAAATTAAGCCCTAAATGGTAAAAGGTATATTGCCATTTTTGCAAAAGGTTACTTTATGTCAAAACACTAAGCCTTGAGCCTTGAACAAAATTTGATACAGCAAACCAAATCCATGAATTAGAGGGGCCAAGAGGGTTGTGTGCAGGGTGATGGGAGGGCCTGTAAAAAGCTATAATCTCACTTCCACTCTTTGGCTTGAAGTAGAAGAAAACTTGCAAAACAGAAGCCATCTCTCACATCTGTTAAAACCAACTTACACAAACATTGCAAACAAGTTTGATACCTCCTAACAAGCCAGAAACACGACCCCTTTGCCTCTAAAAACTCCTAGTGCACAAATTCCCCATTTTCTTGCAAAACAGGGCCAGTTCTGCATTTTGCTAGCCATCTTCAAATTCCATCGTGTGTTTTGCCTAGAGATACTTCAAACACCTTCCAACCAACATACATAAGCTATCCGGATCATCCATTGCTAGTTGTAACACCCTTAACACACATTGCTATTTTTGTTTCAAAGCTTTGCAGGTTGAGTTTTGTAGCACGATTCAGGCTACCTCAAAACAAGCTAACCATTGGAAAAGCTTCAGTGGACCTCAGGCAAGCTCAAAAGAAGCTCAAGCACCCTTGGAAGTTGCTGCATTGCCCAGCTCGAAGTCAATTGAAGCAGGTATTTCATGAAATTCTATCTCTCTATTTAGGAATAGTTAGACTTAGGTTTGTGAATGAAAGATGTTGTGTTCATAGCCCTGAAGCCATACATATGCTTAGTTTTCATTTATATTAAACGTGCTAGGAGAATTTCATCCATGAACTTTCTGAAAAAACTAGGTTAGAAATTAGGGCCAGAGAAATTCTCTCTGGTCTTTGAGAGTTAGCTTAAGTTTTTTATATGGTTAGATTCGTTGTTTGATGCTCTACAAGTTTCATGTTATGAGTTTTGTCAAAAAATCAAAGAATCAGGAGTTAGCATTTTCTGTACAATCACGCGTGTTTCAGTTCAGAGGAAGAAGATGAAGTGAGTTTGGGCTGGGCCTGTACAGGCTTGCTTTTGGCACCCTCCTCTTTTCTTTTTACACCCCCATGGCCCATTTCTTGTACATTTGTCATTTTTTGCATTTTATTTTATTTCTGATTTTGATATTTTATTTTCTAACATAAAAAATACTTAAAAATTATTTTCACAAATTTTTGTATTTATTTGGATTTTATTTTAAATATTACTAGTATAAAAATGTTTAATTGGTTTATATTCTTTTTATTAAAACTTAAAGAGTAATGTAAAAAAATATATTTATTTATTATTATTTTTTACACACTCAAAGACATTTTCTTGAAATATACCAATTTTTTTTGTAAATAATTAATAATTATTTTTATTTTTTATATACTTAATATGTTTAATATATATATATATATATATATATATATATATATATATATATATATATATATATATATATATATATATATATATATATATATATATATATATATATATATATATATATATATATATATATATATATATATATATATATATATATATATATATATATATATATATATATATATATATATATATATATACTTATATACTTTATTTTATTAAATAATTAGGACAAAAATGCAAAAATATTACATTTTCATTTTATTAATATTTTACACTAAAAATATCATTTTTACAATATACTTTTATTTCTTGTACAAATCAATACATTATTGAATGTAAATAATAAATAATACTATTTATTTAAAAATTAGGGTTTTTGCCCTAAATAATAAAATAATCAAAATTGACCCTTTTTCTTATTATTTACATTTTACATTAAAAAATACTTTTTACATACATAAAAAACTTTTTGCATAATACATTTTATTTAACATTTATTTGTTGTATTTTATTTAATTATTGCACCTTTAAATATTGTCTTATACATTTGATTTGGTTGTAATAATTTAGAATTTAATTTCTTGTCAAATACTCCCAATTCAAATTTGTATCCCCCTCCCTATATCATGTTGTAATAGTGTAGAATTTAAATTCTCGCACCTTTTTATGCTTCCAATTATGCCATGATTAGACTTAGGGTTTGTATGCCAAATAAAATCAACAACTAGCTTGACCTAATTCAAGATAAACATGCATGAAAAACAAACACAATGCACACTTGCACCCTCTAGGGTTTCAATCCACTTGTTGCCTTCAAAAATGGGCCATGTTTGCATGTCAAGTACTTTGGCAAAACAAAAACAAAACAAAAGATCATAGTCCTTCGATGACGCTATCTGAGTTGCCTAAACAAAATGATCAAGTCCCTTAAAGAAAATTGCCAAAAATACTTGACACAATTGCTATCATGGTCTATACGATGACCCGCGCTTGTCCCGTTCAACATCCTAACACAAGGTTGTTCACCAAATACAATGGTGAAACAACACTGTTAAAAGGGTTAAAAACATAAGAAAGATCTTTGAGTAAAATAGGGTAGATAACTCTTAGTTACTTGATCAAAACTTGCCAAAAACATCCTTGCTATCTTCAAAACACACTTCATGACACAATTTCAAAACCCTACTTTCAAACATTGAAAACTTTTCAAAAGACAAAAATACCTTTGTATACATTCAAACAAGAATCATTACAAAGGTTGCCACAACGATGGCCTCTTTTCAAAACATCTTTCAAAATCACACACAAAGCACCATTTCAAACAATTGAAAAGCACCATTTCAAACAATTGAAAAGCAAAGCAAGTGATCTAAGCAAGTAATTAAGAGCCCATGGATAACCATGGATAGAAAGGGTGCTAATACCTTCCCTTTCTATAATCTACTCCCCGAACCCAAGAAAACATCTCAAAGGTCTTTCCTGTGCTTTTTGACCTTTCCTTAGGATAAAATAAAAAGTCGGTGGCGACTCTTGCTAAATCGAAACATTTGATGTAAATTGCTTTGATAAAAAGTGTCTTTTTGTTGACTTTTGAAATGACCTATAATGTTTTGGCTCATATCTCTCAAATGAAGCATTTTTGGGCCTTGAGATTAGAGAGACAAAGTTGTAGATAATTGAATTTCCATCAAAATGAGCTTTGGTTGAGAATTTTCTGATGAAGCATGTGAAAGTTATGATTGGTCAAACTTCAATTGACTTCTCCTAAAGAAAACCCTAATTTAGCAAGTTTTGACTTTTGATGAATCTTGAATTTTCTTGATAAGCTATGATCAACCCTTGATCAAATGGTGAATGTAACTTCAAAATGTTGATGTTGACCAAAAATATTTAAAATCTTGAAGTTTGACTGTATGTTGACCACAGTTGACTTTTTACTCAAAACGGTTAATTTTCAATCAACTAAGCAATTGACTGAGCAAATTTGTACTGCAAGACTTGAAATTTGACATGAGGATACCTTGATGCATATGAGAAACCATGAAGTCCACTTGAGGCATTATAAGTCCCATTTCCTCTGAGAAAACCAAAACCCTAATTATAGGCCACTGCTTAGGAGGGGAATTTGTCTGATCAATTTTTGAATAGTTTTGACTACTTTATAAGCTTAGGAGTATGAGAGATTCTTTTGAAAATTAGAGGGAAAATTTTGGGGTACAACACTACCAAACATTAGAATTTCTTTTATCACAGCTTGATTTATTGAACCTTCTAGTCTTTAGAAGTTCTTAATTCATTGATCTTGCACCTGAAACACATTTCTAAGAACTTTAGAGCATTATGTATACATAAAAATCATCATTATGCTTTCTCCCCCTTTTTGTCATAATAAAAAAAATTAAGATTTAGTTATTTATATAGAAATAATTAAACACACAAAAACATAAATTTTCATTGATGATTTAGGAGAATACAATTATAGCATAACAGAATGACAAAAGATTTTTCTTAAAGATACATCAAGGAAGACAAGAGGAATTACACAAGCAAGACACAGAACTAGACTTCTTAACCAAACAGAAAATTAGGATAACATGCATTCAGACATGATACGCATCGGTGAGACACAGATATAATTTATGAGACCTTAAAGCTTCTTGCTACCCTTCATAGATGTTACAGAAGTTTTTTTACAAGGGCATTTTCCGGTTCATTTTGCCTGACAAATTCAACAATTCCTTCTTTAAGGAAAATTTCAGACAGAACTCTTCCAAAAGGTATGAAAGACTTATTCTTACCTCTGGATGAGATAATGGATTTTTGAAGAAAGTTGAAAACAGATTGAGGTAGATTAATCCTGATTTGATTGCTCATAAGATCTAGGAAAATCTGATCATATGGAAGAATAGTAGTTTTAGAGATTCCTCGAGGATGAAAATTTGTTAGTAGAAGCTTATACCAAAATTTTGGGATGGGAAGAAGATTTTCAGAATTGATAGACTCATATCTAATTGAGGTATCATGGAGAGCAACTACTTCTTCAACAAAGGAAAAATAAAGTTTTGCCTCTTCTATAGTGAGACCAACGTGAAATTCTGGTATACAGATTACACATGTCCTAACACATGTTGAGACATTGATCTCTGCATAAAAACACATGGAAAGAATACAACAGAATGATACAAAACTTATCAGTCAAGAGTCGTAACGGATGTTCCAACATCTTATACGACATGTTAATCAATCAAAAACAAAATTGAATAGAACATAAAGATAATAACACACAGATATGATGACTTTGTTCGGTGTACAACTACACATACTCTGGAGGCTACCAAGCCAGGAAGGAAGTCCACTATAAGCAGTATTAGTTCAAAGCTAAATTCCACTGTTTACAACTTCTCGCTTAATCCCTACCCAATGCAACTTCTACCTAGGTTCTCCCTAAATATGAGAAATCAGTATATCACTTCCTAAATCACCTCAATGATATCTACATCAATTACAACTTGTTCAGTCAAGAATCTTGACTAACAACCATACTAGGATTTGCTTTAAAGCTTCATCTAATAACAATACACGATTCATTACCTAAAGGCTTTTGAATCTACATAAAACTATGTCTAACACAATGTATCAAATCGATACAAAGGGTGACTTACAACCCAAGAAAGTACATGAATTTCAAAACCTTAAACCCTTATTTTATATTATAAATTTTATACAACCGGTTAAGTTAATTTTCCCTAGGAATAAGTCTTCCTTTTACAATCTTCAAGGGACTGGATTTGGGCTTTAGAATAGCAGTTGATCTGTTGCAGAAAGTCAGCATAAACTTCTCCATGAAGATAGCGCTTCAATCATAACCTTCCTAATTTATCTCCATAATTGGAAGTCATAATTCTCCTTGAAATTAGCTTGAATCTTCTTCAATCTTAAAATGTATCCCCACATGGGATAGCATAATATTCTAGAATATTTCGCACATGAAATATATCAATTAAATCTAAATGTTCAACTGGTCACAGGTGCGATGTCGAATGGCTCTTCATAGGACATCTTTATTCGACATGTCTCTCTGATGATGAAACATGTTAGTTCAACACCTCTGAGTTCTTCAACTTGAACACAGCATATGATTACCAAATGTTCCCAGAAAGATCCATATTTGAAACCCACTCACAGAATCCAAACATCCAGTTATACTAGACAAGATGTCGGATGATCATAATGAGACATCTTGTTTAACATCTAGTTTTACATAAATTAGTCAAACCTTTAGAGACTCAAGTCTTTGGAGCTCTCAATCTCCCTCTTTTAGAAAATTTTGGATAAAACTCCTTTTACACTGCAGATCTAGAAACCTTTGGCTGAAGCTCCTTTTGCACAATAAACCCAGGAATAAAAAACTAGGAGTATAAAGTCCTGAAGTCATTTCAGCCTGAAGCTTTTAATCTTTCTGCACATCAGGAAGAAGATAACCAGAACATACATCTGACCATCCAGTTACTCCCCCTTAACCCAGGAACCGATTCTTGTCACTAAGAGATAAATCTTCCTCTTTGGGGGCATAAGAGAACCCTTAAGAAGAAATAGAGATTTTACCCTAAGCAACCAAACACCAACCCGAATAACTAAAAACACAGGACACAACTGTATTTATAACTCTGATAACAAGACACAAAAATTGAGACAAGATGTTGGACATGATGTGAGAGAACCTGTTAAAAATTCTTACAAAACAACTTCAAGAACAGACGCAACACCCAAATGGTGACCAGTACTTTTCTCCCCATTTTTAGCCAAAAAATGACAAAGAGATCCCCCATAAAACCATACCTAGATTGTATTCACCCAGACTCAGATAAAAGCCATAAGAGCTTTAATGAAAATAGACTAGCTTAAGATGAATGAAAGTGAAGGGGTGACACCTTTAAATACCCGAGGTGTTACTTAGGGATTAACAACTATTTACTGTAGCAATAGTCTTAGTCAAAAATAGCATTTTTCGAGGAAACTAACTTTACCAAAAATAATGTGTGCACCGTCCACAAATCATTCTTCATGCCTTAAATCACTCTGGGTTGTTTCTTCTGAGAAAATGTTCCCAATACATGCATATGCATAGTCATACAAACTCCATATACTCCTTTCTGACACGTGCTTGATCACATCGTCTATAACACTCCCTTGTTTGGCTCAAGAAGAAAATATGTCCTAAACAAAGTTATGACATCCAGTCATACATTGTCTGCTTGTTCTTGTAGCCAAAATACTAAAAATGCTTCACAGAAATATCTAAATATCCAGAAGCATAATCTCAAGATCTTTCACTGGATTTTGCTTCTTTTGGCCAGTATGAAACATCATATGTGTGGCATCTCTCATGCATCACCCAGGACATCCATTGAGTCCCACCAAAAGTCTATAGAGAAAAATAAATTCTCCTAGACAAAAAGCAGTCTTCCAGAGAGACATGTACTCCACAAGCTTGAACAGTACCATTGCAGAGCAATCCAAAATAAAACTTGACTCCCCCCCTCTTATGGATAAACAATACCCTAGAAAACCTGAACACTTGGGCACATGAAAGACTTCATTCTCTGAAAGTAAAATACTGTGACTTCTCATACCATAACCATAATTAGATTGCTTGCTTCCTACTTCATCATACACTTCCTGATCGGGTCACACTATCTGATATCATTCCTCTGCCCTTACTTACAATTGTTAGATAGAGTTATGCATATAGTAAGCATACTACTTTAGATAAGACTAGAGCCTACTCATTATAGTCAGAAATGCCACTTCTGAAAATAATGTTGAGCATTAATCTCTACATCCATAGTAGTTGATAGCTTCTAAAGAACAAAGAAATGATGTTACAACATCATTTAGGAAATCAGCTTCACATCACAAAACCCAATCACTATGGTTCTTGATAAATTATCCAAAGGACACATCATACTTGTATGTTCTTCTTTCAAGATATACATGAAGCACACAACTTCAGCAGCTAGCACACACCAGAGAACCATGGAGAGAATTAAACTCTCATACACCTTTTTTGAATCATAGTGCTCAAATTGCAGACTTGCATACATACGTCAGGCAAATACACAACTCTCGTCAATATATTTACCATCATATACATGCACACCTGAATCATTGTTTCTCTTAGAGGTCCAAACAACTGATAGGATTACCTTTTATGGCATCCTCATTTTGTATACCACAGATAGTCATGACAAGTATTCACACCACACACTAAACTAGATCAGGCCAGTGACTTGACTCCACCATGAGTTCAAAATAGATTTCCTTAGCTGAGGAAGCAACCAATATTGCAGGAACCACAAGGAAACCACACCTGTACTCATACATAGCTAATCAACCTTCTAGACCAGATCAAGACACAACATGATATATATTCTCCTATACTTTCTGCATCAACACACCAAACAAATACACAGCTCCTGTTAGAGTATTTTCCATCAATCAGATGCATACCTTTACCAAATAAACATTTCCCTACACATAAATAGCAGATAATGATGTCTTATTCACAATTATAAGAACTCTTTGGTCAGACATCCTTCTTCTGCACACCACTTAGCACAAGCAGGTTCTTCATCATGACAAATAATCATGACAGATGTGCAACTCACAGACCACTTCAGATTAGACCAGTGGCATGACCTAACACTTCAAAACAGACAAACACCAATAAATCACTTAGTTTGATATATCTCCATAGCACACAACCCTTTTTACTGTTTTCCCCCTAAAATAGAACAAGAGTTCTATATTATCATAGACTTGATAATAATATCAAGTTTGAGTAAACAATTTACATCATGTTCATGAGAAACACTTACCAGCCATCTGCTTAACATCCCCTTCTCCAACTCCATCAGAAACTATTCCATCAGAATAATCACAAGCAAGATCACACAAATCAGACTCTTCTTGATCAGAAGAATCTTCCAGATGTCAGAGAGAATGTCCTCGACATTTGAACTTGACATCCACAATGAGGACCCTGGTTGCGAGAATAAGTCTCCTCTAGAAGTTTTGAGTTCAACTTCTCCACTCCTATTGACCAGCACACATATCTAAGACTTGTTTCTAGAATAGAAACTTCTTAGACACACAACCAAGATGCCTCCTCATCCAAATCAGGAGAAGGTTCCAAACATATGTGATCAATACACATTTGTTTAGCAACCAAAGCATCTGTAATTCCATTTCTTAAGCCAGTCGAAATCTTCATAACTTGTTGATGTGATGTTCTAACATATGGTAGGACATTATTCCAAGGGACACAATAAGAGATCCTTTATTAAAGACCAGAGATTGGCCTTTTAGGGTTGGAAGAAAAAATAAATTGATTCATACTTTCTTCAGATCTTTGTGAAGAAGTGAAAAACACAAGAAGGGGGGGTTGAATTATAAAACTGAAAATCAATGCAATGAACAAGATATTTTTATCCTGGTTCGTTTGATCTCAAACTACTCCAGTCCACCCGTCAAGGTGATTTCGCCTCTCTCCAACGAGGTCTTAATCCACTATATTCAACTGAATAATACAAACTGCTTTAACAACTGCTAAAGCCTTCTTGATGCAAACCACAACTCGGTTTGTCAAGGAAACACTTTCTTACAAAGAAGATAAATCTAGGTGTGTGAATGTTTTCTACAAAACTGTATCACAATTGTGATGTTACACAATTTAAGCTTATGAAACTAGATTGCTAAACAATGATTGAGTAAGGAATTATGGAGCTTTTTAGCAAACTGAGAATAAGAAGATGTAGAATAGCTTTTAGGCGTGTAATATGATGTAGAGCATTAGCCAATTCAATCTTCATAGTCTTGTTTATATAGCACTGAGATTGTTGAACGTTGGAGCAATAATCTTGATTCAATGCTAATAACAAACTTTCCTTATTAAGCAGATCTTGTCTGGAATGAAGCCGTTGGTAATAATTTGCTTTCAATGCACAGTACCGTTTCTACTTAATGCATGTTCTGGCTTGGCTCATTCTGACTCTGCTTACGTGCTGATGAACTGTTGTTGTCTTTATCAGAGTGTTGAGCGCAGTTCTGTTCATCAAGCTTCAGCATTCGCGTGAGTTATTCTTCTGATTCTGGTATTCTGATATAGCATCTTCTGATGCTGACGTTAAGAACCAATATTCTGATGTTGATTAGGTGTGCTCTTGCTGATACCTATCAGAGTTTCTGCAAAACAGAAAGTAATATTTTAGGTAGCAAGTAGTTCTTACATGAATCACATAAATAGTATATCTTTTCCATTTGTTATCATCAAAACTTAAACAGGGTAGTAGATTCCAACTTTGTTCTAACAATCTCCCCCTTTTTGATGATGACAAAAACTAGATATTTTTATTGGAAATAACGTGAAAAGTATCAGAGATAACTGAATGATAAGATGTATCAGAGTAACAGGTTATCAAAGATAAGGGATAAAGAGATATCAGAGTTGAGAGATACTCCCCCTGAATTTATTGCTTCCCTTTTTAATTCCAAGAGTTCTTCAGGATCAGATCTTTATTGCCTTTCTTTGAACATCAGAATCTCAGAGTTTTGACTATCAGAAGCTTTAGATCAGCATATCAGAGCAGAGCTTCAGATCAGCGTATCAGAGCTTTTCTATCAGAGCTTTGCTTTGGGTCAGAGTATCAGAGCTTTAGTCTTCAGAATATCAGAGAGCATTCTTGTGCCTGTTAGACTTAAGAAAAAACAGAAAACATATTCAAGTATATCAGAGTTAGAATGTTTGAGATTTTTTGTCTTAGTAATCCGTTATTATTGAAAATATCATTCTTGTTCTCCCCCTTTTTGTCAGCAATCAAAAAGTGTAAGTGAAGTGCTAAAACAATTAGAGCAGAAAAACTTGTCATATTAAAGTATTCAGAATCAAATAAAACAGTACAGCAGATAAGCAAAGAAAACATGAAAATGTCATGAATGAAAAACTAAGGTTGGGGAGGAAGGCGTGTGAACAGGTTCTCCAGCATGGCTTTGATCTGATCAGCAGTCTCATTCTTCTTGTGCACCATGCTGACTATTGTGTCTATCTTGCTATCCTGCACATCCATCCTTTCTTTCATCTTCTGGTCATTTTCATCCATCCTTTGCTGCAGACGAATGTCATTCAGCTTCAGCTCTTCCAGAGTCTGCCTGTCCAAGGAAGCTTGAGAAACATCAGAAGCAGGGAGCTTCTGAGAGCTTTCTGCAACATCTTCATCTTGATTGGCTTCAGCTTGAATAGTCTTGTCTTCTTCTGGTTGCACGATTGGCGCTGGACGCTTCTCAGACCATGGCTCACTATCCAGAAGGAGCACGTCTTCCTGTGGCAGTTGACTTTCAACTTCCTTCAGCATTTTGTTGAAGTTCTGTTGTGCCTGCTCATAGTTGATATCCTGCAACTTGAGGGCTTCAGCACGTACCCAAATTCTGAATTGTGACCAGAGCTGGTCAGAGGCAGCTGGGTCAATATCCCAGTACAGACTTGCTTCAGAGAAGCAATCCACTACTGCAAACCTGTTTCAAAATTCATAATACCAGAGCCAACATCTGGCTGTTTTGGTTTTGGAATGGCTATTTTATTTTTCAGATCAGCAAGACGGTCAAGGATTGTTAAATCTATGAAGGTCCTGCTGGGGTTTTCGGTGGTTTGCTTGGGAGCTGTTTGTTTTGGAGATGGAGTGGGAGAGTCAGAAATTATGATTGGACTGTTTGGGGTTTTGGGAGTATTTGGTGGTGTGGTTTCAGGCGAGGATGGCAGTTGGGCCATTGTGACTGTTGTTCCACATGGCAGCTGGATTGCCAGAGGTGATGGTTGAGGTGATTGAGGAGAATGAGGTTCAGAAGGTGGAGGAGTTGGAGTTTCAGAATGATGAAACTCAGGTTGAGGTGATGGAGGATGAATTTCTGGTTGAGGAGAGGGAGAAGGAATTGCTGGTTGTGGAGAAGTTGTTGGAATTTCTGGTTGTTCAGGGATATGTGGTTCTTCTGGAATGGGTGAGAGAGGTTGTTCTGGTTGTGGAGAGTGGACAATTTGTGGTTCAGAGTTTGGATTGTTGGAGGGGTGATCAGAAGCATGTTGATCAATGTCAGACAGCACTTTGTCAATTGCTGATGTTGTTGAGATTGTTGGTTTGGGATGTTTGGTTCGGGGTCTTCTGACTTGTAGTGCCTCAGAAGGGTCATCTTCTGGTTCGGTTTCATCTATTGTTGGAATGGGGATTGGGATTCTATGAGAAGTTGGAGATAGGATTGATGCTGGAATAGTAGAAGAATTTAAAACAGAAGCAGCAGATAGATTACCTCTTTTCTTGGGTGTCTACTGGGATGTTCCTTCTGAAGGGGCCTTCCTTTTCTTTGTCTTCTTCAGTGTAACTTTTGGTTGATATTGGTGCAGATCTATGATATTCAGAGTGGGATCTGTACCGTCAGCCTTGCACGCGTCCAGATATCTGAGAACCACCACTGGTTTAGATTCTATCTCAGAAAATAGAGGAAAGTCACTCAGTGGAACTCTTCTGCTGGTGATATCAGCAATAGGAGTAACGCTGGGTTCCTTTTTTATGTTCTCTATTAACTTTATTTTCTTCAGATTCTTCGCGTTTAGAGGCTTCACAACCGTTGGTTCAATGGTGCTTAACTCTTGAGCTTCAATCAGGTGCTCTATCAGCCTATTCTCAGTCAGAATATCTGATATTAACCTTCCAAAGGGTATCCAATCCCTCTTGGTTCTTTCTTCTTCCCTGGTTTCCTTCACGCTTGTTCTGAGGTGATTAAACAGAAGATGAGCCAAGTTGATTTTTACCTTCTGATTGATAAAATAGATCAGAAACTGCTGATCTATATTTATGTAATCAGGGGAACTGGTTGGCTTCCTATGGTTAAAACACCCCAGAATTATCTTCGCCCAAACTCTATGGTGATCCTTCAGATCTCTGATCTTGCTGCTGGGCACCCCATGGGTGAAAATCCTTTCTGCTATGACGCCCAAGTCAGCACATCTTTCAGCCATATCAATATAGCGGACGCCACCGCCACTGTACCCAATCAACTTTGCTATGTGATCCTCAGTGATCACAATCTTCTTCCCCATTATGTAGGAGGTGACTTGATGCGTTGAAGCAGTTGCATGAATCCAGAACTCCTTGACTAACATTGGGAATGTTGGTCCAACCAACCTGTCAAAATACCTTTCCCATTTCTGTGCCTTAACTTCTTCTGTTAAGTCAAAGCCATTTTCCTTCAGACTTCCAAAATCAATGATCAATTCAGATAACACTTCAAGATTCTTCACAAGAGTGAGGAGTGTTCTGAGGGGGATTTGATACTGTTCAGATGATGCTTTCTTCTGAGAACCTGCAGAAGCACTGCTGGAGGTTGCCATGTTCACACTTAGGGATTTTTTGAGAAAAAGCTGAGAAAATGGGTTTGAAAGAGATGAACACAGAAAATTGCAGAGAATATATGAGAGATAATGAGAAACTATAAAAGATTAGAGTGAGAAGTTAGCGTGTTTAAATAGGGTTCAGAATATTTTGAAAGAGTAAACGTTTTCAATAAAGAGGAATAAAATCATGATTACGTTTTAAAAACATGATTACTTTCAATTAATGCTTGCTGATTTTGGGGGATTTGAGAAAGATACTTAAAACGGTTACCAGACATGTGTCTCAATGCACCCAATCAGCGTTTTGCCTTCTCAGAAGCGTGCACGCGTTCTGCTTCAGAGATTTGCTGATGATTGGATGACACTTGTTTGATTTGGGAATCAGCACGTCTATCCTTGAGCTTAAACTCTCAGATCTTTAAGACTAGCATCTGATACAATCTGCATGTTCTATCTTTCTGAAAGGAGATTGATCAGAAGTTCACAGTAAAAAACAAATACATTCTGAAGATAAATATATGGAATTAAAACATTTTCACTCTGGGCAGATTTTCATGCTGAGATGTTTCAGAATGAAATTGAACCTATCTTCAGAAAGGGGTTTAGTGAAGATATCAGCCCATTGATGGTCTGTATCTATAAATTTTAAATTCAAAATTCCTTTTTGAATATAGTCCCTAATGAAGTGATGTTTTATTTCTATATGCTTAGCTCTAGAGTGTAAAATGGGATTCTTACTTAAGCAAATAGCAGAAGTATTATCACAGAGTATAGGGATGTTACTCTCAAAAATCTGGAAGTCTTCAAGCTGACTTTTCATCCAGAGCATTTGTGTGCTACATCCTGCTGCTGCTATGTACTCAGCTTCTGCTGTTGATAGCGCAATTGTTGATTGCCTTTTGCTGGACCAAGAGATCAGATTTTCTCCCAGAAACTGGCAGCTTCCAGAAGTACTTTTACGCTCTACTTTGTCTCCAGCAAAGTCAGCATCGCAGTAGCCTACTAAACTGTAATCACTAGATTTTCTATAAAACAAACCCAGATTAGTAGTACCTTTCAGATACTTGAAAATTCGCTTAACAGCTTATAAGTGAGATTCTCTAGGATCTGATTAGAATCTAGCACAAATACATACACTGAATAATATATCAGGTCTTGAAGCTGTCAGATAAAGGAGAGAACCAATCATACCTCTGTAGACTTTCTGTTCTACCTTTTTGCTTACCTCTTCTCTTTCCAGAATGCACGTGGGATGCATTGGAATCTTTGATGGCTTACATTCTGAGAGGTCAAATTTCTTCAGAAGATCTCTGATGTATTTTCTCTGATGAATGTAAGTTCCCTCTGGAGTTTGATTGATCTGAATTCCTAGAAAGAATTTCAGTTCCCCCATGAGGCTCATCTCAAATTCTACCTGCATACACTTAGCAAATTTTCTTCCAAGAGAATGATTAGTAGAACCAAAAATAATATGATCAACATAAATTTGACAGACTAAGATGTCATTCTTAACTGATTTACAGAATAAGGTAGTGTCCACCTTCCCTCTGGTGAATTCATTTTCTAACAGAAAGTTACTTAGCCTTTCATACCAAGCTCTGGGAGCTTGTTTCAGACCATATAGTGACTTCTTTAGTTTGAAAACATGTTCTGGATGTTTTGTATTTTCAAAACTAGGGGGTTGGTGCACATAAACCTCTTCTTCTATATAACCATTTAAGAATGCACTCTTGACATCCATCTGATACAGAGTGATGCCTCTATTAACTGCAAATGAAATTAAAAGTCTGATAGATTCTAACCTGGCGACTGGAGCAAAGGTTTCTGTATAGTCTATCCCCTCTTGCTGACTATAACCTTGTGCAACCAGTCGTGCCTTGTTTCTGATGACTTCACCTTGTTCATTTAGCTTATTTCTGAACACCCATCTTGTTCCAATGACGTTGAATCCTTTTGGTCTAGGAACAAGATCCCATACGTCATTTCTGGTGAATTGATTCAGCTCTTCTTGCATTTCCAGAATCCAGTCATTATCCAGAAGTGCTTCATCAATAGAAGAAGGTTCAATCAGAGACACAAGTCCCATGAGGGTTTCTTCAGAGTTTCTGAAGCTTGCTCTTGTTCTGATTGGATCTTCCTTTCTTCCTAGGATAGTCTCTTCTGGGTGATCCAAACTGCTTCTGGGTAATCTCTTCTGAGGTTGATCAGCAGCTGTTGTAGGATTTCTAGCAGTGCTCCTTTTAGACGTTGAAGGAGTGTCTGTGTTGAGAGCTTCTGATGACTTGTCTTCAGAACCTGTAAATTCAATTTCCATACCTGCAAAAACTTCATTCTGCTTTGACTTTTCAGAGTCAGGCTTATCATCAAAACGAACACTGATTGATTCTTCCACAATATGTGTTTATGTATTGTATACTCTGTACCCTCTTGAGCATTCATAGTATCCTAACATAATACACTTCTGTGCTTCAGAGTCAAACTTGTTCAGATAATTCTTTGTATTTAACATAAAACAGGTACATCCAAATGGATGAAAATATGAAATGTTGGGCTTTCTGTTCTTCCACAATTCATATGGAGTCTTTTCCAGAATAGGTCTTATTGAGATTCTATTCTGAATGTAGCACATTGTGTTTATTGCCTCTGCCCAGAAGATCTTAGCAACGTTCGTCTCATTGATCATGGTTCTGGCCATTTCTTGCAATGTTCTGTTCTTTCGTTCTACAGCTCCATTTTGTTGGGGAGTTCTAGGACAAGAGAAATCATGCAGAATGCCTCTGTCATTAAAGAATGACTCAAAATCTTTGTTTTCAAACTCTCCACCATGATCACTTCTGACTTTAACGATTCTAAGATCCTTTTCATTCTGAACTTGGTTACAGAAGGTAACAAACACAGAGTGTGACTCGTCCTTGTGTCTTAAGAACTTTACCCATGTCCATCTGCTATAGTCATCTACGATTACTAACCCATACTTCTTGCCACTGACTGAAGCAGTTTTAACTGGTCCAAATAAGTCAATGTGCAGAAGTTCTAATGGCTTAGAGGTAGAAACAACATTTTTAGATTTGAAAGAAGGTTTTGCAAATTTGCCTTTCTGACATGCTTCACACAGAGCATCTGAATTGAACTTCAAATTAGGAAGTCCTCTGACCAGATTGAGTTTGTTAATCTGAGATATTCTTCTCATACTAACATGCCCCAATCTTCTGTGCCAGATCCACTGCTCGTTGTTAACAGACAGAAGGCACTTTACATTCTGACTTTTTAGTTCAGAAAGTTTGATTTTGTAAATGTTGTTTTTCCTCTTTCCATTAAACAGGATAGTCCCATCTTTCTGACTAACAGCTTTACATGATTTTTGATTAAAGATTATATCATAACCGTTATCACTTAATTGACTTATGAATAACAGATTAAGCATTAATCCATCTACTAGCAGAACATTATTAATAGAGGGAAGATTTCCATTACCTACAGTTCCAGAGCCAATTATCTTTCCCCTCTGATTGCCTCCAAAGCCAACGTGGCCTCCAGGCTTAACTTCCAGGCTTTGGAACATATGCCTTCTTCCCGTCATGTGTCGCGAGCAGCCAGAGTCCAGGTACCATGACTGGTGTTTCTGACTTGCTGCTAAAGATATCTGCAACATGTATTATTTTATCCTTAGGTACCCAGATTTTCTTGGGTCCTGATTTGTTAGATTTACCAAAACTCTGGTTGAATTTTGGTTTCACAGAGTACTTACTGCTAGTTTATTTAATATCATGTGTGTGACTATTGTACCCCAAAATTTTCCCTCCCATTTCTCATTGATTTCTCACCACAAAGCCCTTGAAGATCAAGATCCAGTTAGGGTTTCATCTGCTCAAGACTTCTCCTTGCACTGTTGACCCAAATTAGGGTTTGTGTTTGCACAAAGATATTTTGACCTAAAATGCCTAAGATGACCTTCTTGCTTCATATTGGACTCCCAAGTTTATCCATATCAAGTTTCAAGTCTTGATTCTAAGTTTTGCCCAGTCAATTGGACAGTTGACCTAGAAATCAGCTGTATTGGGGAAAAAGTCAATTGTGACCAATTGACAGTCAAATCTCATGAAAATTGACCCACATCAACATTATGAACTCATATGAACCATTTGATCAAGTTTGGATCACAATTCCACAAGAAATTTGATCAGATCACCAAAAGGGCAAAATGGTCATTTTTAGGGTTTTGACTGCACAAAGGCAATTTTTGACTGTTTGACCCAACCAATGGCAAACCAAGCTCACATGTGTACTCAAGGACCCCATGGAATTATCTTGACATGCTCAACAAGTTCAAAAGATCCCAAATGCACAGGATTGACAGTTGAATTTCCCAGTCAATTGATCAATTTTGACTGTATACTGAAAAGTCAAACTTTGACTTTTTGGTCAAAATCAAAGGTCAAGATTCATTTTTCATCAAAACATGCCAAATCATGAAACTTGTTCACCAAGAAATCAAAAATTGCAAATTAGGGTTTGAAATGAGAATTTTTCATAACTTAGAATTTTTCTAAGTTATGAAAAACCCTAATTTTTTCCCAACTTTGCCCCACTTTCTCACCAAGATTCATTTGGATTCAAGCAAAAGTCAAAACATGAAAGTTGTAGCTTGTTGCATAATATACAACTTTGATTCACAAAGTTTTCCCAAATGAGGCTTGTATCTCAAGTTACAATTTTTGGAATAAGGGTACTAAACCATTCTTAACTTAGTGAAATTTTAACCTATTTTGGCAAGGTTTTCTACCTAACTTCAAGGCCATTTTCCATACACTTCCACTTGGAATTTCAATTTGCATTTCAAATATGGATTGTATTACACATTCCAAGCTTTCCAAAATGTCCAAGAACTCATCAAACAACCTCATAACTTGAGAGAATTGAATTTCACAATATGGCAAAAACTCACTTTTGAATTGGTCATGTACATGTTCATAACTTATGCCATTTGCAAGTCAACTTGGTTTGTGCTGCATTACAGGCCTCTAAACCATCCAACACTCAATAATTTAATACATGTTCATTGTTCTAAGGCCTTGTTTCATGAGCTTATGCATTACATGTTGAATAAAGCCATTTATGGAAAAAGTGAAATAGCCATTTTTGCAAAAGCAAGCTTTATGTCAAAGTTGTAAATCCACAAGTACAGATCAAATCTAATTGGCACAAGATTATGAGCATAACACACTGATCAAGGAAAGGTTTTGCAGCATGATTAGGGGTCCTCTACCTGTCTAGAATACAACTTGGCTTTTGTTTGCTTAAGTGTTAAGAAAAGTGGCATAACATAACATAACTTTGATCTCAGCATTAGAAACTTTAAGCAAATATTGTAGACACTTTCTAATCATCAAAACCAAGCTAGCACACGACTCCAATACCTCCAATACCTCCACAAACTCAGAACCACCCTCAAACTGCTCAAACAGAGTTCTCACTGCAGTTTGAGTGCCAACTCTCATCCCTTGCATGATTTCTTGCCCAAAGCTCATCAAACACATTCCCTAGCATCAATGCAAGCTAACCAAAACCTAAAACACGACCTGTAATTCCTCTAACCAGTTCCACCATTTTCACTTTCTTATTTTGCAGTTGAAGGTCCATAGCTCGATTCAAGGTGTCTCAAGGCAAAGTAAGCATTGGAATAGCATCACCACACTTCAGGCAAGCTGTACAGATCATCATCTTGCTCTGAAAGCTCCCCCATTGCCAGATAGAACTTCAACTGAACAGGTATTTTCTTGAACTTCTAACTCTTAGTCTAGGCATCATTAGCTCTAAGTTTGTGAATAAGAAGTGTTCTGCTCATGCCCCTGAATATGTACATGCTTTTACTTTTCATTTATTTTGCTTGAGCTGTGAGAATTTAAGGTTTGAATATGGCAGAAAATTTAGGTCAGGATTTGGGAATGTCAAAATTCTCTCTCATTTCTGAGAGTTAGGATGAGTTTTTTATATATTTAGAATCGTGATTCAATGCTTAACATTTCTTATGTTGGAAGTTTGTGCAAAAAATCAAAGAATCCAGGTGTTTGAATTGGAAGTACAGGCGCGCGTTTTTTGATATTTTTTGTTCAGAGGTTGAAGAAGAAGCTTCATGGGCTGGGCTTGCTTCTGAATTCCTTTTCACACCACATTTTTGGTTTCATACCCCCTGAGCCCATTATGTGTATTTTCATGATTTTTTGACTTTTCTTTTTTCATTTTGACTTATTTATTTTTGCTAATAATATTAAAAACATAAAAAATTATTTTCACACCATTTTTGCATTTTTAGGTATTTATTTGTTTATATAGACATTTATACATAAATATATATATACTATTATTTAGAAAAGAACTAGAAAAATAATGTAAATATATTTCATTTCTGATTTTTATTTCATCTTTTCTTTTGAAAATATTTTATGCAAAATATACTTTTTTTATAAACATTAAATATTATTATTTTTATATATATAATATATATTTAGAAATTAGTATATATATATATATATATATATATATATATATATATATATATATATATATATATATATATATATATATATATATATATATATATATATATATATATATATATATATATATATATATATATATATATATATATATATATATATATATATATATTTGTTAGTATATTTAGGTTAAAATACAAAAATATATACATTTTTATTTTATTAATATTTGATATGGAAAATACTTTTTTTATGAATATACTCCATTTTATTTTATTTTTTGTATATAATTATTAAATATTATACATATTAAATAGTTAATATATTTATTTAATGAAATTAGGGTTTTACCCTTGAAACACAAAAACTCCAAAAAATAATACTTTTTTATTTTATTTATTTGACATAAATAATACTTTTTTTTTCATACATATAAAAACCATTTTTGTATTTTGCATCTTTATTTTATTTTCCATTTAATTTATGCAATCAATTATTTTGTAAATATTCCAAAATGGATGTAATAGCTAGGTTTAAATTTCTTGTCTAAATATCCCCCCATTTGAACATTTGTACCCCCCTTCCCATATTGTGTTGTAATAGTGTAGGAATTTTACTTTTCGCACTTTAAACGCTTTCTAAATATACCATGCTAGAATTAGGGTTTGTATGCAAATAAAACGAACAAAAATGGCTTGACCTAATTTCAAGATAAACAAGCATGAAAATGGACAACACATATCACACTTGCACCCCTAGGGTATTCCACTTGTTGCCTTCAAATAATTGGGCCATATTGCATGTTAGGTTTCTTTGGGTAAAACAAACAATCAAATGATCATAGTCCCTCGATGACGCTTTCGAAAAGTTGCCTAAAATGATCAAGTCCCTTTCAAAGAGAAATTGCCCAAAGATACTTAGCACTATTGCAATTATGGTCTAAACGATGACCCGCGCCCGTCCCTTTCACCTCCTAACACAAGATTGTCCACCAAATGCAATGGTGGAACAAAATTGTTAAAAGGGTTAAAACATAACAAAAATCTTTGAGAACTTTAGGGTAGATAGCTCTTAAGTACTTGTCAACTTGCAAATAAAACACTTGCCTATTTTCAAACCACACTTCACAAACACTTTCAAAATAAACTTTCAAAAACCTTGGAACATCTTTTCAAAAAGACAAAACACCTTTTGTAAAACATTCGAGTAAAGAATTGTTACAAGGGTAGCCTAGACAAGGCATCTTTTTCAAAACATTTTCAAAACCACACACCAAGCACTATTTCAAACAATTGAAAACCAAGGCAAGTTGATCTAAGCAAGTACCTAAGAGCCCATGGATAACCATGGATAGAAAGGGTGCTAATACCTTCCCTTTCTATAATCTACTCCCCGAACCCAAGAAAAATCTCAAAGGTTTTTGCTGTGCTTTTTAAACCTTTCCTTAGGATAAAATAAAAAGTCGGTGGCGACTCTTGCTCAACCGAAACATTTACAAAAACAAACGCAAAACCATAGTCAGTTCTCCCACCGTATCACAGAACTGGCGACTCTGCTGGGGAGATTTTAAAAGTGGAGTAACCTTAGGGCTTAGATCACCCTCTTGCATGACTAATTGTTTGAATTGATTACTTTATATCTTGGCTCTATTGTTTGGGTTTGCAATCCTACACCTGGATTTTGGGAAACATTCATAGATAGCAATACGTTGTGGAAACTGTGCGGGGTATACCGACACGGTTGAAGCAATAGCTATATTAGTGCGACATATTTGTGAGCACCGGTAACCCTTGAGTTCAATCAAGGAGAGTACGGGGCCGCTAAGTGATGTCACTAAGCACTAATGACCTAGAACCTTACTTGACCATCTTGGCCTTTTATTAGGGGTAGTGAGATGACCGGCTTTGGTGCAGTCCGAAGTTGGTAGATACTCGATACTACACTCATTGAGGGTTGTTTTCTTGGAATATTTTGGTCGCTAGTTAAGTGGCTAAACCAAAACAATGAACGATGAAAACAATCCAATGATATTGAGCTCCTTAGAACACGGTTACTATTTATAGGACAGGTTTTTAAGCCAACTACACTCAAGAGGGTACTTACCTATGAAACCCCATGCAAGCCTGAAACTAGGGTTTGGTGTGACTTGCTTGTACATATGTTTTGTGCATACATCATAAACATCATAAAACATCATATGCATTCACTAACCATTTCAAGGGTTTGGATCTTCATCTTTGTTCCTATTTTGTAGGTCATGGAAATTCCTCGCAGAAACACCATCCAAGTCAACCTTGTGAGAATCTCACCTCAACTCAAGGAGCTCACCTCAAGAATTCCGGAAAATTCATCCTTCAGTGAAAGACATGGTAGACTGCTCAGCTTAGTCAACACCAACATTGAAGAAGACATGATGAAAGTGCTATTCCAGTTCTTTGACCCTCTTCACCACTGTTTCACTTTCCCTGATTATCAGTTGGTGCCCACTTTGGAGGAGTTTTCTCAACTCCTGAGAATTCCTATCCTTAATCAACTACCCTTCAACGGTACGGAGAAGGAACCAAAGCCGAAAGATGTTGCTCGAGCATTACATCTACAACCATCCGACATCAAGGGGCATTGGGAAACCAGAAGCGGCGTCAAAGGATTCTTAGCAAAATTCTTGTTTGAGAAAGCACAAGAATGTTGGAACTCATTGGACCTACAAGCATTTGAAGAGATTGTGGCACTCCTTATCTATGGGTTGGTCTTGTTCCCAAATCCTGACCAATTGGTAGATGTCAACGCTGTCAAAATCTTTTTGTCCAGAAATCCAATACCAACATTGCTTGGGGACATTCTTCACTCATTTTACACACGAACAATGAGAAAGAGGGGTGTTCTCATGTGTTGTACTCCTCTCCTTGCAAGGTGGTTTATTTCGCACCTTCCACAATTTGTCCTGAAGAATGACCAAGGCTCAAGGTGGTCTTAACGGTTGATGACTCTTACTCACTCTGATGTACATTGGTGTTCTCGGTCCAGAGAAAATGTCATCATCGTCGATCGTTGCGGAGAATTTCCTAATGTTCCTTTACTTGGAATTAGAGGAGGTATCACCTATAACCCTTGCCTAGCTTTGAGGCAATTTGGATATGCACGGAGGGATGGCCCTCATGATATGTTGATTCCTGACCTAGTTTTGGACTTCGACAACGATGCGCAAGGACTTCGCCAAAGATTCATCAGAGCTTGGGGAAGACCCAACAAGGTTGATAGCAAGACTCTGGGACACAAGAACTCCATCCCTCTTGAGCCTTATCTCAAGTGGGTACGAGCCCGAGCCCAAAGTCTGATGATGCCTTATCCTCATGTTCTCCCGGTGATTAAAGAGCCCGTCAAGGAAGGAGAGGTTCCCTACACCATCCTACATCCAGACATGCCTACATCGTGGGAGGAAATGCAGAAAAGTTGGATTCAGCTCAAGGAGGAACAGAATACTTTTGAAGCTAGCTTCTACGCCAGTGAGAAGAAGGTTCTAGAGCTTACCCGCCGACTCCATGAGCAAGAGGCCCTCAACACCTACATCGCACCAAAGAGGATACGCAATGTCTTTTTGCCTTGAGAAGTTATTTTGTAATATTTGGCCCATGGGGCATTTATGTACTAACAAATTTCTTCTTATTAATATGACGTGCGTTCTTCTTTGTCTGAAACAATTTTGAATGTCCTAAATCCTTGAATGCATTGCATACATAAGCATACCATTCATCATGTGCATAAGCAGGTCTCACTCCAGGTTTCCTTATCTGTCTGCTGTTTATTTCAGTAGGATGGATCTCGAGCAAACAGTCAAAGACCTGCAAGCTCAGAATGCACAGTTCCAGCAACTCCTGATGACCTTGGCTAAGGGTCAGGAGGATATCAAGACTCAATTGGGGAACAAAGACCCAGTGAAAAAGAAGAAAAAGAGACTCGGGGTGGCTACTTTAGGGAGAAGATTTGACGGAGAAGCTCGGAGAGTGCTTGAATTTCCTCCAATTTCTGATGAAGGAACCAGCAAAGGAGGTGGGGCTGCGGTACCTTCCGAGTCTGATGCGGAAGAAGAAGAGGTCGAAGAGGATGAAGATTATTCTGATCAGCAATACCCTCCAGCTGATGATAAATACAAAGGTTTAGAAGACAGGTTGGCCGCCATGGAGCTACAAAGAGTACCGGGTTTGGATTTTGAAGACTTGGGTTTGGTTGTCGGGATTGTGATTCCCCCAAAATTCAAAGTGCCAATGTTTGTGAGGTATGATAGGCTGTCATGTCCCAAAATGCATCTCAGGTCCTACGTGAGAAAGATCCAACCCTATACGGCAGATAAAAACCTTTGGATTCATTTCTTTCAAGACAGCCTTTTTGGAGCTCAGTTGGAGTGGTTTTATCAGCTAGAGGGAACCAGCGTCTGAAATTGGGAAGATTTGGCCACCGCTTTCTACAAACAATACCAGTATAATTCTGACCTTGCTCCTACTCGTACCCAACTTCAGGGTATGTCATTAGGAACAGGCGAGGGATTCAAAGAATATGCACAAAAATGGAGGGATTTGGCTGGCAGGGTGCAGCCTCCTTTAACCGACCGTGAACTCGTTGATATGTTTCTAGGGACCCTATCTGGGCCATTTTTCAATCATCTGATTGGTAACTCTTCCACGGGGTTTACCGATTTGATCTTAACAGGCGAAAGAATAGAAGCTGGCATCAAGTCAGGAAAAATTCAGAAGGGTGTTGCTGCAAGTGTCAAGAAGAAACCTTTTAAGAAGGAGACAGTTGTGGTATATTCTCAGAGAAGAGCAGGGAAGACGGAGCGTCGGCCAACTGTGGGGGCCGTAATGATTCAAAACTCTCCAAGTGAGCAGCCTCGCTATAACCAATCCAGACCAAATCAACAACGGGTGGAACGGCCACAACGGCAATTCACCCGCATTAATATGACTCCAGCGCAAGTACTTCCCCATCTGTTGAAGTTGGATCTCGCCACCATCAAGGAGGCACCAAAGAATGTGAATACGTCCTCTCCGCATTATCATGCTAATGCTAAATGCGCCTACCATTAAGACAGTGTTGGGCACAACACCAATGATTGTTGGGCACTCAAGCATAAAATCCAAGACCTGATAGAGGCGAAGGAGGTGGAGTTTGACGCTCCGGAGAAGCCTAATGTGATATCTGCACCCATGCCGAAGCACGGCCGAAATGTCAATACCATTGAAGAAGATTTGTATGTTGCTGATGTCAATGATCTGACTACTCCATTGCTAACCATTAAGTTGAATCTGTTAAGGGCCGGGATCTTCCCGGGATGTAAGGAAGACTGCTATTGTTGTTACTCTCTGCCGTTTGATTATCCGTTACTGAAGAAGGGCATCCAAGGCCTTATGGATAGTCGACAAATTTTGTTTGAAAAAGTTTCTGTTGTTCCAGTTCATACTGAAGATGTCTCAATCATAACCATTCACGCCAATCTTTCCAAGGCTGTCAAAAAGCCTGTTAAGATTACGCCAGCTACGAAATCTGTTCCTTTGAAGATAACAATGCCAGGGCCTGTCCCCTATGTTTCCGAGAAGTCCATACCATGGAACTATGGCGGTGACGTTTACTACCATGGTATCAAACAAATCGAAATAACTGAAGAAAGTTCGGATGATGAAGAAGCCAGCATTGGTAACATTGCAGGCACGAGTAAAATCACCAGGAGCGGGAGAATATTTTCTCCAGAGATTGCCCCTCCAAGAGCAATCTTTGGACCTTCATCAGCTGACAAGGTCATCCCTGCCCCAATAAAACTCTCTGCTAGAACCCCTTTGATTGAGGATGTTGTTGTTCCTAGTGCTGTCTCTCCTACCGCTGTTGATAAAGGTAAGGGAATCCAAGATGAGCTCGTCAGGACGAGGGCTCAGCCCTTGGTCATCCCGGAAACCTCCAAGAAGGAAATGGATGAGATCTTGAGGATAATCAAAAGGAGTGATTACGATGTGGTAGAACAGCTGGGGCAAACCCCCTCAAAGATCTCCATGTTGGCACTGCTACTTTGCTCGGAAGCGCACGCTAAAGCTCTGATAAAATTCCTGAAGGCAGCCCATGTGCCCCAGGAAACCTCTGCAGATCAATTTCAGAATTGTGTGGCTAGCCTTACTGCGGACAATGGATTAGGGTTTTCCGATGCCGACCTAACTCCTAAAGGTAGAAACCACAATGATGCTTTGCACATTTCAGTCGAGTGTCGAGGAACCACCCTCGCACATGTCTTGGTTGACACTGGTTCGTCGCTGAATGTACTGCCTAAGAAGGCCTTGGACCGACTAGATTGTGAAGGGTTGGAATTGAAACCGAGTGATATTGTTGTCAGAGCTTTCGATGGTTCGAAGAGAATGGTCCATGGAGAGGTCGAAATTCCCATCAAGATAGGCACTGAGGTGTTTAAGTCTACTTTCTATGTGATGGACATCCGTCCGTCATACTCTTGCTTGCTGGGTAGGCCTTAGATACATCATGCTGGGGCAGTCACCTCCTCCTTACATCAGATGTTGAAGTATCCTGTCAAGGGGAAGATCATTACTGTCCATGGTGAAGAAGAGTACATGATTAGCCACTTGAATTATTTCCGATATGTGGAGGTTGAAGGGGAATTCATTGAAACGCCTTTTCAGCATTTCAAAGAAGTCCTTCCTGAAATAGCAGTAGCGAAGTTGGCAGCTGAGACACCGAGGCAGATGGCCAGGATGGCATCTCTGGAGGACGCGAGGGCCGCGATAAAGGAAGGGAAGAATTCAGCATGGGGGCAGTTACCTGACATTCCACATAAGACAGACAAATTTGGATTAGGGTTCACTACCGCAGGCCAGAAAGCGATGCGCCGTTCGAAGATTGAAAGGGCGCCAGTCAAAATTTCTCCCTACGGAATCAACGCCTTGGAGGATGAAGACAAGGAGAGCAACATCGAAGAGTGGATTTACCCAACTATCAAAGGAGGATTGAGCAACTGGGAGGCAAAAGACTTTGTCCCCATCACTTGTATTCATCAGTAATTTATCTGTGAAACATTTCCTATTTGGTCTGTAATATTTACTTTCAAACAATCCGTACACTATCTTTTCACCTCATGCCTTGCCCGGGGCATGTAGGTCCACTTGTAAGGGTTTTGATTATTTTTCATATCCATATGCCATGTTTAATGATTCATTGGACGTTTTTCATTTGATAAACTGCTTGTGTTCATTTTCTTTCCTTTTGCATTTTTGTTTAAGGATGGTTATCCCTTACACACACCCACACTCACCAATGCAGGTACCCATCCACTCCGGATTCCATGGTTGACTATTCTGCTATATCCTTCAATAACTCTGAAGATCTGGTCAATCAAGCCGAGTATGAAGATGACGAAGGTTATGAAGTACCAGGGGAACTAGCCAGACTTCTACAACAAGAGGAAAGAGCCATCTTACCTCACGAAGAGTCATTGGAAACTGTCAATTTGGGAACCGAGGAAGACCGGAAGGAAGTGCAAGTGGGTGCCAATCTAGAACCAAGAGTCAAGGAGTGCCTGGTACAGTTGTTGAATGAGTATGTTGAAATCTTCGCTTGGTCTTATGAAGACATGCCAGGTTTAGACACAGACATCGTGGTTCACCGTCTCCCCACAAGAGAGGATTGTCCACCGATCAAGCAAAAAGTTCGCCGAATGAGGCCTGACATGTCTGAAAAGATCAAGGCAGAAGTAATGAAGCAACTCGACGCTGGATTTCTGGCTGTTACGTCCTATCCTCAATGGGTCGCTAACATCGTGCCAGTACCTAAGAAGGATGGCAAAGTCAGGATGTGTGTGGACTACCGGGATTTGAATAGGGACAGCCCCAAAGATGATTTTCCGCTGCCACACATTGACATTTTGATCGACAATACAGCTCAGCATAAAGTGTTTTCCTTCATGGATGGATTCTCGGGCTACAATCAAATCAAAATGGCCCCCGAGGATATGGAGAAAACAACTTTTGTCACACAATGGGGCACTTTCTGTTACAAGGTGATGCCGTTCGGGCTGAAGAACGCAGGGGCAACTTATCAACGCGCCATGGTAGCTTTATTTCATGATATGATACATCATGAGATTGAAGTTTACATAGACGATATGATAGCTCGGTCACAAACAGAGGAAGAGCACCTTGAACATCTGGAGAAGCTGTTTGCCAGATTGAAAGAATACAAGCTCAGGCTGAATCCAAGTAAATGCACTTTTGGAGTTAGGTCTGGTAAACTTCTAGGATTCATTGTAAGCAACAAAGGCATTGAAGTCGATCCAGCGAAAGTGAAAGCCATACAAGAAATGCCTGCTCCCCGTACTGAAAAGGAAGTTAGAGGATTCTTGGGGCGCTTGAACTATATTGCCAGATTCATCTCGCATCTGACTTCTACCTGTGAGCCAATTTTCAAACTCTTGAAGAAGGATCAGGTAGTCGAATGGAACGACGATTGCCAAGCTGCTTTTGATAAAATCAAGGAATATTTGCTAGAACCTCCTATTCTGATGCCACCCGTCGAAGGAAGACCATTGATCATGTATTTGACCGTCTTGGATAACTCAATGGGGTGTGTTTTGGGCCAGCATGACGAGTCTGGTCGAAAAGAGCATGCTATTTATTACCTTAGCAAAAAGTTTACCGACTGTGAGACTCGCTACTCACTGCTTGAGAAAACTTGTTGCGCTTTGGTATGGGCTGCTCGCCGACTAAGACAGTATATGTTGACTCATACTACCTTATTGATTTCCAAAATGGACCCTATCAAGTATATTTTCGAAAAGCCCGCTTTATCTGGAAGGATAGCTAGATGGAAAATGATCCTAACTGAGTATGACATTCAGTACACCACCCAAAAAGCTATAAAAGGGAGTGTACTAGCTGACCATCTGGCTCATCAGGCTATCGAAGATTATCAACCCATGAGATTTGATTTCCCAGACGAGGACATCATGAATTTGGACAACATTGAAGGTGACGGGCCGTATGACGGACCCGAAAAGGGATCCCGATGGACCCTGTACTTTGATGGTGCTTCAAATGCACTTGGAAACGGTATTGGCGCAGTACTCATTTCTCTGGAAGGCTGTCACACGCCTTTCACGGCCCGACTTTGCTTCAGCTGCACAAACAACATGGCTGAATATGAAGCTTGCATCTTTGGTCTCAAGACTGCTATAGACTTGGGGATCAAATCTTTGATCATATTTGGGGACTCGGCTTTGGTCATCAGTCAAATCAAAGGAGAGTGGGATACCAAGCATCCTAATCTTATCCCATACAAAGAACATGTCCTGACATTGTTGCCTCATTTCGAGAAAATTACCTTCGAGCATTTCCCGCGAGAAGAGAATCAGCTAGCAGATGCTCTAGCCACAATGTCCTCCATGTTTAAACTCAACTGGGATAACGAGGCTCCCCAAATCACCATCGAGCGAATGGATGAACCTGCGCATTGTCACGAGATTAATACCGAAGAAGTAGTGGAACAACCTTGGTTCCATGAAATCAAAAGGTATCTTGAGACTAGATATTATCCCGAAGGAGCTTCCGTGAATGACAAGAAGTTCTTAAGGAAATTCGCTGCTAAATTCTTCCTGAGCAACGGCATCCTTTACAAACGAAGCCATGATTTTGTATTACTCCGATGCGTAGACAAAGCTGAAGCAGAGTTGATCATGACTGATATACACAGCGGCACATTTGGCACTCACTTGAGCGGGCATACAATGGCTAAGAAGATCCTAAGGGCAGGCTATTACTGGTCTACCATGGAAGCTGACTGCCATCAACATTCCCGTACTTGCCACAAATCCCAAGTTTATGCTGATAAAGTTCATATCCCTTTGGTTCCTCTCAACATCCTGACTGCTCCTTGGCCCTTTGCAATGTGGGGCATTGATATGATTGGAGAGATCAAACCCACAGCTTCCAACGGACATCGCTTCATCCTGGTTGCCATTGACTATTTTACCAAATGGGTCGAAGCAGCTTCCTTCGCCTCTATTACTAAAAATGTGGTTGCCCGCTTTATTAAGCAAAATCTCATATGTCGGTATGGTGTTCCAGACAGGATCATCACAGACAACGGTACGAATCTGAATAACACGATGATCACTGCATTGTGCGAACAGTTCAAGATTTATCATCACAATTCATCTCCCTATCGGCTGAAGATGAACGGTGATGTTGAAGTTGCGAACAAAAACATTAAGAAGATCATTCAGAAAATGACAGTCACTTACAAAGACTGGCATGAGATGTTACCGTTTGCTCTGCATGGATACCGTACGACGGCACGTACTTCAACTGGGGCAACCCCATTTTCTTTGGTATATGGCATGGAAGCTGTTTTGCCTATGGAAGTCCAGATTCCTTCTCTAAGGATTATGAAGGATGCAGGTTTGAATGAAGATGATTGGATGCAGACCCGACTTGATCAACTCAATCTGATCGACGAAAAGCGACTCGCTGCTATCTGCCATGGTCAGACGTATCAAAAGCGAATGATCAAGGCCTTCAATAAGAAAGTCAGACGTCAAGTGTATCAAGTCGGAGATCTCGTAATCAAGCAGATTATCTTGTCGCAAAGCGATCCCAGGGGCAAATGGACTCCTACATATGAGGGACCATTTGTGATCAAGAGCATATTTTCTGGTGGTGCAATGATTCTGACCACCATGGACGGCGACGATTTGCCGCACCCTGCGAACGCAGACATAGTCAAAAGATACTACGCATAAAAATAACCCGACAAGTCGAAAACCCGAAAGGGCGGATTGGGCAAAAATGGGCATCCCGGTGGATAGAAAACCCGAAAGGGCGGTTCAGGCAAAAATTAGGGATAAAAAAAAAATCTGTAAACCCGGCAAGTTGAAAACCCGAAAGGGCGGCTTGGGCAAAAAGGGGTTTCCCGGTGGATCGAAAACCCGAAAGGGCAATTCAGGCAAAAGTTAGGGAATTAAAGCGTATGACTATGTCTCGTCGGATCACTTCAAAGACAATCTCTTCATCAACCGGTTCCAGGCTTCTGATCAATCCAGTCATCGGCAAACGAAGCATTGAATGGACAGATATTCAGAGTTGTGAAAGTTATAGCGGAATGGAATCCCATGGAATTATTTCACATAGCCATCCTTTATTTTGTATAAATCTTTCAATATTTACGACAAAATCCTCTTACTAGGATGATTGTCTCCTTTGTACAAATATACTCATAGAAAGTCAATACAAATACTTTTCCCAGAAATTTGTGTCATTTCCTTTTCTTTTCTCTTGCACTATTTGTTTTATTTTGAGAAACGTCCAATGTTTTGTTAAATAGGCATATGCATTTGAACATAATCATTTCCTTACGAATCAAGAAAGAGGATTACTGATAGGTCAAAGGTGCAGTTGGATATCTTGATACCCTTCAAAAAAAAAACCCCAAGAGATTTGGAATCCATATCCCCAGCAAACCCTGAAGCTTATCCCCTGCAGAGTAAGGACGTCTCTCCCGAGTTTTATTCAAAGTTATTCCTCACAAGGGCTTATAACTGGGTTATCCTCAGCTAACTGCCACGGAAGATCGCACTCGTCAAATTTATTCCTGTCCCCAGCGGAGTTCATCAAAATTCCCCAGCAATAACTGATCAATACAATCCCCCAGAGGAACCTATCTTTGTTATCTCCAGCCAGAGAATCCTCCAGAACTCAATTCCCCTCAGAATTTAAGTTTCAGTATCCCCAGCGAAGCCAGACTAATGAACTTTCTCCCCATAAAGTTTTAGGAGAGCAAATCTTGAGTTCCCCAGTGAAGTCGCCAGAGATGTTTCCCACCAAGCTGAATATTCTCGGTCTTACCTCTCTAGCATGAATCTACTAAATTGGTACTCCCCAGTAGAAGTCCTCAGGAATTCCCCAGAAGATTGGTATACAACCCAAGCTCCTTTTTCTCCAGCAATGACCAGGAATTATTCTTCCCGGCAGCAGTCAAGATACTGTCATCTTCAGCCATCTCGAATTCATCTATCCTTTGCAAGACAGCTCTCCAGCTTACATGCGCATCCATTTACATTCATATCATATAACATACATTGTATCATGCATCATGACATTGCATACAACTAACTCTTTACCTTTTCAGGTAAGACTAGTCGACAGACTAAAATCATTATCTTCCGAGATTCTTTCCAGGAATAGTTCAGATATGACCCAGACACGGCAACATTCTAATGTTTATTCCAGATTTATCCAGATGCAGTTTTACACGAGCTCGTCATCAGGGAACCCTACACCGGTTCTTCTTCCAACTTCAAGATTACTGAAAACAGTTCACGGGTTCTCTAAGTAACGGATGTTAACCTATCGCTTGTTCAGTTTCTTCTCAAGACTTCTGAAGACAGTTTATGGATTCTTCCCAACAACGGATGTTAATCTATCACTTGCTCAGATGCAACCTTTGAAAACAGCTTACGGACGCTTCCCAACAACGGATGCTGCTCTATTACTTATTCAACTTCAAGATTACTGAAAACAGTTCACGGGTTCTCCAAGTAACGGATGTTAACCTATCACTTGTTCAGTTTCTTCTCAAGACTTCTGAAAACAGTTTATGGATTCTTCCCAACAACGGATGTTAATCTATCACTTGCTCAGATGCAACCTTTGAAAACAGCTTACGGACGCTTCCCAACAACGGATGCTGCTCTATTACTTATTCAACTTCAAGATTACTGAAAACAGTTCACGGGTTCTCCAAGTAACAGATGTTAACCTATCACTTGTTCAGTTTCTTCTCAAGACTTCTAAAAACAGTTTATGGATTCTTCCCAACAACGGATGTTAATCTATCACTTGTTCAGATGCAATCTTTGAAAACAGCTTACAGACGCTTCCCAACAACGGATGTTGCTCTATTGCTTATTCAACTTCAAGATTACTGAAAACAGTTCACGGGTTCTCCAAGTAACGGATGTTAACCTATCGCTTGTTCAGTTTCTTCTCAAGACTTCTAAAAACAGTTTACGGATTCCTCCCAACAACGGATGTCAATCTATTGCTTATTCATATCCCCAGTTCAGAGATGGTCGCAAGCATGGACACCTTCCTGATACTCATTCCAGATGGCATCTTTAAGCCCATCCCCGACAAGTTTCTGTCATTCTTCCAGATGGCATCGTTAATCCCATCTCCAAATGGCATCTCTAAGCCCATTCCCGCATCCATTGCTTTGACGAGTGCAAATTTCCGGGCACTCTAGTGTCCAATCTCCTTTTACCCTCGAGTCGCGAAAGGCAAACTTGCCAATCTAACTCTTCGGATTCAAGAAGATTGAACAGGGGCAACTGTTGTACCCCAAAATTTGCCCTCCCATTTCTCATTGATTTCTCACCACAAAGCCCTTGAAGATCAAGATTCAGTTAGGGTTTCATCTGCTCAAGACTTCTCCTTGCACTGTTGACCCAAATTAGGGTTTGTGTTTGCACAAATATGTTTTGACCTAAAATGCCTAAGATGACCTTCTTGCTTCATATTGGACTCCCAAGTTTATCCATATCAAGTTTCAAGTCTTGATTCTGAGTTTTGCCCAGTCAATTGGACAATTGACCTAGAAATCAGTTGTATTGGGGAAAAAGTCAACTGTGACCAATTGACAGTCAAATCTCATGAAACTTGACCCACATCAACATTATGAACTCATATGAACCATTTGATCAAGTTTGGATCACAATTCCACAAGAAATTTGATCAGATCACCAAAAGGGCAAAATGGTCATTTTTAGGGTTTTGACTGCACAAAGGCAATTTTTGACTGTTTGACCCAACCAATGGCAAACCAAGCTCACATGTGGACTCAAGGACCCCATGGAGTTATCTTTACATGCTCAACAAGTTCAAAAGATCCCAAATGCACAGGATTGACAGTTGAATTTCCCAATCAATTGATCAATTTTGACTGTATACTGAAAAGTCAAACTTTGACTTTTTGGTCAAAATCAAAGGTCAAGATTCATTTTTCATCAAAACATGCCAAATCATGAAACTTGTTCACCAAGAAATCAAAAATTGCAAATTAGGGTTTGAAATGAGAATTTTTCATAACTTAGAATTTTTCTAAGTTATGAAAAACCCTAATTTTTTCCCAACTTTGCCCCACTTTCTCACCAAGATTCATTTGGATTCAAGCAAAAGTCAAAACATGAAAGTTGTAGATTGTTGCATAATCTACAACTTTGATTCACAAAGTTTTCCCAAATGAGGCTTGTATCTCAAGTTACAATTTTTGGAATAAGGGTACTAAACCATTCTTAACTTAGTGAAATTTTAACCTATTTTGGCAAGGTTTTCTACCTAACTTCAAGGCCATTTTCCATATACTTCCACTTGGAATTTCAATTTGCATTTCAAAGATGGATTGTAGTAAACATTCCAAGATTTCCAAAATGTCCAAGAACTCATCAAACAACCTCATAACTTGAGAGAATCGAATTTCACAATAAGGCAAAAACTCACTTTTGAATTGGTCATGTAGATGTTCATAACTTATGCCATTTGCAAGTCAGCTTGGTTTGTGCTGCATTACAGGCCTCTAAACCATCCAACACTCAATAATTTAATGCATGTTCATTGTGCTAAGGCCTTGTTTCATGAGCTTATGCATTACATGTTGAATAAAGCCATTTATGGAAAAAGTGAAATAGCCATTTTTGCAAAAGCAAGCTTTATGTCAAAGTTGCAAATCCACAAGTACAGATCAAATCTAATTGGCACAAGATTATGAGCATAACACACTGACCAAGGAAAGGTTTTGCAGCATGATTAGGGGTCCTCTACCTGTCTAGAATACAACTTGGCTTTTGTTTGCTTAAGTGTTAAGAAAAGTGGCATAACATAACATAACTTTGATCTCAGCATTAGAAACTTTAAGCAAATATTGTAGACACTTTCTAATCATCAAAACCAAGCTAGCACACGACTCCAATACCTCCAATACCTCCACAAACTCAGAACCACCCTCAAACTGCTCAAACAGAGTTCTCACTGCAGTTTGAGTGCCAACTCTCATCCCTTGCATGATTTCTTGCCCAAAGCTCATCAAACACATTCCCTAGCATCAATGCAAGCTAACCAAAACCTAAAACACGACCTGTAATTCCTCTAACCAGTTCCACCATTTTCACTTTCTTATTTTGCAGTTGAAGGTCCATAGCTCGATTCAAGGTGTCTCAAGGCAAAGTAAGCATTGGAATAGCATCACCACACTTCAGGCAAGCTGTACAGATCATCATCTTGCTCTGAAAGCTCCCCCATTGCCAGATAGAACTTCAACTGAACAAGTATTTTCTTGAACTTCTAACTCTTAGTCTAGGCATCATTAGCTCTAAGTTTGTGAATAAGAAGTGTTCTACTCATGCCCCTGAATCTGTACATGCTTTTACTTTTCATTTATTTTGCTTGAGCTGTGAGAATTTAAGGTTTGAATATGGCAGAAAATTTAGGTCAGGATTTGGGAATGTCAAAATTCTCTCTCATTTCTGAGAGTTAGGATGAGTTTTTTATATATTTAGAATCGTGATTCAATGCTTAACATTTCTTATGTTGGAAGTTTGTGCAAAAAATCAAAGAATCCAGGTGTTTGAATTGGAAGTACAGGCGCGCGTTTTTTGATATTTTTTGTTCAGAGGTTGAAGAAGAAGCTTCATGGGTTGGGCTTGCTTCTGAATTCCTTTTCACACCACATTTTTGGTTTCATACCCCCTGAGCCCATTATGTGTATTTTCATGATTTTTTACTTTTCTTTTTTCATTTTGACTTATTTATTTTTGCTAATAATATTAAAAACATAAAAAATTATTTTCACACCATTTTTGCATTTTTAGGTATTTATTTGTTTATATAGACATTTATACATAAATATATATATACTATTATTTAGAAAAGAACTAGAAAAATAATGTAAATATATTTCATTTCTGATTTTTATTTCATCTTTTCTTTTGAAAATATTTTATGCAAAATATACTTTTTTTATAAACATTAAATATTATTATTTTTATATATATAATATATATTTAGAAATTAGTACATATATATATATATATATATATATATATATATATATATATATATATATATATATATATATATATATATATATATATATATATATATATATATATATATATATATATATATATATATATATATATATATATATATATATTTGTTAGTATATTTAGGTTAAAATACAAAAATATATACATTTTTATTTTATTAATATTTGATATGGAAAATACTTTTTTTATGAATATACTCCATTTTATTTTATTTTTTGTATATAATTATTAAATATTATACATATTAAATAGTTAATATATTTATTTAATGAAATTAGGGTTTTACCCTTGAAACACAAAAACTCCAAAAAATAATACTTTTTTATTTTATTTATTTGACATAAATAATACTTTTTTTTTCATACATATAAAAACCCTTTTTGTATTTTGCATCTTTATTTTATTTTCCATTTAATTTATGCAATCAATTATTTTGTAAATATTCCAAAATGGATGTAATAGCTAGGTTTAAATTTCTTGTCTAAATATCCCCCCATTTGAATATTTGTACCCCCCTTCCCATATTGTGTTGTAATAGTGTAGGAATTTTACTTTTCGCACTTTAAACGCTTTCTAAATATACCATGCTAGAATTAGGGTTTGTATGCAAATAAAACGAACAAAAATGGCTTGACCTAATTTCAAGATAAACAAGCATGAAAATGGACAACACATATCACACTTGCACCCCTAGGGTATTCCACTTGTTGCCTTCAAATAATTGGGCCATATTGCATGTTAGGTTTCTTTGGGTAAAACAAACAATCAAATGATCATAGTCCCTCGATGACGCTTTCGAAAAGTTGCCTAAAATGATCAAGTCCCTTTCAAAGAGAAATTGCCCAAAGATACTTAGCACTATTGCAATTATGGTCTAAACGATGACCCGCGCCCGTCCCTTTCACCTCCTAACACAAGATTGTCCACCAAATGCAATGGTGGAACAAAATTGTTAAAAGGGTTAAAACATAACAAAAATCTTTGAGAACTTTAGGGTAGATAGCTCTTAAGTACTTGTCAACTTGCAAATAAAACACTTGCCTATTTTCAAACCACACTTCACAAACACTTTCAAAACAAACTTTCAAAAACCTTGGAACATCTTTTCAAAAAGACAAAACACCTTTTGTAAAACATTCGAGTAAAGAATTGTTACAAGGGTAGCCTAGACAAGGCATCTTTTTCAAAACATTTTCAAAACCACACACCAAGCACTATTTCAAACAATTGAAAACCAAGGCAAGTTGATCTAAGCAAGTACCTAAGAGCCCATGGATAACCATGGATAGAAAGGGTGCTAATACCTTCCCTTTCTATAATCTACTCCCCGAACCCAAGAAAAATCTCAAAGGTTTTTGCTGTGCTTTTTAAACCTTTCCTTAGGATAAAATAAAAAGTCGGTGGCGACTCTTGCTCAACCGAAACATTTGCGAAAACAAACGCAAAACCATAGTCAGTTCTCCCACCGTATCACAGTGACCATACACGAAATGTGAATTCAGAGGAGTGTGTTTAATGGTAAAGTCCATGACATTCTTTGGTGTAGCAACCTTACCTTGGTATCCTATTCCCTTCCTGCCGTTTCTGCTAACTCCATAGATCATTGAAGCCATTTTGCTTCTATCTATGCTTTTAGCAAGGAACTTCTGGAAACTGTGATCATACTCCTTGATGATCTCATCAGCGTTGCTGGGAGTTTCAGAAATTGGTTCCTTCTGAGAGTTTTGTAAAGTATTTTCTAATTTTGAAATTTTAATTCTCAGCTCAGAATTCTCCAATTTAAGACTCTCAGTCTTATTAGAGTCATATTCAAGATTCCTTTTCAGGTCTCTGAATTTAACTCTAATCTGCTGATACCTTTCTAGGATTTCATTAAGGCTTTCAGCAAGTTCAGCCTTGGTAAAATTAACAGCAAAGTTAGGAAATACCTCTTCAGTATCTGATTCTAAGTCTGATTCAGAAGCTTCACTATCTTCTGAAATGTTGGCCATGAGAGCTATGTTGGCTCTCTCATCATCTGATTCTGAGTCAGCTTCAGACGAGTCAGAGTCATCCCATGTAGCCATGAGACTTTTCTTCTTTTCTCTTCTAAACTTCTTTTTGGGCTTTTCCCTCTGAAGCTTTGGGCAGTCACTCTTGTAGTGTCCTTGCTCATTGCACTCATAACAGATGATGTCCTTGGTGTTTGGCTTTTTGCTACTTGAGGAGCCTTCAGATCTTCTGTATCTAGAAGAAGAATCTGTCCATCTGTATCTGGAAGAAGACTCGTTCTGATCAGATCTTCTGGGATTCCTGAACTTCCTTTGCCTCTGCTTCCACAGTTGGTTTACTCTTCTGGAGAGGAGGGAGAGTTCGTCTTCTTCTGATGAGGATCCATCAGATGTTTCTTCAACTGCCTGCAAAACTTTAGACTCAGATTTTTTGTTAGATTTTAATGCTAAAGGCTTACCTTGTTTTTGAGGCTCGTCAGCTTCTAGCTCTATCTCATGACTTCTGAGGGAGCTGATAAGTTCCTCCAGAGTAATTTTGTTGAGATCTTTTGCTAGCTTCAGAGCTGTAACCATTGGTCTCCACTGCTTGGGTAAGCTTCTGATGATTTTCTTGACATGGTCAGCAGTAGAGTATCCTTTGTCCAGAACCTTGAGACCAGCTACTAGAATCTGGAATCTTGAGAACATTGTTTTAATGGATTCAGATTCTTCCATTTTGAACGCCTCATACTTCTGAATGAGCGCCAGAGCTTTAGTTTCTTTGACCTGAACGTTGCCCTCATACGTCATTCTGAGTGAGTCAAAAATGTTCTTTGCTGTGTCTCTGTTGGAGATCTTTTCATATTCAGCATACGAGATGGCGCTGAGAAGGATGGTTCTGGCCTTGTGGTGATTCTTGAAGTCACGCTTTTGTTGGTCAGTCATTGTTTTTCTATCAATCTTCTGACCGCTTGCATTCACAGGGTGCATGTATCCATCTGTCACCATATCCCACAGATCAGCATCATGTGCCAGAAAGAAGCTTTCAATTCTGTCTTTCCAGTAATCAAAGTTTTCTCCATCAAAGACTGGAGGTTTCCCGCTGAATCTGTCTCTGTCCTCATGGTTGTCATTGTTGGTGTGAGAGTAAGTTCCTTCCATTGTGTTTTTCTGACGCTGGATCTTGTACTGACACGGTTAAGTGTTTTAGCTCAGAACCAGGCGCTCTGATGCCAATTGAAGAAGTGAAAAACACAAGAAGGGGGGGTTGAATTGTAAAATTGAAAATCAATGCAATGAACAAGATATTTTTATCCTGGTTCGTTTGATCTCAAACTACTCCAGTCCACCCATCAAGGTGATTTCGCCTCTCTCCAACGAGGTCTTAATCCACTATATTCAACTGAATAATACAAACTGCTTTAACAACTGCTAAAGCCTTCTTGATGCAAACCACAAGTCGGTTTGTCAAGGAAACACTTTCTTACAAAGAAGATAAATCTAGGTGTGTGAATGTTTTCTACAAAACTGTATCACAATTGTGATGTTACACAATTTAAGCTTATGAAACTAGATTGCTAAACAATGATTGAGTAAGGAATTATGGAGCTTTTTATCAAACTGAGAATAAGAAGATGTAGAATAGCTTTTAGGCGTGTAATATGATGTAGAGCATTAGTCAATTCAATCTTCATAGTCTTGTTTATATAGCACTGAGATTGTTGAACGTTGGAGCAATAATCTTGATTCAATGCTAATAACAAACTTTCCTTATTAAGCAGATCTTGTCTGGAATGAAGCCGTTGGTAATAATTTGCTTTCAATGCACAGTACCGTTGCTACTTAATGCATGTTCTGGCTTGGCTCATTCTGACTCTGCTTACGTGATGATGAACTGTTGTTGTCTTTATCAGAGTGTTGAGCGCAGTTCTGTTCATCAAGCTTCAGCATTCGCGTGAGTTATTCTTCTGATTCTGGTATTCTGATATAGCATCTTCTGATGCTGACGTTAAGAACCAATATTCTTATGCTGATTAGGTGTGCTCTTGCTGATACCTATCAGAGTTTCTGCAAAACAGAAAGTAATATTTTAGGTAGCAAGTAGTTCTTACATGAATCACATAAATAGTATATCTTTTCCATTTGTTATCATCAAAACTTAAACAGGGTAGTAGATTCAAACTTTGTTCTAACACTTTGTTCATCAAACCAATTTAAAAGTGCCTTTATGAGTGAACTTGAGATGAACCTCAAGTATCTTTGGCAACTTTAGCAGGCTAGTTGAAACTAACCTTCAAGTATTACTACAATACATTATACACCTTCAGATAGGAACAGATCACAGGGCTCTTCTTTATTGCATTGCAAGGGAAAACCTCCCTACAACCTTATCAGATGCAGTAGAACAAACAAAAACTCGTCAATAACCTTAAGGCACAGCTTAATCTCCCTTGCACACAAACACCATAACCCAGGTGCCAACAGAACAACATAGGTTTGAAAATAAATTGAACCTAACACGGAAGCACACCACCTAGGCTACAAACAACACTTTGTTCCTTCAAGTCCATTGAACTATTAAGTATCTTCCCTTATCTCACCCAGAAACAGACATGATGCCTACTCTGATACCAATTGAAATTCTGGTATACATATTACACAAGTCCTAACACATGTTGAGACATTGATCTCTGCATAAAAACACATGGATAGAATATAGCAGACTGATATAAAACTTATCAGTCTAGAGTCATAACGGATGTTCCAACATCTTATACAACATGTTAATCAATAAAAAATAAAGCTGAATAGAACATAAAGATAATAACACATAGATATAATGACCTATTTCAATGTACAATAACACCTACTTTGAGGGATACCAGGCTAGGAAGGAAGTTCACTATCAGCAGTATTAGTTCAAAGCTAAACTTCCTCGTTTACAACTTCTCGCCTAATCCCTACCCAATGCAACTTCTACCTAGGTTCTCCCTAAATATGAGAAATTAACATCTCACTTCCTAAATCACCTCAGTGATATCTATATCAGTTGCAACATGTTCAGTCAAGACTCTTGACTAACAATAATACTTGGATTTTCTTCAAAGCTTCATCCAAGAATAATACACGATTCATTACATAAAGGCTTCTGAATCTGCATAAAATCATGTATACCATAATGTATCAAATCGATATAAAGGGTGACTTATAATCCAAGAAATTACACGAATTTCAAAACCATAAACCCTTATTTTATATCCTAACTTTGATACAACCAATTTAGTTAATTTTCCCTAGGACTAAGTCTTCCTTTTATAATCTTCAAGGGACTATATTTGGGCTTCAGAATAGCAGTTGATCTGTTGTAGAAAATCAGCAGAAACTTCTCCATTAAGATAGGGCTTCAATCATAACTTTCCTAATTTAACTCCATAATTAGACAGTCATAATTCTCCTTGAAATCAGCTTTAATCTTCTTTAATCTTCAAACTGAGCGCCACATAGAATAGCATAATATTCCAAAATATTTTGCACATGAAATATATCAATTGAATCCAATTGTCCACCTGGTCATAGGAGCGGTGTCGAATGGATCTTCATAGGACATCTTTATTCGACATGTCTCTCTGATGATGAAACATGTTAGTTCAACGCGTATGAGTTCTCCAACTTAAGCACAGCATATGATTACCAAATGTTCCCAGAAAGATCCATATTTGAAACCCACTCACAAAATCCAAACATCCAGTTATACTAGACAAGATGTCGGATGATCATAATGAGATATCTTGTTTAACATCTAGTTTTACCAAAATTAGTCAAACATTTAGACTCAAGTATTTGGAGATGTCGCATTGTTTTCACATCCAATGGAAATAGAAATGGAGAAGGGAGTGATAGAAATGGGAACACCAAAGACACGAGACCCAATGGAACACCCTTCACACCTCACATAAGCATGTTTCCAGAATTCTTTCATAAGATTTGTGTAGATGGGCCTACCTAGTATGGAGAAGTAATTTGACCACTCTTGATAATGCATGGTAAAAGTGATACTTGAAGCAGTCTCTCTGTTGAGACGAAGAAGATAAATATGTTCTTCATTAATGACTTCAAGAAGATTTTCATTTCCATGAAAGGTTATCAGAGACATGATAAAAAAAATTGACTAGCAAGTTAGATTAACTATTATCTGAAGGATAGGAATGATGAGGAGAGGTTGGAAATGATGAGAAGAAAATGAGTTATCAGGATTATAAATAAGAGGATAGAAGACGTAACTAACACGTGAATTAATTTCCTTACGTTAGCAATCATACACGAGATACCAAAAGTGGTTAATGTTTGAACAAGAACAAAAATGAAATAGAGAATACAATCATTTTTAAAATGAATGTTGAGAAATGAGTGCATAATGAGATGAATTGAGCTTAGGGACAGAGTACGTGAGTGACTGGCTATAAGATATCACAACAAATGAAACCTTATAAGGGGGGATATAATAGCAAGTTCCAAGATAAGAGATAATGAATAGACAGGGAATTGATTTCCTTACGCAAGTAATTAAACTTGAAATACCAAAAATGACTTAATATATAAACAAGACCCAAAAGAGAACAGAGAAGGAAATCTTTTTAGGAAGTTGGTCAGAGAAGGAATTACAAGAGAACAAACTAGACACAAAATAAGGAGGTTGTACTAAAGTGATTTTTTAAATCATGATTTTTCCTTGAATAGACAAAGAATAGGAGAGAAGCATTAATATTTTAACCTATTCTCAAAGGCATTACATTGCATCAAGACTAATGTTCTTATTTTTATTTTAGAAACGTGCTTTTCTTGATTTCAGGATGTTTCTAATCAAGATTTCTTCTAACTGGTAGAAGTATCCAGATGTACTCCATCAGAAAATATGTAAATGCTAACCTTGTGTATTTTTTCTATGATGAGATTCTCTTCCTCGTCTATTTTGTTTCTGATGACCCACTTGGTTGTAATAATGTGAGTTTCTTTTGGTTTGGACTCTCGACCCAAAAGATCATTTCTTGAGAATTGGTTTTGCTCTTCTTGAATATCCAAAATCCATCCATTATCCTCAAGTGTTTAATCACATGAAGTTGATTCTTTTGAAGATAACATTCCAAGATTCATTTCTTCAGATTGTTCATAGGTAAATCTTGTTCTTACAATTTATTGAGCCTTTTCTCCCAGAATCTAATTTCAGAAGGAGTTTGTCTTTGCCTTTTTCTTTTCCGAACTGATGGATAATCATATGCTTCTGTTGTTTCTTCATTTTTGATTCGCTTTTTATCATAACCTTTTTCTTCAGGACATGCAGGTGTTATCTCTAGACATGCAAAACTTTCAAACAACTTTGACTTTTCTGGGTCAAGTTTATCGTTAATTCTAACTTTGGTTGTTTCTTTTATAGTATGTGTTACTGTATTGTATACCATGTAGCCTTTAGATCTTTCTGAGTATCCTAACATAATGCACTTATGTGCTTTAGAATCAAGTTTATTCAGATTACCTTTAGTACCCAGAATACAACACAAACATCTAGATAGATGACGATAGGCAATATTGGCTTTTCTTTTTTTACATAACTCATAAGGAGTCTTTATCATAATAGGTCTTATAGGGATTTTATTCTAAATGTAGCATACTGTATTAGCAGCTTCTGATGAGAAATGCTTAATCACTTTGGTTTTGTTGACTATTGTTCTGGCCATTTCTTGCAGTATCTTATTTTTACTTTCTCCAACTCTATTGTAAATTACACCATAGATTGTGAAGGCCATTTTGTTTCTGTCTAAGTTTTCATTTACGAGTTTCTAAAAAGCTTTATCATGTTGGTACATGATGGACTCAGGAGATAGAGAAGCTTTAGAAAGAACCTTTTCAAATTTTGAACAACTTTTATTAAAAAAATTAATTTTCATTTTTCAAACTAGAATGATCATCTTTTTGTTTAAAACTTTCTCTCTCTAGCTTATCAGAATCTTCAATTTCATATTCATGAATCTTTAGAAGATTCTTGAATTTTCGTTGAAGCTTCTGATGCTTGTTCAGAGTTTCTGATAAGCATAATTCTAATTTAGCTCGGGAGAATTCAGAAAATACCTCTTCAGAGTATGACTCTATATCTGATGAACTTCCTTCTGAAATAATAGTTATGAATGCTACATTGGTATACTCTTCATCAGAATATGATCTTGATGCTTCCGAATTATCTCATGTTTCCATGAGGCCTTTCTTTTTGCCTTTGAAGTTGTTGTTCTTGGAACCTTCATTTAAGGATCCCTCTTTCTTTAACTTTGGATACTCATATTTGTAATTTCCTGGTTCAATAAATTTGTAGCACGTGACTTCTCTATTTCCCTTTGAGGAAGAATATGTGTGATCTCTTTTGAATCTTCTAGAATTGTTTTGTCTTTTCTAGAGTTGTTTTACTCTTTTGGAAAGTAGTGATAATTCATCATCATAATTAGAGTCTTCTGTTGTACCCCAAAATATTCCATCTCTTTTCTCAAGACATTTCTCACAAGATCTTCAATGGCTCAAGTTTGCACAAGTGTTGATTAGGTCAAACTACCTCCTAAACACGGATACCCCAAATTAGGGTTTTGATTTTCAAAATTAAAATTGGACTTATAATGCCTCAAGTGACTTACATGGATCATTATATACCTCCAAGAATACTCATGTCAGGTTTCAAGTCTTGAATCACAATTTTGCTCAGTCAATTAATCAGATGATTGAAAAATCAACTATATTGGTTAAAAAGTAAATTATAGTCAACTTACAGTCAAACTTCAATATTTTTAACCAATATCAACATTTTAAAGTCACATTCATCAATTTATCAATTCTGGATCACAATTCCTCAAGGAAAATCTTCAATTCATCAAAAGGGTAAAATGGTCAAAATTAGGGTTTTTGATTAGAATGATTGATTTTGACTTTTGACCTAATACATGACTTATTGGTTTGAAACATAATTTCGAGGATTCAATTACATCATTTTTACCTGATTGTATGATTCAATTCATCCCTCAAGATCAAACAACTGATAGAAGAAATTTGGTCAGCTGTTGAAAAAGTCAATTGATACACCAAAAGTCAAACTTTGATTTTTTTTGGTCAAAATTGAGTTTCAAAGATCAAAATTCATCAAGACATTAAAAAATGTGAAGCTTGATCATCAAGAAATCAAGAAATTCAAAAGTCAATTTAAAAAGTCAAACTTTTCAAGACTTGGAAATTTTTCTAAGTGTTTTTGTACATGATAATTTCACTATTTCATGCCCATTTTTCACCAAGATGCAAGATGATTCAAAGAAAACTTTCAACATGAAAGTTGTAGATCTTGATGAAATATACAACTTTGTATTTGAGGGCTCATGTCGAAAAAATGCTTATGCTTTAAGTTATAGGCCCATAAAGTCATGCACTTTTTCTTAAACACTTAGTGAAATTTTGACCTAGTTTAGACAGATTTTTGTCCTAACTTCTTGGCCAATTTTCACCAAGCTCCAAGATAATTCTATCAAAATGGTCAATATGAAGGTTGTAGACAATGTTTCAATATTTCTAAAATGTCCAAGAACTTGAAGAGATCATGCTTGAGCAAAGATAATCAAAGAGAAGAAGTTGAGGTTTCATTCTTGATTTTTAGGTCATTTTGATGATGAACATTCAACTAAATCTCAAACATATGTTGCATAATCTCACTTTGCAGGCTTCTAACTTGCATTTCACTCCATAATTAAATGTTTACACAACTATTAGAGCTTTGATCCAAGCATTTAAGCCATTATCCAAGTGATTAATCCATTTTAGGAAGAAAGGTGACACTTCCATTTTGGAAAAGCAAGCTTTATTGCAAAAAGTCAATGCATTGAGCCTCTAACTTGTTTCTTCTGTATAAGCTTCATTTCTAAAGTCAGAACAAACATGCCTAAATCCCTTACTCTACAAACCCTTGTACTATGCATTGGGATAATATGTATCAAGCTTGCTTCAATGACAAGCCAAAAAGCCAAAACATGTGATCTTTGTTTTCTGATCATTTCAAGTTTCCAAAACCTCTCCTATAAATTGAGCCATCATCTATAAGTCAAGGACATGATTTTTATAGCCTGAAAACTCCCTCAAACTTCCTCAAACATAGAACCGCCAAAAATACTTCAAAACTTGTCATTTATGGTATTGAAATCCAAGCTTCAAATTCCCTCGTGTGTTTTTCATTCTAACCCTTCAAACATCATCTATAAATTATATAGAAGTGATTCAAACACCTGAATCACTTATGTAACTCCATCTTAATCATCCTCCATTTTCAAAAACAGCTCTTTGCACCTTGACTTCTCTAGAACATTTCAGACACTTTCAGCTCAAAGTAGCTATTGGAATAGCTTCCTGGAAGTTCAAGGAAGCTAACCAGATCATTGCAACACCTTGAAGTAAGCTCTAAATCAAAAAAAGATCTCCATCTACAAGGTGAGTTTTCTGAAATTCTAACTCTTCATACAAGCATCATTTGGCTTCCATTTTAAAAGATAAAATGTAGACATCATAGCCCTGAAACTAACCATGTCCTTAGAATTAATTTATGTTGCCTGAGTAGTGAAAATTTTGAGCCTGAAACTTCTGAAAAAATTAGGTTAAATTTGGTACCATTTAAAACTCATGCTCATCTTTGATCCATTGCTTAAGTTTTTTACATATTTGAAATCATGGTGAAATTTCTAACAAGTTTGATGTTTATAATTTCTGAAATGGTTGAGAGATGAGAAAGTTACAGAGCTCTGGTTATGGCGTGAGGAACAAGATGAATTTGCCACTAGAACTTTTTTTATAATATACTGTGATGGTTTTGTATAAACAAACGAATGTATAGCCACCCCAGTGGTAGAGAGCGTGCGTGTAAGGCATTGTTATAGGAGGTCCTGGGTCCGATCCCCAGCGAGACCTTTTGTTCTTTTCATATTTTCCTTGTTTCACTTTTTCTGTTTGCAGCGCGCACTGGGCTTCTTCATCATGGGCCTGCTCTTTTTTACTCTCCCTCGCCCCCTGATTGCTAAACAATATACAGCCCAACATAATATTTTCATTTTTGTTATTTCTGATTATACAAAAATCAGTTTGGGCCTAAACCAAACAAAAATTGTTTTACTTATTAACCTCCTAATTCCTTTTCTAACCTCTGACCTTTTTATATTTTTATTTTCTTTCCTTTTATTTCTTTTATTTTTATTTTTTATTATTATTTTAAAAAGTACAAAAATATATTTTTATTAAATACTTAGACTAAAATTATTATTTTATTTTTAACCCTAAAAAATATTTTCTTTCTTAAAATTAATTAAAATAAATCTAGACTTAGGTTTCTTATTTTAATTTTCTCTTTTAAATTAAATCAACTTAGGCTATAATTAATTAACTTCTTTCTTTTATTAGTTTAATTAGGTTAAAAAATCTTTCATAAAAACCATAAAAACAATTTTCTTTTCAATTTCTTTTCACTTTACATTTCTTTGTATATTTTATTATTTTGCAAAATATAATGTAATTGTCAAAGCTTTGTAATAGTTAGGGTTTATTTTCATTTATCATCCCCCATTTGTAATTTGTAATCCCCATCCCCTAAAATGATGTAATAGCGTAGAACCTTTAATTTCCGCAATTTATCGCTTTCCATATTATTGCTAGTAATTAGGGTTTGTATGGCAAGACATAAAATTAACAAGTAGATAACCCAAACTCAAGAGAAATACATGAAAATAAAAACACTTTGCGCACTTACACCTCTAGGGTTAACCCACACTTGTTGCATTAGAATAAAATAGTCATGTCCCTAGAACGTGGGATACTTTAGCAAAGACCCTCGATTACAAGATCGTAGTCCATCGATGACCCTTCAATGTTGCCTTTCAGTAAACGATCTTACACCCTTACGACAAATTGCTAAGGTATCCTACAATGTTGCCTTCTACGATTGTACAACGACCCACGTCTGTCCCTTCACATCCAATGATAGGGATTCTTACCAATGAATGGTAAGATAGCAATAACTAAAGGAGAAGGAAAGGAACAAAGAATTTTTAAGTAGGTAGAATGCTCGTAGTTGCTTGCTCACAAACAAAACCATTTTTACACCTCACACTTTCAAAATATTCTTCAAAACAAAAATCTCTTTGAACTATTTTCAAAACCAATACTTTGTATACATTCTCGCCGAAATGAGAATTATTACAAAGTTTTCCGAAACAAAGGCGTTTTCAAAATACTTTCAAAATACTTTCAAATAAACACAAACACGTTTCACAAAGAATTTCAAAGTGAGATAGCAACTAAGAGGCCATAGATAACTACGGATGAAAAGGATGCTAACGCCTTTCCTTTTCATAACCTACCCCCCGAACTCAAGAAAAAATCTCAAAAGGTATTTCATGTTCTTTTAACCATTTCCTTTATTGGATAAAAGAAAATTTGATGGTGACTCTTGCTATCCGCAACAATTGGGATAAAATGCAAAACACCCAAGTCAGTTCTCCCACCGTATTACAGAACTGACGACTCTGTTGGGGAGAAACTTAAAAGTGGGGTTACCTTAGAGATTAGTTCATATTTAAATGCTTTCATTGCTTTACTTGCTTGCTTTACTCTTAAAAGGGTTGTTTGGGTTTTGAATAGATCCTCTACTCGGATCTGGGGGCATCATTAGGTAAGTAGCAATAGATCGTGGGGACTGTGCAGCATAATACCGACATGGTTGAAGCGATGGCTATGTTAGTTTGATACATTTATTGGTACCGGTGTCCCTTGAGTCCAGTCAAGGAGAATATGGGTCTGTTATGTGGTGTCATAAAGCACTAACTGACCGTAGAATCTTTAGTTGAACAACTTGGTCATTATGAAGTAGTGAGATAGTCGGCTTTGGTGCAGTCCGAAGTTAGTTGATACTCGATACTACACTTATTGAGATCGGACTTTCGGGATATTTAGGTCGCCAAAACAGAGACTTGTGCTGAAACAATGCCCGGTGAAGAAAGATCAATAATATTGAGATTTCTTAGAACCCGATTACTTTTTTAAGATAGGTTGAACCAACTAAACTTCAAGAGGGTGCTTACCTATAAACGCCATGCAAGCCTAAACCTAAGGACTCGTTTACTTTGCTTGTATGTGATTATTTGTACATAACATCATGACATCATGCCATAGCATTTTCAATAACAACTTCAAGGGTCTCAAGGGTCAGTGATATAGGGTTATATTGAACCAGCCGTTTATCAAGGGGCAAGAGGATTTATTTTTCCTCTAACCAAATGCTATCAAAGACCAAAGCACGATAACTTGAGTCAAGCATTATGAACCACTAGACATGGTGAGCTTGATTCTTGTAGAAAGACATTCAACGATATGAAGTTCTTCAATCAAAGCTGTAATCGAAGTTCAACTTCTGACTTTTTCTTGTGTTTAGCCCGTGAGATCCTTCAAAACATTGCATTCGCATAACATGCATCATATCATAAGCAGATTTTCTGACATAGGTTTCCTCATCTTTCTACTATTTATTTCAGTGTAAGATAGATCTCAGGAAAACCGTCAGGGACTTGTAGACTTAACACTCTCAGTTCCAAGAGACTCTTCTCAACTTGGCAAAAGGTCAACAAGACATGATGGTGCTTCTCGTCACGAAGAAGAAGGCCAAGAAGAAAGTTGTTACCAACATGGGAAAGAGGTTCAAAGGCCATGCTTGACAAGTTCAAATTGAATAGGACTCCTCCAAGGAGGATTACAATCAAGATGAAGATGCTAGAAGCACCGAGGCTAGGGGTGGAAACAACCAAATGATGTTGTGAAAAAACCATTTCTCGGCAAAAAAGAGACTAATGCAGTATACGGATCAAGGATCTGTACTAAGAATAACTGTCATCATTCAGTAGGGGCGGTATTAATTTATAATCCTACACCTACTCAACAGCGACAAGGGAATAGGCGTATAACGAAGTTCCAAGAAAGGTAGTATACTGAGATCAATATGTCAATGTCTCAAGCATTGCAACATTTACTAAAAGTAGAGTTGGTTACATTGCGGGATCCTCTCCAAAACCCTGATACCTCCTCTCCCAAATATAATCCCAATGCAAGATGCGCTTACCACTCAAACAGTCTCGAACATGATACAAATGATTGTTGGTCTCTAAAGAACAAAATCCAAGACCTAATTGATAACAAAACAATTGAATTCGACCCTCCACGAACTCCCAACGTGATCACCACACGCATGCCGAATCATAGTAAGGGTATCAATTCTATTGAAGATGTTTCTTTTGTTTCCTCCATCAATGACTTGAACACTCCTTTGATGATTGTTAAAGAGAATTTGTTGAAAGTTGGGGTATTCCTTGGCTGCCTTGAAGACTGTTGTTGTTGTGTTGTACAAATTAATGGTTGTGAATGGCTAAAGAAAGGTGTCTAACACCTGATGAATAGACATGAGATTTTATTTGAGAAAATTCCATCTGTGAAAAGTCTGACCAAAATTGTATCTCAAGAGCTTAAAGACGTTTCCACCATTACTATATCAAACAAACCTATTAGGATCACCTCCAAAGGTCCTATTAGGATTCCCGTTGAACTAAGAATAGTTCCACTAATGATCACCACCCCAGGGCCAGTCCCCTACTCCTCTGATAAGGTTGTACCCTGAAATTATGGGGAGGAAGTGTATTACCATGGTATCAAACAAGATTCCGGGATCGATGAAGCTACTGATATTACAAACATTGTAGGATCAATTAAAGTTACTAGAACGGGGAGGATCTTCTCTCCAGAGATTTAACCTCCGGCAACCACAACTACACCCATTTGTATTACCGTTGTTAAACATGTTGCTGATACTCGAGGAAAGGGAAGAATGACTGATCCTGCCAGGACGGAGGCGCCCACAAAAGATATTACTATTAAGGATCCATCTACACAAGGGATGGAGGAGATTTTAAAAATTATCAGAAAAAGTGATTACAAGATAGTGGAACAGTTGGGGCAAACACCCTCGAAGATTTCCATGTTGTCTTTGTTACTATGCTCTAAGGCGCATGCTCAAGCACTGATAAGATTCCTGAAAAATGTACGTGTCCCTCAAGAAACTACGGCCGACCAATTTGAAAACTGTGTAGCAAACTTAACGACTGACAATGGTTTGGGATTTTCAGATGCAGATCTGACTCCTGTCAGGAAAAATGACAATAAAGCTCTGCATGTTTCCATCGAGTGTAAAGGCACCACTTTATCCCATGTGTTGGTGGATATTGGGTCCTCTCTGAATGTATTACCTAAAGTTGCTCTAGATAGGTTGGATTGTGAAGATTTGATGCTGAAACCCAGTGACATCGTGGTGAGAGCTTTTGACGGATCAAAGAGAACGGTCCATGGAGAGGTTAATCTCCCTATCAAAGTTGGGTCTCAAGTCTTCAACTAAACATTCTATGTGATGGATATTTGTCCTGCTTATTCTTTCCATCTTGGACACCCATGGATGTATGAGGCAGGTGCGGTGACTTCCACACTACATCAAAAGTTCAAATATCTGGTCAAAGGGGAAATTGTCACTGTATGCGGAGAAGAAGAGTTTATGATTAGTCATATGAACTCATTCAAGTATGTTGAAATGGATAGAAAGTTCATAGAGACTCCTTGTCAAGCTTTTGAAGTGGTCTCTCCAATGGTTGTTGTTTCCAAATCCACTCCTGACATTCCCAAAGCTGCTAAAGATACACCAAAGATGACCTCTCTCAAAGATGCTCGTGTTGTTATTAAAGACGGAGGCTGCACCATTTGGGGACAACTCCCCGATATCCCTTTCAAGTCAGACAAATTTGGGTTGGGCTTCACTTTCAAGGTTCAAAAGGAAGTTTGACGCTCTGGTGCATGGAAACCACCTCTTCGCATTAGTAACCATGGGGTTAATGCTCTTGAAGACTCTGATGCTAATTGTGACTTTGATGACTGGATCTATCTGACTGCTGATAGAGGATTCAATAACTGGCAGACCAAGGACTTCATCTCAATCTCCTTCATCCAAGAGTAACTACCATTTCCTATTTTTATTACTTTGAGAAATTTGTCTGTAATTTCCATTAAAATAATGACTTAAAGCCATGTGTCTTGCTCGGGGCACAATGGCCCATTTGTTAAGGGTTTGTCATTTTCATATATCATATGCTCATTTTAATGAAAAACATTGGACTATTTTGCATTCAAATTTTGTGCACTTTGCCTTTCTTTACTTTATTTCATTTTCAATAGTCATGTGACCTTACATGCATACACACACATTTGTAGATCTACATCCACTCCGGATCTCATTGACAACGACTCTGCTATTGCCATCTATGACTTTGAAAATCCAATCTATCAAGCTGAAGAAGAAGGAGAATAATATTGTGAAATACCTGGGGAAATTGCTAGACTTCTGATACAAGAAGAAAAGGCCATTCAACCACACGAAAAGCCTATTGAAGTGATAAACCTGGATACTGAGGCAGACAAGAAAGAAGTAGAGATCGGTGCCAATTTGGAAGACAACGTCAAGAGAAGATTGGTCCAGATGTTGCACGACTATGTTGAGGCGTTCGCTTGGTCATATAAAGATATGTTGGGGCTTGATATTGATATTGTAGTTCATCATCTACCAATGGAGGAAGGTTGTCCTTCGATCAAACAAAAGGTTCGTCGCATGCGGCCAGATATGTCAGAGAAAATAAAAGTTGAGGTAATGAAATAATTCAATGCAGGTTTCCTAGAAGTGATGTCATATCTGCAGTGGGTTGCAAATATGGTTCCGGTGCCAAAGAAAGACAAAAAAGTTTGTATGTGCATAGACTATAGGGATTTGAATAGGGAAAGCCCCAAAGACGATTTCCCATTACTGTACATCGACATATTGGTGGAAAATGTTGCTCAATACAAATTTTTCTCCTTCATGGATAGCTTCTTTGGTTATAACCAGATCAAAATAGCGCCTGAAGACATGGAGAAAACCACTTTAGTCATATAGTGGGGCACCTTTTGTTATAAGGTCATGCCTTTTGGTTTGAAGAATGCAGGCGCAACCTATCGACGGGCTATGGTAGCTTTATTTCATGACATGATCCATCATGAGATAGAAGTGTACGTTGATGATGTGATTGCAAGGTTGAAAACTAAGGAAGAGCTCCTTGATCATTTACACAAGCTATTTGAAAGGTTGAAGAAATACAAGTTGAGGCTGAATCCCAACAAGTGCACTTTCGGAGTAAGGTCTGGAAAACTCCTAGGCTTCATCGTCAGTGGAAAAGGTATTCAAGTCGACCCTACAAAAGTCAAAGCCATACAAGAGATGTCGACTCCCTGTACTGAGAAGGAGGTAAGGGGTTTCTTAGGTTGAATTAACTACATCACCTGATTCATCTCTCATTTAACTGCTACCTGTGAGCCAATCTTCAAACTGTTGAAGAAAGATCAAGTAGTCAGATGGAATGACGACTGCCAAGAAGCTTTTGACAAGATCAAGGAGTATTTACAATAACCTCCAATCCTGATGCCTCCAGTTGAAGGAAGACCTTTGATTATGTACTTGACTGTATTAGAGAATTCAATAGGGTGTGTGTTGGGTCAAAATGACGAGTATGGTCGAAAAGATCATGCAATATACTACCTTAGCAAAAAGTTTACCAACTGTGAAACCAGATATTCACTGCTCGAGAAAACTTGTTGCGCTTTGGCATGGGTTGCTCGTCAACTAAGACAGTATATGTTGACTCATACTACCTTATTGATTTCTAAGATGGACCTCATCAAGTATATCTTCGAAAAACCAGCTCTCTCTGGATGAATAGCTATATGGAAAGTGATCTTGACTAATATGACATCTAATACACTACACAAAAATCAATCAAGGGAAGTGTGTTGGCGGATAATTTGGCCCATCAAGATGTTAATGACTACCAATCCATGAACTTTGAATTCCCGGACAAGAATATCATGCTGATAACCGACTGTGAAAATCCCGGACCGTATGAAGGACCTGAACAAGGACCCCATTGGACTATGGTTTTTGATGGAGCTTTTAATGCATTGGGTAACAGAATTGGTGTTGTGATCATTTCTCCTGAAAGTTTCCATACACCTTTCACTGCCAGACTTTGCTTCAACTGTACGAACAACATGGCCGAGTATGAAGCATGCATCTTGGGTCTAAATGCTGCCATTGACCTAAGAATCAAACTCTTGACTGTATATGGAGACTCAGCCCAAGTGGTAAGTCAAGTTAAAGGAGAATGGGATACCAAGCATCCAAACTTGATCCCTTACAAAGAGATTGTGCTAACCTTGATCCCATACTTCAAGGAGGTCACCTTTGAACATATCCCTAGGGAAGAAAATCATTTGGCAGATGCTTTAGAAACTATGTCATCTATGTTAAAGGTCAATTGGTACAACGAAGCCCCCAGAATTATCATCGAAATATTTGACGAACCTGTGCACTGTCATGAGATCGACACCGATGAGGAGAAGCCTTTGTATCATGAAGTGAGGAGCAACATTGAAGAACAAGAATATCCTGAGGGAGCCTCAATCAACGACAAGAGATTCATGCGGAGGTTCTCAGCCAAATTCTTCCTAAGAAATAGGATCCTATACAGGCGCAACCACGATTCTTCTTTGCTTTGTTGTATGGACAAGAAGGGAGCAGAAAAGATCATGTAAGACATGCACGAAGGTATCTTTGGGACTCGCTCTAGTGGACACACTATGGCCAAAAATATTTAAGAGCTTTGAGGACTTGCCATAAGTGTCAGATCTATGTCGACAAGGTTCATGTGCCTCTGATACCCTTTTACATCATGACTGCTTTGTGGCCATTTGTAATGTGGGGCATTGACATGATTGGAGAAATAAATCCCACTGCCTCCAATGGACATTGTTACATCCTTGTCGCCATTTACTACTTCACCAAATGGGTCGAAGCTGCTTCATTTGCCTCAGTCACTAAGAATGTTATAGCCTGGTGTTGTACCCCAAAATTTTCCCTCCCATTTCCTCAACATTTTCTCATCACCATACCTTTGAAGATCAAGATCTAATTAGGGTTTCCTCTGCTCAAGATTTCTCCTTGCACTGATGGATCCAAATTAGGGTTTGTGTTTGAACAAAGATGTTTTGACCTAAAATGCCTAAGATGAATTTCATATTGGACTCCCAAGTTTATCCATACCAAGTTTCAAGTCTTGATCCCAAGTTTTGCCCAGTCAATTGGACAGATGACCTAGAAATCAGCTGTATTGGGGAAAAAGTCAATTGTGGCCAATTGACAGTCAAATCTCATGGAAATTGACCCACATCAACATTATGAACTCATATGGACCATTTGATCAAGTTTGGATCACAATTCCACAAGAAATTTGATCAGATCATCAAAAGGGCAAAATGGTCATTTTTTAGGGTTTTGACTGCACAAGGGTAATTTTTGACTGTTTGACCTAGCCAATGGCAAACCAAGCTCACATATGGACTCAAGGACCCCATGGAATTATCTTGACATGCTCAACAAACTCAAAAGATCCCAAGTACACAAGATTGACAGTTGAATTTCCCAGTCAATTGATCAATTTTGACTGTATACTGAAAAGGCAAACTTTGACTTTTTGGTCAAAATCAAGAGTCAAGATTCATTTTTCATCAAAACATGCCAAATCATGAAACTTGTTCACCAAGAAACCAAGAAATGCAAATTAGGGTTTGAAATGGAATTTTTCATAACTTAGAATTTTTTCTAAGTTATGGAAAACCCTAATTTTTTCCCAACTTTGCCCCACTTTTTCACCAAGATTTATTTGGATTCAAACAAAAGTCAAAACATGAAAGTTGTAGCTTGTTGCATAATCTACAACTTTGATTCACAAAGTTTTCTCATTTGAAGCTTGTATCTCAAGTTACAATTTTTTGAATAAGGGCACTAAACCATTCTTAACTTAGTGAATTTTTGACCTATTTTGACAAGGTTTTCTACCCCACTTCAAGGCCATTTTCCATACACTTCCACTTGGAATTTAAAATTTCACTTCAAATATGGATTGTAGTACACATTCCAAGCTTTCCAAAATGTCAAATAACTTCTAAAACAACCTCATGGTTAGGGAGAATCGAATTTTGCAAAATGGCAAAAACTCACTTTGTTCATGACCAAGTTACATGTCCATAACCTTGCAATTTGAACTCAGCATGCCTTAAGCTAGATTACAGGTCTTTTATCTCATCTACACTCCATAATTTAATGCCAATCCTTTGTGCCAAGGTGTTGTTCTATGAGTTTGGACATTGTATGCAAGATTAATCCATTTATAGATAAAGCATAATATCCATTCTTGAAAAGTTGCACTTTATGTCAAATTGAAAATCCAACAAGTACATTGAAAATCTGATTGGCACAAGATTATGAGCATAACACACTGATCAAGAGAAGCTTTGCAGCAGGATTAGGGGTCCTCTACATGCCTAGAAACACAAGTTGGCATTTGTTGCTTAAAGTTGAAGAAAAGTGCCATAACACATACCAACTACCATATCAGCTCAAGAACACTTAGACAAACTTATCAAACACATTCCACCCAACACAACCAAGCTAATACACGAGCCCCTAGCCTTCAAAGCACCCTCAATCTCAGAATCACCCTCAAACTGCAAAAACAGGGCAAGGCCTGCAGTTTGAGTATCATCTCTCAATCCCTTCAAGCATTCTTGCCCAAACCTGTTCACATACATCCCCTAACATCTATGCAAGCTAACCAAAAGCAAAAACACGACCTGTAATCCCTCTAACTGGTTCCACCATTTTCACATTTCTGACTTGCAGGTGAAGTTCTCTAGCTCGATTCAGAAGCTTTCAAGATAAAGTAAGCATTGGAATAGCATCCCTGGACCTCAAGGAAGCTTTTCCAATCATCACCTTGCACTGAAAGTTCCTGTATTGCCAGATTGAACTTCAACTGAACAGGTAAGTTTTTGAATTCGTATCTCTCTTATTAGGCATTATTAGCTTTAGGTTTGTGAAGAGAATATGTCATAATCATTGCCCTGAACATGCCCATATAATTAGATTTTATTTATATTATGTGTGTTGCAAGAATTTGATACCTGAACTTTGAACAAAAATTAGGTTAAAAATTGGGAGAGAAGAAATTCTCTCTCATTTCTGAGAGTTAGATCATGTTCTTTATATGTATGAAATCGTGAGATGATGCTTTACATTTTTTGTGTTGGAAGTTTGTTCAAAAAATCAAAGAATCAGGATCTTGATGTTGAAGCAAGAGGCGCGCGTATTTTTCAAACATTGTTTGCTGGAGGTTGAAGACAGGTCTTCTGGGCTGGGCCTGGAATATTTTTCTTATTTGCACCACATAACTGCTTTTACACCCCCAAGGCCCATTTGCTTATTTCTTTGACTTTTTGACTTTTTCTTTTTTTGATTGACTTTGTTTATTTTTTCTCATGACATAAAAAATATAAAAATATTTTTTCTCACCATTTTTGATTTTGTTAGGCATTTATTTTATTATCTTTTAGTTTATACATAAATAGATATATATATATTTTTTGTTTAAAATACTAAAAAAATAGTACAAATGCATTTCTATACATTTTTATTTTTGTTTTACTTTCTGAAAATATTTTATAGAAAAATTACTTTTTTTATTAAATATTAAATATTATTATTTTTTATATATAATACATATTTAGAACTTAATACATAAATATATATATATATATATATATATATATATATATATATATATATATATATATATTAATATATTTAGAATAAAATACCAAAATACACATATTTTATTTTATTATTATTAAACACTAAAAAAATCATTTTTACAAATATGTTTCTTTTCTTATTTTATTTTTGTGTATAAATGATAAATATTGTATATATTAATAAATAATACATTTTATTTAATAGAATTAGGGTTTTACCCTAAAATATAAAAATACTCCAAAAATAATATCTTTTTATTTTCTTTTTATTTTACATAAATAATACTCTTTTCCATACATATACAAAACATTTTTGCATCTTGCATATTTATTCCATTTTTTTAATATTTGTACATTAATTAAATTGTAAATAATTCAAATCTTGATGTAATAGTTTTAGGTTTAAATTCCTTGTCAAAATCCCCATTTGAAACATTGTACCCTCCTCCCTATATTATTGTGTTGTAATAGCGTAGGAATTTAAATTTCGCACTTTATCGCTTTCTAAATATACAATGCTAGAATTAGGGTTTATATGCGGAAAAAAAATGAATACAATAGTTGGACCTAATATAAGACAAACAAGCATGAAAATGGACACACAAATCACACTTGCACCCCCTAGGGTATTCCACTTGTTGCCTTTCAAAATTGGGCCATATTGCATGTTAGGTCTCTTTGGGCAAAACAAACAAATTGAATGATCATAGTCCCTAGATAACACTTTTCAAAATATTGCCAAACAAATGATCAAGTCCCTTAAAGAAAATGCCCAAAGATACTTGGCACCATTGCAATTATGGTCTAAACGATGACCCGTGCCCGTCCCTTTCACATCCTAAACATAAGATTGTCCACCAAATGCAATGGTGGAACAAACTTGTTAAAAGGGTTAAAATATAGCAATAATCTTTTGAGAAATTTAGGAGTAGATAACTTCTTAGTTACTTGAATCAATCTTACAAACTAAAACACTTGCCTATTTCAAAAACCACACATCACTACACTTTCAAAACAACTTTCAAAAACAAATGAAAACCTTTTTCAAAAGACATACACCTTTGTATACATCCCCACATGGATCATTACAAAGGTTGCCACCACATTGGCCTCTTTTCAAAACATTTTCAAACCCACACACACACAAGCACCATTTAAAACAATTGAAAACAAAAGGCAAGTGATCTAAGCAAGTAACTAAGAGCCCATGGATAACCATGGATAGAAAGGGTGCTAATACCTTCCCTTTCTATAATCTACTCCCCGAACCCAAGAAAACATCTCAAAAGGTTTTTGCTGTGCTTTTTAACCTTTCCTTAGGATAAAATAAAAAGTCGGTGGCGACTCTTGCTCAACCGAAACATTTGCGAAAACAAACGCAAAACCATAGTCAGTTCTCCCACCGTATCACAGAACTGGCGACTCTGCTGGGGAGAATTTTAAAAGTGGAGTAACCTTAGGGCTTAGATCACCCTCTTGCATGACAAATTGTTTGAATTGTTTGCTTTATACTTTGGCTCTATTGTTTGGGTTTGCAATCCTACACCCGGATTTTTGGGAAACATTCATAGATAGCAATACGTTGTGGAAACTGTGCGGGGTATACCGACACGGTCGAAGAAATAACTATATTAGTGCGACATATTTGTGAGTACCGGTAACCCTTGAGTTCAATCAAGGAGAGTACGGGGCCGCTGAGTGATGCCACTAAGCACTAATGACCTAGAACCTTACTTGACCATCTTGGCCTTTTATTAGGGGTAGTGAGATGACCGGCTTTGGTGCAGTCCGAAGTTGGTAGATACTCGATAATACACTCATTGAGGGTTGTGTTCTTGGAATATTTTGGTCGCTAGTTAAGTAGCTAAACCAAAACAATGAACAATGAAAACAATCCAGTGATATTGAGCTCCTTAGAACCCGGTTACTATTTATAGGACAGGTTTTTAAGCCAACTACACTCAAGAGGGTACTTACCTATGAAACCCCATGCAAGCCTGAAATTAGGGTTTGGTGTGATTTTCTTGTACATATGTTTTGTGCATACATCATAAACATCATAAAACATCATATGCATTCACTAACCATTTCAAGGGTTTTGGATCTTCATCTTTGTTCTTGTTTTGTAGGACATGGAAATTCCTCGCGGAAATACCATTCAAGTCAACCTTGTAAGAATCTCTCCTCAACTCAAGGAGATCACCTCAAGAATTCCGGAAAATTCATCCTTCAGTGAAAGACATGGTAGACTGCTCAGCCTAGTCAATGCCAACATTGAAGAAGACATGATGAAAGTGCTATTCCAGTTCTTTGACCCTCTTCACCACTGCTTCACTTTCCCTGATTATCAGTTGGTACCCACTTTGGAGGAATTTTCTCAACTCCTGAGAATTCCTATCCTTAATCAACTACCTTTCAACGGTACGGAAAAGGAACCAAAGCCTGAAGATGTTGCTCGAGCACTACATCTACAGCCTTCTGACATCAAGGGGCATTGGGAAACCAGAAGTGGCGTCAAAGGATTCTTAGCAAAGTTCTTGTTTGAGAAGGCACAAGAATGTTGGAATTCATTGGACCTGCAAGCCTTTGAAGAAATTGTGGCACTCCTTATCTATGGGTTGGTCTTGTTCCCAAATCCTGACCAATTGGTAGATGTCAACGCCGTCAAAATCTTCTTGTCCAGAAATCTAATACCGACATTGCTTGGGGACATTCTTCACTCATTTTACACATGAACAATGAGAAAGAGGGGTGTTCTCATGTGTTGTACTCCTCTCCTTGCAAGGTGGTTTATTTCGCACCTTCCACAATCTGTCTTGAAGAATGACCAAGGTTCAAGGTGGTCCCAACGGTTGATGACTCTTACTCATTCTGATGTGCATTGGTGTTCTCGGTCCAGAGAAAATGTAATCATTGTCGATCGTTGCGGAGAATTTCCTAATGTTCCTTTACTTGGAATTAGGGGAGGTATCACCTACAACCCTTGCCTAGCTTTGAGGCAATTTGGATATGCACGGAGGGATGGCCCTCATGATATGTTGATTCCTAGCCTAGTTTTTGACTTCGACAACGATGCGCAAGGACTTCGCCAAAGATTCATCAGAGCTTGGGGAAAACTCAACAAGGTTGGTAGCAAGACTCTGGGACACAAGAACTCCATCCCTCTTGAGCCCTATCTCAAGTGGGTACGAGCCCGAGCCCAAAGTCTAATGATGCCTTATCCTCATGTACTCCCAGTGATTAAAGAGCCCGTCAATGAAGGAGAGGTTCCCTACACCATCCTACATCCAGACATGCCTACATCGTGGGAGGAAATGCAGAAAAGTTGGATTCAGCTCAAGGAGGAACGGAACACTTTTGAAGCTAGCTACTACGCCAGTGAAAAGAAGGTTCTAGAGCTTACCCGCCGACTCCACGAGCAAGAGGCCCTCAATACCTACATCGCACCAAATAGGATGCGCAATGTCTTTCTGCCTTAAGAAGTTTATTTTGTAATATTTGGCCCATGGGGCATTTATGTACTAACAAGTTTCTTCTTATTAATATGACGTGCGTTCTTCTTTGTCTAAAACAACTTTGAATGGTCTAAATCCTTGAATGCATTGCATACATAAGCATACCATTCATCATGTGCATAAGCAGGTCTCACTCCAGGTTTCCTTATCTGTCTGCTGTTTATTTCAGTAGGATGGATCTCGAGCAAACAGTCAAAGACCTACAAGCTCAGAATGCACAGTTCCAGCAACTCCTGACAACCTTATCTAAAGGTCAGGAGGATCTCAAGACCTTGTTGGGGAATAAAGACCCAGTAAAGAAGAAGAAAAAGAGGATCGGGGTGGCTACTTTGGGGAGAAGATTTGACGGAGAAGCTCGGAGAGTGCTTGAATTTCCTCCTACTTCTGATGAAGGAACCAGTAAAGGAGGTGGACCGGCGGTACCTTCCGAGTCTGATACGGAAGAAGAAGAGGTCGAAGAGGATGAAGATTATACTGATCAGCAATACCCTCCAGTTGATGATAAATACAAAGGGTTAGAAGACAGATTAGCCGCCATGGAATTACAAAGAGTACCGGGTTTGGATTTTGAAGACTTGGGTTTGGTTGTCGGGATTGTGATTCCCCCAAAATTCAAAGTGCCAGTGTTTGTAAGGTATGATGGGCTGTCCTGCCCAAAAATGCATCTCAGGTCCTACGTGAGAAAGATTCAACCTTATACGGCAGATAAAAACCTCTGGATTCATTTCTTTCAAGACAGCCTTTCTGGAGCTCAGTTGGAGTGGTTTTATCAGCTAGAAGGAACCAGTGTCCGGAATTGAGAAGATTTGGCCACCGCTTTCTACAAACAATACCAATACAATTCTGACCTTGCCCCTACTCGTACCCAACTTCAGGGTATGTCGATAGGAACAGGCGAAGGATTCAAAGAATACGCACAAAAATGGAGGGATTTGGCTGGCAGGGTGCAGCCTCTTTTAACCGATCGTGAACTTGTTGATATGTTTTTAGGGACCCTATCTGGGCCATTTTTCAATCATCTGATTGGTAACTCTTCCGCGGGGTTTACCGATTTGATCTTAACGGGCGAAAGAATAGAAGCTGGCATCAAGTCAGGAAAGATTCAGAAGGGTGTTGCTACAAGTACTGAGAAGAGGCCCTTCAAGAAAGAAGCAAGTGTTGTCTATGGTCCTAGAAGACAAGCCAAGCCCGAAAGTCGCCAAGCCGTCAATGCTTTGGTCATTTCAAAACCTGCTGCTGCTCCTCAGCAGTACAATCAACAAAGAAGTGAAAGGCCCAAGAGGCAGTATACTCGGCTGAGTATGACCTTATCTCAAATTTTACCCCAACTGTTATCAACCAATTTGGTTACCACCAAAGAAGCTCCTAAAGTCGTGAATACTGCGTCTCCTAAGTATAACCCAAATGCCCGGTGTGCTTATCATTCTGATAGTCCCGGGCACACTACTGATGATTGCTGGGCCTTGAGAAACAAAGTGCAAGATCTTATCGACGCGAAGGAAATTCAGTTTGAAGCGCCTGAGAGGCCGAATGTTGTAACTGCTCCTATGCCCCAGCAAAAAGTAAATGCCATTGAGGAAGAGTTGTATGCTGTTTCGGTGAATGAAGTTGTTACCCCTCTTTTGACTGTTAAGAGGAACTTACTACTAGCCGGTTTATTTCCGGGTTGTAGTAAGGGTTGCCTCCTGTGTGCTGTTATCCCTATCGGTTGTCCACTGCTGAAATCAGGCATCCAAAGCCTGATGGATAGCAAGGAAATTTTGTTCAAGAAAACTGTTGTTGCGTTTGTTCCCATTGAAGAAATATCTGTTGTCACAATCTACAATCCTGCCAAAGCTCCCGTAAAGAAACCAGTCCAAATTATGTTGGTTGCACCCATCACTATTACTGTCCCGGGGCCTCTCCCGTATGAGTCTGATAAAGCTGTTACATGGCATTATGGAGCCGACGTGTATGTGCTTGGGGTGAAGCAGGAGTTCAGCACCAGCACCAGTATCAGTAACATCACTGGTCCCGCCAAGATTACCCGCAGTGGCAGGCTCTTCTCGCCTGACATTGCACCGCCAGTTATCCGAAAACCTCTCACCATCACACCCGCAAGTGTGGATGTTCCATTTCAAGTTCCTGTGTCTACTACTGCCGCCGAGTCTTCTGATACTCGGGGCAAAGAAGTTGCTACCGATTTGCCTGCCAGGACGGAGGCACCAATAAAGAAGACTGCTGTGGAAGCCTTCCAACAAGAAATGGAGGAAATTCTTAAAATTATCAGAAAGAGTGACTTTAATGTTGTTGAACAATTGGGGCATACTCCCTCCAAAATCTCTATGCTAACATTGCTGCTATGCTCAGAGGCCCATGCAAAAGCCCTGATTTCATTTTTGAAAACGGCCCATGTGCCGCAAGAGACCTCCGCAGATCAATTCACTGACTGTGTGGCTAATTTGACGGCTGACAATGGCTTGGGGTTCTCAGATGCTGACCTTACCGCCAAAGGGAAAAATCACAACGATGCCCTGCACGTCTCTATAGAGTGCAGGGGCACTACTCTCGCACACGTGTTGGTAGATATCGGTTCTTCCCTGAATGTTTTACCCAAGAAGGCATTGGATCGCTTAGATTGTGAGGGTTTGGAGTTGAAACCTAGTAACATCATTGTTAGAGCCTTCGACGGTTCTAAGAGGATGGTGCACGGTGAGGTAGACATCCCTATTCGTGTGGGTTCCCAAGTTTTCAACTCAACATTCTATGTAATGGATATTCGTCCATCTTACTCCTGCTTATTGGGTCGACCCTGGATTCACAAAGCTGGGGCAGTAACTTCCACTTTACACCAAAAGCTCAAATAACCTGTCAAAGGGAAGATTGTTACTGTGCAGGGTGAGGAGGAATACATGGTGAGTCACTTGAACTCATTCCGATATATCGAGATGGATGGGGAGTTTATTGAAACCCCCTTTCAGCATTTTGAGGAAGTACCTCCAGTGATGGCATCAGCTGAGGCAATAGTTGAAGAAGACTCTCTGCTGAAGATGGCGTCCTTGAAGGATGCCCGGGCTGTAATCAAGAAAGGCAATTGTACAAACTGGGGTCAGCTTCCTGACTTCACTCAAAAGAACGACAAGTATGGGCTGGGCTTTACTGCAGAGGCTCAGAGGGCTGTGCGCAAGGAAAATATTAGAAAGGCCCTGGTGTTTATCTCCAATCCAAGGGTAAATGCTATTGAGGAAGATGTGGAGGAAGCAGAGTTTGACAGTTGGATCTACCCGACTACCAGCAACGGACCAAGCAACTGGACGGCAAAGGATTTTACACCTATCACATTTGTCACGCAGTAATTAATTTCTTTTGATTTCCAATTTGTAACAAACAATGTGTTAAAACTTTTATTGGCTCGGTGTCCTACCCGGGGCATCGTAGCTCCATTTGTGAGGGCTTTTTGTATGACATTTCCATATATCATCAATCAAAACATTGGACGTTTGTTGCATTTCAAATCTTATGCTCCTTTTTCTTTCTGTGTTATATATATTGCAAAACAGCTATATTTACACACACTCACTTATACAGGTTTCAATCCACTCTGGATCTTACTGGTAACAGCTCTGCTACCGCCAGTTATGACTTCGAGAATCCGATCAACTTGGCCGAAGACGAAGGTGAAGATGATTGTGAAGTGCCTGGTGAGCTTGCAAGACTGCTACTCCAGGAGGAGAGGGCTATTTAACCGCATGAAGAGCCGGTGGAAACAATTAACCTGGGTACTGAGACAGATAGGAAGGAGGTCAAGATTGGTGCCAATCTAGAGCTCAGCGTGAAGCAACGATTGATCCAGATGCTACAGGATTACATGGAGATATTTGCTTGGTCCTATGAAGATATGCCTGGTTTGGATGCCGACATTGTAGTTCATCACCTGCCGACCAAGGAAGACTGCCCTCCGGTAAAGCAAAAGGTCCGCCGTATGCGCCCAGAGATGTCTGAAAAGATCAAGGCTGAGGTCATGAAGCAATTCGACGCCGGGTTTCTAGCAGTAACTTCTTACCCTCAGTGGGTTGCCAATGTGGTGCCAGTGCCGAAGAAGGACGGTAAAGTCAGAATGTGTGTCGACTACAGGGATTTGAACAGGGCCAGCCCCAAGGATGATTTTCCTCTACCTCACATTGACGTTCTCGTTGACAATACTGCTCAACACAAGGTGTTCTCCTTCATGGATGGTTTTTCAGGGTATAATCAAATCAAGATGGCTCCGGAAGATATGGAAAAGACCACCTTTGTGACTCAGTGGGGCACCTTCTGTTACAAGGTCATGCCATTCGGGTTGAAAAATGCTGGGGCAACCTACCAACGCGCCATGGTTGCTTTATTTCATGATATGATCCATCATGAGATTGAGGTATATGTTGATGACATGATAGCAAGGTCTCAAACTGAGGAGGAGCATCTTGACCATCTGAGGAAGCTGTTTGACCGGCTCAAGTTATACAAGCTGAGATTGAATCCCAACAAATGCACCTTTGGGGTAAGGTCCGGAAAATTGCTAGGCTTCATTGTAAGTGATAAGGGTATTCAAGTGGACCCTGCCAAGGTTAAAGCCATTCAAGAGATGCCAGTCCCTAAGACAGAGAAGGAAGTCAGAGGCTTCCTGGGACGACTGAATTACATTGCCCGATTCATCTCACATCTGACTGCTACTTGTGAGCCAATCTTCAAATTACTGAAGAAAGATCAAGTAGTACGCTGGAACGATGAATGTCAGGCTACCTTTGAAAGGATAAAGGAATATCTCCAAGAGCCCCCCATTCTTATGCCACCAGTGGAAGAAAGACCTCTAATACTATACTTGACAATACTTGATAATTCAATGGGGTGTGTGCTGGGGCAGCATGACGAGTCTGGCCGAAAAGAGCATGCTATTTATTACTTGAGCAAAAAGTTTACCGACTGTGAGTCTCGTTACTCACTGCTTGAGAAAACTTGCTGCGCTCTAGTATGGGCTGCTCGCCGGCTGAGACAGTATATGCTGACTCACACTACTCTATTAATTTCAAAGATGGATCCCATCAAGTACATATTTGAAAAGCCTGCTCTGTCTGGAAGGATAGCGAGATGGAAAATGATCTTGACAGAATATGACATCCAGTATACAACTCAAAAAGCTATTAAGGGAAGTGTACTGGCAGATCATTTGGCACACCAACCTGTGGACGATTACCAATCATTGAACTTTGATTTTCCGGACGAAGACATCATGGTGGTAACTGACTGTGAAGTACCTGGACCGGATGAAGGACCTGAGGAAGGATCCCGATGGTCTATGCATTTTGACGGAGCCTCCAACACTCTGGGTAACAGCGTCGGCGCTATAATCATATCTCCCAAAGGAACTCATACTCCACTCACCGCCCGATTGTGCTTCAACTGCACCAACAACATGGCAGAATATGAAGCATGTATCATGGGTTTACAAGCTGCAATCGACTTAAGGATCAAGTTTCTAAGTGTCTTCGGAGATTCCGCTCTCGTGATCAATCAGATCAAAGGCGAGTGGGATACGAAGCACCCAAATCTTATTCCTTACAAGGAGTATGTGTTGACCTTGCTTCCCCACTTTGAAGAAATAACTTTTGAGCACTTCCCAAGAGAGGAGAATCAGCTAGCGGACGCACTGGCTACGATATCTTCAATGTTCAAAGTTAAATGGGATAATGAGGCTCCCCGGATCATTATCTAGAAGTTGGATGAACCAGCATACTGCTGCGAGCTTGAGGCTGAAAAGGTGACTGAAAAACCCTGGTATCATAAGGTGAAGAGGTACTTGGAAGCTCAGGAATACCCTGAAGGTGCATCTGTCAATGACAAGAAGTTCATGAGAAGGTTTGCGGCGAAATTCTTCCTCAGCAACGGCATTCTCTACAAACGGAATCATGATTCAACTCTACTGCGTTGTGTGGATAAGGCTGAAGCAGAGAAAATCATGATAGAACTGCATGAAGGTACATTCGGAACGCATTCCAGTGGGCACACCATGGCTAAGAAAATCCTTCGGGCAGGATATTTCTGGTCCACAATGGAAGCCGATTGTTACCAACACTCTCAAACTTGTCATAAATGCCAAATCTATGCCGACAAGGTGCATATTCCTCCAGTTCCTCTGAACGTCCTGACGGCACCTTGGCCTTTTGCAATGTGGGGGATTGATATGATCGGTGAGATCCGACCAACGGCGTCCAATGGGCATCGCTTCATCTTAGTGGCGATCGATTATTTCACGAAGTGGGTTGAGGCAGCTTCCTACGCCACGGTAACCAAGAGTGTCGTGGCACGTTTTATCCGGCATAATCTGATCTGTCGGTACGGCATCCCGGAAAGAATCATTACGGACAATGGTACCAATCTCAACAACAAGATGATCACTGAACTCTGTGAACAATTCAAGATACAGCACCACAATTCTTCTCCCTACCGGCCGAAGATGAATGGGGTTGTAGAGGCAGCTAATAAAAATATCAAGAAAATTATGCAGAAGATGACAGTAACTTATAAAGATTGGCACGAGATGTTACCGTTCGCTCTTCATGGGTACCGTACCTCAGCAAGGACATCAACCGGGGCAACTCCTTTCTCTTTGGTCTATGGCATGGAGGCAGTCTTGCCCATTGAAGTCCAGATACCCTCTCTCCGGATAATGAAGGATGCAGACTTGAGTGAAGATGACTGGATCCAGACTCGACTTGATCAATTAAATCTTATTGACGAAAAGAGACTCACCGCCATCTGTCATGGTCAGACGTATCAAAAACGGATGATCAGGGCATTTAACAAGAAAGTCAGACCACAGGAGTATCAAGTTGGGGACCTGGTAATCAAACGCATCATCCTTCCTCAAAGTGATCCCCGGGGCAAATGGACCCCTACATACGAAGGGCCATTTGTGGTTAAACATGTGTTCTCAGGAGGAGCCATGATCCTAACCACCATGGATGGTGACGACCTTCCTCACCCCGTCAATGCAGACATAGTGAAAAGATACTACGCATGAATAAAAGACCCGCTAGGTTGACATACCTAGGCAAAAATTAGGGCTTTCCGGCGAACCAAAAGGGTTCGGGCAAAAATAAGGGATGAAATAAAAAAAATTGTACACCCGGCAAGTCGAAAACCTGAAAAGGCGGCTTGGGCAAAAATGGGTATCCCGGTGGACTGAAAACCCGAAAGGGCGGTCCAGGCAAAAGTTAGGGATAAAGCGTAACACTATGTCTCATAGGATCACTTCACATCCGGAATTCGGCATCAACCGTCTGGCTCAGATCTCGGCATCGATCAATCAGCTTCATCTTCAATCAAGCAGCAAAGTGATGAGAAGCTTGAAGACATAAAGGCGATAGCAGAGTTGGAACCCAGTGGGATTGTTCACATAGTTGTTTTGTTTCCTTTTCAAAATTGTAAATCCTATGTTATTTGGCGGCGTCCTCTTACTAGGATGTCAGCCTCTTGTACAAAAACGCCTATTCACAGGCAAAGTTCAAATCAATACAAATTCACTTGTCCATACAAATTGCCATTGTTTTTCTTTTTTCTGTTTTGTTTTGCGAAAAACGTCCAATGTTCATTTTTGATATATGCATTTGACATTAAATTGCTGATTCATAAATATTTTGCATATAAAAGATTAACTACAGGTGACATCAGAGACAGAGGCAATGTAAAGTTGTCTGATGCAGTCTGGTTGCTTTGACCGCCAAGTACCAAGGTAGGTTCGACTGAAGAATGTGACCAAGTCATCTCAACACCCCGCAGAGTAAGACAAGATTCAGTGAAGTCGTCAGCTTTCCCCGGCAGGTCTAAAAGCTTATCCCCAGTAGATTCTGGAAGTTTGTTCCCTGCAGAATACGGACGTCTCCCCCGAGCTTTATTCAAGAGTTATTCCTCACCAGGGTTTATAACTGGGTTATCCTCAGCTATTTGCCATGAAATATCGCCCTCGGCAAGGTTCTTTCAGTCCCCGGCAGGAGTTTGTCTTTGGTATTCCACAAGCAGAGTTTATCATCATTATCCCCAGCGGAATCCATCATTGAAGTCCTCAGCAGGCCTCTCGTCAAACTTCAGCAAAGTATCTCTTCCACAGATCAATTCCCCGGCCGGTCGTCAAGGATTCATTTTCCTAAGACGAAAATACATTCATAAACATTTCACATCCTGCTTACATACATGATAAGTGCATACAACATTGTCTCATATTAAAGCATCATACATATCATACCTCATGACGTTGCATACAACTTATATTTTGCCTTTTCAGGGAAAAAGACAATCCCCAAGACAATTACCTTCAACTGTCACAAATTCCAGATTCGATTCCTGTATCTAGCCAGGGCACATCTGAGAGTGATTAGTTTCCAGACTCGACTCCTGTATCTAGCCGGGGCACGTCTGAAGAGTTCGAAGATTCGATTCCTGTATCCAGCCAGGGCACATCTATCAACTATAACATTTCCAGATTCGACTCCTGTATCTAGCCAGGGCACGTCTGAAGAGTTCGAAGATTCGATTCCTGTATCCAGCCAGGGCACATCTATCAACTATAACATTTCCAGATTCGACTCCTGTATCTAGCCAGGGCATATCTATTGACGACTATTCCCAGACTCGACCTCTGTATCCAGCCAGGGCACATCTGTGAGCAACCCTTTGTAGACTCGACACCTGTATCTAGCCAGGGCATGTCTGCATAAAGAGATTGAAGGTCAAACACCTGTAACAAGACAGGAAAACATCTGTCTTTCTCAAATACATAAGTTCTCGCTAAGGAATCTCTTATGCGATCAACGCTTCCCAATGGCATCTATAAGCCCATTCCCGACAAGGTTCTGTCACATCTCCGGATGGCATCTATAAGCCCATCTCCCTATCCACCATCTCTCCAAATGGCATCTGTAAGCCCATTCCCGACATCACATTGTTGAGACTCCAACATGCGAGTGCATATTTCCGGGCACTCTAGTGTCCAATCTCCTTTTACCCTCGAGACACGAAAGGCAAACCTGCCAATCTAACTCTTCACGTTCAAGAAGATTGAACAGGGGCAACTGTTGTACCCCAAAATTTGCCCTCCCATTTCCTCAACATTTTCTCATCACCAGACCTTTGAAGATCAAGATCTAATTAGGGTTTCCTCTGCTCAAGATTTCTCCTTGCACTGATGGATCCAAATTAGGGTTTGTGTTTGAACAAAGATGTTTTGACCTAAAATGCCTAAGATGACTTTCATATTGGACTCCCAAGTTTATCCATACCAAGTTTCAAGTCTTGATCCCAAGTTTTGCCCAGTCAATTGGACAGATGACCTAGAAATCAGCTGTATTGGGGAAAAAGTCAACTGTGGCCAATTGACAGTCAAATCTCATGGAAATTGACCCACATCAACATTATGAACTCATATGGACCATTTGATCAAGTTTGGATCACAATTCCACAAGAAATTTGATCAGATCATCAAAAGGGCAAAATGGTCATTTTTTAGGGTTTTGACTGCACAAGGGTAATTTTTGACTGTTTGACCTAGCCAATGGCAAACCAAGCTCACATATGGACTCAAGGACCCAATGGAATTATCTTGACATGCTCAACAAACTCAAAAGATCCCAAGTACACAAGATTGACAGTTGAATTTCCCAGTCAATTGATCAATTTTGACTGTATACTGAAAAGGCAAACTTTGACTTTTTGGTCAAAATCAAGAGTCAAGATTCATTTTTCATCAAAACATGCCAAATCATGAAACTTGTTCACCAAGAAACCAAGAAATGCAAATTAGGGTTTGAAATGGAATTTTTCATAACTTAGAATTTTTTCTAAGTTATGGAAAACCCTAATTTTTTCCCAACTTTGCCCCACTTTTTCACCAAGATTTATTTGGATTCAAACAAAAGTCAAAACATGAAAGTTGTAGCTTGTTGCATAATCTACAATTTTGATTCACAAAGTTTTCTCATTTGAAGCTTGTATCTCAAGTTACAATTTTTTGAATAAGGGCACTAAACCATTCTTAACTTAGTGAATTTTTGACCTATTTTGACAAGGTTTTCTACCCCACTTCAAGGCCATTTTCCATACACTTCCACTTGGAATTTCAAATTTCACTTCAAAGATGGATTGTAGTACACATTCCAAGATTTCCAAAATGTCCAAGAACTTCTCAAACAACCTCATGGTTAGGGAGAATCGAATTTTGCAAAATGGCAAAAACTCACTTTGTTCATGACCAAGTTACATGTCCATAACCTTGCAATTTGAACTCAGCATGCCTTAAGCTAGATTACAGATCTTTTATCTCATCTACACTCCATAATTTAATGCCAATCCTTTGTGCCAAGGTGTTGTTCTATGAGTTTGGACATTGTATGCAAGATTAATCCATTTATAGATAAAGCATAATATCCATTCTTGAAAAGTTGCACTTTATGTCAAATTGAAAATCCAACAAGTACATTGCAAATCTGATTGGCACAAGATTATGAGCATAACACACTGATCAAGAGAAGCTTTGCAGCAGGATTAGGGGTCCTCTACATGCCTAGAAACACAAGTTGGCATTTGTTGCTTAAAGTTGAAGAAAAGTGCCATAACACATACCAACTACCATATCAGCTCAAGAACACTTAGAAAAACTTATCAAACACATTCCACCCAACACAACCAAGCTAATACACGAGCCCCTAGCCTTCAAAGCACCCTCAATCTCATAATCACCCTCAAACTGCAAAAACAGGGCAAGGCCTGCAGTTTGAGTATCATCTCTCAATCCCTTCAAGCATTCTTGCCCAAACCTGTTCACATACATCCCCTAACATCTATGCAAGCTAACCAAAAGCAAAAACACGACCTGTAATCCCTCTAACTGGTTCCACCATTTTCACATTTCTGACTTGCAGGTGAAGTTCTCTAGCTCGATTCAGAAGCTTTCAAGACAAAGTAAGCATTGGAATAGCATCCCTGGGCCTCAAGGAAGCTTTTCCAATCATCACCTTGCACTTAAAGTTCCTGTATTGCCAGATTGAACTTCAACTGAACAGGTAAGTTTTTGAATTCGTATCTCTCTTATTAGGCATTGTTAGCTTTAGGTTTGTGAAGAGAATATGTCATAATCATTGCCCTGAACATGCCCATATAATTAGATTGTATTTATATTATGTGTGTTGCAAGAATTTGATACCTGAACTTTGAACAAAAATTAGGTTAAAAATTGGGAGAGAAGAAATTCTCTCTCATTTCTGAGAGTTAGATCATGTTCTTTATATGTATGAAATCGTGAGATGATGCTTTACATTTTTTGTGTTGGAAGTTTGTTTAAAAAATCAAAGAATCAGGATCTTGATGTTGAAGCAAGAGGCGCGCGTATTTTTCAAACATTGTTTGCTGGAGGTTGAAGACAGGTCTTCTGGGCTGGGCCTGGAATATTTTTCTTATTTGCACCACATAACTGCTTTTACACCCCCAAGGCCCATTTGCTTATTTCTTTGACTTTTTGACTTTTTCTTTTTTTGATTGACTTTGTTTATTTTTTCTCATGACATAAAAAATATAAAAATATTTTTTCTCACCATTTTTGATTTTGTTAGGCATTTATTTTATTATCTTTTAGTTTATACATAAATAGATATATATATATATATATATATATATATATATATATATATATATATATATATATATATATATATATATATATATATATATATATATATATATATATATATATATATATATATATATATATATATATATATATATATATATATATATATATATATATATATATATATATATATATATATATATATATATATATATATATATATATATATATATTGTTTAAAATACTAAAAAAATAGTACAAATGCATTTCTATACATTTTTATTTTTGTTTTACTTTCTGAAAATATTTTATAGAAAAATTACTTTTTTTATTAAATATTAAATATTATTATTTTTTATATATAATACATATTTAGAACTTAATACATAAATATATATATATATATATATATATTAATATATTTAGAATAAAATACCAAAATACACATATTTTATTTTATTATTATTAAACACTAAAAAAATCATTTTTACAAATATGTTTCTTTTCTTATTTTATTTTTGTGTATAAATGATAAATATTGTATATATTAATAAATAATACATTTTGTTTAATAGAATTAGGGTTTTACCCTAAAATATAAAAATACTCCAAAAATAATATCTTTTTATTTTCTTTTTATTTTACATAAATAATACTCTTTTCCATACATATACAAAACATTTTTGCATCTTGCATATTTATTCCATTTTTTTAATATTTGTACATTAATTAAATTGTAAATAATTCAAATCTTGATGTAATAGTTTTAGGTTTAAATTCCTTGTCAAAATCCCCATTTGAAACATTGTACCCCCCTCCCTATATTATTGTGTTGTAATAGCGTAGGAATTTAAATTTCGCACTTTATCGCTTTCTAAATATACAATGCTAGAATTAGGGTTTATATGCGGGAAAAAAAATGAATACAATAGTTGGACCTAATATAAGACAAACAAGCATGAAAATGGACACACAAATCACACTTGCACCCCCTAGGGTATTCCACTTGTTGCCTTTCAAAATTGGGCCATATTGCATGTTAGGTCTCTTTGGGCAAAACAAACAAATTGAATGATCATAGTCCCTCGATAACACTTTTCAAAATATTGCCAAACAAATGATCAAGTCCCTTAAAGAAAATGCCCAAAGATACTTGGCACCATTGCAATTATGGTATAAACGATGACCCGTGCCCGTCCCTTTCACATCCTAAACATAAGATTGTCCACCAAATGCAATGGTGGAACAAACTTGTTAAAAGGGTTAAAACATAGCAATAATCTTTTGAGAAATTTAGGAGTAGATAACTTCTTAGTTACTTGAATCAATCTTACAAACTAAAACACTTGCCTATTTCAAAAACCACACATCACTACACTTTCAAAACAACTTTCAAAAACAAATGAAAACCTTTTTCAAAAGACATACACCTTTGTATACATCCCCACATGGATCATTACAAAGGTTGCCACCACATTGGCCTCTTTTCAAAACATTTTCAAACCCACACACACACAAGCACCATTTAAAACAATTGAAAACAAAAGGCAAGTGATCTAAGCAAGTAACTAAGAGCCCATGGATAACCATGGATAGAAAGGGTGCTAATACCTTCCCTTTCTATAATCTACTCCCCGAACCCAAGAAAACATATCAAAAGGTTTTTGCTGTGCTTTTTAACCTTTCCTTAGGATAAAATAAAAAGTCGGTGGCGACTCTTGCTCAACCGAAACATTTGAGAAAACAAACGCAAAACCATAGTCAGTTCTCCCACCGTATCACACTTGGTTTATCAAGCATAACCTCGCCTGTCGGTACGACATCCCCGAAAGGATTATCACTGAAAATGGAACCATCCTGAAAAATGCCGTGATTACTGAAATTTACACGTAGTTCAAAATCAAACACCACAATTCTTCTCCAGACCTAAGATGAATGGTGCAGTGGAAGCTTCCAATAAGAATATAAAGAAGATTGTGCAAAAGATGGTGGTGACTTATAAAGATTGGCATGAGATGCTACCATTCTTTCTTCATGGCTATTGTACCTCGGCACGAACATCAACTAGGGAAACCCCATTATATTTAGTCTATGGAATGGAAGTCGTCCTGCCTGTCGAAGTTCAATATCTTTCTCTGAGGATTATGAAAGAAGCTGACTTAGGTGCAGATGAATGGATTCAGACAAGATTGGATCAGTTGAACTTGATTGACAAGAAGAGACTGGTTGCTTTTGTCATGGTCAAATGTATCAAAAGCATATGATCAAGGCATTCAATAAGAAGATCAAACCTCGAGTATACCAGGCTGGCGACTTGGTAATAAAGCGCATCATTTTGCCACAAGGTGATCCCAGGGGAAAATAGACTCCCACTTACGAAGGGCCATTTATTGTCAAGAAAGTATTCTCTGGTGGTGCAATAATGTTAACCACTATGGATGGTGAAGATTTATCACATCCTGTGTGTGATACAGTGGGAGAATTAACTTGAGGTTTTGCATTTTATCGCAAATGTCGCGGTTAGCAAGAGTCGCCACCGACTTTTCTTTTATCCAAAAGGAAAGGTAAAAAAGCACAGAAAAGACCTTTGAGATGTTTTCTTGAGTTCGGGGGGTAGATTATAAAAAGGGAAGGTTCTAGAACCCTTTTCATCCATGGTTTTCCATGGGCTCTTAGTTACTTTCTTAGATCACTTGCTTTGTTTTGTTTGAAATGGTGTTTGGTGTGATTTTGAAAATATTTTGTAAAAGAGGCCATTCGTTTAGGCAATCTTTGTAATGATTCTCATTCGTAAGAATGTATACAAAGATGTTTGTCTTTTGAAAATGTTTTCAATGTTTTGCAAGATGTTTTGAAATGTGTGTGTTTGTTTTTGAAAATAGCAAGGATTGTTTGAAATTGAGCAAGTAACTTAGAAGTTATCTACCTACTCAAATGTCTTTCTTGTGCATTTATATTCCTTTGACATTGTTGACTTACCATTGATTTGGTAAGCAACCCTATCTTTGGATGTAAACGGGACGGGTGTGGGTCATCGTATGACCATGATAGCAATGTTGCCAAGTATCTTAGCATTTTTGAGGGACCAAGATCATTTTGTTTAGGCAACCTTTGAATAGCGTCATCGAGGGACTATGATCTTATACTTGTTTTGTTTTGCCAAGATACTTCGCATGCGTAACATGGCCATTTTATTTTAGGAAACCAAGTGGGAGAAACCCTAAGGGTGCTTGTGTGCAAAGTGTATCATTTTCATGCTTTTGTCTTGTATTTAGGGTTTTCTATTTTGCTTTGTTTTTGTTCTTGTCATGCAAACCCTAATTACTAATCATGGTATAAAAGCGATAAATTGCGTAAATGTAAATATACTAAGCTATTACAACAATTATTATGGGAGGGGGGATACAAGTTTGAATGGGGATTTTGCACAAATATAAACCTAAATATATTATTACAACCAAATCGAATATTGCGCGAATTAAATAAATATAAGGCAAGTATTTAAAATGCAATGCAATGGATTCATGTAAAAAAATGTTTTGTGTCTTATTTTTGTATGATAAAAATAATTAATTTAAACCCTAAAAAAAAGGAAAAAATAATATTATTTTTGGAGGGGGTTAAACCCTAGTTTTTATTGTAAAAGAAAATAAGGTTTTATATTATTATCTTGTATATTTTTTTTGTATAAAAGAAAAATAAATAATATTGTGTTTAAATATTAAAAATTAAATATGTATAGATAATAAGGATTTATGAGTATAAATAGTATAATAAAAATATTAAGTATTTTTTTATTATATTTACAAGTTATTTAAGAAAATAAGTTCTATTTATCAAAATAAACTATTTTTCATGTGAGAAAATAATTAAAAAAATAAAATAAAAGTGTGAAAATAAATAAATCAATTTTTAATATTTTTTATCATTTAGAAAAAATAAACAAAAGTATTAAATATGAAAATATGAAAGAAAATACAAAAATATAAAAAGCTAGTCAGAGGGGTGCAAATAACAAGTCAGAGGGGTGCAAATAACAAAAATAAAAAGGCCCAGGCGCCAAAAAGCCCAGAACACTTCATCTATGTCCTTCGTTCTCTTCCCTGCGCGTGTTTTCCAGTTCAAACTGCATCTTGCTTATGCTTGCATAAAAACAAAAACTCATAACATGAAACATGTGGCATTTGAGCTCACGATTCCAACTATATAAATTATGTAACCTAACTCTTAAAGATCAAGGAGAATTTTTGAACCCCTAATTCGTAATCTAACTTTTTCGGAGTTTTCAATCTTCAAATTCTCTTAGCACAAGTAATATAAATGAAAAGTAATGATATGTACAACTTCGTTATGATAAGGACTACATTTTTCCTTCACAAATTGTGGCTTGAGGTTGCCTATTCAGAGAGATAGAGTTTGAAAAAATACCTCCTTCAGCTGGAAATGTGTAGGGCAATGTAGGGACTTTAATGGAGGCCTGGTGATTGTTTAAGCTTCCTTGAACTTCCCTGAAGCTATTCCAATGCTTATCTTGCTCTGAGGATGGCTGGAACTCTCTGACCAAGTCCAACTGCAAGCTTCCAAATTGAAAATGGCAAATGCTGAAGCAGGGGTTACAGAACCAGGGTGATGGCTTGGATTGGCTAGGTAGCAAGTGTTTAATATGTTTGAAGTGATTAAACACAAAACGCACGAGCCAAATGAGAGTTGGCTGTGCTTTTGTAGAATCTGAGTGTTTGGGCAGTTTTGTGGAGTTTTTCAGTTTGAGAGTGTTTAAGGTTCAATCCAAGTGTGCTATGCCTTGTAATAAGTATTCATATTTGTATAGAAGTGATCCAAAGTCAACCCTTACTAGCTGTGCAAGCTTTGGACCTTTTTGTAACTTTTCTTGCATTTGAAGTAAAGTGGAGTGACTATACTTGCCATGCTTGTACTTGCTTGCTTGAGGGCTGAAATGAGCTTGTACCAATTTCTTGAGAGCTTTGTAGATTGCTTGTATCAAGGGAACATGTTCAATGCTCAAGATTGACAAAGTTGCAAAAGTTCCTCTTTATGAAAATGGCAATGTGAACTTTTTGCCCAAAATGGAAATGCATCTTGTGTAAAGCTTCAAAAGAAAAGATAAAGGCTTTAGCTTCTGAGTATGCATTTAATTATGGAGTGTATAGCAATCTTAGGACCTGTAAAGCAAGATATAACCAGCATAGATTTGATTTGCAACTTGATGCTATGTGAAAATGGCTTGATTAAAAGTGAGAAAATGCCAACTTCCCTTCTTCGATTCTCCCTACTCAAAAATGATCTTAGAGAGTTCTTGGACATTTTGGAAAGCTTGAAATTGTGCTCTATAATCCATCTTTGAAATTAAATTTGAGATACCTCTTGGAACTAGGTGAAAAATGTCCATGAAGTTGGGTCCAAAATTTGCCTAAATTAGGGCAAATTTTCACTAAGTTAAGAAGTTCATGGGCCTATATTCACAAATTCATAACTTGAGATCCAAGCATCTTTTGGGAAAAGTTTGTGACGAAAAGTTGTAGATTTCATGGAGGACTACAACTTTCATGTTGGGAACTTTTCTTGAATCAAAATGCATCATGGTGAAAAAGTGGTGAAAAGTTGGGGAAAAATAAGAAAATTTTTATACTTAGAAAAATTCTAAGTTATGAAAATTTTCAAATTAAAACCCTAGTTTTCAAGTTTGAGTTTCTTGGTGAACAAGTTTCATATTTTGACATATCTTGATGAATTATGACCCTTGGTACTTGATTTTGACCAAAAAGTCAAAGTTTGACTTTTTAGTATACATTTGACTTTTGATCAGTTGACTGTAAATTTCATATGTCAATCCAATGAACTTGAGATCTTTTGAATCATGTAATTAGGTCAAGATGATGTCATTGAATCCTTGAAATCATGCTTGAACTCAATTGGTCATTGGCTAGGTTAAAAATCAGAAATTGCCCTTTCTCAGACAAAACCCTAATTTTGACCATTTTGCCCTTTTGATGATTTGATCAAATTTCTTGAGGAGTTGTGATCCAAACTTGATCGAATGGTACATATGAGTCTAAAATGTTGATGTGGATCAAAAATTATGAAGTTTGACTGTAAATTGGCCATGGTTGACTTTTTCCCCAATACAGTTGATTTTTAGGTCAATTGTCCAATTGACTGATCAAAAATGTGGTTCAAGGCTTGAAACCTGACATGAGCAATCTTAGGGGTCCAAAATGATGTATGAAAGTCACATGAAGCATTGGTGGTCCAAAAATCCTTGTGCAAACCAAACCCTGATTTTGGGTTATTAGTGTAAGATGAGGTGTCTTGAGCTGGCCAAACCCTAATCTTGTCTTGAGTCCAAGAAGTCTTGTGAGAAAAGTCTTGATAAATGAGAGGGAAAATTTTGGGGTACAACACTGTGAACCCGGACATAGTCAAAAAATACCACGCATAAGAATGACCCGCTAGGTTGACATACCTAGGCAAAAATAAGGGCATCTCGGAAAACCATAAAGGTTTGGGAAAAAATTAGGGATATATACAAAAGATTGTACACTCGGCAAGTTGAAAACCTGAAAGGACAGCTTGAACAAAAAGGGTATCCTGGTGGACTGAAAACCTGAAAGGGCGGTCACAGGAAAAAGTTAAGGATTAAAGCGTACGAATATGTTCCGTTGGATCACTTCAGCCGGTTTTTTATTACCAAGATCAAAGTTCAAATGGTACAAGATCAATTCAATCGACTTCTTTCGATGGCAAGGGATGATGTTAAAAGACATAGAAGCAATAGCGGAGTTGGAACCCAATGAGATCACTTCCACATGGCTATACAATTTTTGTTTTCACTTTGTATTCTTTTCTTTTTTTTTGCCGACTTCCTCTTACAAGGATTTATGTCTCCTTGTACAAAAAAGCTTGTTTATAGGCAGATTATCAATACAAATATACTTTGAAGTGCAAACTTTTTGTTTTTTCTGTTTTGAGTGCAAAAACGTCCAATTACTAAAATTGAATGAACATATGCATATGAACATGAATAATTGTAAACAAATGTACACACAAAAACAATAATAAGAATTTACTTAGGGATTTGGGATATCCCCCCAGAGTTACTTCAATAAGAGCATCCCCATATCCAGAGTTCCAATCGGCATATTTCCTGGAGATTCTCTTCCCCAACCGAGTTTTCCAAAACCAGAAAAGAAACTTTACAAAAGTGCTTCCTCAGAAGAATTCACTTCCCCAGTAAGGTCGCTAAAATACTTTCCTTGATAGGGTTTATTTCCCCAACAGACCACAATCTCCCCAGCCTAAATCTATTCCTCAGACTATTACAAATCAACTGACAGAATTCCTCTTATCCAATAGAATTGATATTATCCCCAGAAATTTATTGTAAAGCCTGGAAGTCGACCAGATACCATTTAACTTTATCCTCCCTAGACAAATTGGAAGTTTAATCATCTCTATCCCCAATCAGGGTATATAAAAATCAAATTCCCCAGTAGAGTAATGGTCAACTAATGCTCTTGAATTCTACTCCCCAAGCAGAAGCCAACATTCCCTGTAGAGTTTCCTCAAACAACAAACAGGAATTCCCAGCGGAAGCATTCTAAACAAGGTTAAAGATACACATACTCTTCATCTACAATGGTATTCTGGGACTTAACTTCCCAAAACTCCCCAGCGGTAGTTAGGGATTTATTTTCCAGACTAAGATACATTTCAATAACATTCATGCATCATGACATATGCATACGGAACATATAGCATAATCTCATTTATTTCGAGAACATAATTAAGTAATGCATTTCATACATCATGGCATTTCATACAACTAACTCTTTACCTTTTCAATAAAAGACCAGTCTACAGATGGATATCATCAACTATCTGTAAACTTCTCTGAGACAAAATCAAGCTTAGATTCTTTCTGGTACCTGTTGAAGTAGTAGTCGACAAAGATTCCTTCATTACCTGTTGAAGTAGTAGTCGTCAGAGACTCCTTCATTACATGTTGAAGTAGTACTCCGTCAGAGATTCCTTCATTACCTGTTGAAGTAGTAGTCGTCAGAGATTCCTTCATTACCTGTTGAAGTAGTAGTCATCAGAGACTCCTTCATTAATTGTTGAAGTAGTAGTCGTCAGAGATTCCTTCATTACTTGTTGAAGTAGTAGTCTTCAGATATTCCTTCATTACTTGTTGAAGTAGTAGTTGTCAGAGATTCCTTCATTACCTATTGAAGTAGAAGTCGTCAGAGATTCCTTCATTACCTACTGAAGTAGTAGTCGCCATAAGATTCCTTCCAGTATTTGTTAATAATAATCAAAGTCAAGCTTTATACTTACAAGCAGTCACTTTGGATGACATCTATAAGCCCATCTCTGATAACTCTTTATCACCTCTCCAAATGGCGTCTATAAGCCCATTCCCAACACAATCTACCAACAACATTATTTCGTGCGAGTGTAAATTTATGGGCACTCTAGTGTTCAATCATCTTCCACCTTCAAGTTACGAATGAAGGACCCGCCAATCTAACTCTTCAGGTTTAAGAAAATTGAACATGGGCAGTTGTTGTTCCCCAAAAAATTTCCTCTCTTTTCTCAAGACATTTCTCACAATATCTTCAATGGCTCAAGTTTTCACAAGTGTTGACTAGGTCAAACCACCTCCTAAACACTGATACCCCAAATTAGAGTTTTTATTTTCACAAGGAAAATTGGACATATAATGCCTCAAGTTACTTTCATGGATCATTATAGACCTCCAAGAACACTCATGTCAAGTTTCAAGTCTTGAATCGCAATTTTGCTCAGTCAATTGATCAGATGACTGGAAAATCAGTTATATTAGTTAAAAAGTCACTTGTAGTCAAATTACAGTCAAACTTTAAGGTTTTATTTACCAATATAAACATTTTAAAGTCATATTCATCAATTTATCAAGTTTGGATCATAATTCCTTAAGGAAAATGTTTAATTCATCAAAAACGTAAAATGGTCAAAATTAGGTTTTTGATTAGAATGATTGGTCTTGACTTTTGACCTAATACATGAATTATTGGTTTGAAACATGATTTCAAGGATTAAATTACATTATTTTGACCTAATTGTATGATTCAATTCATCTATCAAGATCAAACAACTGATAGATGAAATTTGGTCAACTACTGAAAAAGTCAACTGATACACCAAAAGTCAAACTTTGATTTTTTGGTCAAAATTGAGTTTCAAAGATCACAATTCATCAAGACATTCAAAAATATGAAGCTTGATCATCAAGAAATCAAGAAAGTCAAAAATCAATTTAAAAAGTCAAACTTTTCAAGACTTGGAAAATTTTCTAAGTGTTTTTGTACTTAATAATTTCACTACTTCATGCCCATTTTTCACCAAGATGCAAGATGACTCAAAGAAAACTTTCAACATGAAAGTTTTAGATATTGATTAAATCTACAACTTTGTATTTGAGGGCTCATGTCCAAAAAATTCTTAGATTTTAAGTTATAGGCCCATAAAGTCATGCACTTTTTCTTAAACACTTAGTGAAATTTTGACCTAGTTTAGACAGATTTTTGTCCTAACTTATTGGCCAATTTTCACCGAGATCTAAAATGATTCTATCAAAATGGTAAACATGAAGGTTGTAGGTAATGCTTTAAGCTTTATAAAATGTCCAAGAACTTGAAGATATCATGCTTGAGCAAAGATAATCAAAGAGAAGAAGTTGAGGTTTCATTCTTGATTTTTAGGTCATTTTGATGATCAACATTCAACCAAATCTCAAACCTATGCTGCATAATCTCACTTTGCAGGCTTCTAACTTGAATTTAACTCCATAATGAAATGCTTACACAACTGTTATAGCTTTGATCCAAGCATTTAAGCCATTATCCAAGTGATTAATGCATTTTAGGAAGAAAGGTACCACTTCCATTTTGGAAAAGCAAGCTTTATTGCAAAAAGTTAATGCATTGAGCCTCTAACTTATTTCTTCTGCACAAGCTTCATTTTTAAAGTCATAACAAGCATGCTTAAAGCCCTCAACTACTCTACAAACCCCTGTACTATGCATTGGGACAATATGTATCAAGCTTGCTTCAAAAACAAGCCAAAGAGACATAACATGTGATATTGGTTTTATGATCATTTTAAGTTTCCAAGACCTATCCTATAAATTGATGCATAATCTACAAGCCAAGGACACGATTTTGCTATCCTGAAAACTCCCTCAAACTTCCTCAATCACAAGACCACTAAAAATACCTCAAAACTTGTCATTTCTGGTTTTGAAATCCAAGCTTCAAATTCCCTCATGTGTTTTTCATTCTAACCCTTCAAACATCATCTATACACTATATAGAAGTGATTCAAACACCTGAATCACTTATGTAACTCCATCTTCATTATCCTCCATTTTCAAAAACAACTTTTTGCACCTTGACTTCTCTAGAACATTTCAGACACTCTCAGCTCAAAGTAACTATTGGAATAGCTTCCTAGAAGATCAAGGAAGCTAACCAGATCATTGCAGCACCTTGAAGTGAGCTCTAACTCAAAACATGATCTCCATCTGCAAGGTGAGTTTTCTGAAATTCTAACTCTTCATATAAGCATCATTTGGCTTCCATTTTAAAAGATAAAATATAGACATCATAGCTCTGAAACTAACCATGTCCTTAGAATTCATTTATGTTGCCTGAGTGGTGAAAATTTTAAGCCTGAACCTTCTGAAAAAATTAGGTTAAATTTTGTACCATTTAAAATTCGTGCTCATCTTTGATCCATTGCTTAAGTTATTTACATATTTGAAATCGTAGTGAAATTTTCAACAAGTTTGATGTTTATAATTTCTGACATGGTTGAGAGGTGAGAAAGTTATAGAGCTTTGGTTATGGCGCGAGGAAGAAGATGAAGTTGCCACTAGAACTTGTTTTATAATATAATGTGATGGTTTTGTATAAATAAACGGATGTATAGCCACCCTAGTGGTAGAGAGCGCGTGTAAGGCATTGTTATAGGAGGTCCTGGATTCAATCCCCAGCGAGACCTTTTGTTCTTTTCATATTTTCCTTGTTTCACTTTTTTTTTGCAGCGCGCGCTGGGCTTCTTCATCATGGGCTTGCTCTTTTTTACTCTCCTTCACCCCCTGATTGCTAAACAATACGCAGCCTAACATAACATTTTTATTTTTGTTATTTCTGATTATACAAAAATCAGTTTGGGCTTAAACCAAACAAAAATTGTTTTACTTATTAACCTCCTAATTCTTTTCTAACCTCTGACCTTTTTATATTTTTATTTTATTTTCTTTTCTTTCTTTTATTATTTCTATTTTTATTATTATTTTATTAAAAAGTACAAAAATATATTTTTATTGAATACTTAGACTAAAACTATTATTTTACTTTTAACCCTAAAAAATATTTTCTTTCTTAAAATTAATTAAAATAAATCTAGACTTAGGTTTCTTATTTTAATTTGCTCTTTTAAATTAAATCAAATTAGGCTATAATTAATTAACTTCTTTCTTTTATTAGTTTAATTAGGTTAAAAAAATCTTTCATAAAACCCATAAAAACAATTCTCTTTTCAATTTCTTTTCACTTTACATTTCTTTGTATATTTGATTATTTTGCACAATATAATGTAATTTTCAAAGCTTTGTAATAGTTAGTGTTTATTTTCATTTATCATCCCCATTTGTAATTTGTAATCCACATCCCCTAAAATGATGCAATAGCGTAGAACCTTTAATTTCTGTAATTTATCATTTTCCATATTATTGCTAGTAATTAGGATTTGTATGGCAAGACATAAATCAACAAGTAGATAACCCTAACTCAAGACAAATGCATGAAAATAAAAAAACTTTGCACACTTGCACCTCTAGGGTTAACCCACACTTGTTGTCTTAGAATAGAACAGTCATGTCCCTCGAACGTGGGATACTTTAGCAAAGACCCTCGATTACAAGATCGTAGTCCCTCGATGACCCTTCGGTATTGTCGATAAACGATCTTAGACCCTTATGACAAATTGCTAAGGTATCCTACAATGTTGCCTTCTATGATTGTACGACGACCCACGCATGTCCTTTAACATTCAATGATAGGGCTTCTTCCCAATCAATGGTAAGATAGTAATTTCTAAAGGAGGAGGAAAAGAACAATGACTTTTTAAGTAGGTAGAGCGCTCGTAGTTGCTTTCTCACAAACAAAACCATTTTTACACCTCACACTTTCAAAATATTCTTCAAAACAAACATCTCTTTGAAATATTTTCAAAACCAATACTTTGTATACTTTCTCGCCGAAATGAGAATCATTATAAAATTTTCCGAAACAAATGAGTTTTCAAAATACTTTCAAACAAACACAAACACATTTCACAAAATATTTCAAAGTGAGCTAGAAACTAAGAGTCCGTAGATAACTATAGATGAAAAGGGTGCTAACACCTTTCCTTTTCATAACCTACCCCCCGAACTCAAGAAAAATACTCAAAAGGTCTTTCTTGTTCTTTTTACCCTTTCCTTTATTGGATAAAATAAAAGTCGGTGGAGACTCATGTTATCCGCAACAATTGCGATAAAACGCAAAACACTCAAGTCAGTTCTCTCACCGTATTACATCTTCATTATCTGAATCTTCTTCCTCTTCAGATTTGAGAGCCTTGAGTCTTCCTGGCTTGACCTTCTTTGATTTGAACCTTAGAGCGATAGACTTAACCTTTTTCTGAGGTTCATCTTCCTCTAATTCTATTTCGTGACTTCTTAGAGAGTTGATCAACTCTTCAAGGTTTAATGTGTTTATATCCTTAGAAAGTTTCAAAGTTGTTACCATAGGTCTCCACTTCTTTGGGAGACTTCTAACAATCTTCTTAGCGTGATCCGCTGTTGTATATCCTTTATCCGGAACTTTGAGTCCTGCTACTAAGGTTTGAAACCTTGATAACATGGTCTCAATAGTTTCATCTTCTTCCATCTTAAATGCTTCATATTTCTGAATTAAAGTTAACGTTTCAGTTTCCTTTACTTGAGAATTTCATTCATGATTCATCTTTAAAGAATCAAAAATCTCCTTAGTTGTTTCTCTATTGGTGATTTTTCTCATATTTATTATATAAGATAGCACTGAGAAGAATGGTTTTTGCTTTATAATGATTCTTGCTTCGTCGTTTCTGATCTTCACTCATTTGACTCCTAGGAATAGTAATACTTTCTTCAGATATAGGTTCCTTATAACCGTCTGTAATCAGATCCCAAAGGTCTGCATCATAACCTAGAAAGAAACTATCTAGTTTGTCTTTCCAATATTCAAATTTTTCTCCATAAAAAATAGGAGGCTTGGAAAAATAGTTATCTTTTTCTTTATTTTTTATAGGTGTGGCAATAGAAAGTTTTTTCCCACACTGGATCTCTCTACATGGTTAAGTGTTTAATTTAAGAATCAATGAAGAGCTGGAGCTCCTAATACCATTAAAAGTTGGAAAAAAATACAAGAAAGAGGGTTTGAATTGGGTTTTCTAATAAGCTTTTGGAATTATTTTGCAAACTAACTAGAAAGAATAAAACTGAGGAAAGACTAAAATGACTCTTTTGGTTTATTCATGTTCACCTTCAATAAGGTTACTCTTGTCCATCCTCCTCAGGTGATTTCGCATTCAACAAGAATTTAATCCACTAATCTCAACAGATCACATATGCACAGGCTCCTCGTCGGTGACTCATAACAACCGTCTAAGAGTCTCAACAGACACCTTATCCCTATCAAGTCTACAAACTAACAACCTAGTCACTTGAATCAATAATCAATTATCAACATAATTACAATCAAATGTGTTTATAATGTTTGCTTCTAAAAAGCAGATTAACACAACAATGAAGAGCAAAAGTCTTTAATACAAATAATGAGAAACAAATCTTTGTATTGAGAACTCTAAGATAAACACAAATAATGAGCAACAACTCTTTGTGTTTGATCTCTAATATCTTAACACAATAATGAGCAACAACTTTTATGTTCTTGATATTTCTCTAGAAGAATATTTGAATAGTGATTCTTCTTTTTCTCTTGATGTTTTTCAGTGTTTCAGCAATTTGATTCAGGCTTGATAATATTGAGTAATTCGCCGATCTTAAAATGTTGAAGAGGTCTCTTTATATAGACTTGAAAATAGACAGTTGGATGTAAAAATGTCATTTTCACTTGCCAGCTACAGTAACAGTAGCATTTCCTCGTGGCTCACAAAATAGTATAATACGTAAGCATGTAGTAGAATTTTAAGTGTATTATCTGTACTATATTCTTCGTGACTAAGTTTCTTTGAATCTTATCTTCTGATGTTTTACTTCTGGCTTAAAGTAGTAAGCTTGGAAGATATCTCTTTCTGATCTTTATCCTTTTCATCTTTATTGAATTGATTCTAATATGATGAATGATAGTAATACATAAGATACTTATTTGTTGTAGAGTCAGAGTCTTTCAGATATTGAACATTGTCTTCATATATACAAGCAACAACTAATCTGAGGAACAACTTCTTTATTTGTGAGTGAAAGTTTTTATGATCTATACGTCTTGATCTGATCTTTGATTTTTGATAACAGCTTTTCTGAGTTGCATATCTGATGTCTGATTTTTGAAGCAATAACTTATATCAATACATCTGAATTTCTAATTTGATATGATCTTTGATTCTTGACTTCTGATCTTTGACTTGAGATTGTGATTTCAGATCAAAATCTCTCTTTCTGAAAGCGTATATGATTTCTGATCTGAGAATGGCGCTTTTCTGAGAACACGTTTGATTCCCTTTTTTATGAATATTCAATATTTCTTAGAACTGCTGATGTTTCTTTAGAAACGGTCACAATAGTTCCTCTGGTGAGAGCAATGGTGTTACTGATGACATTTGAATATTACTTTTGTTAAGTAGATTGGCTTGAGAAGATATCATCCTTTAATCTTTTCTTCTAATGAACTATATGATGTTGATTAGAAATGAGTCAAGAAGATCTTTCTTTCTTTAATCATTTCTTCTGATGGGACTACTTGTGATGTTGATTAGAAATGCGCGTATTCCATAAACTTTTCTAGTCTTCAGAATCTTGACTTTGTCTTCACAATTATGAGCAACAACTCTTCTGATGAACAAATCTTGAATTCTAATATTTGCGTTGAAAGTTTGATCTCTTCTTAGAAACTCGTCGAGATTCTTTTCTTGTCGAACATTCAGCATTCAACAGAACTACTGATGTTACATTAGAAACGAGGTCAATGGTTCTTCTTCTGAGTGATAAAGTGATTATGATTATATTAAGACTATCCAGAATTCTAATATCTGCACACTCAACAAAATATTAGAACTAAAATTATTCTTCATAAAATATATGCATTGTTATCATCAAAATATAAAGATTTAAACACATATCCAAATTTTGTTCTAACAGGGGGGTGTCACACGCTTGGTTCCTCGTCCATTCTAAATCGCACTTTCATTAGTTCGAGCACCCCTTTTGGTTCGAGCGCCTCTGATACATATGTGTTGCTCGAACCTCCAGTTTCTCTGTCCATAACGCACAATCATGTGTAGAGTGTATACTTGGTCAACAGACATTACATTGGAGCTTAACTACACCTCCTGAATAATTTAGGTAACCACCCATCCATATTTGAAGTGGTTGCTAAACTATAAGAAGACTCGGCCAGTTTCACACCCTTGTGACTCTAAATACATTAGCATCATAATATTGAGGAGAGACCAATAACATAGAGAAATACACATATATAACTCTCACCTCACTTGAGTTGGCTCTCAATACTCTAACAACCTTAAAGTTGTCAAACATTTGGACTTTTAGTGTATATATATGAGCTTGGGTTGAAGTATTGAGAGCGGTTGTCCTAGGCCCGAAATGTGGAATGGGTTCTCCTTCCATCAGGGAGGAAGTTGTTACTCCTTCTTTACTGTTTCTCTAGATCGTTATTTCTCAGTCACTTCATAACCACGTATGATGGGTGGTGTGAATCGTGGGTTTCGCCCTATCGGGCGTTCACCTCAGACGACCCAACATAATTGAGCGATTTATAGGTCTATTTCAAAAGATAGCTACCCTACGAAGGAGCTCGCACGATGTTTAATGTATCTAGTTCTTTTTGTTTTTTCATAAAATAACTCTATTAACTTCTTGCATAGTTATATCAGTAATTTATCATTTCGTATACAAACTCAAAGAAGAATATATAAAGTAGGGCAAATAAGAAACATCCTACTACTGAAAACAATAAATAGAAATAGTACATCTGAAACAAACTTATCTACAAAATCATGTTTAGGTTGACTTATTAGAACGTAACAACTATCATAAATATGTGCTAAGCGGTATAATAAAAGAATAAAAGAATTTGTAAAATTATCGAATAACATGTTCACAAGTTGTTTTTAAATTTCTTTCGTACACATTGAAAATCACTCTCCAACCATAACTGATAATATTTAGACTTTGATATATCTTCCAATTGCTCCGTTGTTTAGAATACCATACATTCACCATAAATTCTAATACATACTATAATTTCTTATTTTTGAGAAAATAATAAATGGGAACTATCCAATTATTACATTATCTTTGTCAAAAAATAATAAATGGGAATACCATACATCCATCCTAAACAATTTGTGAACATTATTAATCTGTATAAAAAATACTATCAGATAAGCCACATAAAACTGCTCATCTCCCAGGGAACAAATTTCTGAAAATCAAACAATGTGGGGAGGAATCCTAAACGAAACTTGGGAGTATAACTTCAGTTGATATGCCCTAGAGCATTCAACCAAACTCAAAACTGTTGAAAGTAAAATCACTAACAAAATTTTGGTCTGCTGGGGAAGCTGTGATGATCTACGACAAGAAAAATCACAGCACCTTAGCATTCGAGTTAACGATGCAAGCTCACAATACATTTGGCACAAGTACCACTGCAACGAATTCAACTCGTCTATATCTGAACTAATTCATACCATATTCTTGAGACATCTGGATTGTTCGTTGAGGTGATGACTAACTCAGCTACGACCAATCCCTGCAATCACCACACTTCCATTCAACCAAACTCAAAACTGTTGAAAGTAAAAGCACTAACAAAATTTTGGTCTGCTGGGGAAGCTGTGATTATCTACGACAAGAAAAATCACAGCACCTTGCATTCTAGTTAACATTGCAAGCTCGCAATACATTTGGCACAAGTACCACTGCAACGAATTCAACTCGTCTATATCTGAACTAATTCATACCCATATTCTTGAGACATCTGGATTGTTCGTTGAGGTGATGACTAACTCAGCTACGACCAATCCCTGCAATCACCACACTTCCATTCTTCTTCAAGCATAGATGGTGATTCAATCCAGCGTGAACACTTTTTGTGAAACCACCTCGGACAATCCTTACAATTGAGATCGGGGGCTGGATCCGTTTGTGAACATTCCGTACAACTATGAACATTTTGATTTGATGAAATTGTAGGTCCCTGGTTGTTATTTAAACTAGTAGATGCAAGTTCTTCAGGAACATCTAGTGTACAAGAATCTTTGGTAATTCCTGACAAGTCACCGGGTGCATAAGCTTCCTCAGAGTCTAGGTCCATAAGTTCAAACTCGGTTTCAAACTCAGAGTATTCATTAGCTACAATTTCAGAGTAATTCAGAAGATTGTAGTGCACGGACAGAGAGTCATGTTGTACAAAAGGTGGGAAAACCTCTGCAAGCAGATTATCCGTTTCATCCTGTGTTGAAATTTCAGGATGCGGAATTTCACCTCCAAAAGAGTCATTACTGTCCCCCTCAGGTTTAAAATGGCTTCTTGTTGGCATTTTCTGAAGGCCTGGCCCAGAGACGAGGTTAGACTCAATTCCTGCATCTGCCTCAAAGTTGGGTTCTGCAATCAGTTCGACATTTGAAAGAGAAAACGACAGACGATTGTTCTCTTCTTTAGAAACTTCCTCTGCAGGAAAGATGGGGGTACCAGGCTCACTTGCTCTTGCGTCAGCTAGTGCTCTGCGTTTAGAAGCTAGTGTTCTTCTGCGTTTAGAAGCCTCCTCTGCAGGAAAGATCGGCGTATCAGGCTCACTTGCTCTTGCATCTGAAACCTCCTCAGCAGGAAAGATCGGGGTATCAGGCTCACTTGCTCTCGCGTCAGCTAGTGTTATGCGTTTAGAAGCCTCCTCTGCAGGAAAGATCGGCGTATCAGGCTCACTTGCTCTTGCGTCATAAACCTCCTCTGCAGGAAAGATTGGGGTATCAGGCTCATTTGCTCTTGCGTCAGCTAGTGTTCTGCGTTTAGAAACCTCCTCTGCAAAGATCGCCGTATCAGGCTCACTTGCTATTGCATCAGCTAGTGTTCCAGAACCAGAATCTGCTCCAGAATCTTTTTTCTGGGAAGCCTGGGAGTAAGGACACGCAGGTGACTTTATCTTGCGACACCTGGAACATTTGAAGCCCAGCACAGAAAATATTTGGGACTCTTCAAGTTCAAGAGCTTCGGCATGATACCACCCTAAAAAGCCCACATACAAAGATTAGATAATAAATTGTAAGCAGTTAAAAGTATTATCACTTTCAACCAGAGAAAAATACTTACTGGTACATGTTTCACAGCCGATATACATTAGATCGGGCCTATATGAATTTTGGCACAAGTGACAAACAGGTTCCAATTGAGGCAAACTTGTACGCCGCTTCAGAATTATCTTTTTTAGCCTGAAATCAAGGCCTGAATCTTCACTGCTATTCTTTTTCCATATAATACCCCAAGAAGATTTTCTGCGACTGCTTTTTGATTCCAGAGAGGAATATGAAGCAACTTTTTCCATGTCAGATCGACGATCCTTTTCCCTGGTGGATAACAGTATTTGATTATCACATTTAGGCTTTAGTCCCTTCAAAATTGTCAAGGGGCTGTGTTCATGTCCTTTTGACAATAAGGGACTGGTTGGAGACTTGTTATTGGTTTCTTTTAGAGTAAGTAATCTGGTGTGATAACATTGTTTGCATGTGGTCAACAACTCAGCATCTGTATATGTAGGGAAAGTTGGAATTATTGAACAGCCCTCGTGACAATAACCTGACAATTATAGCCACCCATATAATATTAGAAATATAGAGAAGGTGATGATTCATTTTATAAGAAACTAAAATATCTCATTTCAAGAATTCCCAAAAGCACTATAACAGAATACTATAGTAAGCGAAAGGATGATGCATGGGGTACCTTGACATGCGCTGCACTTGAGAGCATTCCTGTAAACAAAAAAAGAGGAGGGAAACTGAGGTTTTAGAGTGAAGAGATGTTAAAAGAAAAGAAGGAAGGGATACCGTAGAATCATGTGAAAAACTAGAACCAAGTTAGAGTAATTACCTAAAAAAAACACCCTGCTTACATACAGAACATGATGGCGGGTCTAAATTGTCTCTCTTGTGAGTGAGGTAAGAAAATATGTCCGTGAAGATAGCATTCAACCGCCTTTTGTGCCATTGAGGTGCAATATTAAAGTTATCTTTATAAGATGGCTCTTTTTCATTTCTTACTTCATACTCTTTTATCAAATATAAAGGAGTTCGTGTTTCGGGAAACCAGTACTTATCTCTTTTTGGCCCTTGATCAATTTTAGCATTCTTCAATACCCGAGAAGGGACATGCTTTTGGCTCCCAAAATCTATATCATATAATGTTTTTCCCTGTTCACGTTTTTTGTCACAAATATTTGCATTTCTAAAAGCAGAAACTTCAGTATCTTGAACTTTTCCATCCTGGAGGTTATACTCCGGCTGAATCAGATCAATCCATCTGATATGAAAATCCAGATGCCGAACCTGGTGCAAATAATAATAAATGTCAAATATCACCGAGTTATTGTTGTCAGATCCAATTTACTGTGATACATCTTATAGTAATCAAAAGGGAAACCTGAAGTGCAAGTTGTGATGCGTTCCTACTCATTTGAACGGCAGCTCTCCAAACCAGCTGTCGGCTTCTCTTAGGAATTTCAGAGACAGCAGAGTCAGGATAGATAATACTCAAAATTTTCTTTGAACCACCTGTTGCCCATACAACAATCAGTGGTTTTATTCCCAAACATATTTAAACTACAACCGAAAAACGGCAAGATAAAATTTGATCAACCAGACATCAATTTATTTCCTACCTCCGTTCCCTTATAATTTTTGTTTTAAGATTGTTTACAAATACCAATAAATAAAATCAATAAATTTGGTTACTTTTGATAGAATTATTTTGTTTTTCCTATAATAGACTTAACTGTTTATTATCTCACTTCACATATTTCTCCCTCTACAATAAATAGTAAGAGATATATTTGACAAAATAATAAATAATACTACTTCATTCAAACTTCGAAAACAATAAATAAAAGAACAAAAAATTCTTAAAAAACAACCCTTAAAAAGGAACAGAGGGTGATAGGAATGAGGGAGTCGGACCTAATGGGCAGAGTCACACTTGAGGAGGTTGTGAACAGGCCCAAAATATGAAGAGTATACCAAAGGAAGTGTCTAAAGATTTAGTGGGAGTGTGTGAATAATATGGTGCAAGAGAATTATCGCCTTGGAATTCTGTTATTGGAGAGAGTATCCCTCTACTAGATTTGTTTTCTGTTCTGTTATGATGTATTTTCCCCATTCATCTATTGTCATTAAAATTCCATCAGTTCGCTTCTTTATGTTCAGTGCACCCATCGAGTAGCCCAATAATTCATTCCCAATTAATCATAGTATTAACACGTATTTAAAGAAATACCTTGTCGGGCTGCTTTTCTGACCAAGAACTTTGGCAATGCAGCTTTCTGAAACACAGATTTGGTATATTTGCTATTCCGCCAGCCAAAGTTCTCACGGTGAGGGTCAACTACATATTTGATAGGTTGTTTTCTACCCAAGTCGCACGATGCACGTGTTTGTGTTGTTCCAAGAATAGATGTAGCACTTCGTATTGTAAGAGATTCAACCAACCACTCATCAGTCAGCTTCAACCATTCGCCACAAAAAGCAATTGAGCGAATGTTCTCTTCAAGCTGAAAATGGAAATTTATTACACATAGAAAAACATATAATTATACCTTAAGTAATTAAAAAATCTCCCTGATTTAAAAAAACTGAATAAGTAATTAATTACTTTAAGTAAAAGGGGCATTATGTTATTAAATGATGTGGCCCTTTCCATTTGTTCACGCCATTGCCTTCTATAGTTTCCACTAAGAAATGGCCCATCTATTAAACCATGTAAGCTCTCCTCCATATATATGACATATGTTGCAATGGTAGGGCCAATTCCTTCTCCACTCCTTACAGGAGCAAGACCCGAAAAGGTTCTCACGGCGCTTTTGGTAGCACATATAGCAGCATGATTTAACATGCATCCTTTCTTGCTTGAAGCAGGGGCTTTACAAGAAAGGCACCAGCCACACCTCTCTCTAGGAACCTCCACAAGCTTCTTGTCAGAACTTGGCCAAACAAAGCGTGAAACTGTTAGTGAGAATGCTTTTGCTATCAAGTTAGTGTTTTCAGATGTAGCTCTCCTCAAGTCAATCATGTGACCTTCTGATCTAGAATCCTCTGAAGAAAGAATGGCCAAGTTAGCAGCAGCAGATGCAGCAAAATCACCATGCATATAGTAATTAATGTATGACTGAGGTTTATAGGAGCAACCCATATACACAAAATCATTAGTTATATTTCCTTTGCCCTTTCCAAAACCAGTTTGATCACCTTTAGTTTGCAAAGACAAATTCATAGGCAACCCCATGTCCTTTGCATGCCCATAATTAATAAATTGGTTGCTTACCGAGGAGCACTTGGGAAGAATAGCCGCAGTTGATCTGTTATCAGGATTTGGGCAATTTGTGTCAGACTGGTGGTTAACTGTAAGAACACCAGAACTCGTCACAGTTTCTTTCTGAAGTTTCATATCCGTGCTGGGGGACTCCTTAGTTATAGTATTGTCACTAGTTTCACGAGTGGGACTACTGGTAACCAACAAAGCATCAAGAGATAGGACCATATTATCATTGCAAATCCCATTAACAGATGTTAGACCATCTTCTGCTTTACCCAAACTAAAACCATTATGGTCATTTTCAACCACATGAGGAAGTAATGTAACAGAGGTGTTTTCATCTATCTTTGAACATTCTGAGTTTATATGTACTCCATTTGGAACACATGGGAGTATGAAGTTTTCTGAAATATTCCAATATTGTAATATCGCTGTGCAAATACTGGAGTATATATGTCTATGTTGCATGGAAGCATAAAGCACTCGGATGACTTCAGGAATGTCATTCTGATTGTAGTATTTAAGACAAAATTCACTGCTGCTGTCATTGAGCCTGCAATCATGGATCATGCGTTAGAACCTGAAATTATAAGTGCAGTTGCAGTTACAGTGACAATATGTGCCCAAAGTAAAAAGTATAAGAGAACAAAACCAATGCACAAATTTAAGTCTGAGAAGAAAATATATCTGGAATTTGAATTTCATTAACTTTCAAGTAAAGCACATTTATCCAGCATAACAAATGAAAGAGTTAAAGCAACGCAACAGATTTTGAACATACACAAGTAGGTGGTCACAAGTACCCATGAAAAGTTGCCCGTACAAATCCATTCCAAATATTTCAGCCCCTTTAAGAGATGTTCCCCGTGCAATTGTAGGCTCGGTCATATTTATTTTGCACTCTGGACAATACCATTCCCCTTCTGGTATATACATCTTCATCACACCGATACACCTTGAATGATAAACAGCGGGACATCCATCACAACAGAGCAAGGTCCCTTCCATGCCACAGAGGCGACATTCATCTCCATTATCGTCAACCTCATCCTCGGAATTACCAGGTAAGTTCACAGCATCTAATTTTGAAACAGACTTCAGAGATTCTTCATCCTGGCAATCAGCAGTTTTGGCATGTTGTTGATGTACTCTTTTCGGTTCATTTTCTGCATGAGGAATGTCCTCAGCATCATAATTCTTCCCAACCTCTGATTCTTCACGCATGTTCATTTCAGCTTTCAGCTCCTCGGACTCCAAAACCTCTTCGCATAGAATTTGCAATATCATTAACTTCCTACTTGCAGGCAATGAATAATACTCGCCACATAAAATCTCATTATAAAATCCTTTCCACTTGGACCCCTTAGTGTATCCGTTAACCGTTAAATATTGAACTAAGAAAACAGGCCAAGTCAATGCATCAAGCAAGCTCCAATCAGTGTACCTGGAAAAATACATATTCAAATTGATATCTTTTTCAATACAAATAACAATCTCAAAAAGAATAATGTCAGCACATATACGGTGGTGCACAAATGGAGACACATCAAAAGAATGCTGCAATTATATAGATGATTTGATGTCTTCTGCCTTTGTAAAAACTAGTTAGTGGGTATAAACAACACATTAGGTCAGCTTTCAAAATTCTCTACAACAATCATGAAGACTCCAGAAGAAATACACATAACATGCTTACGGACAATGCTTACGGTTGCTTAAAAGATGTTCCCAGTTATATTAGGTTGACTAAAGGATATTTCTTCTTTTAAGATAACTAACAAAAATGACAATGCTTACGGACATTATCATACGTGTTGCGTGTGTTATTTTCCCCTAAAAGTAACAAAAACTACTCATAACTACTTTTGCATAACAAAAACAAAAATTTAGAGCTCTATCAATTTTGCACCTATAGTAATGTAGGTTCCCATCTCTATCAATTTATAGTTCTGAAATAATAAATCACTATAAATTTAGAGTTCAGTTATCAAAAGCATGATTAACTTACAGCATAAATAAGATAGTGCCACAGCATCATATCAAAAATCGAGACTCGACATAGAAACATTATTACCTTAGGCATTTTGATGCAATCTTTGAGCCCTCGGCGGAAAGATTCTCCAGCTTACGTTTCAAAGCACGCATCAAAGAAACATGAACAGCATCAAGCAACGTATTCGCGACTCGACAGTTAAGAGCACCAACGAGTTCATCCAAAGTAAAAGGACTCAGAAACAATCGATAGCTGAATGACCTTAGAAATGCATAAACTGAAAACAGATGCGAAACATAATTCTCCGGCACACCAATAGTCCCCGAAGACGGCGGTAACTGCAACTTCGGCGGCAAAACTAACGTTGGTAATTCAATCCGTTTTTCAGCTTTCAAACCTAAATCCATGGAATCGTCCGTTACTTCTCCCGTTTCGTCTCGTTCCTTTTCATTTTCCGCACGCAATTCAGACGATTTCGTCTCCTTTGCCTCATCGATCTTCCGCAACAACATTTCATCCAATTTCTTCTTCCTCCTAATCAAATCCCCATCGAAATCACAACCCTTCAAAAGAATCTTCCTAATAATACCACTATCCATATCCTCAGAAACACCCTTTTCAAACTCGACTCTATACAAACCAACTTCATAGCTCACAACTTTTCCGATTCGAACGCGTTTCGAAAACTGCTTCAAAACGTATCGTCCAATCAATACAATCGGCTTAGGCTTCTTCAAAACATCCGTTACCGTTCCATTCTCTGTTCTTCTCTGCTTCGGCGGCCGACCTCGCCGCTTCGGAACCGGCGGCGGTTCCGTCGCTTTGGTTTTCCGCGGAAGCTTCATTGAATGTGAAGAGTTAGGGTTTGGTTGCGGAGGTTCTAGAGGATCGAAGAGTGAAAAAGCTAGGGTTTGAAAATTCTGCAGATGACCAAAGAATTAACCGCATTGGCCGTCATGGCGCGCTTTTGACGGACTAGGGCTGTTTGATGATTGGGTCGTCAGCCCGTTTAAACGTAAATTTTAGCGGGTTGGATTAGTTTACTTAATTCACCTGTTCTTTTTTTAAAATTCCGGTACTTTAACTCTTCTATATATCGAAATTAGTTGCTTTATTTCTTTAAATTCTTTAATCATTTTTTATATCATTTTTTCTTCTTAATTTAGTGTAAGTTTTTTTTCTCAAAAAGTTAGTAAATATTCGATGAAACGAGGTAATGTGATTATTTTTGTTTACTAATGTAATAGCATGATTTTTGTTTACTAATGTAATGAGATGATATTCAATTATTAAAACTAAAGTAAAAGTAGAGAAAATGGATGGTGCAGTAAAAGTGTAAATAATTTTTATATTGTCAATCAATAATAATTATATATTTGGTTAAATCAGATTGTAAATTTTAAATTGTTTGTATAATTTGACATTTTAAAATATTTTGATTGGATGTAATATTTTGATACATTGAAAGTGTTATTAAACTCCTATTAGCATGAGATTGAATAAATTTATTAATTAAAATTTAAAGTTTTTTAGCTTTTTAATTATAAAGAATAGGCATGTTAGTTAACAGATGTGCATTATTATTCGCATCTTCAATTATGTTCACCCACTTTAATGAAAAATCAATAATGTTTTTTTAAAATTTGAAATTTAAACTTCAGACTTACAAAATGCAACTAATTTTGTGTTCTTTTAGTTTCATCTAATACGGAAGTTAACTTTCAGATTTTCTTGATATGCATAATTTATTTGATTTTGACTGTTTTGTTCCCTGAATTTGACTTCTTTGATTATGATATAGTTTTCTAGTTTAATTAAGGATAAAATGTTAGACAGCCAAAATGGTTGAAACATGATTTAGTGGCCCAGCATATATTGTTGGTGTCACTTCATGTGATGCAGAAGCATTGTCTTCCCGAGTTCACATGTCTCCAGCTTCGTCTTCCCAGAGGCATGTGTCCCTTGTTGTTGCCCCATAAGCTCTATAAGTCCAACCGGTTGAACCTATTGTTGTTGTTTCTAATGTTTTTTCAAGAGGTCCCTCAAACATCTCATTACTTTAACAATTTATATATTTTGTATAAATGGCATAAAATACAATGTTTATTAAAATATGTCAAATTTATAACAAACTTATTGCCCGTGAGAGAGAGAGAGAGAGACTTATTTTCTTGAGGGTTTGTATGAAACTTAACATCTGGATTCTCCATTGAATTATGAAATAAACATTATCATGAGTTCAAAATGTGTCCATGAGTTGGTCCAAAAGTTAACTTTTCGGACTCACCCTTCTATAAATCCTTTTGGAAAAAAAGGTGACTCCCTTACAAAGTGTTTTGGGATGTATCGGGGCATTCAGAAGTTAACTTACGTATTATTCTAAGGGTATTTTTGAAGTTACTAAGGGTGGTTATTCACCGCTAAGGATGCGAAGAGCAACCCATGAGATGTAATGGGTTAAAATAACTTCAAACAATGGAAATTCAAATAATACGTTCGCAATGTACTTTAGAGCTCAAAATACAATTATAGGTTCGATGGAGATCATTGTATAATACTTCTTATGCAGTTGAGACAATTCCCTAATGAACGAATAAGGTACATGCAAAAAAGTTTAGCACTTTGTTGCTCAAGTCAATAAAAAATTAAGGTGGTACTTTGCAAGTGTATAATAATTTGTATTTGGGTGTGACTCCGAGTTACACTTATATATGAAAAAATGTTGTAAATGTCTACATGTTGTCCAATGTGAAGTGTGGGTGATTGTTGGATGGTGTTCTAGAATAAAGGTGGAGGCATATGGTCATATGTGGTGATGTGTGAGGCAAGTACATGTGTTAGCTGTGAAACAAACTCCTAAAGAAGAGGAGTGTATGTGATTTAGGCTGGTCTTGTGGGCCTTAGGACAGTCCTTAATAGTTTCTTGCAAGTCCTTGTAGCCATTCATGAAGTAAGGATCGTTTATATAAGGGTACATGAGGTCGGCCTATGAGTCAAAACTATAGTAATATCGTTTGTTGAATGGAGGCTCATTGCTTAATGGTAGTGGTTGTAACGCGGAACATGTGCATTAAATGCACATAGTATTGATGCAACGCTTTTTATAGTGATGGCTTCCACATGTCACACACACAGGGAGGAATGTGATATGCCTAGACACGTCAAGTGCAATTACCATTTTGAGATGTGATGTGGGTCGTTGGATGGCTTCTTTGAACTCATAGTGGATTAGGGTCAATGAATTTAGTTGTTACTTTGCATATAAAGCATAAACTTGTATCTCATTAGCATTTTTCGTATTCTCTTTGTTCATACGGAATGAGCGTGGAGAACTCGAGAGATTTTATCTAAGTTTAAACATGAATAACCTAGGGAACGCATTTGTATGAAACAGTAATTGACTCATGTGCCCTTAGAAATAGGGATTCAATGATTCACCATTTGACTGAGTGGGCGACAACCTTTCCTAAGGAAACCATGGGCCCCAAAAGCCTCTATAAATGCTTCTCCCATATGAAGGAAATACATATCTTAACTGATACAGATCTTAACTCATACATGTCTCACTCCACATACGTTTATACTTGAGTGCACCATTCAATAACAAAGCCTTTTACCTCACTTGAGTATGACCTCTAAACATCCATAAAACACCACCATATAGGACTTACCGTCCCTTAACCAAGCCTTAATCACCATACATCATAATATACCTATTGAGGCCTCTGATTCCCCCTGCCTTTGTAGAAGGAACATGTTCACCTGTACTTTTTGACCAATAAAGTGGTTCCCACCGTGGGGGCCCAATAAAACTAACTTATTCCATCTTCCCCCTAAGGATGGTCGATAAGACTCCATGTTACGACATAAACACCATTGTTAGAGGTTTCGCTGGTGAAGGACGCTCTATCTCCTCTCGAAGGAAATATGCAAGGCATGTGCTTGCAGCAAATATGATATCTCTTTTTTTCCCTAAGAGTGCACTAGGGAAAATATAAGTTAACATCACCTTTTATGAGGAAAACGCCCTCAGAGTTAACCCTCTCGATAATGACCTTTTGGTCATTGCTGTGAAACATAGCAACAAGGATAGCAAGCGAGTCTTGATAGATCCTGGTAGCTTCGTTGATATCTTATTTTGGGACGTCTTCCAAAAGGTGCAGCTCGACCCTAACGACATGAAAAGGTTTAGCGGCTTGTTAACATGATTGTTAGGAGAACAAGTATAAGTGATGGGTCATGTAACCCTGGAGACCACATGTAGTGAGTGAAAAGAAACCAAGGCGATTGATGTCAACGACCTTTTTGTTGACGCTTTATCGCATACAACATCATTCTCGGGAGACCCTCCCTTGACACCGGAGGCATTCGTTTCAACCATGTACATGGTCATAAAGTATCCCCTTATTGAAGGGTGAGTCGGTACAATATGAGGAGACCAATAGATCTATCAAGAGTGCTACTAAATAGATTGTCTACAAATAGTGGATAATTCACCCTTGTTGATGCTCTCCCTTCTAAAGTTCCAAATATTGATTGTGAGTGTTAGGACCCTAGATTGCACGCACAAGCAGAAAGGTTCACGCCCACGGAGGACTTGAAGGAGGTTCAGATAGACCTTTTTGTTGGAATTAATACTTCACACACAAGAGGGGAGTGAATTGTGTGGTTTGAAAAAACATGGTTTAAAAACTTTTCGTAATTAAAAGTTGAGTTTGAAAACATTTTTTTGTATCTAATCAGCGGAAAATAATTCTTGAAATAAAATGCAGAATTTAAAGAGTTTAAGGGAAGAAGAAGAAGAACACCGAGAGTTATAGAGGTTCAATCATAAATAAAATACCTACTCCTCTCCCTAAGAATTGATATTGAGAGTTTACATTATATGCTTGAGAGTTTTTAGTAGGTAAAGCTCACGAACCCCCTTATACAAGGAAATGTTGGTTGTCCTACAACCAAAATATTATAAGACAAAAGATATGATCATTTGTGTCTTCTCCATTGAAATTGTTGAGGCTAAAGTGGCCAAGTTTCCTTTCCAACTGTAGATTGAAGCGATTAGTCTTCTCTCCATAAAGCGGTCCTTGTAGCGATTAGTCTCCAAGTTCCATAAAAATAAGTGAGCTCAAATTGGTTTAATAGGATAACCAATAACCTTTTGAGATTTTCACAGGATGATCTTCTAACCTATGGTTTTAAACAGGATAACCATGAACCAGTGATAAGTTCATAAATATTGACAATCTTCAACCTTTAAACAAACAAGTGTGAGTGCAATATCCTCTACTAGATATTTTGAATGGTGTCAAGATTAGGTAATATGTAGTATTTGTATGTTGGACGTTATCTCTCTATGTATAGGTTTCATTTTCATCTTAGGACACCTTTAGATCATGTCAAAAGCATTTGGACAAGTTTAAAAAGTAAAAAATATGCATTTTTGTGAAAAATCATGTTTGGAGTGGACTCACCGGTGGTATGAGTTGACTCCCGCTGAAAGCATTTTGAAAAATTACTCTCTATTAAAAGGAGTTGATATATAGGGGGTTTAGAATCGACACATAACACTAAAGAGTCGACTCCTTGAGTTATGGGTCGACTCCCACTAAAAGGTTTTTCTGATTTTCATTTATGTTAAACAAGAGTCGACTCCCATGCATTTGGAGTCAATACATACACGAAGAAGTTGACTCCCACGTGTGTGTATCGACTTATACTGAAGCAGTTTTTCAAAAATTATTTTTTGTCCAAAAATATTTGATTCCCAAGCTATAAGGGTCGACTCCCTTTCCCTTAGAAGTCGATTCCCACTTCGAATGGGTCGGCTTCCATTGATCAAAATGTCCAATTCTATAATTTTGTAAACCTAAATTTTTCTGTTTTCTCATTCACACACATACACACACCTATATATAATCATTCATGCATCATTCCTCATGAACAAAACCAAAAATATACAAAGGTTTTAATCATCTTCATCCTCTCTCATTGCATACATACACCAACTACCCATAATCATTTTTGTTGTGTGATCAAGAAATAGTTTGATAACGTCCAATCAAGATTCAGTTTAATTAATAGAGGTTGAAAGATCTTTACGGGTTTCAAATCAGAAAACCTAGGTAAGGTTTTCCTTCAAGGTCATTGGTGTTTTGAAGGTTTTGGACAAGATTATGCATTTGGATTCAGCCGAGTGAAAGCTTTGAAGAATGTTAGGTTTGGTTGAATGAGTAACGATAACCGGAGGATTACTTTGGTAAATCTTGGGTCACAATACATTTGAATTTTGGATTTAGTCGAGTGAAGGCTTTGAAGAACGGGTGTTCTGTGAAAGGAGTAGCGGTAATCGGAGGATCAAATTGGAAGTATCGGGTTACTTGATCGAGCTCTGATCAAAGGGAGAGAATAAGATAGGATCAACATCAAACTTAGGGTTTTGAGGGTTAGATTTCTACTTGTTCTCTTGTAAATAGTATTTTGCAAAGGTTAATTTTCATTATCTCAATTTCAAACAGAATTAAGGGCAAACGTATCCATAACGAGATTGATTAGGGAACTTCCTAAACAAATCTCTCTCTCTCTCTCTCTCTCTATCTATCTCTCTCTCTCTCTCTCTCTCTCTCTCTCTCTCTCTCTCTCTCTCTCTCTCTCTCTCTCTCTCTCTCTCTCTCTCTCTCTCTCTCTCTCTCTCTCTCTCTCACACACACACACACACACACACACACACACACACACACACGCACACACACACACATTTACTTGCAAATTGTGAAAACTTAAATTGTTCTATCGATACATTGAGATAAAATCTTTGTTTAATATTACAAAATGTTTTGTTAAGTTGATTATAATCTTTTTTATTGTAATTGGATTTGCATACCAACAAAACCACAGAAAAATTTATTTTGAATCGATTGCACACAAAGTTTTTGACAAATTGCTTTAGTCATATTTGATCGATTATTTCATTTGAAATTTATTGCTATAGTGAGGTTTATTCAAACTTTGTTTGCTGGAAATATATTGTTTGTTTTTCTCATCATTCGTAAACTCGTTCTTTTGGTTTAACACATATCTGGTCTTTTCGATAATGGTTTAAATAAATGATTATCGATTTAGGTTTGTTTCCGCGCGCCATAGTTAAACATTTTAAAACAAAATTTTAATAATAAAATTTAATTTGCGATCTATTCACCCCCTATCTATATAGTGGTTTATCATCTAAAAAGTGGTACCAGAGTACCCGTTTATTTTGTGCTTCGAAATCGCTTATTAGATAATGGATTTTGAACTAAAATTATCATACAATAAAATGCATATTTTCAATGGCAAAAACTATGGTTATTAGAAAGTTTGTATGCGTATCCATCTTAATTCCTTTGATAGGAAAATATGTAGCACCGTCAAAAATGGTCCATTTGAAATTATCGTGACCATTGTGAATGGTTTTGTTACACCTAAACCGGAAGCACAATAGAACGCGGACGATGAGAAATTATGGTCGTGCAATTAGAAAGCAAAGAATATTCTCATATCCCCTTTAGGAGTTGATGAATATTACCGTGTTTCTCATTGCACAACCGCCAAAGCTATGTAAGACTCATTGCAAGTTGCCTGTGAGGGAACTAATAAGGTCAAACAAGCTAAAGTCATTACTTTGAATCAAGAGTTTGAACTCTTTCATATGAAGCATGGTGAAACCATTTCCAATATGCAAAAGAAGTTCACTCATCTTGTTAATCATTTGAATGCACTTGGTAAGGTTGTTTCCAACGAAATTTATACCAACAAAGTGTGAGATGTCTTAATATTGAATAAAAACCAAAGGTTACCATAATCAATTAAGATAATAATCTATTGACATTAGATATTACTACTTTGTTTGGAAAACTTGAAGAACATAAGCAAGAGCTCATGTGCCTAAAGAAGCATGAGAAGAAGATTAAGAAAGATAAGAATAAGGAAAAAGAGATAGACAAGAAGTCAATTGCTCATATGACTTCTAGTTCTAAATCCTCAACTAAAGAGCAAGATGATATTGGGTCTAGTGATGGTGATTGTTTTGATGAAGAATATATGGGGTTGTTTGCTAGAAGATACAATAGGTATCTCAAGAAGAATTGAATGAAGCACTCCGACAAAGGTCTCATCAATTATATAAGACAATCAAATTCATCATGGCAAGATTATAATAAGAAAGAAAAATTAAAGAGTTCATGTTATAATTGTGGAAAGGTCGGTCACTACAAGCCAGATTGTACGTTGCTTATAAAGGATAAAAGAAAGGGTCAATAAAGAAGTTTAGCAAGCCTAGAAAAGCATACATTGCTTGGGAAAATGATGATGAATCCTTAAATGAATATAGATCAAGTGATGACGATGAAGCGAATAATTTTTGTATCATGGATCATTGTAAAAGGAAAAAGGTTAGGAAGCCTAAAAGAGCATACATTATTTGGGTAAGTAATAGTGAAATCCTCAAGCAAAGATAGCTCAAGTGATGATGACGAGACGGAAAACTTTTGCCTCATGGCCCATAAAAACAAAAATAAAGTAAGTCACTCTAAACATGAACCTATTGATAATATGTCTTATTTCGAATAGCAAATTGCTTTTAAAAATCTACATGGTAACATCGTAAAAGCTTTTAAAAGGTTGGTTTCAAACAAAAGAATATTTTCTTACTTATAAGCCAAAGTTTTAGAAACTGAGAAAAATATGGAAGCTCTTAAGCAATCTATGTTATATATTCAAAAAGATAAAAATGATGATGACAAGCCTTCTTGGTTTGGTTGTGAAACTTGTCATATTTGGAAAAAAGAGGTTATAACTTTAAAAGCAAAATTGAACAAGGCTTTAGAATCAAAAGTTACTTTTGATATTGATCCTAGAAAATTTAAAAAGGATTTAAATCCTCCATACAAAAAGTATTGTTTTGTTGAAAAAAGAATAAAATAGCAAAAGTTCCTCTCATTATCATTTGACTTGTCACTATTGTTGTAAGAAAGGTCATACAATTGCAAAATGCAAATTTAGGAGATTTCTTGTTCCTAGTGGTGTTTTTCAATGGTTGCCTAAGAGCAACATAGTATCCACTTACTCTCAAGGATCTAATGAAAATTGGGTACCTATCACTCTTCTTTGATATTGTAGGTTGAATGTCTTAACTTCATTGAGAGAATATGGTTTCTTGATAGTGGATACTCAAGGCATATGACGGGTGACATCTCCTTATTCATTGACTTTGTAGAAAAGAAGAAGGGTTTGTTATCTATGGCGACAGTAACAAGGGTGTTATACTTGGAAAAATAATGTAGGTGATCATTCTTCTACTACTATCAATGATGTTATACTTGTTGAAAGTATTAAACATAATCTTTTTAGTATTAGTCAACTATGCGGCAAAGGATACATAGTAACCTTTACCAATGATTGTTGCATAATTGAACATAATGAAAAGAAATATAATTCGTTTAAGGGCTTGAGGATTAATAATATCTATATACTTAACTTGAATGATATATCATTGATAAGCACTAAGTGTTTGGTAACTATTAGTGAAGACTCTTGGTCATGGCATAAACGCTTAGCACATGACAAATTTGATTTACTAAACAAATTGGTCTCAAATGATATAGTTATTGGTCTACCGAAAATTAAATTTTCGAAATAACACATATGTGATGCATGTCAAATGAGAAAGCAAACAAAGGTCTCTTTTAAATATAAAAACATAGTTTCAACTTCTAGACATCTCGAGCTTCTCCATATGGATCTTTTTGGTCTCTTAAGAACTAAAAGCTCAGGTGGTAATTATTGGTTTTATTATCCTATACGATTATTCTGGATTTTGTTAGACCTCCTTTTTGCGTAGTAAGGATGAAACTTTTTTGGCTTTCTCTAGTTTTCCAAAGTTATCCAAAAATCAAATGAATTTAAACATAATTGTTATTCAAAGAGATCATGAAGGTGAATTTGAAAACCACCTCTTTGAGGAATATTGTGATAAACATGAAATTGAACATAATTTTTCTGCTTCTAGAACTCTACAACAAAATGGCCTTGTGGAGCACAAAAACTGAGTTTTAAAGGAGTTGGCAAGAACTATGATCAATGAAGGTGGTCTACCAAAATATTTTTGGGTCGGTCCGATAAGTACAACTTGTCATGTTTTAAATAGAATACTTATTCATCATATTTTAAAGAAAACTCCTTATGAACTTCTTAAAGGTAGAAAACCAAATTGGTCACATCTTCATGTCTTCAGATGCAAGTGTTTTGTTTTAAACAATTATGAGGATAACCTTGGAAAATTTGATGTGAAAGTTGATGAAGGTATCTTCCTTAGATACTCTCAATCAAACAAAGCCTGTAGAGTTTACAATAAGAGATTTCTTATTGTTGAAGAGTCTGTACGTGTTACTTTTGATGAATCTTATTCGAGAAATATCGGGAAAGGTATTTATGTTCATGACGCATGTGTATCTTCAAGAGACAAACTCAAAGACACCGAGAAAGGAACTGATCAACCTAAAGTGGTGAAACCTGAGGAAAAGGAAGATGGCAATCATGAAGAGGAGAAATAGGGAAGTCCAACTAAAGTAAATGATCTACCTTTGGCCCGAAGGTCTTCAAAAGACTATCCAATTGATAACATTCTTGGAGACATCAGCAAAGGCGCAACTACTCGCTCAAAGATAAGTAATTTATATTATCACTTTGTCTTCGTGTCTCAAATTGAACTTAAAAATGCAAAAGAGGCCCTACCTGATGATCACTGGCTTATGGCCATGCAAGATGAGTTAAATCAATTTAAAATAAATCATGTTTGGGACCTTGTTCCACATCCACGAGAACATCAAGTCATAGGCACTAAGTGGGTTTTTAGAAATAAATTGGACGAATATAGAGTGATAATAAGAAACAAACCCCGCTAGTGACTTGAGGATATAACCAAGATGAGGGCATATACTATGAGGAAACTTATGCTTCAGTTGACCACCTCGAGGCTATACGCCTTTTACTACCATTTGCATGTTCAAAAAGTTTCAAATGATTTAAAATGGATGTTGTTCCACCCTAAATTTCGTCCCTAAATTTTTTAGCCGCATTATCATATCATATTTTGCTATTTGGTCACAATCTTCAATAAACATCTTCATTCATTGCATTTGCATTTGCATCATTTAGCCGTATTTAAGTTGACCAAAAGTCAGTTTAAATCGACATTTACATCGTTATATTTGTTATCTCACTTCATATTATTTTATCTCTTTACCCACTTCATGCATTGCCTCAAGTTATTTATATGTCGATAATGTTGATATTTCAGTTTTATAGAAAGATCGTTAAAAGTGATTCAACACTGTGCAGAAAATTAGCGAGAAAATATTTCAAGTTTTCACCTTTTATTGATTGTTTTATGTATCTATGTTTCGCGTAAATCATGACGGTATACTCGCTTTATTTTTTCGGTACAGTTTGAAGTCTCGTTCTTAATCGTCAGTATTTTGCAGTCGAGTATTTTTATTTTTGTTTTATTTCGATTTTGACCATTTTAATATTTTTTTATTAATCTTTGAGACATGTAATTTATTTTATTATGTTTATTTTTTTTCGCGATTAAATAAATATCCATTTTTTATTGTTTTTTATCATTTTAAATCTCCATTTTTTTTATTAAAAAGATAATTGTTTTTTAAATTGTATTTATTTTGATACTTTCAAATTTTTGTGTTAATTTTGCAATAGGACTTTTTTGGGTATTAAATAATTTAGCTAAATCTAATAGTGTATATATATATATATATATATATATATATATATATATATATATATATATATATATATATATATATATATATATATATATATATATATATATATATATATATATATGATTTGAGAGAACGAAGGGAGGATATATAACACAGAAGCGGCAGAGATAACGGGGAGGAATTTCCTGAATCCACTTTCTCCCCCATTCAATCCGTTCAACAATCCTTCTTCACCTCAATACAGTTCACACTCCCTTCAATCCTCTTCCGTTTCCGTAAACCATTTATACTCCCACCGGCCACCGCCTTTTCATCTTTCGCAACTCACCAACATAAAACCTCTTTCAACAACCTTCCACTGTGAAAAAACATACTCCTTCAATCTCCGCTCAAACATCCACGCCCACGCCGGTACACCCTCCGTATCATCATCATTACACATTACTCCCCCCTGCCACTGAACCATCAACATATTACTTCCCTCTGCTTCGCTCCCATCAATCTTCCATACCCAAATTTTGAATGGAATAATGTCAGCTGTCCATAATGTTTGCATTCATGAGTTTCATTTCTCATACAACATTAATGTTATATACCTCCCTCTTGTTTAGAATCAAGAAATAGTTATGTGTCGCTGGAAATTTGCTACTATGCTAAGGACTTTGCATTGCATGATACTGTTGCTACTTGTGAAAATAATTTGTCAACTTTACCGTGTATTTCATTTGCCTACCATATTCAAGGAGAGTCAAATTGATTTATTTTTTTAAGGGCTAATGGAATTTTTGTTGGATACAGCACCCTATCTTTTGCTTTAGTTTTTATTTTATTTTATTAATATTAGATCTTACTTAAAATGTTGTTAAGTTTTTAAGATATAAAGAAAACATTAGTTACTCTTTTTTTAATTGTTTAGATTATTTTTCTTTTTAAAAAAATCTCAAAAAATGTTTTGTTTATTTTAGTTAGACTTACTTTAAATAAAAAGAAAACAAAAATAATCATCTTATCTCTTGTTTATTATCTTGTCTATCATATTTCTTGAATTTCGGATTGTTCATTTATTCGATTGTTAGTGTGTGCGACTCACTTTAAAGTTAATTGATTAATTAAACATGCATCTCTTTTTTTCTTCCATTTATTCACTTGGTTCTGATACAGATTTCTAATTCATTTAGACCTGAATTCTTACTTCACATGAGACTTCGGTTTATTTCTTTGATATCCTGACTTTGTCTGTTACAGAGATTCTTATCTGATGCTTTGAGCCTTATCTGATGCATTGAGCTTTATATGATATCTCGAGCTTTATCTGACATCTTTGAGCTTATCTGGTGTACTTTCCCGGCTTGCGATTTATTTTCACTTGATGCGTTTTATTTGTTGCTTTGAGTATTATCTGATGCATTGGGTTTCTTTGATGTTGTCTGTTTGTAATTTATTTTCACCTGAGATTTGGTATACTCTTGGCTTATTTATTTGCATGTGGCTTTAAATCCAAAGGGATGGGAATGCTATATTGACTTCTTTATGTCAAGTATGAGCTTCTTATTTGGTTAAACTGTTCTTTACCTACCTCTTACCTTCCTGTAGATAGGACAATCTCTTCACCTCCTTCCATTTCTTTAATTTTCAAAACCTTCTCATCTATTTTCAAAAACTTTCTTGTTTATAAACTCGAATTGATTTCATAATAAACCTCGACTATGTTGAGTGACCTTTTTCTTTTCAAACTTCTTTTTCTTAATCAAACTTAAGACACTTAACAAATAAAGATGCAAATCGTATGCAGTTGAGTCTTATGGAGACTAGTGAGGTGGTGTATTCTAGAACATTGCTCTTTCTTCATTTCCGGACTTTATTCTGATTCAAGTCGCAGATCGTTTTCAAGTTAACAAAACACTTTAACTCATTCAAACCTTTTTGTGCGCTCGAGCACATTTTCCCTTTAAAACACTTTCAAAATTAGACATGATTCATTTATAGTCCAGATATCAGCCTCCTATCCCCATGGTTATAAGGTGTCAACTTTTCCACTCGAGTACTAGAGGTATTCTCAAACCCTCACTCATGCTGACGCACGATCCATCTTTTTCATACCTTGTGGGCGATTAGTTGAGATTTATCTCCTAAAAATGACGACTTGTCTCTTCATTTAAAATCAACTAACAAACAAGTCTTTTCTAGAAGAACTACGAGTGCCCTGGTATCTTATTACACGAAAGGGGTACGTAGGCACAAAGATTCGCAACCTTGGAGTGCACAATAATAAAAAACATTTCTTTTGTTTGTAAATACTCTTTTATTCATTCTCTTTAGCAAGTAAGTCTTTAGATAACACACTCTTCGATTAAAAACAAACAAAGTGGATCCTGCATAGTACCATAGACTAGTGCAGAAATGACTTTTTACATCGGACGAAAACGACTTTTTACATCGGTTTTGGGTCCAATGTAAAGTCAGGCGATATAGTAAATCAGGGACTTTTTACATCGGTTTTGGGTCCGATGTGAAAAAGAGAGTTAACACATCGGTTATAAGCTAAGCCTGATTTTAAAAACAATTATAACATTATTTTAAAAAAAAATTGACGCAACATTTTACATCGGGCTAACATGGGACCGATGTAAAATATACCTTTTTATATCGGTTGGGATTAATGCCCAATGTAAAAGATTCAGCGTTGACAATTTTTACATCGGTTGCTATTAATGACCGATGTAAAATGTAAGCAATTTTTTTGAATAAATTATTTATTTTCTGGATGATTCTCTGTAAAATTAAAATTGGTATCCATTTTTTCATATTTTTCCAATATCATACAGACTAAATTTAGGTCGCTATATATATGTCATAGCTTTCCAACATCACATAGACCACGTCTAGATCGATATTGTCATATTTTTCACAACAAACTTACAAAATAAATAATTGTATTGCAAACTTGAATTGTATCACAACAAACAAACTCACAACAAACTTACAAATATATATTCTTCACAAAACATACAAAAATATTCAATTATTTATAATTATTTTTCCAAACTTGAATTATCAATATAAAATACATAAGTAGATGAGTTATAGCTTCGGTAGAAAACACCAAAATCACATTGCCTGACAATAAATAATAACAATTAACATCAGCCAAAAATATCAAGAAACTCAATACATGTGCAAAAACCACATGTAATGTGCAAAAACTGAATAATAACAATTATGTGCAAAAACCACAACTTAGACAATTCTATAAAATTCACCAGATAAAGCTTAATTTTTATATAACTCAAAGAAACAGTTTGCCCAACGGAGTCACAAATCATACAAAGCATCTTGTGTTAATTCTGTTGGGTCATCTCTTTGAGACACATTTGACTTTGCTACTACTTCATCGTGCCATATGCATTCTATATAACTTTGACAAATCCCTACACAAATTAGATGATCCATGCTTTCTTTCTTACTACATTTTGGTTCTTTATTTGCACAACGAACACATGGACAGAGAAAAAGTGCAGGAAGACTTTTTTCAGCATTACTTTCAGCAAACTGTATAAATTCCATCACTCCATGTTCGTACTCATCACTTAATCGATTAGCTCTCATCCAACTACGATCCATAACTATGTTCACACGGAGGAAGGTCTGACGAAGGGTGTGCCCGCGGCTGCGCTACTTCACGGAGATTCCGAGATCACAAGTTGCGCTGCTTCACGGAGAAAGAAAAATAGAATCAAATTTCAATGGCAAGGTGATAACTCTATTAAGTTTGATAGGTTAAAGATAAACTATGTGTTTCTGAGAGGACCATTAACGTTTCATTCGGAGGTTTCTAAGGAGACAATTTTTCTAATGAAAAAGAATGACATATACACAACATGTACTATATTTTTAACTCTATACAAAATATATACTATTTATAACTAATTAGACTTAATAAACTCTCTAAGAATAATAAACTATTTAGTAATTAAAAAATAGATATGAACAAAGGAATGGATTCACCAAGCCACTGAGTTAGTATCTAGTATAATCTTCTAATTGGTTTTATATGTACTTCCAATTATTTTATAATGTATCTCAGTAGCAAGCAAAACAACAAGAATATCTTAAAAACTTTTTTGTATATATATATCTCTTAGAAATCTATAAATATACAATGAAGTTGAACAAAATAGAAAATTTCTTACCGGAATTGTAGTTCGACAGCGGAGGGGGTTTCTTACTGGAACCGTCTTCGTGAACGGCGGGAAAGGGCGGCGGAGGAGACGAACAGAGACGGAGATGAACGAAGGGCGTTCGTAGATGGACGGAGACGGAGACAGAGCGGTGGCCAGAGAGAACAAACGGTGTTTGCGGAGGGTGTTGGTGGAGTGCAGATCTCGTTCGTAGGGATTCTGTTTTGAAGAGAAAATAACTAAATGAACAGCAGTAGGGCTTATTTCATAAATATATATTACACTTTTTACATCGGTGGATTGAAATAATTGATGTAATAGTAATTTCATAATAATGTTTTTACATTGGTTCTAGTAAATAACTGATGTAATGGTTGTTTTTTACATCGGTGGAAGTCAATGACCGATGTAAGGATTTTCTGGTTTTTTACATCGGTGGAACCCAAGGCCCGATGTAAGGGTTTTCTGGTTTTTTATTTACCAATCTGCCGCCTAGTTTTTTACATCGGTGGATAGCAAGGCCCGATGTAAGGGTTTTCTGGTTTTTTATTTACCAATCTACCACCTAGTTTTTTATTTACAATACTGTCACCTAGTTTTTTATTTACAATACCGCCACCGTGTTTTTTTTATAAAACCTTTTACATCAGTTTATTACTTGGACCGATGTAATAGCCAGCGAAATTTTTTTTAAAATATTTTTTATATCATTGCAAATAAATACCTGATGTAAAATCTTTTTAATTTTACTTTTTACATCATATATTTTAATACCTGATGTAAAGTCCTTTTCTAAAATGTCATTTTTTTTAGTAGTGTTAGGGTGCTAATACCTTATCTCTGCATAACCGGCCCCCGTACCTTGATCTCGATTTTATTTCTTTTATGGGTTTTATTTGCTCTTTTCCCATTTTTCCTTTGGAAACAATAAAGTAAGATGACGATTTTCACTAATATGAGTTAAGTCAATTAATGGTTTAGTCTCAAATTTTTATCGCTACATTTTCACATATACAGTGCGACAACTTTGCGACTTCATTGGCGAATCTTTCTTAAGTGGGTCAATCCTAGCTTTGTTTATTTTCTCTTTATTCGTGTGTTTACTTATTTGCTTTACTTGTTGTTTATTTATTATATTTTATTGTTTTCTACTATTCTGTATATATTGTTGTGTTGGATTTGTTGGTTTTTCATGTTGGATGGGTGTTACTTTGAGGTAAAAAGGCCTAATACCCAGGCCAGAGAGTTCACCTAGGAACACATAAGATTAGAATGGATAGTTATGACGGCTACGAGGCATATGTCTTACTAGTCCGATCATGAGATCCATGCTCCTATGAGGTTCAAATGGGGTACTATCATTACGCACGTATGTGTTACAATGATAGTACTTTCACGAGGACTCATGACTCTGATTTGCCTTTTGACCATACCCTGACCAAGATTTCAGTCGTGAGTGGGGAGGGAATTATTCTTACAGGTACAAATGTTGATCTCTTTGGTATTGGTTCCTTTGTGTGTTGATTTGGTGTCAAACCTTTGATTATGTTGCAGTGATTTGCATTACATGACATTGTATATCATTTACATCCTCTGCATCGTGCATACATCTAGGTTGTCCATGATCTTATTACTAGTTATTTCTTTCTTCCAGTTGTTTGTCAATCGTCAAGCTGTTTCCTCACCACAAGTACAGAACTAGAGCCACTGTCAGATTAAGAATGGAAAACCAAGAACAACACAACATGGAATTAAGAATGGAAATCAATGATTTGAAGTCAAGCATGACCAGAGTTACTGAAATGATGCAGGTGTTGATTGTCAAAGGTGAAACACCTCAAATGACTATTATCTTAGAGGTTACTACTATTGTTGACCATCAATCAATCCAGTATCTAGTCACTACATGGCTAGAGTTTGGTATACCTAAAGATTATTCTCTACCTGTTGCAACTGCACCAATGGTTGTCCAGTCTTCTCGACCAGTCTTTTAGGCTCCAGTTTTCACTAAACCTCAATCATTTATTTATACTGCTTCTCATCAACCTGTTGCTCAAGCTGCTTATGGGAATACTCTCTTTGAATACCATGTTGTCAGTCCCCGAAGTGTGAGTCAGGTAGATTTTGGTGAGATTGGAGAAGTCCGAGAGAAATATCAGACTTTAGAGAATAAACTGAGCTATGGAAGGTAATGATATCTTTGATATTGCTGCTGAGAGTATGTGTCTAGTTTCTGATCTAGTTATGCCTGTTAAGTTCAAGACTCCCGATTTCAAGAAGTATAGAGGGCATACATGTCCAAGAAGTCATTTGGTGATGTACTTCAGGAAGATGTCTGCTTATACAAAGAATGACAAGCTGCTTCTCCACTGTTTCTAAGACAACTTGAGTGGAGCTTCATTGAAATGGTATATGGGACTTGAGAAATGTCGTATCCAATGCTTTCAAGACATGATTGATGCTTTTATGAAAAAATACCAATACAACCTTGACATGGCTCTTGATCATCGTCAACTGCAAAATATGTCTCAGAATGAGAAGGAATCTTTCAAGGAGTATGATCAACTATGGAGAGAAGTGATATCTCAAGTTGAACCACCTCTAACTGAGAAGGAGCTCACAAGCTTGTTTATGGATACTGTAATACGATGGGAGAACTGACTTGGAATGTTTTGCGGTTGATCGCAATTGTTGCGGTTAGCAAGAGTCGCCACCGACTTTTCTTTTATCCAAAAGGAAAGGTGGAAAATAACAGGAAAGACCTTTGAGATTATTTCTTGAGTTCGGGGGGTAGATTATGAAAAGGGAAGGTGTTAGCACCCTTTTCATCCATAGTTATCTATGGGCTCTTAGTTGCTTGCTAGATCACTTGCTTTGTTTGAAAATATTCTTTGTGGTGGTTTTGAAAGTATTTTTTGAAAAGGCACATTCGTTTAGGAAAACTTTGTAATGGTTCTCGTTTCGTAAGAACGTATACAAAGTGTTGTACTTTTGAAAATATTTCATGTTTTGAAAGTTTATTTTTGAAAGTGTTTGATGTTTGTTTTTAAAATGAGCAAGGATGTTTGTTTTGAAAGTGAGCAAGCAACTAAGAACGTCTCTACCTACTCAAAAGTCTTTTGTTCATTTCTTCCTTCCTTTGATATTGCTATCTCACCATTGATTGGTGATAAGCCTTATCTTTGTATGTAAAGGGACGGGCGTGGGTCATTGTATAGTCATGATAGCAATATTGTAAGATGTCTTAGCATTTCTCTTTGAGGGACTAAGATCATTTGAAAGACAATATTTGTAGCATCATCGAGGGACTATGATCTTGTATTTTTTATTTGTTTTTGCTAAGACATCCCACATGCATAACATGGCCATTCTTTAGACAACAAGTGGAGTTAACCTTAAGAGTGCATGTGTGAATAATGTGTTTAATTTGCATGCATTTAATCTTTGATTAGAGTTATCTATTTTTTGATTTTATCTTTCCATACAAACCCTAATTTACTAGCATTTATATGAAAGCGATAAATTGCGGAAAATAAATTTACTACGGTATTACATCATTAGGGGGATGGGGTATACAAATTTACAAATGGGGATTGCAAGAAATTAAACTTAATTATCTATTACAACCATATTGAATAATATACAAGGAATGAATAAATATAATATACAAGGGTATAAATGGAAAAGAAATGGGCTTTTTTGTTTTGTTTTTGAGGAAAGAGTTTGGTTTTGACATAATTAACTAAATGAAGGAATTAATCAAGATAAATAAAGTTAAACCTAAATTAATTAAGAAAAGAAATTAAGTTAGAAATCATTTTTAGGGTTTTTTAGAAAAGGTTTTAAGTTTAATCAAAATAATATCGAAATTAATTAATTAAAAGAAACCTAAATTCTAAGTTAATTTTAAATAAATAAAAAGAAAATAATTAAACCTAAATCTAATTATTAATTTATTAAGAAAAAGAAATTAAGTTTGTTTAAGAAAATATTTTTGTCTTTTTGTTTTTTAAAGGAATAAAATATGAGTGAATATAAATATATTAGATATATAAATAAATAAACTATTTTTTGGATTTTTATTAATAAAAATAAAAATAATAGTAATAATAATAATAATAATAATAATAATAATAATAATAATAATAATAATAATAATAAAGAAAAATAAAACAAAATAAAATATAAAAATAAAAGTCAGGGGTGGTTTGAAATGGAATTTGGGAGTTTGTTAGAAAAACATTTTTTGAAGCTTGGCTCATTAGCATTTTTGTTTGGAATTCAGAAAAGAATAAAATAAAATAAATGGGTTGTATTGTGCAGTGAAGTGGGGGTGTGGTGCAGTAAAAAGGGAAGGCCTATTCAGGGAGGCCCAGGCGCGCATGGTGTTTGAAACAAGGAGAAAAGAAATGCTGAAAAATAACAAAAAGTGGCAGCGCTGGGACTTGAACCCACGCCTTTGACATGATACACGCTCTGCCTTACCACTGGGGTGGCTATACATCCATTAACTTAAACAAAACCATAAATATATATAACACAAATCGAGTTCTAGAAATGACTTCATCTTCAACCTCCAGCCAGGGTCCCTGTAACTCATTCATTTCTCATCCATTCTCAAAACTTCCAACATCAAACTTGTTAGAAATTTTACCAGGATTCTGAATATGTAAATAACTTAAACTAATTCTCAAAGATGAGCATGAATTTCTAAAAGCACCAAATCTTGACATAACTTTTTCAGAGATTCAAACCTAAAATTCTCAAAGCTCAAGCAATATAAATGAAAACTATGGACATGTACAGCTTCAGAGAAATGATATTTACATTTTATCTTCACAAATCAGAATCAAATGATGCTTGTATGAAGAGATAGAAATTCAGAAAACTCACCTTGTAGATGAAGGTCGTGTTTTCAGTTTGAGAAAGCTTTGAGGTTTCCCAATGATCTGTTTAGCTTGCCTGGACCTCCCTGAGTGTGTTGCAAACTTTACTTTGCTTTAAAAGTCCCCGAGTCTCCCTACTCAAGTCAACCTGCAAGGTTGATGTTTGAAAATGGTGAATGATTAAAATGGAGTTACAGGAGTGTAACAGGTATTTGGATAGCTTTGATATGATGTATAGAGAGTGTATGGATGATTAGATTTTAAAATGCACGAGCAGTTTTTGATTTGGGGGTTTTAAGTTCAAAATTGTCAGGTTATGGCCAGATCTATGCAACAATGTGATTGGGAGGTTTTAAGAGTGCTTCAGCCTGTGTGTTTGCTTGCAAATAACTTGTATAGTTATAAGCAAGAGGTCTTAGGGTTTGAAGTTGACAGATCTGCGAGATATAGAGTTATGGCTATGTTACTTGATTTTGAAGAAAAGTGGAAAACATGGTTTCAAGGCATAGTACAAGCATGGTATCAGTTTATTGGAGGATCTAGACATGTTGCTTTTATCTTTGACATTACTTGTACTCAGATGAAATAAGTTGGGAGCTCAAGAAGTTGGCTTTGCATAAAGGCTTGCTTTACTAGAATGGAAATGGTGACTTTCTCCCTAAAATGGCAAGATGCTTTGGACAATGCGTGAATCAATTAGACAATTGATCAATTAGTTGTGTAAAAATTAAATTAAGGAGTGATTTTCAAGTTAGACACCTGCAAAGCAAGATTATACATTGTGGCTTATGGATTTGGTCAAGTGTTCATCACAAAATTGACTTGTAATTCAAGTTTATCATGCCAACTTCAAGTCTTTGAATATCCTAGATAAAAAATGATCTCTTCAAGTTCTTGAACATTTTGAAAATATTGTAACATCCTCTAAAACCTTCATGTTGGACATTTTTGAAGATTCAAATTGGAACTAGGTGAAAGGTTTCCATGAAGTTAGGTCAAAATCCCGCCTAACTAGGGAAAAATTTCACTAAGTCTTTTTAGTTTCATGTACATGTCTTCACAAATTCATAACTTGAAATCCAAGCATTTCTAGAAAAAGTTCCGCCCTACAATGTTTTAGGTCTCATTAAGATCTACAACTTTCATGTTAGAAGTTTTTCTTGAATCATCTTGCATCATGGTGGAAATTTGGCACAAAGTTATGAAAAAATATGAACTTTCTAACACTTAGAAAAAATTCTAAGTCTTAGAATTTTGACTTTTCAAAAATGAATTTTGACTTTTTGATTTATTGATGAACAAGTTTCATATTTTGACATGTCTTGATGAATTGTAATATTTGAAACTTAATTTTGATCAAAAAGTTAAAGTTTGACTTTTTAGTGTACAGTTGACTTTTCATCAGTTGTCTGAAATTCAATTATCAATCAATTGATCTTGAGAAATGTTTTGAGACATGCCATTAGGTCAAAATGATGTATTTGAATCCTTGAGATCATGTCTTAAAACAATAAGTCATTTGTTAGGTCAAAAGTCAAAAATTGAATCTCCTTAGTCAAAACCCTAATTTTGACCATTTTGCCCTTTTGGTGTTCTGATCAAATTTCTTGAGGAATTATGATCCAAACTTGATAAATTGACATATATAAGTTCATGATGTTGATATGGATCAAAAATTATGAAGTTTGACTATAGGTTGACCACAGTTGACTTTTCCCCCAATACAACTGATTTTAGGTCAACTGATCAATTGACTGAGCAAAAATGTGATCCAAGACTTGAAACTTGACATGAGCAATCTTGAGGGTTCCTAATGATCCATGAAAGTCATTTTAAGCCTTTAAATTCCAATTGTCCTTGTGAAAACTCAAACCCTAGTTTTGAGTTATCAGTGTTGAGGAAGTGTCTTGAGCTGATCAAACCTTGTGTAGTCTTGAATCAATGGAGATCTTATGAGAGATTTCTTGAGAAATGAGAGGGAAAATTTTGGGGTACAATAGATGACTTGTTTCCTTTCTATTGGGAGAAGATGATTGGTAGTGTGTCTTCTCACTTCACTGATTTGGTGACTATTAGCCAAAGGTTAGAAGAAGGAATCAAGATTGGTAAAGTATCTAAAACTGTTGAATCCTCTAGTGGTGTGAAGAAATCCTTTGATAATTCCCATAAGAAGAAAAAGTGAAACCAATGTTGTCTCCAATGAGATAATATGACCTCACCGTAGGCCTCAGTACTATGATCAACCACAAGTAGATGTTGTTACTCATATAGATGTATGCATGGTGTTCTCAAGATGAATGAGATTGTGCTAAATGCGTTTCGTATGTATATGTTATGATGTATGAATATGGGATGCATATTTGTAAGGGAAAATAAATCCCTAACTACTGCTGAGGAGTTCTGAATCCCGGATTGCTGTCGGGGATGAAGAATATACATATCTTCAAATTTTGTTAAAAGAATGCTTCCGCCGGAGATTATCTCTTGAATGTTAGCTGTTATCTGGTCGTATCCAGGATTCACAGTAATTTGCTGAGGATGAGGGAGTCAATTGCTATCTGGTCGAATTCCAGGTTTCACAGTAACTTACTGGGGAAGAATAAATTAACTTTTATCTAGTCAGATTCCAGGCTTCAGAGAAAATTTCTTGAAGTTGAACTTGTTATCTGGTCAGATCCAGGCTTCATAATGAATTTCTGAGGGAATAAAGTTAATTGTTATCTGGTCGGATCCAGGCTTTACAGTGACTTGCTTGAGATTAGTTTCTATTTGGTCGGATTCCAGGCTTCATAACAAATTCCTGAGGGAATAAAGTTAATTGTTAGCTGGTTGGATCCAGGCTTCACAATAACTTACTAACGTTAAACTGCTATCTGGTCGGATTCCAGACTTCGCAAATTTTTGAGGTGGATGAAGTTAATTGCTATCTGGTCGGGTCCATGCTTCACAATAACCTGTCTAAAAATATGAAGTAGAACTTATATCTGGTCGGGTCCAGGCTTCACAGTAACTTACTTGAAATTAGTTTCTATCTGGTCGGATTCTAGGCTTCACAACAAATTCCCGAGGGAATAAAGTTAATTGATATCTGGTCGGGTCCAGGCTTCACAATAACTTACTGACATTAAACTGCTATCTGGTCAGATTCCAGACTTCACAAATTTTTGAGGTGGATGAAGTTAATTGCTATCTGGTAGGGTCCATGCTTCACAATAACTTGTCTGAAAAGATGAAGTAGAACTGATATCTGGTCGGGTCCAGGCTTCACAGTAACTTGCTTGAAATTAGTTGCTATATGGTCGGATTTCGGGCTTCACAGTGAATTCCTGGGGGAATAAAGTTAATTGCTATCTGGTCGGATCCAGGCTTCATAATAGCTTACTTGAAAATACCAAGTTGGACTGATATCTGGTCGGATCCAGGCTTCACAGTAACTTGTTGGGGTAGAGGCAAACTCTACTGGGGAAAATAAGTTAATCCTTTGTCTGATTGAGTCCAGTTTTTTCAATATCTCGAAGAGTTAAACTATTATCTGGTCGGGTCCAGGCTTTATAGTATCTTGAGAAGTTAACTATTATCTGGTCGGGTCCAGGCTTCATAGTATCTTGAGAAGTTAACTATTATCTGGTCGGGTCCAGGATTCATAGTATCTTGAGAAGTTACATTATTATCTGGTTGGGTCCAGGTTTCATAGTAACTGAAAATTATATTATTATCTGGTCGGGTCCAGGCTTCATAGTATTTAAAATTCGTACTATTATCTGGTCGGGTCTAAGATTTATAGTATCTGAAAGTTGTACTATTATCTGGTCGGGTCCAAGCTTCATAGTATCTAAAAGTTATACTATTATCTGGTCGGGTCCAGGCTTCATAGTATTTTTGAAAAGTTAACTATTATCTGGTCGGGTCCAGGTTTCATAGTATTTTGAACAGATGAAGTTGACTCTTATCTGGTCGGATCCAGGCTTCACGAAAACTTACTGAAGTTAAAACTATTATCTGTTCGGATTCCAGGCTTCACAGCAACTTGGAGATAGTAATGACTTTGTTGGCGACATCACTGGGGATTAGGGGTTGTGGCCCTCTGATTTGTAATAGTATGAAAGGAAAACTCAAGCTGGTGAAGATAGACTATATCGAGGAATTTTGTTGTTCGTTGTTTGTTATATGTTGTTTGTTGGGGAAACAAACCATGTTGATGAATACTTGATGAATTGCTGACGAGGTGATTTCTTTTAGGAAGAGATCCATAAGGATTCTTCTTTTAGGACCAACTTAGCTGGAGAGGGAGAGTTGTCAAGAGATTGAGACTCTGGCTGGGGATCAACCTATGCAAAGAGACTTCATGGGCAACTCCATTGGGGAAAGGTTTATTGTAGTCGTCCTTGTGGGGATAATGCTAATGAAATAACTCTGGGGATATTACATATACATTAAAGAGATGTTTGTTGCTGCTTAGCAGGACATATGTGCCAAATAATTTTAATTATGTTCATATGCATATGTTCATTCAATTTTAGTCATTGGACATTTTTGCATTCAAAACAAAAATAGAAAGTTTACACGTCAAAATATATTTGTATTGATATTTTGCCCATGAATAAGCGTTTTTGTACAAAGAGACGGAGATCCTAGTAAGAGGAAATCGTCGAAAGGAAAACAAAATTGAAAATAAAGATAATAGCCATGTGGAAGTGATCTCATTGCATTCCAACTCTACTATTTCCCCAATGTCTTCGAATGCCCCTCGTCATTGACAAAAGTTGATTGGATTGATCTTGGACCATTCAGACCTTGGTAATAAAGTCGACTATGGTGATTCCACGGGACATAGTCATAGGATTTTAATCCTTAACTTTTGCCTGGACCGTCCTTTCGGTTTTTTAGTCCACCAGGATACCCATTTTTGCCCAAGTCGCCCTTTTGGGTTTTCAACTTGTCGGGTGTACAATCTTTTGCATATATCCCTAATTTTTGCCCAAACCTTTTGGTTTACCTGGATGCCCTTATTTTTGCCTAGGTGTGTCAACCTAGCGGGTCTCTTATGTGTATTATTTTTTAACTATGTCCATGTTCACATGATGTGGGAAGTCTTCACCGTCCATGGTAGTCAGCATCATGGCACCACCAGAGAATACTCTCTTGATAACAAATGGCCCTTCGTAGGTGGGAGTCCATTTGCCCCTAGGGTCGCCTTGTGGTAGAATGATGCGCTTTATCACCAAGTCACCCACTTGATACACTTTAGGCCTGATCTTTTTGTTGAAAGCCTTGATCATGCGTTTTTGGTACATCTGACCATGATAAACAACATCCAACCACTTTTCATCGATCAAGTTCAACTGATCCAATCTTGTTTGAACCCACTCGTCTTCGCCTAGACCTGCCTCATTCATAATCCTTAGTGAGGGAATCTGAACTTCCACGGGGAAAACAGCTTCCATGCCATAGACTAAAGAAAAGGGATTTTCCCCAGTTCATGTTCTAGCTGAAGTACGGTAGCCATGAAGAGAAAACGGTACCATCTCATGCCAGTCCTTGTAGGTTACTACCATCTTCTTCACAATCTTCTTAATGTTTTTGTTGGCCGCTTCCACTGTGCCATTCATTTTAGGTCTATAAGAAGAAGAATTGTGATGCTTGATTTTGAACTGAGTGCAAAGTTCTGTAATCATAACATTGTTGAGGTTAGTCCCATTGTTGATGATGATCCTTTCAGGGATACCATAGAGGCATATGAGGTTATGTTTGATGAATCTGGCTACCACGTTCTTGGTGACTGAGGAAAATGTGGCAGCTTCGACCCACTTGGTAAAATAATCAATGGCGACCAGAATGAAGCGATGTTCATTAGAAGCAGTGGGTTTGATCTCTCCAATCACGTCAATGTCCCACATTGCAAATGGCCACAAAGAGGTCATGACGTTCAGAGGGATATGAGGCACATGGACCTTATCAGCATAGATTTGGCATTTGTGGCAAGTCTTCTAGTGTTGATGGCAATCTGTCTCCATTGTTGACCAATAGTAACCAGCTCTCAGGATCTTTGTGGCCATAATATATCCGCTAGAGTGAGTCCCGAAGAGACCATCATGCATGTCTTCCATAATTTCCTCTGCCTCCTTCTTGTCCACACATCGGAGTAGATAGAGTCATGGTTGCGTTTGTACAAGATTCCATTACTTAGGAAGAATTTGGCTGAAAATCTTCATAAGAACTTTCTGTCATTGATGGAAGCTCCTTCGGGATACTCTTGTCGTTCAAGATATCTATTCACCTCATGGTACCATGGCTTTTCTGTGTCAGTGTCGAGCTCATAGAAGTGTGCATGTTCGTCGAATCTATCAATTGTAATCATAGGACCTTCGGTGTCCCATTTGACCTTGAACATAGAAGACATTGTAGCCAAAGTGTCATCCAACCGATTTTCTTCCCTAGGGAAGTGTTCAAAGGTGATCTCTTCGAAGTAAGGAATCAGAGATAGCACAAGCTCCTTGTAAGGGATGAGATTAGGGTGATTATTATCCCAATCTCCTTTTACTTGGCTAATTACTAGAGCGGAATCCCCAAACACATTCAAATGCTTGATCCTCAAATCAATGGCAGCCTTCAGACCCAAAATGCATGCTTCGTACTCAGCCGTGTTATTCGTACAATCGAAGCATAGTCTGGAACTGAAAGGGGTGTGGCAACCTTCAGGGGAGATGATCACAATACCAATTCCGTTACCCAAAGCGTTGTAAGCCCCATCGAAGACCATAGTCCACCGAGGTCCTTGTTCAGGTCCGTCATACGGTCCAAGTTTCGCGTAGTCGGTCACTAGCATGATGTTCTCATCCGAGAAGTCAAAGTTCATAGACTAATAATCATCAATATCTTGATGGGCCAAACGATCTTCTAGTACGCTTCCTTTGATGGTCTTTTATGTTGTGTATTGAATATCGTACTCAATCAAGATTATTTTCCATCTAGCTATCCGTCCGGAAAGAGCGAGTTTCTCGAAGATGTACTTGATAGGGTCCATCTTAGAAATCAACAGAGTGGTATGAGTCAACATATATTGTCTTAGCCGGCAAGCAGCCCATGCCAGAGCGCATCAAGTTTTCTCGAGCAGTGAATATTTGGTTTCATAGTCAGTAAACTTTTTGCTCAGGTAGTAAATAGTATGCTCTTTTCGGCCAGACTCCTCATGTTGGCCCAAAACACACCCCATAGGATTTTGTAGCACTGTCAAGTACATGATCAAGGGTCTTCCTTCAACTGGAAGCATGAGAATATGAGGTTATTGCAAATATTATTTGATTTTGTCGAAGGCGTCTTGGCATTCATCATTCCATCTGACTACTTGATCTTTCTTCCAAAGTTTGAAGATTGGCTCACAAGTAGCAATCAAGGGAGATATGAAGCGAGCGATGTAGTTAAGATGACCCAACAATCCTTTAACTTCCTTTTCAGAGTGGGGGAATGGTATTTCTTGGATGGCCTTTACCTTGGCAGGATCAACTTTGATGCCTTTACCACTGACAAGAAAACCTAGAAGCTTTCTAGATCGTACTCCGAATATGCACTTATTAGGGTTCAACCTCAATTTGTACTTTTTCAGCCTCTCGAATAGCTTGTATAGGTGACTGAGATGTTCTTCCTCTGTTTGTAATCTTGCAATCATATCATCCATATATACCTCTATCTCATGATGGATCATATCATGAAACAAAGCTACCATAGCCCTTTGATATGTTGCCCCTGCGTTCTTTAATCCGAACGGCATGACCTTGTAACAGAAGGTGCCTCATTGCGTAACAAAAGTGTCTTCTCCATGTCTTCGGGAGCCACCTAATTTGATTATAGCCGGAGAAACCATCCATGAAAGAGAATACTTTATGCTGAGCAGTGTTATCGACCAAGACGTCAATATGAGGTAGAGGGAAATCATCCTTGGGACTTGCCCTATTCAGATCCCTATAATCTATGCACATGCGAAATTTTCCGTCTTTCTTCGGTACTGGCACCACATTTGCAACCCATTGGGGTTAAGATGTCACATCTAGGAATCATGCATCAAATTTTTTCATCACTTCAACTTTTATCTTTTCAAACATGTCAGGCCTCATGCGACGAACTTTTCATTTGACAGGAGGACAATCTTCCTTTGTCGGCAGACGCTGAACTACAATGTTGGTATCCAACCCTGGAATATATTCATACGACCAAGCAAAAACTTCCACATAGTCATGCAACATTTGAACCAATCTTCTTTTGACACTGCTTTCCAGGTTAGCGCCAATCTTAACTTCTTTCTTTTCTGTCTAGGTACCTAGATTTACGACTTCAACTGACTCTTCGTACGACTAAATAGATTTTTCCTCTTGTAATAGAAGTCTGGCTAGTTCTCCCGATATTTCACAATCTTCCTCGCCTTCGTATTTGGCTTGGTTAATTGGACATTCGAAGTCATAGTCGGCAATAGTAGAGTCATTGGCAATGAGATCCAGAGTGGATGAGGACCTGTAAGCGTGTGTGTGTGCATGTAAGATATATGGCTATTTTGAAAAACGCATTTGAAGAAAAAGAAAGACAATGAGCACAAAGATTTGAATGCAAAAGTCCAATGGTTTGTGATGAATGATCATATGATAAAATGAACATAAATAAAACTCTTGACAAATGGACCATAGTGCCCTGAGCCAGGCACATGGCTTAAAAGTCATTGTTTAATATTACAGACAAAATGTTCTTGAATTAAAAGAAAGCAATAAACAAGTAATTACTCATCAATGAAGGATATGAGAACGAAGTCCTTTGCGTGCCAATTGTTGAGCTTTGTTGTATTAGGGTATACCCAATCTTCAAATGCACACTTATTATCAGAATCACCCACAACGTTAACTTCATGACTTCCAATACAGAGAGGGGGCTTCCCCGCACAAGTGCGCTTCACTTCTTTCTGAGCCTTGATGGTGAAATCCAAACCACATTTGTCTGCCTTGAATGGGATCTCTAGGAGTTACCCCCAAGTATCACAGCTTCCTTCTTCGACTGCAGCACGAGCATCTTTGAACGAAACCATCTTTGGCACGACCTTAACAGCTTTGGACACATCAGAGGAATATTTGGCAGTAGCAACCATTGGTGGCACAACTTCAAAATCATGACACAGGGTCTCTATAAATTCTCTATTCATCTCCACATATTTGAAATAGTTGAGGTGGCTTACCATGAACTCCTCCTCACCACGGACAATGATAATCCTTCCATTTACCGGGTACTTGAGCTTTTGATATAGGGTTGACGTTACTGCCCCTGCTCCATGGATCCAAGGGAGACCCAACAAACAGGAGTAGGCAGGACGGATATCCATGATGTAGAAAGTAGAGTTGAAAATCTGTGAGCCCACCTTGATTGGGAGATCCACCTCTCCATGAAATGTCCTTTTGGACCCATCGAAAGCCCTCACAATAATATCACTTGATTTTAAAACTAGTCCTTCACAGTCTAAATGGTCCAAAGCCCCCTTAGGTAGCACGTTTAAAGAAGAGCCAGTGTCAACCAGAACATGTGCTAGGGTAGTACCCTTACATTCAACAGAAACATATAGAGCTTTGTTATGTTTCTTTCCAAGTGGCGCCAGATCAGCATCCGAGAACCCCAAACCATTGTCGGCCGTCAAGCTTGCCACACAATTTTCAAACTGGTCAGTTGTGGTCTCATGAGGGACATGAGCCTTCTTCAAGAATTTGATTAACACCCGAGCATGAGAATCAGAACAAAGTATCAAAGATAACAGAAATCTTGGAAGGGGTTTGTCCCAACTGCTCCACAATCTTGAAATCTCTCCTTTTTATAATTTTCAAGATCTCATCCATTTCTCGAGTGGAAGGTTCCCCATCAGCAATGTCTTTTGCATGTATTTCTATCTCAGCAGGCTCAACCACTTTCTCCTTTTCCTTTGTATCAGTACTAGGCTTAGCAACGGTGATGCAGACCGACGCCTTTGTAACAGTTGGTGGTGAGATGTTGGGTGAAAATATTCTCCCAGTTCAGGTCACCATACTAGAGCCATTTATGTTACCAATGTCATCAGCTTTGCTTTCTTCAATCCAAGCATCTTGCTTTATCCCATGGTAAAACACCTCAGCACCATAGTTCTATGGCACTGCTTTGTTGGAAGAGTATGGAACTGGCCCGGGAGCGGTAATTATTAGAGGAGAAACGGTCGGTTCATTTGAAATCCTGATAGGACCCTTGGAGGAGATCCTAAGCGGTTTGTTTGAGATAGTTATGATGGAGAGGTCTTCAATCTTATTGGTCAAACTTTTGGCGGACAAAGTCTTCTCAAATAGGATCTCATGGATATTCATCAGGCGTTGAATGCCTTCCTTCAGCCCTTTGCATCCATTGAGTTGTCTGGCACAACAATCGCAATCCTTCAAATAGCCAGGGAAAATCCCGGATTTCAACAGATTCTATTTTATAGTGGTTAACGGAGTAGTCAAGTCTTCGACAGAGGAAACAAAAATGGTATCTTCAACAACATTGACACCTTTGCCATGATTTGGCATAGGCGCGGTGATTACATTTGGAGTTGGAGGAGGATCGAATTCAATGGTATTGTTGTCTATTAAGTATTGAATTTTATTCTTCAGTTCCCAGCATTGGCCAGTCTAATGCCCGGGACTATTCGAGTGATAAGCACACTTGGTATTCAGATTGTACTTTGGTGAAGAGATATCTAGATTAGCTGGAGTGTGATGCGGTGGGGGAACTGACTTGATTATTTTGTGTTTTATTGCAAATGTTGCGGTTAGCAAGAGTCGCCACCGACTTTTCTTTTATCCAAAAAAAGGAAAGGTAAAAAAGCACAGGAAAGACCTTTGAGATTGTTTCTTGAGTTCGGGGGGTAGATTATGAAAAAGGGAGGTATTGGCACCCTTTTCATCCATGGTTTTCCATGGGATCTTAGTTACTTTCTAGATCACTTACTTTTGTTTGAAATTGTGTTTTGTGTGGGTTTGAAAGTATTTTGTAAAAGAGGCCATTGTTTAGGCAATCTTTGTAATGATTCTTGTTCGTAAGAATGTATACAAAGATGTTGATCTTTTTGAAAATGTTTTCAATGTTTGTAAGATGTTTGGAAATGTGTGTGTTTGTTTTGAAAATATCAAGGATGTTTGATTTGAAATGGAGCAAGTAACTAAAAGTAATCTACCTACTCAAATGTCTTTCTTTTTCATTTTCTTTTCCTTTGATATTGTTATCTTACCATTGATTTGGTAAGCAACCCTATCTTTGGATGTAAACGGGATGGGCGTGGGTTATCGTATAGCCATGATTAGCAATGTTGCGAGGTATCTTAGAATTTTTGAGGGACTAAGATCATTTTATAAGGCAACTTTGAATAGCGTCATCGAGGGACTATGATCTTGTATTTTTTTTTTGTTTTTTGCTAAGACACCTTACATGCATAATATGGCCATTTTTGTATAAGGCAACCAAGTGGGATAACCCTAGGGGTGTTTTGTGTGCAAGTGTGTCATTTTCATGCTTGATTTTGTCTTGAATTAGGGTTTTCTATTTGATTGATTTTATCTTGCCATACAAACCCTAATTACTAGCATGTTATATAAAAAGCGATAAATCGAGAAATTTAAATGTCCTACGCTATTACTACATTTGTGGGAGGAGGGTATACAATTTATGAATGGGGATTGCAATAATATAAACCTAATTAGTCTATTACAACCAAATTGAATATGTACAAATATTGGAATAAATAATATACAAAAATGAATTAAATATGCAAAGGTATGTAAATGCAAAGAAGATTTTTGTTTTGTTTTTTATGTGAAAAAGGTTTTAACCTAAACCTAATAAATAAATCAAGATTAATCTTAAATCAATTAAGAAAAAAAAATACTTTTTTAGAAAAGATTTTTGAATAAACCCTAATTCTATTTGATTAAAATAAAATAAATTTCTTTAAGAAAAAATAAGTATTTTTTGTATTTTTTATCTTGAAAATAATATATGGCCCTATGAGATATTTTGGTCTCTTTTTTATAGTAAAATAAATATCTAATGAGTATAAAGAAAAATGAATATTAAACTAGTCCTAATTTAATTTACAAAGTTAATTAAGAAAAATGGATAATATATTTAACTAAATAAAATATTTTACATGAGAAAAATAAAATAAAATGAGCCAAGATACAAATCTATCATTTTTATATTTTTTGTGATTTTTAATATTAAGAAAAATATATTTAATAAAAATGAAAATAAAAATAAAAATGAATAATAAAAATATATTGGGCCAGGGGTGCTGCAAGCAAATAGGATGCAGAGTTAGAAAAAAAACATAGGCCCAATGGAACAAAAAGCTCATCGCTGCAAATGGGACAAAAAATGGCAAAATGTAAGAAAAATTGCAAAAGGCATGCGCCAAGGCTCGAACCCGTGACCTATAGCATTTTTACGCGCCGCCTTACCACTGGGGTGGCTGTACATCCGTTTATAGAAACACAAAGATAAATATATATATTAGAAAACGCCCCCCTGAAGGCAACTTCTTCTTCAACCTTGAGTCATGGCCGGACCAACTGTATCTCTCTCATTTCTCCATGAAAATGGAAAGTCCAAACATGAAAATCATGGGGTTTCTTCCCACGAGTTCAACCATATAACTTATATAAACTAACAATCAAAGATCAAAGCTAATTTTACTTGCCCTAATTCGAAACCTAATTTTTACAGAAATTTCAAATCCAAAATTCTCTATGCACAGTTAATATAAATGAAATCTATGAACATGGTTAGCTTTAGTGCAAGGATATCTACATTTTTCTTTCACAAATCAAGGCCAAAGGATCCTTGTATGAAGAGATAGAAGTTTGAGTTTTTATTTCTTTCAGTTGAGATCGTGAATGGAGTTTGGGAAAGTTTTGAGAAGGCCTGAGGAGCTGTTTAGCTTGCCTGGACCTCCGTGAGTGTATTCCAATCCTTAACTTGTCTTAAAAGTCTTTGAATATCCCTACTCAAGTCAACCTGCAAGCTTGATATTTGAAAATGGTGGATGGAGGAGGAGTAGTTACAGTGAGGTAACAAGGGGTATTGATCACTTAGATATGAAGTATATTAAGTGTTTAGGTGGTTAAAACTCAAAACGCACGAGTGGTTTTGGAGATGGCTGTGTAAAGTTCAAAACTGTCAAGCTATGGCATATTTTTAATGGCAAAGTGTTTGGGGGTGTTTCTGAGTCTTAGCATGCTTTTTTTAGGTTGCAATACACTTGTTTATAATTATGGAAAAGGTTTGACACCAAGCTTTCTCAAGATTTCTGAGTTATAGCCTTTTGGCTCTATTACTTGCTTTTGAAGAAAAGTAAGGAGACAAGTCCCTAAGTGTTGTACAAGCATGGTCTGGTTTGGTAGAGGCTTCAGGAAAGTATATTTTGGTTTTGGCTTTGCTTGTGTGCAGAGAAAACAAGTGCAAGGCTCAAGGAGTGGAGAATTGCAAAAGTAGTGCTTTATCAAAATGGAAATGGCACCTTTGTGCCAAAAATGGAATTGTTCTTTTACAATGCATTTAATGTTTGGCTTAAAGCTTCCAACATCTGTGAAAACATTTAATTATGGAGTGAAAGTCAAGTTAGGATCCTGCAAAGTAATATTTTTTCAGCATGCTTGAGGATTTGAATTTTTGTTCTTCATGAAATGGCTTGAAATCAAAGTGATAAATCACCAACTTCATCTCTTCGATTCTCCCTACTCAAGAATGATCTCAAGTAGTTCTTGGATATTTTGGAAATCTTGAAATGTGCTATACAACCCATATTTGAATTGCTTTTGAATATTCCCCTTGGAACTATGTGAAAAAGTGGCATGAAGTTAGGTCAAAAATCTGCCTAACTAGGGCAAAATTTAAGTAAGTTATTTTGGTTCATGAGCATGTATTCACAAAATTATATCTTGAGATCCAAGAATTTTTAGGAGAAATTGTGTGAAGAAAAGTTTTAGATTTCATGGAGATCTACAACTTTCATGTTGGAAGTTTCCTTTGAATCATCTTGCATCATGGTGAAAATTTGGCTCAAAGTTGAGAAAAAATAAGAAATTTTCTATACTTAGAAATTTTTCTAAGTTAAAATTTTCAACTTTTCAAAACAAAAACTTAAACCCTTGATTTCTTGATGAACAAGTTTCACATTTTGACATGTTTTGATGAATTATGATATTTGGCATTTGATTTTGACCAAAAAGTCAAAGTTTGACTTTTCAATATACAGTTGACTTTTGATCAATTGACTACAAAATTCATCTATTAATCCAATGGATTTGAAATGTTTTGAACCATGTCATTATGTCAAGATGATGCAATTGAACTCTTGAAATCATGCTTTAAACCAATTGACTATTTTCTAGGTCAAAAATCAAAAATTGCCCTTTCTCAGTCAAAACCCTAATTTTGACCATTTTGCCCTTTTGATGATTTGATCAAATTTCTTGAGGAATTGTGGTCCAAACTTGATAAAATGATACATATGAGTCTAAGATGTTGATGTGGATCTAAAATTTTGAAGTTTGACTGTAAATTGGCCATGGTTGACTTTTTCCCTAATACAGTTGATTTTTAGGTCAACTATCCAATTGACTGATAAAAAATATGATTCAAGGCTTGAAACTTGACATGAATAATATTGGGGGTCCATAATGATCCTTGAAAGTCATGTGAAGCATTGATAGTCCAAAAATCCTTGTGCAAACTCAAACCCTAATTTTGGTCATCAGTGCATGAGGAGATGTCTTGAGCTGGTCAAACCCTAATGCAGTCTTGAGTCAAAGAGATCTTGTGAGGAAATTCTTGATAAGTGAGAGGGAAAATTTTGGGGTACAACATATTCCCCTGTTCAATCTTCTTAAACCTGAAGAGTTAGATTGGAGAGTTTTGCCATTCGTGACTCGAAGGTGGAAGATGATTGGACACTAGAGTGCCCATAAATTTGCACTCGATGATGTGATGATAGAGGGAATGGGCTTACAGATGCCATTTGGAGAGGTGATAGAAAATTGTAGGAGATGGACTTAAAGATGCCATCAAAGAGTGATTGTTGAATTGTAATTTGTAAGGTGGAAGAATGAATACTAGAATGGCGTCTGTGTCTGGAGCGTATCTGTACTGTATCTGGAAGGGGATTTGATTAAGTATTAGAATGGCATCCGTGTCTGGAGCGTATCTGAACTGTATCTGAAAGTTGAATCTTGAATGAGTATCAGAATGACATATGTCTTTGGAGCGTATCTGAATTGTATCTGAGAGTTGAATCTGAATGAGTATCAGAATGGCGTCCGTGTCTGGAGCGTGTCTAAATTGTATATGAGAGTTAGTTTTGAATGAGTATCAGAATGGCGTCTGTGTCTGGAGCGTATCTGAACTGTATTTGAGAGTTGAATCTGAATGAGTATCAGGATGGCATCCGTGTCTAGAGCGTATCAGAACTATATTTGAGAGTCGATTTTTGAATGAGTATCAGAATGGCGTCCGTGTCTGGAGCGTATCTGAACTGTATCTGAGAGTTGAATCTGAATGAGTATCAGGATAGTGTCTGTGTCTGGAGCATATATGAACTGTATCTGAGAGTTGATTTTTGAATGAGTATCAGGATGGCGTCCATGTCTGGAGCGTGTCTGAACTGTATCTGAGAGTTAATTTTTGAATGAGTATCAGAATAACGTCCGTGTCTGGAGCGTATCTGAATTGTATCTGAGAGTTGAATCTGAATGAGTATCAGGATGGCACCCGTATCTGGAGCGTATCTGAACTTTATTAGGTTTTGAATATTGTTAATGGTAGCTGTTAATCTTATCCTGAAAAGAGTAAAATGTTAGCTAAAATGCAAAGTCATGTGGCATGAAATGTATGATGTGATGCATTTGCTTTATCAATGTTTATGATATAAGGATGTGTTGTACCCCAAAATTTGCCCTCCCATATCTCTTAAGATTTGTCAAGAATGATCTTCAAATTGTTCAAGATTTCTCAAGAGTTGTACAGTCCAAGCACCTCATAAGACAGTTGAAATTAGGGTTTTGGTTCTCTCAAGGAATTTGGGGTTTTCAATGGTTCAATCAAGTCTCAAGGGCCTATATACATCCTCAAGCACCTACATGCAGAGTTTCAAGACTCACAATGCCAATTTGCACAGTCAAAAGCTCCATTTGACCCACAGTCAACTGCAGGGGCAAAATGGTCATTTTGTAGTCAAAAGTCAGAATTTTTGGTCAACATCTTATTTTGAGTTCACAATCATCATTTGATCAAGTCTTGATCATGATTCCACAAGAATAGCTCAAAAATCATCAAGATGCAAAAAGTTACTATTTTTGGACAGCAGAAAAGTCAACTGTATCTTGACCAGGGCATAACTTTTCATGGTTTGTCAGAAAAATCCCATCCAATGCTCATTTTGAAGAGGATGTAATATCCTATAATCCATATTCACACTCCAAGTTCAAGAAATTCTCTCACAAGAAGTTACCAATTTTTACATTATAGGTCAAATTCAAAAGTCAACAAAAGTACACTTTAAGTCAAAGGCCATAACTTGAGATTGGTAAATCCAAATGACATGGGACCAAAGGCATTGGTTAGAGGACTTCAAGAGCTTTCCAAAATGTCCAAGAACATGGTCATATGATCAAAATTGAGCAAGTTGTGCATTGGAGAAGTTGGGAAATTTTTATGAATTTGCAAAAGTCAACTTTGCCCAAAACACCTTCTTTTTGCTAATGGGCCTCAAATCTCTTCTTGAAACTTTACCCATGACCTATGCACGACCCATCAAGCTTAATTGGATTTATTTTCTTAATTTTATTGATTAATTGGATTTTTAATTGATATTAATTTATTTAATTAATTTAAGTTATAGGAAAATAGAAGATTTGATTTTTTCAATCAACTTGTGAAGCAAATCTGATCAAAACATGCTGGCAAATTCGTGCACAAAGTCAAAGATACAAAAAATCCAAAATTGGCAACTTTGTTCAATCATGAAGAATAAAAAATATTTGATTTCCAATCAAAGATCTAAACATCAATGCAATGGATATTGGCCCAAGTTTTTGACCTAATTCAATTGCCTTATACATATGCAAGCTAACCCTGACCTAATGAACGTGAAAAAAACTGCAGAAACAACCCTGCCATATTCAAGAAATTCCAAGAAAATTGAAAACTGATTTTTGCATTCTAGGTCGATTCAAGGGTTTTTGTTGATTCTAATACATTGCAGGAGGTCCCAGGGACGTTTTGCAATCCAATTCAGGCATCAAAGCTTAAAGAATCAAGGAATACATAACCACTGTTTGGCTTTTTTATTCAGAATCGTATTTCTTAATTCATGCATATTTAACATGATTTTGTGTTTGATTTGTGTTGCTAGGAACCATACGAAGCTAATGGCATAATTTAATTGAGTTATAACGCCCTGAATCAAAAGATGCCATGATCAATTTCTAGGGTTCTTAAGCTTTGAATTAGGGCTTTCTGAACCAGGCAAAATTAGGACTAATAAGACATATGATTGAACTCGTGTGGCCTAGACGAATATGATTCACCCCTCGCGAAATATTTATATTTGCTGGATTGCTAATCGCTATTTTTCCTTGCAGTATATAGTGGGGGTTAAAAACCCCCACTATCTGATTCTATTTTATACAGGTCCAAGGTTGAAGACGAGGGCGTGTTGTCACCTGATTGGCCAGTTTTAAATTTTGGCGCGTTTTTTTTCATAATTTCAGCATATTAATTGATTTTTACATATTATGTTTGTTTGTTATTCTCATAATGAATAAACGCGCTAGTTGGATTGGCAAGCAGCTGGCCTGGAAGCATTGGGACCTGGGTTCGAATCCCAGGTCCCCCAAAACAATTATTTGTTTTCTTTCTGTAGGTGATCCCATGTGCCCTCCAACGCATGATCCACCATACACCTCAAAAATCAGTGCGCCAGATGTCATCAAACTAAAATCCAATGGACAAGAGTGGAATCCTCACCATAGTCCCTAGTCAACCAGCGCATGGATAATCTCAATAGTCAACGTGGCTGGAACATTGTTGGGCCTGAAAATTTCCAGAATCACCTTCTCTTTGGGCCAACACCCCCTGGGGTTATTTCTTTTTCTCCTTTTATATTTTTCATTTAATTGTTTTACTAATTATTATTATTATTATTATTATTATTATTATTACTTAATTAACCCAATTAATTTTTTCATAATAAAATCAGAAAACTAAAATATAATATATTTTTTATTATTATTTATTAAAATTAATTTCACCCTTAATTAGTTATTTTGTAAATAAATACTAACATAATTAATTTATTTAGCTAATTAGGTTAACTTTAATATTTTCACAATAAATCTAAAACTAATGTAGAATTAGGGTTTCTTGACAATTTTGACCAGCTTTTATTTATTTCCTTAAAACATAAAAAACTCAAAAAATATTTCTTTCTTTTAATTAATTAATTAGTCTAGGTTTAATTTAATTAAATGCAAAAAATCATAAAAAACTCTTTCTTTCTCAAAAAAGGGTCAAAACCCTAAAACTTCTCCGATTCAATTTTTCCCTCGCGCATATTATTTTTGATTCATTATTTTTTATTCCAATTATGTAATTGCTCCGAGGATGTAATAACTTTAATTAGGACTTTTTATCGCTTTTATTTAATTTTCCGCAATTTACTTTTCAAGGGTTTGCTTTTGGCGATGTAAATACCCGACGCCTTGTAATAGTTTAGTTTTATTTTTCCGCAACTATTAAACTGCTAGATGTATGCTAATTAGGCTATGCATGACAAGACTTATCTCTTAAATTAAAATCAATCGTAGCTCACTATAACATGTACAAAGATAACATAACTGAAACCTGACACACGTGCACATGCCACTCTTAGGGTACGCCTCACTTGGTTGCCTCGACGTGGTCATTGAGTATAGGGTGTTTTAGAGGTCGCCCTCCTGTCTAAAGATCAAAAGTTGCCTCGAAACGGTTGCCTCGACGAAAAAATGATCTAGGACATTAGGGTTACCGCTATGGCGTCCTACCATTGCTTTAGTGACCACATGTCCCATTAATCGAATTGACCCGAAACTCCAACGACGGTGCTACCTACTTCTCAATAGTGGGATAGTACTGTCTAAAGGACATTTACACAGCTTAATTTCTTTTGAGTAGGTAGAGGTTCTCAGGTACTTGCTCTTTCAAAACAAAAATACTTTTCGCACCTACACTTTTCTGACAAAAGTTTTCAAACAACACTTCATACACTCTTGAGGACAGATACAAGAGTTAAATCGAAGTTTTCAAACAAAACTCTTTTCAAAACCCACAAACACAAGAAAAGAAAAATCTTTTTGAAAACATAGTGAGCAAGTACCTAAGAGCCCGTGGATAACCACAGATAGAAAGGGTGCTAACACCTTCCCTTTCTATAATCTACCTCCCGAACCCGAGAAACATCTCGAAAAGGAATTTTGCTGTGCTTTTTTCCTTTCCTTGTTGGAGAAAATAAAAGACGGTGGCGACTCTTGCTTACCGCGACATTTCGCGAACCAGCATTCTAAAACAGTTAGTTCTATTTCCACCGATCACAGAACTGGCGACTTTGCTGGGGAGTATTTATAAGTGAGGTGTACCTTAGGATTAGATCACCATGTTTTCAATTGTATGCCTTGTATGCTTTAATTTCGTGGGCTTGTATTGGAGTTTTATAGATCCTAACTCGGATCTGGGGATACCCTTTAGAAGTAGCAACAAACTGTGAGGGAACTGTGCGGGGTATACCGACATGGTTGAAGTAGTAGCTACGTTGATGTGGCACTTTGGTGAGTACCGATAACCCTTGAGTCAAGTCAAGGAGAGTACGGGGCCGCCGCGTGGTGTCGTGAAGCATAAACTGACCTTAGAACCTTACTTGACCATCTTGGTCTTTTTAGGGGTAGTGAGATGACCGACTTTGGTGCAGTCCGAAGTTGGTAGATACTCGATACTACACTCATTGAGGGTTGTTTTCTTGGAATATTTTGGTCGCCAGTTAAGTGGCTAAATCAAAACAATGAACATAGAAAATAATCCAATGATATTGAGCTCCTTAGAACCCAGTTACTATTTTCTAGGACAGGTCTTAACCAACTGAAACTGAAAGAGGGTAGTACCTAAACTTCATGCTGGCCTGAAACCAAGGGCTCTTTTGGGTGACTTGTGTGCCTTTACCATGTTTGCCTTTTGTGAATACTTGTGGTGTGCCTTTACCATGACATCATACCATCATAACATTGCATACATCCTGCATAAGGACTAACCCATTTCAAGGATCTCAAGGGTTTGTGATGTAGGTCATGATGAACCAAATGTCTAGCAAGGGGCAAAGGGGATATATTTTCCTCTAGCCAAGGTTGTTTGGAGATCAAAACACGATAACTTGAGTCAGGGGCTATGACCCACTCGATATGGTGAGCTTGACTCTTGAAGAAGGACTCTCAACAACATGAAGCTCCTTCAATCAAGCTACCAGATTCAAACTCTAACAGTTTCTTTGTTTACCCCGCGAGATCCTTGAAAACATTGCATGCATAAATCATACGCATTTCATTTCACCATATGCATAATAGGTACCCCTTTTACAAGTCACTTATCTTCTTCGCTGTTTATTTCAGCAATCATCATGTCTATTGAACCTTCCACTGAACAAGCTATCAAGGCCCTCTAGGCCCAGAATGCCCAGTTCCAAGAGTTGGTTATGAGCCTATCCCAGGTTCAACAGGATTTGAAGACTCTGATTCTGAAAGATAGGAAGAAGAAGAAGAAGAGGACCGTCTTGTTCAACACTGGATGCAAATTTGGGAATGGACTGTAGAATGAGGTTGAGCTGACTACCTCATCTGTAGGAAAAGACAGTCCACAAGAGAGAAGGGTTCCTAGTCCCGTAGTCTCCGACAACGAGACAGATTATGATGAAGAACAGTATCCTCCTGCTGAGGATAGGTACAAACAGCTGGAGGACCGCTTAAGTGCTATGGAGATACAGAATGTGCCCGGGTTAGACTTTGGAGACCTAGGCTTATCCTCTAGGGTGGTGATTCCCCATAAGTTTAAGGCACCTGCCTTTGCCAAGTATGACAGAGCTTCCTGCCCAAAGCTGCACCTCCGGTCGTATGTAAGGAAGATCCAGCCTTACACAGCTGATAAGAATTTGTGGATCCATTTCTTTCAGGACAGTCTTTCAGGGACTTAGCTTGAGTGGTTCTATCAGCTGGATGGATCCAGTATCCGTAACTGGGAAGATTTGGCTACTGCATTCTATAAGCAGTATCAATATAACTCCGACCTCGCTCCTACGCGTACCTAACTCCAGGGTATGTCAATAGGGACGGGTGAAGGATTTAAAGAGTATGCTCAAAAATGGAGAGACCTTGCCGGAAGGGTGCAACCACCTTTAACTGATCGTGAACTCGTCGATATGTTTCTGGGCACCCTGTCTGGTCCATTCTTTAATCATCTGATTGGAAACTCTTCAGCCGGGTTTACAGACCTTATCTTGACTGGGGAGAGAATTGAAGCTGGCATTAAAAGCGGGAAGATTCAAGAAGCTACACCTTCCAATGCTCAGAAAAAGCCCTACAATGGGAAGAAAGAGTCCAATGCTGTGTATGGTCAAAAGAGTCTTCATGACCAATGCGTAGGAGAAATCTTGATCTCTAATCCTACGCCTGCTCAACAAAGACAGGGGCATCAACGTAAGGAGGTCGCACCTAAAAGACAATTCACTAAGATCAACATGTCACTGACTCAAGTGCTACAGCAAATGTTGAAGGCAGGGCTGATTACATTAAGGGCTCCTCTCCGGAATCCAAACACTTCCACTCCTACCTATCATCCCAATGAAAGGTGTGCATACCACTCTGACAGTCCGGGACATGACACAAACAACTGTTGGGCCCTGAAGAATAAGGTTCAAGACATGATTGATGCCAAAGAAATCCAGTTTGACCCTCCAGAGACTCCAAACATAATCACTGCTCCTATGGCAAATCATTGAAGGCTTTTGTTTTATTGGAATTTTCAAGTTGTATTTTTCTTTGCTTATTCAAACAATTATTGTCATGGCAAACTTTTTATTTCATTAATGCATCGCATATGTCTGTTTTGAATCAATCCATTCGTATTCACTATATTCAAATTGCTTTCATTTTTTTTGTGATGTTCAACTCTCGATTAAAAAATTCTAAGCCTTTTGAGGGAGGATGACGAAAACGATACCACGATCTTTACAGTATGCTTTTGAATAGACCCTGCTGACGATGTACAGGAATTGTTTCAAATCCTAAACAGTGGAGTTATAAGGAAGATAACCCCTAGTCAACCCCTTTGAGCCAAAGAAGTTGGAGTTTTTCTTTTCACAAATTAAAACCCTTAATTATAACTAGGGGCGGGGTAGTTCTCTCAGTTGATCCAGGTGCACAATGAATGGCATCAAAGAAGTCCTTCCGAAACAAAAGACGGTGATGGTTCCCTATAATCGTAAGGACAGGCAGTCATTATCTCTCAAAATAAAAGCCTAATAAGTCAAAACCTATGAAGGAGACTTACAAAAAACTGGGGCATCCCGCTGACTGTAATCACAAAAGAAACAATTCAGGCAAAAAGACAGGGATAATAAAATCGAAAAGAAAGAGGTCCTACTAACCCTCGACAACAAAAAATGACTGCCTGTTCAAAATAAATTGTCAGTATCTGAACCATCACTGGTATGTCAGAGCAAAGACTCAAGCAAGATCCAATGCACGATCAACTGAGTTTAGGATCGAAGAACATCACGAAGAGGGGGTGGGTACAAATAAAATTTGAGCCTTTATCCTTTGTTTCTTAAACCGTGAACCAGGCCACGTTATAACCCTTAAAAGTCCTAGCTGAAGCATGGGTTAGTTCGAAAGCATACTGTTACAAAATGTATCCTGACTCCTGTAGGGCTTGCTGTAAAATCCTGAGTTGACATCACATTTTACAAAAAATCACTTGTTTTATTGAAAACTGCATTTTCAAAAAACTTCAAGACAGACATAAGCTTTGCATTCTTAAAATAACATTGCTTGCATATGACTATTTGTTCAAACAGCAGAGAAATTCGCACGACGAATATCCAGTGAACAAAAAACATTTTCAATAAAAAAGGATCACCTCAAGTGGAACAACACTTCCAACCAAGGGGCAGACATAAGCATGGTCCATCATCTGGGGCAGTTAAGTCAAGATTCAAGGAATCTCTCAAAATGCCAAACAGCCAGGGGCAAATCTCCGCCTGAGTCACTTGGGGCATTGGACATGAATTCCAGCAACGAATCTTGCATGATCAGACATCTCCTGGTAGTATGGCAACACAACACTGTCGACAATGACAACTCCCTACATCCTGAGAGCGTGGACATAGTCAAAAAGTACTATGCATAATCAAAGACCCGCTAGGTTGACTGACCTAGGCAAAAATAAGGGCTTCCCGGCGAACTAAAAGGGTTCGGGCAAAAATAAGGGATGAAAAAAAAAATGTACACCCGGCAAGTCGAAAACCTGAAAAGGCGGCTTAGGCAAAAAAGGGTATCCCGATGGACTGAAAACCCGAAAGGGCGGTCCAGGCAAAAATTAGGGATCAAAGCGTACGACTATGTCCCGTCATCTCGTCACTTGCCTACCAGAAGAAGATTTATCAATCGGCAGTTATCAAGCACCTCCACAGGTACCTTCTCCCACAAAAGCTGGGGCAATAAGAATTGTCCGAACTGTATAAGCTGCTCTGTCCTCCAGGTACAAGGTAGATTCAGCTGAAGAACAGGGCTAAGATACTTTCACTCCCCGCAGAGTAGGACAGTAATGGAAGCTCTCCCCACTGAGACTTGTAACTACGGACGAATCAATAATGCTCTCCCCAAGCAGAGTTGATTTACCATTAGCACTGAAAAGGCTTAATATTCCCGACAGTCTTAATATTCCTCGACAGAGTATAAGAATGTTCCCCGGTGGAATACAAGATACCCCCAGTGGAGCCATTTCCCAGTGCAGTCTAAAAAAGCTTCCCTGCCAGAGTCGAATCATCTTACCCAGTAGATTCTGGAAGCTTGTCCCCTGTAGAGTACAAATGCATCTCCTCAGCCAAATTCAGAGGTTATCTCCACAAGAGTCTAACTGGGTTATCCTCAGCAAGTTGCAACGGAAAGATCATCCTCGGCAAAGTTCTTTCTATCCTCAGCGAAATTCTTTCTATCCCCAACGGAGCTTATCAACGGAATCCCCAGTGGAGTTATCGTTAAAATTCTCAGCAAAGCATCTCCTCCCCACAGAGTATTCCCCGCAGAGTAATCTCTTCATCAAGTTTATTCCCCAACGGAGTCATCCTCTCCTGCAGGTTTATTCTCACAATCATCTTCGTTCACCATCCCCAGTGGAAGCAAAGAATTCAACTTCATTCTCCAGCAGCTCCGGGATTTATTTTCCCCAGCTAAAACATCACATTTTCATACATCATGATACATTCATATACGCATCACACGAGTAAAATCTCGTTTATGTTGAGAACATCATTGCTTGATCCATCTCATGCATTGCATGTGACTGACCTTTACCTTTCAGGAAAGATGCAGTTAAGTTCTCAGCTTAGTCGAAGATCTGACCAGTTCTTAAATCTCAATCGGATTATCCTCGGTTGAAGTTCAGATAAGGTTCTCAATCTCGACAGTTTCTCTACATCATATGGTGGACAAGTAATATAACCTCAACGGTATACTCCATTGAGTAAGAGTCAGTTCCTAGATCTTGATGTCCTCCTCCGTCATAGTATGTACCAGTTCTATAACCTCAGCGGTTTACTCCATTGAGCAAGAGATAGTTCAGATGTGACCCAAGTATGACGACATTCTGATACTTATTCCAGATTCCTTCTAGAGATGGTTCAGATGTGACCCAGATATGGCGACATTCTGATACTTATTCCAGATTCCTTCTAGAGATGGTTCAGATGTGACCCAAGCATGGCGACATTCTGATACTTATTCCAGATTCCTTCTAGAGATGGTTCAGATGTGACCCAAGCATGGCGACATTCTGATACTTATTCCAGGTTCCTTCTAGAGATGGTTCAGATGTGACCCAAGCATGGCGACATTCTGATACTTATTCCAGGTTCCTTCTAGAGATGGTTCAGATGTGACCCAGATATGGCGACATTCTGATACTTATTCCAGATTCATTCAAGAGACAATCCAGATACGATCCAGATTCGGATGTCATTCTGTCACTCACTCAGATACAGTATGGATACACCCCAGACTCGACGATCATTCTACTACTCATTCAGACGTCAGCAATTAGATACAGACTATATACTCTCCAAACACGAAAGCCATTCTATTTCTCATTCAGATTCAACTATCAACTTCAAGTGCAGATACACTCCGGACACGGAAGTCATTCTGTCACTTATCCAGATACCAGTTACAGTACAGATACGTTCGAGACATGGAAGTCATTCTGCTACTCATACAGATCTCAATTTCAAATACAGTTCAGATACGATCCAGATTTGGATGTCATTCTGTCACTCATGTTTCAGATGCGCTCCAGAGGCAGACACAATTCTGACAATCATCCAATTCAGTCAAAGGAGAAAAATCCAGTCAATGGAGAAAAATTCAGTCAATGGAGACAAAATCAGTTAAATCGATTCCTAAATATTTTTCTGTGGCCAACCCGTCAATGAAGACAACCCGTCAATGAAGACACCCCGTCAACGAAGACAACTCGTCAATGAAGACAACCTGTCAACAAAGACAAAACTACCTACCAACAATATCCAGATGGCATCTATAAGCCCATCCTACTATCCATCATCTCTCCAAATGGCATCTGTAAGCCCATTCCCGACATCACATTGCTGATACTACACCAGGCGAGTGCAAATTTCTGGGCACTTTAGTGTTCAATCATCTTCCACCTTCGGATCACGAAAGGCACGCAAGCCAATCTACATCCTCAGGTTTAATAAGATTGAACAGGGGCAACTGTTGTACTCCAAAATTTTCCCTCCCATATCTCTTAAGATTTGTCAAGAATGATCTTCAAATTGTTCAAGATTTCTCAAGAGTTGTACAGCCCAAGCACCTCCTAAGACAATTGAAATTAAGGTTTTGGTTCTCTCAAGGAATTTGGGGTTTTCAATGGTTCAATCAAGTCTCAAGGGCCTATATACATCCTCAAGCACCTACATGCCAAGTTTCAAGACTCATAGTGCCAATTTGCACAGTCAAAAGCTCCATTTGACCCACAGTCAACTGTAGGGGCAAAATGGTCATTTTGCAGTTAAAAGTCAGAATTTTTGGTCAACATCTTATTTTGAGTTCACAATCATCATTTGATCAAGTCTTGATCATGATTCCACAAGAATAGCTCAAAAATCATCAAGATGCAAAAAGTTACTATTTTTGGACAGTAGAAAAGTAAACTGTATCTTGACCAGGGCATAACTTTTTCATGGTTTTTCAGAAAAATCCCATCCAATGCTCATTTTGAAGAGGATGTAATCTCCTACAATCCATATTCACACTCCAATTTCAATAAATGCTCTCACAAGAAGTTACCAATTTTTACATTATAGGTCAAATTCAAAAGTCAACAAAAGTACACTTTAAGTCAAAGGCCATAACTTGATATTGGTAAATCCAAATGACATGGGACCAAAGGCATTGGTTAGATGACTTCAAGAGCTTTCCAAAATGTCCAAGAACATGGTCATATGATCAAAATTGAGTAAGTTGTGCATTGGAGAAGTTGGGAAATTTTTATGAATTTGCAAAAGTCAACTTTGCCCAAAACACCTTCTTTTTGCTAATGGGCCTCAAATCTCTTCTTGAAACTTTACCCATGACCTATGCACGACCCATCAAGCTTAATTGGATTTATTTTCTTAATTTTATTGATTAATTGGATTTTTAATTGTTATTAATTCATTTAATTAATTTAAATTATAGGAAAATAGAAGATTTGATTTTTTCAATCAACTTGTGAAGCAAATCTGATCAAAACATGTTGGCAAATTCGTGCACAAAGTCAAAGATACAAAAAATCCAAAATTGGCAACTTTGTTCAATCATGAAGAATAAAAAATATTTGATTTCCAATCAAAGATCTAAACATCAATGCAATGGATATTGGCCCAAGTTTTTGACCTAATTCAATTGCCTTATACATATGCAAGCTAACCCTGACCTAATGAACGTGAAAAAAGCGGCAGAAACAACCCTGCCATATTCAATAAATTCCAAGAAAATTGAAAACTGATTTTTGCATTCTAGGTCGATTCAAGGGTTTTTGTTAATTCTAATACATTGCAGGAGGTCCCAGGGACGTTTTGCAATCCAATTCAGGCATCAAAGCTTAAAGAATCAAGGAATACAGAACCACTGTTTGGCTTTTTTATTCAGAATCGTATTTCTTAATTCATGCATATTTAACATGCTTTTGTGTTTGAATTGTGTTGCTAGGAACCATACGAAGCTAATGGCATAATTTAATTGAGTTATAACGCCCTGAATCAAAAGATGCCATGATCAATTTCTAGGGTTCTTAAGCTTTGAATTAGGGCTTTCTGAACCAGGCAAAATTAGGACTAATAAGACATATGATTGAACTCGTGTGGCCCATACGAACATGATTCACCCCTCGCGAAATATTTATATTTGCTGGATTGCTAATCGCTATTTTTCCTTGCAGTATATAGTGGGGGTTAAAAACCCTCGCTATCTAATTCTATTTTATACAGGTCTAAGGTTGAAGACGAGGGCGTGTTGTCACCTGATTGGCCAGTTTTAAATCTTGGCGCGTTTTTTTTCATAATTTCAGCATATTAATTGATTTTTACATATTATGTTTGTTTGTTATTCTCATAATGAATAAACGCGTTAGTTGGATTGGCAAGCAGCTGGCCTGGAAGCATTGGGACCTGGGTTTGAATCCCAGGTCCCCCAAAACAATTATTTGTTTTCTTTCTGCAGGTGATCCCATGTGCCCTCCAACGCGTGATCCACCATACACCTCAAAAATCAGTGCGCTAGATGTCATCAAACTAAAATCCAATGGACAAGAGTGGAATCCTCACCATAGTCCCTAGTCAACCAGCGCATGGATAATCTCAATAGTCAACGTGGCTGGAACATTGTTGGGCCTGAAAATTTCCAGAATCACCTCCTCTTTGGGCCAACACCCCCCTGGGGTTATTTCTTTTTCTCCTTTTATATTTTCCATTTAATTGTTTTACTAATTATTAATATTACTATTATTACTTAATTAACCCAATTAATTTTTTCATAATAAAATCAGAAAACTAAAATATAATATTTTTTATTATTATTTATTAAAATTAATTTCACCCTTAATTAGTTATTTTGTAAATAAATACTAACATAATTAATTTATTTAGCTAATTAGGTTAACTTTAATATTTTCACAATAAATCTAAAACTAATGTAGAATTAGGGTTTCTTGACAATTTTGACCATCTTTTATTTATTTCCTTAAAACATAAAAAACTCAAAAAATATTTCTTTCTTTTAATTAATTAATTAGTCTAGGTTTAATTTAATTAAATGCAAAAAATCATAAAAAACTCTTTCTTTCTCAAAAAAGGGTCAAAACCCTAAAACTTCTCCAATTCAATTTTTCCCTCGCGCATATTATTTTTGATTCATTATTTTTTATTCCAATTATGTAATTGCTCGAGGATGTAATAGCTTTAATTAGGACTTTTTATCGCTTTTATTTAATTTTCCGCAATTTACTTTTCAAGGGTTTGCTTTTGGCGATGTAAATACCCGACGCCTTGTGTTGTACCCCAAAATTTGCCCTCCCATATTCTTCAAGAATTGCAAAGAGCAAGCTTCAAAATTTCCCCAAGGGTTGCACAGTTCAAGGGCCTCCTAACAGTCAAAGATTAGGGTTTTGGCTCTGACAAAGAAAATGAAGTTTCCAAGGGTCCAATCAAGTCCCACATGCTTATAAACATGGTCAAGCATCCTCATACCAAGTTTCAAGACTTACAGCACAAAATTGCACAGTCAAAAACCCTAATTGCACTACAGTCAACTGTAGGGGCAAAATGGTCATTTGACAGTCAAAAGTTCAAATTTTTGGTCAGCATCTCATTTTGAAGCCACAAACATCATTTGATCAATGCTTGATCATGATTCTCAAAGCTTGGCTCAAAAAGTCTCAAGATGCAAAAGTTTCCATATTTGGACAATTGAAAAAGTCAACTGTAACTTGACCAGGGCATAACTTACACATGGATTATCAGAAAAACTCCATCCAAAGCTCATTTTGAAGAGAAAGACATTTCCTACAACTCCTCTTCACACTTCAAGTCCAAGAAATGCTCTCACAAAAAGTTATCAATTTCAACATTATAGGTCATTTTCAAAAGTCAACAAAAAGGGACTTTAAGTCAAAGGCCATAACTTGAGATTGGTAAATCAAAATGACATGGGACCAAAGGCATTGGTTAGAGGACTCAAAGACCTTTCAAAAATGTCCAAGAACATGAGCAAATCCTAAACTTTGAGCAAGTTATGCCTTGTAGAAGTTGGGAAATATTTGGATATTTTGAAAAGTCAACATTGCTTCAAAAGTCTTAAAAATGCTAATGGGCCTCTTTTTCTTTCAAGAATCATTATCCAAAGCATGTGCACGACCATTTGGCCCAAAGGGAAGTTTTTTTATCATTTTTATTTATTTATTTGAATTTTTAATTGCTAAATATTCATTTAATTAATTAAAATATATGAAAAATACTAAACCTAACTTTTTAAATCTTTTTGTGCATGGAATAGGCTTAAGATTTCGTGCATGATCAGATTTGGAAAGAATTATGGTGATTGAACATGATTTGGTAGCAAATATGCATGAAAAGATTGGAAAATTATGGCATGGAAAATCAAATATTTTCCCATCAATTCATGGATCCTTTGGCTCAGATTTTTTACCCTAATCATTCACACATATATACCAATGCCAACCCTAATGTTCATAACCACAAGGCTGCGCAGAAACTCCATAACCAAACTTGAGTTTTTTGACAAAAATTCCAATACTGAAAACTAGGTTCTAGGGCGATTCAAGCCAAAATAATTGTTCCATTGGCTTGCTGAGACATCAAGGAAGGTGTCTGGATCAATATCATAGCATGAAACATCAAGAATTGGTATATCAGAGTCAAGCTTTTCACGAAAATTTCCATAATCGAATCATGAATTTCATGCATTTTTCGTGTGTTTTCTTTATTGATTTACATTGAGTGATTGATTCTAAAGCTAACTGCATATTTTAATTGAGTTTTTGTGCCAAATTAGAGGATTCACCATTGATACAGGTTAGGGTTACCAAGCTTTCAAATTGGGCGTTTCTAAATGCTGTAAAATTGGAACACCATAACACCATGGTTGAATTCAGCATGCTTGGACGATTCTAAAGCAATCCTCGCGCCTAATTTATATAATACCATGGCCTAATCGCTATTTTGAAAACAAGCATATTTTGGGGGGGTTTAAAACCCCCGCTAACTTCTTTTATATTTTCAGGAAAAACAAAACGAAGAAGAAGATGATGAAGTGTCCAGCAATGGTTGGGTCATTTAAATTCCTCGCGCGTTTTTTTTTTTATACTTTTTGAGCCACTGACCACTTTTCTCTTATAACAATTATTTGTCATTATATAATAAAAGCGTGCGTTTGGTTCAGGTGGTAAGCAAGCGTATTGGTGACCTTCAGGACCTGGGTTCGATCCCAGGTCCCCATCCCTTTCCTTATATTTTTCTTCTAATTGTCATCCTATGCAGTTTCAATACAAGAAGTCCACCATGCAACTTACAATCCAGCTTGCCACGCACATACCAAGATCAATCAAAGGCCTATGATCTGAGGAACATGATGGACATGAGTCAACGCCTATGCACGCTCGCTGAGAAGTCAACAAGGCCAAAGAGTCATTGGGCCTAAAATGTTACAATTATACCTCTCAATTGGGGACAGAACCCCCCAAGGTATTGTATTTCTTCTCTTTTCTTTATTTTATTTATTTCAATTATTGCTTTTTTTAATTAATTCCTTTAATTTAATTATTTTCATAAAAATATAAAAATAATAGAAAAATCAGAAAAGACAAAAAATTTAAAATATATTTATTTAATTAATATTTTTGTAAGTAAATATCCTTAATTAATTTGGTTTTTTTAAATTAGGTTTAATTTTAGTATCTTTTTCTTAATAAATCAAAAATTTGTAGAATTAGGGTTTGTATCAATTTTTATCCTTTTTCTTTTCTTTTCACCATAATTAATTATTTATTTTTATAAATCAAATTGCATTAATTAAATTAGGTTTAATGGTAGATAATTGTCATATTTTCTTAATAAATAAAAGTTGTAGAATTAGGGTTAATTTCTCAATTTCATTTAATTCACATAAAAAACCATAAATACCAAAATCTCAAAAACAATTTCTCTTCCTTTTTTTATTTCATTAATTTAATAATCATAACTTAATTTCATTAAAAAGGGTCCAACGCCCTCGCTTGCGATTTTTTTATTTTCTTTGCGCATTTTATTTATTTCCTTCTTTTAAATATTTATGTAACTCTCCCGAAGCCGTGTAAATTAAATTTCTCGCACTTTACTTTATTTATTTACTTTCTGTCAAATCGGGTCCTGGACTTTAATTTTGGCGATGTGGACCCGCGCCTTTGTAATAGTTTAGGAATTTTAATTTCCGCATCTTTTTAACTGTTAATAAATGCATGCAAGAACGAAATGACAAAAATAAAAACAAACGCGTAGATCACTTATGACATGACAAGACAAAATAAGTGAAAACGACACACAAATCACACACCACCCCTAGGGTACGCCTCACTGTTGCCTTGCCTCGAAAGGTGATCGTCGAGTAGAGGATGTCTTAGTAAGTCCTCATGATCCGGGAACCTGGCATGAGGGTAGCTTCTAAGGTATCTTCCCATTGCTCCGGTGATCACCATGCCCCGAACCTCGAATTGACCCGAACACCTCCAACGGTGGTGCTACCTACCTCTCAATGGTGGGATGGCACTACTTTAAAGGACATTTACACAGACGAATTCCTTAGGGTAGGTAGACGACTCTAGATACTTGCTCTAATTTCAAAAACAAATCAAAAATACTTTTCACACCGACACTTTTCAAAAAGCTTTCGAAAGCAACTTTTCAAACACTCTTGAGGACCGATACGAGAGTCGAACTGGAATTTTCAAAGAAACTTTTTAAAACCCACAGTTGAAAAGCAAACAAACCATTTTTGAAAACACAATGAGCAAGTATCTAAGAGCCCATGGATAACCATGGATAGAAAGGGTGCTAACACCTTCCCTTTCTATAATCTACCTCCCGAACCGAGAGCAATCTCTATAAGGAATTTTTCTGTGCTTTTGTCCTTTCCATTTGGAGAAAATAAAAGACGGTGGCGACTCTTGCTTCCGCGACATTTCGCGAACCAGCGTTAAACAGTCAGTTCCAGATCCACCAATCACAGAACTGGCGACTCTGCTGGGGAATTGGGATGTACTTTATAAAGTGAGGTGTACCTTAGGGTAGTTCATAACTGTGTTTTCAATTGTATTGCTTTGTTTGCTTTAAATTGTGGGTTTCGTCTTGGGAGTTCTATAGATCCTAACCCGGATCTGGGGATACCTTCTTAGAAAGTAGCAACAAGGCTGTGAGGGAACTGTGCGGGGTATACCGACATGGTTGAAACAGTCTGCTACGTTGATGTGGCACTTTGGTGTGTACCGGTAACCCTTGAGTTTAGTCAAGGAGAGTACGGGGCCTCCGCGTGGTATCGTGAAGCATCAACAAACCTTAGGAACCTTAATTGAACTATCTTGGCCTCTTTAGGGTAGTGAGATAACTGACTTTGGTGCAGTCCGAGGTTGGTTGATACTCGATACTACACTCAATTGAGGGTTGCTTTCCTGGAATATTTCGGTCGCCAGTTCAGTGGCTAAATCGAAATGATGAACAATGAAAGCAATCCCGTGATATTGGGACCCTTAGAACCCGGTTACTTCTAATAGGACAGGTTGAACTCACCAACTTCAAGAGGGTAATACCCAAACCCCATGCTGGCCTAAACTCTAAGGGTCTCTCTTGTGTGACTTGTGTGCCATCGTACTTGACTACTTGCATGCTTGTTGTCTGACACATGAACTACTTGCAGGTTTTGTTTATAGTCCTTAATTGGGACTCATAACAGGGTTCACTAAATTTCTTGCAGATAGTCCTTAATTGGGACTCATAACAGAGTATACTGAGTTTCTTGCAGGTTTTGTTTACAGTCCTTAATTGGGACTCATAACAGGGTTACTTACATTACCCCATGCATAGCATACCATCATACCATTGTATACATCCTGCATAAGGACTAATCCATTTCAAGGATCCCAAGGGTTTGTGATGCAGGTCATGATGAATCAAACTGCCCAGCAAAGGGCAAAGGGGATTTATTTTCCTCTAGCCAAGGTTGTCAGGGGCTATGACCCACTGGATATGGTGAGCCTTTGACCCTTGAAGAAGGACTCTCAACAATATGCAGTTCCTTCAATCAAGCTACCGGACCCAAATTCTAACAAATTTTCTTGTTTATCCCGCAAGGTCCTTGAAAACATTACATGCATGTCATACACATCATTGCATAACAGGTATCCTTGTTGCAGGTCACTTACCTTTCTCGCTGTTTATTTCAGTAATGGCTTCCCAACAAGATAACCAGGACCTTCTTGCTCAAGAGACTCGGTTCGGGGAAATCCTCCTGAATCTATCCAAGGGGCAGGAGGAGCTAAGGACACTTCTCATGGGGACGTTGGTCAGGAACAGCGCTGAGGACGAACGGCTGAAACATCTGCAAGCTGAAGTGGATGCAATGAGAGCCCAGATGCTGGGGCAGGTGACTATCATCCAAGACTTAGCTCAAAGACAAGATGAGCTCGAGGTCCTCGTCAACCGACTGCTTCGGGGTAACCAACTGGGGCAAACATCTAAGGTTGAAGGACCAGTCATCATTCAACCACCTTTGAGGCAAAAGGATAAGAGAGCTCCTCAAATGGCTTCAGTGTCACAAATTCAGCAGCAACCTCACCAGCTTCAGCCAGACAAGCCCAGGAGGCAATTCACCCAACTCAACATGTCGATGTTTCAAGCTTTACAACGCCTGTTGAGGTTGAATCTGATCACATTAAGGGCTCATCCCCGGAACCCCAACACAACATCTCCTATCTATGATCCCAATAAAAGGCGTGCCTACCACTCTGCCAGCCCAGGACATGATACAAATGAGTGTTAGGCTCTGAAGAACAAGATCCAGGACCTGATTGATGAAGGAGCATTGGAGTTCACACAAGATGGTCAGGCTGAGTTTTTCTACCATCCCTCCAAGGCTCATCATCTGAAGTAACAAGTCCTGAGATGATAAGATCTTTTGTCCATTAGAATTTTCAAGTTGTAATTTTCTTTTGTTCAAACATTTACTCATGTTAAACGTTGTTATTAATGCATCGCATATGTCTGTTTTGAAGCAATATATTCGTATTCACTATATGCAAATTATTTTCATATTTTTTCTGATGATCAATGCTCGATTAATAATTCTAAGCCTCTTGAGGGAGGATGACGAAAACGATACCACGATCTTTACAATATACTTTTGAACAGACCCCACTGATGAGGTACATGCATTGTTTCAATTCCTAAACACTGGAGTTATAAGGAAGATAATCCCTCGTCAACCCCTCTGAGCCAAAGAAGTAGGAGATTTTCTTCTCGAAAATTAAAACCCTTTATCATAACCTGGGGCAGGGTAGTCTTCTCAGTTGATCCAAGTGCATAACGAATGGCACCAAAAAGGTCCTTACAAAACAAAGAAAGACAATGATGGTTCCGAATAATCAATAAAGACAGACAGTCATTATCTTTCGAAATAAAAACCCAATAAGTCAAAACCTATGAAGGAGACTTACAAAACTGGGGCATCCCGCTGACTGTAATCACGAAAGAAACAGTTCAGGCAAAAAAACAGGGATAACGAAACCAAAAAAAAGAAGAAAGAGGTCCTACAAACCCTCAACCAAAAAAGGAAATGACTGCCTATTCAAAATAAACTGTCAATGTTCGAACCATCACCAGAATATCAGAGCAAAGACTCAAATAAGGTCTAACGCACGATCAACTGAGCTTAGGTTTGAAGAACATCACGAAGAGCGGGTGGGTACAAATAATTTGAGCCTTTATCCTTTGTTTCTTAAACCGTGAACCAAGCCACGTTATAACCCTTAAAAGTCCTAGCTAAAGCATGGGTTAGTTCGAAAGCATACTGTTACGAAAGGTATCCTGACTCCTTAAGGCCTACGGTAAATACGGAGTTGACATCACGTTTTACAAACATTCACTCGTTTTATGGAAAAGAATGCATTTTCAAAATCTTCAAGACAGACATAAGCTTTGCATTTTTGATATAACATTGTTTGCATATGACTATTTGTTTGAATAGCAGGGAAATTCGCATGATGAATACCTAGTGAACAAAAGCAATTCCAATCAAAGGGCATGGCATGACTATTGTCCATCATCTGGGGCAGTTAAGTCAAGATTCGGAGAATCTCTCAAATGTCAAATAGCCAGGGGCAAATCTCCGCCTGAGTCACCTGGGGCATTCCAACAACGAATCTTGCCTGATCAAACACCTTCTGCTGGCATGACAAAACCCTTCTAACAGGGGCAACTCCCTACATTCTGAGAGCGTGGATATAGTTGAAAAGAATACTACGCAAAATCAAAAACCCGCTAGGTTGACACACCTAGGCAAAAATAAGGGCTTCCCGGTGAACCAAAAGGGTTCGGGCAAAAATAAGGGATGAATATGAAAAATCTGTACACCCGGCAAGCCGAAAACCTGAAAAGGCGGCTTGGGCAAAAAAGGGTATCCCGATGGACTGAAAACCCGAAAGGGCAGTTCAAGCAAAAGTTAGGGATCAAAGCGTACGACTATGTCTCGACATCTTGTCACTTGCCTACCAGAAGAAGATTTGTCCGTCAACAACCATCAGCACCTCACAGGTCTTCTTCTCCAACCTCAGAATCAGGGGCAATATTGAGTTGTCCAAACGATCTAATCGCTCTGTCCGCCAAGGCATCAAGGTGAGTTCAGCTAAGGAACATAACCACTATACCTTAATTCCCCAGAAAGTGAGTCAGCAAGACAATACACTCTCCCCAAGCAAAGTTACAGTCAACCTTAAGAAAGTTGAGTATCCTCCAACAGATCTTAACATTCCTCAGCGCAGCATTCTTAAAAAGCATCCCCGGCAATCTTGGTCTAAAGATTGTTCCCCGGCGGTATATCAAACATTCAAAGGAATCAATTCCCCGATACAATTCAAAACTTCCCCAGGAGAGTCCAATCTAGTTCCCAAGGAAAGTTGGAATCCATCTCCTCAAGCAGTAAGCTTATCCCCAGTAGATTCTGGAAGCTTACCCTCGCAGAGCACGAATGCGTCTCCCGACTTTATTCAAAGAGTTATTTCCTTACTAGGATATAACTGGGTTATCCTCAGCCAAAAGCCACGGAAAGATCGTCCTCGACGAAGTCTTCTTATCCCCAGCAAAGTCTATTAACACTTCCAACACAATAATGGTATCCCCAGCGAAGTTACCATCAACATTTCAGCAAAGTATCTCTCTCCCCACAGAGTATGGTTTCCCAGCAAGATCGTTAGAGTACTGTTCTCCCCGCAGAGTAATCCATTCGCCAAGCTTATTCCCCAACGGAGTTATCTTCTCCTACCGGTATTCTTGCAACTATCATCCCCAGCGGAAGCAAAAATCTATTCTCCAACATCAGCCCAGGAGTGACTTCCCGGCACCCGTCAAGGATTTATTTTCCTAAGACGAAAAGATACATTCATAAACATCATATTTTCATACATTATAGCATGCATATACGCATCATATCCTAAAAATCTCATTTATGTTGAGAACATCATTGCTTGATTCATATCATGCATTACATATGACTGACCTTTACCTTTCAGGAAAGATCCAATTAAGTTCTCAGCAATATTTCAAGACCTTGACCGGTTCAGTTAAATCGACCCTAAGATTTTTCTGTTTCTTATCCAGTCCAAAGGCCTTCTCTGGTTCAGTCAGATTGACCCTAAGATCTCCCTGTTTCTTATCCAGTTGAAGACATTCAAGACCTAGACCGGTTCAGTTAAGTCGACCCTAAGACTTTTTCTGTTTCTTATCCAGTCCAAGGCCTTCTCTAGTTCAGTCAGATCGACCCTAAGATCTCCCTGTTTCTTATCCAGTTGAAGATTTCAAGACCTAGACCGATTCAGTTAATCGACCCTAAGATTTTCTATTTCTTATCCAGTCCAAGGCCTTCTCTAGTACAGTTAAATCGACCCCTAACAAGATTTCCCTGATAAAGACTCAGCAGAAGTTATCCAAGATTCTCTCAATGATTGCTGTTGAGGTTGTAGTCGCCTATGGTTCTCTCCCCGATACTGCGGAGGTAGTAATCATCCCCAGATTCGCTCAGCGTTACTGTTGAAGTCGAAGTCGTCCAAGATTCTCTCAATGATTGCTGTTGAGGTTGTAGTCGCCTATGGTTCTCTCCCCGATACTGCGGAGGTAGTAATCATCCCCAGATTCGCTCAGCGTTACTGTTGAAGTCGAAGTCGTCCAAGATTCTCTCAATGATTGCTGTTGAGGTTGTAGTCGCCTATGGTTCTCTCCCCGATACTGCGGAGGTAGTAATCATCCCCAGATTCGCTCAGTGTTACTGTTGAAGTTGAAGTCGTCCAAGATTCTCTCAATGATTGCTGTTGAGGTTGTAGTCGCCTATGGTTCTCTCCCCGATACTGCGGAGGTAGTAATCATCCCCAGATTCGCTCAGCGTTACTGTTGAAGTTGAAGTCGTCCAAGATTCTCTCAATGATTGCTGTTGAGGTTGTAGTCACCTATGGTTCTCTCCCCGATACTGCGGAGGTAGTAATCGTCCCCGGATTCTCTCAGCGATACTGTTGAGGTTGAAGTCATCCAAAGTTCTCTCACCATTCCTGTTGAGATAGTAACCATCCCTGGTTCATTCATCACCTTTTGAAGATCCAGATCCAGCTCCTGTAACCAGTCAGGACATATCTAGCTTGAAGACCAGCTCCCGTAACAGGTCAGGTAATCATTTTCTTTTGCAGGTACGCAAGTTCTCGCTAAGGAATCTCTTACGCGATCAACATCCAGATGGTATCTATAAGCCCATCCACCTTCCATCATCTCTTATCATGGCATCTATAAGCCCATCATCCTATCCATCAATCTCCAAATGGCATCTATAAGCCCATTCCCCCCATCGCACTACTATGTGAGTGCAAATTTCTGGGCACTCTAGTGTTCAATCATCTTCCACCTTCGGATTACGAAGGGCACGTCAGCCCATCTGCATCCTCAGGTCTAAGAAGATTGAACAGGGGCAACTGTTGTACCCCAAAATTTGCCCTCCCATATTCTTTAAGAAGTGCAAAGAGCAAGCTTCAAAATTTCCCCAAGGGTTGCACAGTTCAAGGGCCTCCTAACAGTCAAAGATTAGGGTTTTGGCTCTGACAAAGAAAATGAAGTTTCCAAGGGTCCAATCAAGTCCCACATGCTTATAAACATGGTCAAGCATCCTCATACCAAGTTTCAAGACTTACAACACAAAATTGCACAGTCAAAAACCCTAATTGCACTACAGTCAACTGTAGGGGCAAAATGGTCATTTGACAGTCAAAAGTTCAAATTTTTGGTCAGCATCTCATTTTGAAGCCACAAACATCATTTGATAAATGCTTGATCATGATTCTCAAAGCTTGGCTCAAAAAGTCTCAAGATGCAAAAGTTTCCATATTTGGACAATTGAAAAAGTCAACTGTAACTTGACCAGGGCATAACTTCCACATGGATTATCAGAAAAACTCCATCCAAAGCTCATTTTGAAGAGAAAGACATTTCCTACAACTCCTCTTCACACTTCAAGTCCAAGAAATGCTCTCACAAAAAGTTATCAATTTCAACATTATAGGTCATTTTCAAAAGTCAACAAAAAGGGACTTTAAGTCAAAGGTCATAACTTGATATTGGTAAATCAAAATGACATGGTACCAAAGGAATTGGTTAGAGGACTCAAAGACCTTTCCAAAATGTCCAAGAACATGAGCAAAGCCTAAAAATTGAGCAAGTTATGCCTTGTAGAAGTTGGGAAATATTTGGATATTTTGAAAAGTCAACATTGCTTCAAAAGTCTTAAAAATGCTAATGGGCCTCTTTTTTTTTCAAGAATCATTATCCAAAGCATGTGCACGACCATTTGGCCCAAAGGGAAGTTTTTTATCATTTTTATTTATTTATTTGAATTTTTAATTGCTAAATATTCATTTAATTAATTAAAATATATGAAAAATACTAAACCTAACTTTTTAAATCTTTTTGTGCATGGAATAGGCTTAAGATTTCGTGCATGATCAGATTTGGAAAGAATTATGGTGATTGAACATGATTTGGTAGCAAATATGCATGAAAAGATTGGAAAATTATGGCATGGAAAATCAAATATTTTCCCATCAATTCATGGATCCTTTGGCTCAGATTTTTTACCCTAATCATTCACACATATATACCAATGCCAACCCTAATGTTCATAACCACAAGGCTGCGCAGAAACTCCATAACCAAACTTGAGTTTTTTGACAAAAATTCCAATACTGAAAACTAGGTTCTAGGGCGATTCAAGCCAAAATAATTGTTCCATTGGCTTGCTGAGACATCAAGGAAGGTGTCTGGATCAATATCATAGCCTGAAACATCAAGAATTGGTATATCAGAGTCAAGCTTTTCACGAAAATTTCCATAATCGAATCATGAATTTCATGCATTTTTCGTGTGTTTTCTTTATTGATTTACATTGAGTGATTGATTCTAAAGCTAACTGCATATTTTAATTGAGTTTTTGTGCCAAATTAGAGGATTCACCATTGATACAGGTTAGGGTTACCAAGCTTTCAAATTGGGCGTTTCTAAATGCTGTAAAATTGGAACACCATAACACCATGGTTGAATTCAGCATGCTTGGACGATTCTAAAGCAATCCTCGCGCCTAATTTATATAATACCATGGCCTAATCGCTATTTTGAAAACAAGCATATTTTGGGGGGGTTTAAAACCCCCGCTAACTTCTTTTATATTTTCAGGAAAAACAAAACGAAGAAGAAGATGATGAAGTGTCCAGCAATGGTTGGGTCATTTAAATTCCTCGCGCGTTTTTTTTTTAAACTTTTTGAGCCACTGACCACTTTTCTCTTATAACAATTATTTGTCATTATATAATAAAAGCGTGCGTTTGGTTCAGGTGGTAAGCAAGCGTATTGGTGACCTTCAGGACCTGGGTTCGATCCCAGGTCCCCATCCCTTTCCTTATATTTTTCTTCTAATTGTCATCCTATGCAGTTTCAATACAAGAAGTCCACCATGCAACTTACAATCCAGCTTGCCACGCACATACCAAGATCAATCAAAGGCCTATGATCTGAGGAACATGATGGACATGAGTCAACGCCTATGCACGCTCGCTGAGAAGTCAACAAGGCCAAAGAGTCATTGGGCCTAAAATGTTACAATTATACCTCTCAATTGGGGACAGAACCCCCCAAGGTATTGTATTTCTTCTCTTTTCTTTATTTTATTTATTTCAATTATTGCTTTTTTTAATTAATTCCTTTAATTTAATTATTTTCATAAAAATATAAAAATAATAGAAAAATCAGAAAAGACAAAAAATTTAAAATATATTTATTTAATTAATATTTTTGTAAGTAAATATCCTTAATTAATTTGGTTTTTTTAAATTAGGTTTAATTTTAGTATCTTTTTCTTAATAAATCAAAAATTTGTAGAATTAGGGTTTGTATCAATTTTTATCCTTTTTCTTTTCTTTTCACCATAATTAATTATTTATTTTTATAAATCAAATTGCATTAATTAAATTAGGTTTAATGGTAGATAATTGTCATATTTTCTTAATAAATAAAAGTTGTAGAATTAGGGTTAATTTCTCAATTTCATTTAATTCACATAAAAAACCATAAATACCAAAATCTCAAAAACAATTTCTCTTCCTTTTTTTATTTCATTAATTTAATAATCATAACTTAATTTCATTAAAAAGGGTCCAACGCCCTCGCTTGCGATTTTTTTATTTTCTTTGCGCATTTTATTTATTTCCTTCTTTTAAATATTTATGTAACTCTCCCGAAGCCGTGTAAATTAAATTTCTCGCACTTTACTTTATTTATTTACTTTCTGTCAAATCGGGTCCTGGACTTTAATTTTGGCGATGTGGACCCGCGCCTTTGTAATAGTTTAGGAATTTTAATTTCCGCATCTTTTTAACTGTTAATAAATGCATGCAAGAACGAAATGACAAAAATAAAAACAAACGCGTAGATCACTTATGACATGACAAGACAAAATAAGTGAAAACGACACACAAATCACACACCACCCCTAGGGTACGCCTCACTGTTGCCTTGCCTCGAAAGGTGATCGTCGAGTAGAGGATGTCTTAGTAAGTCCTCATGATCCGGGAACCTGGCATGAGGGTAGCTTCTAAGGTATCTTCCCATTGCTCCGGTGATCACCATGTCCCGAACCTCGAATTGACCCGAACACCTCCAACGGTGGTGCTACCTACCTCTCAATGGTGGGATGGCACTACTTTAAAGGACATTTACACAGACGAATTCCTTAGGGTAGGTAGACGACTCTAGATACTTGCTCTAATTTCAAAAACAAATCAAAAATACTTTTCACACCGACACTTTTCAAAAAGCTTTCGAAAGCAACTTTTCAAACACTCTTGAGGACCGATACGAGAGTCGAACTGGAATTTTCAAAGAAACTTTTTAAAACCCACAGTTGAAAAGCAAACAAACCATTTTTGAAAACACAATGAGCAAGTATCTAAGAGCCCGTGGATAACCATGGATAGAAAGGGTGCTAACACCTTCCCTTTCTATAATCTACCTCCCGAACCGAGAGCAATCTCTATAAGGAATTTTTCTGTGCTTTTGTCCTTTCCATTTGGAGAAAATAAAAGACGGTGGCGACTCTTGCTTCCGCGACATTTCGCGAACCACCGTTAAACAGTCAGTTCCAGATCCACCGATCACACCTTGTAATAGTTTAGTTTTATTTTTCCGCAACTATTAAACTGCTAGATGTATGCTAATTAGGCTATGCATGACAAGACTTATCTCTTAAATTAAAATCAATCGTAGCTCACTATAACAGGTACAAAGATAACATAACTGAAACCTGACACACGTGCACATGCCACTCTTAGGGTACGCCTCACTTGGTTGCCTCGACGTGGTCATTGAGTATAGGGTGTTTTAGAGGTCGCCCTCCTGTCTAAAGATCAAAAGTTGCCTCAAAACGGTTGCCTCAATAAAAAATGATCTAGGACATTAGGGTTACCGCTAAGGCGTCCTACCATTGCTTTAGTGACCACATGTCCCATTAATCGAATTGACCCGAAACTCCAACGACGGTGCTACCTACTTCTCAATAGTGGGATAGTACTGTCTAAAGGACATTTACACAACTTAATTTCTTTTGAGTAGGTAGAGGTTCTCAGGTACTTGCTCTTTCAAAACAAAAATACTTTTCGCACCTACACTTTTCTGACAAAAGTTTTCAAACAACACTTCATACACTCTTGAGGACAAATACAAGAGTTAAATCGAAGTTTTCAAACAAAACTCTTTTCAAAACCCACAAAAACAATAAAAGCAAAATCTTTTTGAAAACATAGTGAGCAAGTACCTAAGAGCCCGTGGATAACCACGGATAGAAAGGGTGCTAACACCTTCCCTTTCTATAATCTACCTCCCGAACCCGAGAAACATCTCGAAAAGGAATTTTGTTGTGCTTTTGTCCTTTCCTTGTTGGAGAAAATAAAAGACGATGGCGACTCTTGCTTACCGCGACATTTCGCGAACCAGCATTCCAAAACAGTCAGTTCTATTTCCACCGATCACAGGATGCAATGTATGCGTATGTGAGCTAATTTGCTGCATTACTGTTGGACCGAGGAAAATAAATCCCTGACTGTTGCTGAGGATATGTGAGTCTTCATGTCTTGAAGTCGAAGTATTGATGAATTTCTACCGAGAGAAATAAACTCCGTTGTAAGGGAAATAACATGTACTGCATGTAAAATCTTTTTGGGGAATCCTGAGAAGTTTGACGACTTCTACTGGGGATCAATAATTTGAAACTTTGTTCCGCTGGGTATTTAAATGACATACTGTAGGGGTTTACTTATGGAATAGCTTAGAGATATTTTCCTATCCTTTCAACCTATCAGTAATTTCCTCTTTTCATTTTGTTTATTTGTAAACAGTAATTATGTTCAAATGCATATGCTCAACAATGAATCATTGGACGTTTTTGTAAACAAAACAAGCGTAAAGAAAAGACAAATAGTTTTTTCACTTTCAAAAGAATATTTTGTATTGACTTTGAATAAGTATTTTTTGTACAAGGAGACAAACTTTCTAGTAAGAGAATGCTGTCGTAAAAATGAAAATTTTGATACAAAGAAAAGATAGCTATGTGTACAAAAAGAAATCCCATGGGGTTTCCATTCTGCTACAGCCTTCGTATCTCCGAGCATCTTGTCTATTTGTTGCCTCGTCCGAAGATGAATGAATCGATCAGAACCGTTGAATTTGTTAGTTGAAGCTAAAGGTCGTCCGTAAAGTGATCCAACAGAACATAGTCATACGCTTTAATTCCCTAACTTTTGCCTGGACCGCCCTTTCGGGTTTTCAGTCCACCGGGAAACCCTTTTTTGCCCAAGTCGCCCTTTCGGGTTTTCAACTTGCCGGGTGTACAGATTTTTTGTTTTATCCCTAATTTTTTCCTGAACCTTTTTGGTTTGCCGGGATGCCCTTGTCTTTCCTAGGTGTGTCAACCTAACATGTCTCTCGTGCGTAGTATCTTTTGACTATGTCCGCGTTCGCAGGGTGTGGCCGGTCGACACCATCCATGGTGGTCAAGATCATTGCTCCACCAGAGAAAATGTTTTTGATTATAAATGGTCCTTCATAGGTAGGAGTCCATTTACCCCTGGGATCACCTTGTGGCAAGATGATGCGTTTGATCACTAGATCCCCAACTTGATACACTTGGCGTCTGACCTTCTTGTTGAAAGCCTTGATCATCCGTTTCTGATACGTTTGACCATGGCAAACAGCAGTAAGTCTCTTTTCATCAATTAAGTTCAACGGATCAAGTCGAGTCTTGATCCAATCGTCTTCGTTCAACCTTGCATCCTTCATAATCCTTAGATAAAGGATCTTAACCTCGATAGGCAAGACAACCTCCATGCCGTAAACCAAAGAATAGGGTGTTGCCCTGGTTGATGTGCGAGCCGTGGTATGATATCCATGGAGAGCGAATGGTAACATCTCATGTCAGTCTTTGTATGTGACTGTTATTTTCTGTATGATATTTTTAATGTTTTTATTTGTAGCTTCGACAACACCATTCATCTTCGGCCGATAGGGAGAAGAATTGTGATGCTGAATCTTGAATTTCTCGCACAATGAAGTGATCATAGTGTTGTTGAGATTTGTACCATTTTCAGTGATGATCCTTTCCGAGATACCGTACCGGCAAATGACATTTTGCTTGATGAAACGGGCAACAACGTTCTTGGTGACGGAAGCGAAGGAAGCTGCCTCCACCCATTTTGTAAAATAGTCAATGGCCACTAGGATGAAGCGATGTCCATTGGAGGCTGACGGCTTGATTTCCCCAATCATATCTATTCCCCACATAGCAAAGGGCCAAGGAGCCGTTAAGACATTCAGAGGAATCGGAGGTACGTGCACCTTATCTGCATAAATCTGGCATTTATGGTAGGTTCGAGAGTGTTGATAGCAATATGCTTCCATGGTAGACCAGTAATAGCCTGCCCGTAGGATTTTCTTTGCCATCATATGCCCGCTACAATGGGTACCAAAAGTGCCTTCATGCAATTCAGCCATGATCTTTTCAACTTTAACCTTATTTACTCACCGAAGTAACACTGAGTCATGATTATGTTTATACAGGATGCCATTGCTAAGGAAGAATTTAGCAGAGAATCTCCTTAAGAATTTCTTATCATTGATTGAAGCTCCTTCTGGATATTTTTGAGCCTCGAGATACCTCTTGACTTCGTGAAACCAAGGCTGGTCCACTACTTCTTCAGTATTAATCTTGTGACAGTATGCTGGTTCATCCCTTCGTTCAATGGTGATCTTGGGAGCTTCGTTGTCCCAATTAAGTTTAAACATAGATGACATTATTGCTAGAGCGTCTGCTAGCTGACTTTCTTCTCGTGAGAAATGCTCAAAGGTAATCTTCTCAAAATGTGGTAGCAATGTCAAAACATGTTCTTTGTAAGGGATAAGTTTTAGGGGTTTGGTGTCCCATTCCCCTTTGATCTGACTGATGAACAAAGCTGAATCTCCAAACACATCTAAGGATTTGATTCCCAGTCTATGGCAGCTCTGAGACCGAAGATGCACGCTTCTTATTCCGCCATGTTGTTTGTATAATTGAAGCAAAGTATGGAAGTAAAGGGGGTATGACACCCTTCTAGAGATATGAGTACAACACTAATACCATTGCTGAGTGCATTGGAGGCTCCATCAAAGAACAGGGACCATCGGGATCCTTGTTCAGGTCTGCCATATGGCCTGAATTCTTCACAGTTGTCTAATGTCACGATGTCTTCATCCAGAAATTCGAATCTCATGGACTGGTAGTCTTCTACAGCTTGGTGAGCGAGGTGATCAGCTAGTACACTCCCATTTATAGCTTTCTGGGTAGTATAATGTATGTCATATTCTGTTAGGATCATTTGCCATCTCGCTATTCTCCCAGAAAGAGCAGGCTTCTCGAAGATGTATTTTATCGGATCCATTTTAGATATCAACAAGGTAGTATGAGTCAACATATATTGTCTTAGCCGACGAGCAGCCCATGCCAGAGCGTAACAAGTTTTCTCGAGCAGTGAATTTCTGGTTTCACAGTCGGTAAACTTTTTGCTCAGGTAGTAAATAGCGTGATCTTTTCGGCCAGACTCGTCATGCTTCCCCAATACACACCCCATTGAGTTTTCTAAAATAGTCAGATACATGATCAACGGTCTTCCCTCGACTGGTGGCATCAACACAGGAGGCTCTTGTAAGTATTCTTTGATTTTGTCAAAAGCAACTTGGCATTCATGATTCCATTTGACTACTTGATCTTTCTTCAACAGTTTGAAGATTGGTTCACAAGTAGCTGTTAGGTGAGAGATGAATCTGGAAATATAGTTCAAACTCCCCAAGAATCCTCTGACTTCCTTCTCAGTATGAGGAGCATGCATCTTTTGTATTGCTTTAACTTTGGCAGGATCGACCTCGATACCCTTGTTGCTGACGATAAAGCCTAGGAGTTTCCCAGACCGTACCCCAAATGTGCATTTGTTTGGATTCAACCTCAGCTTGTACTTCTTCAGTCTTTCAAACAGTTTTTGTAAGTGATCAAGATGCTCTTCTTCTGTTTGAGATCTGGATATCATATCGTCCATGTAGATTTCTATTTCATGATGTATCATGTCGTGAAATAAAGCTATCATGGCACGTTGATAGGTTTCCCCAACATTCTTCAGTCCGAATGGCATCACCTTGTAACAGAATGTGCCCCACTGTGTGACAAATGTTGTTTTCTCCATGTCCTCAGGTGCCACTTTGATTTGGTCGTAACTTGAGAATCTGTCCATGAAGTAAAACACTTTGTGTTGTGCCGTATTGTCAACTAGGATATCAATGTGGGGGAGTGGAAATTCATCCTTAGGGCCCGCCCTATTCAAATCTCTGTAATCCACACACATTCGCACTTTGCCGTCCTTTTTGGGTACGGGGACCACATTGGCAACCCATTGGGGGTAATAGGTGACAACCAAGAATCCAGCGTTGAATTGCTTCATGACCTATGCTTTAATCTTTTCTAACATATCATGCCTCATGCGGCGAACCTTTTGCTTTACTAGCGGACAATCCTCTCTTGTAGGCAGACGATGTACCACAATATCTTCATCAAGTCCTGGCATGTCTTCATATGACCAGGCAAAGACTTCTACATAATCATGCAACAACTGAATCAGACGCTTCTTGATACCGGGTTCCAGATTGGACCCACTTTGACCTCTTTTTTGTCTTCTTCGGTACCTAGGTTGATCGTGTCCACGGGTTCCTCGTGAGGCTGAATGGTTCTCTCTTCTTGTTGTAGCAGTCTGGCAAGTTCCCCGGGTACTTCACAATCTTCCTCACCTTCATCTTTGGCTTGGTAGATCAGATTCTCAGAGTCGCAAAAGGCCATAGCAGTATCGTTACCCATGGGATCCAGAATGTATGTATACCTGCATTGTGAGTGTGGGTGTGTGTAAGGGTATAGCTATCTTTGAAAGAAAGTAAAATGTAAAAGAAAAACAATGAGCACAAAAGTTTGAATGCGAAAACGTCCATGATTCATTGATGTCATATGAAAAATGAGATAATAACCCTTACAAATGGACCATTGTGCCTCGGGTAAGACACAAGGTTTTAAGAGTGCGAATTATTTTGAATATTACAGATCCAACAAAAATGTAAAGATAAATTACTGAGGGATGAGAGTGATTGGGATGAAGTCTCTAGCCTCCCAATTGCTGAGCCCTCCATTGATAGTTGGGAAGATCCAATCCTCCAGGTTGCATCCATCTTCACCATCTTCTACCATGTTGACCTCACGGTTGCTGATCTTCAAGGGTGGCCCTCCAACAAGAGCACGACGTACAGCCTTTTGAGCACTTGAAGTGAAACTTAGGCCAAACATGTCAGACTTATATGGGATATCTGGGAGTTGTCCCCAAATAGTGCATCCCCCTTCTTCTACTACTGCTTTAGCATCCTTTAGTGACGACATCCAGAGTGGAGGCCTTGTAATCTTGGGAACAACCTTGGTCACTGCCACCTCTTGGGGGACCTCTTCGAAGTGTTGAAATGGAGTTTCAATGAATTCACCGTCCAATTACACATATTTTAAGGAATTGAGATGGTTGATCATGTATTCTTCCTCTCTATGGACGGTGATAATCTTCCCTTGAACAGGGTACTTCAGCATCTGGTACAATATAGAGATAACAACGCCAACATTGTGGATCCATGGTCGGCCTAGCAGACAGGAGTATGAAGGGCGGATGTCCATCACATAAAAAGTTTAATTGAAAGTTTGGGTTCCAACCTTTATGGGAATGTCTACCTCCCCATGTACCATCCTCTTTGAACCGTCAAAAGCCCTTACCACTATGTTGCTTGGCTTCAAAGTCAACCCTTCACAGTCAGGTCTGTCAAGAGCTTTTTTGAGTAATACATTCAGAGATGAGCCAGTGTCCACCAAAACATGCGCCAGAGTGGTTCCCCTACACTCCACTGAGACATGCAGCACCTCATTATGCTTTCTTCCCCTCGGTGTCAAATTAGCATCTGAAAAACCTAAACCATTGTCCGCAGTTAGGCTGCCCACGCAGTCTTGAAATTGATAAGCAGACATCACTTGAGGTACATGGGCAGTTTTTAAGAACTTCACCAAGGCTTTTGCATGTGCCTCGTGTTGTACCCCAAAATTTTCCCTCCCATATTTCTTAAAATATGTCAAGAAAGATCCTCAAGTTGCTCAAAGTAGCCCAAGGGTTGGCCAAACAAGCTCTTTCCTAAGGCAGTCTACTTCAAATTAGGGTTTTATGTTTCATCAAGATACTTAAGTCCAAGTGATCCCAAGTGATCACCAATGTACTAATATATTCTCAAGATCATCCATGTCAAGTTTCAAGCCTTGCAGAGGAATTTTGCTCAGTCAATTGCTCAAAGGTCCAAAAATCGACGATGCTATGGCAAAAGCCAACTGTGGCCCACATACAGTCAAACTTCAATATTTTTGGTCAACATCATAGTTTGGAAGTATATTTCATCATTTGATCAAGGGTTGATCATGATTCATCAAGGATTGCTCATAATTCATCAAGACTCAAAAGTTGCTAAATTAGGGTTTTGTAGGAAAAGTCAACCCAACTTTGACCAAGCATAACTTTCTCATACTTTATGAGAAATGACCCATCCAAAGCTCATTTTTAATAGGATTAAATTCCTTACAATCCATCTTCAGCTCCCAAGTTCAAAATATGCACTCACAAGAAGTTATGAATTTGGACATTATAGGTCATTTTCAAAAGTCAACAAAAACACCTTTTTTTTCAAAGCTTCATACATGAGAATGGAATATAAAAATGAGATGAGACCAAAAGGGTTGCTTATAGTACATCTCAAGCTTTCTAAAAAGTCCAAGAACACCTCCAAAGAGTCAAAATTGAGGAAGTTATGCATTGGTGAAGTTGACATTTTTTTGCAAAATTGCCAAAAGTCAACTATGCCCAAAACTTCAAATTTTGCCAAATGGGCCCAATCTTTTTCACTTGTTTTAAGTTGGAAACATAGCCCACGTGCTCTAGACTTTGCCACTTGTCCATATCTTATTTTTATTATTTAATTTGGTTTTTATTTGAATTAATTCAATTTAAATCAAATTAAATCAAATAAAAATCCAAAACATTGATAACAAGGGATTTTGTGTTTGTTTCAGGCTTCATTGAACAACTAGCCATCATTCAAATTCGCATCAAGGCTTGTGTGCACAAAAAGATTGGAAATAAGCCAAATTTGGAAGGTTTTCATAGCAAATCAAATCAAATATCAAAAGTATTGAAAGAAGAAGATTTGGATGCAATTTGCAACCCTAATCCCTTCACTAATACATAAGGATTGCGTGCAGGCCAAAGGAAAGGAGAGAAAGAGGCGCTAGAACAAGAACCAGTTTTGAAAAAAAAACAAAAAGTGTTAGATCGAATTGATAGTTAGAGGCATCCTCAAGGCTCGAGACCTCTCCCAATCACTTCCTGGCATTCTCAGGAACCTAAAGCTATCAAGAACAAGTCCGTTCCGGTCCCTAATCGCACTGTAAGCCATTCACTTTACACCCCTGTTCTTGAATTCGAAACTCACGATTTATGCGTTGTTAGGTTGAAATAATTGCACATTCTTGATCACCATAACATTTCCAAACTTTCTGTATTACTCAATTTCGTTTATATGGCATGTAACGTTAATCATCATTGCTAGGTTTTCGAGCTTGGTTTTAGGGCTTTCAATTTCAGGGACAATTGGCCTTGGTAATGGGTACGGTTGTGCTCAGAAGAAGGAGACGGTTCTAACCATGGTCTTGGTGGTCGTTTATATTACCTGTACGTGATTTTGAGGATGGGCATTGTTATAGTGACGGACATTGTCAGTGGGTATAGGTCCTAAAACTTTTAGCCACAATACAGGGAAGAAGAAGCAAACGTGGCTAGCCTCCATTCGCCCGTTTGAATTTCGCGCGGATTTTCTTTTGTTTTTTCTTGTTTTATATATTATCATTATTCTATGTTTTATGAACAAATAGAAACAAGTGTCCCAGCGGAAGCCAGCTAAGTGTTAAGGTCTTGGAAGGCTGGAGGTCAGGGGTTCGATCCCTGCCTCCAGCATTTGCTATTTTCCCATTTATTTTCAGGTGATTCAGTGCAAGCGAGGCTAGAAGATCCACCATATGCCTTCATCATAAACGCGCCAGATGGCCAAATGGCCAGATCTGGTGGCCACCATTGGGAGCACACCATAATCCAGAGTCAACGTGTGCGCCTAGAATTACAAAGGTCAAACAGATCTCATCTCAATTGGCCCAGGAAAATTGCTATTGGCACCCCAATTCAGGCCCATTCTCTATCTTTTTTATATTTTTTATTTTACTTCATTTAATTATTTTGTTTATTTAATTACTAACCAATAATTAATTTTCTTTTTTTATCAAAAAATCACCAAAAAATATTTTAGGTCCAATTAAAATTAGACTTTTATTTTTCATCAATAAATTAATTAATTGAATTAGGTTTGTTTAATTAGATAACTTTAATTTATTTTGTAAATAATTAAAACTAATTAGAATCAATAGGTTTTTAACATTAAATTAATTATTTTATTTCTTTCCTAAAAAAACAAAAATCCAAAAATAGGTCTTGCAATTATTTTTCATTAATTAATTTAATAACTAATTAATTTAGCATTTAATTTTAGGACTTAATTTCTTTTCTTAAAAAATATTAAAAAAACAACAAAAACATTTTCTTTTAATTAAGAGGGTCAAAACCCTAGTTCTCGCTTTTGATCTAATTGTCGCGCGCATTATTTTATTTTTTATCTAATTATTGTATCTGCTTCCGGTTTGTAATAATTTTAATTAAGACATTTATTTACTTTTACCGCTTTTAATTTCAAAGGGTTTATTTTTGGCTATGTAAATACCTGAAGCCTTGTAATAGTTAGTTTAAATTCCGCAGTTTAATTTATGCAAATATTTAACTGCTAGATGTTTGATAATAGGGTTTGCATGACAAGAATGTATGGCTAAATTTAAAACAGCTAGATCACCCTAAATGTGCAAAGATAAAATAATCTGAAACTGAATCACTCACACATGTGCACTCCTAGGGTACACTCCCACTTGGTTGCCTTCGTAAACGGTCATTAAGTATAGGTTGTTTTAGAGGTCGTCCTCTTGTCTAAAAGATCGTAGTTGCCTCGAAAAGGTTGCCTCGGATATTGTTGCCTCAGATAAATGATCTAAGACATTAGGGTTATTACTAAGACGTACTAACATTGCTTTAGTGACCGTGCATCCCTTTCGAATTGACCCTCAAACTCCAACGACGGTGCTACCTACTCACTAATAGTGGGATATCATTGTCTAAAGGAAACAAGCATAGAACAATTCTTTTTTAGAGTAGGTAGATTAGTTCTTAGATACTTGCTCATTCAAAACAAAATTTTCACACTTACACTCCTTTACAAACAAAGTTTCCAAAAACACTTCATTACACTCTTGAAGACAGAAGCAAGAGTTAAATCGAAGTCAAAACAAAAACTTTTCAAAACCCACAAACACAAAGAAAACAATTTTGAAAATGATGAGCAAGTACCTAAGAGCCCGTAGATAACTACGGATAGAAAGGGTGCTAATACCTTCCCTTTCTATAATCTACCCCCCGTACTAAGAAATATCTTGAAAAAGGAATTTTTCTGTGCTTTTTTCCTTTCCTTGTTGAATAAAATAAAAGACGGTGGTGACTCTTGCTTACCGCGACATTTTGCGAACAAAAATGCAAAACGCAAATCGGCATTTCAAAAACATTCAGTTCTTCCACCGTATCACAGAACTAGAGACTCTGCCGGGGACTTAATAAGTGGGGTGTACCTTAGGAATAGTTCATCATAATGTTTTCAATTGCTCGATTTGTATGATTTATCTTTGTGGGTTTGAATCAGAGTTACTATAGATCCTAACCCGGATCTGGGGATACCTTTTAGGTAAGTAGCAATAGATTGTGAGGGAACTGTACGACGTAGATCGATACGGTTGAAGCAGTAGCTACGTTAGTGTGACAATTTAGTTTGTACCGATATCCCTTGTGGCGGAACAAGGAGAATATGGGGTTGCTAAGGGGTCATTAAGCACCAACTGACCTTAGAACCTATAATTGACCAACTTGGCCATAGAAAAGTAGCAGTATGCTACACTCATTGAGACCAAACTCTCGCGATGATTCCGACCGCAAGAAAAGTTTGCTAAACTAGAATTATGACCGATCGAGGGTGGTCAGTGATATTGAGATCCTCTAGAACCCGATTACTATTACTAGGACATGTTGAACCAACTAAACTGAAAGAGGGTAATACCTAAACTCCATGCCAACCTGAAATTTAAGGGCTATTGTGTGACTTGTGTGCCCTTACCATGTTTGCTATCTGTGAATACTTGTGGTGTGTTTCTATCATGACATCATGCATCATGACATTGCATGCATCTTGCATCAGACTAACCCATTTCAAAGACAGAGGGGATTCATCTTTGTTCTATTTTGCAGATCATGGCATCTATGCACATAAATACTATTCGCATCAGCTTTGTACAAATCCCTGCTCAACTTAAAGATTTGGTTTCTAAAGTTCCAGATACTTCCTACTTTGTCAGAAGACATGGTCATTTCCTTGGTTTGGTCACTTCCAGATTAGATGAGAAAATGGTGAGCGTCTTGTTCCAGTTCTTTGACCCGCTACATCACTGTTTCACCTTCCCGAACTATCAGTTGGTCCCTACTTTGGAGGAGTTCTCTGATTTACTTGGTATTTCTATTCTAGAGCAGACACCATTTACAGGTTGGGAGATAGCTCTTAGGCTAGAGGATGTTGCTACAACCCTACATCTGATAAAGGCTGAAGTAATGTCTAACTGGGACACTCGGAGTGGGGTGAAAGGCTTCTTAGCTAAGTTCTTGATGGATCAGGCTCAACAGTTTTGGGACAGTTTGGACTTTCAAGCGTTTGAAGACATCCTAGAACTTCTCATCTATGGTTTGGTTTTGTTCCCTAATTCAGATTCTTTCATCGACGTGAATGCAATCAAGGTCTTCATGTCCCGTAATCCAGTGCCTACTCTCTTAGGTGACATTCTGCATGCTCTTTATGCCCGTACTGCTTGGAAATGGGGAACCCTTATGTGTTATGCACCATTGCTGGCGAGGTGGTTTATTTCTCACCTCCCCAAATCTGTTTTGAGGAACGAGGAAGGCATGGGTTGGGCCTACAGAATTATGTCCCTTGCTCATACGGACATCATTTAGAGTACTAAGGATATGGAAGAAGTAGTTGTCATTGACCGGTGCGGAGAATACCCCAATGTTCCTTTGCTTGGAATTAGGGGAGGAATAACCTATAATCCTTGTCTGACCTTACGATAGTTTGGGCGAGCTCGAAAGGACGGTCCTCATGAGTTGTTGATTCCGAGTGTTGTCTTTGACTTCCAAGGGGATGTTGAGGGACATCACCGCAGATTTATACGAGCTTGGGATAGGGTGAACATGTCTGATCCACATGAGCTAGGAATGAAGACCTCTTTTCCGATGGAACCATATCTCCGATGGGTTCGAGCCCGTGCCCAAAAGCTAGGGATGCCATACGAAGCTGTTTTACCAGTAATTGTAGAGCATGCTGATGAAGAAGGGGTTCCTCATACTGTCCTCCCCCCATACATGCCTACTGACATTGGGGAATTAAAGAGGTCTTGGATCTAGTTGAGGGAAGAGCAGGATACTTACAGAGAGAAGTATCATGAGCAGGAACGGAAGATCCTGAAGCTTACAAGGCAACTGGAGAATGAGAGGGTCCTTAACGACTATGTCAGCACCAAAGGAAAACGACCATGGGAGCACTGATGTCTTTTATTGTTTTTAGCTTAGACTTACTTTTCAGTATTCCTTTTGTAACGCCTTAAAGGCATTTGTCAAACATTGTTTCAAGTTTTTAATCTAATAAAAGTGTGTTTCATTTTGGTTTACGAATTTGAATCTCCCAACGTCTTTGAAATCATATCATATGCATTCCATTCCCATGCACCTCATTACAGGTACCCTTACAAATATCTTATCTTCTTTGCTGTTTATTTCAGCATCATGTCTTCTGAAACATCCACTGATAAAGCTATTAAGGCTCTTCAAGCTCAAAATGCTCAGTTCCAGGAAATGTTCATGAACCTGGCCAAGGGTCAGCAAGATCTGAAGACTCTTATCTTGAAGGATAAGAAGAAGAAGAAGAAGAAGACGGTCCTCCTGAATATGGGTCACAGGTTTGGGAACAGGTTGCGAGAGGAAGTTGATTTGTCTCACTCATCTGGAGGGGGAAAGAATCAGGAAGAAAGGAGGGCTCCTAGCCCTGTTGTTTATGACAATGACACCGACTTTGATGAAGACCAGTATCCTCCGGCTGAGGATAGGTATAAGTAACTCGAAGACCGGTTAAGCGCGATGGAAATCCAGAAGATACCTGGGTTGGAATTTAATGATTTAGGCTTGGCATCTAGGGTAGTGATCCCCCACAAATTTAAAGCGCATGTCTTTGCTAAGTACGACGGGGTCTCTTGCCCAAAGCTACACCTCTGATCGTATGTCATAGAGATCCAACCATATACCGCTGATAGGAACCCCTGGGTTCATTTCTTTCAAGATAGTCTATCAGGGACTCAACTTGAGTGGTTCTATCAGCTAGAAGGAGCTAACGTCCGTAATTGAGAAGACCTTGCTGCTGCTTTTTACAAGCAGTACCAATATAACGCCGACCTCGCTACCACGCGTACCCAACTTCAGGGTATGTCTATGGGTGCGAGCGAAGGTTTTAAAGATTACGCTCAGAAGTGGAGAGATCTTGTTGGTAGAGTACAACACCCTCTGGCTGATAGGGAGTTGGTGGATATGTTTCTGGGGACCTTGTCTGGTCCGTATTTCAATCATTTGATCGGAAGTTCATCGTCTGGTTTCACTGAGTTGATTATGACTGGGGAGAGAGTTGAGGCCGGTATCAAGAGCGGCAAAATACAGAAGGGTGCTTCGTCAAGTACCGAGAAGAAGCCTTTCAGGAAGGAGTCCAGTGCAGTTTACAGCTCAAGGAGCCAAAATTGACCTGAGCGCCGCCAAGCAGTCAACACAGTAGTTATTTCAAGACCAACTATTGCCCTTCAACGCAACACCCAACAAAGAGCAGAGAGGCCTCAAGTTTACTCGGATCAGTATGACTTTATCTCAAATTCTGCCGCAACTGTTGAAAACCAACTTGGTGATTCCGAGGGAGGCTCCAAAGAATCCCAACACCACATCGCCGCTGTATAATCCAAACGCCCGCTGTGCTTATCACTCTGATAGCCCAGGGCATGATACTAATAACTCTTGGGCTTTGAAGAATAAAGTTCAGGATCTGATTGATGCTAAGGAGATCGAGTTTGAAGCGCCAGAAAAGCCTAATGTTATGACTGCTCCTATGCCCAAGCATGGAGTGAATGCTGTAGATGATGACTCGTTTGTGACTTCCGTAAAAGACATTGCTACTCCATTGATAACTATGAAGAAGAACCTTCTGTTAGCCAGTTTATTTCCGGGATGTGGCGAAGGTTGCCATCTGTGTTCCGTCCTACCTACTGGTTGCCATCTATTGAAGTCAGGTATCCAACGCCTGATGGATAATAAAGAAATCTTGTTTAAGAAAACTTTTGTTCCATTGGTTCATGTTGAAGAAGTTTTTATAATCACCATTTTCGCCAATTCTTCCAAGGCTTCCTCGAGAAAGCCTATTAGAATTACATTTGTTCTGAGAATTGCTCCATTGATCATTACTATTCCTGGACCTATCCCTTACACGTCGGATAAGGCTGTCCCATGGAATTATGGGGCCGATGTGTATTATCACGGGATTAAACAAGACTTGAAGGACGAAGAGGCTGATACTGATGTCAGCAATATTGTTGGATCTAGTAAAGTCACCCGAAGCGGAAGACTTTTCTCCCCTGAGATCTCTCCACCAATTATTCAGAAGCCTATTGTTATTACACCTGCCAGTACATCTGCTACTGTCCCTGTTCATGTTCCAATCCTTACCCATGTCGCTGAGTCATCTGACACTCGGGGCAAAGGGATCACCGGTGAGCCTGCCCGGACGGAGGCACCGAAGAAGATTATTATTGAAGCCTCTAGACAGGAGATAGAGGAAATTTTAAAGATCATCAAGAAAAGCGACTACAATGTAGTCGAACAGCTGGGGCAGACCCCGTCGAAGATCTCTATGTTGTCTTTATTGTTGTGTTCAGAGGCCCATGCTAAGGCTCCGATTGCTTTCCTGAAAACTGTGCACGTGCCCCAGGAAACATCTGCTGATCAGTTCAAAGATTGTATGGCTAGTTTGACAGCGAATAACGAGTTGGGTTTCTCCGACGCAGACTTGACTGCCAAGGGAAAGAATCACAATGACGCTCTACATGTTTCAATTGAGTGCAGGGGCACTACTCTAGCTCACGTGTTGGTGGACACTGGGTCCTCGTTGAATGTTTTACCCAAGAAAGTGTTAGACCGGTTAGACTGTGAAGGGTTGGTGCTGAAGCCGAGTAACATTATGGTTAGGGCCTTTGACGGGTCCAAGAGGATGGTACATGGAGAGGTGGATATTCCAGTTAAGGTTGGTTCTCATATTTTCGAGTCTACATTCTATGTGATGGAAATTTGACCATCTTATTCTTGTTTGTTGGGTTGCCCGTGGATCCATAAAGCTGGGCAGTAACTTCTACGCTCCACCAGATGTTGAAATACCCAGTAAAGGGAAAAATTGTTATGGTACGAGGAGAAGAGGAGTACATGGTAAGCCACCTCAACTCATTCCGGTATGTGGAAATGGACGGGGAGTTCATTGAAACCCTGTGTCAACATTTTGAAGAAGTCCCCCAGACGCTGGCGTCAACTGAAACTATTGCTGAAGATCCTCCAATGAAGATGGCTTCCCTCAAGGATGCCCGAGCTGTTGTTGAAAAAGGTGGGTGTGAGAATTGGGGTCAACTCCCTGACTTTGCACACAAGACTGACAAGTTTGGTTTGGGTTTTACTACAGAATCTCAAAGGGCTGTTCGGCGTGCGCGGATTGGAAGACCTCCCCTACGTATCACTAATCCTGAAGTGAATGAGATTGAAGACGATGATGAAGAGTATGAGTTTGACAGCTGGATTTACCCGACTACCAACGACGGATTAAGCAATTGGACGGCAAAGGACTTCGTTCCAATTTCTTTTATTACACAGTAATAGACTTTTGTTTTGGATTTGTAACAGACAATTTTAAACTATACAACCCGGTGCCTTTCCCGAGACACCGTGGCTCTATTTGTGAGGGATTATTATGTGTCATTTCCATATATCATCAATAAAAACATTGGACATTTTCTTGCATTACGAATTTTGCGCTCTTTGTTTTTCTTTTCTATCTTGCAAAACAACTATTTTACACACACTCACATATACAGGTCTACATCCACCCTGGATCCCACTGATAACGACTCTGCTACTGCCAGTTATAACTTCGAAAGTCCGATCAACCAAGCCGAGGACGAAGGTGAGGATGATTGCGAAGTTCCTGGTGAACTTGCTAGATTGTTACTTCAGGAAGAGAGGGCCATACAGCCGCATGAAGAGCCAGTGGAAATGGTAAATCTGGGTACGGAGGTAGACAAGAAAGAGGTCAAGATCGGTGCAAATCTAGAATCCAGTGTTAAGCAACGGTTGATTCAGATGCTGCGTGACTATGTTGAGATCTTTGCCTGGTCTTATGAAGATATGCCTGGGTTGGATACCGATATCGTGGTTCACCGCCTGCCTACCAAGGAAGACTGTCCTCCAGTGAAATAGAAAGTTCATCGAATGCACCCAGAAATGTCCGAGAAAATCAAGACTGAAGTTATGAAACAGTTTGATGCCGGTTTTCTAGCAGTTACTTCTTACCCGCAGTGGGTGGCCAACGTGGTTCCAGTGCCGAATAAGGATGGTAAGGTTCGAATGTGTGTTGACTATAGGGATCTGAACAGGGCGAGTTCCAAGGATGATTTCCCTCTGCCTCATATCAATGTTCTGGTTGACAACACCGCACAACATAAGGTCTTTTCCTTTATGGATGGTTTCTCCGGTTACAATCAGATTAAGATGGCTCCTGAGGATATGGAAAATACAACCTTCGTTACTCAATGGGGTACCTTTTGCTACAAGGTCATGCCTTTCGAATTGAAGAATGCTGGGGCAACGTATCAGCACGCCATGGTCGCTCTGTTCCACGACATAATTCATCATGAGATTGAGGTATACGTCGACGATATGATTGCAAGGTCCCAGACTGAGGAGGAACATCTGGACCATCTCCAGAAGCTATTTGATAGGTTGAAATTGTACAGGCTGAGGTTAAACCCAAACAAGTGCACCTTCGGGGTGTGATCTGGTAAGCTGCTGGGTTTCGTCGTTAGTGATAAAGGTATTCAAGTGGATCCTGCAAAGGTGAAGGCTATACAGGAAATGCCAGCTCCCCGAACAGAAAAAGAGATCAGAGGCTTTCTAGGACGTTTGAACTATATTGCCCAATTCATCTCGCACCTAACTGCTACTTGTGAGCCAATCTTCAAGTTACTAAAGAAAGATCAAGTGGTAAGATGGAACGATGAATGTCAAGCCACTTTCAAAAGGATCAAAGAATATATCCAAGAGCCACCTATTCTGATGCCTCCAGTTGAAGGGAGACCTTTGATCTTATACTTGACAATACTCGACAATTCGATGGGGTGTGTGTTGGGGCAGCATGACGAGTCTGGCCGAAAAGAGCATGTTATTTACTACCTTAGCAAAAAGTTTACCGACTGCGAGACCCAATACTCGTTGCTTGAGAAAACTTGCTGCGCTTTGGCATGGGCTGCTCGCCGGCTGAGATAGTATATGCTGACTCACACTACTCTATTGATATTAAAGATGGACCCTATCAAGTATATCTTCGAAAATCCTGCCTTATTCGGAAGAATAGTAAGATGGAAGATGATCTTGACTGAGTACGACATCCAATACACGACCCAGAAAGCAATCAAGGGAAGTGTGTTGGTAGATCATCTGGCACATCAGGCAGTGGACGATTACCAGTCTATGAACTTTGAATTCCCGGATGAGAATATCATGTTGGTGACTGACTGTGAAACACATGGACCGGATGAAGGACCTGAGGAAGGATCCCGGTGGTCTATGTACTTTGATGGAGCTTTCAACGCTTTAGGTAATGGAATTGGCACCGTGATCATATCTCCTGAAGGCTCTCATACTCCATTCACCGCCCGACTATGTTTCAACTGCACCAACAACATGGCGGAGTATGAAGCGTGCATTATGGGTCTTCGAGCAGCTATTGACCAAAGGATTAAGTTCTTAAGTGTATTCGTAGATTCCTCTCTCGTGATCAGTCATATCAAAGGAGAGTGGGATACGAAACACCCTAATCTTATTCCTTACAAAGAGTATGTGTTGACGTTGCTTCCGCATTTCGAGGAGATAACCTTTGAACACTTCCCTAGAGAGGAGAATCAGTTGGAGGACGCGCTAGCTACGATGTCTTCTATGTTCAAGGTCAGATGGGACAATGAGGCTCCCCAGATTACCATTGAGAGGTTGGACGAACCTGCACATTGCTGTGAAATTGAGACTGAAGAGGTAACAGATAAACCTTGGTTTCACGAGGTAAAAAGGTATCTCGAGACTCAGGAATACCTCAAGGGTGCATCTGTTAATGATAAAAAGTTTCTGAGAAGATTCGCGGCGAAGTTCTTCATCAGCAATGGCATTCTTTATAAACGTAACCATGATTCGACCTTACTGTGATGTGTGGATAAGAACGAAGCAGAAAGGATTATGCTAGAGTTGCATGAAGGTACTTTCGGAACTCATTCCATTGGACACACCATGGCAAAGAAAATCCTACGGGCAGGATATTATTGGTCTACCATGGAAGCCGACTGTTATCAGCATTCTCGGACCTGTCATAAGTGCCAAGTCTATGCTGATAAGGTGCACATACCTCCAGTACCTCTGAACGTCTTGACAACTCCTTGGCCTTTTACAATGTGGGGCATCAACATGATCAGCGAGATCGGACCTACGGCATCTAACGGGCATCGTTTCATTCTGGTAGCGATTGATTACTTTACGAAGTAGGTTGAAGCAGCTTCCTTTGCTACTGTAACCAAGAACGTCGTGGCACAGTTTATTCCGCATAATCTGATTTGTCGATATGGTGTACTAGAAAGGATCATTACGGACAACGGTACAAATCTCAACAATAAAATGATCACCGAGCTCTGCAAACAGTTCAAGATACATCATCACAACTCTTCTCCCTACCGGCTGAAGATGAATGGGGTTGTTGAAGCGGCTAATAAGAAAATTAAGAAGATTGTGCAGAAGATGACAGTGACATACAAAGATTGGTACGAGATGTTACCATTTGCTCTTCATGGGTACCGCACCTCAGCGCGAACGTCAACAGGGGCAACCCCCTATTCCTTGGTATATAGCATGAAAGCCGTCTTGCCCATTGAAGTTCAGATACCCTCTCTTTGGATTATGAAGGATGCAGGTTTGAGCGAAGATGACTGGATTCAGACCCGACTTGATCAGCTGAACTTAATCGACGAGAAGAGACTTACTGCTATTTGTCATGGTCAGACGTATCAAAAACGGATGATCAGGGCATTTAACAAGAAGGTTAGACGACAAGAATATCAAGTCGGGGATCTGGTGGTCAAGCGCATCATACTACCTCAAGGTGATCCCAGGGGAAAATGGACCCCTACGTACGAAGGGCCATTTGTGGTTAAAAACATTTTCTCAGGAGGAGCTATGATTCTAACCACCATGGATGGTGACGACCTTCCTCACCCCGTCAATGCAGACATAGTGAAAAAATACTACACATAATCAAAGACCCGCTAGGTTGACTGGCCTAGGCAAAAATTAGGGCTTCCCGACGAACCAAAAGGGTTCGAGAAAAAATAAGGGATGAAAATGAAAAAATCTGTACACCCGGCAAGTCGAAAACCTGAAAAGGCGGCTTGGGCAAAAAAGGGTATCCCGGTGGACTGAAAACCCGAAAGGTCGGTCCAGGAAAAAATTAGGGATCAAAGCGTAACACTATGTCTCATTGGATCACCTTACAACCAGACTTCGGTATCGGCTATCAAGCTCAGACGACGCTAATCAGTCTGATCCACCTTCAACCAAGTAGCAAAGTGTTCAGATGCTCGAAGACATAAAGACAATAGCAGAGTTGGAACCCAGTTGGATTGTTCACATAGCTATTTTTCTTTGTTTTCACAAATTGTATAAATTTTATTTGTTCGGCGGCGTTCTCTTACTAGGACGTCAGCCTCTTGTACAAAAATGCCTATTTACAAGCTAACTTCAAAAATCAATACAAGTCATGTTCACAAATAAATTTCAAACTGTTTTCCTTTTTCTGTTTTGTTTTGCGAGAACGTCCAATGTTCATTTTTTATATATGCATTTGACATTGATTGCTGCTCATAAATGTTTACATGCGAAACAAAAGACAATTACTTGTAATATCAGAAACAGGGGCAAACGAAAAATGTCCAAACCGTACAGTTTCTCTGTCCACCAGGTATAGGGATATACCTAGCTGGAAGAAACAATTGAAAGTACATTCATTCCCCGCAGAGTAAGAGAAAGATAGTGGTGTTAGCTCTCCCCAGCTGAGACTCACGACTGTGAATGAATCAGTAATATTCTCCCCAAAGCAGAGTTTATCTACCATCAGCACTAAAGAGTCTTATTATCCCCAGCGGAGTATAAAAAGTATCCCCAGTGGAGTTTGAAGAATTGTCTCCAGTAGACTCTGGAAGAATATCCCCTAATAGAGTCTAAAAGATTATTCCCCGTGAAGTCACAACTGGAAAATCATCCCCAGCGGAGTTCTTTCCCTTCACAAAACAGGAATTCAATCCCCAACAAGGTTCATTATCACCAGCAACGGTAATGCATCCCCAGCTGAATTTGGCAGCGGAATCCTCCGGCAGAGCATGTCCTCTCTACAGAGTCATTCTCTCATCAGTTTATTCCCCAGGGGAGTTATCCTCTCCTGCAGGTTTATCCTCACAAACATCTTCATCCACTATCTCCAGCGGAAACGAAGAATTCATTTCTTTTCTCCAGCAACAATCCGGGATTTATTTTCCCCAGCTCAAAACATCACATTTCCATACATCATGACATGCATACGCATCATACAACACAATCTCATTTATTTTGAGAACATCATCGCTTGATACATTTCATGCATTACATACAACTAACCTTTACCTTTCAGGAAAGATTCTCACAAAATTCAAGCTATGAAGCTTTTTCCTCAGTTGAATTACGGACGAGTTCCTAAATCTTAGCAAAGATGTTTCATCAGTAGAATTACAGACGAGTTCCTAAATCTCAATAAAGATGTTTCCTCAGTTGAATTACGGATAAGTTCCTAAATCTCAGCAGAGATGTTTCCTTAGTTGAATTACGGACGAGCTCCTAAATCTCAACAGAGATGTTTCCTTAGTTGAATTACGGACGAGTTCCTAAATCTCAGCAGAGATGTTTCCTCAGTTTAATTACGGATAAGTTCCTAAATCTCAGCATAGATGTTTCCTCAGTTGAATTACAGATGAGCTCCTAAATCTCAGCGGAGATGTTTCCTCGGTTGAATTACAGACGAGTTCCTAAATCTCAGCAGAGATGTTTCCTCAGTTGAATTACGAACGAGCTCCTAAATCTCAACAGAGATATTTCCTCAGTTGAATTACGGACGAGCTCCTAAATCTCAACAGAGATGTTTCCTTGGTTGAATTACGGACGAGTTCCTAAATCTCAGTAGAGATGTTTCCTCAGTTGAATTACGGACGAGCTCCTAAATCTCAGCAGAGATATTTCCTCAGTTGAATTACGGATGAGTTCCTAAATCTCGACAAAGATATTTCCTCAGTTGAATTATGGATGAGCTCCTAAATCTCAGCAGAGATGTTTCCTCGATTGAATTACGGACGAGTTCCTAAATCTCAGCAGAGATGGTTTCTTAGTTGAATTACGAACGAGCTCCTAAATCTCAGCAAAGTTGTTTCCTCAGTTGAGTACGGACGACCAAAGTTCCTAAATATAACCAGATATGATTCCTCAGTTGAGTACGGACGACCAAGGTTCCTAAATATCAACAGAGACGACTCATCAGCAGAATAACGGATGACCAAAGCTCCTAAAATTCTACTTCTCTCAACAAAGATCAGACTTCCCCAGCGGAATCTTCCTCAATAACCAGTATACAAGCTCTCGCTAAGGAATCTCTTATGTGATCGACACTCCTTCAGATGGAATCTTTAAGCCCATCCCCTCATCAGAAATTTCCAAATGGCATCTGTAAGCCCATTCCCGACATCACAAGACAATCATCACTTCATGCGAGTGCAAATTTTTGGGCACTCTAGTGTTCAATCCTTTTCCACCTTCGGATCACGAAAGGCACGAAAGCCAATATACATCCTCAGGTTTAAGAAAATTGAACAGGGGCAGCTGTTGTACCCCCAAAATTTTCCCTCCCATATTTCTCAAAATATGTTAAGAAAGATCCTCAAGTTGCTCAAAGTAGCCCAATGGTTGGCCAGACAAGCTCTCTCCTAAGGCAGTCTACTTCAAATTAGGGTTTTATGTTGCATCAAGATACTTAATTCCAAGTGATCCCAAGTTCTCACCAATGTCCTAATATATTCTCAAGATCATCCATGTCAAGTTTCAAGCCTTGCAGAGGAATTTTGCTCAGTCAATTGCTCAAAGGTCCAAAAATCGACTATGCTAGGGCAAAAGCCAACTGTGGCCCACATACAGTCAAACTTCAAGATTTTTGGTCAACATCCTAATTTGGAAGTATATTTCATCATTTAATCAAGGGTTGATCATGATTCATCAAGGATTTCTCATAATTCATCAAGACTCAAAAGTTGCTAAATTAGGGTTTTGTAGGAAAAGTCAACCCAACTTTGACCAAGCATAACTTTCTCATACTTTATGAGAAATGACCCATACAAAGCTCATTTTGAAGAGGATTAAATTCCCTACAATCCATATTCATCTCCCTAGTTCAAAATATGCACTCACAAGAAGTTATGAATTTGGACATTATAGGTCATTTTGAAAAGTCAACAAAAACACCTTTTTTTTCAAAGCTTCATACATGGGCATGGAATATAAAAATGATATGAGACCAAAAGGGTTGCTTATAGGACATCTCAAGATTTCTAAAAAGTCCAAGAACACCTCCAAAGAGTCAAAATTGAGGAAGTTATGCATTGGTGAAGTTGACCTTTTTTGCAAAATTGCCAAAAATCAACTATGCCCAAAACTTCAAATTTCGCCAAATGGGCCCAATATTTTTCACTTGTTTTAAGTTGGAAACATAGCCCACGTGCTCTATACTTTGCCACTTGTCCATATCTTATTTTTATTATTTAATTTGGTTTTTATTTGAATTAATTCAATTTAAATCAAATTAAATCAAATTAAATCAAATAAAAATCCAAAACATTGATAACAAGGGATTTTTTGTTTGTTTCAGGCTTCATTGAACAGCTAGCCATCATTCAAATTCACATCAAGGCTTGTGTGCACAAAAAGATTGGAAATAAGCCAAATTTGGAAGGTTTTCAAAGCAAATCAAATCAAATATCAAAAGCATTGAAAGAAGAAGATTTGGATGCAATTTGCAACCCTAATCCCTTCACTAATACATAAGGATTGCGTGCAGGCCAAAGGAAAGGAGAGAAAGAGGCGCTAGAACAAGAACTAGTTTTGAAAAAAAGAAGCAAAAAGTGTGAGATCGGATTGATAGTTAGAGGCATCCTCAAGGCTCGAGACCTCTCCAAATCACTTCCTGGCATTCTCAGGAACCTAAAGCTATCAAGAACAAGTCCGTTCCGGTCCCTAATCGCACTGTAAGCCGTTCACGTTACACCCCTGCTATTGAATTCGAAACTCACGATTTATGCGTTGTTAGGTTGATATAATTGCACATTATTGATCACCATAACATTTGCAAACTTTCTGTATTACTCAATTTCGTCTATATGGCCTGTAGCGATAATCATCATTGCTAGGTTTTCGAGCTTGGTTTTAGGGCTTTCAATTTCAAGGACAATTGGCCTTGGTAATGGGTACGGTTGTGCTCAGAAGAAGGAAACGGTTCTAACCATGGTCTTGGTGGTCATTTATATTACATGTACGTGATTTTTAGGATGGGCATGGTTATAGTGACATACATTGTCCGTGGGTATAGGTTCCAAAACTTTTAGCCACGGTGCAGGGAAGAAGAAGCAGACGTGGCTAGCCTTCATTCGCCCGTTTGAATTTCGCGCGAATTTTCTTTTGTTTTTTCTTGTTTTATATATTATCATTATTCTATGTTTTATGAACAAATAGAAACAAGTGTCCCAACGGAAGCCAGCTAAGCGTTAAGGTCTTGGAAGGCTAGAGGTCAGGGGTTCGATCCCTGCCTCCAGCATTCGCTATTTTCCCATTTATTTTCAGGTGATTCAGTGCAAGCGAGGCCAGAAGATCCACCATATGCCTTCATCATAAACGCGCCAGATGGCCAGATGGCCAGATCTGGTGGCCACCATTGGGAGCGCACCATAATCCAAAGTCAACGTGTGCGCACAAAATTGCAAAGGTCAAACGGATCTCATCTCAATGGGCCCAGGAAAATTGCTATTGGCACCCCAATTCAGGCCCATTCTCTATCTTTTTTATATTTTTTATTTTACTTCATTTAATTATTTTGTTTATTTAATTTCTAACCAATAATTAATTTTCTTTTTTTATCAAAAAATCACCAAAAAATATTTTAGGTCCAATTAAAATTAGACTTTTATTTTTCATCAATAAATTAATTAATTGAATTAGGTTTGTTTAATTAGATAACCTTAATTTATTTTGTAAATAATTAAAACTAATTAGAATCAATAGGTTTTTAACATTAACTTAATTATTTTATTTCTTTCCTAAAATAACAAAAATCCAAAAATAGGTCTTGCAATTATTTTTCATTAATTAATTTAATAAATAATTAATTTAGCATTTAATTTTAGGACTTAATTTCTTTTCTTAAAAAATATTAAAAAAACAACAAAAACATTTTATTTTAATTAAGAGGGTCAAAACCCTAGTTCTCGCTTTCGATCTAATTGTCGCGCGCGTAATTTTATTTTTTATCCAATTATTGTATCTGCTTCCGGTTTGTAATAATTTTAATTAGGACATTTATTTACTTTTACCGCTTTTAATTTCAAAGGGTTTGTTTTTGGCTATGTAAATACCCGAAGCCTTATAATAGTTAGTTTAAATTCCGCACTTTAATTTCTACAAATATTTAACTGCTAGATGTTTGATAATAGGGTTTGCATGATAAGAATGTATGGCTAAATTTAAAACAGTTAGATCACCCTAAATGTGCAAAGATAAAATAATCTAAAACTAAATCACTGGCACATACGCACTCCTAGGGTACACTCCCACTTGGTTGCCTTCGTAAATAGTCATTAAGTATAGGTTTTTTTAGAGGTCGTCCTCTTGTCTAAATGATCTTAATACCGGTTTCTATCCTCTCTCCAGTCAATATTAGTTCAGTGAATCCCACAGATGAACTTCCGATTAAATGATTGAAGAAGGGACCAGATAAGGTACCTAAGAACATGTCTACCAACTCCCTCTCAGACAGAGGGGTTTGAACTCTTCCAGCCAAATCTCTCCATTTTTGTGCATAGTCCTTGAAACCTTCATTGGAAGCCATGGCCATACTCTGGAGTTGAGTACGGGTAGGCGCCAAATCAGCATTGTATTGATATTGCTTGTAGAAAGATGCGTCAAGATCTTCCTAATTATGAACGTTGGCTCTTTCTAGTTGGTAAAACCAGTCAAGTTGAGTCCCAGACAGGCTGTCTTGGAAGAAATGCACCCATAAGTCTTTATCAGTGGTATGGGGTTGAATTTTCCTCACATATGATCGGAGATGCATTTTAGGACATGACACTTCGTCATATTTGGAAAATATAGGCACTTTGAATTTCGGAGGAATCACAATCCCCGACACTAGCCCCAATTCCTCAAAGTCCAAGCCTGGCACCTTTTGGATTTCCATCACGCTTAACCGCTCTTCAAGATGTTTATACTTATCATCGGCTGGGGGATATTGTTCCTTAGAGTAGTCCTCTTCTTCTTCCTCCTCTTCTGATTCTGACGAGACAATTGTTTCCTTGCCTTTCCTCTCTCCTTCACCGGATGTTGTTGCAAAGTCCAAAGTACTTCTTGTCTGTCCATGAAATCTTCTTCCCATGTTTAAGACTCCAGTTACCTTCTTTGTTTTCTTCTTCCTCTCTTCAGCCAACAGAGTCTTCAACTCTTCTTTCCCCTTGGCTAGGGTCTTGAAAAATTGTTAAAACTGCGTATTCTGAGCTTGGAGATCTTTCAGTGTTTGCTCGAGATCCATCTTACTGAAATAAACAGTAGAGAGATGAGGAGACTTGTTGCAAAAGACCTGTTTATGTTATGATGAATGATATGTGCATATGCAATGTTTTCAAGGATTTAAAAGATTCAAATTTGTTTTGGACAAAAAGGAAACACACGTTATATTAATAAGATAAAATTTGAGTACATCAATGCCTCTTGGGCAAAATAATACAAAAACTCTAAGATATAAAAGTAGTGCGCATCCTCTTTGGTGCAATGTAGGCATTCAGAGTCTGCTCCTCATGATGTAGCCTAGTGAGTTCTAAAACCTTTTTCACGCTTGCGTAGAATTGGGCTTCAAAAGTATCTCACTCTCCTTTGAGTTGTATCCAATCCCTTTGGAGGTCTTCAAGAGATGTGGGCATGTCAGGATGTAGGATAGTGTATGGAACGTCTCCCTCCATGATAGGCTCAATGACTACTGTGAGAATGGAGGGTTAAAGCATCATAAGACTCTGAGCGCGAGTTTGTACCCATTTGAGGTAAGGCTCAATAGGGATGGAATTCTTGTGTCCCAAAGTCTTGCTATCTACTTTGTTTAGCATCCTCCAGGCTCGGATAAATCTCTGGCGAAGACCTTGATTGTCGTTGTCATAATCGAATACCAAACCTTGAATCAGCATCTCGTGTGGGCTATCCTTTCGGGCGTAACCAAACTGTCTTAAGGCTAAACATGGGTTGTAGGTGATGCCTCCCATAATTCCAAGTAGAGGGACATTAGGGAATTCTCTACAACGGTCGACAATGATAACATTCTCTTTGGATCGGGAGCACCAATGAATGTCTGAATGCTTGAACGTCATCAATCTTTGTGACCACCTTGAACCTTGCTCATTCCTTAAGACTAATTGGGGAAGATGATAAATAAACCATCTTTCTAAGAGAGGAGTGCAACACATGAGGACACCTCTTTTCCTCATTGTGCGAGTGTGAAAAGAGTGTAGGATATCCCCTAGCAATGTAGGTACCGGGTTGCGGGATATGAAGATTTTGACGGTGTTGATATCTATGAGTTGGTCAGGATTTGGAAACAAAACCATCCCATAGATGAGGAGAGCCACAATTTCTTCAAAGGCTTGCAAATCCAAGGAATTCCAACAGCTTTGGGCTTTCTCAAATAGAAACTTTGCTAGGAAGCCTTTGACATCACTCCTTGTTTCCCAATGAGTTGTGATATCAGATGAGTGCAAGTGTAGAGCTTGAGCAATATCTTCTGGCTTTGGATCTCTTTCCATACCGTTGAAAGGTAGTTGATTAAGAATGGAAATCCTCAAGAGTTGGGAGAATTCTTCCAAAGTAGGCACAAGTTGATAGTCGAGAAATGTGAAGCAATGGTGCAAAGGATCAAAGAACTGAAAGAGCACCTTCATCATGTCCTCATCTGTGTTGGAGGTGACCAAGCTGAGTAGACGACCATGTCTCTCGGTGAATGGAGAGTTTTCAGGAATCCTTGAAGCTAGCTCCTTAAGTTGTGGAGGGATTCTCACAAGGTTGACTTAAATAGTTTTCCTGCGAAGTGAATCCATATCCTACAAAACAAGAACAAAGATGAATCCCAAAATCCTTGAAATGGTTAGTGGATGTATATGATGTTCATGATGTCCATGATGTTATGTACAAGTATGCATATACAAGAAAAGAAAACAAGTCCTTAGTTTAGGCTTGCATGGATTTTTATAGGTAAGTACCCTCTTGAAGTTTAGTTGGCTTAAACTTGTCCTAGTAATAGTAACCTGGTTCTAAGGAGCTCAATATCACTGGATTGTTTCCTTGGTCATTGTTCAGCTCAAGCCTCTTTAATGGCGACCAAAATATCCCAAGAAACCAAACCTCAATGAGTGTAGTATCGAGTATCTACCAACTTCAGACTGCACCAAAGCCGGTTATCTCACTACATCCTAAAGGCCAAGTTGGTCAAGTAAAGGTTCTAAGATTTCATCAGTGCTTCATGACATCACTCAGCAGCCTCGTATCCTCTTTGATTAACTCAAAGGATACCGGTACACTCAAATATGTCGCACTAACGTAGCTATTGCTTAGACCATGTCAGTATACCCTGCACAGTTTCCACAATGTATTGCTACTTACCTATAATGTATCCCAAATCCGGGTAAAGGATTCAAACCCAAACAAGGAACCATAATGTAAAGCATACAAGTCAAACAATGTAAGCGAATAAATGTGATCTAAACCCTAAGGTAACCCCACTTTTAGAACTTTCCCCAGCAGAGTCGCCAGTTCTGTGATGCGGTGGAAGAACTGACTTGATTGTTTTGCATTTTATCGCAAATGTTGCGGTTAGCAAGAGTCACCATCGACTTTTCTTTTATCCAAAAAAAGGAAGGGTAAAAAAGCACAGGAAAGACCTTTGAGATTGTTTCTTGAGTTAGGGGGGTAGATTATGAAAAGGGAAGGTATTAGCACCCTTTTCATCCATGGTTTTCCATGGGCTCTTAGTTACTTGCTAGATCACTTGCTTTTGTTTGAAATTGTGTTCTGTGTGGTTTTGAAAGTATTTTGTAAAAGAGGCCATTGTTTAGGCAATCTTTGTAATGATTCTCGTTCGTAAGAATGTATACAAAGATGTTGATCTTTTTGAAAATGTTTTCAATGTTTGTAAGATGTTTGGAAATGTGTGTGTTTATTTTGAAAATAGCAAGGATGTTTGATTTGAAATGGAGCAAGTAACTAAAAGTAATCTACCTACTCAAATGTCTTTCTTTTTCATTTTCTTTTCCTTTGATATTGTTGTCTTACCATTGATTTGGTAAGCAACCCTATCTTTGGATGTAAACGCGACAGGCGTGGGTCATCGTATAGCCATGATTAGCAATGTTGTGAGGTATCTTAGCATTTTTGAGGGACTAAGATCATTTTATAAGGCATCTTTGAATAGCGTCATCGAGGGACTATGATCTTGATTTTTTTTGTTTTTTGCTAAGACACCTTACATGCGTAAAATGAATTAAATATGCAAAGGTATGTAAATGCAAAGAAGATTTTTGTTTGGTTTTTTATGTGAAAAAGGTTTTAACCTAAACCTAATAAATAAATCAAGATTAATCTTAAATTAATTAAGAAAAGAAACTAGTTTTTTAGAAAAGATTTTTGAATAAACCCTAATTCTATTTGATTCAAAATAAATAAATTTCTTTAAGAAAAAATAATAATTTTTTGTATTTTTTATCTTGAAAATAATATATGGCCCTATGAGATATTTTGGTCTCTTTTTTATAGTAAAATAAATATTTAATGAGTATAAAGAAAAATGAATATTAAACTAGTCCTAATTTAATTTACAAAGTTAATTAAGAAAAATGGATAATATATTTAACTAAATAAAATATTTTACATGAGAAAAATAAAATAAAATGAGCCAAGATACAAACCTATCATTTTTATATTTTTTGTAATTTTTAATATTAAGAAAAATATATTTAATAAAAATGAAAATGAAAATGAATAATAAAAATATATTTGGCAAGGGGTGCTGCAAGCAAACAGGATGTAGAGTTAGAAAAAAAAAACATAGGCCCAATGGAACAAAAAGCCCAGCGCTGCAAATGGGATAAAAAAATGGCAAAATGTGAGAAAAATTGCAAAAGGCAGGCGCCAAGGCTCGAACCCGTGACCTATAGCATTTTTGCACGCTGCCTTACCACTGGGGTGGCTGTACATCCGTTTATAGAAACATAAAGATAAATATATATTAGAAAACACCCCCTGAAGGCAACTTCATCTTCAACCTTGAGCCATGGTCGGACCAACTGTATCTCTCTCATTTCTCCATGAAAATGGAAAGTCCAAACATGAAAATTATGGGGTTTCTTCCCACGAGTTCAACCATATAATTTATATAAACTAACAATCAAAGATCAAAGCTAATTTTACTTGCCCTAATTTGAAACCTAATTTTTACAGAAATTTCAAATACAAAATTCTCTATGCACAGTTAATATAAAGGAAATCTATGAACATGGTTAGCTTTAGTGCAAGGATATCTACATTTTTCTTTCACAAATCAAGGCCAAATGATGCTTGTATGAAGAGATAGAAGTTTGAGTTTTTACCTCTTTCAGTTGAGATCATGAATGGAGTTTGGGCAAGTTTTGAGAAGGCCTGAGGATCTATTTAGCTTGCCTGGACCTCCTTGAGTGTATTCCAATCCTTACCTTGTCTTGAAAGTCTCTGAATCTCCCTAATCAAGTCAACCTGGAAGATTGATATTTGAAAATGGTGGATGGAGGAGGAGGAGTTACAGTGAGGGAACATGGGTCTGAATCACTTAGATATGAAGTATATTAAGTGTTTAGGTGGTTAAAACTCAAAACGCACGAGTGGTTTTGGAGATGGCTGTGTAAAGTGCAAAACTTTCAAGCTATGGTAGATTTTCAATGGAAAAGTGTTTGGGGGTGTTTCTGAGTCTTAGCATTCGTGTGTTAGGTTGCAATACACTTGTGTATAAGTATGGAAAAGGTTTGACATCAAGCTTTCTCAAGATTTCTGAGTTATAGCCTTTTGGCTCTATTACTTGCTTTTGAAGAAAAGTGAGGAGACAAGTCCCTAAGTGTTGTACAAGAATGGTCTGGTTTGGTAGAGGCTTTAGGCAAGTTGCTTTTGGTTTTAGCTTTGCTTGTGTGCAGAGAAAACAAGTGCAAGGCTCAAGGAGTGGAAAATTGCAAAAGTAGTGCTTTATCAAAATGGAAATGGCACCTTTGTGCCAAAAATGGAATTATTCTTGTACAATGCATTTAATGTTTGGCTTAAAGATTCCAACATCTGTAAAAACATTTAATTATGGAGTGAAAGTCAAGTTAGGAGCATGCAAAGTAATATTTTTTCAGCATGTTTGAGGATTTGAATTTTTGTTCTTCATGAAATGACTTGAAATCAAAGTGATAAATCACCAACTTCATCTCTTTGATTCTCCCTACTCAAGAATGATCTCAAGGATTTCTTGGAGATTTTGGAAATCTTGAAACGTTCTCTACAACCCATATTTGAATTGCTTTTGAAGATTCCCCTTGGAACTATGTGAAAAATTGGCATGAAGTTAGGTCAAACATCTACCTAACTAGGGCAAAATTTCACTAAGTTATTTTGGTTCATATGCATGTATTCACAAAATTATATCTTGATATCCAAGAATTTTTAGGAGAATTGTGTGAAGAAAAGTTGTAGATTTCATGGAGATCTACAACTTTCATGTTGGAAGTTTCCTTTTAATCATCTTGCATCATGGTGAAAATTTGGCTCAAAGTTGAGAAAAAATAAGAAATTTTCTAAGTTAAAATTTTCAACTTTTCAAAACAAAAACTTAAACCCTTGATTTCTTGATGAACAAGTTTCACATATTGACATGTTTTGACGAATTATGATCTTTGGAATTTGATTTTGACCAAAACGTCAAAGTTTGACTTTTCAGTATATAGTTCACTTTTGATCAGTTGACTGCAAAATTCATCTGTTAATCCAATGGATTTCCAATGTTTTGAACCATGTAATTAGGTCAATATGATGCAATTGAACTCTTGAAATCATTCTTTAAACCAATTGACTATTTTCTAGGTCAAAAATCAGAAATTTCCCTTTCTCAGTCAAAACCCTAATTTTGACCATTTTGCCCTTTTGATGATTTGATCAAATTTCTTGAGGAATTATGGTCCAAACTTGATCAAATGATACATATGAGTCTAAGATGTTGATGTGGATAAAAAATTATGAAGTTTGACTGTAAATTGTCCATGGTTGACTTTTTTCCCAATACAATTGGTTTTTAGGTCAACTGTCCAATTGACTGATCAAAAATGTGATTCAAGGCTTGAAACTTGACATGAGTAATCTTGGGGGTCCATAATGATCCTTCAAAGTCATATGAAGCATTGATAGTCCAAAAATCCTTGTGTAAACTCAAACCCTAATTTTGGTCATCAGTGCATGAGGAGATGTCTTGAGCTGGTCAAACCCTAATGTAGTCTTGAGTCAAAGAGATCTTGTGAGGAAATTCTTGATAAGTGAGAGGGAAAATTTTTGGGTGCAACATGGAGGATCACGTAGTGTTACCAAATTATCCTTTAATAGTTGTTGTAAGGCTTGGGATAGTGACATGCCTATCCTTGTGAATTGTATTCACGGAGTCTCAAACCATTGATAATTGGCAGATAGTCTTTGAGCAGGAGTTAAATTAGAAATCTGGACAGCATTAACAAACGGACGGTCATCCTTCTTGATACGGGCCCTTGCCCCATACACAACATTATTTTCTTTCTTCCCGGTAAAAGGTTTCTTTATGGGATTGGAAGTAGAGGCAGGTGCTATGGGAATCTTCCCACTTTTGATGCCGCTTTCAACCCTTTCATCGGTTAAGATCAGTTCGGTGAAACCGGATGAAGAACAACCAACCAACAAGTTGAAAAATAGACCAAATAACGTGCCCATAAACATATCAATATGCTCCCTATCAGTCAAAGGTGGTTAAACCCTACTGGAAAGGTCTCTCCACTTTTTGGCGTACTCTTTGAACCCTTCATTCTTCCTCATTGTCATGTCTTGCAATTGAACTCTTGTCGGTGCCAAGTCAACATTATACTGGTATTGGTGGTAGAAAGCGGTGGCTAAGTCTTCCCATGTATGGATACGGGAATCATCCAATTGTTAAAACCACTCTAGTTGCGTCCCAGCCAAGCTTCCTTGAAATAAGTGAACCCAGGGTTTCTTGTCGGTGGTGTGCGGTTAAATTTTGCGCACATAAGACTTTAGGTGAAGCTTTGGGCAGGAAACCTTATCATACTTAGCGAATACTGGTATCTTGAATTTGTGGGGAATGACAACCCTAGATATTAAACCCAAATCATCAAAGTCCAAACCAGGGACAACTTGAATCTCAATGGCCTTCAATCTGTCTTCTAGCTGCTTGTACTTGACATCGGCAGGAGGATACTACTCGTAAAAATAATCTTCATCATCAGACACTTAATCATTAATACACCCAGCCTGGGTACTCCTAGCTTCTCCAATCTGATTCTCGTCTTCCTCAGACGAGTCTTCCACTACCGGTATCTGACAGACCAGCTATTTGAATCTTCTACCCATGTTGACTAGAGCTTTCCTCTTTGGTTTCTTTTTGGCTACTAGCAACGCCATCATAACTGGTGTTGTACCCAAAAATTTGCCTTCCCATATTTCTCAAGATAGGTCAAGAATCATCTCCAAGTTGTTCAAGATGGCTCAAGAGTTGGACAGTCAAATCACCTCCTAAGGCAGTCAATTCAAAATTAGGGTTTTGGGTTGCATCAAGGTCCTTGAATCCAAATGGCCTCAAGTTCTCCCCAATGTGCTAATATGTTCTCAAGTTCATCCATGACAAATTTCAAGCCTTGCAGAGGAAGTTTGGTCAGTCAATTGCTCAAGAGGTCCAAAAATCGACTGTGTTAGGGCAAAAGTCAACTGTGACCTATGGACAGTCAAACCTCAAGATTTTTTGCCAACATTCTCATTTTGAAGGATAATTCATCATTTTATCAAGGTTTGATCATGATTCATCAAGGATTGCTCAAGATTCATCAAGATTCAAAAGTTGCTAAATTAGGGTTTTGTAGGAAAAGTCAACTCAACTTTGACCAAGCATAACTTTCTCATACTTTATGAGAAATGACCCATCCAAAGCTCATTTTGAACAGGATGCAAATTCCTACAATACATATTTACACCCCAAGATCAAGAAATGCACTCACAAGAAGTTACAAATTTGGACATTACAGGTCATTTTTGAAAGACAACAAAAACACTTTGTTTTCCAAAGCTTATAACTTGAGTATGGAATATCAAAATGAGATGAGACAAAAAGGGTTGGTTAGCGGACATCTCAAGGTTTCTAAAAAGTCCAATAACACTTCCAAAAGTTCAAAATTGAAGAAGTTATGCATTGTTGAAGTTGGGCATTTTTCCAAAATTGCCAAAAGTCAACTATCCTCAAAACTCCAATTTTTGACAAAAGGGCCCACTTTTTTCCACTTGATTTGTCTTGTCACACCACACATGTGTCCCATCTTCAATTTAATGACCAATCATTTATTTTTCTATTTTATTTAATTTTTATTGATTTAATTCATTTTAAATCAATATTAATTCAAATAAAATCCAAAAATTAATGGAATGAGATCTTTGTGATCATTACAACTTTCAAATACCAAGATACACCTAATCAAATTTGTATCAAGCATTGTTGTGCACAAAATATCAGATTTGGTACAACTTTGGAAAGTTTATCAATGGTGATCATATCAAATCCCAAACCTTGAATGCACATGGATTAAAAGCCCAACTCTTAACCTAATTCATTCCCTTATACCCACACAAGCTATAGACATCAAGAACACGACCTGAAACTGCAAGAAATGGCCAGACAAAACTTGAGAAAAAGCTTGAAAAATTTGAATCTGAAATCAATATTAGAGCACGATTCAATCCAAAATCTCCACATAGCCTTCTTGCCTGTCATTCACTGAAGCCAAAGGGATCAAAATCAAGCCTTGAAGCAGCCCCAAACTCGTTGTAAGTGCCCACGAACATAGATCTGAACATGGAATCGTGAATCCATGTTCTTGCATCTTTTTGCCATTTTTTTGTACAGTCGTGCTTAACATCAAATTTCCAATATGTCTGCATTATTCAATTTTGTTTTCATTGCCTATAACCTTAGATCCGAAGCTAGGGTTCCTGTTCTTGTTTTTTAGGCATTTTGGATACAGGCAAAATCAAGACAAATAATTGGTACATGGATGATCAGTGGAAGGAGAAGAGTATGATGGTGTTCTTATAACTCGTTTCCAAGGCCTATAGAGGATTTTTGAGGGCAGCCATGGATTCAGTTGCGGATAAAATCCGCAGGTAAAAATCCTGGTTATTTCAATGAAGAAGACGGAGGCGTATCTTCTTCCTATTGGACCATTCAAATTGCGCGCCAGTTTTTTTTTATTTTTCAGGAATAACGCTTTGTTTTGCATATAATAATTGTCACTTATATTAATAACAAACAAGCACATTGGCTCAGATGGCAAGCGTGTTGTTGCAAAGTCCCATGGGACCTAGGTTCTAATCCCAGGTCCCCCAAAACATTTATTTGATTTTTCTCCAGGTAATTGAGTGTGCTCTCTAAAGCGTTGGACCACCATATGCCTACAAGATCAACCTGCCAGATGGCCTCCAGGCCAGATCTGGTGGATAGGAATGAGGGACTATCATATGCCCAAGTCAACAAGCGCACACTGGATGGGAAAGGTCAAAGCAGTCTTGAACGTTAATGGGCCTGAAAATTGCTGAACAACACTCAAATCAGGCCTAACACCCCCCTATTTGGTTATTTCTCTTTTTTTTTTTAAATTTCATTTTATTATTTTGTTTTATTATTATTATTTACACTAACCAATTTATTTTCCTTAATAAAATCAGAAAACAAAAAATATTATTTTTTTATTAAAACTAATTTCATTATTTTATTTTTGTAAATAAATAATTAATTAATTAATTTAGTGTTAATTAGGTTAATTTTAACATTTTTGCAATAAATTAAAATCAATTTAGAATATTAGGTTTAATTAACTTTTAATCAATTTTATTTTATTTCCTCAAATTAAAAAAAAAATCCAAAAAAAAATCTCTTTTTATTAATTAATTAATTAATTTAGGTTTAATTCCTTTAAATTTAAAAAATAATAAAAAACATGCTTTCTTTCAAAAAAGGGTCAAAACCCTAAAAAGGCGCCAATTTAATTTTCTTCGCACGCGATTAATATTTCCAATATTGTAATTGCTTCTAGTATGTAATAGCTTTTAATTAGGACTTTATTTATTTATCATTTTATTTTTACTTTCCGCAATTTAAATTAAAGGGTTTGTTTTTGGCGATGTAAATACCCGACGCCTTGTAATAGCTTAGATTTAATTTCCCGCAATTTAATTTCCGCACAATAAAGAATGCTAGATGTCTGATAATAGGGAATGCATGACAAGATCCAATGTATGAACTTAAAATCAACATAGCTCACCCATAACATGTACAAATAAAATTAATCGAAATAACACACTTGCACATGCCACTCTTAGGGTACACCTCATTTGGTTGCCTCGAACGTGGTCATTGAGTATAGGAAGTTTTAGAGATAGCCCTCTTGTCCAAATATCATAGTTGCCTCGAAACGGTTGCCTCGGAAAAATGATCTAGGATATTAGGGTTACCGCTAAGGCGTCCTAACATTGCTTTAGTGACCACACGTCCCTTAATCGAATTGACCCTTAAACTCTAACGACGATGCTACCTACTCATCAATAGTGGGATAGCATTGTCTAAAGGACATTTGCACATTTTAATTCTTTTTTCGAGTAGGTAGATGGTTCTTAAGTACTTGCTCCTTTTAAAACAAAACAAAACTTTTCTCACTTACACCTTTCGAACAAAAAAAAAACTCCTTTCAAACCCACAAACACAAAGAAAATCAAATTTTAAAAACACTTTGAGCAAGTACCTAAGAGCCCGTGGATAACCACGGATAGAAAGGGTGCTAACACCTTCCCTTTCTATAATCTACCCCCCGAACCCGAGAAATATCTCAAAAAGGAATTTTTCTGTGCTTTTGTCCTTTCCTTGTTGGATAAAATAAAAGACGGTGGCGACTCTTGCTTACCGCGACATTTTACGAAAACAAACGCAAACGCGAACCAGCATTCCAAAACAGTCAGTTTTCATTCCCACCGATCACAGAACTGGAGACTCTGCTGGGGAATTATAAGTGAGGTGTACCTTAGGATTAGATCATTGTGTTTTCAATTGTATGCTCTGTATGCTTTAATTTTGTGGGCTTGTATCAGAGTTCTATAGATCCTAACCCGGATCTGGGGATACCCTTTAGGTAAGTAGCAATAAATTGTAAGGGATCTGTACGGTGTAGACCGATAAAGATGAAGAAGTAGCTACGTTGGTGTGGCACTTTAGTCTGTACCGATATCCCTTGTGTTGGAACGAGGAGAATATGAGTCTTCTAAGGGGTCATTAAGCACCAACTGACCTTAGAACCTTAAATTGACCAACTTGGCCATAGAACAGTAGCAGTATGCTACACTCATTGAGACTAAACTCTCGCGATGATTTCGGCCGCAAGAAAAGGTTGCTAAACTGGAATTATGACCGATTGAGGGTAGTCAGTGATATTAAGATCCTCTAGAACCCAGTTACTATTTTTAGGACAGGTTTAAACCAACTGAACTGAAAGAGGGTAGTACCTAAGCTCCATGCCATCCTGAAATCTAAGGGCTCTCAGTGTGACTTGTGTGCCTTTACCATGTTTGCTATTTGTGGATACTTGTGGTGTGCTTACTATCATGACATCATGACATCATAACATTGCATACATCTTGCATAAGGACTAACCTATTTCAAAGACAGAAGGGTTTCATCTTTGCTCTGTTTTGTAGGTCATCATGATGCCCATGCATAAGAATACCATCCGGATCAACTTTGTCCAAGTCCCTACCTTGCTTAAAGAGTTGGTTGCCAAGATGCCTGACACTACTTCCTTCATCAGGAGGCATGGTTCTCTTCTCAGCTTGGTCACCTCCAAGTTGGACGAACATATGATGAGTGTCCTGGTCCAGTTTTATGATCCGCTGTGCCATTGTTTTACTTTCCAGGACTTCCAGTTGGTTCCTACCCTAGAAGAGTTTTCTGAGCTGCTCGGTATCTCTGTTCTGGAGCAAACTCCGTTTACTGGTTGAGAGAAGACTCTTAGGCCTGAAGAAATTGCTGCAGCCATTCATTTGACCAAAGAAGAGGTAATGGCTAATTGGGAGACTAGAAGTGGAGATAAAGGATTTCTGACTAAGTTCTTGGTTGGCAAGGCTAACTACTTCTGGGATAGCCTAGACTTTAAAGCGTTCGAGGATATTCTGGCTCTTTTGATTTATGGCTTGGTACTGTTTCTGAATCCTGACACTTTTGTTGATGTGAATGCCATACAGATCTTCATCTCTCAGAACCCTGTACCCACTCTCTTGGGTGACATTCTTCATCATCTCTATGCTCGTACTGCCTGAAAGCGGGGAACCTTGATGTGCTGTGCTCCTTTATTGTCGAGGTGGTTTATTTCACACCTCCCTAAGTCAGTGCTAAAGAACAAAGAAGGAATGGGGTGGGCTTATAGGGTGATGTCTCTTTCTCATAATGACATTATCTGGACTCTCAAAGGAATGGATGAGGTGACTATCATTGATTGCTATTGAAAGTATCCTAATGTTCCATTGCTAGGAACCCATGGAGGAATTTCTTACAACCCATGCTTAGCTCTCCGTCAGTTTGGAAGAGCCAGAAGAGAAGGACCTCATGAGATGCTGATGCCTCATATCATCTTTGATTTTCAAGGGGATAGCGGCGAGCAACGTCGTAGATTCATCAGGGCTTGGGACAGAGTTCACCAATCTGATCCACATGAGCTAGGCCTAAAGACTTCTCTGCCAATGGAGCCTTATCTCAGATGGGTCCGTATCCGTGCCCAAAAGCTGGGTATGCCTTATGAAGCTGTCTGGCCTGTCACTCTTGAAGTTGCTAATGAAGAAGGGGTTCTTCCAACCATTCTCCATCCTTATATTGTAATTGCAAGCTTCTCAAGTCATATTTAAAGCATGTGTTTTGATGAAGACAACATGGACATCAACATTCAAAGGATGTGCAAAAAGCTTATCAACATCAAATAAAAGTCTTGAAGATTATTGAAGAATTATTGAAGAATCATCAAATGTCAAATATGGTATAAATAATTCTTAAAATCTTGAATATAGATGTTCACAATATGCATTCATCAACATATACATATTCCATAACTTTAAGATCAAGAAAACTTTGTTTGAAATATCTTTCAAAAAGTATTTTTGAAAATAACCCTTTAGGAACCGGTTCCTCCCTAACAGGGAACCGGGTTCCAGAATTTCTCAAAAATCATGTCCTTGGTTTTTGTACCAGGAACCGGGTTGTACCAATAGGGGAACCGGTTCCTGCGTGATAATTTTGAATTCCAACTTATAACGTTCACTAAGAACCGGGTTCTGTCAGTGTCGGAACCGGTTCCTAGCGAACCAGTGCAGCTTTTACTTTGTTTTTTGAACATTTTTCAAGTGGTATCTTTTCATGAATGCATCGCAACTTTTCATATGAATTGACATGAATGAAGAGGTTCTTATGACTTTATAAAATGCAGATTTTTTCAGTTTTTAAAAAAAAAGAACACATATAACATTTTCAACAACAAAAACCTTCTTCATATAAACAATTTTCTCATTCATTCATTTTTGCACATAAACTTTCATGTGTTCATAATTTTGTGAAACTTGCCATATACACTTTCATTATCATTACAAGTTTCATTCATACATTGTGAACATTTATATACATTGTTGAGAATTGTTTTATCTTGAAGAAAAAGATTAATTAAAGATTGATAAAGCTCTCCATATACTTCAAACTAAATCATTGTATTACTTAAAGGTTTTTCCTTACTATCCAGGATTGTTGGAAGTAAGTGTTGTGATTTGAGGAGGATTGTTCTTCATTCACATTAGTGTTTGTTTGGTCTTAAAGGTGTTAAGAACCTTTGATCACCCTATAGGTTAGATAGTAAGCATAGGCTGTACAATCATTCTAACTATAGTGAAATCTCTTTCGTGTTGGAAAGGGGACTGGAGTACTCTCGGATTGTGAGGGGAACCAGGATATATCACCGTGTTCTTTACTTTTCCGCATTTATCGCTTTCATCACCATAATCAGGAAAAGATAAAGATATAAACAAAACCTTCAAACACTTAACCAAAATTACTACCAAGCATTCTCATAAAACAGAATAAATTTTATAAGACCTAATTCACCCCCCCCCTCTTAGGCACTCTGAGACTTACAATTAGCATTAGAGCAAGTTATAGGTAACTTGTTCCTAAAGATCCAGAATGGCTTCCGCAAATCATCAACCAGTTTTCAGAGATGGTGGTAGTAACAACAAGCCTCCTCTATTCTGTGGTGAATATTTTGACTTCTAGAAAATACGCATGAAGGCGCATTTAGAAGCACAAGGAGAGGAAGTATGGGATGCTGTTGAAAATGGTCCATTTATCCCAATATCAGTAATCAATGGCATTGGTTCTGCAAAGCCCAAAACTGCATGGGACGACGATGATAAAAAGAAAGTTCTCTATGACAAAAAGGCAATAAACCTTCTTCAAGGTGCACTCAGTATGGACGAATTTTTCCGTGTCTCGAACTGCAAGACAACAAAAGAAATATGGGATACCCTGGTTCAAACTCATGAAGGAACGGCTGAAGTAAAAAGATCAAGGCTAAATACCTTGAGTCAAGAATATGAACTATTTCGAATGCAGCCCGGAGAATCCATTCTTGACTTACAAAAGAGATTTGTGCATTTGACAAATCACTTAAATGCTCTTGGTAAAACCTTGACAAATGATGAACTCAACTTGAAAATCCTTAGATCATTGACTAGGGAATGGCAACCAAAGGTAACGGCAATCTCGGAAAAGAAGAGTCTCTCCGCAATGACTTCCGCTACATTATTTGGCAAACTTTAAGAATATGAAACGGAACTCGGTAGACTTGAAAAACATGAAAATTTAGAGAAGAAATCCAAAGGCATTGCCTTGAAAGTTGATTCAAAGGAAAGTCAAGATAAAGATGCATCGGAGGAAGATGAAAACTTCTTGCTTCTTGTAAAAAGGTTAGGAAAATATTTTGGTCATAAAAATAATCTTCATAATGCTAACTTTTTCAAGAGGAAGAAATTTTATAATCATAAAGATAAAGAAGCCTCCACATCAACACAAGATGTCACATGTTATGAATGTGGAAAGCAAGGTCACATAAAGCCGGATTGTCCAAAACTCTCCAAGAAAAATAGATTCAAAGGCAAAAAGGAGTTCAAGAACAAAAAGGCTTATGTTGCATGGGAAGATAATGAGATAAGTTCTTCATCCGATTCGGAAAGTAAGGAATGTGCAAATCTAGCATTAATGGCTTCACATCACTCCGACGATGAAGAAGATGTTAGTAATGAATTTAATCTTTTTGATGATGATGTTCAAGACGCTATTGATGAACTCTTGAAAGAATGCAAAAGTTTATACAAAAAGGTGTCAAATCAAGAAAAATAACTCCTAAGTTGTTTATAAAAAATTGACACCATGACTAAAGATTTTGAACTTCAAAAACAGAATTTTATTAAAGAAAAAGAAAACTTTGCATGCTCCAAGTGTGAATCAAATGTCTTTCAAATTGTTCAATTGAAAAGAGTCATTGAACGATATGAAAAAGGACAAATAGGATTGGAAGGATTACTAAGCCAACAACTTTATCCAAATGATAAAAGGGGTCTTGGTTATGTGAATTCTAAGAAACCAAGTAACAATCCCACTGTTTTTGTAAAGGCTAGTAATAGTTCCAAACCCAAGAAAGTAGAAAAGAAGCAAGTTGTTCATAATCATCAAAAGAAAAAGGCTAATGTATCGAAAAAAGAAAACATTTCCTAAGAAGAAATCTTATCCTTCTAGATATAGAAGTAACTTTGAACCTACTTGTTTTTATTGTGGTATTAAAGGCCATACACCTAATGCTTGCTATGTTAGAAACTTTAGTATAGCGAGTGGGCATTATGTGTGGGTGAAAAAGGGAACTAACTATGAAGGACCCAAGGCAACTTGGGTACCTAACAAAGAATAATTTGTTTTTGTAGGTATGCTTGAAATCCACATCAAATGTTTGGTATCTTGATAGTGGATGTTCAAAGCATATGACAGGAGATGTACACCAATTTTCATATCTAGTACATAAAGCCAAAGGGTATGTCACCTATGGAGACAACACCAAAGGAAAGATTCTTGGCGTTGGAATAGTTGGCACACCTCCATCCATTCAAATTGAGGATGTTCTCTATGTTGAAGGATTAAAGCACAATCTTCTTAGCATAAGTCAACTTTGCGATAGAGGGTTCAAGATCAAATTCAACAAAGATGAACGTCTCATTATGAATGAGGCAACCAATGAGGTAAAACTCAAAGGTATAAGAACTAACAATATTTTTATGATTACTTTAGATGATTTGTCTCTGAAGGTACAATGTCTTATGGTAAACAACAATGACGCTTGGTTATGGCACAAGAGGATCGCTCACATTCACATGGAGCACTTGAACAAATTGGTTAAGCATGACTTAGTTATTGGTCTACCAAAGATGAAGTTCATCAAAGATAAATTATGTAATGCATGCCAAAAGGGCAAACAGACCAAAACAACTTTCAAATCTAAGAATGTGGTGTCTACTACAAGGCCACTACAATTGTTACACATGGATCTCTTTGGTCCATCAAGAACAAAAAGCTTCGGAGGTAATGTATACGCTTTAGTCATTATTGATGATTTTTCTAGATATTCTTGGACTTTGTTTCTTGTGCAGAAAAGTGATGCTTTCAAAGCCTTTAAGAAGTATGCTAAGCAAATCCAAAACGAAAAATCACTAAAAATTGTATCCATAAGAAGTGATCATGGTGGAGAATTCCAAAATGCTCAATTTGAAGAATTTTGTGAAGAACATGGTATCTCTCATAATTTTTCAGCACCTAGAACTCCACAACAAAATGGAGTAGTTGAAAGAAAGAATAGGTTTCTAGTGGAACTTGCAAGAACAATGCTTAGTGATGCAAATCTTCCTAAATATTTTTGGGCGGATGCGGTTAGTACGGCATGTTATGTTGGAAATCGAGTTATCATTAGACCTATAATAAAGAAGACTCCATATGAACTCTTCAAAGGAAGAAAGCCAAATATTGCTCACTTTCACATTTTTGGATGCAAGTGCTTTGTTCTTAATAATGACAAAGATAATCTTGTTGTTTGTGATGATGATGATCCTATAGATTTACCCCCGGAAGATCTTTCAATTGATTAAATTAAGAAATCACCGGAAAATCAAGAAAACATGGTACAACAAGATTCAAACACCAATGATCTACCAAAAGAATAGAGAACTCATAGAGACCATCCTATTGACAAAATTATTGGTGACATTAGCCAAGGAGTATCAACAAGATTGAATCTAAAAGATGCTTGCTTAAATATGGCGTTTGTTTCTCAAATTGAACCCACCAAAGTTGATGAAGCCTTAGGAGATGATCAATGGATTATTGCTATGCAAGAAGAATTAAATCAATTCGAGAGAAATCAAGTTTGGGAACTTGTTCCTAGACCAAGTGGTAAACACATCATAGGTACTCGATGGGTGTTTAAGAACAAACTTGATGAGAATGGTCTAATTGTTCGAAACAAAGCAAGGTTGGTTGCCCAAGGTTACAATCAAGAGGAAGGAATCGACTTTGAAGAAACATTTGCTCCGGTTGCAAGGTTAGAAGCTATACGTCTTTTACTTGCTTATGCTTGTTCATTAAATTTTCAGCTTTTTCAAATGGACGTCAAAAGCGCATTCTTGAATGGATACATCAATGAAGAAGTCTATGTCAAACAACCCCCGGGATTTGAAGACTTCAAACATCCTTCACATGTCTTTAAGTTGAGAAAGGCTCTTTATGGCTTAAAGCAAGCACCAAGAGCATGGTATGATAGACTTAGCAATTTTTTGTGTGAAAAAGGTTTCGAAAAGGGTAAGGTTGATAAAACCTTGTTCATTAAGAAAATCCAAAGTAACACTTTATTGGTTCAAGTCTATGTTGATGATATCATTTTTGGATCCACTAACAAAGAAATGTGTGAGGAATTCTCATTGATGATGCAAGGAGAATTCGAGATGTCTATGATGGGAAAGATGAACTACTTTGTTGGACTACAAATCAAGCAACTAGAAGATGGAATCTTCATCAACCAATCTAAGTATTGCAAAGAATTATTGAAAAAGTTTGATATGGACAATTGTAAAGCCATGAATACTCCAATGGGCTCCGGTACATATGTTGATCAAGATGAATCCGGTACTCCAATTGATATTACAAAGTACAGATGTATGATTGGTTCTTTATTGTACTTGGCGGCAAGCCGTCCTGACATCATGTTTAGTGTTTGTCTTTGCGCTCGCTTTCAAGCAAATCCAAAGGAATCACACCTCATGGTAGTTAAAAGGATCATGAAGTATCTTAAAGGAACAATCAATGTCGGCCTATGGTATCCAAAAGGTAGTACTTTCACTTTAATTGGTTATTCTGACGCGGATTATGCAGGTTGTAAAACTGATCGTAAAAGCACAAGTGGTACGTGCCACATTATTGGAAATGCATTAGTATCATGGGCTTGTAAAAAGCAAGCATGTGTTGCTCTTAGCACGGCCGAAGCAGAATACATAGCAGCGGGTAGTTGTTGTGCACAAATTCTTTGGCTCAAGCAACAACTCCGTGATTACGGACTTGATCTCGGATGTATTCCTCTTCGATGCGACAATACAAGTGCTATCAATATTACAAAGAATCCGGTCATGCATTCAAGAACCAAACATATAGATATTCGACATCATTTTCTCCGTGATCATGTACTTAAAGGAGATGTCGAAGTCACTTTTGTGGATACTCATAACCAACTCGCAAATATCTTCACTAAACCACTTGCTCGAGAACCTTTCTTCAAAATCCGAAGAGAACTTGGTATTTTGGATGAAGGTGATATCTAATGTTTCTCTTAAGATGCACGTCTTAATTCTTTTATATGTATTTATTTCACTCTTTTTCCCCATCCTTTTTGATGTTAACAAAGGGGGAGAAGAATATGCATGTGTGCTGTTTTGCATCAAAGAAATTGCAGGCCCAAATAAATATCAAACTCACTCCAAAATTCAAAGAATCATGGACTTAGGGGGAGCATACAATTTAGGGGGAGCCTTGCATTTGCTCAACATGTTTGCTATACAAAACAACATAAACATTTCAAGAAATCATTTTCAAGACTTGGTTGTCATCATCAAAAAGGGGGAGAATGTAATTGCAAGCTTCTCAAGTCATATTTAAAGCATGTGTTTTGATGAAGACAACATGGACATCAACATTCAAAGGATGTGCAAAAAGCTTATAAACATCAAATAAAAGTCTTGAAGATTATTGAAGAATTATTGAAGAATCATCAAATGTTAAATATGGTATAAATAATTCTTAAAATCTTGAATATAGATGTTCACAATATGCATTCATCAACATATACATATTCCATAACTTTAAGATCAATAAAACTTTGTTTGAAATATCTTTCAAAAAGTATTTTTGAAAATAACCCTTTAGGAACCGGTTCCTCCCTAACAGGGAATCGGGTTCCAGAATTTCTCAAAAATCATGTCCCTGGTTTTTGTACCAGGAACCGGGTTGTACCAATAGGGGAACCGGTTCCTGCGTGATAATTTTGAATTCCAACTTATAACGTTCACTAAGAACCGAGTTCTGTCAGTGTCGGAACCGGTTCCTAGCGAACCAGTGTAGCTTTTACTTTGTTTTTTGAACATTTTTCAAGTGGTATCTTTTCATGAATGCATTGCAACTTTTCATATGAATTGGCATGAATGAAGAGGTTCTTATGACTTTATAAAATGCAGATTTTTTCAGTTTAAAAAAAAAAGAACACATATAACATTTTCAACAACAAAAACCTTCTTCATATAAACAATTTTCTCATTCATTCATTTTTGCACATAAACTTTCATGTGTTCATAATTTTGTGAAACTTGCCATATACACTTTCATTATCATTACAAGTTTCATTCATACATTGTGAACATTTATATACATTGTTGAGAATTGTTTTATCTTGAAGAAGAAGATCAATTAAAGATTGATAAAGCTCTCCATATACTTCAAACTAAATCATTGTATTACTTAAAGGTTTTTCCTTACTATCCAGGATTGTTGGAAGTAAGTGTTGTAATTTGAAGAGGATTGTTCTTCATTCACATTAGTGTTTGTTTGGTCTTAAAGGTGTTAAGAACCTTTGATCACCCTATAGGTTAGATAGTGAGCATAGGCTGTACAATCATTCTAACTATAGTGAAATCTCTTTCGTGTTGGAAAGGGGACTGGAGTACTCTCGGATTGTGAGGGGAACCAGGATATATCACCGTGTTCTTTACTTTTCCGAATTTATCGCTTTCATCACCATAATCAGGAAAATATAAAGATATAAACAAAACCTTCAAACACTTAACCAAAATTACTACCAAGCATTCTCATAAAACCGAATAAATTTTATAAGACCTAATTCACCCCCCCCCCCCTCTTAGGCACTCTGAGACTTACATATATGCCCACTGACATTGGGGCACTGAAGAGATCTTGGATGCAATTGAGGGAGGAACGGGATTCTTACCGAGAGAAGTTCAATGAACAAGAGCAGAAGATCCAGAGGTTGACTAGGCAGTTAGAGAACGAGCGGATTCTCAACGACTATGTCCGCACTGATAAGAAGAGACCATGGGAGCATTGATGGACCTTTGATGATTTCCTTTCCAGTTTTATTTACTTTTTAGTATTTCCATTCTTGTAACGCCTTAAGGGCAATTTGTTGAACAATTTAAATTTTGAAGTTTAAATCTAATAAAGTGTGTTTCCTTTCTTGTTTACAAATTTGAATCCTGACTGTCTTTGAAATCATAAATCATACGCATTTCATCCCATGCACTTCATAAACAGGTACCCGTTACAGGTCTCTTATCTTCTTCGTTGTTTATTTTAGCGATCATCATGTCTACTGAACCTTCAACTGAGCAAGCCATCAAGGCCCTCCAGGCCCAGAATGCCCAATTTCAAGAGTTGTTCATGAATCTAGCTAAGGGTCAGCAGGACCTGAAGACCTTGATTCTGAAAGAGAAGAAGAAGAAGAATAAGAGGGCAATCCTGTTCAACACAGGACACAGGTTTGGGAACAGGTTACATAATGAAGTTGATCTGACCACCTCATCTGGAGGGAAAGATAGTTCACAAGAAAGGAGGGCTCCTAGCCCCGTGGTCTCCGACAACGAGATGGACTATGATGAAGAACAATATCCTCCTACTGAGGATAAGTACAAACAGCTGGAAGACCGTTTGAACGCTATGGAAAGTATGACGGAGTTTCCTGTCCGAAGCTGCACCTCCGGTCATATGTGAGGAAGATCCAACCTTACACTGCTGATAAGAACTTATGGATCCATTTCTTTCAAGACAGTCTCTCAGGGAATCAGCTTGAGTGGTTCTATCAGTTAGACGGAGCCAGTATCCACAACTAGGAAGATTTGGCTACTACATTCTACAGGCAGTATCAGTACAACTCTGACCTCGCTCCTACGCGTACCCAACTCCAGGGTATGTCAATGGGAACGGGTGAGGGATTCAAATATTATGCTCAAAAGTGGAGAGACCTTGCCGGAAGAGTGCAACCACCTTTGGCTGATCGTGAGCTTGTTGACATGTTTTTGGGGCCCTGTCTGGTCCATTCTTTAACCATCTGATTGGAAGCTCTTCATCTGGGTTTACAGATCTTATTTTGACTGGTCAGAGGATTGAAGCTAGTATTAAGGCTGGGAAGATACAAAAGGGTGCTTCATCATGCACCGAGAAGAAGCCATTTAAGAAAGAGTCAAGTGCTGTCTACAGTGCAAGAAGACAGAGTAGACCTGAACACCGCCAAGCTGTCAATGCGGTTGTTATTTCAAAACCTGCTGGTGCTCCTCAGTATAACAATCAACAAAAGGACGATAGACCTAAGAGGCAATTCACTCGTCTCAGCATAACCTTATCTCAGATTTTGCCATAGTTGCTGAAGAGTAATCTGGTGACTCTAAGGGAACCCCCAAAGAATTCAAATACAACGTCACCAAGGTATAACCCTAACGCTTGCTGCGCTTATCACTCTGATAGCCGGGGGCATAATACAAATGATTGTTGGGCTTTGAAGAACAAGATACAAGACTTAATTGATGCAAAGGAGATTGAGTTCGAGGCGCCCGGGAGGCCTAATGTTGTGACTGCTCCCATGCCCAAACATGGAGTAAATGCTGTAGAGGAAGACTTGTTTGTAGTTTCTATGGATGACATTGTTACCCCTTTGATGACTGTCAAGAAGAACCTGTTGCTAGCCGGTTTATTTCCGGGCTGTGACGAAGGTTGCCATATGTGTTCTGTTTTACCTACCGGTTGCCCATTCCTGAAGTCAGGTATCCAAAACCTGATGGATAGTAAGGAGATCCTGTTTGAGAAGACTGTTGTTCCATCCATTCCTACTGAAGAAGTCGCCATCATTACCATTTTCGACAATTCTTCCAAGGCTCCCTCGAGGAAGCCTGTTAGAATTACATCTGTTCCGAAAATTGCACCTGTGATCATCACTGTTCCGGGGCACATCCCCTATACCTCTGATAAAGCTGTCCCTTGGCACTATGGGGCTGATGTTTATGTTCATGGAGTTAAGCAAGAGTTGGATGCTGATGCTGACGTCAGCAACATTACTGGACCTGCTAAAGTCACCCGCAGTGGTAGACTTTCTTACCTGATATTATTCCACCAACTGTCCAAAGACCTGTTGTCATTACGCCTGCAAGTGTACCTACCACTATTCCTGATCAAGTCCCTATTCTTACCCCTGTCTCCGAGTCATCTGGCGCTCGAGGCAAAGGGATCACCACTGATGCGCCTGCCCAGAAGGAGGCACCGAAGATAATTACTGTTGAAGCTTCCAAACAGGAGATGGAAGAGATTCTGAAGATTATTAAGAAGAGTGATTACAACGTAGTTGAACAACTGGGGAAAACCCCATCCAAGATTTCTATGTTGTCACTATTGCTGTGCTCAGAGGCCCATGCCAAGGCTTTGATTACCTTCTTGAAGACTGCCCACGTACCACAAGAGACGTCAGCTGATCAGTTTACAGATTGCATGGCCAATTTAACTGCTAACAATGGATTGAGTTTCTAAGACGTTGACTTGATGACTAAGGGGAAGAATCATAACGATGCCCTGCATGTCTCCATTGAATGCAGGGGCACTACTCTTGCACATGTATTGGTTGATACTGGTTCCTCATTGAACGTATTGCCTAAAAAAGCTCTAGACCGGTTGGATTGCGAAAGGTTGGAGCTAAAACCAAGTAACATTGTTGTCAGGGCCTTTGATGGGTCTAAAAGGATGGTGCACGACGAAGTTGATATTCCAATTAAAGTTGGTTCTCAGGTCTTCAATTATACGTTCTATGTGATGAACATTAGGCCATCCTACTCTTGTTTGCTGGGTCGTCCATGGATCCATAAAGCTGGGGCCGTAACCTCAACGCTCCACCAGAAGTTGAAGTACTCGGTCAAAGGGAAGATTGTGACAGTACAAGGGGAGGAAGAGTACATGGTCAGCCACCTCAACTCGTTCAGATACGTAGAGATGGATGGGGAGTTCATTGAGACCCCATTTCAGCACTTTGAAGAGGTTCCCCAAACACTGGCATCAGCTGAGACTGTGGTTGTGGATTCTCCTATGAAGATGGCTTCCTTATAAGATGCCCGGGCTGTTATTGAGAAGGGTGAGTGTGCAAATTGGGGCCGACTCCCTGATTTTACACAGAAGACTAACAAGTTTGGTTTGGGTTTCACTGCAGAAGCTCAAAGGGATGTTCGAAGTGCAAGGATCGGAAGACCTCCCGTGTTCATCAACAACTCGGGAGTAAATGCCATTGAAGATGATGCGGAAGAGTCTGAATTCGACAGCTGGATCTATCCTACGACCAACGGTGGACCAAGCAACTGGAAAACAAAGGACTTCATCCCTATTACTTTTGTTACCCAGTAATGAAACTTTTTGTTTTAAATTTGTAATAGACAATGTTTTGAAACTTTATGGCCCGGTGTCTTACCCGGGGCACCGTGGTTTCATTTGTGAGGGATTTTGTGTGTCATCTTCATATATCATTAATAAAAGCATTTGACGTTCTTACATTTCAAATTTTGCGCTCCTTGTTTTTCTTTATTATATATTGCAAAACAACTATTTTACACACACTCACATATACAGGTCCACATCCACTCTGGATCTCACTGGTAACGACTCTACTACTACCAGTTATGACTTCGAAAATCCGATCAACTTAGCCGAAGACGAAGGTGAAGATGATTGCGAAGTGCCTGGTGAACTTACAAGACTGCTACTCCAGGAAGAGAGGGCCATTCAGCCACATGAAGAGCCAGTGGAAATAGTGAATCTGGGTACTGAGATAGACAAGAAGGAAGTCAAGGTTGGTGCCAATCTGGAGCCTAGTGTGAAACAACGGTTGATTCAGATGCTGTGTGACTACGTGGAGATCTTTGCTTGGTCTTACGAAGATATGCCTGGTTTGGATACCGACATTGTGGTTCATCACCTGCCTACCAAGGAAGACTGTCCTCCCATAAAACAAAAGGTTCACCGACTGCGCCCATAAATGTCTGAGAAAATCAAGGCTGAAGTTATGAAACAATTTGACGCCGGTTTTCTAGCAGTAACTTCTTACCCTCAGTGGGTCGCCAATGTGGTTCCTGTGCCGAAGAAGGATGGGAAGGTTCGAATGTGTGTTGACTACAGGGATCTGAACAGGGCGAGCCCCAAGGATGATTTCCCTCTACCTCATATCAACGTTCTGGTTGACAATACTGCTCAGCACAAGGTCTTCTCCTTTATGGACGGTTTCTCCGGTTATAATCATATAAAAATGGCTCCCGAAGATATGGAGAAGACCACCTTTGTTACTCAGTCGGGTACATTTTGCTACAAGGTCATGCCTTTTGGGTTGAAAAATGCTAGGGCAACATATCAGCCTGCCATGGTTGCTTTGTTTCATGACATGATCCATCATAAGATTGAAGTATACGTCGACGATATGATTTCAAGGTCCCATACTGAGGAGGAACACCTTGACCATCTACAGAAGCTATTTGACAGGTTGAAGTTATACAAGCTGAGGTTGAACCCGAACAAGTGCACCTTCGGGGTGAGATATGGTAAGCTACTGGGTTTCATCAAGAGCGACAAAGGTATTCAAGTTGACCCTGCCAAAGTGAAAGCCATACAGGAAATGCCAGCTCCCAGAACAGAGAAAGAATTCAGAGGCTTTCTGGGACGACTGAACTACATTGCCTGTTTCATCTCGCACCTAACTGCTACTTGTGAGCCAATCTTCAAGCTACTGAAGAAAGATCAAGTAGTACGTTAGAACGATGAATGCCAGACCGCCTTCGAAAGAATCAAAGAGTATCTCCAGGAGCCACCCATCCTGATGCCACCAGTTGAAGGGAGACCTCTGATCTTATACTTGACTGTGCTCGATAACTCGATGGGGTGTGTGCTGGGTCAGCATGACGAGTCTGGCCGAAAAGAGCACGCTATTTATTACCTTAGCAAAAAGTTTACCGACTGTGAGACCCGATACTCACTGCTCGATAAAACTTGTTACGCTTTGGCATGGGCTGCTCGCCGGCTGAGACAGTATATGTTGACTCACACCACTTTGTTGATATCAAAGATGGATCCAATCAAGTATATCTTCGAGAAGCCTGCCTTGTCCGGAAGAATAACAAGATGGAAAATGATCTTGACTGAGTATGACATCCAGTACACAACTCAAAAAGCAATCAAGGGAAGTGTATTGGCAGACCATTTGGCACATCAGGTAGTGGAGGATTACCAGTTTATGAACTTGAATTCCCGGACGAGAATATCATGTTGATAACTGATTGTGAGACACCTGGACCGGATGAAGGACCTGAGGAAGGATCCCGATGGTCTATGTACTTTGATGGAGCTTCAAACGCTTTGGGTAATGACATTGGCGCTGTGATCATATCTCCTAAAGGCTCTCATACTCCATTTATCGCCCGTCTATGTTTCAACTGCACCAACAATATGGCGGAGTATGAAGCGTGCATCATGGGTCTTTGAGCATCAATTGACCTAAGGATTAAGTTTCTGAGTGTCTTCGGAGATTCCACTCTCGTGATCAGTCAGATCAAAGGCGAGTGGGGTACGAAACACCCAAATCTTATTCCTTACAAGGAGTATGTGTTGACGTTGCTTCCCCATTTTGAAGAGATAACCTTTGAACACTTCCCCAGAGAGGAGAATCAGTTGGCGGACGCGTTGGCTACGATGTCTTCTATGTTCAAAGTCAATCGGGACAACGAAGCTCCCCAGATCATTATTGAAAGATTGGATGAACCTGCACATTGTTGTGATCTTGAGACTGAGGAGGTAACAGAAAAGCCCTGGTATCATGAGGTGAAGAGGTACCTTGAAGCTCAAGAATACCCCGAGGGTGCATCTGTTAATGATAAGAAGTTTATGAGGAGGTTCACGGCGAAGTTCTTCATCAACAATGGCATTCTTTACAAGCGTAACCATGATTCGACCTTACTGCGTTGTGTGGATAAGATTGAAGCAGAAAGGATCATGGCAGAGCTACATGAAGGTACTTTCGGAAATCATTCCAGTGGACATACCATGGCAAAGAAAATCCTCCGGGCAGGATATTATTGGTCCACAATGGAAGCCGACTGTTATCAGCTCTCTCGGACATGTCACAAGTGCCAGGTCTATGCTGATAAGGTGCACATACCTCCAGTACCTCTGAATGTTTTAACGGCACCTTGGCCTTTTGCAATGTGGGGTATTGATATGATCGGCGAGATCAGACCTACGACATCCAACGAACATCGTTTCATCCTGGTAGCAATTGATTACTTTACGAAGTGGGTTGAAGCAGCTTCCTTTGCTATCGTAACCAAGAATGTCGTGGCACGATTCATTCGGCATAATCTAATCTGTCAATACGGTGTACTAGAGAGGATCATTACGGATAATGGTACCAATCTCAACAACAAAATGATCACTGAGCTCTACGAGCAATTCAAGATACAGCATCACAACTCTTCTCCTTACCGGCCGAAGATGAATGAGGTTGTAGAAGCAGCTAATAAGAACATTAAGAAGATTGTGCAGAAGATGACAGTGTCATACAAAGATTGGCACGAGATGTTACCGTTTTCTCTTCATGGGTACCGTACCTCAACACGAACATCAACAGGGGCAACACCCTATTCCTTGATTTATGGCATGGAGGCGGTCTTTCCTATTGAAGTTCAGATACCCTTTCTTCGAATCATGAAGGATGCAGGTTTAAGAGAAGACGACTGGATTCAGACCCGACTTGATCAACTGAACCTAATCGACGAAAAGAGACTCACTGCTATTTGTCATGGTCAGACGTACCAAAAATGAATGATCAAGGCATTTAACAAGAAAGTCAGATGACAAGAGTATCAAGTTGGGGACCTGGTAATCAAGCGCATTATCTTACCTCAAGGTGATCCCAGGGGCAAATGGACCCCTACTTACGAAGGGCCGTTTGTGGTTAAGAACATTTTCTCAGGAGGAGCTATGATTCTAACCACCATGGATGGTGACGACCTTCCTCACCCCGTCAATGCAGACATAGTGAAAAGATACTACGCATAATCAAAGACCCTCTAGGTTGACTGGCCTAGGCAAAAATAAGGGCTTCCCGGCGAACCAAAAGAGTTCGGGAAAAAATAAGGGATGAAAATAAAAAAATCTGTACACCCGGCAAGTTGAAAACCTGAAAAGGCGGCTTGGGCAAAAATGGGTATCCCGGTGGACTGAAAACCCGAAAGGGCGGTCCAGGAAAAAGTTAGGGATCAAAGCGTAGCACTATGTCTCATTGGATCACCTCGCATCCAGACTTCGGTATCGACTATCAAGCTCGGACGACATTAATCAATCAGATTCATCTTCAACTAAGCAGTAAAGTGATGAGATGCTTGAAGATATAAAGGAAATAGCAGAGTTGGAACCCAGTGGGATTATTCACATAGTTGTTTTATTTCCTTTTCACAAATTGTATAAATTCTATTTGTTCGGCGACGTTCTCTTACTAGGACGTCAGCCTCTTGTACAAAAACGCCTATTTTTCAGGCCAAACTTCAAAATCAATACAAATTCATTTTCAGAAATTTCAAGCTGTTTTTCCTTTATCTGTTTTGTTTTGCAAAGAACGTCCAATGTTCATTTTTGATATATGAATTTGACATTAATTGCTGATCATAAATATTTACATGCGAAACGAAAGATGAGTTACGGGTAATAATAGAAATATGGGAAAATAAGAATTGCCCGAACTGTACAAGTTGCTCTGTCCACCAGGTACCAAGGTACATCCAGCTGAAGAATATGGCTAAGATACCTTCATTCCCCGTAGGGTAAGACAGTAATGATAACGCTATCAGCTGAGACATGCAACTACGGACGAATCAGCAATACTCTCCCCAAGCAGAGTTCATCCACCATCAGTGCTAAAAAGGTTTGGTATCCCCAGAAGGTCTTAATATTCCTCAGCGGAGTATAAAGATATTCCCCAGCAAGCATAAAATCATCCCCAGCGGAGTTTATCATTAAAATCATCCCCAACGCAGTTTATCATTAGAATCATCCCCAGCGGAGTTTATCATTGAAATCCCCAGCAGAGCTTATCAACAGAATCCCCAGCGGAGTTTATCGTTAAAATATTCAGCAGAACATCTCTTCCCCATAGAGTAATTCCCCTCAGAATAATCTCTTCATCAGTTTATTCCCCAACAGAGTTCTTTTCTCCTGCAGGTTTATTCTCACAATCATCTTCGTCCACCGTCCCTGGCGGAAGCGAAGCATTCAACTTTATTCTCCAGTAACTCCAGGATTTATTTTCCCCGGCTAAAACATTACATGTCCATACATCATGATACATGCATATACGCATCATACCATACAATCTCATTTATGTTGAGAACATCATTCTTTGATCCATATCATGCATTACATACAGCTAACCTTTACCTTTCAGGAAAGATACAATCAAAATTCAAGTTATGAAGCCCGGGTACGACCAGATAGTATCTTGATTTCTACAACATATTGTGAAGCCCGAATTACAATCGGATAACAATATCAGACTACCACGAAGCCTGGATTACGACCAGATAGTGATATCTCTCAAAAGTAAGTTATCAAGCCCGGAGAACGACCGGATAATAGCTTATTCCCCAGTGAGCCATGAAGCCCGGATTACGACCGGATAGCAGCTCAGTAAGCATCAGATAGTGGTATATCATAAACACAAGCTGTGAAGCCCGGATCACGACCGGATAACAGCTCAGCAAGTTATTGTGAAACCTGGATTACGACCATAAAGCAATACAAGACCATGAAGCCTGGATTACGACCAGATAATGGTAGAAGATGTTGTGAAGACTAGATTACGACCAGATAGCAACCAAGAGTACTACGAAGCCTGGATTTCGATCAGATAGTGGTATGATACATCGTGAAGCCTGGATTACAACCAGATAGCATTAAGGGACACTATGAAGCTTGGATTACGACTAAACAGCAGTTTACCCAGCCAGTTACTATGAAGCCCGGATTCGACCGAATATTAGTAAACCAAACCGTCAAAGGGAAACCCGGATGCGACCGAATAACCACTTGATTTATTCTGAAGCCTGGATTTTGACCAGATAAGAAGTGAGGTATTGTGAAGATTGGATTACAACTAGATAGCAGTACATGACACCATGAAGCCTGGATTCGACCAGATAATGGTATAACACATCGTGAAGCCTGGATTACGACCAGATAGCGGTACAAGACACTGAGAAGCTTGGATTCCGACCAAATAGCAGTTTACATGGATAGTTACTAAGAAGCCCGGAGTCGGCCGGATATTAGTGTGCCCTAAATTCAAGTTGAAGCCCAGATGCGACCAGATAACCACTTGATTTATTCTAAAGCCTGGATTTCGACCAGATAAGAAGTGAGGTATTGCAAAGCCTGGATTACGACCGGATAGCAAGTTTAATCTCATCTCCCCAGTAAGTCACTATAAATCCTGGATTACGACCAGATAGCAGTCAGTCTTATCGCTATGAAGCCTGGGTTATGACATGATAGTAGTTCACTCTCACCTCTTCAACAGAGATGATCCCCCAGTAGAATAACGGACGACTGAAGTTCCTAAAGTTCTATTTTTTCTAAGACAAAGAACAACATTCCCCAGCAGAATCTCCCTCAACAACAGGTATACAAGCTCTCGCTAAGGAATCTCTTACGCGGTCGACACTCCTTCGGATGGACTCTTTATGCCCATCTCCCATCATCAATCTCCAAATGGCATCTGTAAGCCCATTCCCGACATCACAAGACAAATACTACTTCATGCAAGTGCAAATTTATGGGCACTCTAGTGTTCAATCATCTTCCACCTTCGGATCACGAAAGGCCCGGACGCCAATCTATATCCTCAGGCTTAAGAAGATTTAACAGGGGCAACTGTTGTACCCCAAAATTTTCCCTCCCATATTTCTCAAGATAGGTCAAGAATCATCTCCAAGTTGTTCAAGATGGCTCAAGAGTTGGACAGTCAAATCACCTCCTAAGGCAGTCAATTCAAAATTAGGATTTTGGGTTGCATCAAGGTCCTTGCATCCAAATGGCCTAAAGTTCTCCCTAATGTCCTAATATGTTCTCAAGTTCATCCATGACAAATTTCAAGCCTTGCAGAGGAAGTTTGGTCAGTCAATTGCTCAAGAGGTCCAAAAATCGACTGTGCTAGGGCAAAAGTCAACTGTGACCTATGGACAGTCAAACCTTAAGATTTTTTGACAACATTCTCATTTTGAAGGATAATTCATCATTTTATCAAGGTTTTATCATGATTCATCAAGGATTGCTCAAGATTCAAAAGTTGCTAAATTAGGGTTTTGTAGGAAAAGTCAACTCAACTTTGACCAAGCATAACTTTCTCATACTTTATGAGAAATGACCCATCCAAAGCTCATTTTGAATAGGATGAAATTTCATACAATCCATATTCACACCCCAATATCAAGAAATGCACTCACAAGAAGTTACAAATTTGGAGATTATAGGTCATTTTTGAAAGACAACAAAAACACTTTTTTTCCAAAGCTTATAACTTGAGCATGGAATATCAAAATGAGATGATACCAAAAGGGTTGGTTATAGAACATCTCAAGGTTTCTAAAAAGTCCAATAACACTTCCAAAAGTTCAAAATTGAAGAAGTTATGCATTGTTGAAGTTGGACATTTTTCCAAAATTGCCAAAAGTCAACTATCCTCAAAACTCCAATTTTTGACAAAAGGGACCACTTTTTTCCACTTGATTTGGTCTTGTCACACCACACACGTGTCCCATATTCAATTTCATGACCAATCATTTATTTTTCTATTTTATTTAATTTTTATTGATTTAATTCATTTTAAATCAATATTAATTCAAATAAAATCCAAAAATTAATGGAATGAGATCTTTGTGATCATTACAACTTTCAAATACCAAGATACACCTAATCAAATTCGTATCAAGCATTGTTGTGCACAAAATATCAGATTTGGTACAATTTTGGAAAGTTTATCAATGGTGATCATATCAAATCCCAAACCTTGAATGCACATGGATTAAAAGCCCAACTCTTAACCTAATTCATTCCCTTATACCTACACAAGCTATAGACATCAAGAACACAACCTGAAACTGCAAGAAATGGCCAGACAAAACTTGAGAAAAAGCTTGAAAAATTTGAATCTGAAATCAATATTAGAGCTTGAAAAAATGAAATCCCCCCCCGGGAATAACGCTTTGTTTTGCATATAATAATTGTCACTTATATTAATAACAAACAAGCACATTGGCTCAGATGACAAGCGTGTTGTTGCAAAGTCCCATGGGACCTGGGTTCGAATCCCAGGTCCCCCAAAACATTTATTTGATTTTTCTCCAGGTAATTGAGTGTGCTCTCCAAAGCGTTGGACCACCATATGCCTACAAGATCAACCTGCCAGATGGCCTCCAGGCCAGATCTGGTGGACAGGAATGAGGGACTATCATATGCCCAAGTCAACAAGCGCACACTGGATGGGAAAGGTCAAAGCAGGCTTGAACGTTAATGGGCCTGAAAATTGCTGAACAACACTCAAATCAGGCCCAGCACCCCCCTATTTGGTTATTTCTCTCTTTTTTTTTTAATTTCATTTTATTATTTTATTTTATTATTATTATTATTTACACTAACCAATTTATTTTTCTTAATAAAATCAGAAAACAAAAAATATTATTTTTTTTATTAAAACTAATTTCATTATTTTATTTTTGTAAATAAATAATTAATTAATTAATTTAGTGTTAATTAGGTTAATTTTAACATTTTTGCAATAAATTAAAATCAATTTAGAATATTAGGTTTAATTAACTTTTAATCAATTTTATTTTATTTCCTCAAATTAAAAAAAAATCCAAAAAAATATCTCTTTTTATTAATTAATTAATTAATCTAGGTTTAATTCCTTTAAATTTAAAAAATAATAAAAAATATGCTTTCTTTCAAAAAAGGGTCAAAACCCTAAAAAGGCACCGATTTAATTTTCTTTGCACGCGATTTATATTTCTAATATTGTAATTGCTTCTAGTATGTAATAGCTTTTAATTAGGACTTTATTTATTTATCGTTTTATTTTTACTTTCCGCAATTTAAATTAAAGGGTTTGTTTTTGGCGATGTAAATACCCGACGCCTTGTAATAGCTTAGATTTAATTTCCCACAATTTAATTTCCGCACAATAAACAATGCTAGATGTCTGATAATAGGGAATGCATGACAAGATCCAATGTATGAACTTAAAATCAACATAGCTCGCCCATAACATGTACAGATAAAATTAATCGAAATAACACACTTGCACATGCCACTCTTAGGGTACACCTCACTTGGTTGCCTCGAACGTGGTCATTGAGTATAGGAAGTTTTAGAGATCGCCCTCTTGTCCAAAGATCATAGTTGCCTCGGAAAAATGATCTAGGATATCAGGGTTACCGCTAAGGTGTCCTAACATTGCTTTAGTGACCACACGTCCCTTAATCGAATTGACCCTTAAACTCCAACGACGATGCTACCTACTCATCAATAGTGGGATAGCATTTTCTAAAGGACATTTTCATAGTTTAATTCTTTTTTTCGAGTAGGCACATGGTTCTTAAGTACTTGCTCCTTTTAAAACAAAACAAAACTTTTCTCACTTACACCTTTCGAACAAAAAAAAAACTCCTTTCAAACCCACAAACACAAAGAAAAGCAAATTTTGAAAACACTTTGAGCAAGTACCTAAGAGCCCGTGGATAACCACAGATAGAAAGGGTGCTAACACCTTCCCTTTCTATAATCTACCTCCCGAACCCGAGAAATATCTCAAAAAGGAATTTTTCCGTGCTTTTGTCCTTTCCTTGTTGGATAAAATAAAAGACGGTGGTGACTCTTGCTTACCGCGACATTTTGCGAAAACAAACGCAAACACGAACCAGCATTTCAAAACAGTCAGTTCTCATTCCCACCGATCACAACTGGTAAGATGGAGGGATAAGGCATCACGAGCTTCTGAGCACGAGCTCGTACCCATCTAAGATAAGGTTCAAGTGGAATTGAATTCTTGTGCCCCAACGTCTTACTATCCACTTTGTTTACCATCCTCCAAGCTCGTATAAACCTATGACGGCAGCCTTGATCGTCACTCTCGTAGTTAAATACCACTCCTTGGATGAGCATATCATGAGGACCATCTCTTCGGGCGTACCCAAACTGTTGTAAGGCTAAGCAAGGGTTGTAAGTGATACCTCCCCTAATACCAAGTAAAGGGACATTATGGAATTCCCTATAATGGTCGATGATAGTAATGTTCTCTAAGGATCAAGAACACCAATGAATATCCGAATGTCTGAGCGTCATCAACCTATGGAACCACCTCAATCCTTGCTCGTTCTTCAACACAGACCATGGAAGATTCTAAATAAACCATCTAGACAAGATAGGAGTGCAACACCTGAGGGCCCCTCTCTTCCTCATAGTGAGAGGGTGGAGAGAATGTAGGATATCTCCCAACAAAGTAGGCACCAGATTGCGAGATATGAAGATTTTGACAGCATTTACATCAATGAGTTAGTTAGGGTTTGGAAACAAAACCATCCCATAGATGAGAAGGGCCAAGATTTCTTCAAAAGATTGTAAATACAAAGATTTCCAACAATCTTGAGCTTTCTCAAACAAGAACTTGGATAAGAACCCTTTGACACCACTCCTTATTTCCCAACTAGTCGGTACATCAGATTATTGCAAGTGTAGTGCTCGGGAAATCTCTTTAGATCTTGGATCTCTTTCCGTACCGTTGAAGGGTAGTTGATTGAGAATGGGAATCCTCAAGAGTTGATAGAATTCTTCCATAGTAGGTACAAGCTGATAATCGGGAAAAGTGAAGCAATGGTGTAGAGGATCAAAGAACTGGAAAAGCACCTTCATCATATCTTCCTCAGTGTTCGAGGTAACCAAGTTTAGGAGGCGACCATGTCACTCGGTGAATGAAGAATTCTCAGGGACCCTTGATGCTAACTCTTTGAGTTGAGAAGGAATTCTTACGAGATTGACTTGGATAGTATTCCTGCGGATGGAAGCCATGTCCTACAAAACAGAACAAAGATAAATCCCAAAAATCCTTGAAATGGTTAGTGAGAATTCTTATGATGTTATGATGTTTATGATGTTATGTACAAGTAAACATATACAAATAAGACAAACAAGTCCTTAGGTTTAGGCTTTCATGGAGTCTTTATAGGTAAGTACCCTCTTGAAGTTTAGTTAGCTCAAACCTGTCTTAGAAATAGTAATCGGGTTCTAAGGGATCTCAATATCACCGATCTTTCTCGTCGGGAATTGTTTTAGCGTAAGCCTCTTTAATGGCGACCAAAATATCCCGAGAAGTCTTATCTCAATGAGCATAGTATCGAGTATCAACCAACTTCAGACTGCACCAAAGCCGGCTATCTCACTACTTCCTAATGGCCAAGTTTGTCAAGTAAAGGTTCTAAAGTCAGTTAGTGCTTCATGACACCACACAACGGCCCCGTATTCTCCTTGACTACTCAAGGGCTACTGGTACCCACAAATGTGTCACACTAACGTAGCTATTGCTTAGACCATGTCGGTATACCCCGCACAATTTCCACAACGTATTGCTACTTACCTATAAGGTATCCCAAGTCCGGGTAGAAGATCAAAACAAACCCAAACAAAGGAACCAAAATGTAAAGCAAGCAAGTCAAACAATGAAAGCAAGTAATAGTGATCTAGCCCTAAGGTAACCCCACTTTTAAGTAATTCCCCAGCAGAGTTTCCAGTTATGTAATACGGTGGGAGAACTGAGTTGGAATGTTTTGTGTTTGATCACAATTGTTGCGGTTAGCAAGAGTCGCCGCCGACTTTTCTTTTATCCAAAAGGAAAGGTGGAAAAGAATAGGAAAGACCTTTGAGATAATTTCTTGAGTTTGGGGGGTAGATTATGAAAAGGGAAGGTGTTAGCACCCTTTTCATCCATAATTATCAATGGGCTCTTAGTTGCTTGCTAGATCACTTGCTTTGTTTGAAAATGTGCTTTGTGGTGGTTTTGAAAGTATTTTTGAAAAGGCGCATTCGTTTAGGCAAACTTTGTAATGGTTCTCGTTTCGTAAGAACGTATACAAAGTGTTGGACTTTTGAAAATATTTCATGTTTTGAAAGTTTGTTTTTGAAAGTGTTTGGTGTTTTTTTAAAAAATGAGCAAAGATGTTTTTTTGAAAGTGAGCAAGCAACTAAGAACATCTCTACCTACTCAAAAGTCTTTTGTTCATTTCTTCCTTCATTTGATATTGTTATGTCACCATTGATTGGTGAGAAGCCTTATATTTGGATGTAAAGGGACGGGCGTGGATCATCGTATAGTCATGATAGCAATGTTGTAAGATGACTTAGCATTTCTCTTTGAGGGACTAAGATCATTTGAAAGGCAACATTTGTAGCGTCATCGAGGGACTATGATCTTGTATTTTTTATTTGTTTTTGCTAAGACATCTCACATGCATAACATGACCATTCTTTAGGCAACAAATGGAGTTAACCTTAAGGGTGCATGTGTGAATAGTGTGTTTGATTTGCATGCATTTAATATTTGATTAAGGTTATCTACTTGTTGATTTTATCTTTCCATACAAACCCCAATTTACTAGCATTTATATGAAAGCGATAAATTGCGGAAAATAAATTTACTAAGCTATTACATCATTAGGGGGATGGGGTATACAAATTTACAAATTGGGATTGCAAGAAATTAAACCTAATTATCTATTACAACCATATTGAATAATGTACAAGGAATGAATAAATATAATATACAAGGGTATAAATGGAAAAGAAATGGATTTTTTGTTGTTTCGTTTTTGAGGAAAGAGTTTGGTTTTGACCTAATTAACTAAAGGAAGGAGTTAATCAAGATAAATAAAGTTAAACCTAAACTAATTAAGAAAAGAAATTAAGTTAGAAATCATTTTTAGGGTTTTTTAGAAAAGGTTTTAAGTTTAATCAAAATAATATGGAAATTAATTAATTAAAAGAAACTTAAATTCTAAGTTAATTTTAAATAAATAAAAATAAAATAACTAAACCTAAATCTAATTATTAATTTATTAAGAAAAAGAAATTAAGTTTGTTTAAGAAAATACTTTTGTCTTTTTGTTTTTTAAAGGAATAAAATATGAGTGAATATAAATATATTAGATATATAAATAAATAAATTATTTTTGGATTTTTATTATTATTAATAATAATAATAATAATAATAATAATAATAATAATAAAGAAAAATAAAATAAAATAAAATAAAATATAAAAATAAAACTCACGGGGATTTGAAATGGAATTTGGGAGTTTGTTAGAAAAACAGTTTTTTGAGGCCTGGCCCATTAGCAGTTTTGTTTGGAATTCAGAAAAGAATAAAATAAAATAAATGAGCTGTATTGTGCAGTGAAGTGGGGGTGTGGTGCAGTAAAAAGGGAAGGCCCATTCAGGGAGGCCCAGGCGCGCATGGTGTTTGAAACAAGGAGAAAAGAAATGCTGAAAAATAACAAAAAGTGGCAACGCTGGGGCTTGAACCCATGCCATTGACATGATACGCACGTTGCCTTACCACTGGGGTGGCTATACATCTGTTAACTTAAACAAAACCATAAATATATAACACAAATCCAGTCCTAGAAATGACTTCATCTTTAACCTCCAGCCAGGGTCCCTGTAACTCATTCATTTCTCATCCATTCTCCAAACTTTCAACATCAAACTTGTTAGAAATTTTACCAGGATTCTTAATATGTAAATAACTTAAACTAATTATCAAAGATGAGCATGAATTTCTAAAAGTACCAAATCTTGACCTAACTTTTTTCAGAGATTCAAACCTAAAATTCTCTAAGCTCAAGCAATATAAATGAAAACTATGGACATGTACAGCTTCAGGGAAATGATAACTACATTTTATCTTCACAAATCAGAATCAAATGATGCTTGTATGAAAAGATAGAAATTCAGAAAACTCACCTTGTAGATGGAGGTCGTGTTTTCAGTTTGAGCAAGCTTTGAGGTTTCCTAATGACCTATTTAGCTTGCCTAGACCTCCCTGAGTGTGTTGCAAACTTTACTTTGCTTTGAAAGTCCCTGAATCTCCCTACTCAAGTCAACCTGCAAGGTTGATGTTTGAAAACGGTGAATGATGAAAATGGAGTTACAGAAGTGTAACAGGTATTGGGATAACTTTGATATGATGTATAAAGAGTGTATTGATGATTAGATTTTAAAACGCACGAGCAGTTTTTGATTTAGGGGTTTTAAGTTCAAAACTGTCAAGTTATGGCCAGATCTATGTAGGAAGGTGCTTGGGAGGTTTTAAGAGTGCTTCAGCCCGTGTGTTTTCTTGCAAATAACTTGTATAGTTATAAGCAAGAGGTCTTAGGGTTTGAAGTTGATAGATCTATGAGATATCGAGTTATGGCTATGTTACTTGATTTTGAAGAAAAGTGGAAAACATGGTTTCAAGGTATAGTACAAGCATGGTATCGGTTTATTGAAGGCTCTAGACATGTTGCTTTTATCTTTGACATTACTTGTACTCAGATGAAACAAGTTGGGATCTCAAGAAGTTGACTTTGCATAAAGGCTTGCTTTACTAGAATGGAAATGGTGACTTTCTCTCTAAAATGGAAAAATGCTTTGGACAATGCTTGAATCAATTGGAAAATTGATCAATCAATTGTGTAAACATTAAATTAAGGAGTGATTTGCAAGTTAGACACCTGCAAAGCAAGATTATACAACATGGCTTATGGATTTGGTCAAGTGTTCATCACAAAATTGACTTGTAATTCAAGTTTATCATGCCAACTTCAAGTCTTCGAATCTCATAGCTAAAAAATGATCTCTTCAAGTTATTGGACATTTTGGAAAGCTTGTAACATCCTCTAGAACTTTCATGTTGGACATTTTTGAAGATTCAATTTGGAACTATGTGAAAAGTTGCCATGAAGTTAGGTTAAAATCCTGAACTAGGGCAAAAGTTCACCAAGCCTTTTTAGTTTCATGAACATGTCTTCATAAATTCATAACTTGAAATCCAAACATTTCTAGAAAAAGTTCTGCCCTACAATGTTTTAGGTCTCATTAAGATCTAAAACTTTCACGTTGGAAGTTTTCCTTGAATCATCTTGCATCATGGTGGAAATTTGGCACAAAGCTATGAAAAAATATGAACTTTCTAACACTTAGAAAAATTCTAAGTCTTAGAATTTTGACTTTTCAAAAATGAATTTTGACTTTTTGATTTATTGATGAACAAGTTTCATATTTTGATATGTCTTGATGAATTGTAATATTTGAAACTTGATTTTGATCAAAAAGTCAAAGTTTGACTTTTCAATATACAGTTGACTTTTCATCAGTTGACTGAAATTCAATTATCAATCAATTGATCTTGAGAAATATTTTGAGCCATGCCATTAGGTAAAAATGATGTATTTAAATCCTTGAGATCATGTCTTAAACCAATAAGTCGTTTGTTAGGTCAAAAGTCAAAAATTGAATCTCCTCAGTCAAAACCCTAATTTTGACCATTTTGCATTTTTGGTGTTCTGATCAAATTTCTTGAGGAATTATGACCAAAATTGATCAATTGACATATATGAGTTCATGATGTTTATATGGATCAAAAATTATGAAGTTTGACTGTAGGTTGACCACAATTGACTTTTTCCCAAATACAGTTGATTTTAGGTCAACTGATCAATTGACTGAGCAAAAATGTGATCCAAGAATTAAAACTTGACATGAGCAATATTGAGGGTTCATAATGATCCATGAAAGTCATTTGAAGCCTTGAGAGTCCAATTGTCCTTGTGAAAACTCAAACCATAATTTTGAGTTGTTAGTGTTGAGGAAGTGTCTTGAGTTGATCAAACCTTGTGTAGTCTTGAATCAATGGAGATCTTATGAGAGATTCTTGAGAAATGAGAGGGAAAATTTTGGGGTACAACAGATACCTTGTTTCCTTTCTATTGGGAGAGGATGATTGGTAGTGTGTCTTCTCACTTCACTGATTTGGTGACTATTAGCCAAAAGTTAGAAGAAAGAATCAAGATTGGTAAAGTGTCTAAAACTGTTGAATCCTCTAGTGGTGTGAAGAAATCCTTTGGGAATTTCCATAATAAGAAAAACTGAAACCAATGTTGTCTCCAATGAGAGAAGAGGACCTCACCGTAGGGCTCATTACTATGATAAACCATAAGTAGATGTTGTTACTCATGTAGTCAAAGCTCAACCAGTTCAGGTTCCTCAATGTGATACGGTGGGAGAACTGACTTGTTGTTTTGCGTTTAATCGCAAATGTTATGGTTAGCAAGAGTCGCCACCGACTTTTCTTTTATCCAATAAGGAAAGGTTGAAAAGAACAGGAAAGACCTTTAGAGATGTTTTCTTGAGTTCGGGGGGTAGATTATGAAAAGGGAAGGTATTATCACCCTTTTCATCCATGGTTTTCCATGGGCTCTTAGTTTACTCGCTAGATCACTTGCTTTGTTTGAATGTGTGCTTGCGATGTGGGTTTTGAAATTATTTTGAAAATGTCTTTGTAATGGTTCTCGTTTCTATAAGAACGCGTACAAAGTGTTTGTTTCGAAAATAGCTCAAAGAGATGTGTTGGTGTATAAAATGTTTTTGTTGTGAGCAAGCGAGCAACTAGGAGCGAATCTACCTACTCAAAAGGTCTTAGATTTTCTTTTCCTCCTCCTTTAGATGTTGCTATCTTATCATTGATTTGGTAAGAAGCCCCATCGTTAGATGTGAAGGGACGGGCACAGGACGTTTTTGTATAGTCATAGAAGGCAACCCATATAACGTTTTAGAAATGTCATGTTAGGGACTAGATCGTTTATCGAAGGCAACATCGAGGGTCATTGAGGGACTACGATCTTTTATCGAGGGTCTTTTGCTAAAATGCCCATGTTCGAGGGACATGACTATTTTTCCGATAGGTAACAAGGTGGGATTACCCTAAGGGTGCTAGTGTGCAAGTGTGTTTTATTACATGCATTTTAGTCTTGATTAGGGTTATCTATTTGTTGATTTCATATCTTGCCATACACATCCTAATTACTAGCATTTTATATTTGGAAAAACGTTAAATTGTGGAAATCTAAAAGTCCTACACTATTACAATATTTTAGGGATGGGGGTACATATTTACAAATGGGGGGTTGCAAGAATTTAAATCCTATTTAACTATTACAACCATATTGAAATGTACAATGCAAGAGAGAAAAAGGACTTGTTTAGAAAATGGTTTTTTGTCTTAATGAATTAAGAAAAAGAAATAAATTAATTAATAAAAGAAAATATTTTTATGTATTTTTTATATTAATAAAAAAGGGGATTAATATTGAAAATGATAAAAGTAAAATAAATGAAAGATAGAAACGTGTGATGCTGCAAGCAAAACAACAAGGATCAAAAGTTCTGAAGCCAGGCGCGTGGTGACTCAGAAAGGAACGTCAGTAGAATCAGAAGTTCTGGATTAATACATTCTAAGGCCCTGCCAAAAACATCAGAGGGAAAGGAAACAGAGGTTATGGGTGGCATTCAGATAGTGAGCCAAAAGTCATAAGTTCTTGAATCTGGAGTGTGTGCTTGGAACTTGAACTGCTGCCTTCAAATGTTCTAGAGTCAGCAAGAGCAACGAAAGAGAAAATGCCAAGTTCTTTGATTTTCTATTTTGGAATTCTGGATTTTTATGAAGGTTTCACAGTTTTCTTTTCTCTTTTTTACAATTTTATCTCCCAAAAAACCAGCCCCTTGAACGTGTGATAAAGCCACTTATTTATAGATGGATTTGCTGTGGTTTTGGGGGGAAAAACATATGGGATTTTTAACCTTTTTGGCATATTGTTCCATTGCTTTTTAATCACAGTTTTTGTATGCTAATTTGATGCAAATATGGGGTTTGGGAAAGTGCAGGCATGGACTGGATCAGCAGCTGATTGCAGGACTGTGATATAGCAGGGCAGTAGACTGCTTAAATGAGGTTTTGGGATTTGGGGATGTTCTGATCACAGAAGATTAGAAACGTAACCTCCATATGCTGAAGGGTCATGTTCTGACCGAAGAACATTGCTTCCATATTTTATGATTGAAGCATCATGTTCTGAACCGTGTCTGCGAATTCTGATTGCACTCGCGTGAAGGCTGACCCAGAAGTTCTGAAGTATCATATTCTCTTAACACTTAGAAAATTTTCTAAATGTTTAGAAATTTGATTTTTTCAAAGTAATTTCTGACTTCTGATTTTTTGATGAACCAATTTCATGTCTTGATGAAATATAATTGTTGAAACTTAATTTGATCTAAAATTCAAGGTTTGACTTTTTAGTGTGCTTTTGACCATTTTGCCCTTGTGAATGATTTTCTTGAAAAGTTGTCATTCAACACTTGAAACATGATAGGAGCAAACCTGAGGGTCCAGGATGATCCTTTGAGAAATGAGAGGGAAAAGTTTGGGGTACAACAGCTACCCCTGTTCAATCTTCTTATGCCTGAAGAGTTAGATTGGTAGGTCTCCCATTCGTAACTTAAAGGTGGAAGAGGATTGAACACTAGAGTGCCCAGAAATTTACGCTCGATGATGTTGTGGTTGATTATGGTATCGGGAATGGGCTTACAGATACCATTCAGAAAAGATCGTTGCATAAGAGATTCCTTGACGAGAATTCATGTACCTGCTGTTGAGGAGGACTTCGCCGAGGAATGTTGATTTATGTCCTGGGAAGTAGAGTCTAGGAGCTCAGGTTGTCCATTACTCTGTTGGGGAATTAACTCTTGATTGAGGAGGTGAAGGTAGAATGCATATCTGGTTAGGGTCCAGGATGTACATAGGCTTACTGGGGAAATGTGAAATCGACTGTATCTAGTCGGGTCTGGGCCTTATAGTGTTGTAAACTGTTGTCTGGAGATAAGGGAGAAGGAACATGGATAGTAGGGTTACTTCAAGAAGAAATCCTGGATAGTAGGGCCATGAGAAGGAACTCGGGTCGTAGGTTTACTTCGAAATGAAAGCCTGGGTAGTAGGGCCATGAGAAGGAACCTGGGTCGTAGGGTTACTTCGAAATGAAAGCCTGGGTAGTAGGGCCATGAGAAGGAATCTGGGTCGTAGGGTTACTTCGAAATGAAAGCCTGGGTAGTAGGGTCATGAGAAGGAACCTGGGTCATATGGTAACTTCGAAATGAAATCCTGGGTAGTAGGGCTTAAAGAAGGAACCTGGGTAGTAGGGTTACTTCAAAATGAAAGCCTAGATAGTAGGGCTATGAGAAGGAACCTGGATATTAGGGTTACTTCGAGATGAGAGCCGGGATAGTAGGGCTATGAGAAGGAACCTGGTTCGTAGGGTTACTTCGAAATAAAATCCTGGGTAGTGGGGCCATGAGAAGGAACCTGGGTCGTAGGGTTACTTCGAAATGAAAGCCTGGGTAGTAGGGCCATGAGAAAAAACGTGGGTTGTAGGGTTACTTCAAAATGAAAGCCTGGGTAGTAGGGCCATGAGAAGGAACATGGGTCGTAGGGTTACTTCGAGATGAAAGCCTGTATAGTAGGGCTATGAGAAGGAACCTGGGTAGTAGGGTTACTTCGAAATGAAAGCCTGGGTAGTAGGGCTTATGAGAAGGAACCTGGGTAGTAGGGTTACTTCGAGATTAAAGCCTGGGTAGTAGGGCCATGAGAAGGAACCTGGGTCGTAGGGTTACTTCGAAATGAAAGCCTGGGTAGTAGGGCCATGAGAAGGAACCTCGGTCGTAGGGTTACTTCGAAATGAAAGCCTGGGTAGTAGGGCTTAAAGAAGGAACCTGGGTAGTAGGGTTACTCCACTTGATCATGTAGATTAGTTGACCCGTTTAGTTTCAGGAAATGATTTTTTCATTAGCTGTCTGGAGATATGACATGTATAATTGCTGGAATTGTTGGTGATAATTATCTTTCCTGAAAAGACAACAGGGTTAATCATATGCGATGCATGAAATGCATTGTGAGATGATGCTCTCAAAATAAATGAGATTATGTTGTATGTGATATGTGTGTGCATGTCATGATGTAAGAACATGAGATGTTATTTATGACATATCTGAGTCTAGGAAAATAAATCCCTGACTACTGCTGGAGAATATAACATTTCTGAATGTTGTAGAGAACTGTGGTTCTTCTACTTCCGTTGGAGATGGTGAACGGAAATGACTGTGCCGGAGATTTTCTCTTTGTTGTTTGTGAATATTCTGCCAGGGAGAGACTTTGTTCGAGAATAGCTCTGTGGGAGAATGACTCTTGTTAAGCTCTGTTGGGGATTGAGCTTCTGTATCTAGAGAAACAAACTCTGCTTGGGGAGATAATAATTTATGATGATCCGCTTGCGATCATGTAATTCGGCCGAGGGATATAGATGTCAGGTTTCTGGACGACCCTGGCTAGGGAGATTACCCCCCATTTTGAGAGAAATGATATAAATGCTTTGAATACCTTTACTTTGTAGGGAATTCAGATGTTACAAGGTCGCATGTATTGATGATTGTGCTCCAAAGCTATCTCTGCCCTGGTACCTTCTGGTAGGAGTAACCATTGGGTTTGACATTTCTTATTTTTGCCCCTGTTTCTAGAATTACGAGTAATTGTCTTTTGTTTCTTTATTTAAATATTTATGAGCAGCGATCATATTTAAATGCATATGTCAAAAATAAATCAATGGACGTTCTTGCAAAACAAAACAGAAAAAAGAAAAACTCAAAGTTTCTTATGAAAATGATTTTGTATTGATTTTTTAAAGTTGGCCTGTAATAGGCGCTTTCGTATAAGGAGGCTGACGTTCTAGTAAGAGAACGCCGTCGTAAAACTAGAAGTTATACAATATTGTGTAAAAAGAAAACAACTATGTACAACAATTGGGTTTCAATTCTGCTATCGCCGCTATGTCTTCGAGCGTCTCATCACTTTGCTGCTTGTCCGAAGTTGATTAGGTTGATCGATGCTGTTTGAGCTTGACAATTGATACTGAGGTCAGATTGCAAGGTGATCGAATCGGACATAGTGATACGCTTTTCATCCCTAACTTTTTCCTGGACCGCCCTTTCGGGTTTTCAGTCCACCGGGATACCTTTTTTTGCCCAAGTCGCCTTTTCAGGTTTTCGACTTGCCGGGTGTACATATTATTTTCATTTTCATCCCTTATTTTTGACCGAACCCTTTTGGCACGCTGGGAAGCCCTTATTTTTGCCTAGGCCAGTCGACCTAGCAGGTCTTTTATCATGCGTAGTATCTTTTCACTATGTCTGCATTGACAGGGTGAGGAAATTCGTCACCGTCCATGGTGGTCAGAATCATGGCTCCACCCGAAAAAATGTTTTTAATCATAAATGGCCCTTCGTATGTGGGAGTCCATTTTCCCCTGGGGTCACCTTGCGGTAGTATGATGCGCTTGATCACTAGATCCCCGACTTGATACTCTTGGCGTCTGACCTTCTTATTGAAAGCCTTAATCATCCGTTTTTGATACGTTTGACCATGACAGATAGCAGTAAGTCCCTTCTCATCAATCAGATTAAGTTGATCAATTCGAGTCTGGATCCAATCATCTTCATTCAGACCTGCATCCTTCATGATTCTCAGAGAAGGGATCTGGACCTCAATGGGTAGGACTGCCTCCATGCCATATACCAGAGAGTAGGGTGTTGCCCCTGTCGACGTTCGTGATGAGGTACGGTACCCATGCAGAGCAAAAGGTAACATCTCATGCGAGTCTTTGTATGTCACCACCATCTTCTGTATAATTTTCTTGATGTTCTTGTTAGCTGCTTCAACAGCGCCATTCATCTTCGGCCGGTAGGGAGAAGAGTTATGACGCTGTATCTTAAACTGCTTACAGAGTTCAGTGATCATCGTGTTATTTAGATTCGTACCATTATCGATGATAATTCTCTCTGGCACACCATACCGACAGATCAGGTTATGCTTGATAAACCGTGCCACAATATTCTTGGTAACAATAGAAAAAGAGGCAGCCTCAACCCATTTCGTGAAGTAATCGATGGCCACCGGGATGAAGCGATGCCCATTGGAGGCGGTGGGCCTGATTTCTTCGATCATGTCAATACCCCACATTGCAAAGGGCCACGGAGTTGTCAAGAAATTCAAAGGAACCAGAGGTACATGCACCTTATCAGCATAAATTTGGCACTTGTGACAAGTTCGAGAGTGTTGATAACAATCTGCTTCCATAGTGGACCAAAAGTATCCTTCCCGTAGGATCTTCTTAGCCATGGTATGTCCACTGGAATGGGTTCCGAAGGTACCTTCATGTAGATCTGTCATGATTCTCTCTGCTTCGCTCTTGTCTACACACCGTAGTAAGGTAGAGTCATGATTGCGCTTGCAGAGGATTCCATTACTAAGGAAGAATTTCATAGTGAACCTTCTCAGAAACTTCTTATCATTGACAGATGCCCCTTCAGGATACCCTTGAGCCTCGAGATACTTCTTTACTTCATGAAACCAGGGTTTGTTTGTCACCTCTTCAGTATCAATCACATAGCAGTGCACTGCTTCATCCAACCTTTCAATGGTGATTCGGGGAGCTTCGTTGTCCCACCTAAATTTGAACATAGAAGACATGGTAGCTAGCGCGTCTGCTAACTGATTCTCCTCTTGTGGGAAATATTCAAAAGTTACATCCTCAAAGTGTGGGAGCAATGTCAGTACGTGCTCTTTGTATGGGATGAGATTTGGATGCTTCGTATCCCATTCGCCTTTGATCTGACTTATCACCAAGGGTGAATCCCCGAAGACATTTAGGAACTTGATCATGAGGTCAATAGTGGCTTTGAGACCCATGATGCAGGCTTTATATTCCGCCATGTTATTAGTGCAGTTGAAACATAATCAGGAAGTAAAAGGAGTGTGACAGCCCTCAGGGGATATGATTACAGCGCTGATGCCATTACCAAGCACGTTCGAAGCTCCATCAAAGACCATAGTCCATCGCCATCCTTCTTCAGGTCCTTCATCTGGTCCAGGTTCTTCGTAGTCAGTCACCAGCATGATGTTCTCGTCCGGGAACTCAAAATTCATGGACTGGTAGTCATCCACAGCCTGATGAGCCAAATGATCAGCCAATATACTTCCCTTGATTGCTTTATGGGTTGTATATTGTATATCATATTCAGTTAAGATCATCTTCCATCTCGCTATTCTTCCGGAGAGTGCAGGCTTCTCGAAGATGTATTTGATTGGATCCATCTTAGATATCAATAGAGTAGTGTGGGTCAACATATACTGTCTTAGCCGGCGAGCAGCCCATGCCAAAGCGTAACAAGTTTTCTCGAGCAGTGAGTATATTGTCTCACAGTCGGTAAACTTTTTTCTAAGGTAGTATATTACATTCTCTTTTCGACCAGACTCGTCATATTGCCCCAACACACACCCTATTGAATTGTCTAGCACTGTTAAGTATAATATCAAAGGTCTTTCTTCAACCGGAGGCATCAGAATTAGCGGTTCTTAAAGATATTCTTTGATCCTTTCGAAATCAGTTTGGTATTCGTCATTCCACTTTACCACTTGATATTTCTTCAGAAGCTTGAAGATGGGCTCACAAGTAGCAGTCAAATGTGAAATGAACCTGGCGATATAATTCAAGCGTCCCAAGAAACCTTTAACTTCCTTCTCAGTACAGGGAGCCGACATCTCTTGTATGGCCTTTACCTTTGCGGGGTCTACCTGAATACCTTTGTCACTGACGATGAAACCCAAAAGCTTACCAGAACTTACCCCGAAGGTGCACTTGTTCGAATTCAACCTCAGCTTGTATATTTTCAACCTGTCGAACAAATTTTGTAGATGATCGAGATGTTCCTCTTTGGTTTGAGACCTGGCTATCATGTCATCAACATAAACCTCGATCTCATGGTGAATCATATCATGGAACAAAGCGACCATGGCTCGCTGATAGGTTGCCCCAGCATTCTTCAACCCAAAAGGCATCACCTTGTAACAGAAGGTTCCCCACTTTGTAACGAAGGTCGTCTTCTCCATGTATTCAGGAGCCATCTTGATCTGGTTGTAGCCAGAGAAACCATCCATGAAGGAGAAGATTTTATGCTGCGCGGTGTTGTCAACCAGAATATCAATATGGGGAAGCGGGAAGTTATCCTTGGGGCTTGCCCTGTTCAGATCTCTGTAATCCACATACATTTGTACCTTACCGTCCTTCTTAGGCACCGAAACGACGTTAGCAACCCACTGCAGATAGGAGGTGACAACTAAGAACCCTGCGTCAGACTGCTTCATGACCTCTGCCTTGATCTTCTCTGACATTTCAAGGTGCATACAGCGGACCTTCTGTTTAACCGGAGGACAATCCTCTTTAGTTGGAAGACGGTGTACCACGATGTCAGTATCTGAACCAGGCATGTCTTCATATGACCAGACAAAAATCTCAATGTAGTCGTGCAACATCTGTATCAACCGCTGTTTGATCTTAACTTCCAGATTTGCACCGATCTTGACTTCTTTTCTGTCCGTCTCTGTGCCCAAATTTATTGTCTCAACTGGCTCTTCATGAGGCTATATAGCCCTCTCGTCCTGTTGTAATAGTCTAGCCAGTTCTCCAGGCACCTCACAATCATTCTCACCTTCGTCCTCAGCTCGGTTGATCAGATTTTCAAAGTCATAGCTGGTAATAGCAGGATTTTTATCAATGGGATCCAGAGTGGATATGGATCTGTAGTTTGATACGCGCGTATGTGTAAGAGCATAACTGAATTGATAAAGTAAAAACAGAAAAGAAAAAATAGAGAGTGCAAAATCTGTATGCAAATAACGTTCAATGCTTCATTGATGATATATGAAATGACATATAATAACCCTCACAGATAGAACCAATGTTCCTCGAGTAAGACCAAAGGCCAAAAAGTTTTAAAAATTGTTCATTACAAATTCAGAACATAAGTAAGACAATTACTATGTAATAAAAGAAACTGGAATAAAATCTCTAGTCGTCTAATTATTCGGTCCACGGTTGGTAGTCTGGTAGATCTAGCTGTGAATGTCAGGGTCTTTCTCACTATCTTCAATAGCGTTGACTCCACGATTGTTGATGCGTAAGGGAGGTCCTCCAGCCCGAGCGCGTCGAATAGCCCTTTGAGCCCCTGAAATAAAGCCCAAACCAAATTTGTCAGTTTTGTGAGTAAAATTAGGGATCCGTGCCCAATTGGTACACCCACCTTCCTCAACCACTGTTCTGGCATCCTTGAGAGAAGCCATCTTCAAAGGAGGTTTGGTATTGGTGGTAGTCTCGGTCGACGCTAAAATCTGGGGAACCTCTTCAAAGTTTTGACAAGGGGTCTCTATGAATTCCCCGTCCATCTCCACATACCTGGAGGAGTTCAGGTGGCTCACCATGTACTCCTCTTTGCCATGCACAATGACTATCTTCCCCTTCACCGGATACTTCAACATTTGGTGTAGTGTAGAAGTAACAGCCCCAGCTTCATGGATCCAAAGACGACCCAACAAACAAGAGTACAATGGCCTGATGTCCATCACGTAGAAGGTGGACTTAAAAGTTTGAGAGCCTACCTTGACAGGGATGTCCACTTCCCCATGCACCATTCTCTTCGACCCGTCAAAAGCCCTTACCACAATGTTACTGGGCTTTAGAGTCAAGCCTTCACAATCTAGCCGATCGAGAGCCTTCTTAGGCATGACATTCAGTGAAGACCCAGTATCCACCAGCACATGAGCCATAGTGGTGCCCCTGCATTCGATCGAGACATGCAAAGCATCATTGTGTTTTCTCCCTTTCGGAGTTAAGTCGGCCTCCAAAAAACCCAGCCCATTGTCAGCAGTCAAGATAGCCACACACTCTTTGAATTGATCGACTGAGGTTTCTTGTGGCACATGCGCAGTCTTGAGGAATGCAATCAAAGCCTTCGCATGGGCCTCATAACATAAAAGCAAAGACAACATTGATATCTTCGAGGGGGTCTACCCCAACTGCTCGACCACATTATAGTCTCTTTTTTTGATTATTTTTAAGATTTACTCTATCTCTTGCTTAGAGGTTACTACGACAATCTTTCTAGGCACCCCCGTCCGGGCAGGCTCACCTATAGCTTCTTTGCCTCGAGTCCCAGATGACTCTACGATAAGAGTAACAATTGGAGTAAGAACAGGAGTAGCGACGAAAGTACTGGTAGGAACAGCAGATGAAATAACAACAGTCTTAGTGATAGTCTTTGGGGAGATCTCAGGAGAAAAAACCCTTCCACTTCTAGTAATCCTACTGGTCCTGACAATGTTACTGACATCGAGATCAGCCTCTTCATTCTTCAGGTCTTGTTTAACACCATGATAGTAGATATCGGCGCCATAATGCCAAGGGACAGCTTTGTCCGAGGTGTACGGGATAGGACCAGGACAAGTGATTATTAAGGGAGTAACTCTCGGATCGGGTGTAATCTTAATAGGTCTTCTTGAGGAGGCCTTGGAAGGATTGGTGGAAATGGTTATAATAATAACATCTTTGAAAGGAACAACAAAAGTTAAAGTTTTCTCAAACAAAATTTCTCTGTTGTCCATCAGGCGCTGGACACTTGTCTTTCGCAGATAGCAACCAGAAGTCAGAGATGAACACATGTGACAACCTTCACCACAACCCGAAAATAAACCGGCCAGCAACAAATTCTTCTTAACAGTCATAAGGGGAGTAGAAACTTCATCAACTGAGGTCACAAACAGATCGATATCAACGATGTTAAATCCATGGTTATGCTTAGGCATGGGAGCAATTATGACATTAGGCTTATCCGGAGCGTCGAACTCAATCTCCTTGGCTTTAATCAGAACTTGTACTTTATTTCTTAGAGCCCAACAGTCATTTGTATCGTGACCAGGACTCTCAGAATGGTAGGCACACCAAGCATTTGGATTGTACCGAGGAGAGGAGGTATTAGGATTCTTGGGAGCCTCTTTCAAAGTTGTCAAGTTGGATCTCAGCAGATGGGGTAGAACCTCTATCAATGTCATGTTAATCCTTGTAAACTGACTTTGTGGTCTTTGTACCCGTTGTTGATTGTTGCGTTGTGGATCAGCCGTAGACCTAGGTATCATTACAACATTTACCGTCGGATGGTGTTTAGCTCTACCATGACCTCTTGGGATATAGATAACACTGGCTTCCTTCTTACCAGTAAAAGGCTTCTTTACTGAACTCGAGGATGTGTCTTTTTGTATTTTACCACTCCGGATTCCAGCTTCTACCCTCTCTCCAGTTAAGATCAGCTCCGTAAAACCAGCCGATGAGCTACCGATTAAATGGTTGAAAAATGGACCAGACAGCGTTCCCAGAAACATGTCGACCAACTCCCTATCAGACAAAGGGGGTTGGAATCTTCCAGCCAAATCTCTCCACTTTTGCGCATAGTCCTTAAAGCCTTCACCTGCACCCATGGACATACTTTAGAGTTGAGTACGAGTAGGAGCCATGTTGGTATTGAATTGGTACTGCTTGTAAAAAGCAGCAACCAAATCCTCCCAGTTTCAGACATTGGTTCCCTCCAATTGGTAGAACCATTCGAGATGAGTCCCTGACAGGATGTCTTGAAAGAAGTGAACCCACAAGTTTCCATCAGCAGTGTGGGGTTGGATCTTCCTTACATAGGAACGAAGATGAAGCTTGGGACAAGACACCCCATCATATTTTGTGAAAACCGGAGCTTTAAATTTTTGTGGGATGACCACTCCCGACACTAATCCCAGTTCTTCGAAGTCCAACCCAGGTATTCTCTGGACTTCCATGGCGCTCAGCCGATCCTCTAACTGCTTGTATCTATCCTCAATGGGAGGATATTGCTCATCATTATAGTCGGTATCATTGTCAGAAGCTTCAGGACTGGGGTCCTCTTTCCTCGTCTTCCTTTCTTGATTCTCCCCTTCTTTGGACGAGGAGGTCAGATCGACTGATTGCTTTAGCGGCCCCCCGAATCTTCTACCCATATTAAGGATACCAGCGGGTTTCTTCTTCTTTTTCTTCTTCTCTTTCAGGATGAGGGCCTTCAGATCTTCCTGCCCTTTTTCCAGAGTTATGAACATCTGTTGAAATTAGGCATTTTGTTCCTGAAGATCTTTGATGCTTTGTTCAGAAGACATCTTTTCTGAAATAAACAGCGAAGAAGATGAGAAACCTGTAATGGTACCTGTTTATGCAATGCTATGGATGGGATACGTATGCAATAATTTCAAGGACTTTGGGAAATTTAAATTTGCAAACCAAAAATGAAACAAAGATTTTATTAGTAGAATTCAAGGTACAATTTCCTCTTAGGCGTTACAATTAAAAATTCTAAAAACTAAAAAAATCAAGTTTCCCAAGGATGCTTCCTCTTCGTGCCGAGATAGTCATTAAGGCTTCTTTCCTCATGAAGCTGCTTTGTGAGATCTAAAACCTTCTTCTCTTGGGCATAGAACTGGTCCATATAAGTATCCCTATCCTTCTTCAACTGGATCCAGGACCTCTATAGTTATTCAAGATCAGTGGTCATATCTGGATGGAGAACCGTGTAGGGAATATCCCCTTCAATAACGGGCTCCACAATCACTGGTAAGACGACTATGTAGGGCATCATAAGTTTTTGAGCGCGAGCTCGTACCCATTAGAGATAAGGTTCCATAGGAATGGAATTCTTTGGCCCCAAAGTCTTGGCGTCAGATCTATTTATCATGCCCCAAGCTCGTGTGAACCTTTGGCGATACCCTTGAACATCCCCCTCATAGTTAAATACAATGCTTTGGATAAGTAACTCGTGAGGATCATCCCTTCGAGCGTAACCAAATTGTCGCAGATCGAAACAAGGATTGTAAGTTATGCCTCCCCTAATGCCAAGTAGTGGGACATTAAGGAACTCCCTGCAACGGTCAATAATAGAAACATCTCCCATAAATCGGGAATACCAGAGAATATCCATGTGAGAAAGTGACATTATCCTTTGCGACCAACCCAAATCTCCTTCATTCTTCAGCACTGACTTAGGGAGGTGAGAAATAAACCACCTCGACAATAATGGCATGCAACACATAAGGACCCCTCTTCTCTTCATGGTACGAGTATGGAGAGTGTGCAAGATATCTCCGAGCAAGGCAGGCACAATGTTGCGAGAGAGGAAAATCTTGATAGCATTCACATCTATGAGTAAGTCTGGATTAGGGAATAACACTAACCCATAGATTAGAAGGGCCAAGACCTCCTCAAAAGCCTGAAAGTCCAAATCATCCCAAAATAGCTGGGCCCTGTCTATTAGGAACTTGGCTAGAAAACCCTTGACTCCGCTTCTTGTTTCCCAATTGGATACGACATCGTCCCGTTTTAGATGCAAAGCCGAGGCAATGACTTCTGGCTTTGGAACCTCTTCTAAACCTGTGAAAGGCACTTGGTCAAGAATGGGTATATTCAATAACTGAGAGAACTCTTCCATGGTAGGCACCAACTGGTAGTCTGGAAAGGTGAAGCAGTGGTGCTCAGGATCAAAGAACTGAAAGAGTACACCCATCATCTTTTCATCAAAGCTTGAAGTAACCAGGTTGAAAAGTAGACCATGTCTCCTGGTGAACGCAAAAGTTTCAGGAACCCTCGATACTAGTTCCTTAAGTTGGGGAGGTATTCTCGCAAAGCTGATTCAGATAGTGTTTCTACGAGCAGAAGCCATAATCTGCAAAACAGAACAAAGATAAATTCCCTCGTTCCTTGAAATGGTTAGTGTAATGAGAATGGATTCTATGTTATGATGCATGATGCTATGTTCAAACAGAGTAAATCACACACAAGCAAAGCACACAATAGGCCTTAGGTTCAATGGCTTGCATGAAGTTAAAGGTAAGTACCCTCTTGAAGTTTAGTTGGTTTCAAACCTGTCTTAGAAAGGTAACTGGGTTCTAAGGATTCTCGATATCACTGATCATCCTCTATTGGGCATTGTTTCAGCTCAGGCAATCTTTTCTTGCGGCCGAAATATCTCGAAAGTATGATCTCAACGAGTGTAGTATCGAGTATCAACCAATCCTTATATTTATACTGAAGCCAGCTATCTCAATACTTTCTAATGGCCAAGTTTGTTCAACTAAGGTTCTAAGGTCCTTTAGTGCTTCACGACACCATGCGGAGGCCCCGTATTCTCTTTGTTTCCACACGAAGGATACCGATACCAACCAAAGTGTCACACCAACACAACCATCGCTTAAACCATATCGGTCTATGCCGTACAGTCTCCACGATCTTTTGTTGTTTACCTAATAAGTGCCCCCAGATCTGGGTGTAGGATCTTTAACAATACCTGTTGCACCCCAAAATTTTCCCTCCCATATTTCTCAATACATGTCAAGTGAGGTCCTCAAATTGCTCAAGGAGGTCCAAGAGTTGACTAGACAAACTCTCTCCTAAGGCAGTCTACCTCAAATTAGGGTTTCATTTTTCATCAAGATGCTTGAGTATAAAGGATCCCAAATGCTCACCATTGTCCTAATATGTTCTCAAGATCATCCATGTCAAGTTTCAAGCCTTGCAGAGGAAGTTTGCTCAGTCAATTGCTCAAATACCTAGAAATCGACTGTGATAGGTCATAAGTCAATTGTGGACCACATACAGTCAAACCTCAATATTTTTGGTCAACATCATCATTTTGAAGTATCATTCATCATTTGATCAAGGGTTGATCATGATTCCTCAAGGATTGCTCACAATTCATCAAAACCCAAAAGTTGCTAAATTATGGTTTTATATGAAAAGTCAACTCAACTTTGACCAAGAATAACATTCTCATATTTTATTAGAAGTGGCCCATATAAAGATCATTGTGAAGAGGATGCAACTACCTACAACCCATCTTCATACCTCAAGTTCAAATTATGCACTCACAAAAAGATATGAATTTTGACATTATAGGTCATTTTGAAAAGTCAACAAAAACACCTTTTAGGTCAAAGCTTCATAACATGAGTGTGGAAGACTCAATTGAGATGAGACCGAAAAAGTTGCTTAGGGGACATCCTAAGCTTTCTAAAAAGTCCAAGAGCATCCTCATAGGATCAAAATTGAAAGAGATATACCTTGTCAAAGTTGACCATTTTTGCAAAATTGCCAAAAGTCAAATGTGGCCAAAATTGCATTTTTTACTAAATGGGCCTAACTTTTTATGCTTGCACTAAGCTTGTGATATGATCCATGACCCATGAGCCCTTCCACTTGTCATTCTTTTATTTTTATTATTTATTTTGATTATATTTCATTTAAATCAAATCAAATTAATATAAAATAATAAAAATATCAAAAATCAATTAAACCTTGAGATTTTATGCATGATTAGAGTCATTATATAGCTGTTGGCAAGATCAAATCGTGCAAGGCTTCATATGGACAGAAAAAGATTGAAAATGCTTGTTTTGGAAAGATTTGGTGCAAGGAATAAATCAATGGTCAATCTTCATAAATGGCAAAGATTTGATGCAAATTTTTACCCTAATGCATTCTCTAATATATATGGGACATTTCTAAGGCATGAGGGGGTGAGAAGCAACCGTGCAGAGGTGAAAGAAAAACTAAAAAATTGCAAGAAAAGTGGTGATCCAATTCCTGTACTAGAGGCCAATTCGTGTCGTTCTCAGATTGCCAATTGATTGTTGGACATCTCCAGAAGGAATCTCACCCATTTGCAAGCTCCCTCACGCCTGGAATTGCAAGATACAGGTATCACGACATGCTTCCAATTTCGAATTCAGTTTCATTGATTCACTCATCCATTGCATATTCTAATGATATATTTATGTTTGTCTTTGAGTTTGCAAGCTTTTGATACCATTTAATTGTATTTCTAACACTTGTATGAACATCTGCCATAACTAAGGTTTGTTTTGTTGTTTTGGGGCTTTTAAATGCAGGAACAATTGGCCTTAATGAAGGATACCATTATGATCAGAGGGTCAAACCCAGTTGATCCATGGTCTTGAATCTTATTTATATTGCTTGTATGTAATTTTTGAAATGCACAGGTTTGTAGCTACAGTGACATGTTTGTAGGTAAAAGTGTTGCTATCTAAAACAATGGATGGGAGGAAGAAGATGGATGCGTGGCACCCCCTGGTTGGGTCATTTTAATTTCGCGCGTTTTAAAATTCAGCATTTTGTTTTCATTATATAATAATTGTTTATTATTGTATATACAAATGAAGCGTGTAGCTCAGATGATAGCATGTGGTTGGAAATATGCATAAGGACTTGGGTTCGATTCCCAGGTCCCAAACTTTGTTCTTAATATTTTTACACAGGCAATCAAATGCTTTGCAGGATAAGGTGCTCACCGTGCACCATCAAGATCTGGCCCTCTGATCCATCAAACGTCCCCAGATCAACATGCCACCTTGGAAGGACCACCATGTGCCCCAGTCAAGCGTGTACATGGGATTGGGAAAAGTAAAAAAGGCCAAGATTTTGTTGGTCTCGGAATTTCAAACAACACCCCCCATAATTGCTAATCAGCATCAGGCCCATTACTAATCTTTTTTTATATTTCTTTTCTTTATTTCTTTTTACTCTAATAATTTTCTTTATTAATTTAATTCACAAACTAATTTTTCACCAAAAAATATAAAATCAAGAATTCACAAAAAAATTAGAATTAGTTTTTTTTATCTAATTTAATTTAATTAATTTAATTAATTTAATTAAATTTAATTTAGGGCAACTTTAAGTTGTTTCTCACAATTAAAATCAACTAGAAAATTAGGTTTAATTCTTTGATTTAATTGTTTCCCTTTTGCAAATAAAATAAAAAATACAAAAAAATAGGTTAATTTAATTATTTTCCTTAATTAAAATTAATTAGTAATTAGGTTATTTTTTAATTCAATTAAGCCTTATTTTCTCAAATAACAAAGACGACAAAAAAATGTTTTTTCTTTAATCAATTACAATTAGGTTTAGTCAAGGGTCAAAACCCTAATCGCCTCGCATTTAATTCATCGCGCGTGTTTTTATTTTGTTAATATTGTTGTAACTGTGTACGGTTTGTAATAGTTTAATCTAGGGCTTTTTATTTATCGTCTTTTGCGGGTTTTTTTGGCTATGTAATTAATCCCCTCCCCGAAGCCTTGTAATAGCGTAGATTTACTTTCTCGCATTTTAATTCTCGTAAATATTTAAATGTCTAGATGTATGTTAATAGGATTGTATAACAAGATTGCATGATAATTTAATACAGTTAGAAAACCCTAATGTGCAAAGATAAATAACTGAAAACAAATCACTCGCACATATCACTCTTAGGGTATACCCTCACTTTGGTTGCCTTCGGTAAACGATCATTAAGCATAGGGTGTCTTAGTGGTCACCCTCCTGTCTAAAAAGATCAAATGTCCCATATGAATGTTGCCTCGAAAATGTTGCCTCGGAAAAGTTGCCTCAGAAATGTTGCCTCGAATATGATCTTAAGACTCTAGGGTTATTACTAAGACGTCCTAGAATTGCTTTAGTGATCGTATGTTCCTTACGAATTGACCCTTACAACTCCAATGACGGTGCTACTTATTTCTCAATAGTAGGATAACGCTGTCTAAAGGAACGAGAATAGAAACGATCTTTTTTTTCGAGTAGGTAGACGCTGGTAGGTACTTTCTCAAAACAAACTCTTTTCACACTTACACTTTTTAAACAAATTATCAAAAATAACTTCATCACACCTTTGAGGACTAATACAAGGGTTATCACGAAGTCAATATTTTCAAAAACAAAATACACACACAAGCAATTTTAAAAGATGAGCAAGTACCTAAGAGCCCATGGAAAACCATGGATAGAAAGGGTGCTAACACCTTCCCTTTCTATAATCTACCCCCCGTACTCAGAATATCTCGAAAAAGGATTTTTCTGTACTTTTTTCCTTTCCGATTGGATGAAATAAAAGTCGGTGGTGACTGTTGTACCCAAAAATTTTCCATCCCATATTTCTCAAAATATTTCAAGAAATATTCTCAAGTTGCTCAAGGAAGTCCAAGGGTTGACCAGACAAGCTCTCTCCTAAGGCAGTCTACCTCAAATTAGGGTTTCATGTTGCATCAAGATATTTGAGTCCAAGGGATCCCAAATGCTCACCATTGTCCTAATATGTTCTCAAGATCATCCATGTCAAGTTTTAAGCCTTGTAGAGGAAGTTTGCTCAGTCAATTGCTCAAAGGCCTGAAAATCGACTGTGCTAGGGCAAAAGTCAATTGTGGCCTACATACAGTCAAACTTCAAGATTTTTGGTCAACATCCTCATTTTGAAGTGACTTTCATCATTTGATAAATGGTTGATCATGATTCATCAAGGATTGCTCATAATTTATCAAGAACCAAAAGTTGCTAAATTAGGGTTTTACAAGAAAAGTCAACTCAACTTTGACCAAGCATAACTTTCTCATACTTTATGATAAATGACCCATCCAAAGCTCATTTTTAAGAGGATACAATTATCTACAATCCATATTCATACCCCAAGTTCAAAATATTCACTCACAAGAAGTTATGAATTTGGACATTATAGGTCATTTTGAAAAGTCAACAAAAACACCTTTTTTGTCAAAGCTTCATGCATGAACATGGAATACCAAATTGAGATGATACCAAAAGGGTTGCTTATAGGACATATCAATCTTTCTAAAAAGTCTAAGAACACCTCCAAAGAGTCAAAATTGAGGAATTTATGCATTGGTGAAATTGACCATTTTTGTAAAATTATCAAAAGTCAACTATGCCTCAAATTGCAATTTTTGCCAAATAGGCACAATCTTTTGCATTTGTTCTGAGTTGGTAGCATGGTACACGACCCAAGGCAGCCACCACATCTTATTTTATCCATTTATTTATTTTATTATTTATTTTATTTATTAAAAATCATTTTAAATCAAATAAATAATAAAAAATACCAAGATTTGTTTTGAAGATCTGATTTTGATGAAAATCAAATCCAAATGAGCTGGCCTAATCAACCAAATTCGAATCAAGGCAAAAGGGCAAGATTTGTATGGTTATCGAAAGATTTCATACGGCTTAAAGACCAAATATTCCATTCATGAATTCTTGAGATCTTGGCCAAAAATAATTAACCTAATGTGATTCACTACTTATGCTAAAGATTATTAAACCCTAAACACAAGAATTTTTCGTGTAGAGCTGCCTCCAAGAACAAGAGAAAAATCTCAAAATTCCAAAGAAAAGTGTGAGACGGATATCCTTCTGTAGGCCAGTTCAAGGCTTGTTAAAACTTCCAATCGCTTGTTGGCAATCTCCTGGAGCTAACCCAATCTTCTGCAAGGCTTGAAACGCCCAAAATCATCCTACATCATTCATACGGTTTTCCTTCAAATTCAAAATCATTTTCAATATTTCATGCATCCTAAACATATTCTAATCACATATTCTTGTTCAGTGAAACATTTGCAAGCTATTAGTCATAATTAATTACATTTTTGCTAACCATACAGAGATCCACCATTGTTAGGTTTTCTTGGTTCATTTTAGGGTTTTATTATACAGGAACAATTGGCCCTAAGGGAAGAGACCATTGTGATCAGCGGGTCAAACCCGGTTGATCCATCGTTATTGATTTTTATTTATGTTGCTTGTATGTAGTTTCTGAATTGTACAGGGTTATAGCTACAGTGACATGCCTGTAGGTAAAAGTTTAGAGTTTTAAACGACAGATATAGGAGGAAGACGATGGCGTGTCATGACTCTACTGGCCGGTTTAAATTTTGGCGTGTTATTCTGGCCAGAAACCTGTAGATCTGATATATTGTTGTTTATGTTATGTTAATGAACTAACATCTAGCGCAGTTGGTCAGAAGAAGGAAATTAGAGGTTCAGTGTTCTGGGTTCGACCCCAGGCAGAAGCTTTTGGTATATTTTAATTCGTCTTCGCCAGAGTCATCACGTGCATCTTCTGAAGGCCACCACCTTCTAGATCCACCAGCCAGGAGCAGGCCCAGTATCACCATCCTCTGATCACCATCATCTTCTAGATCACCATCATCTGATCACCATCATCTTCTGGATCACCATCCTCTGATCACCATCATCTTCTGGATCATCATCCTATGATCAGAACCGCTGATGCCAGGCCCATTTTCTTCTTCTTTTCTTTTATATTTTCTTAATTAATTTATTTTAAAAAAATTTATTAACACAAAATTAATTCTTTTTTTCATAAAAAACCATAAAATCGATCTTCATCCAATTAGATTTAGAATTTGTTTTTTTATACAAATATTAATTTAATTAGCTTATTTAATTTTAGGGTAACTTTAATTATTTTGTAAATAAATTAAAACAAGTTAGAAATTAGGGTTTTGTTTAATTTAAATTCTATTTTCTTTTTCTTAAAAATAACCAAAAATACAAAAATAGGTCATGTAAATTATTTTCTTTAAATTAATTTAATTACTAATTAGATTTGTATTTAATTTAAAAACCTTAATTCTTTTTCTTAAAAATAATTTAAAAAAAAACAACAAAAATAGTTTTTTTCTTTCAATTAGGTTAGAGGGGGTCAAAACCCTAGTTCTCTCTCGTTCTCGATTCATCGCGCTTATTATTTTATTTTTCCATATTAATGTAATTGCTCACAAGTTGTAATAGATTAATTAGGGTTTTTCTCCTTTTCATTTATCCTTTTGACGGGTTTGTTTTTGGCTATGTAATTAATACCTGAAGCCTTGTAATAGCGTAACTTATTTTTCGCATTTAAAATTCCGCAAATATTAACTGTTAGATGTATGAATATTAGGGATGCATGACAAGAATGTATGTAAACTTTAAAACGGTTAGCAAACCTTAAAATGTGCAAAGATAATAACTTGAAATTGAATCACTCGCACATGCGCACTCCTAGGGTACACTCCCACTTCGGTTGTCTTCGGTAAACGGTCATTAAGTATAAGATGATTTAGTGGTCGCTCTCTTGTCTAAAAAAAGATCAAAGTCCCGCTCGGAAAAGTTGCCTCAGAATTGTTGCCTCGAATAATTGATCTAAGACATTAGGGTTACTACTAAGACATCCTAACATTGCTTTAGTGATCGTACGTCCCTTTCGATAGTCCCTCAAACTCCAACGACGATGCTACTTACTCCTTAATAGTAGGATAGCGCTGTCTAAAGGAAACGAGAATAGAAACAATCCTTTTTCAAGTAGGTAGATGCTAGTAGGTACTTGCTCAAAATCAAACTTTCACACTTACACTTTTTTTTCAAACAAAGTTTTCAAAAACACTTCGTAACACTCTTGAAGACAGAAGCAAGGTTTAAAACAAAGTAAAAAAAACTTTTCAAAACAAACACACACAAGCATTTTTTAAAAGATGAGCAAGTGCCTAAGAGCCCGTGGAAAACCACAGATAGAAAGGGTGTTAATACCTTCCCTTTCTATAATCTAACCCCTGTACTCAAAATCTCGAAAAAAGGAATTTTTCTGTGCTTTTTTCCTTTCCTGTTGGATAAAATAAAAGTCGGTGGTAACTCTTGCTTACCGCGACATTTTGCAAACACAAATGCAAAACGCAAACCAGCATTTCCAAAACAGTCCAGTTCTGCCACCGTATCACAGAACTGGCGACTCTGCTGGGGAAAGGTGAAACCGATCGTGTTTGATCAGGTCCAGGTCTTACAGTGTTGTGGACTGCTTTCTGGAGATAAGAGAAAAGAAACCTGGATGGTAAGGTTATGAGAAGGAACCTGGATAGGTTGCTTCGTGAGGAGTTTGGATAAAAATGCATCTGAACCGAGAAGGAACCTGGGTAAGGTTGCTTTGTGAGGAGTTTGGGTAAAATTGCATCTGAACCGAGAAGGAACATGGGTAAGGTTGCTTTGTGAGGAGTTTGGGTAAAACTGCATCTGAACTAAGAAGGAACCTATGTAAGGTTATTTTGTGAGGAGTCTGTGTAGGGCTTTAGGAGGAACCTGGGTAGGGTTACTTCGGGATAAGTCCATGTAAAACTTTGGAAGGAACTTGGGTAAGGTTACTTTGGGCTAAGTCTATGTAAAACTTCAAGAGGAACCTGGGTAAGGTTACTTTGTGATAAGTTCGTGTAAAACTTCAAAATGAATCGGGGTAAGGTTACTTTGAGATAAGTTTGTGTAAAACTTCAGGAGGAACCTGGGTAAGGTTACTTTGTGATAAGTTCGTGTAAAACTTCAGGAGGAACCTGGGTAAGGTTACTTTGTGATAAGTTTGTGTAAAACCTTAGGAGGAACCTGGGTAAGGTTATTTCGTGATAAGTTTGTGTAAAACTTCAGGAGGAACCTGGGTAAGGTTATTTCGTGATAAGTTTGTGTAAAAATTCAGAAGGAACCTGAGTAAGGTTACTTTGTGATAAGTTCGTGTAAAACTTTATTTGGAAATGTATGAGAAAAGACCCGTGTAAGATTTTTCAGGATAAACCCGTGTGAAGCTGCATTTGGGAGAAACCCGTGTAAGATTGCTTCATGACGAACCCGTGTAAAGCTGCATTTAGGAGAAACTCGTGTAAGATTGCTTCGTGACGATGTCTTCATAAAATCATAACTTGAAATCCATACATTTCTAGGATAAGCTGTGTAAAGCAATGTTTTAGATCTCATTGAGATATACAACTTTCATGTTGAAAGTTTCCCTTGAATCATCTTGCATCATGGTGAAAAATGCCTCAAAGTTGTTAAAAAATATGAATTTTCCAACACTTAGAAAAATTTCTAAGTTTAGAAACTTTGACTTTTCAAAATGAAATCTTCACTTTTTGATTTCTTGATGAACAAGTTTCATATTTTGACATGTTTTGATGAATTGTGATCTTTGATACTTGATTTTGACCAAAAAGTCAAAGTTTGACTTTTTAGTGTGCAGTTGACTTTTGATCAATTGACTAAAAACCAACTATCAAATAAATGACCTTGAGCAATGTTTTGAGTCATGCCATTAAGTCAAAATGATGAAATTAAATCCTTGAGATCATATTTCCAACCAATCAACCATTTACTAGGTCAAAAATCAGAAATTGCCTTTTCTCAGTTAAAACACTAATTTTGACCATTTTGCCCTTTTGATGATCTAATCAAATTTCTTGAGGAATTATGGTCCAAACTTGATCAAATGACATATGTGAGTTCACAATGTTGATATGGATCAAAAATTATGAAGTTTGACTATAAATTGGCCACAATTGACTTTTTCCCCAATACAATTGATTTTTAAGTCAATTGATTGAGCAAAAATGTGATCCAAGACTTGAAACTTAACATGAGAAATCTTGATGGTCTATAATGATCCATGAAAGTCATATGAGGCATTAAAAGTTCAATTTTCCTTGTGCAATCTCAAACCCTAATTTCAGTCATCAGTGCTTAAGGAGGTGTGTTGAGCTGATCAACCCTTGGGCAGTCTTGAACCAAAGGAGATCTTGTGAGAAAATACTTGATAAATGAGAGAGAAAATTTTGGGGTACAACACAATCTATAACTCTTGTGTCAGAAGTTCTTCCAGAATCAACTTGTATCATGGTGAAAATCTGGCCAGAAGTTCTGAACTGGTCATATTTCTTAAACACTTAGAAAAATTTCTAAGTATTTGAATCTTGACTTTTCCAACATAATTTGACTTTTGATTGTCTTAATGAAAAAAATTTCATATTCCAACATGTCTTGATGAAATATGATTTTTGAAACTTGATTTTGACCCAAAAGTCAAAGTTTTACTTTTTAGTGTGTAATTGACCATTTTGCCCTTGTGCCAATTCCAAGCCTAAATTGATGTATCAGTGCTGTAAACTTGAGTCGTGGAAGATCTTGTGAGGGATTTCTTGAGAAATGAGAGGGAAAATTTTGGGGTACAACTGCTGCCCCTGTTCAATCTTCTTAAACCTGAAGAGTTAGATTGGCGAGTCTGCCATTCGTGACTTGAAGGTGAAAGATGATTGAACACTAGAGTGCCCAGAAATTTGCACTCGATGATGTGGTGGTTGACTGTGTAGGGAATGGGCTTAAAGATGCCATTTGGAGGGATGATAGAGAGTTGTCAGAGATGGGCTTATAGATTCCATCCAAAGGTGATTGTTGATCAAAAATTAGACTAAGTCTAAGCTTGACTATAACTGGAAGAGATATCAGAATAAATATTTGGACGATTTAATATGAATGATATGGTAGAATAGACCCGTGTTAAGCCGTGTCTGGAAATGTATTAGAAGGAATTCGTGTAAGATTGCTTTATGATGAGCCTGTGTAGGACTGCTTTAGGAGACATATAAGAGGGAAGCCTGGGTAGGGCTGCTTCATGATGAGTCTGCGTAGAACTGCATCTGGAAATGTCTGAGAAGGAACCTGGGTAGGGTTACTTAATGATGAGTCCGTGTAAAACTTCATCTGGAAATGAGAAGGAACTGGGGTAGGGTTACTTCATGATGAGTCCATGTAAAACTTCATTTGGAAGGGAGAAGGGGAACCTGGGTAGGGTTACTTCATGATGAGTCCATGTAAAACTTCATCTGGATGGGAGAAGGAACCTGGGTAGGGTTACTTCATGATGAGTCCGTGTAGAACTGCATCTGGAAAGGAGAAGGAACCTGGGTAGGGTAACTTCATGATGAGTTAGTGTAAAACTGCATCTGGTAGTATGAGAAGGAACCTGGGTAGGGTCGCTTCAAGAAGGTTATGTAGATAGCTTTCCTGGCTTGTTACAGGTATTAATCTATAATCAGTCGCTCACAAATAGTTTTCCTGGCTTGTTACAGGTATTAATTTGGAACTTGGAAAGGTTGGTCGTTGAGATAGTTGTCCTGTCTGGTTTCAGGTATTAATCTCTGACCTGAGAAAGAAAGATAGTTTTCCTGGCTTTTTATAGGTGTTAATCTTGAATATCTTCATGTAGATAGATTTCATGGCTTGTTACAGGTATTAATCTACAATAAGTCGTCCACAGATAGTTTTCCTGGCTTGTTATAGGTATTAATCTGGAACTTGGAAAGGTTGGTCGTTGAGATAGTTGTCCTATCTGGTTTCAGGTATTAATCTCTGACCTGAGAAATAAAGATAGTTTTCTTGTCTTGTTACAGGTATTAATCTTTAATCTCTTCATGTAGATAGTTTTCCAGGCTTGTTACACGTATTAATCTATAATCAGTCGTCCACAAATAGTTTTCCTAGCTTGTTACAGCTATTAATCTGGAACTTGAAAAGGTTGGTCGTTGATATAGTTGTTCTGTCTAGTTTCAGGTATTAATCTCTGACTTGATAAAGAGAGATAGTTTTCCTGGCTTGTTACAGGTATTAATCTTCAATCTCTTCATGTAGATAGTTTTCCTGGATTGTTACATGTATTAATCTACAATCAGTCGTCCACATATAGTTTTCCTAGCTTGTTACAGTTATTAATCTGGAACTTGAAAATGTTGGTCGTTGAGATAGTTGTCCTACCTGGTTTCATGTATTAATCTCTGACCTGAGAAAGAGAGATAGTTTTCCTGACTTATTACGGGTATTAATCTTCAATCTCTTCATGTAGATAGTTTTCCTGGCTTGTTACATGTATTAATCTACAATCAGTCGTCCACATATAGTTTTCTTGGCTTGTTACAGGTATTAATCTGGAACTTGGAAAGGTTGGTCGTTTAGATAGTTGTCCTGTCTGGTTTCAGGTATTAATCTCTGACCTGAGAAAGAGAGATAGTTTTTCTGGCTTGTTACAAGTATTAATATTCAATCTCTTCATGTAGATAGTTTTCCTATCTTGTTACAGGTATTAATCTATAATCAGTCATACACATATAGCTTTCCTGGCTTGTTATAGGTATTAATCTGGAACTTGAAAAGGTTGGTCGTTGAGATAGTTGTCCTGTCTGGTTTCAGTTATTAATCTCTGACCTGAGAAAGAGAGATAGTTTTCCTGGCTTGTTATAGGTATTAATCTTCAATCTCTTCATGTAGATAGTTTTCCTGGCTTGTTACAGGTATTAATCTATAATCAGTCGTCCACAGATAGTTTTCCTAGCTTGTTACAGCTATTAATCTGGAACTTGAAAAGGTTGGTCGTTGATATAGTTGTTTTGTCTGGTTTCAGGTATTAATCTCTGACCTGAGAAAAATAAATAGTTTTCCTGGCTTGTTACAGGTATTAATCTTCAATCTTTTCATGTAGATAGTTTTCCTAGCTTGTTAGAGGTATTAAAATACAATCAGTCATCCACGGATGGTTTTCCTGGCTTATTACATGTATTAATCTGGAACTTGAAAATGTTTGCTTTAATGATGAATAGGAATCCATGTAAGATTGTTTTATGATGAGCCCGTGTAAAGCTGCATCTGGTCACATAGGTAGTTGCTATGTCTTGCTTCATAAACTAAACTTGGACCTGTTGAAAATTGTTGATGATAGCCATCTGCTGATTGACCTTTTCCTAAAAAGGTAAAACATTAGTTGTATGCAATGTCATGATGTATGAAATGCATGGTGCCCTCAAAATAAATGAGATTATGTCGTATGCATGTATGTAAATAAGATGTATGAAATGTGAAATGTTATTGAAATGTAACTTTGTCTGGAAAATAGATCCTTTACAAATGCTGGGGAGATTTAGGAAATGAAATCCCGGACCGCTGCTGTGGATAAAGAGTATGCTCCTCTTCGGACCTTGTTTTAGGATGTTTCCACTGGGGAATCCTGATTTGTTGTTTGAGGAGAACTCCGCTGGGGAACATTGACTTTTCTTAAGAAGGATCTATGGAGAGTGTTGATCTCTGCTTGGTGTAGCGGTAGAAATGTTCAAGACTAAGCCATTGGATTGACTAGACTTTATACAAATCAAAATCAAAATCTCCATCGCGCTTTATTGTTTCCAAAGGAATGGGAAAAGAGCGAATAACCCAAAAGAGGGGGAAAGATTCAAGGTAAGGGGGTGTTTATGCAAAGGGAAGGTATTAGCACCCTAAACATCTACGGTACTCCACAGGAACCTCTTTGTAAAATCTGTATATTTTGGCTATAAAAATGTGTTGTATATAAAATGGATAGTGGAGGTGAGAAAAGAAATATTTTTATGATTTTTGCATCCGCCGCGGTTGTGAACCTTTAGTGCCTACGTACCACCTTTTGTGCAATAGGGGATCAGGGTACACGTAGTTCCTCTTTTAAAAATTTAAAACACAAGTGTGTTGATTGATTTTAAGAGATAAGACATCATCGTCATTGTCCGTGTGGAAAAACATACTTACTACCCACAATCATGGGAAATGAGAATTTGCATCATCTCAAAGTGGAGGATATGGCTTGGATTTTAAAATCAACAATGCCTCACTCAACACCCAAGTGGAAAATATCTCACTTCACTATATATTGTAGAAGTATAGTTGTTTGCATCACTACAAGGATTGACAAGAGTCTAATCTTTTTGAGAAAAGTTTAAAGATAAAAGCCAAGGTGGCAAAATGGTTTGAAATGAGATTGATTGACTTTTAGTCTTCTCAAAAAAAATATCAAGGTATTATTAAGTTGATTGAAGTTTATTGATGAAAATGTTTTTAAAATGCATGGACCTAAGTCCAAGCTTATTATGAAAGTGTTTCAAGTTTCAAAATAAGAAGGGTTTTCAAAAGGAGGGAGAAGATTTTTGAAATTAAAGAAAATGGGAGGAGAAGAAGAGACTATCCTAAAGCATAAGGTAAAATCTAAGGATAAGATCCATCTAACCAACAAGAAGCCAAAGTTTGACATTATGAGCCAAGATATAATTACCATTCTTTGGATTGAAACCAAGCAAGCAAAGATACTAGACCTCTTCAAGTGTATTAAGTCTTCACAAAAATTGGGCAGAGTAACGGTTGTATACGGGTGAATTCCAGATTACAAACAGAGAATGTAATCACAAAAACCTGCACACAAAAAACAAACAAGCAACCCAATGTCTTGAGGTAAACCTCAAGAACTCCAATCAAAATAATCAGATAAGATCACAAGGTCTCCAAGATAGGCCAAGGTTTTTAATCCTAAGTCCAAGAAATAGTTCCATTCTCCATAATGCCAAGGATAGTAACCAAATAGTCCAAGTACCATTAAGAGTTTTTTAGGGTTTATGTTGATTATTAAGTATCTTAAGAAAAGAAAAGAAAAGCTCAAGTGAGCAAAGTAAAAATAACAAGAAAATAATTGCTCAAATGAGCAAAGGTGAAAATAGCATGAAATGTAAAAGCTGAAAAATAAATAGTACATAAAGAATAAAAAGAATAAAAGCATAAGATAAAACAAGTCAATAATTAGTGGTATGTTGGATGACCATCTTGAAACTTGCATTTGGAACTCATTAGAAGATTGGTAGAACCAAAGCCTCCACACAATAAGTTGCATTTGCTTTTTGTCAAGTATATCATCCATTTGGAATTCACACAAGTACCATTTAATGATCAACGATGTTTAAGTGATCCGCATTGACCAAAGGTGTTGTAGATCCATTAGAGGATTGGTAGAACCAAAGCCTCCACACAATGAATCTCAAGGTTATTGGATCAAAGAGATCAAATTAACATACTTAGGCTTTCAATCATAAGTTTGGGCCACAAATGATCATTTATTCGAATCGGGACAAAATTTAGCGCTATGTTATGCAATCGTAAATGGACTTATGTAGAAGTCGCACCTATTTTGAGGCCGGTCAATAGCAATCTATGCACCATTTGTTTTGAGACATGATATAGAGATCATGCTCCAACAATATTTAGTGCAATAAGAAGGGGATGAGATGAAGAGGATTAGGGCAAAAAGATGAATAAACCACTTTTGAATTAAAAATTTAATCAAACTATTATTAAAATCATTCATCCATTTTGATGGAGTTGAACTCAACACCCAAGATCTAATGATATTAATAAAGTCATGATCAAAAAATCAACTCAAGACAACCAGAAAATAATCACAAAATAATAATATATTTAATATATACATTAAAAGGGTTAAAAAAAAGTTTAAAAATAGAAAATAATAAGGAAAATATCAATTATGTTCAAATTAATCAAGAAATGAAAAATAAGGCCATAGAAAAATCAGAAATGAATCCAAATATTTTTATAAAAATTTTGGTAATTTTTAAAAGTCAGAAACTATTTTTAAACTATTTAAAATTGCTAAAACAAACATAAAATTGATCAAAAATAGTAAACCTCAACATAAAATTCCATAAAATTTTCAGAAAGTAAAAAATATGCAAAATAATATTTATGAATTTTTTTCAGAATTAAAAAATGTCAGAAAGTATTTTTTAAGTAATTAAAAGAAAGCAAATAATACAAAAAAATATAAAAAATACCAACTGTTAAAATAAAAATGTGAAAAAATATTCATGAGATCAGAAATAACTCAAAGTATTTTTGTGAATTTTTTTAATAATTTTTGGATAAAAAAATAAAAGAGTTATGAATTTTTGAAAATTTAATCAAATTAAATATAAAATCAGAAAATAAAATAAAACCAAAAAGATGTGGACCATCAGATCATAGTCAAAACGCGTTAGTAAGCTAATCTAATGGACCAAACGCGCTGTGCTTGATATGAACCTTAGTGAAACACACATGTGATCAGAAAAGGGCAACCAATGAAATTAAAATGCTTGGCACACTATCATTGGCTGAGACGAGACATGTCATCGTCTTTAACCTCCAGACACCCTGCAATGCAGATTTTGTGAGATCCTTCAAATGGAAAATTTATGATCCCTGACTTGCATCATTGAACTCGTGTCTTCAAGACGATTCTAACACAACCATCGCGCCCAATTTATATAAGATATGGAGAGAGATATGAATCAAAAACTCAGAAAATAGCGAGCACCTTCAATTTGAGATTTCTCTCTCAATTCTCAATGGATTTAAAAATTGTAAGAAGCACTAGAATAAGACAAAGGAGTAGAATAGATTAGTGCTTGATTTGGATTCAATTGATGGAGAATTCTACCTTTTTGAAGTTCAAGTAAGAAGCTCTGAAACTGGACTTCTGTAGCTTGAATTATGGGTCGTTTTGATTGGTTTAAGTGCTGGAGAGTTTGTATGAAGTTCAAGGATGATGAATGCGCAAAGAATTTTGGAAGAGGAAGCTTAAATTTCAAAAACTGAATTAAAAAAAAGTGGGTTCATGTGAGGTTTTGGCAGAGTGTTCTTGGCTCTCTAAGCTTGGGAAAACGAATGGGATAATTTATGTATTTATAGGAGAAGCAAATGGGATCAAAAGGAAGAGTGAATGATGTGTTTTGGAGGGAATTCGTGGGGGTCTGCATCATGAAGAAAATGTAACTCAATTTTGATCAAAACTCAGCTAAATCGTGCGTTTCATGATGCTAAACACTTTTGAGAAGTTGCTAATCATGATTAGAAACAAAAATGCGTGGAAAACTTGTGATTAGAAGCCAAAACAAAGATTTCAAAATTCTAACTTTGTGAAAAATCCAGTTTCAAGTTACCAAATTCAAATCCATGGCATTTCCAACTCAAGGTGTCTTAGGGCATAATTCTTGATGATTTGGAAAGATGAGGTTACAAGCTTTGTGTGATACGGTGGGAGAGAACTGACTGTTTTTGGAATGCTGGTTCGCGTTTTACGTTTGTTTTTGCAAAATGTCGCGGTATGCAAGAGTCGCCACCGTCTTTTATTTTATCCAACAAGGAAAGGAAAAAAGCACAGAAAAATTCCTTTTTCGAGATGTTTCTCGGGTCCGGGGGGTAGATTATAGAAAGGGAAGGTGTTAGCACCCTTTCTATCCGTGGTTATCCACGGGCTCTTAGGTACTTGCTCAAAGTGTTTTCAAAAATTGCCTTTCTTTGTGTTTGTGGGTTTGAAAGAAGTTTTTGTTTGAAGAGTGTAAGTGCGAAAAGTTTTTGTTTTGAAAGAGAGAGAAAGTACTTAAGAACCATCTACCTACTCGAAAAAGGAATCAATCTGTGCTAATGTCCTTTAGACAATACTATCCCACTATTGATGAGTAGGTAGCATCGTCGTTGGAGTTTTAAGGGTCAATTCGATTAAGGGACGTGTGGTCACTAAAGCAATGCTAGGATGCCTTAGCGGTAACCCTAATGTCTTAGATCATTTTTCCGAGGAAACCGTTTCTAGGCAACTATGATCTTTGGACAAGAGGGCGACCTCTAAAACTTCCTATACTCAATGACCACGTTCGAAGGCAACCAAGTGAGGTGTACCCTAAGAGTGCGCATGTGCGAGTGTGTTATTTCGGTTAATTTTATCTTTGTACATGTCAATGGTTATCTATGTTGATTTTAAGTTCATACATTCGATCTTGTCATGCATTCCCTATTACCAAACATCTAACGGTTTATAAGTTGCGGAAATTAAATTGCGGAAATTAAATTTGACTATTACAAGGCGTCGGGTATTTACATCGCCAAAAGCAACCCTTGAATTTAAAATGCGGAAAATAAATAAAGCGATAAATAAATTAAATAGTCCTAATTAAAGCTATTACATTCCGGGAAACAATTACATCAATATGGTAAAATGGATCGCATGCGAGAAAATTAAATCGGGCGAGTTTTTTAGGGTTTTGACCCTTTTTTGGAAGAAAGCAATTTTTTTGTTTATTTTTTGAATTAAAAGGAGATAATACTAAGTTATTTAAATAAATAAATTAATTAATTAAAAAAAGATATTTTTTGGATTTTTGGATATTTAAAGAAATAAAATAAATTTGATTTAAAGTTAGTAAAACCTAATTATCGACATTGGTTTTAAATATTGCAAAAATATTAAAAGTTAAACCTAATTAAAACTAAATTAATTGAATTAATATTTATTTACAAAAATAAAATACTGATTTTAATTTTAATAAATAAAATATATTTTTTTGGTTTTTGATTTTTATTAAGAAAAAGATTAATTGGCTAGCTTAAATAATAGAAATAATTAATAAAACAAATAAATAAATAAAATGAAAAATAAAGAAAAAGAAATAACCAAAAGGGGGGGTTTTGGGCCTGATCAGGGGGTAAGAATTGCAATTTTCCAGGCCCATTAACGTTGCAAGCCTGGTTGACTTTCTGATTCCACGCATGCACATTGAGTTTGGCATATGGTAGGCCTTCATTCCTGACCACCAGATCTAGCCTTGGGCCATCTGGAAGGCATCTGGGTGATGGTGTATGGTAGTCCACGTGCTTGAGTTTGTACTGGAATCCCTGCAAGAAAATAATAACAAAGATGTTGGGGACCTCGGATTCGAACCCAGGTCATGTAGGCCAATGCAAACGCTCCACTACCACTCAGCCAATGTGTTTTATTTGTTAGTGGAATAGGTAGCAATTATTATATTGGAAACAAGTTATTATGCCAGAATAAAAAAAACAAAAACGCGCGCAATTTGAAACGTCCAATGTGGAGGGGGCACGTATTCGTCTTCTCCACTGAAACCTAGTTTTTTTACCTGCGGATTTACATCCGCAGCTAAATCCATAGCTGCATCTTAAAATTAGTTCTAGGCTATAAAAATCAATTCCAAGACCATAGTCATGATCGTCTCTTCCTCCTGAACATGTCTATGTCCATTATTGGTTCCAATTTTTCCTGCAAAGAAAACGCCCAAAAACAAACTTCCAAAACCCTAGATTCGGGTACGGGGCTATGGCTCATGAAAACGCAATCGAATGATGCATAAAGCTTCTAAATGGAACGATAAGCATGAATATGTAAGGATTTTGCCAAGAAAGTGCAAGAATATGAGGATGCGATTTCAACTGAAAAGTGATTTTCAGAGGGACTTACAGCGCGATTGAGGAGGGGAGAGAGCTTGCTTTTGATTGGTTTTCACTCAGTGGATGTCCATCAATGGAATAGCGTTGAGATTTGGTGTTGAAACTGCCTCTAGGAGTGATTTCAGTTTCAAGCTTTTTTGCAATTTTCTCAAGTTTTATTCTTCTGATTTTGCAGCTTCTAACCTCTCAAGCTCGTTCCTTTGTGTTGTATATGTAACATGGAATGAATTAGGTCAACTTTCTTGGGCTGAATCTTTATGCATTGATGTTTGAAGATGTGATTTGATTCACCATGAAAAAGCTTCCAAAATTGTCCAAATTCCATCTTTTTGTTCATGATATGGTGAGATACGAGTTTGATCATGTCCATGATGACAATTAAGACCTATATCAATCAAAAAGATCCTAAGTTATCAATATTTAGATTTTATTTGGATTTAAATTGATTTAAAATGAAATAATTCAATAAAAATAAAATAAAATAGAAAAATTAATAAATGGACACCAGGATGAAGCTAGGACACGTGTGTAGTGTGACAAGACCAAATCAAGTGAAAAGGAATGGGCCCATTTGACAAAATTTGAAGTTTTGGGGATAGTTGACTTTTGGCATTTTTACAAAAATGCCCAACTTCAACAATACATAACTTCTTCGATTTTGAACTTTTGGAAGTTTTCTTGGACCTTTTAGAAACCTTGAGATGTCCTATAACCAACCCTTTTGGTCTCATCTCATTTTGATATTCCATGCTCAAGTTACAAGCTTTGGCAAAAAAGGTGTTTTTGTTGACTTTCAAAAATGACCTATAATGTCCAATTTTGTAACTTTTTGTGAGTGCATTTCTTGATCTTGGGGTATGAAAATGGATTGTAGGAAATTGCATCCTCTTCAAAATGAGATTTGTATGGGTCATTTCTCATAAATTATGAGAAAGTTATGCTTGGTCAAAGTTGAGTTGACTTTTCCTACAAAACCCTAATTTAGCAACTTTTGAGTCTTGATGAATTTTGAGAAATCCTTGATGAATCATGATCAAACCTTGATCAAATGATGAAATATCCTTAAAAATTAGAATGTTGACAAAAAAACTTGAAGTTTGACTGTATTTGGGTCACAGTTGACTTTTGCCCTAGCACAATCGATTTTTAGACCTCTTGAGCAATTGACTGACCAAACTTCTTCTGCAAGGCTTGAAATTTGACATGGATGATCTTGAGAACATATTAGGACATTGGGGAGCACTTGAGGTCATTTGGATGTAAGGACCTTGATGCAACACAAAACCCTAATTTGAGGTTGACTGCCTTAGGAGATGATTTGACTGTCCAACTCTTGAGCAATCTTGAGCCACTTGGAGATTAATCTTGCAATGTCTTGAGAAATATGGGAGGGAAATATTTGGGGTACAACAGTTGCCCTTGTTCAATTTTCTTAAACCTGAGAATATAGATTGGCTTTCGGGCCTTTCGTGATCCGAAGGTGGAAGATTGAACACTAGAGTGCCCAGAAATTTGCACTCACATGAAGTGGTATCAGCATCGTGATGTCGGGAATGGGCTTATAGATGCCATTTGGATACTGTTGATGGGTGGCCTGAACTTCGACTGGAATATGAATTAGGGAGATCTTATCGGTGATCTGACTGAACCAGAGGAGATCTTGGATTAACTTTGACTGGATCGGCATCAGAAAAATCTTTAGGAATCAATTTAACTGGACCAGGCAAGGTTTTGGAATAACTTCAACTGGATCGGCATCAGAAAAATCTTTAGGAATCGATTTGACTAGACCAGAGAAGGCCTTTGACTGGATCGGCGTCAGAAAAATCTTTAGGAATCAATTTAATTGGACCAGACAAGGTCTTGGGATAACTTCAACTGGATCGGCATCAGAAAAATATTTAGGAATTAATTTAATTGGACCAGAGAAGGCCTTTGGCTGGATCGGCGTCAGCAAAATCTTTAGGAATCGATTTAATTGGACCAGACACGGTCTTAGAATATTTTCAACTGGATTGGCATCAGAAAAATCTTTAGGAATCGATTTTACTGGACCAGAGAAGGCCTTTGACTAGATTGGCATCAGAAAAATCTTTAGGAATCGATTTAACTGAACCAGACAAAGTCTTGGAATATCTTCAACTGGATTGGCTTCAGAAAAATATTTAGGAATCGATTTGACTGGACCAGAGAAGGCCTTTTACTGGATCGACATCAGAAAAATATTTAGGAATCGATTCAACTGGACCAGACAAGGTCTTGGAATAACTTCAACTGGATCGGCATCAGAAAAATATTTAGGAATCGATTTAACTGGACCAGAGAAGGCCTTTGACTGGATCGGCATCAGAAAAATCTTTAGGAATCGATTTAACTGGACCAGACAAGGCCTTGGAATAACTTCAACTGGATCGGCATCAGAAAAATCATTAGGAATCGATTTAACTGGACCAGAGAAGGCCTTTAACTGGATCGGCATCAGAAAAATCTTTAGGAATCGATTTAATTGGACCAGACAAGGTCTTAGAATAACTTCAACTGGATCGGCATCAGAAAAATCTTTAGGAATCAATTTAACTGGACCAGACAAGGTCTTCCACCTAGTTGAGAATTTAACTGCATCTTTCCTGAAAGGTAAAGGTCAGTCATATGCAATGCATGATATGGATCAAGCAATGATGTTCTCAACATAAATGAGATTTTATGGTATGATGCATATATGCATGTATCATGATGTATGGAAATGTAATGTTTTAGCTGGGGAAAATAAATCCCGGATAGCTGCTGGAGAATAGAGTTGAATTCTTCGTTTCTGCTAGGGATGGTGAACGAAGGTGACTGCGAGAATAAACCTGCAGAAGAAGAGAACTCCATTGGGGAATAAACTGATGAGGATATTACTCTGTGGGGAAGAGATGCTCTACTGAGGATTCCATTGATAAACTCCACTGGGGATGGATTACCGTTGCTGGTGGTACTGAATCTGTTGAGGATTGAATTCCTGTTTGTGAAAGGAAAGAACTTCACTGGGGATGATCTTTCAGTTGCAACTTGCTGGGAATAACCTTGATAGGCTCCTGTGGGGATAACCCTTTGAATTCTGCTAGGAATGATCCTTTGAACTTGGCTGGGGAGACTTATTGTTTGTACTCCGATGGGGATAGACTTCCAGAGTCTACTGGGGGTAATGCTTCAACTCTGTTGGGGAAGCTTTTTCAGACCATGCTGGGGAAATATTGGATTCCACTAGGGGTATCTTGTATTCTGCTGGGGAACATTATTATACTCCGTTGGGGAATATTAAGACTGTCGGGGATATCAAGTCTTCTTAGTGTCGATGGTAGATAAACTCTGCTTGGGGAGAGCATTGCTGATTTGTTCATAGTTGCAAGTCTCAGCTGGGAGAGCTACCATTACTGCCTTACTCTGCGGGGAGTGAAGGTATCTTAGTCATATTCTTCAACTGAATCTACCTTTGTACCTGGTGGACAGAGCAATTGTACAGTTCAGACACTTCTTATTGCCCCTGTTTCTGATGTTACCCGTAATTCGCCTTCTATTTCACATGTAAATATTTATGAGCAGCAATTAATGTCAAATGCATACATCAAAAATGAACATTGGACGTTCTTTGCACGACAAAACAGATAAAGGAAAAACAGTTTGAAACTTCTTTGAAAATTAATTGTATTGATTTTGAAGTTTGGCCTGTAAATAGGCACTTTTGTACAAGAGGCTGGCGTCCTAGTAAGAGAACGCCGCCGAACAAATAGAATTTACACAATTTGTAAAAAGAAACAAAACAGCTATGTGAATGATCCCACTGGGTTCCAACTCTGCTATTGCCTTTATGTCCTCGAGCATCTCATCACTTTGCTACTGGTTGAAGGTAGATCAGATTGATTAGTGTCGTCCGAGCTTGATAGTCGATACCGAAGTCTGGTTGCAAGGTGATCCAATGAGACATAGTGTTACGCTTTGATCCCTAATTTTTTCCTGGACCGCCCTTTCGGGTTTTCAGTCCACCGGGATACCCTTTTTTGCCCAAGCCGCCTTTTCAGGTTTTCGACTTGTCGGGTGTACAAATTTTTCATTTTCATCCCTTATTTTTGCCCGAACCCTTTTGGTTCGCTGGGAAGCCCTTATTTTTGCCTAGGCCAGTCAACCTAGCGGGTCTTTGATTATGCGTAGTATCTTTTCACTATGTCTGCATTGATAGGGTGAGGAAGGTCGTCACCATCCATGTTGGTTAGAATCATTGCTCCTCCTGAGAAAGTGTTCTTAACCACAAATGGCCCTTCGTAAGTAGGGGTCCATTTGCCCCTGGGATCACCTTGAGGTAGGATAATGCGCTTGATTACCAGGTCTCCAACTTGATACTCTTATCGTCTAACTTTCTTGTTAAATGCCTTGATCATTCGTTTTTGATACGTCTGACCATGACAAATAGAAGTAAGTCTGTTTTCGTCGATTAGGTTCAGCTGATCAAGTCGGGTCTGAATCCAGTCATCTTCGCTCAAACCTGCACCCTTCATAATCTGAAGAGAGGGTATCTGAACTTCAATGGGCAAGACTGCCTCCATGCCATATACCAAGGAATAGGGTGTTGCCCCTGTATATGTTCGCGCCGAGGTACGGTACCCATGAAGGGCAAATGGTAACATCTCGTGCCAGTCTTTGTATGTCACTGTCATCTTCTGCACAATCTTCTTAATGTTCTTATTAGCTGCTTCGACAACCCCATTCATCTTTGGCCGGTAAGGAGAAGAGTTATGATGCTGTATCTTGAATTGCTCGTAGAGCTCAATGATCATCTTGTTGTTGAGATTGGTACCATTGTGTGTAATGATCCTCTCTGGTACACCATATTGACAGATTAGATTTTGCTGAATAAACCGTGCTACGACGTTCTTGGTTACGGTAGCGAAGGAAGCTGCTTCAACCCACTTTGTAAAGTAATCAATAGCTACCAGGATGAAACGATGCCCGTTGGATGCTGTAGGTCTGATCTCGCCAATCATATCGATGCCCCACATTGCAAAAGGCCAAGGTGCCGTCAAGACGTTCAGAGGTACTGGAGGTATGTGCACCTTATCAGCATAGACCTGACACTTGTGACATGTCTGAGAATGCTGATAACAGTCAGCTTCCATTGTGGACCAGTAATATCCTGCCCGTAGGATTCTCTTTGCCATGGTATGTCCACTGGAATGAGTTCCGAAAGTACTTTCATGTAACTCCGCCATGATCTTTTCTGCTTCATTCTTATCCACACAACGCAGTAAAGTTGAATCATGGTTACGCTTGTAAAGAATGCCATTACTGATGAAGAACTTTGCTGCGAACCTCCTCAGAAACTTCTTGTCATTAACAGAGGCACCCTCGGGGTACTCCTGGGTTTCAAGATACCTCTTCACCTCATGAAACCAGGGTTTATCTGCTACCTCTTCAGTCTCAAGATCACAACAATGTGCAGGTTCGTCCAATCTTTCAATGATAATCCGGGGAGCTTCGTTGTCCCAATTGACTTTGAACATAGAAGACATCGTAGCTAGCGTGTCCGCCAACTGATTTTCCTCTCTCAGGAAGTGTTTAAAGGTTATCTCCTCAAAGTGGGGAAGCAACGTTAATACATACTCCTTGTAAGGGATAAGATTTGGGTGTTTTGTATCCCACTCGCCTTTGATCTGACTGATCACGAAAGCGAAATCTCCAAAGACACTTAGAAACTTAATCCTTAGGTCAATTTCTGCTCGAAGACCCATAATGCACGCTTCATACTCCGCCATATTGTTGGTGCAGTTGAAACATAGTCAGGCGGCAAACGGAGTATGAGAGCCTTTAGGAGATATGATCATGGCGCCAATGCCATTACCCAAAGCGTTCGAAGCTCCATCAAAGTACATAGACCATCGGGATCCTTCCTCAGGTCCTTCATCCGGTCCAGGTGTCTCACAATCAGTTATCAACATGATATTCTCGTCCGGGAATTCAAAGTTCATAGACTAGTAATCATCCACTACCTGATGTGCCAAATGGTCTGCCAACACACTTCCCTTAATTGCCTTTTGGGTCGTGTACTGGATGTCATACTTAGTCAAGATCATCTGCCATCTTGCTATTCTTCCGGACAAGGCAGGCTTCTTGAAGATATACTTGATTGGATCCATCTTTGAGATCAATAGAGTAGTGTGAGTCAACATATATTGTCTCAGCCGGCGAGCAGCCCATGCCAAAGCGCAACAAGTTTTCTCGAGCAACGAGTATCGGGTCTCGCAGTCGGTAAACTTTTTGCTAAGGTAATAAATAGCATGCTCTTTTCGGCCAGACTTGTCATGTTGACCCAACACACACCCCATTGAGTTATCGAGTACTGTCAAGTATAAGATTAGAGGTCTCCCTTCAACTGGAGGCATCAGAATGGGTGGCTCCTAGAGATACTCTTTAATTCTTTCGAAAGCGGCCTGACATTCATCATTCCAACGTACCACTTGATCTTTATTCAGCAGCTTGAAGATTGGCTCACAAGTAGCAGTCAGGTGCGAGATGAATCAGGCAATGTAGTTCAGACGTCCCAGAAAGCCTCTGACTTCTTTCTCTGTTCTGGGAGCTGGAATTTCCTGTATAGCTTTCACCTTTGCAGGATCCACTTGAATACCTTTATCGCTCACGACGAAACCCAACAACTTACCAGATCTTACCCCGAAGGTGCACTTGTTCGGGTTTAACCTCAGCTTGTACAACTTCAGCCTGTCAAATAGCTTTTGCAGATGGTCAAGGTGTTCCTCCTCAGTATGGGACCTTGAAATCATATCGTCGACGTATACCTCAATCTCATGATGGATCATGTCATGAAATAAAGCAACCATGGCACGCTGATACGTTGCCCCAACATTCTTCAATCCAAAAGGCATGACCTTGTAGCAAAAGGTACCCCACTGAGTAATAAAGGTTGTCTTCTCCATGTCTTCGGGATCCATTTTAATCTGATTATAACCGGAGAAATCATCCATGAAGGAGAATACCTTGTGTTGAGCGGTGTTGTCAACCAAAACATTGATATGAGGCAGAGGGAAGTCATCCTTGGGGCTCGCCCTATTCAAATCCCTATAATCAACACACATTCGAACCTTTCCATCCTTCTTTGGCACAGGAACCACATTGGCAACCCACTGAGGGTAAGAAGTGACTGCTAGAAAACTGGCGTCAAACTGTTTCATAACTTCAGCCTTGATTTTCTCAGACATCTCGGGGCGCATTCGACGGACCTTCTGTTTCATGGGAGGACAGTCTTCCTTGGTAGGCAGGTGATGAACCACAATATCAGTGTCCAAACCAGGCATGTCTTCATAAGACTAGGCAAAGATCTCAACATAGTCATGCAACATCTGAACCAACCGTTGCTTCACACTAAGCTCCAGATTTGCACCGACCTTGACCTCTTTCTTATCCTCTTTTATACCCAGATTTACTGATTCCACTGGTTCTTCGTGCGGTTGAATGGCCCTCTCTTCTTGGAGTAGTAGTCTTACAAGTTCACCAGGCACTTCACAATCTTCTTCACCTTCGTCTTCGGCTAAGTTGATCGGACTTTCGAAGTCATAACTGGCAGTAGCAGAGTCGTTACCAGTGAGATCCAGAGTGAATGTAGACCTGTATATGTGAGTGTGTGTAAGATAGTTGTTTTGCAATATATAATAAAAGAAAAACAAGGAGCGCAAGATTTGAAATGCAAGAACGTCCAATGCTTTTATTAATAATATATGAAAATGACACACATAAAGCCCTCACAAATGAAGCCACGGTGCCCCGGGTAAGACACCGGGCCATAAAGTTTAAAACATTGTCTGTTACAAATTCAAAACAAAAAGTTTCATTATTGGGTAACAAAAGAAATAGGGATGAAGTCCTTTGCTGTCCAGTTGCCTGGTCCACCGTCGGTCGTAGGATAGATCCAGCTGTCGAATTCAGACTCTTCCACATTGTCTTCAATGGCATTCACTCCCGAGTTGCTAATGAACACGGGAGGTCTTCCGATCCGTGCATTCCGAACAGCCCTCTGAGCTTCTGCAGTGAAACCCAAACCAAACTTGTTAGTCTTCTATGTAAAATCAGGGAGTCATACCCAATTTGCACACCCACCTTTCTCGACAACATCCTGGGCATCCTTAAAGGAAGCCATCTTCATAGGAGAGTCTTCAAAAACAGTCTCAGCTGACGCCAGCGTCTGGGGAACCTCTTCATAATGTTGAAATGGGGTCTCAATGAACTCCCCATCCATCTCTACATATCGGAAAGAATTGAGGTGGCTAATCATGTACTCTTCCTCTCCTTGTACTGTCACAATCTTCCCTTTGACTGGGTACTTCAGCTTCTGGTGGAGTGTTGAGGTTACGGCCCCAACTTTGTGGATCCATGGACGACCCAGCAAACAAGAATAAGATGGCCGAATGTCCATCACATAGAACGTAGAGTTGAAAACCTGAGAACCGACCTTAATCGGGATATCAACTTCTCCATGCACCATTCTCTTAGACCCGTCAAAGGCCCTGACGACAATGTTGCTTGGCTTCAGCTCCAACCCTTCACAATCCAACCGGTCTAGAGCTTTCTTAGGCAAGACGTTCAATGAGGAACCAGTGTCTACCAATACATGTGCAAGAGTAGTGCCCATGCATTCAATGGAGACATGCAGAGCATCGTTGTGATTCTTCCCCTTAGCAGTCAAGTCGGCGTCAGAGAAACCCAACCCATTATCAACAGTCAGATTAGCCACGCAATCTGTAAACTGATCAGCTGATGTCTCTTGTGGTATGTGAGCAGTCTTCAAGAAGGTAATCAGAGCCTTGGCATGGGCCTCTGAGCATAACAACACTGACAACATGGAAATCTTGGATGGGGTTTGCCCCAGCTTCTCAACTACATTGTAGTCACTCTTTTTAATAATTTTCAGAAACTCTTCTATCTCTTGTTTAGAAGCTTCGACAATAATCGTCTTCGGTGCCTCTGTCCGAGCAGGCTCATCAGTGGTGATCCCCTTGCCCCGAGTGTCAGATGACTCGGCGACAGGGGTAAGAATAGGAACTTGGACAGGAATGGTAGCAGGTACACTGGCAGGTGTAATAACAACAGGTCTTCGAGAAGTTGGTGGAGAGATATCAGGTGAGAAAAGTCTTCCGATGCGGTTGACTTTAGCAGGCCCAACAATATTGCTGATGTCAGTATCAACATCCAACTCTTGCTTAACTCTATGAAAATAAACATCAGCCCCATAGTGCCAAGGGACAACTTTATCAGAGGTATAGGGGATGGGCCCCGGAACGGTGATGATCACAGGTGCGATTCTTGGAACATATGTAATTCTAACAGGCTTCCTCGAGGGAGCCTTTGAAGAATTGTCGAAAATGGTGATAATGGCAACTTCTTCAGTAGGAACTAAGGGAACAACAATCTTCTCAAACAGAATTTCTTTACTATCCATCAGGCGTTGGACACCCGATTTCAAGAGGTGGCAACCAGTAGGTAGAATAGAACACATACGACAACCTTCGTCACAACCCAGAAATAAACCAGCCAGCAAAAGGTTCTCCTTCATAGTAATCAAAGGGGTAGAAATATCATTCACAGAAACCACAAACGAGTCTTCATCTATAGCATTTACTCCATGCTTGGGCATAGGAGTAGTCACAACATTAGGCCTCTCGGGTGCCTCAAACTCAATCTCCTTAGCATCAATTAAGTCCTGTATCTTATTCTTCAACGTCCAAAAATCATCTGTATTATGCCCCGGGCTATCAGAGTGATAAGCACAACGGGCATTGGGGTTATACTTCGGTGATGTTGTATTTGGATTCTTCGGGGCTTCCCTTGGAATCATCAGATTGGTCTTCAGCAACTGTGGCAGAATCTGAGATAAGGTCATGTTGAGACGGGTGAATTGCCTTCGAGGTCTCTCATCCTTTTGTTAATTGTTGTGATGAGGAGCACCAGCAGGTTTTGAAATAACAACCGTATTGACAGCTTGGCGGCGTTCGGGTCTATTCTGGTTTCTTAAACTGTAGACAGCACTGGACTCTTTCTTAAATGGCTTCTTCTCGGTGCTTGATGAGGCACCCTTTTGTATCTTACCAGCCTTAATACCAGCCTCAATCCTCTCACCGGTCATAATTAGCTCTGTAAACCCAAACGAAGAACTTTCAATCAGATGGTTGAAAAATGGACCAGACAAGGTCCCCAGGAACATATCCACAAGCTCCCGATCAGCCAAGGGTGGTTGTACTCTACCGGCGAGGTCTCTCCACTTCTGAGCATAATCTTTGAATCCTTCACCTGTTCCCATTGACATATTCTGGAGTTGGGTACGCGTAGGAGCGAGGTCGGAATTGTATTGGTACTGCCTGTAGAAAGCAGTAGCCAAATCTTCCCAACTGCGAATACTGGCTCCGTCCAACTGGTAAAACCACTCAAGCTGAGTCCCTGAGAGACTGTCTTGAAAGAAATGGATCCATAGGTTTTTATCAGTGGTGTACGGCTGAATCTTCCTCACATATGACCGGAGGTGCAGCTTCGAACAAGAAACTCCGTCATACTTAGCAAAGGCTGGTGCCTTGAATTTGTGGGGAATCACCACCCCAGATGATAGACCTAGATCACCAAAGTCTAGACCAGGCACTTTCTGAACTTCCATAGCACTCAACCGATCTTCCAGTTGCTTGTATCTATCCTCAGTAGGAGGATACTGTTCTTCATCGAAGTCCGTATCATTGTCGGAGACCACAGGGCTAGGAGCCATCCTTTCCTCCTGACTATCTTTCTTGCCAGATGAGGTAGTCAAATCAACTTCATTCTATATCCTATTCCCAAACCCGTGCCATGTGTTAAACAAGATTGTCCTCTTCTTCTTCTTCTTCTTCTTCTTCTTCTTCTCTTTCAGAATCAGGGTCTTCAAATCTTGTTGACCCTTAGCTACATTCATGAACAGCTCTTGGAATTGGGCATTCTGGGCCTGGAGGGCCTTGATGGCTTGCTCAGTTGAAGGTTCAGCAGACATGATGAGTGCTGAAATAAACAACGAAGAAGATAAGAGACCTGTAATGAGTACTTGTTATGAAGTGCATGGGATGAAATGCGTATGATTTATGATTTCAAAGACAATCGGGAGATTCAAATTTGTAAACAAGAAAGGAAACACACTTTATTAGATAAACTTTGGAATTCAAATTGTTCAACAAAATTCCCCTAAGGCGTTACAAGAATGGAAATACTGAAAAGTAAATGAAAACTGGAAAGGAAATAAACAAAGGACAATTAGTGCTCCCATGGTATCTTCTTGTCGGTGCGGACATAGTCATTGAGAATCCGCTCGTTCTCCAGCTGTCTAGTCAACCTCTGGATCTTCTATTCTTGCTCGTTGAACTTTTCCCGGTAAGCATCATGTTCCTCTCTCAGATGCATCCAAGACCTTTTCAGTGCCCCAATGTTAGTGGGCATGTAAGAGTGGAGGATGGTTGGAAGCACCCCCTCTTCATTTGCAACTTCAACAATGATAGGCCGGACAACTTCATATGGCATACCCAACTTTTGGGCACGGGTACGGACCCATATGAGATATGGCTCCATTGGAAGAGAAGTCTTTGGACCCAGTTCATGTGGATCAGATCTATGAACTCTATCCCAAGCCCTTATGAATCTGCGACGTTGCTCATCGCTATCCCTTTGAAAATCAAAGATGATACTAGGCATTAGCATCTCATGAGGTCCTTCTCTTCTGGCTCTCCCAAACTGACGTAAGGCTAAGCACAGATTGTAAGAAATTCCTCCATGGGTTCCTATTAGTGGAACATTGGGGTACTCCCCACAACGATCAATAACGGCCACCTCGTCCATACCCTTAAGAGTCCAAATGATGTCATTATGCGAGAGAGACATGACCCTATAGGCCCAGCCCATGCCTTCCTTGTTCTTCAACACCGATTTGGGAAGGTGCAAAATAAACCACCTTGCCAATAATGGAGCACAACACATCAAGGTTCCCCGCTTTCAGGCAGTACGAGCATATAGCTGATGGAGAATGTCACCCAGGAGAGTGGGTACAGGATTACGAGAGATGAAGATTTTCACCGCATTCACATCAACAAAAGAGTCAGAGTTCGGAAACAATACCAAGCCATATATCAGAAGATTCAGGATATCTTCGAATGCCTTGAAGTCTAGACTATCCCAGAAATAATTAGCCTTACCCACCAAGAACTTAGTCGGAAAGCCCTTTGCTCCACTTCTAGTCTCCCAATTAGCCATTACCTCATCCTTGGTCAAATGAAGAGCTGCCGCAATCTCTTCGGGCCTAAGAATTTTCTCCCAACCAGTAAACGGGGTCTACTCCAGAATAGAGATATCGAGCAGATCAAAGAACTCTTCTAAGGTGGGAACCAACTGGCAGTCTTGAAAAGTAAAGCAATGGTACAGTGGATCATAGAATTGGACCAGAACACTCATCATCTGCTCGTCCAATTTGGAGGTGACCAAACTGAGAAGATACCTATGTCTTCTGATAAAGGAAGTAGTGTCAGGCATCTTTGCAACTAACTTTTTGAGCACAGTGAGAACCTGGACAAAGTTGATCCGGATGGTATTCCTACGCATAGGCATCATGACCTACAAAATAGAACAAAGATGAATCCCTCCTGTCTTTGAAATAGGTTAGTCTAATGCAAGATGTATGCAATGTTATGATGTCATGATGTCATGATAGAAAACACATCACAAGTATCCACAAATTGCAAACATGGTAAAGGCACACAAGTCACACAGAGAGCCCTTAGATTTCAGGCTGGCAAGGAGCTTAGGTACTACCCTCTTTCAGTTCAGTTGGTTTAAACCTGTCCTAAAAATAGTAACTGGGTTCTAGAGGATCTCAATATCACTGACTACCCTAAATCGGTCATAATTCCAATTTATCAACCTTTTCTTGCGGCCGGAATCATCGCGAGAGTTTAGTCTCAATGAGTGTAGCATACTGCTACTGTTCTATGGCCAATTTTGTCAATTTAAAGGTTCTAAGGTCAGTTGGTGCTTAATGACCCCTTAGATGACCCATATTTTCCTCGTTCCAACACAAGGGATATTGGTACAATCTATAGTGCCACACCAACGTAGCTACTACTTCAACCGTATCGGTCTACACCGTACAGTTCCCTCACAGTTTATTGCTACTTACCTAAAGGGTATCCCCCAGATCTGGGTTAGGACCTATAGTAACTCCGATACAAGCCCACAAATATAAATCATACAAAGCATACAATTGAAAATACAATGATCTAATCCTAAGGTACACCCCACTTATAAAGATATCCCCAGCAGAGTCGCCAGTTCTGTGATACGGTGGGAGAGAACTGACTATTTTTGGAGTGCTGGTTCACATTTTGCGTTTGTTTTTGCAAAATGTCGCGGTAAGCAAGAGTCGCCACCGTATTTTATTTTATCCAACAAGGAAATGAAAAAAGCACAGAAAATTCCTTTTTCGAGATGTTTCTCGGGTCCGGGGGGTAGATTATAGAAAGGGAAGGTGTTATCACCCTTTCTATCTGTGGTTATCCACGGGCTCTTAGGTACTTGCTCAAAGTGTTTTCAAAAATTGCTTTTCTTTGTGTTTGTGGGTTTGAAAGAAGTTTTTGTTTGAAGAGTGTAAGTGCGAAAAGTTTTTGTTTTGAAAGAGAGAGAAAGTTCTTAAGAACCATCTACCTACTCGAAAAAGGAATCAATCTGTGCTAATGTCCTTTAGACAATGCTATCCCACTATTGATGAGTAGGTAGCATCGTCGTTGGAGTTTTAAGGGTCAATTCAATTAAGGGACGTGTGGTCACTAAAGCAATGTTAGGATGCCTTAGCGGTAACCCTAATGTCTTAGATCATTTTTCCGAGGCAACCATTTCGAGGCAACTATGATCTTTGGACAAGAGGGAGACCTCTAAAACTTCCTATACTCAATGACCACGTTCAAAGGCAACCAAGTGAGGTGTACCCTAAGAGTGTGCATGTGCGAGTGTGTTATTTCGGTTAATTTTATCTTTGTACATGTCAATGGTTATCTATGTTGATTTTAAGTTCATACATTCGATCTTGTCATGCATTCCCTATTACCAAACATCTAACAATTTATAAGTTGCAGAAATTAAATTGCGGAAATTAAATCTGACTATTACAAGGCGTCGGGTATTTACATCGCCAAAAGCAACCCTTGAATTTAAAATGCGGAAAATAAATAAAGCGATAAATAAATTAAATAGTCCTAATTAAAGCTATTACATTCCGGGAAACAATTACATCAATATGGTAAAATGGATCGCGTGCGAGAAAATTAAATCAGGAGAGTTTTTTAAGGTTTTGACCCTTTTTTGGAAGAAAGCGATTTTTTTGTTTATTTTTTTGAATTAAAAGGAGATAATACTAAGTTATTTAAATAAATAAATAAATTAATTAAAAAAAAGATATTTTTTGGATTTTTGGATATTTAAAGAAATAAAATAAATTTGATTTAAAGTTAGTAAAACCTAATTATCTACATTGATTTTAAATATTGCAAAAATATTAAAAGTTAAACCTAATTAAAACTAAATTAATTGAATTAATATTTATTTACAAAAATAAAATGCTGATTTTAATTTTAATAAATAAAATATATTTTTTTGGTTTTTGATTTTTATTAAGAAAAAGATTAATTGGCTAGCTTAAATAATAGAAATAATTAATAAAATAAATAAATAAATAAAATGAAAAAGAAAGAAAAAGAAATAACCAAAAGGGGGGTTTTGGGCCTGATTAGGGGGTAAGAATTGCAATTTTCCAGGCCCATTAACGTTGCAAGCCTGGTTGACTTTCTGATTCCACGCATGCACATTGAGTTTGGCATATGGTAGGCCTTCATTCCTGACCACCAGATCTGGCCTTGGGCCATCTGGCAGGCATCTGGGTGATGGTGTATGGTAGTCCACATGCTTGAGTTTGTACTGGAATCCCTGCAAGAAAATAATAACAAAGATGTTGGGGACCTGGGATTCGAACCCAGGTCCTGTAGGCCAATGCAAACGCTCCACTACCACTCAGCCAACGTGTTTTATTTGTTAGTGGAATAGGTAGCAATTATTATATTGGAAACAAGTTATTATGCCAGAATAAAAAAAACAAAAACGTGCGCAATTTGAAACGTCCAATGGGGAGGGGGCACGTATTCGTCTTCTCCACTGAAACCTGGTTTTTTTACCTGCGGATTTACATCCGCAACTAAATCCATAGCTGCGTCTTAAAATTAGTTCTAGGCTATAAAAATCAATTCCAAGACCATAGTCATGATCGTCTCTTCCTCCTGAACACGTCTATGTCCATTATTGGTTGCAATTTTTCCTGCAAAGAAAATGCCCAAAAACAAACTTTCAAAACTCTAGATTCGGGTATGGGGCTATGGCTCATGAAAACGCAATCGAATGATGCATAAAGCTTCTAAATGGAACGATAAGCATGAATATGTAAGGATTTTACCAAGAAAGTGCAAGAATATGAGGATGCGATTTCAACTGAAAAGTGATTTTCAGAGGGACTTACAGCGCGATTGAGGAGGGGAGAGAGCTTGCTTTTGATTGCTTTTCACTCAGTGGATGTCCAGCAATGGAATAGCATTGAGATTTGGTGTTGAAACTTCCTCTAGGAGTGATTTCAGTTTCAAGCTTTTTTGCAATTTTCTCAAGTTTTGTTCTTCTGATTTTGCAGCTTCTAACCTCTCAAGCTCGTGCCTTTGTGTTGTATATGTAACATGGAATGAATTAGGTCAACTTTCTTGGGCTGAATCTTTATGCATTGATGTTTGAAGATGTGATTTGATTCACCATTAAAAAGCTTCCAAAATTGTCCAAATTCCATCTTTTTGTTCATTATATGGTGAGACACGAGTTTGATCATGTCCATGATGACAATTAAGACCTATATCAATCAAAAAGATCCTAAGTTATCAATATTTAGATTTTATTTGGACTTAAATTGATTTAAAATGAATTAATTCAATAAAAATCAAATAAAATAGAAAAATTAATAAATGGACACAAGGCTGAAGCTAGGACACGTGTGTAGTGTTACAATACCAAATCAAGTGAAAAGGAATGGGCCCATTTGACAAAATTTGAAGTTTTGGGGATAGTTGACTTTTGGCAATTTTACAAAAATGCCCAACTTCAACAATGCATAACTTCTTCAATTTTGAACTTTTGGAAGTGTTCTTGGACTTTTTAGAAACCTTGAGATGTCCTCTAACCAACCCTTTTGGTCTCATCTCATTTTTATATTCCATGCTCAAGTTAAAATCATGATCAACCCTTGATAAAATGATGAAATATACTTCAAAATGAGAATGTTAACAAAAAATCTTGAAGTTTGACTGTATTTGGGTCACAGTTGACTTTTGCCCTAGCACAGTCGATTTTTGGACCTCTTGAGCAATTGACTGACCAAACTTCTTCTGCAAGGCTTGAAATTTGACATGGATGATCTTGAGAACATATTAGGACATTGTGGAGCACTTGAGGTTATTTGGATGTAAGGACCTTGATGCAACACAAAACCCTAATTTGAGGTTGACTGCCTTAGGAGATGATTTGACTGTCCAACTCTTGAGCAATCTTGAGCCACTTGGAGATTAATCTTGCAATATCTTGAGAAATATGAGAGGGAAAATTTTTGGGTATAACACTTTGCAATGGAAAAATAATGGAATCAAATGGATGCTTGAGCTGAAAGTTACATGGAGTCAAAGTTGAAGAAAAAGAGTTGACTTTCCATACTTAGAAATATTTCAAATTCTTCTTCAAAAATGACCTATAATCTTTTGTATCAAAACATGGCCTTCCACTTAGAATTTGCTCTTGACCAAAAAATATGGAATGAAGTAGACCTCTTGAATGACATTTTGAAATTTGAACCACCCAAAATCTCCAAAAATTGAGCATGTTATGACTTGTTGAAGTTGGCCAAAAATCATGAAATGACCTATAATCTTTTGCATTCTTAAGGCAACTTCCATCCATTTTATCACTTTGCACATAAAAGAAGGCAAAAAAGTAAACATATTCAAGATCATCATGGAAAAAGAATGGACTCAAGGTGATAAAAATTGACCATGTTATGACCATTTGAAGTCACATATAGAAAATTATGGATCCATCTGGATGACCTGTAATCTTTCTTCTTCACCAAGTTCCTTCCACGTGAAAACTCCTTGGAATTTTTGAATTTGTTTGTTAGTAACTCTTTGAAGAGAAAGATGTCTTTGGAATCACTCAAAAATACCAAAAGGTGAGCAAGATATGCTCCCTTGAAGTTCAAAACCCTAGCCTCTAGATCAAGAGAATGCTTTGAGGAACTTTGACAAGTTTGAACAAACTTCTTGTGCCAATATTCTTTCTTTGTGAATAGAAGTTATTGAGGATGATGATGAGGACTCATAGCCACCAAAACCACTTCCATGTCTTGAAATTTGAGAGAAGTGTGCTCTTGTGACTAATAGGAACAAGACCTTGTCCAATCATGACAACTTCTTCCCTCAACCCCTTGTACTTTTGAATCAATTTTGATAGCTTTGAAATATGTTGAACCAAAATAAGCCTTGTCATGCCATTTCTTCCAAAACCACTCCAATAGTGAAGTTTTAACTCCTCAAGCTATGTTGACTAGGGCATTGAAATAAACTCATGAACCCATGAATCAACTTGCTAAACTTCATAGCCTTTACCTACATTATTAACAAGTAAGGTAAAACAACATTGCATTTTATTAATAAAAGAAAAATCAAAGCAAAATATTCATGATCATAAAAGAAAATAAGTCAAGGTGCTTGGTAACTCCTCAAAAAGAGCAAAGCTAAATGATAGGGAGAAGAACCAAAAGTCATAATTGAAGATGTGAAAAACACAAGAAGGGGGGATGAATTGGAAAACTTGAATCTAAAAATCTTAATAGACACAATATTTTTATCCTGGTTCGTTTGATCTCAAACTACTCCAGTCCACCCGTCAAGGTGATTTCGCCTCTCTCCAACGAGGTCTTAATCCACTAATCTCAACAAGATTACAAAAGCTACTTTAACAACTGTTAAAGTCTTCTTGAGTACAACCACAATCCGGTTAATCTCAAAGATCCCTTTTTCAATATGATTATACAATATGTGTTGTTGTTTTTCTAACAAAAACAGTTTATCACAACTGTGATAAATTACACAGGTTTATAGCTTAGAAAGGTAGAATGAAATTGCTTGCAGCTTGAATATGTGTGAGTGGTGATCTAGCAAAATCGTTGTATGTACGTTAGCACATCATTTTGAAAGCTGACTCGTTTATATAGGCAGTGTAATGACGTTGATCATAAAGTATGTTTAATGTCATTAACACACTTTCCTTTTGGAGAAGATCCTGTCTGAAGGAAGTCGTTGGAATTGATGTTGTCTTGAATGTTCAGTAACGCTTTAGAATCTTTTCTTCTTACTGCTGATGACGCTTCAGAATATTGATGACTTGGTTTGATATGTTCTTGTTTAGAGTCAGAGTTTACTTTGATTAAGCGCAGGTTCTGGTCATCAATCTTCAGCATATGTTCTGATTGCTTCAGCGTGTAGCACTTATGGCTTATCTTCTGATGCTGATTTGATTAGAACTTCTGCATACATAAAACATATTTTTAAGGTGCATATTTGTTCTTTGTATTTATTTATTCTTTGTATTTGTTATCATCAAAACTCTAACCAAGGGTTGTAGAATCAAACTATGTTCTAACAATCTCCCCCTTTTTGATGATGAAAAAACCAGATTTTTCAATTAAAAAATAAAGAACAAAAAGTTTAGAATAAAGAAGAAAAACTCCCCCTGAGTTGATTACTTCCCTTAAGTTCCTTGAGCATCAGAGTTTAACTGCATCTTTCATCAGAGTTTGTACTTGTTCAAGCTTTTCAGAAGATAGAGGTTAAGTAGTCCAGAATGTTTGAGACTTCTATCTCAGTAAACTGTTATTGAAAATATCTTACTTTCTCCCCCTTTTTGTCAGTTATCAAAAAGGCAATATAATCAGAGCCAAAATAGTTTATTTATATTAAAAAACAAGAAGCAATGATAAGTAGTCCAGAACATAAGTGGTAAAACAAACTTTACAGATAAACAGATTTAAAACAGAAAAGAATCTAAGAGGGAGGAGGAAGGCATGTGAACAAAGCTTCCAACAAGCCCTTGATCTGGGTGTTAGATTCTTCTTGTTTGCCCAAGATGCTCTTGATTTCTTTGTTTGTGTTCTCCTGCTTATCCAACCTCTCTTGGATAATAACATTTTCTCTTTTCAACTCTTCCAGAGTTTGCATGACTAAGGAAGATGTTGGAGATTCTTCAGTATCTGGACGCTTCTTAGAGCATTCTGCAGCTTGATCACATTAAACCATTTCCTCTACTGAGATCATCTCTTCTGGAATAGCATTCAGGGAGAGACCTTCTGATTTTGGTTGAACTTCATCTGAGGGACGATGTTCTGACCAGGGAACATTATCTAGAGGGAGAATATCCTTCTTGAGCAGATGGCTCAGAACTTGGTCTTCAAAAACCTTTAGCATATCACTGAAATTTCGTTGAACCTGTTCGTAGCTCTGTTCTTTTAGCTTTAGTGTTTCAGACCTTAGCCAGTTTCTGAATCTTGTCCATAGATAATCAGAAGCCGCAAGATTCATCATCTCTAGACTAGCATGCTTCAAGGAGGTTATCCATTCCTGTATTTCTGTTTCAAACATCAACAAATTTGTACCAACATCTGGTGTGGTTTCAGTTAGTTTTGATTTGGGAGTGGCAGTTTTGTGAGATATAGCAGCTAATCTTTCCAACGCAATTGGATCAATGATAAGTCTTAAGTTGTCAGCTGGATTGTTATTGGGTGAAGGAGTGGGAGAGTCAGGTATGCTGATTGGACTGGTAGGGGAATTTGGTGGTGTGGATTCTAGAGAAGAAAGAATTTTTGGAATGTCCAGGATGGTGAGAGGCATGCGAATAGTAAGTGGTTCAGTGATTCCTGGGATTGGGATTGTATCAGAATCTGAAGTAGGTTCTTCAGATTGGTTGGATGAAACATTTTGAGTTTCTGGTTCATGGGTCTCAGATGGTTGATTCTCATAAGTTTGAGCTTCTGGTTGTGGTTGTTCTGGTTGAGGTGATGGTGGATGAGGAATATCTTGTTGTGGAGAGAGAGGTAGTGGAATATCTTGTTGTGGAACATCTGTTGTAGTTTCGGAGTTTGGATTATCAGGGATTTGAGGATTTAGATTTTGTGGTGTGGGAGCTAAAATGTCTTGGTCAAAAGAGTCAATATCAGACAAAACTTTGGCAAGTTCTATTTTGAGTTTGTTCAGGATTTGGATTAATAGGAAGGGAGTGAGTTTCATTTAGACTTAGAGTTTCTGATGGATCAAACCCTATGTCAAAGTCATCAAAAGTTTGTGGAGTTGGATGTTCTGATTGGGTAGTTATGGTTTCAGATGTTGATATAGTTATTGATTGTAAAATAGTAACAGAGGAAGGATTACCTTTCTTTCTTGCAGCTTTTGGAGTCTTCTGAGATGGTCCTTCTGCTGCAGCTTTCCTCTTCTTGGTCTTCTTCAGAATAACTTCTGGAGCAGCTTGATGCAAGTCCTGGATGTTTATTTCTGGTGCATTGCCATCTTCCTTACACGCATCCATATATCTGACAATTATCTCTAGCTTGGAGTCAATCTCAGAGAAAAGAGGAAAATCATCCAGATGAATTCTTCTGGAAGTGATGGTTGTAAAAGAAGTAACGTTAGGTTCCTTCTTGATGTTCTCAATGATTTTCATTTTCTTCAGATTTTTTGCGTTCAGAGGCTTCCCAGCAGTTGCTTCTAGTGAGCTGATTTCCTGTGCTTCAGTCAAATGCTCTATCAGCCTATTCTTTGTCAGAATGCCTGATATGAGTTTTCCTAGGGGTATCCAGTCCCTTTTGGTACGCTCATCTTCTCTTGTTTCCTTTACACTGGTCCTCAGATGATTAAATATCAAGTGAGGGAGGTTTACCTTAGTCTTCTTTGAGATAAAATAGATTAGAAACTGCTGATTAATGTTTATGTAATCAGGAGAGCTAGTTGGCTTCCTGTGGTTGATGCATCCCAGAATTATTTTAGCCCAAATTCTGTGATGATCCTTCAGATCCCTAATCTTGCTGGAGGGAAGACCAAGAGTAAATATTTCCCTTGCAATAGACGTTACATCAGAACATCTTTCAGCCATGTCAATACATCTGACACCTCCACCATTGTAACCAATAATCCTTGAAATTAGGTCTTCTTTAATGACAATCTTCTTCCCCATGACATAAGAGGTAACTTAATGATTAGAGGAGGAAGCATGTATCCATAATTCTTTGACAAGAATTGGAAATGTTGGCCCTAGAAGATAGTCAAAATATATGTTCCAACCTTGAGCATTGACCTCTTCATACAGATTGAAGCTGTTCTCTTGTAAGCTTTCAAAGTCAACAATCAGTTCTGAAAGAACTTCCAGATTGTCAATGGGAGTGAGTAGCATTTTGTATGGTTCTTCGTACTGTTCCATAGAAGCAGTTTCTTGAGTACTGATGTTTTGGACGCTTGAAGAAGCCATGTTCACACAAGAATTTTTGATAAAGATGAAAGGGTTTTTGAAAGTACGAGCTGAAAACAATAGAAGGTATTTGAGAGAGTAAAAGTGAAAGAATTGTAAAGAGTGAAACTTGAGTTTAAATAGATTTTCTTGAAAGCATAAACAATAAGAGAGAGAAACAATTAGTCATGATTATAAGCATTAATGACAGCTGATTTTAGGGGATTCAGAAAGATACTGGAACGGTTACCCATGATGTGTATCTCAATGCACCCAATCAGCGCTTTTGACCTTTCAGAAAAGTGAACGCGTGTTCAGCCTCAAAAGGTAGCTGGTGAATGGATGATAATTGTTTGCTTACGTAAACAACACACTTCTATCCTTGAAATGAAACATTCAGATCTTCATGGATAAATTCTGATGCAATCTGTACTTCTAAAACTCTAAAGGCAGGTTAATCAGTAGTTTACAGAAAATAACTAAGTTTTGAAGGTTAAGATATGTAAATAAAACAATTTATTATGGGCAAAGCTTCATGCTGAGATGTTTCAGAATGAAGTTAAACCTATCTTCAGAAAGAGGTTTTGTAAAGACATCAGCCCATTGATGGTCTGTGTCAATGAATTTTAAGTTAAGAATCCTTTTCTGAATATAGTCCCTAATAAAATGATGTTTTATTTCTAAATGCTTAGCCCTAGAATGAAAAATAGGATTTTTACTGAGACAAATAGCAGAAGTATTGTCACAGAGGATAGGAATGTTACTCTCAAATATATTGAAGTCTTCAAGTTGACTTTTCATCCAGAGCATTTGCGTACTACATCCAACAACTGCTATGTATTCAGCTTCTGTTGTTGATAGTGCTATTGTGGATTAAATTTTGCTGGACCATGAGTTCAGATTTTCTCCCAGAAACTGGCAGCTTCCAGAAGTGCTTTTACGTTCTACTCTGTCTCCAGCAAAGTCAGCATCACAATATCCTACTAAGCTGTAATCATTTGATTTTCTATAAAACAAACCCAGATTAGCAGTACCTTTCAGATACTTGAAAATTCGCTTAACTGCTGTTAACTGAGATTCTCTAGGATCTGATTGGAATCTAGCACAAATGCAAACACTGAATAGAATGTCAGGCCTTGAAGCCGTCAGATAGAGAAGAGAACCAATCATACCTCTGTAGACTTTCTATTCTACCTTTTTACTTACCTCTTCCTTTTCCAGAATGCACGTGGGATGCATTGGAATCTTTGAGGGCTTACATTCTGAGAGATCAAATTTCTTCAGAAGTTCTCTGACATATTTTCTCTGATGAATGTAAGTTCCTTCTGGAGTTTGATTTATCTGAATTCCCAGAAAGAATTTGAGTTCCCCCATTAGGCTCATCTCAAACTCTGCCTGCATATATTTAGCAAACTCTCTTCCCATAGAGGGTTTAGTAGATCCAAATATGATGTCATCAACGTAAATCTGACAAACTAGCATGTCATTCTTAACTGTCTTACAAAACAAGGTTGTGTCCACTTTCCCTCTGGTGAATTCCTTTTCTAACAGGAAGTTACTTAGTCTTTCATACCAAGCTCTGGGAGCTTGTTTCAGACCATAGAGTGACTTCTTTAGTTTGAAAACATATTCTGGATTTTTGGAACTCTCAAAACCAGGAGGTTGGTGCACATATACCTCTTCATCTATATAGCCATTTAAGAATGCACTTTTGACATCCATCTGATGCAGAGTGATTCCATTATTAACAGCAAATGATATTAAAAGTATGATAGATTCTAACCTGGCGACTGGAGCAAAGGTTTATGTATAGACTATCCCCTCTTGGTGACTATAACCTTGTGCTACCAGTCGTGCTTTGTTTCTGATGACTTCACCTTGCTTGTTCAGTTTGTTTATGAACACCCATTTTGTACCAATGACGTTGAATCCTTTTGGTTTGGGAACCAGATCCCATACGTCATTTCTGGTGAATTGATTTAGTTTCTCTTGCATTGCCAGAATCCAATCATTGTCCAGAGGTGCTTTATCAATTGTTGTTGGTTCAATCAGAGAAACCAATCCAATGAGGGATTCTTTAGAGTTTCTGAATGTTGATCTTGTTCTGATTGGATCTTCCTTCTTTCCCAGTATTGTATCTTCTGGATGATCAATGCTGCTTCTGGATAGTCTTTTCTGGAGTTGATCAACAGAAGGTGTTGGATTGCTTGCAGTGACTCTTTCTGTTGTTGAGGGAGTGTCTCTGTTGAGAACCTCTGATGAGTTGTCTTCGGTACCTGTGAGTTCAACTTCCATACATGCAAGGAGTTCATTCTGCTTTGACTTTTGAGAGTCAAGCTTATCATCAAACCTAACACTGATTGACTCTTCAACAATCTGTGTTTCTGTATTGTATACTCTTTACCCTCTCGAGCGTTCAGAGTATCCTAACATAATACACTTTTGTGCTTTAGATTCAAACTTGTTCAAATAATTTTTTGTATTAAGAATAAAACATGTGCATCCAAATGGGTGAAAATAAGAAATGTTGGGCTTTCTGTTCTTCCATAATTCATATGGAGTCTTTTCCAGAATAGGTCTTATAGAGATTCTATTCTGAATGTAACACACTGTGTTAATTTCCTCTGCCCAGAAAATCTTAGCAACATTAGTCTCGTTGATTATGGTTCTGGCCATTTCTTGCAATGTTCTGTTCTTTCGTTCTACAACTCCATTTTGTTGGGGAGTTCTAGGACAAGAGAAATCATGCAGAATGCCTTTTTCATTAGAGAATAATTCAAAATCTTTATTTTCAAATTCTCCACCATGATCACTTCCGACTTTGACAATTCTAAGATCCTTCTCATTCTGAACTTGGTTGCAGAAGGTAACAAACACAGAGTGTGACTCGTCCTTGTGTCTTAAGAACTTTACCCATGTCCATCTGCTATAGTCATCTACGATTACTAACCCATACTTCTTGCCACTGATTGAAGTAGTTTTTACTGGTCCAAATAAGTCAATGTGCTGAAGTTCTAATGTCTTAGAGGTGGAAACAACATTTTTGGATTTGAAAGCAGGTTTTGCAAATTTTCCTTTTTGACATGCTTCACACAGAGCATCTGAGTTGAACTTCAAGTTAGGAAGTCCTCTGACCAGATTGAGTTTGTTAATCTGAGATATTCTTCTCATACTAACATGTCCCAATCTTCTGTGCCAGATCCATTGCTCGTTGTTAACAGATAGTAGACATTTTACATTCTGACTCTTTAGTTCAGAAAGTTTTATTTTATAAATGTTGTTTTTCCTCTTTCCATTAAATAGGATAGTCCCATATTTCTGACTAACAGCTTTGCATGGTTTTTGATTGAAGATTATATCATAACCATTATCACTTAATTGACTTATGGATAACAGGTTATGCATTAATCCATCAACTAATAAAACATTACTTATAGAGGGAAGATTTCCGTTACCTACTGTTCCAGAGCCAATGATCTTTCCTCTCTGATTGCCTCCAAAGCCCACGTGGCCTCCAGGCTTAAGTTCCAGGCTTTGGAACATATGCCTTCTTCCCGTCATGTGTCGTGAGCATCCAAAGTCCAGGTACCATGATTGGTGTCTTAGCCTTGCTGCTAAAGATATCTGCCACATGTATGATTTTATTCTTAGGTACCCATATTTTCTCGGGTCCTGATTTGTTAGTTTTACCAAAATTCTGATTGAATTTTGGTTTGACAGAATAATCACTACTTGTGTATTTTATGTCATGTGTGTGTCCATATATGAAATGTGAATTGAGTGGTGTGCGTTTTATAACTAAGTCCATGGCATTTTTTGGTGTAGGTACCTTACCTTGATATCCTATCCCTTTTCTGCCATTTCTGCTAACTCCATAGATCATTGAAGCCATCTTGCTTCTGTCTATGTTTTTAGCTAGAAACTTCTGAAAGTTGTGATCATACTCTTTGATGATCTCATCAGCATTGCTGGGAGTTTCAGATATTTTTTCCTTCTGAGAGTTTTGCAAATGATTTTCTAATTTTGAAATTTTCTCTCGTAACTCAGAATTCTCCAATTTGAGACTCTCAGTCTTTTCAGAGTCAGAGGCAAGATTCCTTTTCAGGTTTCTGAATTTGACTCTGATCTGCTGATACCTTTCTAGAATTTCATTTAGACTTTCAGTAAGTTCATCCTTAGTAAAGCTTATGGTAAAGTCAGGGAATACCTCTTCAGTGTCTGATTCTGAGTCTGAACCAGAAGCTTCACTGTCTTCTGATACGTTTGCCATGAGAGCTATGTTTGCTCTTTCATCATCTGATTCGGAGTCAGCTTTAGATATGTCGGAATCATCCCATGTAGCCATGAGGCTTTTCTTCTTTTCCTTGAGAAACTTCTTTTGGGCTTTTCTTTTTGAAGCTTTAGGCAGTCACTTTTGTAGTGTCCTTGCTCATTACATTCATAGCAGATGATGTCCTTATTGTTTGGCTTTCTGTATCCTGAAGAACCTTCAGATCTTCGGTGTCCAGAGGAGGACTCAGACTTTCTGTATTTGGAGGAAGATTCATTCAGATTCTCTGATCTTCTGGGATTTATGAACTTCCTTTGTCTATGCTTCCACAGTTGGTTCACCCTTCTGGAGAGGAGAGACAGTTCATCTTCTGATGAGGATCCATCAGAAGTTTCTTCCACAGCCTGCAAAACTTTGGAGTCATATTTTCTGTTAGATTTTAAAGCTAATGGCTTACCTTGCTTTTGAGGTTCATCTTCTTCTAGCTCTATCTCGTGACTTCTTAGGGAGCTAACAAGTTCCTCTAGAGAGATTTTGTTGAGATCTTTGGCTAGCTTAAGTGTTGTGACCATTGGCCTCCATTGTTTAGGCAAGCTTCTGATGATCTTCTTAACGTGATCAGCAGTAGAATACCCTTTGTCAAGAACTTTTAGTCCATCAACAAGAATTTGAAATCTTGAAAACATAGTTTATATTGATTCACTATCTTCCATCTTGAATGCCTCATACTTCTGAATGAGCGCAAGGGCCTTGGTTTCTTTGACTTAAATGTTGCCTTCATGCGTCATTCTCAGAGAGTCAAACATATTCTTGGCAGTTTCTCTGTTTGATATTTTCTCATATTCTGAATATGAGAGGCGCTGAGGAGAATTGTTCTGGCCTTGTGGTGGTTTCTGAATTCACGCTTTTGTTGATCAGACATCATTTTCCTGTCTATCTTCTGACCATGTCCATCCACAGGATACGTGTATCCATCAGTCACCATGTCCCACAGATCAGCATCATGGGCCAGAAAGAAACTCTAAATTTTGTCTTTCCAGTATTCAAAGTTTTCTCCATCAAAGACTGGAGGTTTACCATTGAATCTGTCCTTGTCTTCATTGTTGTCATTGCTGATATTTTGGCTTGGTCCCACCATAGTGTTCTTCTGATGCTTGGATCTTGTACTGACACGGTTAAGTGTTTAAGCTCAGAACCAGGCGCTCGGATGCCAATTGAAGATGTGAAAAACACAAGAAGGGGGGGTTGAATTAGAAAACTTGAATCTAAAAATCTTAATGACACAATATTTTTATCCTGGTTCATTTGATCTCAAACTACTCCAGTCCACCCGTCAAGGTGATTTCCCCTCTCTCCAACGAGGTCTTAATCCACTAATCTCAACAAGATTACAAAAGCTACTTTAACAATTGTTAAAGTCTTCTTGAGTACAACCACAATCCGGTTAATCTTAAGGATCCCTTTTTCAATATGATTATACAATATGTGTTGTTGTTTTTCTAACAAAAACGGTTTATCACAACTGTGATAAATTACACAAGCTTATAGCTTAGAAAGGTAGAATGAAATTGCTTGCAGCTTGAATATGCGTGAGTGGTGATCTAGCAAAATCGTTGTATGTACGTTAGCACATCATTTTGAAAGCTGACTCGTTTATATAGGTAGTGTAATAACGTTGATCATAAAGTATGTTTAATGTCATTAACACACTTTCCTTTTGGAGAAGATCCTGTCTGAAGGAAGCCGTTGGAATTGATGTTGTCTTGAATGTTCAGTAATGCTTCAGAATCTTTTCTCCTTACTGCTGATGATGCTTCAGAATATTGATGACTTGGTTTGATATGTTCTTGTTCAGAGTCAGAGTTTACTTTGATTAAGCGCGGGTTCTGGTCATCAATCTTCAGCGTATGTTCTGATTGCTTCAGCGTGTAGTACTTATGGCTTATCTTCCGATGCTGATTTGATCAGAACTTCTGCATACATAAAACATATTTTTAAGGTGCATATTTATTCTTTGTATTTATTTATTCTTTGTATTTTTTATCATCAAAACTCTAACCAAGGGTTGTAGAATCAAACTATGTTCTAACAGTAATGTGATCTTGTTGTGATTGAATCAACATGGTATGATGAAGGGATCTTAGGCGCAAAAATTGGGGTACAACAACTTCCCTTATTTAAGTTTCTTCTATCCGGAGATACAAAGGTTGAAAATCTTCGTGTCGACGTGATCGAAGATACTTAAATATAAAACAAACCCTATTTTTGGCCCTAAGATGCCATGCAAATGCTTATGCATATGAATGCATTTTAACAGTACCAAAGAGACGCAAAGTATCACTGGGGATGCAACAAAAAATGAAGAAACAAAGGAGCAACCCCACCAAGAAAATAAATCACTGGTGGACCAAAATAATTGAATCAGAGAGGAAGATAACAAGCATCGACGTTCACTGTCGATGTCCTACCAACGTTCACTGAAGGTAGAAAGAGAAGATATAATACCATCGCCGTTCACTGACGATGAACTATCAACATTCACTAAAGATAGCAAAAAGATAACAAACACCAACGTTCACTACTGATGTCCTACCAACGTTCACTAAAGGTAGAAAGATAAAATATCATACCACCGTCGTTCACTGACGATGAACTTTCAACATTCACTGAAGATAGCAAAAAGATAACAAACACCAACGTTCCCTGCCAATGTCCTACCAACGTTCACTGAAGGTAGAAAGAGAAAACAAACACCAACATTCACTGAAGGTAGAAATAGAAGATATAATACCATCGCCGTTCACTGAAGATGAACTATCAACGTTCACTGAAGATAGCAAAAAGATAACAAACACCGACGTTCACTGCCGATGTCCTACCAACATTCACTGAAGATAGAAAGAGAAGATATATATCACCACCATTCACTAACGATGAACTATCAACATTCACTGAAGATAGCGAAAAGATAACAAACACCAACGTTCACTGTCGATGTCCTACCAACGTTCACTGAAGGTACAAAGAGAAAATATCACACCACCGCTGTTCACTGATGATGAACTGTCAACGTTCACTGAAGATAGCAAAAAGATAACAAACACCGAAGTTCACTGCCGATGTCCTACCAACGTTCACTGAAGGTAGAAAGATAAAATATAACGCCATCATCGTTCACTGACGATGAACTATCAATGTTCACTGAAGATAGCAAAAAGATAACAAACACCGACGTTCACTGTTGATGTCGTACCAATGTTCATTGAAGGTAGAAAGAGAAAATATCATATCAATGTCGTTCACTGACGATGAACTATCAATGTTCACTGAAGATAGAAAAAGATAACAAACACTAACATTCACTGTCGATGTCCTACCAACGTTCACTGAAGGTAGAAAGAGAAAATATCATATCACCGCCATTCACTGACGATGAACTATCAACGTTCACTGAAGATAACAAAAGATAACAAACACTGACGTTCATTGTCGATGTCCTACCAACGTTCACTGGAGGTAGAAAGAGAACAATCATATTTTCCCCCAAAATTCTGGTGTTTCACCTAGAACGAGTCTCAACTTCTTCTTCAACCAAGGAAATCTGCCTGGAAAAGATCACACATAAGTTGTCTCAAATAAAGAGACTTGTTACTTGTTATCATGGAGAATTGCAAAAGGAAATGACTTCCTGGGGATAGAAATATAACTTCTCGGGGAAAGAAATATGACTTCCTGGGGAAATGCCACGATATTCCTGCTGAGGAGATAAAGTTTTCTCGTGCAAAATAAATGCACAAACCAAAACTCGAAGTTTTTCAGAAATCGAAAGTAACTAATATTGTCATGCAATCACAGATCCAAATCAGAAATAAACTGGAGCAAGACAGTCAACGAAGATACATCCTTTTAGAAATAAACTCAAGAGGGAAAACCAAATTCATCTAAGCAAAGAGCGCTGCAGGAAGGTCAGAACACAATGTCAATGAACAATGATTTGTCAATTTTAGCCATGCATGGTGTATGTATGAATGTATGAGTGCTATCGTGCATATGCTGGTAATACAGATACACAAACAGTAGGAACAAACAACCAAAACTGCCTCAGGTACTAACAACACTTGGCTAAACTTCAACCAGAAAGATCATTCCAAGAAAGGTAAAAGCCAACTGTGGAAACCAAACTTATTGCTTGCCTTTAACTTTACTAAAGAGAAACATAATTCGGAGGTAGAAAAATTAAACAGATACCGAGATAGAACATCCTCCTTCCGGCTTCATCAGAGAAACCTATTTTTCTTCAAAAGTAACACACCTACTGGAGACTACAAAACTAGCCTCAAATAAAGTAGACTGACACCAAAACAAACAGACCTCACTGGGGAATTCAAGCCTACCTCCCTGGAGAAAGATGCGGATTGAAACTTTACATTATGAACACTTATTCAAACAAAAGATGCCCTGGGATAGCCTTTCCGGGGATTCAAAAAGTCATCAATATAGAAAGAGGTCAAAACCATGGGGATTTTAAATCCAACCCAGCACTTGGTGGGTGAAAACCCAAAGGTTGATAATCATTTCAACACTTCTTAGAAAAGATACTGCCCTGGTCTAGTTGCCTGGGAAATAAATACCAACGATAATGCCAATACTGCAGAAAGAGCGATATCTCGGCACACCAAGGGAATAAAAACTTTCATCATATGAGGGAAGACTTCGCTGGGGAACCTGGGACAGAGGCTTCTGACCGTGCAAACCCAAAATCAAACATGAACCAAGACCTGACTGGGGACAATGGGATCACAAACCCAATACCGCACCTTACACCGATTGGTATCGTCTTTAACTATCTGAGAAACATACAAGGATCGTGCACATACCAACAAAATGACCTAAGAGAATCTTCAAGAAGGAAGTAAATCTTCTCAAAACAACCAGAGTTTGTTCATTCCTGGGATCACCATTTTTTGTTGTCATTGTTTCATCACAAATTTCAAAGTAAAAGTAAATTGTAAAAATCTCTCTCTTTTTTTTAAAAAAGTCAATTTTGCTTTTTAATCTTTTTGCTTTGAAAGTTATCATCAGTAATAAATGGAGTCTTTGCAAGATAAATAAAATAAGAACACAAAGAATTGGGTAAAAGCTCGAATTTCATTAATAGAATGGTAGTCTGCGAATGGCGAGACTCCATGGATGATTTCAAAGTTTGGGAAATGGTAATACATAATGGAAAAGATACATTGAGATACAATGATCATTATTCCCCCTAACAACTTTTGAAAATCCTGAGTAGCAACTTTTGTTGAAGTATGGTGAGGATCCGAGAAAATTGTTGCTTCAACGATCAAGTCTTGTCTGACGTAGTTACTTGCCAAGAGAATCCCTAACTTTTGCCTAAGCTGCCCTTGCGGGTTTTCAACTTAGCGGGAAATGTATTCTGTTTATGTCTCTAATTTTTTCCTAGACCGCCCTTTCGGGTTTTTGGCCTACCGAGACACTCCTTTTTGCCTAAGCTACCCTTTCGGGTTTTCAACTTAGCGAGCTGTTCTTTTATTTCTTTAGGCGAAGTATTTCTTGACTGCGTCAGCATTCAGGGGACGTGGGAACTCCTCGCCATCCATAGTTTCAAGAATTAATGCACCGCTAGAGAAGGCTTTCTTGACAACATACGGGCCTTCAAAATTGGGAGTCCACTTGCCCCTAAAATAAGTGTTGAAAGACATGATCTTCCTGAGCACGAGGTCGCCTTCTCTGAATTCATGAGGTTTGACCTTTTTATCAAATGCTTTCTTCATTCTTCTCTGATATAACTGCCCATGACATAAAGTTGTCATTCTCTTCTCTTCACTCAAGTTCAATTGGTCAAACCTATTATGGACCCATTCAGCCTTTGTCAACTTAGTTTCCATTATCACACACAACGAGGGAATCTCTACCTCGACAGGGAGTATAACTTCCATTCCATACACCAGGGAGAACGGGGTTGCTCCTGTTGAAGTGCGAACAGATGTTCGATATCCATGTAGAGCAAAAGGGAGCATTTCATGCCAATCCTTATAAGTAACAACCATTTTCTGGATAATTCTCTTGATATTCTTATTAGCAGCCTCAACAACCCCATTCATCTTTGGCCTGTATGGAGACGAATTATGATGGACAATCTTGAATTCTTCACACAGTTCTGTCATCATCTTGTTGTTCAAATTCGAGCCATTGTCGGTGATGATTTTTCTCTGTACACCATACTGGCATATAAGATTATTTTTGATGAAACGCACAACCACCTATTTGGTAACATTGGCATATGAAGCAGCCTCTACCCACTTGGTGAAGTAGTCAATTGCTACCAAGATAAAATGGTGCCCATTCGAAGCTTTGGGTTCTATCATCCTGATCATGTCTATACCCCACATAGAGAAAGGCCATGGGGAGGAAATCACATTGAGAAGTGTCAGAGGCACATGGACCTTATCTGCATAAACTTGGCATTTATGGCACTTCTTTGCAAATTTGTAATAGTCAGATTCCATTGTCAACCAATAATAACCTGCTCTTAGCATCATTTTAGCCATCGAATGTCCATTAGCATGAGTTCCAAATGAACCTTCATGAATCTCATGCATCAACATGTCTGCTTCATGTCTATCCACGCATCTGAGCAAGACCATGTTATAATTTCTCTTGTACAACACATTTTCACTAAGGAAGAAACTGCCTGCCAATCTTCTCAATGTCTTTCTATCTTTCTTCAATGCACCAATCAAGTATTCTTGAGTCTGAAGAAAATGATTGATATCATAGTACCAAGGTTTTTCATCTTCTACCTCCTCTATCATAAACACATGAGCGGGCCTATCTATCCGTCAAACTGTAATTTGGGGTATATCATTCCAAGTATTCACTTGGTACATGGAAGCCAGAGTTGCCAAAGCATCCGCCATTTGATTTTCATCTCTAGGGATGTGATGGAATTCAACTTCATTGAAGAAGGGTAATAATCTTCTAGCATAATCTTTGTAAGGGATCAAGCCAGGGTGACGAGTGTTCCATTCTCCTTTAATCTGATTTATTACCAAAGCTGAATCACCATACACATCTAGAATTTTAATTCTGAGATCAATAGCTTCCTCAAGACCCATGATGCAAGCCTCATATTCTGCCATATTATTAGTGCAATTGAATGTTAACCTTGCAGTAAAAGGAATGTGCAATCCATGAGGAGTGACAATCACAACACCAATTCCTTTACCATAAGCATTCACAGCTTCATCAAAAATCATACTCCAACGAGATTCAGGATCAGGGCCTTCCTCAGGAAATGGTTCATCACAATCTTTCACTTTCAGGAACATCACATCCTTATCGGGGAATTCATATTCTGCAAACTAGTGATCTTCCACCGGTTGGTGAGCAAGGTAATCTGCCAATACACTACTTTTAATAGCCTTTTGAGCGCGGTACTCGATATCATATTTAGAAAACAACATCTACCAGTGGGAAATTCTCCCAGTGAGAGCAGGCTTTTCAAAAATATACTTGATTGGATCCATTCTGGAGATCAACCAAGTGGTATGATTCAACATATACTGCCGCAAACGCTTTGTCGCCCAAGCCAAAGCACAACATGTCTTTTCTAGCATGGAATTCTGCGACTCACAATCAGTGAACTTTTTGCTGAGATAATAAATGGAGAACTCTTTCTTCCCCGTTTCATCTTGTTGCCCCAGAATACAACCCATGGATTTATCTAACACTGTTAGATACATAATCAATGGTCTTCCTTCTACGGGAGGGAGCAAGATAGGAGGTTCAAGCAGATATTCTTTAATACTCTCAAATGCCCTTTGGCAGTCATCCGTCCACACACAACCTTGATCTTTCTTTAACAACTTAAAGATCGGTTCACATGTTGCAGTCATGTGAGAAATGAATATGGAAATATAATTCAAACGCCTGAGGAAACCTCTGACTTGCTTTTTAGTTCTTGGTGCTGGCATTTCTTGAATTGCTTTGACTTTATCAGGGTCAACTTCAATTCCTTTTTGGCTAACAATGAAACCCAACAATTTCCCCGATCAAACACCGAAGGTGCATTTATTTGGATTCAAGCAGAGACGATACTTCCTCAAATGCTGAAACAACTTCAACAAATCTTCTATATGCCCTTCTTCAGTCTGTGATTTGGAAATCATATCATCAACATACACTTCGATTTCTTTGTGCATCAGATCATGGAATAGGGTTGTCATAGCCCTTTGGTACGTTGCACCCGCGTTCTTCAACCTGAAGGGCATCACTCTGTAACAGAATGTTCCCCAGGGTGTGATAAATGTTGTTTTTTCCATGTCCTCTGGAGCCATTCTTATTTGATTATACCCGGAAAATCCGTCCATGAACGAGAATACTTTAAATTTTGTTGTGTTGTCCACTAACATGTCGATGTGAGGCATTGGAAAATCATCTTTCAGACTAGCTTTATTTAGATCTCTATAATCTACGCACATGCGGACTTTTCCGTCTTTTTTCGATACTGGGACAATATTGGCAATCCATTGAGGATACACTTACGTCACAAGAAAACCAGCATTAATCTGCTTTAGGACCTCTTCTTTGATCTTTACTGCCATATCTGGGTGGGTTCTTCTCAACTTTTGTTTAACTGGCAGACACCCTCGCTTCAACGACAAACGATGCTCGACGATATCTGTATCTAAACCAGGAATATCTTTATAATACCAAGAAAAAATATCCACATACTCTTTCAACAACTCAATCAACCCGCTCTTTACATCAGGGTGCAACGATGCTCCAATCTTGACTTCCTTCGGATCTTCTTCTGAACCCAAATTGATCACTTCCAAAGGCTCCTTATATGGCTGAATGATATTTTCCTCGTGCTCAAGCAACCGTGAGACCTCTTATGGTATCTCATCATAATCTTCTTCTTCAGCCCCAAACACTGGACATTCAAAGTTGGGAGAGGGTGCAGGGTCATTGTATTCAATGGGTTTTTTAATTAATCTGCACATATGATTTATGATTGCTTTTAGAAACTGACACATATAACAAGTGATCATGCAGATTAATTTTCAGTTATTATTTATTTTGAAAGGTTTTTCTTATTACCATTTCCCAAGAAAAAGTAGAAAATAAAGACATAATTTGGGAAGCAAAGACGACTTTTATTAATGATCTTAAAAGTCATAGCAAACAGATAAGCCCTATAACATTAATACTTCCACCTTGGGCAGAGTGAAAGCTTTTCAAAAGAAAGAAACAGATTAACAAAACAAATTACTTTGAAACATTTATGCAAGAAGGAACATCAATGGTGACCCAGTTCTGAACTCAGACTCCATGCGTCACATGATTCGGTACTTCCTGCTCTGCTTCATCCTCTTCGACAACATTAATTCCAGAACCAATTGGATGGAGGTAGCCTCCGCTACGGAAAACATCCTGATAACTGTTCACAGTAACTTTGACTTCATACCTCCTCCTTTACCAATCTTCAGAGAGAAATCCAAACCAGTTATATTCTTGTTCACGGGTGGATCCACAAGTCATCCCCAAACTGTATTATGACCATTGCGCACAACCTCCTGTGCGTCCTTCAGCGAAACCACATAATTCTCATTTCTCCTTATGTTGTCAACGGATAGGGCTTGGAACTGGTTTCCAACAGCAGCCTCATCCGCTTCTACAATACTGAAAGAGGATAGATGGGATATCAACAATGCATGCTCCCCATTTATGATCACTACCTTCCCTTCACACACAAATTTTAGCTTCTGATGCAGAGTTGAAGTGATAACCCCTGATTCATGTATCCATGGCCGTCCTAGCAAACAACTATATGCGGGAACAATGTCCATGACCTGGAAGGTTATCAGGAACAAATATGGTCCTATATGGATGGGTAAGTCCACTTCACCGATGACAGATTTCCTCGACCCATCAAAATCCTTCACAATGATGCCACTCGGGCGCATAGGTGCTCCTTGATACTTTAACTTCATGAGAGTACTCCTCAGTATAAAATTCAGCGTGAATCCATTATCAATTATCACATTGGACAGCGAATCATTCTTGCAGTTCATAGATATGTGGAGGGCCAAGTTGTGATTCCTCCCTTCATCTGGTAACTCATCATTGCAGAAACTTAAGTTGTTACATGACATAATGTTTCCAATTACGCTACTGAATTGATCTAATGGCATGCCACTCTCCACAAAAGCTTGGTCTAGTACTCTCATCAATGATTATCTATGAGTAGTGGAGTTCATCAATAAAGCTAGGATAGATATCTTTGAAGGAGTCTGCAGTAGCTGTTCTACAATTCTGTAGTCGCTCATCTTAATTATCTTCAAAATATCATCCACTTCTTTCTCTAATGTAGCCCCACTAGTCTCTCCTGTAGCCTTCTTAGGCTCATCATTCTCAGCAATTTTCTTTCCAGCAATAACATCTCTTCGTACAACCGGCGCAAACACACGACCGCTACGGGTCACTCTGCTATTTTCAGCTATATTTCCAACATCGGGCATTGGCCGGATGGGAACTTGTAATTGCAAGCTTCTCAAGTCATATTTAAAGCACGTGTTTTGATGAAGACAACATGGACATCAACATTCAAAGGATGTGCAAAAATCTTATCAACATCAAATAAAAGTCTTGAAGATTATTGAAGATTATTGAAGAATTATTGAAGAATCATCAAATGTCAAATATGGTATAAATAATTCTTAAAATCTTGAATGTAGATGTTCACAATATGCATTCATCAACATATACATATTCCATAACTTTAACATCAAGAAAACCTTGTTTGAAATATCTTTCAAAAAGTATTTTTGAAAATAACCCTTTAGGAACCGGTTCCTCCCTAACAGGGAACCGGGTTCCAGAATTTCTCAAAAATCATGTCCCTGGTTTTTGTACCAGGAACCGGGTTGTACCAATAGGGGAACCGATTCCTGCATGATATTTTTGAATTCCAACTTATAACATTCACTAAGAACCGGGTTCTGTCAGTGTCGGAACCGGTTCCTAGCGAACCAGTGCAGCTTCTATTTTGTTTTTTAAACATTTTTCAAGTGGTATCTTTTCATGAATGCATTGCAACTTTTCATATGAATTGGCATGAATGAAGAGGTTCTTATGACTTTATAAAATGCAGATTTTTCAGTTTTTAAAACAAGAACACATATAACATTTTCAAACAACAAAAACCTTCTTCATATTAACAATTTTCTCATTCATTCAAATTTGCACATAAACTTTCATGTGTTCATAATTTTGTGAAACTTGCCATATACACTTTCATTATCATTACAAGTTTCATTCATACATTGTGAACATTTATATACATTGTTGAGAATTGTTTTATCTTGAAGAAGAAGATCAATTGAATATTGATAAAGCTCTCCATATACTTCAAACTAAATCATTGTATTACTTAAAGGTTTTTCCTTACTATCCAGGATTGTTGGAAGTAAGTGTTGTGATTTTAAGAGGATTGTTCTTCATTCACATTAGTGTTTGTTTGGTCTTAAAGGTGTTAAGAACCTTTGATCACCCTATAGGTTAGATAGTAAGCATAGGCTGTACAATCATTCTAACTATAGTGAAATCTCTTTCGTGTTGGAAAGGGGACTGGAGTACTCTCGGATTGTGAGGGGAACCAGGATATATCACCGTGTTCTTTACTTTTCCGCATTTATCGCTTTCATCACCATAATCAGGAAAAGATAAAGATATAATCAAAACCTTCAAACACTTAACCAAAAATTACTACCAAGCATTCTCATAAAACTGAATAAATTTTATAAGACCTAATTCTCCCCCCCCCCCTCTTAGGCACTCTGAGACTTACAAAACTTCCACCCCATCTTATAAGATCGTAGCGTTGTATTTGTAAGGCACAACCTTATCTGATTTGTAGGGAATAGGACCTGGCAGACTAATTACCAATGGGGTAATAGCTGGTTTGCTATGGTACTCCACTTCAAGATGAGTGGGTGCACCAAAACAAGGTACAATAACATTTACCCCTTCCTCAACACAATCAGGCATCAAAAAGTCATTTCTGGAAAACAAATCTTCGTTTGAAGAAAAATACTCATCCGCGGAGGCATACTCTTCCTCTGACTCTTCTTCCATTAAACAAACTTCAACCATATCAATCTCATGATAATCATCTCTCTGACCTGTGATCTTGATAGTTCCATTGTCTAACAGCAACTGAACACCCTTCCTCATAATAGAACATCCTTGGTGGTCTCGACAACAAACTATGCAAGATCCATATTGGTGTTCCACCTGACCAGTAGTACGAAAGAAGGTAGCATGCAACTGCACGAGATCCTCATTCAAATATTCCACATCAAAAATTTTGAATTCACCAGGACATCTAGAAACCATATTCACTTCCTCTTCATACTCTGCCCTGGGCCTGATTATATGGATTAAACCCTCATCCATCATCTTCTGTAAATCAACCTTTATCTTCTCGCAACTCTGTATGTTTGTACTGGAAACAGCACAATCGGCGTGGTCATGCGTATAGTAGCTGAATTCACAGAGGTATGCGTGCATTTTTACCAAATCTCCTCTAACCATATTAATGTCAAAAATCTGAAAGTCACCTGGACAACCGGCCACCATATTTACAGCATTTACTCCCCCGTGTTTGGGTAGAGGATTATCTTTCACATTAGGTCCCATGTCCTTGAAAGATAGAATTCCAGATTTCACCAACTTTTGCACTTCAGTCTTCAAAGGATAAAAATTCTCAACACCATGCCCTGGTGCTCCCTGATGAAAAGCACACGTTTGATCTACTTTGTAGTACCAAGGCAACAGTGATGGTACAGCGGGAGGTGGTCGTGTCTGGACCAACTTCTTCTGAATCAATGTTGGTAGTAACTCTGCATAGATCATGGGAATATGGTCATAGTTCTCCCTTCTCTGATTATTCCCTTGGTTCCCCTGCTGGGGCTGTCTTTGACAAGAAACGGTAGTCAGAGCGGCACTCATTACAGGAGTAACTGAGGCGACTTGCTGGTGACGCTGATAGTTCCTTCTAGGAGCGTTTACCCTCCTCTCTTGTATAACAGCATTTGCGTCTACCTCTTTCTTCTTAGTAAACCCATAAGATGGCTTCTTCACACCTCCGGATCCTTCACTCTTCGTCAAACGACCTTCTCTTACAGCCTCTTCTAGACGGACACCCATTCCTACCATTTCTATAAAATCACTTGGTGCACTTGCTACCATGCTTTCGTAGTAGAAAGCGCCCAGCGTCTTCAGAAAATCTTAGTCATCTCCTTCTCTTCCATGGGAGGAATCAATTGGGAAGCTACTTTGCGCCATCTCTGCGCATACTCTTTGAATGATTCCTTGTCTTTCTGAACTATGGCCCTAAGTTGGTCACGGTCGGGCGCCATGTCCACATTGTACTTGTATTGTTTGATGAATGCTTCTCCCAAATCATTAAAAGTATGGATGTTGGTGCTGTCTAAACTCATATACCACTTCAACACAGCATCAATCAAACTATCCTGAAAAAAGTGAATCAGAAGATGCTGATCATCGGTGTGGGTAGACATTCTCCTTACATACATTACCAAGTGAGCACGAGGGCAAGTGTTGCCCTTGTACTTCTCAAATTCCGGGACCTTGAACTTAGCAGGTACTTTAACATTCGGGACCAAACACAACTCATTCACATTCTGCCCAAATAGCTCTTTTCCCCTAAGAGCCTTCATCTCTCTTTTCATTCTATCAAACTGCTCTTTAAAATCATCCATTCTGTCATAGAGACCCAAGTCTTCACTTGGTGGAGGGAAAGGACGACACACATCTTCATTAACAAACGGAACTAAATTCACTGACGGAGGTGCAGCAGGAACAGTATGCACCACAAGAAGTGCAGGAGTAACGACAGTCTGAACCACTGGAGCATCTTGAGGGCTAAGATTGAAACCTTCAGGTTCAAAGTTCTCTGGAATTCCCCATGGATAACCTTGAGGCATACAGTTTTGAATAACAGCCGGAGTAGCGGATATAGGAATAGTTGGGACTTCAGTACTTGCCCTTGTTGGTTGAGGTTGAACACTTGGTGGCTGATTCTGAGCAGCCACCAGAGCTTCCATTAGAGCAGTTAGATTGGCCATGCCGACCTTCATATCAGAAACTTCTTCGCCCAACTCGCGATTCTCCTGTTCTAAGTTGTCCATCTTCTTTTTGAAGTTATCCCGAGTGTTGTAGTGATGAGTCTGCTTGCTGAATGAAGTAAAGAAGTTGGGTAAGACACATGGGTATGCACAACAAATGCAAGAAATATATGCAATATGATGCATTATATGCAATGCACATGATTATTTTTACTTTATTATTTAATATTTCAAGGGATTTAATATTTATAGACATATTGCAAACATCAAAGTAATAAAGCTTTTGAAACACTGGAAATTTTTATTTATAATAACTTCAAAATAGATTATAAGTTTCAATGATCCCAAGTACAAGATGAAAATATAATCTATAATCCTGAGAAAAGGAACTAATAGAGATCAATCTGTACATTGGCGCTTCCCTGTGAGCCTGGAAATCTGAGCCCTCAACCTCTAGTTTTCTTCCACATGTCTGATGGCAACCTCCCTCCAATCATCTGGATCAGAAAGTGAGTAATCAGCACCTATTTGAGGCTTAGGGGAAAATAAATCCCCTTGCCTCTCCATACACTCCACTGCTCGACTCTCAAGGATCTCGATCAAATCGTCTTTCTCCTTCAGGTCTGCTTTGTAGGAACTCTCTAAAGTCTAGAACTTGTTCTTCCAAACATCCCTTTCCTGTTGCATCCTAACCAAATCGAGTTGCAGCTCTTCTATATCATCTAATAAGGGAGGAGTGGTCTTCACAAATAGGTCAGGCATGGGTGTCTCCCGAGTATACGACATCTTCAACTGAATGGCTCTTGATTGGACCCATTGAAGATATGGCCCAAAGAAACAGCACCCCTAGGTCCTAAATCCTTCCTACTTTTCTTATGAATGTGACGCCAGGCCTTCGCAATCTGCTCCCTAGCTTCCCTGTGGTCTTCTCCTCCCTTCAGAAAGAAACTACTCAAATGAATAATGTTCGGTTTATCCCTCATCGGATAACCAAGCTATCGCAGTGCAAGAACAGGGTTATAGTTAATTCCTCCCTTTGTACCAAGAAGAGGAACATTGGGGAAACTACCATAACTGTCAATAATCTCCACATCCTGGTAAGCTCGATGATACCAATTAATATCTGAGTGAGTAAGTGCCATGATCATAGGAGCTCACCAAGGTTCCTTCTTAACATCCCAAAAAGTATCGGACTGAGGCATATGAGAGATGAACCACCGATACAACAAAGGCATGCAACAGATAATCATTCCCCCATGATAAGAATTCCGAAGATGAGCAGAGTAATAAGCATCACCTAACAATGTAGGAACTGGGTTTCCAATCATGAAAATCCTGATAGCGTTAATGTCGACGAACTTGTCCACATTAGGAAATAAGAACAATCCGTAAGCAAGTAGAGCAAAGATGGCCTCAAAAGCAACCATACTTTTCATTCTGGAAAAGTAACGAGCTTTCTCCAATAAGAATTGCGCTAGTAATCCTCTAATCCCTCTTTTAGTAGTCATATGGGCTTCTACCTCAGACTTCCCCAGATGAATCAAAGCAGCAATCTCATGTGGTTTTGGCTCACCCTCCAAACCAGTAAAAGGAACACGATCGGTAACAGGTAAATCCAATAGATAAGTGTGATACGGTGGGAGAACTGACTTGGGTTTTGCGTTTGTTTTTTCAAATGTTTCGATTGAGCAAGAGTCGCCACCGACTTTTTATTTTATCCTAAGGAAAGGTTAAAAAGCACAGCAAAAACCTTTGAGATGTTTTCTTGGGTTCGGGGAGTAGATTATAGAAAGGGAAGGTATTAGCACCCTTTCTATCCATGGTTATCCATGGGATCTTAGTTACTTGCTTAGAGCACTTGCCTTGCGTTTTCAATTGTTTGAAATGGTGCTTTCAATTGTTTGAAATGGTGCTTTGTGTGTGGGTTTGAAAATGTTTTGAAAAGAGACAATTTGTTGTGGCAACCTTTGTAATGACCCATGTTTGGATGTATACAAAGGTGTATATCTTTTGAAAAGTTTTCAATGTTTTTTGAAAGTTGTTTTGAAAGTGTTGTGGAAGGTGGTTTTGAAAAGATAGGCAAGTGTTTTTGTTTTGCAAGTTGGCAAGTAACCAAGAGCTATCTACCCTAAATTTCTCAAAGATCATTCCTATGTTTTAACCCTTTTAACAATTTTGTTCCACCATTGTATTTGGTGGACAATCTTGTGTTAGGATGTTAACGGGACGGACGCGGGTCATCGTTTAGACCATGATTGCAATGGTGCCAAGTGTCTTTGGGCAATTTTTCCTTTAAGGGACTTGATCATTTTTAGGCAACTTTTGAAAGCGTCATCGAGGGACTATGATTATTTGAATTGTTTTGTTTTGCCTAAGACACCTAACATGCAACATGGCCCATTATTGAAGGAAACAAGTGGAGTAACCCTAGGGGTGCAAGTGTGATTGGTGTTGTCCATTTTCATGCTTTGTTATCTTTGAATTAGGTCAAGCTATTTGTTTGGTCGATTTTTGCATACAAACCCTAAGTCTATCATGGCATTTTTAGAAAGCTTTAAAGTGCGGAAAATAAAATCCTAAATTATTACAACACAATTATGGGATGGGGGGTACAAATGTTCAAATGGGGGATATTTAGCAAGAAAAATTAAATCTAAACTATTACATCCAAATTGAATATTCAAATTATTTAATTGCACAATAATTAAATAAAATATAATAAATATGCAAGATGCAAAAAAATGATTTTTATATGTATGTAAAAAAGTATTTTCATGTGTCACATAAACAAAATAAAAAAAAGGTTAATTTTTTGGGTATTTTCATGTTTAGGGCAAAAACCCTAATTTTGCAAATAAATAGTATTAATTATTTATTATATACAATATTTATTAATTATATACAAAAATAAATAAAAAAAGAAGTATATTGTAAAAAAGTGATTTTTGAGGTCAAATATTAATAAAAATAAAAATGTATTATTTTTATGTTTTTTCCCTAAATATTCTAATAAATATATAAGTATTTATATTATTTATTAAATATATTAAATATGTACAAAAATAAAAATATTTATTATTTACAAAAAAAAAAGTATATTTTTTAGGAAATGTTTTCAAGAGATAAAATAAAATAAAATCATAAAATAAAAATGTATTTGTATTATTTTTGTATTTTTGAATAAAAGAGGTATTATGTTTATTTATATGTATGAATTCAAATAAAACAAATAAAAATCCAAATAAAATGCAAAAATGGCTGAAAAATATTTTTAATATTTTTTATGTTTTGACAAAAAATAAACAAGTCAGAAACAAAAAGAAAAAAGAAAAAATAATAAAAATAAAATACAATGGGCCAAGGGGGTGTATGTGTGAAATAACGGTGCAAGAAGGAAAATGAATCAGGCCCAGCCCAAAGGACAAGCTTCTTCAACCTCCAGCCATCCATGTTCTAAAAAACGCGCGCTTCTTTGCCTTGTTCAAACATCCCGATTCTTTGAATTTTAGCACAAACTTATAACACCAAAAATGTAAAGCACCAAATCACGAATGCATACATACCAAGAACTTGATCTAACTCTTAGAAATGAGAGAGAATTTCTTCTCCCCCAATTCCTGACCTAACTTTTTCCTAATGTTCAGGTTCAAAATACTCTTAGCACACACAATATAAATGAAAAGTAACTATATGGATGGCTTCAGGGCTATGATTAGAACATGCTTTCTTCACAAACTTAATCCTAACTATGCCTGGATAGAGAGATAGAAGTTCAAAAACTTACCTGTTAAGCTTGAATCGTGTGTGACAATGGAGGTACTTTCAATGCAATGTGAGGACTTGTATAGCTTGCTTGAGGTCCAGGGATGCTTCTCCAACCTCTAGCTTGCTTTGGAACTCACTAAAACGAGCTATGGAAGTTAACCTGCACAACTGAAAAAATGAAAATGGTGAACTTGGTTAGAGGTGTTACAGTTCGTGTCCAATGCTTGGGATAGTTTGTATGGGTGTTATGGAGTGTGTATGAAGTGGTTTGGATGAAAATTCACGATGGAAATGAGCTGGCCAAGTCAAAGTGCAGAATGCCCTGTTTTGTGCAGCAAGATGGTGATTTTCTGTGTGAGGAGGGATCAAGGGTTCTTTGGTCGTGTTTTAGGTCTGTTAGGGAGTATGGAAAGTGTGGAGAAAGTTTGTTTTAGTTCTTGCTTGCAGGAATGAGAGTTGTTGTTGTGTTTGCAAAGTTGCTTCTATCTTTAGTCAAAAATGCCAAGTTGGGTTACAAGCTTATGCAGGCCCCCTAAACATGCTGCAAAGTTAGTCTTGATCAGTGGGATTAGTTCAATAACTTGTGCCTCAGAGATTTGCATTGTACTTCTTGGATTTGTGTTTGACATAAAGTCATGCTTTACAAGAATGGATAACTTGCTTTTTCCAAATATGGCTTAATTCTTCATGTAATGTACAAATGCACAAAATAATGCTAGAACACAATGGATTGGCATTTAATTATTGAGTGTAAATGAGATTAGAGGCCTGTAACTAGCTGGTGCAAGCTGATTTCAAAAATGCAAAGTGTATGAACATGCCTTTGGCCATGAATCAAAGTGACTTTTGCCCATATTGACAAATTCGATTCTCCCTAACCACAAGGGTGTTTGAGAAGTTCTTGGACATTTTGGAAAGCTTGGAATGTGTAATACAATCCATCTTTGTAATGAAAGTTGAAATTCCAAGGGGAAGCATGTGAAAAGTGGTCATGAAGTTAGGCAAAAATCCTGCCTAAAATAGGTCAAAATATTTCTAAGTTAAGAATGTTTTGCACCCTTGTTCCAAAAATCATAACTTGAGCTACAAGCTTCTTTTGAGGAAACATTGTGAATCAAAGTTGTAGATTTTTCAATGGACTATAACTTTCATGTTTTGAGTTTTCTTTGAATCCAAATGTATCTTGATGAAAAAATGGGACAAAGTTAGGAAAAAATTAGGAATTTTCATAACTTAGAAAAAATTCTAAGTTATGAAAATTCTTCATTTCAAACCCTAATTTGTAATTTTTGATTTCTTGATGAACAAGTTTCATAATTTGACATGTCTTGATGAAAAAAGAATCTTGGCACTTGATTTTGACCAAAAAGTCAAAGTTTGACTTTTCAGTTTACAATCAAATTTGGCTCAGTTGACTGGAAAATTCATCTGTCAATCTTGTGCATTTGGGATCTTTTGAACTTGTTGAACATGTCAAGACAATGCCATTGGGTCCTTGAGTCCATATGTGATCTTGGTTTGCCATTGGTTAGGTCAAACAGTCAAAAATTGCCTTTGTGCAGTCAAAACCCTAAAAATGACCATTTTGCCCTTTTGATGATCTGATCAAATTTCTTGTGGAATTGTGATCCAAACTTGATCAAATAGTCCATATGAGTTCATCATGTTGTTGTGGGTCAAAAATCATGAGGTTTGACTGTCAATTGACCACAATTGACTTTTCCCCCAATATAGCTGATTTCTAGGTCAACTGTCCAATTGACTGGGTAAAGATTGGAATCAAGGCTTGAAACTTGGTATGGATAAACTTGTGAGTCCAACATGAAGGAAGAAAGTCATCTTGGGCCTTTTAGGTCAAAACATCTTTGTGCAAACACAAACCCTAATTTGGGTCAACAGTGCAAGGAGGAGTCTTGAGCAGAGTAAACCCTAACTTGTTCTTGAGCTCCAAGGGTCTTGTGATGAGAAAATGTTGAGGAAATGGGAGGGCAAATTTTGGGGTACAACAGTTGCCCCTATTCAATCTTCTTAGACCTGAGGATGTAGATTGGATTGCGTGCCTTTCGTGATCCGAAGGTGGAAGATGATTGAACACTAGAGTGCCCAGAAATTTGCACTCGCATGCTGGAGTATCAGCAATGTGATGGCGGAAATGGGCTTATAGATGCCATTTGGAGATAGGATGGATAGGAGGATGGGCTTATAGATGCCATCTGGGGGCGTGACAGAACATTGTCGGGAATGGGCTTATAGATGCCATTTGGAGGTGTCGATCGCGCAAGAGATTCCTTAGCGAGAATTTGCATATTTGAGAAAGAAAGATGGTTTCCTGGCTTGTTACAGGTGTTGATCTTCAAACTCTTCTTGAAGATATTCCCTGGCTAGATACAGGAGTCGAATCCACAATTAGTTGCTCACAGATGTGCCCTGGCTGGATACAGGTATCGAATCTGGAAATTGTCTACAGATATGCCCTGGCTGGATACAGGTATCGAATCTGGAATTAGTCATCTACAGATGTGCCCTGGCTGGATACAGGTATCGAATCTGGAAATTGTCGTCTACAGATATGCCCTGGCTGGATATAGGTATCGAATCTAGAAATTATCGTCTACAGATATACCCTGGCTGGATACAGGTATCGAATCGGGAATTAGTCGTCTACAGATGTGCCCTGGCTGGATACAAGTATCGAATCTGGAAATTGCAAAAGGTTGGTAGAGATAGCTTTCTTGGCTGGATACAGGTGTAAACCTCTGACCTGAGAATGAAAGATAATTTCCTGGCCTGTTACAGGGGTTGATCTTTAAACTCTTCATGCAGATATGCCCTGGCTAGATACAGGTATCGAATCTACAATCAATCACTCACAGATATGCCCTGGCTAGATACAGGAATCGAATATGGAATTGCGATAGTTGATAGTAATCATCTTTGGATTGACCTTTTCCTGTAAAGGCAAGACATTAGTTGTATGCAATGTCATGATGTATGAAATGCATGATGTCATGATGCTCAAAAATGAGATATGTTGTATGCACTTTATCATGTATGTAAGCAGGATGTATGAAATGTGAAATGTTTATGAATGTATTTTCGTCTAGGAAAATAAATCCTTGACGACTGCCGGGAACTTGTTGAATCCTGGGCTGATGTTGAAGAGTAGAGTTCTTTGTTTCCGCTGGGGATGATGGTTGCAAGAATAAACCGGTAGGAGAAGATGACTCCGTTGGGGAATAAACTTGTTGGAGAGATTAATCTGCGGGGAATTACTCTGTGGGAAGAGAATACTTCGCTGAGGTTTTGATGAGAGCTCCGCTGGGGATTCCACTGATATGTTATGTTGGGGAATTTGATGAACTCCGCTGGGGAATTGGAAGAACTTCGCCGAGGACGATCATTCCGTGGTAATTAGCTGAGGATAACCCAGTTATACCCTGATGAGAAATAACCTCTGAATAAATTCGGGGAGCGACGTATGTACTCCGCATGTGATAAGCTTCCAGAATCTACTGGGGATAAGCTTCCAGAACCTACTGGGGAGGATGATTCAACTTTCCTGGGGGAACTGGGATTCCGCCGGGGAACAATCTTATATTAAGACTGCCGGGGATGCTTGTTGAGGAATGTCTATACTCCGCTGGGGAATGTTGAGATCTTCTGGGGATACCCAACTTCCTAAGGCTGGACGTAGGCTAACTCTGCTTGGGGAGAGTACCGCTGACTTGCTAGGCGAATATTGTGCCTTTTCAGGGCTGATGGGAAACCAACTCTACTTGAGGAGAGTATTGTTGAATCTGGTCTTACTCTGTGGGGAGTTGAGGTAACTTGGTTGCATTCTTCAGCCGAACTTATCTTGGTACCTTGTTGGATAGAGCAACTAGGTTGCTTAGACAAATCTTTATTGCCCCTGTTTCTGATGTCATTTGTAATTAGTCTTTTGTTTCGCATGCAAATATTTATGAGTTAGCAATTAATGTCAAGTGCATATATCAAAATGAACATTGGACGTTCTTTGCAAAACAAAACAGATAAAGGAAAAACAATTGGCAATTTATCTGGAAAATGAAACTTGTATTGATCTTGAAGTTTGTCTATAAATAGGCATTTTATGTACAAGAGGCTGACGTCCTAGTAAGAGAACGCCGCCGAACAAGATAGAGTTTATTCAATTTTGTGAAAAGGAAACAAAACAACTATGTGAACAAATAATCCCACTGGGTTCCAACTCTGCCATCGCCTTTATGTCTTCAAGCGTCTCATCACTCTGCTGCTTAGTTGAAGATGAAGCTGATTGATCGATGTCATCTGAATCTGATAGTTGATGCCAAATTCTGGATGCAAGGTGATCCAATGAGACATAGTATTACGCTTTATCCCTAACTTTTGCCTGGACCGCCCTTTCGGGTTTTCAGTCCACCGGGATACCCATTTTTGCCCAAGCCACCTTTTCAGGTTTTCGACTTGCCGGGTGTACAGATTTTTTTCATTTCATCCCTTATTTTTGCCCGAACCCTTTTGGTTCGCCGGGAAGCCCTTATTTTTTCCTAGGTGTGTCAACCTAGAGGGTCTTTAATTCATGCGTAGTATTTTTTTACTATGTCTGCATTGGCGGGGTGAGGAAGGTCGTCACCATCCATGGTGGTTAAAATCATAGCTCCTCCTGAGAAGATATGTTTAACCACAAATGGCCCTTCGTACGTAGGGGTCCATTTGCCCCTGGGATCACCTTGAGGAAGAATGATGCGCTTGATTACCAGGTCTTCGACTTGATACTCTTGTCGTCTGACTTTCTTGTTAAATGCCCTGATCATCCGTTTTTGGTACGTCTGACCATGACAAATAGCAGTGAGTCTCTTTTCGTCAATTAGGTTTAATTGATCAAGCCGAGTCTGGATCCAGTCATCTTCGCTCAAACCTGCATCCTTCATTATCCAGAGAGAGGGTATCTGGACTTCAATAGGCAAGACTGCCTCCATGCCATAGACCAAGGAAAAGGGAGTTGCCCCTATTGATGTCCGTGCTGAGGTACGGTACCCATGAAGAGAAAACGGCAACATTTCGTGCCAATCTTTGTAGGTCATTGTCATCTTCTGCACAATCTTCTTGATATTCTTATTCGCTGCTTCTACAGCCCCATTCATCTTCGGTCGATAGGGAGAAGAGTTGTGGTGCTGTATCTTGAATTGCTCGCAGAGCTCAGTGATCATCTTGTTGTTAAGATTGGTACCATTATTCGTAATGATCCTCTCAGGTACACCGTATCGACAGATCAGGTTGTGCCGAATGAACCGTGCCACAACGCTCTTGGTTACGGTAGCGTAGGAAGATGCCTCGACCCACTTTGTGAAGTAATCAATTGCTACTAGGATGAAGCAATGCCCGTTGGATGCGGTAGGTCTGATTTCGCCGATCATATCAATGCCCCACATTGCAAAAGGCCAAGGTGCTGTCAAGATGTTCAGAGGAACCAGAGGAATGTGCACCTTATCAGCATAGATCTGGCATTTATGACAAGTTCGAGAATGCTGATAACAGTCGGCTTCCATTGTGGACCAGAAATATCCCGCCCAAAGGATTTTCTTTGCCATGGTATGTCCACTGGAATGTGTTCCGAAGGTACCTTCATGTAGCTCTGCCATGATTCTTTCTGCTTCAGTCTTATCCATACAACGCAGTAAGGTTAAATCATGGTTTCGTTTGTAGAGAATGCCGTTACTGAGGAAGAACTTTGCCGCAAACCTTCTCAGGAACTTCTTGTTATTAACAAATGCACCTTCGGGGTATTCTTGAGCTTCAAGGTACCTCTTCACTTCATGATACCAGGGTTTTTCTATTACCTCCTCGGTCTCGAGATCGCAGCAATGTGCAGGTTCATCCAACTTCCAAATAATGATCCGGGGCGCCTCGTTGTCCCATTTGACTTTGAACATAGAATACATCGTAGCTAGTGCGTCCGCTAACTGATTCTCCTCTCTTGGGAAGTGTTCAAAAGTTATCTCCTCGAAGTGGGGAAGCAATGTCGACACATATTCCTTGTAAGGAATAAGATTTGGGTGTTTCGTATCCCACTCGCCTTTGATCTGATTGATCACGAGAGCGGAATCTCCGAAGACACTCAGAAACTTGATCCTTAAGTAAATTGCAGCTTGAAGACCCATGATACATGCCTCGTACTCCGCCATGTTGTTGGTGCAGTTGAAACATAGCCGGGTGGTGAGTGGAGTATGAGTGCCTTTAGGGGATATAATTACAGCGCCGATACCATTACCCAAAGCGTTCGAGGCTCCGTCAAAGTGCATAGACCATCGAGATCCTTCCTCAGGTCCTTCATCCGGTCCAGGTACTTCACAATCAGTCACTACCATGATATCCTCGTCTGGAAATTCAAAGTTCATCGACTGATAGTCGTACACTGCCTGATGTTCCAGATGGTCTGCCAATACACTTCCCTTGATTGCTTTTTGAGTCGTGTACTGGATGTCATATTCCGTCAAGATCATTTGCCATCTTGCTATTCTTCTAGACAGAGCAGGCTTTTCGAATATGTACTTGATTGGATCCATTTTTGAAATTAACAGAGTAGTGTGAGTCAACATATACTGTCTCAGCCGGCGAGCAGCCCATACCAAAGCGCAACAAGTCTTCTCGAGCAGTGAGTATCGAGTCTCACAGTCGGTAAACTTTTTGTTAAGGTAATAAATAGCGTGCTCTTTTCGGCCAGACTCGTCATGCTGCCCCAACACACACCCCATTGAGTTGTCAAGTACTGTCAAGTATAAGATCAAAGGTCTCCCTTCAACCGGTGGAATAAGAATGGGTGGTTCTTGGAGATACTCTTTGATCTTTTCGAAAGCGGCCTAACATTCATCGTTCCAACGTACTACTTGATCTTTCTTCAGCAACTTGAAGATTGGTTCACAGGTAGCAGTTAGATGCGAGATGAATCGGGAAATGTAGTTCAATCGTCCTAGAAAGCCTCTGACTTCTTTCTCTGTCTTAGGAGTTGGCATCTCTTGCATGGCTTTCACTTTGGCAGGGTCCACTTGAATGCCTTTGTCGCTTATGATGAAACCTAGCAATTTTCCAGATCTCACCCCAAAGGTGCACTTGTTTGGGTTTAACCTCAGCTTGTACAACTTCAGACGGTCAAACAGCTTCCGTAGATGGTCAAGGTGTTCCTCCTCAGTTTGGGACCTTGCAATCATATCGTCGACGTATACTTTTATCTCGTGATGGATCATATCATGAAATAAAGCAACCATGGCACGTTGGTAGGTTGCCCCAGCATTTTTCAACCCAAAAGGCATGACCTTGTAGTAAAAGGTGCCCCACTGAGTAACAAAAGTGGTCTTCTCCATGTCTTCAGGAGCCATCTTGATCTGATTATAACCAGAGAAGCCGTCCATGAAGGAGAAAACTTTATGCTGAGCAGTGTTGTCAACCAGAACATTGATATGAGGCAAAGGGAAATCATCCTTGGGGCTGGCCCTGTTTAAATCCCTGTAATCAACACACATTCGGACCTTACCATCCTTCTTCGGCACTGGAACCACGTTGGCAACCCACTGAGGGTAAGAAGTCACTGCTAGAAACCCGACATCAAATTGTTTCATAACCTCAGCTTTGATTTTCTCGGACATTTCTGGACGCATACGGCGGACCTTCTATTTTACCGGAGGGCAGTCTTCCTTGGTAGGCAGGTGATGAACCACAATGTCGGTATCCAACCCAGGCATGTCTTCGTAAGACCAAGAAAAGATTTCCACATAGTCATGCAGCATCTGAATCAACCGTTGTTTCACACTGAACTCTAGATTGGCACTAATCTTGACTTCCTTCCTGTCTGTCTCAGTACCCAGATTTACCGTTTCCACTGGCTCTTCATGTGGCTGAATGGCCCTCTCTTCCTGGAGTAGCAGTCTTGCAAGTTCACCAGGCACTTCGCAATCATCTTCACCTTCGTCTTCAACTAAGTTGATCGGATTTTCGAAGTCATAACTGGCAGTAGCAGAGTCGTTATCAGTGAGATCCAGAGTGGATTGGAACCTGTATAGGTGAGTGCGTGTAAATATAGCTGTTTTGCAATACATAATAAAGAAAGAAAAGGAGCGCAAGATTTTGAAATGCAACAAACGTCCAATGTTTTTATTGATGATATATGAAAATGACACACAAAAGCCCTCACAAATGAAGCCACGGTGCCCCGAGTAGGACACCGAGCCATAAAAGTTTCAAAACATTGTTTGTTACAAATTGAAAACAAAAGAGTTCATTAATGAGTGACAAAAGTAATAGGTGTGAAGTCTTTGGCAGTCCAGTTGCTTGGTCCACCGTCGGTTGTTGGGTAGATCCAGCTGTCGAATTCAGATTCCTCCATGTCGTCTTCAATAGCATTCACTCCCGGGTTGGTGATGAACACAGGAGGTCTTCCAATCCTTGCCTTACGAACAGCCCTCTGAGCCTCTGTAGTGAAACCCAAACCAAACTTGTCGGTCTTCGAAGTAAAGTCAGGAAGTCGGCCCCAGTTTGCACACTTACCCTTCTCAATAATAGCCCGGACATCCTTTAAGGAAGCCATCTTCAAAGGAGGGTCTTCAGTCACAGTTTCAGCTGATGCCAGTGTCTAAGGCACCTCTTCAAAGTGTTGAAAGGGAGTTTCAATGAATTCCCCATCCATCTCTATGTACCGGAACGAGTTTAAGTGGATGACCATATACTCTTCTTCCCCTTGAACTGTAACAATCTTTCCTCTAACCGGGTACTTAAGCTTCTGATGTAGTGTGGAGGTTACAGCTCCAGCCTTGTGGATCCATGGACGACCCAACAAACAAGAATAGGATGGTCGGATATCCATCACATAGAAAGTAGAATCAAAAACTTGAGAACCAACCCTGATTGGAATGTCAACTTCGCCATGTACCATCCTTTTCGAACTGTCAAAGGCTCGGACAACAATGTTACTAGGCTTGAGCTCTAAACCCTCATAATCCAACCTGTCTAGGGCCTTCTTGGGTAAGACGTTCAATGAAGAACCGGTGTCTACCAACACATGGGCAAGAGTAGTGCCTCTGCATTCAATGGAGACATGCAGGGCGTCGTTATGGTTCTTTCCTTTGGCAGTCAGATCGGCGTCAGAGAAGCCCAACCCATTATCAGCAGTCAAGTTGGCCACACAATCAGTAAATTGATCAGCAGACGTTTCTTGTGGCACATGGGCCGTCTTCAGGAAGGAGATCAGAGCCTTGGCGTGGGCCTCTGAACACAACAACAGTGATAGCATAGAAATTTTTGATGGGGTGTGTCCCAACTGCTCAACTACATTGAAATCACTCTTCTTAATGATCTTGAGAATCTCTTCCATCTCTTGCTGGGAAGCTTCAGCATTGGTTGTCTTTGGTGCCTCCGTCAGGGCAGGCAAATCAGTAGCAATCCCTTTGCCCCGAGCGTCAGATGACTCGGCAGCAGGGGTAGAAACAGGAACTTGATTTGGAAGGGAAACATGCACACTGTCAGGTGTGATGACAAGAGGTTTCTGAATTGTTGGTGGCGCAATATCTGGTGAGAACAGCCTACCACTGCGAGTAACTTTGGCAGGCCCGATGATGTTGCTGACACCGGTACTAGTATCAAACTCTTGCTTTACTCCAAGAACATAAACATCTGCCCCATAGTGCCATGGGACAGCTTTGTCGGATGTATAAGGGAGAGGCCCCGGGACAGTGATGATGATAGGAGCAATCTTCTGAGTGGACATGATTTTGACAGGCTTCCTTGAAGGAGCCTTAGGAGGGTTGTTGAAAATAGTGACAATAGAAACTTCTTCAGCATGGACAGCAGGAACAACAATCTTCTCGAACAAGATCTCTTTGCTATCCATCAGATTTTGGATACCTGATTTCAGCAAAGGACAACCAACAGGTGAAATAGCACATAGAAGGCAACCTTTACCACATCCCGAAAATAAACCGGCTAGCAACAGGTTCCTTTTGACGGTCAATAAAGGAGTAACAATCTCTTCCACGGAGGCTACATATCGGTCTTCTTCCACAACATTCACTCCATGCTGGGGCATGGGAGCAGTCACAACATTGGGCCTTTCGGGCGCCTCAAACTGTATTTCTTTAGCATCAATAAGGTCCTGAACCTTATTCCTCAGAGCCCAGCAATCGTCCGTAGTATGCCCCGGGCTATCAGAGTGATAAGCGCAACGGGCGTTGGGGTTGTACTTTGGAGAAACTGTGTTCACTACCTTCGGAGCTTCTTTGACAGTTACCAGATTGGTTGACAGAAGTTGCGGCAATATCTGAGACAGGGTCATACTGATCTGAGTGTACTGCCTTTTGGGCCTCTCACCCCTTGGTTGGTTGTATTGCTGAGGAGCAGCAGCAGGCTTTGAAATTACCAACGCGTTGACAGCTTGGAGGCGTTCTGGTTTAACTTGTCTTCTAGGACCATAAACAGCACTAGCTTCCTTCTTGAAGGGCTTCTTTTCAGTACTCGCGGAGGCACCTTTATGTATCTTCCCCGACTTTATACCAGCTTCTATCCTCTCACCGGTCAAGATCAAATCTGTAAACCCAACAGAAGAATTACCAATCAGGTGGTTGAAGAACGGACCAGACATGGTCCCCAGGAACATGTCAACAAGTTCACGGCCAGTCAGCGGTGGCTGCACCCTGCCAGCCAAGTCTCTCCACTTTTGCGCATACTCCTTGAATCCTTCGCCCGTCCCCAGTGACATACCCTGAAGTTGGGTACGCGTGGGAGCGAGGTCAGAATTGTACTGATATTGTTTATAAAATGCAGTAGCCAAGTCCTCCCAGTTTCGGATACTGGCTCCATCCAGTTGATAGAACCACTCGAGTTGGGCCCCTGAAAGGCTATCCTGAAAGAAATGGATCCATAGGTTCTTGTCTGTAGTGTAAGGTTGGATCTTCCTTACATATGATCTGAGATGCATCTTCGGGCAGGACAGCCCGTCATACCTTGCAAAAATTGGCACTTTGAACTTCGGGGGGATCACAATTCCAGCAACTAATCCCAAATCTTCGAAATCTAAGCCGAGAACTCTCTGCAGCTCTATAGCTGCCAACCTGTCTTCCAAGTCTTTGTACTTGTCATCAGCGGGCGGGTATTGTTGCTCAGAGTAGTCTTCGTCTTCTTCAGCCTCTCCTTCTTCAGCTTCGGATTCGGAAGGTATCGCAGCCGCATTCCCTTTACTGGTTCCCTCTTCAGAAGTATGGGGAAATTCAAGAACTCTTCTGGCTTCACCCTCAAACCTTCTTCCCAGGGTAGCCACCCCGATTCTTTTCTTCTTATTTTTCACTTGCTCTTTGTTCCCAATCAGGGCTTTTAGATCCTCCTGACCCTTAGCCAAGGTCATCAGGAGATGTTGAAACTGTGAGTTCTGAGACTGGAAGTCCTTGACCGTCTGTTCGAGATCCATCTTACTGAAATAAACAGCAGAAAGATAAGGAAACCTGGTGTGGAGACCTGCTTATGCGCATGATGAATGATATGTTTATGTATGCAATGCATTCAAGGATTTAGAAAATTCAAAATTGTTGCAAACAAAAAGAACGCACGTCATATTAATAAGAAGAAATTTGTCAGTACATAAATGCCCCATGGGCCAAATATTACAAAAAACTTCTCAAGGTAAAAAGACGTTGCGCATCCTCTTTGGTGCGATGTAGGTGTTGAGAGTCTCTTCCTCGTGGAGTCGGCGGGTAAGCTCCAAAACCTTCTTCTCACTGGTGTAGAAGCTGGCTTCAAAAGTGTTTTGTTCCTCCTTGAGTTGGATCCAGCTCTTCTGCATCTCCTCCCACGATGTAGGCATGTCAGGATATAGGATGGTGTAGGGAACCTCTCCTTCCTTAACAGGCTCTTTAATCACAGGGAGAACATGAGGATAAGGCATCATTAGACTCTGGGCTCGGGTTCGTACCCACTTGAGATAAGGATCAAGAGGGATGGAGTTCTTGTGCCCCAGTGTCTTGCTGTCTACCTTGTTAGGCATCCTCCAAGCTCTGATGTATCTTTGGCGAAGTCATTGCGCATCGTTGTCGAAGTCAAAAACTAGGTCAGGAATCAACATGTCGTGAGGGCCATCCCTCCGTGCATATCCAAATTGTCTCAAATCTAGACAAGGGTTGTAGGTAATGCCTCCTCTAATGCCAAGCAATGGAACATTAGGGAACTCTCCGCAACGATCGACGATGATGACATTTTCTCTAGACCGAGAACACCAATGTACATCAGAGTGAGTGAGGGTCATCAACCGTTGTGACCACCTTAAGCCTTGGTCATTCTTCAAAACAGATTGTGGAAGGTGCGAAATAAACCACCTTGCAAGGAGAGGAGTACAGCACATGAGAACACCCCTCTTTCTCATTGTTCGTGTGTAAAATGAGTGAAGAATATCCCCAAGCATTGTTGGTATTGGATTTCTAGATAAGAAGATTTTGACGGTGTTGACATCTACAAGCTGGTCAGGATTTGGGAACAAGACCAACCCATAAATGAGGAGTGCCACAATTTCTTCAAAGGCTTGTAGATCCAATGAATTCCAACACTCTTGTGCCTTCTCAAACAAGAATTTTGCCAAGAAGCCTTTGACACCGCTTCTAGTTTCCCAATGCCCCTTGATATCAGATGGTTGCAAGTGTAGTGCTTGAGCAACATCTTCAGGCTTTGGTTCTTTTTCCGTACCGTTGTAGGGTAGTTGATTAAGAATAGGAATTCTCAGAAGTTGAGAAAATTCCTCCAAAGTGGGAACCAGTTGATAGTCGGGGAAAGTGAAACAGTGGTGAAGGGGGTCAAAGAACTGAAACAACACCTTTACCATGTCCTCTTCAATGCTGGTGTTGACTAGGCTGAGCAGTCTACCTTGTCTTTCACTGAAGGGAGAGCTTTCCAGAATTCTTGATGTGAGCTCTTTGAGTTGAGGAGGAATTCTCACAAGGTTGACTTGGATAGTTTTCCTGCGAAGAATTTCCATGACCTACAAAACAAGAACAAAGATGAAGATCTAAACCCTTGAAATGGTTAGTGAATGCATATGATGCTTTATGATGTTCATGATGTATGCACAAACATATGTACAAGAAATTCACACAAAACCCTAGTTTCAGGCTTGCATGGGGTTTCATAGGTAAGTACCCTCTTGAGTGTAGTTGGCTTAAAAACCTGTCCTATAAATAGTAACCGTGTTCTAAGGAGCTCAATATCATTGGATTGTTTTCCATGTTCATTTTTTGGTTTAGCCACTTAACTAGCGACCAAAATATTCCAAGAAAACAACCCTCAATGAGTGTAGTATCGAGTATCTACCAACTTCGGACTGCACCAAAGCCGGTCATCTCACTACCCCTAATGAAAGGCCAAGATGGTCAAGTAAGGTTCTAGGTCATTAGTGCTTAGTGACATCACTCAGCGGCCCCGTACTCTCCTTGATTGAACTCAAGGGTTACCGGTACTCACAAATATGTCACACTAATATAGCTATTGCTTCAACCGTGTCGGTATACCCCATACAGTTTCCACAACGTATTGCTATCTATGAATGTTCCCCAAATCCGGGTGTAGGATTTCAAACCCAAACAAGAGAGCCAAGATATAAAGCAATCAAAGCAAACAATTAGTCATGCAAGAGGGTGATCTAAGCCCTAAGGTAACTCCACTTTAAAAAACTCCCCAGCAGAGTCGCCAGTTCTGTGATACGGTGGGAGAACTGACTTGGGTTTTGCGTTTGTTTTCGCAAATGTTTCGGTTGAGCAAGAGTCGCCACCGACTTTTTATTTTATCCTAAGGAAAGGTTAAAAAGCACAGCAAAAACCTTTGAGATGTTTTCTTTGGTTCGGGGAGTAGATTATAGAAAGGGAAGGTATTAGCACCCTTTCTATCCATGGTTATCCATGGGCTCTTAGTTACTTGCTTAGATCACTTGCCTTGCGTTTTCAATTGTTTGAAATGGTGCTTTCAATTGTTTGAAATGGTGCTTTGTGTGTGGGTTTGAAAATGTTTTGAAAAGAGGCCATTTGTTGTGGCAACCTTTGTAATGACCCATGTTTGGATGTATACAAAGGTGTATATCTTTTGAAAAGTTTTCAATGTTTTTTGAAAGTTGTTTTGAAAGTGTTGTGGAAGGTGGTTTTGAAAAGATAGACAAGTGTTTTTGTTTTGCAAGTTGGCAAGTAACCAAGAGCTATCTACCCTAAATTTCTCAAAGATCATTCCTATGTTTTAACCCTTTTAACAATTTTGTTCCACCATTGTATTTGGTGGACAATCTTATGTTAGGATGTTAACGGGACGGACGCGGGTCATCGTTTAGACCATGATTGCAATGGTGCCAAGTGTCTTTGGGCAATTTTTCCTTTAAGGGACTTGATCATTTTTAGGTAACTTTTGAAAGCGTCATCGAGGGACTATGATCATTTGAATTGTTTTGTTTTGCCTAAGACACCTAACATGCAACATGGCCCATTATTGAAGGCAACAAGTGGAGTAACCCTAGGGGTGCAAGTGTGATTGGTGTTGTTCATTTTCATGCTTTGTTATCTTTGAATTAGGTCAAGCTATTTGTTTGGTTGATTTTTGCATACAAACCCTAAGTCTATCATGGCATTTTTAGAAAGCTTTAAAGTGCGGAAAATAAAATCCTAAATTATTACAACACAATTATGGGATGGGGGGTACAAATGTTCAAATGGGGGATATTTAGCAAGAAAAATTAAATCTAAACTATTACATCCAAATTGAATATTCAAATTATTTAATTGCACAATAATTAAATAAAATATAATAAATATGCAAGATGCAAAAATATGATTTTTATATGTATGTAAAAAAGTATTTTCATGTGTCACATAAACAAAATAAAAAAAAGGTTAATTTTTTGGGTATTTTCATGTTTAGGGCAAAAACCCTAATTTTGCAAATAAATAGTATTAATTATTTATTATATACAATATTTATTAATTATATACAAAAATAAATAAAAAAAGAAGTATATTGTAAAAAAGTGATTTTTGAGGTCAAATATTAATAAAAATAAAAATGTATTATTGTTATGTTTTTTCCCTAAATATTCTAATAAATATATAAGTATTTATATTATTTATTAAATATATTAAATATGTACAAAAATAAAAATATTTATTATTTACAAAAAAAAAGTATATTTTTTAGGAAATGTTTTCAAGAGATAAAATAAAATAAAATCAGAAAATAAAAATGTAGTTGTATTATTTTTGTATTTTTGAATAAAAGAGGTATTATGTTTATTTATATGTATGAATTCAAATAAAACAAATAAAAATCCAAATAAAATGCAAAAATGGGCCAAGGGGGTGTATGTGTGAAATAGTGGTGCAAGAAGGAAAATGAATCAGGCCCAACCCAAAGGACAAACTTCTTCAACCTCCAGCCATCCCTGTTCTAAAAAACGCGCGCTTCTTTGCCTTGTTCAAACATCCCGATTCTTTGAATTTTAGCACAAACTTATAACACCAAAAATGTAAAGCATCAAATCACGAAACCATACATACCAAGAACTTGATCTAACTCTCAGAAATGAGAGAGAATTTCTTCTCCCCCAATTCCTTACCTAACTTTTTCCTAATGTTCAGGTTCAAAATACTCTTAGCACACACAATATAAATGAAAAGTAACTATATGGATGGCTTCAGGGCTATGATTAGAACATGCTTTCTTCACAAACTTAATCCTAACTATGCCTGGATAGAGAGATAGAAGTTCAAAAACTTACCTGTTCAGCTTGAATCGTGTGTGACAATGGAGGTACTTTCAATGCAATGTGAGGACTTGTATAGCTTGCTTGAGGTCCAGGGATGCTTCTCCAACCTCTAGCTTGCTTTGGAACTCACTGAAACGAGCTATGGAAGTTAACCTGCACAACTGAAAAAATGAAAATGATGAACTTGGTTAGAGGTGTTACAGTTCGTGTCCAATGCTTGGGATAGTTTGTATGGGTGGTAAGGAGTGTGCATGAAGTGGTTTGGATGAAAATGCACGATGGAAATGAGCTGGCCAAGTCAAAGTGCAGAATGCCCTGTTTTGTGCAGCAAGATGGTGATTTTCTGTGTGAGGAGGGATCAAGGGTTCTTTGGTCGTGTTTTAGGTCTGTTAGGGAGTATGGAAAGTGTGGAGAAAGTTTGTTTTAGTTCTTGCTTGCAGGAATGATAGTTGTTGTTGTGTTTGCAAAGTTGCTTGTATCTTTAGTCAAAAATGCCAAGTTGGGTTACGAGCTTATGCAGGCCCCCTAAACATGCTGCAAAGTTAGTCTTGATCAGTGGGATTAGTTCAATAACTTGTGCCTCAGAGATTTGCATTGTACTTCTTGGATTTGTGTTTGACATAAAGTCATGCTTTACAAGAATGGATAACTTGCTTTTTCCAAATATGGCTTAATTCTTCATGTAATGTCCAAATGCACAAAATAATGCTAGAACACAATGGATTGACATTTAATTATTGAGTGTAAATGAGATTAGAGGCCTGTAACTAGCTTGTGCAAGCTGATTTCAAAAATGCAAAGTGTATGAACATGCCTTTGGCCATGAATCAAAGTGACTTTTGCCCATATTGACAAATTCGATTCTCCCTAACCACAAGGGTGTTTGAGAAGTTATTGGACATTTTGGAAAGCTTGGAATGTGTAATACAATTCATCTTTGTAATGCAAGTTGAAATTAAAAGGGGAAGCATGTGAAAAGTGGTCATGAAGTTAGGCAAAAATCCTGCCTAAAATAGGTCAAAATATTTCTAAGTTAAGAATGTTTTGCACCCTTGTTCCAAAAATCATAACTTGAGCTACAAGCTTCTTTTGAGGAAACTTTGTGAATCAAAGTTGTAGATTTTGCAATGGACTATAAATTTCATGTTTTGAGTTTTATTTGAATCCAAATGTATCTTGATGAAAAGATGGGACAAAGTTAGGAAAAATTAGGAAATTTCATAACTTAGAAAATTTCTAAGTTATGAAATTTCTTCATTTCAAACCCTAATTTGTAATTTTTGATTTCTTGATGAACAAGTTTCATAATTTGACATGTCTTGATGAAAAATGAATCTTGGCACTTGATTTTGACCAAAAAGTCAAAGTTCGACTTTTCAGTATACAGTCAAATTTGGCTCAGTTGACTGGAAAATTCATCTGTCAATCTTGTGCATTTGGGATCTTTTGAACTTGTTGAACATGTAAAGACAATTCCATTGGGTCCTTGAGTCCATATGTGAGCTTGGTTTGCCATTGGTTAGGCCAAACAGTCAAAAATTGCCTTTGTACAGTCAAAACCCTAAAAATGACCATTTTGCCCTTTTGATGATCTGATGAAATTTCTTGTGGAATTATGATCCAAACTTGATCAAATGGTCCATATGAGTTCATAATGTTGTTGTGGGTCAAAAATCATGAGGTTTGACTGTCAATTGACCACAATTGACTTTTTCCCCAATATAGCTGATTTCTAGGTCAACTGTCCAATTGACTGGGTAAAGATTGGAATCAAGGCTTGAAACTTGGTATGGATAAACTTGTGAGTCCAAAATGAAGCAAGAAAGTCATCTTGGGACTTTTAGGTCAAAACATCTTTATGCAAACACAAACCCTAATTTGGGTCAACAGTGCAAGGAGGAGTCTTGAGCAGAGTAAACGCTAACTTGTTCTTGAGCTCCAAGGGTCTTGTGATGAGAAAATGTTGAGGAAATGGGAGGGAAAATTTTGGGGTACAGCAATAGGAATACTCCTCCAGTGTAGGCATCAATTGATAATTGGGAAAAGTAAAGTAGTGATACACTGGATCATAGAACTGGACCAAGGTCCAGAGAATACCCTCCTTCATCTTCAGCTTCATGAGAGGAATAATGGATCCATACTTATTTCGAAATTCTGCAGAACACTCGATCTTTGGAATTAGAATGACCAACTCATCTATCTTGGGATCCTTGAAACTGTATTTCCCGGTCTTTCTCTTTCCAGAATCCATGGTTAAAAGTACCTGAGATATTCACAAATAGTCAACCTTAAATCCCTTGAAATATTGTTTTCTTCAAAAGATGCTTCTGAGTGCATGGATGCATAATGCAACAATCACACACAATATCACACATATAGGGTTTATAGTTTCAACGTCACGAGCATGAAGTCGAAGGTACTACCCATAAGGTATTGGTCTAAAAAGTTACCACCTGCCGAACAAGGTTCTAGAGGTTCCCAGAGTCTACATCCTTCCTTCGGATATTATCAACTTCCCGATTAACTCGGTAATTAGTAATATTCTCAAGAAAGACTCGTCCGAGCGTAGTATCGCGTGATAACTATTTCCGAATTACTCCGTTATAGCTTCCGCACTACACCTAAAAGGCAAAGATGGGCTTGGTATTCTACGGTCCTCAGTTTCAGCAGGCTCTCAGGTCGAAAGCAGTACGTCTTCCCGATTACTCAGTAAATGACACTACAGTCAAAGGGGCTTCCACTGAGTGGGGGATCTCATACCTCCTTTTTTGGATTTACTCCCTCAAAGTTAACATGACTATACCTCCCGTCCTATCTTAAAGTTTTCCCAAGTCCGGGTATTGGACTTATGAGTAATCACCAAGCACCCTGAAAACCAGGAAAATCCAAACAAACATATATACAAAATATAACACATAAACACAGTAATACATATACAGATATAAACAAAGATAGGCTCAACCCACTTAGGGATGGACCAACAAGAGGTCAATCTTTCCCCAGTGAAGTTTCCATTTTTCTATAGTGGTAGAAATGTTCAAGGCTAAGCCATTGGATTGACTAGAATTTATACAAATCAAAATAAAAATCGCCACCGCGCTTTATTGTTTCCAAAATAATGGGAAAAGAGCGAATAACCCAAAAGAGGGGGAACGATTCAAGGTAAGGGGGTTGGTTATGCAAAGGGAAGGTATTAGCACCCTAAACATCTACGGTACTCCACAGGAACCTCTTTGTAAAATCTGTATATTTTGGCTATAAAAATGTGTTGTATATAAAATGGATGGTGGGGGTGAGAAAAGAAATATTTTTATGATTTTTGCACCCGCCGCGGTTGTGAATCTTTAGTGCCTACGTACCACCTTTTATGCAATAGGGGATCAGGGTACACGTAGTTCCTCTTTTAAAAATTTGAAACACAAGTGTGTTGATTGATTTTAAGAGATAAGACATCATCGTCATTATCCGTGTGGAAAAATATACTTACTACCCACAATCATGGGAAAGGAGAATTTGCATCATCTCAAAGTGGAGGATATGGCTTGGATTTTAAAATCAACAATGCCTCACTCAACACCCAATTGGAAAATATCTCACTTCACTACATATTGTAGAAGTATAGTTGTTTGCATCACTACAAGGACTGACAAGAGTCTAATCTTTTTGAGAAAAGTTTAAAGGTAAAAGCCAAGGTGGCAAAATGGTTTGAAATGAGATTGATTGACTTTTAGTCTTCTTAAAAAAAATATCAAGGTATTATTAAGTTGATTGAAGTTTATTGATGAAAATGTTTTGCAAATGCATGAACCTAAGTCCAAGTTTATTATGAAAGTGTTTCAAGTTTCAAAACAAGAAGGGTTTTCAAAAGGAGGGAGAAGATTTTTGAAATTAAAGAAAATGGGAGGAGAAGAAGAGACTATCCTAAAGCATAATGTAAAAGCTAAGGATAAGATCCATCTAACCAACAAGAAGCCAAAGTTTGACATTATGAGCCAAGATAGAATTCCCATTCTTTGTATTGAAACCAAGCAAGCAAAGATACTAGACCTCTTCAAGTGTATTAAGTCTTCACAAAAATTAGGCAGAGTAACGGCTGTATACGAGTGAATTCCAGATTACAAACAGAGAATGTAATCACAAAAATATGCACACAAAAAACAAACAAGAAACCCAATGTCTTGAGGTAAACCTCAAGAACTCTAGACAAAATAATCAGATAAGATCACAAGGTCTCCAAGATAGGCTAAGGTTTCTAATCCTAAGTCCAAGATATAGTCCCATGCTCCATAATGCCAAGGATAGTAACCAAATAGTCCAAGTACCATTAAGAATTTTTTAGGGTTTATGTTGATTACTAAGTATATTAAGAAAAGAAAAGAAAAGCTCAAGTGAGCAAAGTAAAAATAACAAGAAAATAAATGCTCAAATGAGCAAAGGTGAAAATGGCATGAAATGTAAATGCTGAAAAATAAATAGTACATAAAGCATAAAAAGAATAAAAACATAAGATAAAACAAGTCAATAATTAGTGGTATGTTGGATGACCATCTTGAAACTTGCATTTGGAACTCATTAGAGGATTGGTATAACCAAAGCCTCCACACAACAAGTTGCATTTTCTTTTTGTCAAGTATATCATCCATTTGGAATTCACACAAGTACCATTTAATGATCAACGATGTTTAAGTGATCCGCATTGACCAAAGGTGTTGTAGATCCATTAGAGGATTGGTAGAACCAAAGCCTCCACACAATAAATCTCAAGGTTATTGGAACAAAGAGATCAAATAACATACTTGGGCTTGCAATCATAAGTTTGGGCCACGAATGATCATTTATTCGAATCGAGACAAAATTTAGCGGTATGTTAAGCAATCGTAAGTGGACTTATATAGAAGTCGCACCTATTTTGAGGCCGGTCAATAGCAATCTATGCACCATTTGTTTTGAGACATGATATAGAGATCATGCTCCAACAACATTTAGTGCAATAAGAAGGGGATGAGATGAAGAGGATTAGGGCAAAAAGATGAATAAACCACTTTTGAATTAAAAATTTAATCAAACTATTATTAAAATCATCCATCCATTTTGGTGGAGTTGAACTCAACACCCAAGATCTAATGATGTTAATAAAGTCATGATCAAAAAATCAACTCAAGACAGCCAAAAAATAATCACAAAATAATAATATATTTAATATACACATTAAAAGGGTTAAAAAAAGTTTAAAAATAGAAAATAATGAGGAAAATATCAATTATGCTCAAATTAATCAAGAAATGAAAAATAAGGCCATAGAAAAATCAGAAATGGATCCAAATATTTTTATAAAAATTTTGGTAATTTTTAAAAGTCAGAAACTATTTTTAAACTATTTAAAATTGCTAAAACAAACATAAAATAGATCAAAAATAGTAAACCTCAACATAAAATTCCATAAAATTTTCAGAAAGTCAAAAATATGCAAAATAATATTTATGAATTTTTTTCAGAATTAAAAAATGTCAGAAAGTATTTTTTTTAAGTAATTAAAAGAAAGAAAATAATATAAAAAATATAAAAAATACCAACTGTTAAAATAAAAATGTGAACAAATATTCATGAGATCAGAAATAATTCAAAGTATTTTTGTGAATTTTTTTCATAATTTTTGGATAAAAAATAAAAGAGCTTTGAATTTTTGAAAATTTAATCAAATAAAATATAAAATCAGAAAATAAAATAAAACCAAAAAGATGTGGACCATCAGATCATAGTCAAAACGCGTTAGTAAGCTAATCCAATGGACCAGACGCGATGTGCTTGATATGGACCTTAGTGAAACACACATGTGATCATAAAAAGGGCAACCAATGAAATTAAAACGCTTGTCACGCTATCATTGGCTGAGACGAGACATGTCATCGTCTTCAACCTCCAGACACCCTGCAATGGGGATTTTGTGAGATCCTTCAAATGGAAAAATTAGGATCCCTGGCTAGCATCATTGAACTCGTCTCTTCAAGACGATTCTAACAAAACCATCGCACCCAATTTATATAAGGTATGGAGAGAGATATGAATCAAAAACTCAGCAAATAGCGAGCACCTTCAATTTGAGATTTCTCTCTCAATTCTCAATGGATTTAAAAATTGTAAGCAGCATTAGAATCAGACAAAGGAGTAGAATAGATTAGTGCTTGATTTGGATTCAATTTATGGAGAATTCTACCTTTTCGAAGTTCAAGTAAGAAGCTCTGAAACTGGACTTCTGTAGCTTGAATTATGGGTCGTTTTGATTGGTTTAAGTGTTGGAGAGTTTGTATGAAGTTCAAGGATGATGAATGCGCAAAGAATTTTGGAAGAGGGAGCTTAAATTTCAAAAACTGAATTCAAAAAAAGTGGGTTCGTGTGAGGTTTTGGCAGGGTGTTCTTGGCTCTCTAAGCTTGGGAAAACGAATGGGATAGTTCATGTATTTATAGGAGAAGCAAATGAGATCAAAAGTAAGAGTGAATGATGTGTTTTGGAGGGAATTCGCATGGGTCTGCATCATGAAGAAAGTGTGACTCAATTTTGATTAAAACTCAGCTTAATAGTGCGTTTCATGATGCTAAACACTTTTGGGAAGTTGCTAATTATGATTAGAAACAAAAACGCATGAAAAACTTGTGATTAGAAGCCAAAACAAAGATTTCAAAATTCTGACTTTGTGAAAAATCCAGTTTCAAGTTACCAAATTCAAATCCATGGCATTTCCAACTCAAGGGGTCTTAGGGCATAATTCTTAATGCTTTGGAAAGATGGGGTTACAATCTTTGCAATGGAAAAAGAATGGAATCAAATGGATGCTTGAGCTGAAAGTTACATGGAGTCAAAGTTGAAGAAAAAGAGTTGACTTTCCATACTTAGAAATATTTCAAATTCTTCTTCAAAAATGACCTATAATATTTTGTATCCAAACATGGCCTTCCACTTAGAATTTTCTCTTGACCAAAAAATATGGAATGAAGTATACCTCTTGAATGACATTTTGAAATTTGAACCACCCAAAATCTTCAAAAATTGAGCAAGTTATGACTTGTTGAAGTTGGCCAAAAATTATGAAATGACCTATAATCTTTTGCATTCTTAAGGCAACTTCCATCCATTTTCTCACTTTTCACATGAAAGAAGGCAAAAAGTACACATCTTCAATATCATCATGGAAAAATAATGGACTCAAGGTGATAAAAATTGACCAAGTTATGACCATTTGAAGTCACATATGGAAAATTGTGGATCCATCTGGATGACCTGTAATCTTTCTTCTTCACCAAGTTCCTTCCACGTGAAAACTACTTGGAATTTTTGAAGTTATTTTTTTGTAACTCTTTGAAGAGAAATATGTCTTTGGAATCACTCAAAAATACCAAAAGGTGAGCAAGATATGCTCCCTTGAAGTTCAAAACCCTAGCCTCTAAATCAAGAGAATGCTTTGAGGAACTTTGACAAGTTTGAACAAACTTCTTGTGCCAATATTCTTTCTTTGTGAATAGAAGTTATTGAGGATGATGATGTGGACTCATAGCCACCAAAACCACTTCCATATATTGAAATTTGAGAGAAGTGTGCTCTTGTGACCAATAGGAACAAGACCTTGTCCAATCATGACAACTTCTTCCCTCCGCCCCTTGTACTTTTGAATAAATTTTGATAGATTTGAAATATGTTGAACCAAAATAAGCCTTGTCATGCCATTTCTTCCAAAACCACTCCAATAGTGAAGTTTGAACTCCTCAAGCTATATTGACTAGGGCATGGAAATAAACTCATGAACCCATGAAGCAACTTGCTAAACTTCATAGCCTTTACCTACATTATTAACAAGTAAGGAAAACCAACACTGCATTTTATTAATAAAATAAAAATCAAAGAAAAATATTCATGATCACAAAAGAAAACAAGTCAAGGTTCTTGGTAACTCCTCAAAAAGAGCAAAGCTAAATGATAGGGAGAAGAACCAAAAGTCCTAATGTGATATTGTTGTGATTGAATCAACATGGTATGGTGAAGGGATCTTAGGGGAAAAAATTGGGGTACAACACTTGGGGGAAAAGATTTCAGAAGTGTCAGTTGTTTGTTGCTTTACTGTGGAGTTATCTCTTGAATGGAGAGGAAGAAAGTTAGTTGTTATCTGGTCGGATTCCAAGCTTTGCAGTAACTTACTGGAAAGGATGAAGTTGAAATGATATGTGGTCGGATCTAGGCTTTTGCAGTAACTTACTAGGGAGGCTTGTAGAAAAGTCTACTGGGGAAGAGGAGTTGTGGTTCCTTGATTTGTAGCAATCGGAGAGGCAAACTCAAGTTGGGGAATCTGTAGTTGGTTGGGGAAATAAACCCTGTGGCCAGTTTGTATGGGAGGTGTCTTCTTTTGGCAGAAATCCTCGAGGATTCTTGAGATCAACTCAGTTGGGTAGGAGTTTTCAGAGATTGAGAACCTGGCTGGGGGTCATCCTATGAACAGGATCTTGGGGGAGATTTGTCACTGCCCCTAGTAGTAGGTGTTTGTGGCACTTCCAGGAAGTGTTTGACTGTATGCAACCCTTTGTTGGGATTCATGTTTCAATGTCCCAAGTGATTCAGATGGAGACTTGCCCCTGGTATATTCAGTGTTTCTTGAGAGATTCCTTGGAATCTTGACTGGACTTCCCCATATGTGCTAGATAATGATCATGCCGTGCCCCCATGCTTATAGGAGATCTGTTATTGGAAGTGTCTTCCCACTTGAAATGATTTTGTTCATTGGGAGGGTTTTTGTTTACTGGATATTCGTCGTGCGAATTTCTATGATATCAAACAAATAGCCATATGCAAACAACGATATTCAAATAATGCAAAGTTTATGCCTGTCCTAAAGTTTTGAAAATGCGTTTTAGCAAGTAAATAAATTTTTGTAAGAAAATTCAATTCAGGATTTAGAGTAAAGCCTTATAGGAGTCAGGATACCTTTTGTAACAATATGCTTTTGAATTAACCCATGCTTCAATTAGGACTTTTGAAGGGTTGTAACGTGGCTTGGTTCACGGTTTAAGAAATAAAGGAAAAAGGCTCAAATTTTATTTGTACCCACTCGTTCTTCATGATGTTCTTCAATCCTAAACTCATTTAATTGTGCGTTTGAACTCCAATTGAGTTTGAAACGACGTTTTGATGATGGTTCAGAAATTTGGAAGTTTATTTGTTGGAAGGCAATCGTTTTCGCCATATTTTCCATGTTGTGGAGGATTTGTAGTGACCTCTTTTTGATTTATTATCACTGATTTTGCCTGACTGTTCTCGTTTTGAGATTACAGTCAACGGGATGCCCCAGTTTTTCTTAAGTCTCCTTTGTAGCTTTTGACTTAGTGGGCTTTTCTTTTTGAGAGATAATGACTGCCTATGTGATAGGGAACCATCACCGTCTTTTGATTCCATAGGAATATCACTCGTTGTATACAAAATGAGAGTTTGCGACTCAACGCGCATTTCAATTAACTGAGAGACCACCCTTCCCCAGGTTTTGATTAAAGGTTTTAATTTGTGTAAAAAGGAAACTCCTACTTCTTTCGCTCAAAGGGGTTGACTAGGGATTATCTTCTTTATGACTCCAGTGTTTAGGATTTGAAAGAACGCATGTGCATCGTCAGCAAGGTCCATTCAAAAGCATATTGTATGAGATCATGGCATTTTTTTCGTCATCCTCCCTCTAAAGGCTTGCAACTTTTTAAAAACAAGAGTTGAGTATCATAAAGGGAGTAAACAACATAGTTTAAATGTAATGAAAACGAATGGACCAATTCAAGACAAACATATGCAATGCATTAATGAAACAAAGTTTGACATTAATAGATAAGTGTTTAAACAAAAAAAGAGATTACAATTGAAAATTCAAATGAACAAAAGCCTCTTTGTTTGAACTTGTCACTTCAGGTGGTGAGCCTTTGAGGGACGGAAGAAGAATTCAGTCTGACTGTCTTGTGTGAACTCCAGCACCCCTTCGTCGATCAAGTCTTGAATCTTATTTTTCAAAGCCCAACAGCTATTCGTATCATGTCCAGGGCTATTGGAATGGTATTCACACATTGCATCAGGGTGATAGCTAGGAGCGGAGGTATTGGGATTCTGAGGAGGATCCCTAAATGTAATCAACTCCAACTTCAACATGTGTTGCAATAATTGATCCAAGGACATGTTGATGTTAGTAAACTGTCTCTCGAGATTATTTTTCCTTTGTTGATTCTCCTGTTGATGTTGACGAGGTCGTTGTTGATATCGTGACGTGGCAGCAACTCAGAACGGTCTGTTTTCCCGTGAACCATCTTCTTGTCTCATGGGCGGACGAGTAGTGACTTGATCCCCAATCTTGACCGTTTATTTCATACACTTGCAACCGTCTTGATGAAGTTGGCTGACAAGGGCTCTCAACTCTTCTTTTCCTTGAGCCAGGTTTTGGATAAGAGCCATTTGGCCCGCCAGTTGTCCCATCATTTGGTCCTTCCTTATGGCTATATCAGTTTGTAGCCGATCCAACCTGTCATCTCTGTCGTCCCTAGAGTTTCCCATGATCATGCCCCGGTGAGGAGTGCCTTCACCTCTTCTTGTCCCTTAGATAGGTTCAACAACATCTCTTGAAGTTGAGCGTTTTGAATTTGGATGCTCTTGATGGTCTGTTCTAGGGCCATCCTTACTGAAATAAACAGTAAGAAGATAAGGAGACCTGCATGGGAGAAACCTGTCATGGTATGATGCATGTTATATGGATGCTATGTTTTCAAGGATTTATGAAATTTAAATATGTCTAGACAAAGAATGAACAAACATCAACTTGCATTAATCAGTTCAAAATGGTTACAACGTGCCCTTTGGGATCACAGAATAAATCTCTAATACAAAATGGTCGAACGCATCCTCTTCGGCGCAAGGTAGGTGTTCAAGCTTTGTTCTTCATGGAGTAGCTTTGTAAGCTCCAAAACCCCTTTCTCACTAGCATAGAATTGAGCTTCAAATGTGTCTCGTTCTTATTTTAACTGAATCCAACCCTTTTGTAAGTCTTCAAGAGAATTAGGCATGTAGGGATGGAGGACAATATACGGGACTTCCCCTTCAGCAACAGGCTCCATAATAATAGGTAGGATAGAGGGGTAAGGCATTACCAACTTCTGAGCACGAGCTCGTACCCACCTAAGGTAAGGCTCAAGGGGAATAGAATTCTTGTGTCCCAATGTCTTACTATCCAATTTGTTTACTATCCTCCAAGCTCGTATAAACTTCTGGCGGTATCCTTGATCGTCGCTCTCGTAGTCGAATACCACTCCTTGGATGAGCATATCACGAGGACCATCCCTTCGGGCATACCCAAACGGTCGCAAAGCTAAACAAGGGTTGTAAGTGATACCTCCCCTAATGCCAAGCAAAGGGATATTAGGGAATTCCCCATAATGGTTGATGATAGTAACATTCTCTAGGGATCGAGAACACCAGTGAATATCTGAATGTTTGAGTGACATCAGCCTATGGGACCATCTCAAACCTTGCTCATTCTTCAACACAGACCAGGGAAGATGTGAGACAAACCATCTATCTAAAAGAGGAGTGCAACACATGAGGGTTCCTCTTTTCCTCATAGTGAGAGAGTGGAGAGAATGTAGGATATCTCCCAACAAAGTAGGCATCGGGTTGCGACACATGAAGATTTTGATAGCATTTATATCTATGAGTTGGTCAGGGTTTGGAAATAAAACCATCCCATAGATGAGAAGGGCCAAGATTTATTCAAAAGCTTGTAAATCCAAAGAGTTCCAACAATCTTGAGCTTTTTCAAACAAGAACTTGGCCAAGAACCCTCTGACACCACTCATTGTTTCCCAATTAGTCGTGACATCGGATTGTTGCAAGTGTAGCGCTTGGGAAATCTCTTTGGGGCTTGGATCTCTTTCCGTATCGTTGAAAGGTAGTTGGTTGTGAATAGGAATCCTCAATAGTTGAGAGAATTCTTTCATAGTAGGTACAAGTTGGTAATCGGGAAAGGTAAAGCAATGGTGCAAAGGGTCGAAGAACTAAAAAAACACCTTTATCATGTCTTCCTCAATGCTGGAGGTAACCAAATTTAGGAGTCGACCATGTCTTTCGATGAATGAAGAACTCTCAGGAACCCTTGATGCTAACTGTTGTACCCCAAAATTTGCCCTCTCATTTGTCAAGTATTTGCTCACAAGATATTCTAAGACGTCAAGTTTGCAGCACTGATACATCAATTTAGGCTCGAAATTGGCACAAGGGCAAAATGGTCAATTGCATACTAGAAAGTTAAACTTTGACTTTTTGATCAACATTACGACCCAAAGATCAAATTTCACCAAGACATTCAAAAATATCAAGCTTGATCATTAAGAAGTCAAGAGAATCAAAAATCCAACTTTGCAAGACTTAGAGATTTTTTTTAAAGCATTTTCTATACTTGATTAATTTCATTTGCTTCATGGAATTTTACTACAACTCCAAATAATTCAAGATGATGCAAGTAATTCAAGTTATTACAAAGTGACATTTTGCAAAATTACAAATTCTAAAACTTTGTCTTGATTAAAACCTTGTCACAATATTTTTGCCTTTGACATAATGTGCACAAGACTAAATTTGTGACATGCTACAAACTATGTTGTCCAAAGTTGAAGAAAATATAATATATCACATTGCTACGACATCCTATGATGCCCTGCAAGAAAGATTGTGCTATGCTGCCTCCCAAGTATACATGTTACAAATACAGTCCAAAATTGCTCTATGCAGTCTGCCCAAACCTGCACCACAACAACCCCAAAATTGCACCAAAATGGCAAAGGAAAATTATGTGAAGAAAGTATCAAAGCAGTAGGCAAAACCAATTCAAACAACTTATTTGTTTTCCCCCCTAAACCACAGTCAAAAGGTCTACAAAAGAGGGTTATCTTACAATACAAAGGGGTTGGTTTGTAGAGTTAGATTTCAGGAGGTAAAATTTTTAGAGAGAGAAAATAGAGAGTTTTGTTGAGCAGAAAAACAATATTCTGTACAACCTTGATTCATTTTCAAAACCAAGTCTATTCTTGTTCAAAATAGAAAACCCAATTCATTACTCCATCATACAAACTCTCCTTTAAACCAAACAACTCATCACATACAAAGGTGGTCCAAAACATCACAAAAAAACAGACCCTGTAGTGCTATCATCTTCACCTTCAAAACACCAAAAACATCACAGTACAGTCTAACTCATTTTCAACAGTCCGAAACAGCTTTCTAGAGATTCATTGAGGTCCTCACAACATTTGAAAAAAGCATTCAAATTTAAAACAGCCAGTGCAGCTCAGAGGTAAGTCTCCTTGACTTGATATCTCTCCATACATCATTAAAGGATTTGTTTGTTCAAAGACAAGATGTAATACTTTAATACCTTTCTGAACTAGTCATTTGCATCATGTTTAAGCTTATTCAATCATTTATGGTTCACACTTATCCATTATATACCATAAGCTAACCTGTACAACGAGTAAAATGATGTTTAAGGCAGGAAAATGCAGGATGTATCGACGCATATCCTCATGTGTCGACCCATTCTAGTGAAAAAACAGGGTATGAGTCGACACATAACCCTCATGAATCGACCCATACTGAGTTCAGGTCACAAAGCAGAAGCTGGAAAAGCATATGAATCTATACATACGCGTTTCACATCGATATAAGAAGGGTACATGAGTCGACACATCCCATTATGTGTCGACTCATACTGAGTCATTTTTCTTTTACAAGAGTAGGGAAAAGCTATGTGTCGATGCATAGCAGCATGGGTCGATACATAGGGGTTCAAAATGCATTTCTTCCTATATTTGGCACTGTTTTCACATTATCTTTGTTGTTGTTCGATATGGTTGTAATATTTTAGTTTTCACTTCATCCCTATTATTAATTTTTACCCCCATCCACCTAAAATGATGTAATAGCTTAGATTTTACTTTCTGCATTTTACTTGTTTTTCATGTATTGCTAGTAAATAGGATACATGGCAAGATAAAATTAACAAATATACGACTTTCAAATACAAAATAAAACATATGCAAACTAACACACTTGCACACTAACACCTCTAGGGCGAACTCACTTTGTCGCCTTTCAGAAAATAGTCATGCCCCTCGAATATGAAGCGTTTTAAGCAAAGATCCTTCGATAAAAAAGATTGTAGTCCCTCGATGACCCTCGATGTTGCCTTCGATAAAACGATCTAGTCCCTAAAACGACATTGCTAAAACGTCTCATAAGTTGCTTTCTATGACTATACAAACGTCCCATATTCGTCCCTTCACATCCAATGATGGAACTTCTTACCAAAACAATGGTAAGATAGCCACATCTAAAGGAGAAAGAAAAGCACATTTAGGACCTTTTGAGTAGGTAGTTTCGCTCTTAGTTACTCGCTTGCTCACAACTACAAAAAACACTTTTATACATCAACACTCTTATTTCAAAACATTTCCAAAAAGATAAAACATTTTGTATACGTTCTTATAGAGACGAGAACCATTGAAAAATATCTTTCCGAAAACCACTTTCCAAATTACAAATCCACAAATACACTTTTGAACTATCTTTCAAAACAAAACTTTGTATACATTCTTATAGAGACGAGAACCATTACCAAGATATTTCCAAAATACTTTCAAAGCCCACATCACAAAGCACATTCAAACGAAAGCAAGTTGATCTAGCGAGTAACTAAGAGCCCATGGAAAACCATGGATGAAAAGGGTGCTAATACCTTCCCTTTTCATAATCTACCCCCCGAACTCAAGAAAACATCTCTAAAGGTCTTTCCTGTGCTTTTTCACCTTTCCTTTTTGGATAAAAGAAAAGTCGGTGGCGACCTTGCTAAACCGCAACTTTTGCAAACACAAACACGAAACCTCAAGTAAGTTCTCCCACCATATCACAGAACTGGTGACTCTGCTGGGGAAATAGAATAAAAAAAGGTGGGGTAACCTTAGGGTTAGATCACCTTTACTCGCTTTCATTTTTTGATCTCTGTGCTTTATATTTAGTTCTTCATATTGGGCTTGCTTTGATCCTCCACCCGGATTTGGGACACCTTTTTAGGTAAATAGCAATAGATTGTGGAGACTGTACAGCATAGACCGATATGGTTAAAACAATGGCTATGTTAGTGTGACGCATTTGTGGGTACCGGTATCCATCATGGTGAATCGAGGAGAATATGGGGTTGCTGAGTGGCGTCATGAAGCACTAATTGACCTTAGAACCCTAATTGAACAAACTTGGCCATTAAGACGTAGTGAGGTAGCCGATTTTGGTGTAAAGCTGAAAATTGGTTGATACTCGATACTACACTCATTGAGGCTAGACTTTTGGGATATATCGGCCGTAAGAAAAGATTATTGTGCTGAGAAAATGCCTAAAAGAAAGGTCGGTGATATTGAGATCCTTTAGAACCCGATCGTTATTTCTAGGACAGGTTGATCCAACTAGACTTCAAGAGGGTACTTACCTACAAACTCATGCAAGCCTAAAACATAGGGACTTGTTTGTTGTGTGTGTATGTACATAAACTTCATGAACATCATCAACATCATATGCATTCTCACTAACCATTTCAAGGATTTAGAAATTTATCTTTGTTTTTGTTTTGTAGGACATGAATTCTCTCCAAAGAAACACCATTCGAATCAGATTTGTAAAAGCACATCCTCAACTTCAAGAGCTAGCCTCAAGAGTTCCCAGGGATTCTCCTTTTACCAAGAAATATGGTCGACTCCTCAGTTTGGCTACATCCAACTTCCAAGAAGAGATGATGTGTGTACAATTCCAATTCTTTGATCCCATACATCATTGTTTCACTTTCCCGGACTATCAGTTGGTACCTACACTAGAAGAGTTCTCTCTACTCTTAGGGGTGCCCGTGCTTAATCAGATACCGTTCACCGGTCTAGAAGGGATTCCAAAACCTGAAGTTATCGCTGAAGCTTTACATGTGAAGAGGGCCGACATCACAGCCAATTGGGAGACAAGAAGTGGGGTTAAAGGCTTTCTAGCTAAGTTTCTGTTGGAAAAAGCTCGTTCATTCTGGGATGACATGGATTTCCAAGCTTTCAAAGACGTACTGGATCTCCTCATTTATGGTTTGGTTATGTTTCCCAATTCGGACCAATTCATAGACGTTAATGCCATCAAAGTCTTTCTCTCTCGCAATCCTATACCTACCTTATTAGGAGACATCTTGCATTTCCTTCATACCCGCACCATGAAGAAAAGAGGTACCCTTTTGTGTTGTATCCCCCTACTCGCTAAGTGGTTCACTTCACACCTGCCTCAGTCAGCATTGAAGAATGAACAAAGATTGACTTGGTCTCAAAGGATGATGTCTCTCACCCACTCTGATATCCCTTGGTGCTCGAGATCCTTGGAAGATATTTCTATCATTGACCGCTGTGGGGAGTTCCCTAATGTACCTCTGCTAGGTATTAGGGGAGGTATCACCTACAACCCATGCTTAGCTCTTCGACGGTTTGGGTATGCCCGAAGAAACGACCCTCATGAGATGCTCATCCAAGGTCTGGTGTTCGACTACGACAAAGAAGACCAAGGTTACCGCCAGAGGTTTACACGTGCTTGGGGAATGGTGAACAATGTGGACAGTAGGACTTTGGGACATAAAAACTCTATCCCTCTCGAGACTTACCTTAAGTGGGTACGGGCTCGTGCCCAGAGTCTCTTGATGCCTTACCCTTCCATCCTTCCTGTCATCATCGAACCTGTTATTGAAGGAGACGTCCCATACACCGTTCTTCATCCTGACATGCCTACCTCTCTCGGAGACCTGTAGAAAGCTTGGGTTCAGTTAAAGGAAGAGCGAGACACCTTTGAAACCCAGTACTAAGCCAGCGAGAAGAAGGTTCTAGAGCTTACCAAACTGCTTCATGAAGAGAAAAACATGAATACCTACATTGCTCCAAAGAGGATGCGTTCGGTCTTTTTGTCTTAGGAGTTTTTGCTGTATTTTGTTTCTTTCTTTGTAAAGCCCAAGGAGGCATGATAAAAAACTTGGTTTTATTTAATATGACGTGTGTTCTTTTTTTTGGTTTGAACAAATTTAAATCTCTAAATTTCCTTGAAATCATTTGCATATTGCATCTTCATTCATCATAACATCATACAGGTTTCTCATAATAGGTCGCCTTATCCTTCTACTATTTATTTCAGTGAGATGGATGTTGAACAGACTATGAAAGATCTTCAGACGCAGAATGCCCAATTTCAACAAATGCTCATGGCTCTGACAAAAGTACAGGAGGAGTTGAAGACTCTGCTGGCCAAAGAGAAGAAGAAGAAAACGAAGAAACCAACCGGTGTTGTAATCATGGGAAGAAGGTTTAAAGGACAGACCAGGAGAACTTTAGACTTTGCAACATTGTCAGGCGAAGGAGATAATCAAACCCAAAAAGTGAACAACGACCCATCATCCAAAGGAGAGGAAGAGCCTGATTACTCTGAGGAATAATATCCTTCTGCTGATGATAAATACAAACAGCTCGAGGATTGTTTGAATGCCATGGAGATTCAGAAGGTACCCGGTTTGGACTTTGAAGAATTAGGACTCATATCAGGGGTTTTCATCCCACAAAAATTCAAGGTCCCAACTTTCGGCAAGTACGATGGTGTCTCCTGCCCGAGCTACATCTAAGGTCATATGTCAGAAAGATTCAACCCCACACGGCTGACAAGAATCTGTGGGTGCATTTCTTCTAGGAGAGTTTATCTGGGACGCAATTGGATTGGTTCTACCAATTGGAAGGGACCAATGTTCGCAATTGGGAAGAGTTGGCCGCCGCTTTCTACAAACAGTACCAGTATAATCTGATTTGGCTCCAACTAGGACGCATTTACAAAGCATGTCTATGGGAACGGGTGAAGGTTTCAAAACCTATGCTCAAAAATGGAGGGATCTCGCAGGCAGGGTCCAGCCCCCTCTGTCCGACAGAGAATTAGTGGATATGTTCCTAGGCACCTTGTCAGGACCATTTTTCAATCACCTGATTGGGAGTTCCTCAGCTGGGTTTACTAAATTAATTATGACTGGTGAGCGGGTTGAGGCCGGTATAAAAAGCGGCAAAATTCAAAGAGATGCATCCTCGAGTATGGTAAAGAAGCCCTTTGTTGGAAAGAAGGAGGTCAGTTCTGCATATGATTATAGAAGTCAAAACAAAACCGACCGTCGTCCGGCAGTAGGGGCCGTCATGATTTCTAACCCTGCGCCCAATCAGCAGCGAAATTATCAACGCAAACCAGAAGCGCCCATGAGACGATTTACCCGGATCAACATGACCATGTCTCAAGTTTTTCCACACCTTCTCAAAACCAATCTGGAAACTTTAAAGGAAGCTCCCAAGAATCCTAATACTTCTTCTCCTCGCTACAACCCGAACGCCCGATGTGCCTATCATTCTGAAAGCCCGGGACACGATACAAATAACTGTTGGGCCTTAAAGAATAAGGTGCAGGACCTTATCAATGTGAAAGAGATCGAGTTTGAGCCCCCAGAAACGCCGAATGTAATAACGACACCAATGCCCAGACATGGCCAAGGCATCAACACCATTGACGATGATCGTTTTGTTTCCTTTGTGAATGACTTGGTTACTCCTCTGTTGACCATTAAACTGAATCTACTGCAAGCCGGCCTGTTCCTGGGCTGCGATGAAGATTGTCACCTATGCAAATATCTACCAGACGACTGTTTGTTACTAAAGATAGGCATCCAACGCCTGATGACTAGCAAATAAATCCTATTTGAAAAGCTACCTCTTATCAAGAGTTATTATCAAGATGTTTCGATAATCACCATTTCCGACAATCCTCCCAGGGTCTCCACCAAAAGACCCGTCAGGATTACATTTGTTCCCAAATCTGCACCCTTAATCATTGCTATGCCAAGACCAATATCATATTCCTCAGATAAAGTTGTTCCATGGAGCTATGAGGCTGACGTTTATTACTACGGCATCAAGCAAGATCAGTTGGCTGTCAAGAACGAAGTTGCGAGAGATATTGATCCCGATATCGATAACATCACTGGGACCATCAAAATAACAAGAAGTGGAAGAGTCTTCTCACCTGAGATTTCTCCAAAGATCATTGCTACCCCTGTGATCATTACTACTGCCACTCCTACCGACACCACCAGTGATACTCCTAATGTTATCCCTACTTCCGATACAAGGGGCAAAGAGGCTTTGGTTGAGCCTGCCCAAGCAAGAGAACATCCCGAGGTCATCCTTGAAGCTTCCAGAAAAGAAATAGAAGAAATCATGAAGATAATCAAGAAAAGTGACTACAACATTGTAGAACAATTGGGGCAGACCCCCTCGAAGATATCATTGTTATCCTTACTTTTGTGTTCTGAAACTCACGCCAAAGCCTTGGTAAAGTTTCTTAAGACCGCTCACGTTCCTCAAGAGACCTCCATCGACCAATTTGAAAACTGTGTGGCCAGTCTAACTAATGATAACAGATTGGGCTTTTCCTATGCTGATTTAACCTCTAAGGGAAGGAAGCACAATAATGCCTTACATATTTCCATTGAATGCAGGGGCACCACACTTGCCCATGTTTTGGTGGATACCGGTTCATCATTGAATGTCTTGCCCAAAAATTCTCTCGACCGACTGGATTACGAGGGGCTCATCTTGAAACCTAGCAACATCATAGTGAGGGCCTTTGACGGCTCCAAAAGGATAGTACACAGAGAAGTTAACATCCTCATAAAAATTGGGACTCAGACTTTTGACTCAATTTTCTATGTGATGGACATCCGCCTTTCATACTCTTGTCTGTTGGGTCGACCCTGGATCCATGGCGCTGGTGTCGTCACTTCTACCCTACACCAAATGCTAAAGTACCCGATCAGAGGAAAGATTGTCATAGTTCACGGAGAGGAAGAGTACATGGTCAGCCATCTGAACTCTTTCAGGTATGTCGAAATGGATGGTGAATTCATAGAGACTCCTTGTCAGAACTTTGAGGAGGTTCTAGCAACAGTCGCTGCAACCAAATCTACTCCAAAGGTCCCGAAGTTACCAGACCTCAACTAAAGATGGCCTCATTGAAAGATGCTCGAGCAGTAGTTGAAGAAAGAGGATGTACTATCTGGGGCCAGCTTCCGGATATTCCCTACAAGTCTGGAAGATTTGGGTTGAGGTTCACTTTAGAGGCTCAAAAAGTTGTTCGACGTTCTCGCACTGGGGGACCACCTCTTCGTATCAGCAATCAAGGAGTCAATGCAATAGAAGACAGTGATGGCAGCTGTGACATGGACGATTGGATTTTTCCAACCATCGGCGGAGGGCTCAACAATTGGGAGGCCAAGGATTTCATTCCTATTACTTTTATTCAAGAGTAATTGTCTTTTAACATTCTCAGGCTTGTAATATTCACAAACAATTCGTATGTTTTCAACCTTGTGTCTTACCCGAGGCGCAGTGGTCCATTTATAAGGGTTTTTTATTTCATCTTCATATGACATTCAATGAATCATGGACGTTTTTCACATACAAACTTTTTGTGCTCATTGTCTTTCTTTTACATTTATTGTTTAAAGATGGTTATACCCTTACACACACCCACACTCACAAATGCAGGTGCCCCTCCATTCCGGATCCCATGGGTAACAAAACTGCTATGGCCTTTAGTGACTCTGAAGATCTAATCTACCAAGCCGAAGACGAAGGCGAGGAAGATTGTGAAGTACAAGGGGAATTGGCTAGACTACTACAATAAGAGGAAAGAGCTATTCAGCCTCATGAGGAACCGTTGGATACAATCAACTTGGGTACCGAGGAAGATAAAAAGGAAATCAAGGTGGGTGCCAATCTAGAGTCGAGTGTCAAGGAGCATCTAATTCGGCTATTGCATGATTATGTTGAGATCTTTTCCTGGTCATATGAAGACATGCCAGGAATTGATACAGACATCATGGTACATCGTCTGCCAACGAGAGAAGATTGTCCACCAGTGAAACAAAAAGTCCGCTGCATGAGACTTGACATGTCGGAGAAGATCAAAGAAGAAGTTATGAAACAATTCAATGTTGGGTTCTTGGTTGTCACTTCCTATCCTCAATGGGTTGCCAACATTGTTCCCGTGCCTAAAAAGGATGGAAAAGTACGAATGTGTGTTGATTATAGAGATTTAAACAGGGCCATCCCTAAAGATGATTTTCCACTTCCCGATATTGATATCCTGGTTGACAATACGGCCCAGCACAAGGTATTTTCCTTCATGGACGGATTCTCAGGTTATAACCAAATCAAAATGGCACCTGAGGACATGGAGAAAACTACATTTGTCATACAGTAGGGCACATTCTATTACAAAGTAATGCCATTCGGACTGAAGAATGCTGGGGCAACCTATCAACGCGCCATGGTAGCTTTATACCATGATATGATACATCATGAAATAGAGGTTTATATGGATGACATGATAGCTCGATCACAAACTGGAGAGGAGCACCTTGACCACTTGCAAAAGTTGTTTGAGAGATTGAGGGAGTACAAACTTAGGTTGAATCCAAACAAGTGCACATTCGGAGTCTGGTCTGGTAAACTCCTAGGTTTTGTTGTCAGCAACAAAGGCATCGAAGTTGATCCTGCCAAGGTTAAAGCGATACAAGAAATGCCTGCTCCTCGTACTGAGAAGGAAGTCAGAGGATTCTTGGGACGTCTGAACTATATTGCCCGATTCATTTCTAACCTAACAGCTACTTGTGAACCAATCTTCAAACTGTTGAAGAAATATCAAGTAGTCAGATGGAATGATGAATGTCAGATTCGCTTTTGACAAGATCAAAGAGTACTTACAAGAGCCTCCTGTTTTGATGCCACCAGTCGAGGGAAGACCACTGATCATGTATCTGACCGTCTTAGAGAACTCAATGGGGTGTGTATTGGGGCAGCATGACGAGTCTGGCCGAAAAGAGCATGCTATTTACTACCTGAGCAAAACTTTTACCGACTGTGAAACCAGATATTCACTGCTCGAGAAAACTTGTTACGCTCTGGCATGGGCTGCTCACCGGCTAAGACAGTATATGTTGACTCATACTACTTTGTTGATATCTAAGATGGATCCGATAAAGTACATCTTCGAAAATCCTGCTCTGTCTGGGAGGATAGCTAGATGGCAAATGATCCTAACAGAATATGACATACAGTATATATGGTGCGGTGGGAGAACTGACTTGAGGTTTTGCGTTTGTGTTTGCAAATGTTGCGGTTAGCAAGAGTCGCCACCGACTTTTCTTTTATCTAAAACGAAAGGTAAAAAAGCACATGAAAGACCTTTGAGATTGTTTTCTTGAGTTCGGGGGGTAGATTATGAAAAGGGAAGGTGCTAGCACCCTTTTCATCCATGGTTTTCCATGGGCTCTTAGTTACTTGTTTAGATCACTTGCTTTGCTTTGAAATTGTTTGAAATGGTGCTTTGTGTGGTTTTGAAAGTATTTTGAAAAGAGGCCATCGTTTAGGCAACCTTTGTAATGATTCTTGTTCGTAAGAATGTATACAAAGGTGTTTGTCTTTTGAGAAATGTTCCAATGTTTTGTAAAATGTTTTGAAATGTGTGTGTGTTTGTTTTTGAAAATATCAAGGATTGTTTTGAAATGGGACAAGTAACTAGAAGCTATCTACCTACTCAAATGTCTTTCTTGTGCATTTTTATTCCTTTGAAATTGTTGATTTACCATTACTCTGGTGAACAACCCTATCTTTGGATGTAAACGGGACGGGCGTGGGTCATCGTATGACCATGATAGCAATGTTGCCAAGTATCTTAGCAATTTTTAGGGACCATGATCATCTTTGTTTAGGAAACCTTTTGATAGCGTCATCGAGGGACTATGATCTTATTTGTTTTTTTTTTCCAAGATACTTCGCGTGCGTAACATGGCCATTTTATTTTAGGCAACCAAGTGGAGATACCTTAAGGGTGTTTGTGTGCAAGTGTGTTTTATTGCATGCATTTTTATCTTGAATTAGGATTTTCTATTTCATTGATTTTATCTTTCCATACATATCCTAATTGCTAGCATTTACATTTGAAAGCAATAAAAATGCGGAAATGTAAAATCCTACGCTATTACAATATTTAGGGGGTGGGGGTACACACTTATAAATGGGGAATCTAGCGAGAAAAATAAAGAAAAATAATAAGAGGAAGAAAAAGAGAAAGAGGGAGGGGGCCAGCGCGCTGCTGAGAGGAAGTCAGAAGTTCTGACCCAGGCCTACTGCATGATATCAACCTGTTAGTGAAAATGTATGAGTCAGAACTTCTGACTCTGGTGCGCTGCAAAACATAAACCTATTAGTGGGGAAGTCAGAAGTTCTGACTCCCATGCGCTGCAAACAAAAATCTGTTAGTGGGGAAGTCAGAAGTTTTGACCCTGCTGGAAACACAACAATTTTCAGAAGTTCTGATATCATGGATAACAAAATAGGTCTCGGAAGTGCTGGCGTCAAAGTCAGAACTTAGTTTCTCGCTGTGCTAGTCAGAACATCTGCAATTTGGTTATTTCTCCCCAAAACAGAAAACATGCCTATGGAACTTTCAGAAGGTATCTTGGCGCCTCAGAAGTAAAGAGTAACAGAAACAAAAAAAAATCAAAGGCAAGTATGCCTTTGCTAATTCTAACTCTGAGTCTCAGTTTCTTCCAGACAGTTCTAAGTTGATTCATTCTCCACTTAAGCATGCAGAGGCGTAAAAAAATATCAGAACATAAACAACATCAGAAGCATGATATTTACATTGTGTTTATTGAGCATGCAAATATGATGATGCTTAGCAGTGTGGTAAGAGTCAGCAGGTGCTTACCTTGCTGTTGGAAGAAAATCGGTGAATTGGAGCTAGCTTTAGCTCTGATGGTGTTTTGGATAGATTCTTTGTATGAGTGGATAGAGGGTATATATGTGGTCAGAAACTGTAGGGGCTTTCTTTAGTTAGGAAAACGAATTGGGTGCAAATGAAGTTTTAAGGCAGGATATTCAAAGTTGTGTTTAAGGCTCTTGAAACACTAGGAATTTTGGTAGAGTTTCACAATATTTTCTAGCTAAAATTTTTTGTTTCTCTTCTAGCAATTTTTCTGGGTTTTGGACCGGGCTTTTTCATTGGACAATGGTACTCTATTTATAGGCAAGGCTTTATGGATTTTTTAAATGTTTAAGTGGCGCCAATACCATGCAATAGGTGCTGACTTGCTCTTGAAGGAAGTTCATGAAAAGTTGTGATGATGGACAACTTTTCAGCCTAGGTTGGAACAGTAAGTGAGGATTAAGGGAAAGTGACACCCATAGGCGAAAAGTGGCACATAGATCCATGCCTAAACCTGCACGAGGGTGTTACTATGCCACACGTGGAGAGACCCCTTTGATGAATGTTCAAAAGTGGTTGTGAGCATTAATGAGCATTAAATGGTGATGAGATTTTTCAACAATCAAAAATCTTGTAATATGGGATTTTGCATCATTACCTAAACCTGGGCCAACAGTTCTGCTTCACCAGAAAACAACGCAAACCAAGCTCTGACCTTGGCCTCCTGCTGCCTTAGCAAATTCTGAGGGCTTTCCAGACTTTCCAGCATGTTCTTTTGATCTGCCTCTGAAAACTCTGGACTTAGAGATTCTGCTTCAGTATTACACCCAATCTGCTGATCCCATTACCTTCTGATCCCAGCATGTTCTGAAGGAGTTTTCAGGCTTCTTTGCTTTCTTTGCATTCCTCTAACAAACTCTGGCTGAACTTGCGTAACTGCTGAAAGAGCCATGTTCTGTTTGAAGATTACATGTTGAACCACGTTTATAACTTCTAACTGAATCGGCGTAGCTGCTGAAGAGCCACCTTCTGACTTAATATTATGTGCTGAGCCATGTTTACAACTTCTGACCGTTTCTACCTGGAGGTTGGTTCAGAAGTTCTAAATTGTCATTTTTCTTAAATACTTTAGAAAAATTCTAAGTATTTAGAATTTAACTTTTTCAAGGTAAAATTTGACTTTTGAGCTTACAAATGACCATTTTGCTCTTGTAAATGGTTTACTTGGAAAGAAATGATAACTCAGGGCTTAGATTTGTTTAAGAGGAAATCTGGGAATCCAGGATGATTTCCAGAAGAATGAGAGGGCAAATTTTGGGGTACAACAGCTGCCCATGTTCAATCTTCTTGAACCTGAAGAGTTAGATTGATGAGATTTGTCGTTCGTGACTCGAAAGTAAAAGATGATTGCACACTAGAGTGCTTATAAATTTGCACTCGACAAAGAGTAATTGAGGGAATGGGCATAAAGATGCCATTTGGAGAGGTGATAGAATCTTGTTGGGGATGGGCTTGTAGATGCCATCCAAGAATGTTTGTTGAATTGTAAGTTGTAAGTCAAAAGAATAAGTATCAGAATGGTGTCTGTATCTGGAACGTATATGAAATGTTTTGAATTTGAATCTGAATAAGTGACAGAATGGCAACCATGTCTGGAGCGTATCTGAACTGTATCTGAAGTTGAAAACTGAATAAGCATCAGAATGGCATCAGTGTCTGGAGCGTATCTGAACTATATCTGAAAGCTGAATCTTGAATGAGTAATAGAATGACTTCCACATCTGGAGTGTATCTGTACTATATCTAAAAGCGGAATCTTGAATGAGTAACATAATGACTTCTGCGTCTAGAGTGTATTTGTACTGTATCTTGAAGTTGGTGTTTGAATGAGTAACAAAATGACTTTTGTGTCTGGAGTGTATCTGTACTTGAGATCTAGAATTTGTAATCTGAATAAGTGACATAATGGCTTCCGTGTCTGGAGCGCATATGAACTTGAAATCTGAATAAGAAACAAAATAGCATCCGTATCTGGAGCGTATCTGAACTGTATCATGATTGTTGAATCTGAATAAGTAACAGAATGACTTCCGTTTCTGGAGTGTATATGAACTGTATCATGATAATTGAATCTGAATAAGTAACAGAATTACTTGTGTCTGGAGTGTATCTGAACTGTATCATGATTGCATATTGTTAAACAGTAGCTGTTATTCTTAACCTGAAAAAGGAAAAATGTTAGCTGAAACACAAAGTTATGTTGCATGAAATGTATGATGCAATATATGTGTTTTATCAATGTTTATGATATATGGTTGTAATGTATACGCATGTAAGTTGATCTGCTGTATTTCCGAGGAAAATAAATCCTTGACTGCTGCCGGGGACAATAAATCCTTGACTGTTGAGGATAAGAAATCCTTGACGACTTCACTGAGGATATAGGGATTCTTCATGTCTTGAAGTTGGAATATTTGACAAAAATTCTGTTGTGAGTAATGCCATATACTGCTTGAGTAATCTTCTTGGGGAGTCCAGAGAATTTGATGACTTCTACTGGGGATTGCATAATGGGAAAGCCTTATTCTGCTGGGGAATAAATAAAACTCTGATGACTTCTGCAGGGAATTAACAAAGAGAATCTTCATTCTGTTAGGGAGTAATAAAAACTCTGGGGAAGAAGGCTTACTGCTGGGGAGTAGGTTCAGGAGTTTGGGTTGTCTGCCATTCTACTGGGGGAATTATCCTAAGTTGGGGAGAGACAAAAGTTAACTGTTATCTGGTTGATTTTCAGACTTCAAGATAACTTGCTGGGGAATTTAGAGAAACTGGATGGTTTCCACTGGGGTTGATAGTTAGAAGTTTTGGCTCCGCTGGGGATTAGGAGTTTGAAGTTTTAACTCTAATGGGGATTGAAGGTTTGAAATTTTAGCTCCGCTGGGGATCTAGTTGATGTACTGTAGGGATTGCTCATGGAATAGCCTAAAGACGTTTTCCTATCCTTTCAGTCTGTCAGTAATTGTTCTTTTTCATCCTGTTTATTTGTAAACAGTAATTATGTTCAAATGCATATGTTCATTAATGAATCATTGGACGTTTTTGCAAATAAAAACACAAGTTTAAAGAAAAAGGCAAATAGTTTTCTGTACTTTGAAAGAGATATCTTTGTATTTACTTTGAGTAAGTGTTTTGTACAAAGGAGACAGACATCCTAGTAAGAGGATGGTGTCATAAAAGTAAGAAAAATTTATACAAAGAAAGATGGCTATATGTGTAATAATCCCATGGGGTTCCCATTCTTCTATAGCCTTCGTATCTCTGAGTATCTTGTCCATTTGTTGCTCTGTCTGAAGATGATTGAATTGATCAGAAGCTCCAGGTTTGTTTGTGAAGAGATTGTCCTCAAAGTGATCCGACGAGACATAGTCATACGCTTTAATTCCCTAACTTGTGCCTGGACCACCCTTTCGGGTTTTCAGTCCACCGGGAAACCCTTTTTTGCCCAAGTTGCCCTTTCGGGTTTTCAACTTGTCGGGTGTATAGATTTTTTGTTTTATCCCTAATTTTTGCCCGAAACTTTTTGGTTCGCCGGGATGCCCTTGTTTTGCCTAGGTGTGTCAACCTAGCGGGTCTCTTATGCGTAGTATCTTTTGACTATGTCTGCATTCGCAGGATGCGGTAGGTCGTCGTTGTCCATGGTGGTTAAGATCATTGCCCCACCAGAAAAGATGTTCTTGATTACAAATGGTCCTTCATAGGTAGGAGTCCATTTGCCCCTGGGATCACTTTGTGGCAAAATGATGCGCTTGATCACCAGATCCCCAACTTGATATACTTGGCGTCTGACTTTCTTGTTGAAAGCCTTGATCATCCGTTTTTGATATGTCTGACCATGGCAAACAACAATAAGTCTCTTTTCGTCAATCAAGTTCAGTTGATCGAGTCGGGTCTGGATCCAATCGTCTTCACTCAAACCTGCATCCTTCATGATTCTCAAAGAGGGAATCTGAACCTCGATAGGTAAAACAGCCTCGATGCCATAAACCAAAGAATAGGGTGTTGCCCCAGTTGATGTGCGAGCCGTGGTACGGTACCCGTGAAGAGCAAACAGTAGCATCTCATGCCAGTCCTTGTAGGTGACTGTCATCTTTTGTATGATCTTTTTGATATTTTTGTTAGCAGCTTCGACTGCACCATTCATCTTTGGTTGATAGGGGGATGAATTGTGATGTTGAATTTTGAACTGCTCACACAAAGCGGTGATCATAGTATTGTTAAGGTTGGTACCGTTATCAGTGACGATCCTTTTGGGGATACCGTACTGGCAAATAAGGTTCTGCTTGATGAAGCGGGCAACAACATTCTTAGTAACGGATGTGAAGGAAGCTGCTTCGACCCACTTGGTGAAGTAGTCAATGGCCACTAGAATGAAGTGGTGTCCATTGGAGGCTGTAGGCTTGATCTCTCCAATCATGTCGATTCCCCACATAGCGAAGGGCCACAGAGCTGCTAAGACATTTAGAGGAACTGGAGGCACGTGGACTTTGTCTGCATAGATTTGACATTTATGGCAGGTCCGGGAGTGTTGATAGCAGTCCGCTTCCATGGTAGACCAGTAATAGCCTGCCCGTAGAATCTTCTTGGCCATCGTATGCCTGCTAGAGTGAGTGCCAAAGGTACCCTCATGCAATTCAGCCATGATCTTTTCAGCTTCAATCTTGTCTACACAACGGAGCAGAATAGAATCATGATTACGCTTGTACAGGATGTCGTTACTTAGGAAGAAATTAGCTGAGAATCTCCTTAAGAACTTTTTGTCATTGAATGAAGCTCCTTCCGGGTATTCTTGAGCCTCGAGATACCTTTTGACTTCATGAAACCACGGCTGGTCCACTACTTCTTCGGTATTAATCTCGTGACAATGTGTTGGTTCGTCCATCCGTTCAATGGTGATCTGGGGAGCCTCATTGTCCCAATCAAGTTTAAACATGGATGACATTGTGGCTAGAGCATCTGCTAGCTGATTTTCTTCTCGCAGGAAATGCTCGAAGGTAATCTGCTCGAAATGTGGTAACAATGTCAAAACATGTTCTTTGTAAGGGATGAGGTTTGGATGCTTAGTGTCCCACTCTCCTTTGATCTGACTGATGACCAAAGCTGAGTCCCCAAACACATATAAGGATTTGATTCCCAAGTCTATGGCGGCCTTGAGTCCAAAGATGCATGCTTCGTACTCTGCTATGTTGTTCGTACAATTGAAGCAAAGTCTGACAGTGAAAGGAGTGTGGCACCCTTCTGGAGATATGAGCATGGCGCCGATACCGTTACCAAGTGCATTGGATGCCTCATCAAAGTACAGGGTCCATCAGGATCCTTGTCCAGGTCCGTCATATGGTCTGATCTCTTCAATGTTGTCCAAAGTCATGATGTCTTTGTCAGGGAAGTCAAACGTCATGGATTGGTAATCTTCTACAGCTTGATGAGCCAGATGATCAACTAGCACACTACCCTTTATAGATTTTTAGGTTGTGTATTGTATGTCGTATTCCGTTAGGATCATCTGCCATCTAGCTATCCTCTCGGACAGAGCAGGCTTCTTAAAGATGTACTTTATCGAATCCATCTTAGATATCAGCAAAGTGGTATGAGTCAACATATACTGCCTTAGCCGGCGAGCAGCCCATACCAAAGTGCAGCAAGTTTTCTCGAGCAGTGAATATCTGGTTTCACAGTCGGTAAACTTTTTGCTAAGGTAATAAATGACGTGCTCTTTTTGGCCAGACTCGTCATACTGCCCCGTACGCACCCCATTGAATTCTCTAAGACGGTCATATACATGATTAGCGGTCTTCCCTCGATGGGTGGCATCAGGACAGGAGGTTCTAGCAAATACTCCTTGATTTTATCGAAAGCAATCTAACATTCATCGTTCCATCTGACTACCTGATCTTTCTTCAACAGCTTGAAGATTGGCTCACAAGTAGACGTTAGGTGAGAAATGAACCTGGAAATGTAGTTTAGGCGTCCCAAAAAACCTCTGACTTCCTTCCCAGTGCGAGGAGCAGGCATTTCTTGTATAGCTTTAACCTTGGCAGGATCAACCTCGATGCCTTTGTTGCTGACAATGAACCCTAAGAGTTTACCGGACCGGACTCCAAATGTGCACTTGTTTGGATTCAATCTTAACTTGTACTCCTTCAATCTGACAAACAGCTTTTGCAGGTGATCAAGGTGTTCTTCTTCAGTTTGTGATCGGGCTATCATGTCATCTACGTAGACCTCTATCTCATGATGTATCATATCATGAAACAAAGCTACCATGGCACGTTGATAGGTTGCCCCGACATTCTTCAGTCCGAATGGCATCACTTTGTAGCAGAACGTACCCCACTGTGTGACAAAAGTAGTTTTCTCCATGTCCTCAGGTGCCATTTTGATCTGGTTATAGCCTGAGAATCCGTCCATGAAAGAAAATACTTTATGTTGGGCTGTATTGTCGACCAGGATGTCGATGTGTGGAAGTGGAAAGTCATCTTTAGGGCTGGCCCTGTTTAAATCTCTATAATCCATGCACATTCTCACTTTGCCATCCTTTTTAGGCACGGGAACAATGTTGGACACCCATTGAGGATAAGAAGTAACAGCCAGAAATCCAGCATTGAATTGTTTCATAACCTTCGCTTTGATCTTCTCTGACATGTCAGGTCTCATGCGGCGGACCTTCTATTTCACTGGTGGACAATCTTCTCTCGTGGGTAGACGGTGTACCACAATGTCTGTATCGAGTCTCGGTATGTCTTGGTATGACCAGGCAAAGATCTCAACATAATCATGCAATAGCTGAATTAGGCGCTCCTTGACACTCGGCTCTAGATTGGCACCCACTTTGATTTCTTTTTTATCTTCCTCGGAACCCAAGTTGATTGTCTCCAACAGCTCCTCATGAGGCTGAATAGCTCTTTCTTCTTGTTGTAATAGTTTGGCCAATTCCCCTGGCACCTCGCAATCTTCCTCACCTTTGTATTCGGCTTGGTAGATCAGATCTTCAGAGTCACTGAAGGCTATAGCAGTATCGTTACCCATGGGATCCGTTATGGAAGGGTACCTGCATTTGTGAGTGTGGGTGTGTGTAAGGGTATAACCATCTTAAAACAACAAAATGTAAAAGAAAGACAATGAGCATAAAAGTTTTATATATGAAAAAGCGTCCATGATTCATTGAATGACATATGTAGATGAAATAAAAACCCTTACAAATGGACCGTTGTGTCTCGGGTAAGACACAAGGTTTTTAAAGTATGAATTGTTTGTGAATTACTACAGTCCAACAGAAATGTAAAAGATATATTACTGAGATATGAAAGTTATCGGAACGAAGTCTCTGGCTTCCCAGTTGTGCAGTCCTCCGCTGATAGTAGGAAATATCCAATCTTCCAAGCTGCCATCCTCTTCATTATTTTCTACCGCATTGACGCTTCGATTTCTAATCTTCACAGGTGGCCCCCAGCACGGGCACGGCGCACAACCTTCTGACCAGTTGAAGTAAACCCCAAGCCAAACTTGTCTGATTTGTAAGGAATGTCTGGAAGCTGACCCCAAATTGTGCACCCCCCTTCTTCCACTACTGCCCTTGCATCCTTTAAAGATGACATCCGAGGTGGAGGTCTTGTGATTTTAGGAGTTGAGGATACCGCCTTGGTCGCCACTATTTCTTCAGATACTTCTTCAAAATATTGGAAAGGGGTCTCTATGAACTCACCATCTAACTCCACATAACGGAAGGAATTCAAATGACTAATCATATACTCCTCCTCCCCATAGGCAGTTATGATCTTCCCTTGGACGGGGTACTTGAGCATCTGATGTAAAGGTGGAGGTGACAGCTCAGGCATTATGGATCCAGGGGCGTCCCAATAGATAGGAATAAGAAGGATGGATGTCCATCACATAGAACGTTGAGTTGAACACCTGAGTTCCCACATTGATTGGGATGTCCACCTCCCAGTGGACCATCCTCTTAGAACCATCAAAAGCTCGCACCACTATGTTGCTGGGTTTTAGAGTCATCCCCTCACAATCCAACCTATCAAGGGCTTTCTTTGGCAAGACGTTTAAAGATGATCCAATATCAACCAAAACATGATCTAGGGTTGTTACTCTGCACTCCACTGAGACATGTAGTGCATCATTGTATTTTCTCCCTCGGGGTGTCAAGTCAGCATCGGAGAAGCCCAGGCCATTATCAGCTGTCAAATTGGCCACACAGTCCTCGAACTGGTCAGCAGACGTCTCTTGCGGCACATGAGTTGTCTTCAGAAATTTGACCAAAGCTTTGGAATTTGCTTCAGAGTACAGTAGCAGGGCTAGCATAGAGATCTTGGAAGGGGTTTGCCCCAATTGTTCAACCACATCATAATCACTCTTCTTAATGATCCTCGGGATTTCTTCCATCTCCTTCTTGGATGTTTCAGGAATAACTAGTGATTGAGCCTTCGTCTGGACAAGCTCCTCTTGAACGTTCTTTCCTTTATTCTCAGCAGTGGAAGTAGGGATAGGAATTGTATTGTCTTTTTCGGTGGGTACGCTTGCAGGTACAATCACTGGTACATATGTAATCTTCGGAACGGCCACGGGTCCAAAGACTGCTGTTGAAGGAGCAATCTCTGGAGAGAAGATCCTACCATTGCGGGTAATCTTGCTAGTTCCAACAATATTGCTAATGTCGGAACTGTCCTCTTCGGAGCTTTCTTCTTCTGCAGTCAGTTCAATCTGTTTAATACCATGGTAGTAGATTTCTCCACCATAGTTCCATGGTACTGTTTTATTTGATTTGTATGGGGTTGGCCCGGGCATTGTAATCTTAAGCGGAGCAGTCTTTGGAGCAGGTGTAATCCTAACGGGTCTTTTAGGGGCCCTGGAAGGATTGGCGTAGATGGTTATTATTGAAACTTCTTTCACTAGAACGGGTGAAACAAGAGCATTCTCAAACAAAATTTCTTGGTTATCCATCAGTCGCTGGATACCTTTCTTCAACAGAGGGCAGTCAAATAGGGAGGATAGGCAAGCATGGCAGTCTTTGTCACAACCTGGGAAGATCCCAGCTTTCAAAAACATCAACTTGATAATCGGGAGTGGAGTTAACAGTTTATCCACGGTAGTAACAAACAGATCTTCTTCAATAGCGTTGGCATTGTGACCATGCCTCGGCATTGGGGCGGAAATAACATTTGGTTTCTCAGGCGCTTCAAATTCAACTTCCTTTGCATTAATCAGATCTTGAATCTTATTCTTCAGAGCCCAACAGTTGTTGGTGTCGTGCCCTGGAGTTTCAGAATGGTACACGCATATGGCGTTGGGATGGTAATATGGAGAAGTAGTATTAGGATTTTTTGGGGCCTCTTTCAAAGTGGCCAGATTCAACTTCAGAAGATGTGGTAGAACTTGGGCTGGAGTCATGTTAATCTTGGTAAACTGCCGAACTGGCCTTTCTACCCTTTGCTGATTATTTCTTGGCTGGTCTGATGCAGGCTTCGGAATCATAACGGCCCCCACTGTTAGTCGTCGTTCAGTTCTTCCCTAATTCCTCTGTGAATAGACAGCAAATACTTCCTTCCTACCAGTGAAGGGTTTTTTCATAACTGTTGATGCAGATGCATCCTTTTGAATTTTCCCACTTCTTATACCAGCCTCTACCCTTTCGCCGGTTAAAATCAATTCAGTAAACCCTGCAGAAGAACTCCCAATCAGATGATTGAAGAAAGGGCCTGAAAGAGTTCCCAGGAACATGTCCACCAACTCCCTCTCCGATAGAAGAGGTTGCACCCTTCCGGCTAGGTCTCTCCACTTTTGCACGTAATCTTTAAAGCCCTCATTGGAAACCATGGTCATACTCTGTAGCTGAGTACAGGTTGGCGCCAAGCCGGTGTTGTATTGATATTGTTTATAGAAGGATGCTGCTAGGTCTTCTCAATTGTGAACATCTGCCCTCTCCAACTGGTAGAACCAATCAAGTTGCGTTCCTGATAAACTGTCCTGGAAAAAGTGGACCCACAAGTCTTTGTCGGCAGAATATGGTTGCATCTTCCTGACATGGGATCTGAGGTTCATTTTAGGGAAAGACACCCCATCATACTTGGCGAATAGTGGCACTTTAAACTTTTGAGGGATTACAATTCCTGATACCAGCCCTAACTCCTCAAAATCTAGCCCTGGCACTCTCTGGATTTCCATAGCGCTGAGTCGCTCTTCAAGGTGTTTGTACTTGTCATAAGCCGGAGGGTATTGTTGTTCAGAGTAGTCATCTTCTTCCTCTTCTTCTTCTTCAGAATCTGATGGTACTGCCGTTCCTTTTCCTTTTCCTTCTTCAGAGGTTGTTGGGAATTCTAAGGCCCGTCTGGCTTGTCCCTGAAATCTTCTACCCATGATAACCACACCATTTGGCTTCTTCTTCTTTTTCTCTTTCTCTTTTTCTAGCAAAGTCTTCAGCTCCTTCTGCCCCTTGGCTAAGGTCATGAGCAACTGTTAAAATTGTGAATTCTGAGCTTGTAAGTCTTTGACCGTTTATTCAAGATCCATCTTGCTGAAATAAACAGCAGCGAGATGAAGAAACTTGGTGTGAAGACCTGTTTATGCTTATGATGAATGATATGTATTCATGCAATGCTTTCAAGGATTCAGAAATTCAAATTTGTTTTAAACAAAAAAGAAACACACGTCATATTAATAAGATAGAATTGTTATTACATCAATGCCCCTTGGGCAAAATAATACAAAACTCTAAGGTAAAAAGACTTTGCGCATCCTCTTTGGTGCAATGTAGGTGTTGAGAGTCTGCTTTTCATGAAGTAGCTGAGTGAGTTCCAAAACCTTCTTCTCGCTTGCATAGAATTGGGCTTCAAAAGTATCGCGCTCTCCCTTGAGCAGTATCCAACTCCTTTGTAGGTCTTCGAGTGATGTTGGCATGTCAGGATGTAGGATGGTGTATGGAACCTCTCCTTCCTTAACAGGCTCTATAATCACTGGGAGAATGGAGGGGTAAGGCATCATAAGACTTTGGGCGTGGGTTCGTACCCACTTGAGGTAAGGCTCAAGAGGGATGGAATTCTTGTGTCCCAGAGTCTTGCTATCCACCTTGTTTGGCATCCTCCAAGATCGGATGAATCTTTGACGGAGTCCTTGGTCGTCGTTGTTGTAGTCGAAAACCAATCCTTGAATCAGCATATCATATGGGCCATCCCTTCAGGCATAACCAAATTGTCTTAGAGCTAAGCAAGGGTTGTAGGTGATGCCTCCCCTAATTCCAAGTAGAAGGACATTAGGGAATTCCCCACAACGGTCAATGATGATAACATTCTCTTTGGATCGAGAACACCAATGAATGTATGAATGGTTAAGTGTCATTAACCTTTGTGACCACCTCAAACCTTGCTCATTCTTCAAGACTGATTGGGGAAGATGAGAAATAAACCATCTTTCCAGGAGAGGAGTGCAACATATGAGAACACCTATTTTCCTCACTGTACGAGTGTGAAAAGAGTGATGGATATCCCCAAGCAATGTAGGCACCAGGTTGCGAGTCATGAAGATTTTGACAGCGCTTACATCTATAAGTTGGTCAGGATTAGGGAACAAGACCATCCCATAGATGATAAGAGCTACAATCTCCTCAAAAGCTTGCAAATCTAGAGAATTCCAACAGCTTTGGGCCTTCTCAAACAGAAACTTTGACAAGAAGCCTTTGACACCACTTCTAGTCTCCCAATGTGTTGTGACACCAGATGAGTGCAAGTGCAGGGCTTGAGAAATCTCTTCTGGCTTTGGATCTCTTTCCGTACCGTTGAAGGGTAGTTGATTGAGAATAGGAATCCTCAAAAGTTGAGAGAATTCTTCCAAAGTGGGCACGAGTTGATAGTCGGGAAATGTGAAGCAATGATGCAAAGTGTCAAAGAACTAGAAGAGAACTTTCATCATATCCTCCTCAGTGTTGGAAGTGACCAAGTTGAGTAGACGACCATTCCTCTCGGTGAATGGAGAATTCTCATGAATCCTTGAATTTATCTCCTTGAGTTGTGGAGGAATTCTTACAAGGTTGATTTGGATAGTTTTCCTGCGAAGTGAATCCATAACCTACAAAACAAGAACAAAGATGAATCTCCAAAATCCTTGAAATGGTTAGTGAATGCACATGATGTTCATGATGTCCATGATGTTATGCACAAGTATATATGTACAAGCAAATCACACAAGTTCCTAGTTTAGGCTTGCATGAGGTTTATAGGTAAGTACCCTCTTGAAGTTTAGTTGGCTCAACTTGTCCTAAAAATAGTAATCGGGTTCTAAGGAGCTCAATATCACTGGATTGTTTCCTTGTTCATTATTTCAATTCAAGCCTCTTTACATGCGACCGAAATATTCCAAGAAACCAACACTCAATGAGTGTAGTATCGAGTATCTACCAACTTCAGACTGCACCAAAGCCGGTCATCTCACTACATCCTAAAAGGCCAAGTTGGTCAAGTAAAGGTTCTAGAAGTTCATTAGTGCTTCATGACATCACTCAGCGGCCCCGTATTCTCTTTGATTGACTCAAAGGCTACCGGTACCCACAAATATGTCGCACTAACATAGCTATTGCTTAGACCATGTCGGTATACCCCGCACAATTTTCACAACGTATTGCTATTTACCTATAAATGTTTCCCAAATCTGGGTGGAGGATTAAAACCCAAACAAAGAACCATAATTTTAAAGCAAACAAGTCAAACAATTGTAAGCATGTAAAGGTGATCTAAACCCTAAGGTAACCCCACTTTTAGAAAATTCCCCAGCAGAGCCGCCAGTTCTGTGGTGTAATGGGAGAACTGACTTGAGGTTTTGCATTTGTGTTTGCAAATGTTGCGGTTAGCAAGATTCGCCACCGACTTTTCTTTTATCCAAAAGGAAAGGTAAAAAAGCACAGGAAAGACCTTTGATATTGTTTTCTTGAGTTCGGGGGGTAGATTATGAAAAGGGAAGGTGTTGGCACCCTTTTCATCCATGGTTTTCCATGGGCTCGTAGTTACTTGTTTAGATCACTTGCTTTGCTTTGAAATTGTTTGAAATGGTGCTTTGTGTGGTTTTGAAAGTATTTTGAAAAGAGGCCATCGTTTAGGCAACCTTTGTAATGATTCGTGTTCGTAAGAATGTATACAAAGGTGTTTGTCTTTTGAAAAATGTTTCAATGTTTTGTAAAATGTTTTGAAATGTGTGTGTGTTTGTTTTTGAAAATAGCAAGGATTATTTTGAAATGGGATAAGTAACTAGAAGCTATCTACCTACTCAAATGTCTTTCTTGTGCATTTTTATTCCTTTGACATTGTTGATTTACCATTAATCTGGTGAACAACCCTATCTTTGGATGTAAACGGGACGGGTGTGGGACATCGTATGACCATGATAGCAATATTTCCAAGTATCTTAGCAATTTTTAGGGATCAAGATCATCTTTGTTTAGGCAACCTTTTGATAGCATCATCGAGGGACTATGATCTTATTTGTTTTGTTTTGCCAAGATACTTCGCGTGTGTAACATGGCCATTTTATTTTAGGCAACCAAGTGGAGATACCTTAAGGGTGTTTGTGTGCAAGTGTGTTTTATTGCATGCATTTTTATCTTGAAATAGAATTTTCTATTTAATTGATTTTATCTTGCCATACATATATCCTAATTGCTAGCATTTACATTTGAAAGCAATAAAAATGCGGAAATGTAAAATCCTATGCTATTACAATATTTAGGGGGCGGGGGATACACACTTATAAATGGGGAATCCAACGAGAAAAATAAAGAAAAATAACAAGAGGAAGAAAAAGAGAAAGAGGGAGGGGGCAGCGCGTTGCTGAGAGGAAGTCAGAAGTTCTGACCCAGGCCTGCTGCAGGATATCAACCTGTTAGTGAAAATGTATGAGTCAGAACTTCTGACTCTGGTGCGCTGCAAAACAGAAACCTGTTAGTGGGGAGGTCAGAAGTTCTGACTCCCATGCGCTGTAAACAAAAATCTGTTAGTGGGGAAGTCAGAAGTTCTGACCCTGCTGGAAACACAACAATTTTCAGAAGTTCTGATATCATGGATAACAAAATAGGTCTCGGAAGTTCTGGCGTCAAAGTCAGAACTTGGTTTCCCACTGTACTAGTCAGAACATCTGCAATTTGGTTATTTCTCCCCAAAACAGAAAACATGCCTATGGCACTTTCAGCAGGTATCATGGCGCCTCATAAGTAAAGAGAAACAGAAACAAAAAAATTCAGAAGCAAGTATGCCTTTGCTAATTTTAACTATGAGTCTCAGTTTCTTCCAGACAGTTTTGAGCTGATTCGTTCTCCACTTAAGCATGCAGAGGCGTAAAAAAATCTCAGAACGTAAACAACATCAGAAGCATGATATTTACATTGTGTTTATTGAGCATGCAAATCTGATGATGCTTAGCAGCATGGTGAGAGTCAGTAGGTGCTTACCTTGCTGTTGGAAGAAAATCTGTGAATTGGAGCTAGCTTTAGCTCCGATGGTGTTCTGGACAGATTCTTTGTATGAGTGGATAAAGGGTATATATGTGGTCAGAAACTGTATGGGCGTTCTTTAGTTAGGAAAATGAATTGGGTGCAAATGAAGTTTTAAGGCAGGAGATTCAAAGCTGTGTTTAAGGCTCTTGAAACACTAGGAATTTTGGCAGAGTTTCACAATGTTTTCTAGCTAGAATTTTCTGTTTCTCTTATAGCAATTTTTCTGGGTTTTGGATCGGGGTTTTTCAGTGGACAATGGTGCTCTATTTATAGGCAAGGCTTTGTGTATTTTTTAAACGTTTAAGTGGCGCAAATACCATGCAATAGGTGTTGACTTGCTCTTGAAGGAAGTTCATGAAAAGTTGTGATGATGGACAGCTTTTCAGCCTAGGCTGGAACAGTAAGCGAGGATTAAGGGAAAGTGACACCCATAGGCGAAAAGTGGCACATAGATCCATGCCTAAACCTGCACGAGGGTGTTACTATGACACACGTGGAGATACCCCTTGGATGAATGTTCAAAAGTGGTTGTGAGCATTAATGAGCATTAAATGGTGATGAGATTTTTCAACAATCAGAAATCTTGTAATAGGGGATTTTGCATCATTACCTAAACCTGGGCCAACAGTTCTGCTTCACCAGAAAACAACGCAAGCCAAGCTCTGACCTTGGCCTCCTGCTGCCTCAGCAAATTCTGAGGGTTTTCCATACTTTCCAGCAAGTTCTTTTGATTTGCCTCTGAAAACTCTGGACTTAGAGATTCTGCTTCAGTATTACACCCAATTTGCTGATCCCATTACCTTCTGATCCCAACATGTTCTGAAGGAGTTTTCAGGCTTCTTTGCTTTCTTTGCATTCCTCTAGCAAACTCTGGTTGAACTTGCGTAACTACTGAAAGAGCCATGTTCTGTTTGAAGATTATATGCTGAACCACGTTTATAACTTCTAACTGAATTGGCGTAGCTGCTGAAGAGCCACCTTCTGACTGAATATTATGTGCTGAGCCTGGTTTACAACTTCTGACCGTTTCTGCCTGGAGGTTGGTTCAAAAGTTCTGAATTGTCATTTTTCTTAAATACTTTAGAAAAATTCTAAGTATTTAGAATTTAACTTTTTCAAGGTAAAATTTGACTTTTGAGCTTGCAAATGACCACTTTGCTCTTGTAAATGGTTTACTTGGAAAGAAATGATAACTCAGGGCTTGGATTTGTTTAAGAGGAAATCTGGGAATCCAGGATGATTTCCTGAAGAATGAGAGGCCAAATTTTGGGGTACAACAGTATACTACCCAGAAATCTATGAAGGGAAGTGTGCTAGTTGATCATCTTGCTCATCAAGCTGTAGAAGATTATCAGTCCATGAAGTTTGAATTCCCGGATGAAGACATCATGACATTAGACAATTGTGAAGAAATCAGACCATATGACGGACCTGAACAAGGATCCCGATGGACCCTGTTCTTTGATGGGGCATCCAACGCACTTGGTAATGGTATCGGCGATGTGCTCATATCCCTAGAAGGTCGTCATACGCCCTTTACTTCCAGACTTTTCTTCAACTGTACGAACAACATGACGGAATACGAAGCATGCATCTTTGGTCTCAAGGCTTCCATAGACTTGGGAATCAAGTCTTTAGAGGTTTTCGGAGATTCAGCTTTGGTCGTCAGTCAGATCAAAGGAGAATGGGACACTAAGCACCCAAACCTTATCCCTTACAAAGAACATGTTTTAACATTGCTACCACATTTTGAGAAGATTACCTTCGAGCATTTCCCACGAGAAGAAAATCAGCTAGCAGATGCTCTGGCCACAATGTCATCTATGTTTAAACTTAATTGGGATAACAAGGCTCCCCAGATCACCATCGAACGAATGGATGAGCCAGCATACTGTCACGAGGTTAATACTGAAGAGGTAGTGGACCAGCCTTGGTTTCATAAGGTCAAGAGGTATCTCGAGGCTTAGGAATGTCCAGAAGGAGTTTCAATCAATGATAAAAAGTTCTTGAGGAAGTCCTCTGCTAAGTTCTTCCTAAGTAATGGCATCCTATACAAAAGCAGTCATGACTCCATTCTTCTCCGGTGTGTGGATAGGATTGAGGATGAAAAGATCATGGCTGAATTACATGAAGGTACCTTTGGCACTCACTCCAGTGGGCATACGATGGCGAAGAAAATCCTACGGGCAGGCTATTATTGGTCTACGATGGAAGCGGATTGCTATCAACACTCACAGACCTATCATAAATGTCAAATTTATGCTGACAAGGTGCACGTACCTCCAGTTCCTCTGAATGTCTTGACGGCTCCTTGGCCCTTTTCTATGTGGGGAATAGACATGATTGGAGAGATCAAGCCTACAACCTCCAATGGACACCGCTTCATTCTAGTGGCCATTGACTATTTTACAAAATGGGTCGAAGCAACTTCCTTCGCATCTGTTACTAAAAATGTTGTTGCCCGTTTCATCAAGCAGAATCTCGTTTTTCGGTACGATACCCCAAAAAGGATCATCACTGATAATGGCACCAACCTTAACAACACTATGATCACCGCCTTGTGCGAGCAGTTCAAGATTCAGCATCACAATTCATCCCCCTATCGGCCAAAGATGAATGGTGCCATCGAAGCTACAAATAAAAACATTAAGAAGATCATACAGAAAATGACAATCACATACAAGGACTGGCATGAGATGCTACCATTTTCTCTCCACGGTTATCGTACCACGACTCGCACGTCAACTGGGGAAACACCCTATTCTTTGGTTTATGGCATGGAGGTTGTCTTGCCTATTGAGGTTCAGATCCCCTCCTTGAGGATTATGAAGGATGCAGGTTTGGATGAGGACGATTGGATCCAGACTCGACTTGATCAACTAAACTTAATTGATGAAAAGAGACTTACTGCTGTTTGCCATGGTCAGATGTATCAAAAACGGATGATCAAGGCTTTCAACAAGAAAGTCAGACGCCAGGTATATCAAGTTGGAGATCTAGTGATCAAACGCATTATCTTACCGCAAAGTGATCCCAGGGGAAAATGGACTCCTACCTATGAGGGGCCATTTGTAATCAAGAACATCTTCTCCGGTGGGGCAATGATCTTAACCACCACGGACGGCGACGACTTGCCACACCCTGCGAACGCGGACATAGTCAAAAGATACTACACATAAGAGACCCTCTAGGTTGACACACCTAGGCAAAAAAAAGGGGCATCCCGGCGAACCAAAAGGTTCGGGAAAAATTAGGGATAAAATAAAAATCTGTACACCCGACAAGTTGAAAACCCAAAAGGTGGGACTTGGGCAAAAAGGGGTTTCCCGGTGGACTGAAAACCCTAAAGGGCGGTCCAGGAAAAAGTTATGGAATTAAAGCGTATGACTATGTCCCGTCAGATCACTTTGAGGACAATCTCTTTGCCGATAAACTCAGGGTTTCTGATCAATTCAATCATCTTCGGACGAAGCAACAAATAGACAAGATATTCAGAGATATGAAGGCTATAGCAGAATGGAAACCCCATGGGATTATTACACATAGCTATCTTTCTTTGTATAAAGTTTTTCTTACTCTTTATGGTGCCATTCCCTTACTAGAATGTGTGTCTCCCTTGTACAAAATACTTATTCAAAGTCAATACAAAGATATCTCTTTGAAAACACAGAAAACTATTTGTCTTTTCCTTTACACTTGTGTTTTATTTGCAAAAACGTCCAAAGATTCATTAATGAACATATGCATTTGAACATAATTACTGTTTACAAATAAACAAAATGAAAAAAGATAATTACTGACAGGTCGAAAGAATAGGAAAACGTCTTTAGGCTATTCCATGAACAATCCCCATGATACGTCATTTAGATCCCCGACAGAACTAAAACTTCAAACTATTAATTCCCGATGGAAACCGTCCAGTTTCTCCAAATTCCCCAACAGGTTGTTTCAAAGCCTGAAGTCCAATCGGATAACAGTTGACTTCCGGTACTCCCCAGCGGAACTAAAATTTCAAATTATTAATCCCTAGTAGAAGTCATCAAAATTCTCTGGATTCCCCAAGCAGATTCCTCAAGCAGTATATGGCATTGCTCTCACAATAGGATTTTGTCAATACTTCAATTTCAAGATGTAAAGAATCCACATTATCCCTAACAACTTTCAGGGATTTATTTTCCTCAATCAGGCAACAATACAGCAAATTAGCTTACATGCGCATACATTACATCCATATGTCATAAACATTGACAAAGACAAATACATTGCATCATACATCGCATGCGACATAACTCTGTGTTTCAGCTAACATTTTACTCTTTTTAGGATAAGATTAATAGCTGCCATTAACAATATGCAATCATGATACAGTTAAGATACGCTCCTGACACGGACGCTATTCTAATACTCATTCAGATTCAGACTTCAGATACAGTTTAGATACGCTCCTAACACGGACGCCATTCTGATACTCATTCAAATTCAGACTTCAGACACAGTTCATATACGCTCCTGACACGGACGCCATTCTGATACTCATTCAGATTCAGACTTCAGATACAGTTCAAATACGCTTCTAACACGGACGCCATTCTGATACTCATTCAGATTCATACTTCAGATACAGTTCAAATATGCTCCTGACACGGACGCCATTCTGATACTCATTCAGATTCAGACTTCATACATAGTTCAGATATGCTTCTGACACAAACGCCATTCTGATACTCATTCAGATTCAGACTTCAGATACAGTTCAGATATGCTCCTAACACGGACGCCATTCTGATACTCATTCAGATTCAGACTTCAGATACAGTTCAGATACGCTCCTGACACGGACGCCATTCTGATACTCATTCAGACTTCAGACTTCCGATACAGTTCAGATACACTCCTGACATGGATGCCATTCTGATACTCATTCAGATTCAGACTTCATATACAGTTTAGATATGCTCCTGACACGGACGCCATTCTGATACTCATTCAGATTCAGACTTCAGACACAGTTCAGATACACTCCTGACGCGGATGCCATTCTGATACTCATTCTTCCAACTTACAAATTACAATTCAACAAACATTCTTGGATGGAATCTACAAGCTCATCTCCAACAAGATTCTATCACCTCTCCAAATGGCATCTTTAAGTCCATTCCTCCTATCATCGCATCTCCGAGTGCAAATTTTTGGGCACTCTAGTGTCCAATCATCTTCCACCTTCGAGTTACGAATGGCAAAACTCACCAATCTAACTCTTCAGGTTTAAGAAGATTGAACAGGGGCAGTTGTTGTACCCCAAAATTTTCTCTCTCATTTGTTAAGTATTTTCTCACAAGATATTCTAAGACGTCAAGTTTGCAGCACTGATACATCAATTTAGGCTCGAAATTGGCACAAGGGCAAAATGGTCAATTGCAAACTGGAAAGTCAAACTTTGACTTTTTGATCAACATTACGACCCAAAGATTAAATTTCATCAAGACATTCAAAAATATCAAGCTTGATCATTAAGAAGTCAAGAGAATAAAAAATCCAACTTTGCAAGACTTTGAGATTTTTTTTAAAGTATTTTCTATACTTGATTAATTTCATTTACTTCATGTCATTTTACTACAACTCCAAATAATTCAAGATGATGCAAGTAATTCAAGTTATTACAAAGTGAAATTTTGCAAAATTACAAATTCTAAAACTTTGTCTTGATTAAAACCTTGTCACAATATTTTTGTCTTTGACATAATGTGCACAAGACTAAATTTGTGACATGCTACAAACTATGCTGTCCAAAGTTGAAGAAAATATGATATATCACATTACTACAACATCCTATGCTACCCTTCAAGAAATCTTGTGCTATGCTGCCTCCCAAGTATACATGTTGCCAATACAGTCCAAAACTGCTCTATGCAGTCTGCCCAAACCTGCACCACAGCAGCCCCAAAATTGCACCAAAATGGCAAAGGAAAATTATGTGAAGAAAGTATCAAAGCAGTAGGAAAAAATAATTCAAACAACTTATTTGTTTCCCCCCCCTAAACCGCAGTCAAGAGGTCTACAAAAGAGGGCTACCTCACAAGACAAAGGGGTTGGTTTTTAGAGTTAGATTTCAGGAGGTAAAATTTTTAGAGAGAAAAAATAGAGAGTTTTGTTGAGCAGAAAAACAATATTCTGTACAACCTTGATTCATTTTCAAAACCAAGTCTATTCTTGTTCAAAATAGAAAACCCAATTCATTACTCCACCATACAAACTCTCCTTTAAACCAAACAACTCATCACATACAAAGGTGGTCCAAAACATCACAAAAAAACAGTCCATGTAGTGCTATCATCTTCACCTTTAAAACACCAAAAACATCACAGTACAGTCTAACTCATTTTTAACAGTCCGGAACAGCTTTCTGGAGATTCATTGAGGTCCTCACAACATTTGAAAAAAGCATTCAGATTTAAAACAGCCAGTGCATCTCAGAGGTAAGTCTCCTTGACTTGATATCTCTCCATACATAATTAAAGGATTTGTTTGTTCAAAGACAAGATGTAATACTTTAATACCTTTCTGAACTAGTCATTTGCATCCTGTTTAAGCTTATTCAATCATTTATGGTTCACACTTATCCATTATATACCATAAGCTAACCTGTACAACCAGTAAAATGATGTTTAAGGTAGGAAAATGCAGGATGTATCGATGCGTATCCTCATGTGTCGACCCATTCTAGTGAAAAAATAGGGTATGAGTCGACACATAACCCTCATGCATCGACCTATTCTGAGTTCAGGTCACAAAGCAGAAGCTGGAAAAGCCTATGAATCGATACATACGCATTTCGCGTTGATACAAGAAGGGTACATGAGTCGACACATACCATTATATGTCGACTAGCATGGAAAAGCTATGTGTCGATGCATAGCAGGATGGGTCGATACATAGGGGTTCAAAATGCATTTCTTCCTATATTTGGCACTATTTTCACATTATCTTTGTTGTTGTTCGATATGGTTGTAATATTTTAGTTTTCACTTCATCCCTATTATTAATTTGTACCCACATCCCCCTTAGATTTTACTTTCCGCATTTTACTTGCTTTTCATGTATTGCTAGTAAATAGGATACATGGAAAGATAGAATCAACAATAGACGACTTTCAAATACAAAATAAAACGTATACAAACTAACACACTTGCACACTAACACCTCTAGGGCGATCTCACTTTGTCGCCTTTCGGAAAATAGTCATGCCCCTCGAATATGAAGCGTTTTAAGCAAAGATCCTTCGATAAAAAGATCGTAGTCCCTCGATGACCCTCGATGTTGCCTTTGATAAAACGATCTAGTCCCTAAAACGACATTGCTAAAACGTCTCATAAGTTGCTTTCTATGACTATACAAACGTCCCATATTCGTCCCTTCACATCCAATGATGGGACTTCTTACCAAAACAATGGTAAGATAGCCACATCTAAAGGAGAAAGAAAAGCACATTTAGGACCTTTTGAGTAGGTAGTTTCGCTCTTAGTTACTCGCTTGCTCACAACTACAAAAAACACTTTTATACATCAACACTCTTATTTCAAAACATTTCTAAAAAGATAAAACATTATGTATACGTTCTTATAGAGACGAGAACCATTGCAAAATATATTTCCGAAAACCACTTTCCAAATTACAAATCCACAAATACACTTTTGAACTATCTTTAGGAAAAAAACTTTGTATACGTTCTTATAGAGACGAGAACCATTACCAAGATATTTCCAAAATACTTTCAAAGCCCACATCACAAAGCACATTCAAACGAAAGCAAGTTGATCTAGTGAGTAACTAAGAGCCCATGGAAAACCATGGATGAAAAGGGTGCTAATACCTTCCCTTTTCATAATCTACCCCACGAACTCAAGAAAACATCTCTAAAGGTCTTTCCTTTGCTTTTTCACCTTTCCTTTTTGGATAAAAGAAAAGTCGGTGGTGACTCTTGCTAAACCGCAACATTTGAAAACACAAACGCGAAACCTCAAGTCAGTTCTCCCACCGTATCACACTAACTCTTTGAGTTGAGAAAGAATTATTACGAGATTGACTTGGATAGTACTCCTGCAGGTGGAAGCCATGTCCTACAAAACAGAACAAAGATAAATCCTAAAATCCTTGAAATGGTTAGTGATAATGCTTATGATGTTATGATGTTTATGATGTTATGTACAAGTAAGCATATACACACAAGGAAAACAAGTCCTTAGGTTTAGGCTTTCATGGAGTCTTATATGTAAGTATCCTCTTGAAGTTTAGTTGGCTTAACCTATCCTTGTAATAGTAACCGGGTTCTAAGGAATCTCAATATCACTAATCTTTCTTATCGGGTATTGTTTCAGCGCAAGCCTCTTTAATGGCGACCGAAATATCCCGAGAAGTCCGATCTCAATTAGCGTAGTATCGAGTATCAACCAACTTCAGACTATACCAAAGCCGACTATCTCACTACTTCCTAATGGCCAAGTTGGTCAAGTAAAGGTTCTAAAGTCAGTTAGTGCTTCATGACACCATACAGCGGCCCCGTATTTTCCTTGAATACTCAAGGGCTAGTGGTACTGTTGGACCCCAAAATTTGCCCTCCCATATTCTCCAAGAAATTGCCAAGTAAAGTCACAAAATTCCCCAAGGGTTGCACAGTGCAAAGGTCTCCTATACAGTCAAAACTAGGGTTTGTGTTCTGATCAAAGAAATGAAGTTTTCAAAGGCCCAATCGAGTCTCACATGCCTACAAATATGGTCAAGCATCCTCATATCAAGTTTCAAGGCATTCAGCTCAAAATTGCACAGTCAAAACCCTAAATTGCACTACAGTCAACTGTAGGGGCAAAATGGTCATTTGACAGTCAAAAGTTCAAATTTTTGGTCAACATATCATTTTGAAGCCACAAACATCATTTGATCAATGCTTGATCATGATTCTCAAAATTTGGCTCAGAAAATCATCAAGATGCAAAAGTTTCCTTATTTGGACAGCTGAAAAAGTCAACTGAAATTGACCAGGGCATAACTTTCACATGGATTATCAGAAAAATTCCATCCAAAGCTCATTTTGAAGAGAAAGACATTTCCTACAACTCATCTTCATACTTCAAGTACAAGAAATGCTCTCATAAAAAGTTATCAATTTCAACATTATAGGTCATTTTCAAAAGTCAACAAAAAGGGACTTTAAGTCAAAGGCCATAACTTGAGATTGGTAAATCAAAATGACATGGGACCAAAGGCATTGGTTAGAGGACTCAAATACCTTTCCAAAATGTCCAAGAACATGAGAAAAGATTAAAAATTGAGCAAGTTATGCCTTGTGGAAGTTGGGAAATGTTTGGATATTTTGAAAAGTCAACTTTGATTCAAATGACCTAAAAATGCTAATGGGCCCATTTTTCTTCCATGATTCATCATTCCAAGCATGTGCACGACCACTTGGCCCAAAGGAAAGTATTTTCTCATTTTTTATTTATTTATTTGAATTATTATTCATATTAATTCATTTAAATCATTTAAATATGTGAAAAATATATAACTTGACCTAATAAATCTTTTCATGCATGTTTTGAACTCAATATTTCGTGCTTGCACAAATATGGAAAGATTTGGCTTAATTGGATGCTAATTGATACAAAAACATGTGAAAAAGATATGGAAAAAGATCTTAAAAAAATCAAATATTCAATCAATGATTACAAGAGATTTGGATCCAATTTGTTAACCTAATTGATTCATATATATGCCAGGATCACAACCCTAATGCAGATAGACAAAAAGCTGCGCAGAAGAACTAAGAACAAACTTGAAAATTGTTGAAAAAAGTCAAAACTGAAATCATCATTCCAGGGCGATTCAAAGCCTAATTTTCATTCCAATAGCTTGCTCAAGGTCTATTGAGCGTATTCCAATCAGAATCATCCATCAAAACTCCAAGAATTGGTAACACGAATACAAACTGTGTCAAGAAATTTTCAGAATCGTGCATCATGATTTGTGCATACTTTGCAATTTTTATTCATTGATTCATGTTTGTTATGAGTTTCTGAAACTAACCATGCAAATTAATTGCGTTTTTGTGCTATATACGTGATTTTGCCATTGATGCAGTCTAGGGTTTCTTGGGCTCCCAATTAGGGGTTTCCTAATAACGTAAAATTCGACCACCACAATGCCATGGATGGATTCAGGGAGCTTGGACGAAGAAAACAACATGCTCGCGCCCAATTTATGACCACTTGAGAGCTAATCGCTATTTTCCAATAGCATGCCTAAAACTACGCGTTTAAAACCGTTGCCTAATGTTCTTGTTTCAGAAAAATAAAAAAACACATGAAGGAGATGGAGTCGTGGCAAGGGGTGATAGGCCTGTTTGAAATTCGCGCGCTGGATCCACTAACGCGTTGGTCTTTCTTTTTATTATTTATTTGTTATAATATGTTAACATGCGTGTAGTGGCTCAGCTGGCAAACATTGATTGCATTGACGTCCAAGACCTGGGTTCGAACCCCAGGTCTGTGTAATTTCAATATTATTTTTCCACAATAATTCCTATGCAGGCACAACATTAATGTGCACCATATTCCCTCATCATCAAGCCAGCCACGCGTCGAGCTGCTTCAGATCCAAGGCTGGGAATTGATGAACACCATGAGGATGAGTCAACCGTCCCACACGCGTGCATCAAAGTCAACAAGGCCATGATACAAATGGGCCTGAATTGCTGAGCCCATACCTCCTAAATTGGGACTTCCACCCCCCCTGGTTTGCAATTTTCTATCTTTTTTCTTATATTTTATTTTTTCAATTATATTATTTTCTTTGTTGTTTCAATTTAATTATATCTTTTTTTTTACAAAATACAAAAAATACATAAAAACTCAGAAAAGACAAAAAATGCAATAAATATTTTAGTTTAATATTTTCTTGTAAATAAATGCTTGGAATTTAATTAGTTTAAAATAGGTTGCAATTTTAATTCTTTTCACAATAAAAAAAAAAATGTAGAATTAGGTTTAATTGATAATTTTTATTTCCTTTTAATTTTTCTTTTTACCATAATATTATTTATTTATTTTATTTTTTATAATTAAATTTGCATGAAAATAATTTAGAGTTAATTTAGGTTAAAAAACTCCAATATTTTTCTTAATAACTTAAAAAATAATTAGAACTAGGTTTAACATTTTATTTTAGTTTTAATTAATTCTTTTTCTATTAAATCTTAAAATATCAAAAACACAAAAAATAAGTTCCCTTAATTTAAATTTTAATTCCTCATTAATTTAATTTTTGCAAAAGGGTCCAACGCCCATATTTTTAATTGTTTAATTTCGCATACTTATTTCTTTTTCCGCTTAAATAATTATGTACCTCTCCCGAAGCTTTGTAAATTTATACTTCTCGCACTTTACTTTATTTGCTTCATTTATTTTCCGTCAAATCGGGTCCGGTTTAATTTTGGCGATGTGGACCCGCGCCTTTGTAATAGCTTAGATTTACTTTCCCGCGAATTTTTAAACTGTTAAACAAAGCATGCAAGAATGAATGGCCATAATAAAATCAAGCGTAGAACACCAATAACATGACAAGACAAATATCAATGAAAACGACACACAAATCGCACACACCACCCCTAGGGTACGCCTCACTGTTGCCTTGCCTCGAAAGGTGATCGTCGAGTAGAGGATGTCTTAGTAAGTCCTCATGATCCGGGAACCTGGCATGAGGGTAGCTTCTAAGGTATCTTCCCATTGCTCTGGTGATCACCATGTCCCGAACTTCGAATTGACCCGAACACCTCCAACGGTGGTGCTACCTACCTCTCAATGGTGGGATGACACTACTTTAAAGGACATTTACACAGACGAATTCCTTAGGGTAGGTAGACGACTCGTGGATACTTGCTCTAATTCAAAACAAAACAAATCAAAAATACTTTTCACACCAACACATTTTCAAAAAGCTTTCGAAAGCATTTTTCAAACACTCTTGAGGACCGATACAAGAGTCGAACTGGAATTTTTCAAAGAAACTTTTTAAAACCCACAATTGAAAAGCAAACAAACCATTTTTGAAAACACAATGAGCAAGTATCTAAGAGCCCATGGATAACCATGGATAGAAAGGGTGCTAACACCTTCCCTTTCTATAACCTACCTCCCGAACCGAGAGCAATCTCTTTAAGGAATTTTTCTGTGCTTTTGTCCTTTCCATTTGGAGAAAATAAAAGACGGTGGCGACTCTTGCTTCCGCGACATTTCGCGAACCAACGTTAAACAGTCAGTTCCAGATCCACCGATCACAGAACTGGCGACTCTGCTGGGGAACAAACTATAAAGTGAGGTGTACCTTAGGGCTAGTTCATAACTGTGTTTTCACTTGTATTGATTTGCTTGCTTTACTATTGTGGGTTGCATCGGAGATACATAGATCCTAACCCGAATCTGGGGATACCCTGTTTAGGTAGCATAAGCTGTGAGGGACCTGTCCGGCGTAGACCGACACAGGTGAAGCAGTGGCTACGTTGGTGTGGCACCTTAGTCTGTACCGATATCCCTTGTGTCGCAACGAGAAGAATATGGGTCTTCTAAGGAGTCATTAAACACCAACAACCTTAGAACCTTAATTGACACAACTTGGCCTTTAGAACAGTAGCAGTATGCTACGCCCATTGAGGCTAAACTCTCGTGATGGTTCTGGCCGCAAGAAAAGATTGCGATGCTGGAGTTATGACCGATTGAGGGTAGTCAATGATATTGGGATCCTCTAAGAACCCGGTTACTTTTGATTAGGACAGGTATGAACCAACAAACTGAAAGAGGGTAGTACCTAGACCTCATGTTGGCCTAAACTTTAGGGGCTTGCCTTGTGTGACTTGTGTGCCTTACCATGTTTGCCTTTGTATCTGTATGTGGTGTGTTTTATCATAACATCATAGCATCATGAGCATTGCATGCATCCTGTATAAGGACTGACCATTTCAAAGACAAGAGGGTTTCACCTTTGCTCTGTTTTGTAGGACATTATGATGCCTGTGCGAAGGAATACTATCCGGTTCAACTTCGTTCGTTCACCTGAGTTGCTTAATGAGTTGGTTAGCAGAATTCCAAATACCACTTCCTTCATTCAGAGGCATGGTTCCCTTCTCGGTTTAGTCACTGCAAAGCGGGATCAACAGTTGATGAGTGTTCTGACCCAGTTCTATGACCCTCTGTACCAGTGCTTCACCTTTCAAGACTTCCAGCTGGTCCCTACCCTGGAAGAGTTCTCTGATTTGCTTGGTATCCCTATTTTGGATTAGACTCCCTTTACTGGTTGGGAAAAGACCCTCAGGCTTGAGGATATTGCTGCAGCTCTTCCTTTGACCCATCAAGAGGTAACAGACAACTGGGTAACTAGAAGCGGAGTTAAGGGTTTCTTGGCCAAGTTTCTGATTGGTAAAGCTAACAATTTCTGGAATGACCTGGACTTTAGGGCATATGAAGACGTCTTGGCTCTCCTAATCTATGGGTTAGTCCTGTTTCCTAATCCTGACAACTTCATCAATGTCACTGCCATAAGGATCTTTATGTCTCAGAATCCTGTGCCCACTCTCTTGGGTGACATCTTGCAACAACTTCATGCCTGTACTACCCGAAGACGAGGAACCCTATGGTGTTGTATCCCTTTGTTGGTGAGGTGGTTTATTTCGCACCTCCCTAAGTTCGTACTGAAGAACCAAGAAGGAAGAGGTTGGGCTCATAGGTTAATGTCTCTCACCGATAAAGACATCATTTGGACTTGCAGAGGTTTGGATGAGATAGCTATTATTGATCGATGCGGGGAATATCCTAATGTTCCTCTAATTGGTATTCAAGGAGGGATCTCTTACAATCCATGTCTAGCACTCCGTCAGTTTGGAAGAGCAAGAAGAGCAGGTCCCCATGAGATGTTGGTGCCTCACATCAGTTTCGAGTTTCAGGCGGATAGTGACGAGTTGCGTCGTAGGTTTATCAAGGCTTGGGACAAAGTTCATAAAGCTGACCTACAAGAGTTAGGGCCAAAGACTTCTTTACCTATGGAAGCCTACTACAAATGGGTTCGCATCCGCGCTCAGAAGTTAGGTATACCGTATGAAGCTGTCAGACCCGTCATTCTTGAGTGTTCTGATAAAGATGGTGTTCCTCCAACTGTCCTTCCTCCTCAGATACCTACTGATTATGAGACATTGAAGAGATCTTTGTCGCAACTGCGAGAAGAGCGGGATTCTTACCGGGAAAAGTTCAACGAGAAGGAATCAAAGATCCAGAAGCTGACCAAGCAGTTGGAGAATGAGAGAGCTCTGAATGCCTACATCCGTACTGAGAAGAGGAGACCATGGGATCAATAAGGAGCTCCAGATGTGCTTTTACAGTTTTATTGCCTTTCCAGTATTTCCTTTCATGTAACGCCTAAGGGCAACCTGTTGAATAATTTCAGTTGCAAAGTTGAATCTAATGAAGTGTGTTCTTTTTTGTTTACGAAGTTGATTCCCGATTGTCTTTGAAAACATAATTCATACGCATTTCATACATCATGTGCATAGCATGTTTTCTCTTTTCAGGTTGCTTACAGTTCTTCGCTGTTTATTTCAGCATCATGAATCCCGAATCTGCATCAACTGAGACATCAATCAAGGCTCTTCAGGCGCAGAATGCGCAGTTTCAAGAACTAATCAAGGGTCTGGCTCAAGGCCAAGAAGAACTGAAGGCTATGCTCCTGAAGAAGGAGAAGAAGAAGAAGAGAAGAACTGTTCTGTTCAACTCGGGCCGAAGGTTTGGCAATACCCTGCAACACGAAGAGGCTGGTTCTTCTGTTGGCAAGAGCCCTTCTCAGGCAGAAGTAAAGGTTCCTAGTCCGGTAGTCTCCGACAACGAGACTGATTTTGATGAAGAGCAGTATCCTCCTGCAGATGACAGATATAAGCAACTGGAGGACAGATTGAAGGCTATGGAGGTTCAACAGGTACCTGGGCTGGATTTCGGAGATCTGGGTTTGTCAACTGGTGTGATTATCCCTCACAAGTTCAAAGCACCATCCTTCTCCAAATATGACGGGGCGTCTTGTCCCAAGCTGCATCTAAGGTCCTATGTTCGGAAAATTCAGCCGTACTCTGCGGATAAAAATTTGTGGATCCACTTCTTCCAGGAGAGTCTTTCAGGGACTCATCTCGAATGGTTCTATCAGCTGGATGGGACCAAGGTTCGTAACTGGGAGGAGTTGGCTACTGCTTTCTATAAGCAGTATCAATATAATGCCGACCTTGCCCCCATACGTACCCAGCTCCAGGGTATGTCGTTAGGTGCAAGCGAAGGTTTTAAGGAGTACGCTCAGAAGTGGAGAGACCTGGCTGGCAGGGTGCAGCCACCGTTGACTGATCGGGAGTTAGTAGACATGTTCTTGGGGACCCTATCTGGGCCGTTTTTCAACCATCTCATTGGGAATTCTTCTGCTGGGTTCACTGATTTGATCTTGACTGGAGAGAGGATTGAAGCTGGATTAAAATCTGGGAAGATTGCGAAGGGTGCATCATCTAGTTCTGAGAAGAAACCCTTCAAGAAGGAGTCTAGTGCCGTATATGGTTCCAGGAAATCAGAGAGACATGAGCACCGCCAATCTGTCAGTGCGGTGATGATTGCTAAGCCTGCTGCCGCTCCCCGGCCAAACAATCCTCAGAAAGTTGAAAGACCCCGGAGAGAATTCACCCGCTTAAGCATGACTTTGTCGCAAATCCTACCACAGTTGCTATCCACTAATTTAGTGACTGTCAGGGAGGCGCCGAAGTTTCCAAATACTGCATCTCCCAAGTACAATCCGAATGCTCGTTGTGCTTACCATTCAGATAACCCGGGGCACTCTACTGATGACTGTTGGGCGCTAAAGAACAAGTTGCAGGACCTTATTGACGCCCAGGAAGTGCAGTTTGAGGCATCTGAGAAGCCTAACGTAGTGACAGCTCCCCTGCCTGCTCATGGAGTGAACGCTATTGGGGACGAAGACGAAGTGGACGATGCTGAGTTTGATAGCTGGATCTACCCGGCAACCGACGGCGGATCTAACAATTGGAGTGCAAAGGACAACTTATCTGTTTCTCTTGTTACTAAGTAATGAATTCCTATGTTTTGTTATTTTGTAATAAACAATGATAAACTCTATGGCCCGGTGTCTTACCCGAGGCACCGTGGTTCTATTTGTGAGGGCATACAAACTATCATTTCATATATCATGAATGAAAATCTTGGACTTTTTTTTTGCATTGCAAATATTGTGTTCCTTTTCTGTCTTTCTTTTCCTTTACATAATTTTCAAAACAGCTGTATTTACACACACACTCACTCATACAGGTTCCAATCCACTCTGGATCTCACTGATAACAACTCTGCTACTGCCAATTATGACTTCGAAAATCCGATCAACTTAGCCGAAGACGAAGGTGAAGATGATTGCGAAGTGCCTGGCGAGCTTGCAAGACTGTTGCTTCAGGAAGAGAGGGCAATTCAACCCCATGAAGAGCCAGTGGAAACCATAAACGTGGGTACTGAGGCAGACAGAAAAGAGGTAAAGATTGGTGCCAACCTAGAGCTCAGCGTGAAGCAACGGTTAACCAAGATGCTGCATGATTATCTGGAGATCTTCGCCTGGTCCTACGAGGACATGCCCGGGTTGGATACCGATATTGTGGTCCATCATTTGCCAACTAAGGAAGACTGCCCTCCAGTTAAGCAAAAGGTCCGTCGGATGCGTCCAGAGATGTCTGAGAAGATTAAGGCCGAGGTCATGAAACAGTTTGATGCTGGTTTCCTTGCAGTGACTTCTTACCCTCAGTGGGTTGCTAATGTGGTGCCGGTACCTAAAAAGGACGGTAAGGTCAGAATGTGTGTCGATTACAGGGATCTGAACAGGGCCAGCCCCAAAGATGACTTCCCCTTACCTCACATTGATGTCCTTGTTGATAATACAGCTCAGCACAAGGTGTTCTCTTTCATGGATGGCTTTTCAGGTTACAATCAAATCAAGATGGCACCTGAAGACATGGAAAAGACTACATTTGTTACACAGTGGGGCACCTTCTGTTACAAGGTCATGCCATTCGGATTAAAGAACGCTGGGGCAACCTACCAACGTGCCATGGTTGCTTTATTTCATGACATGATCCATCATGAGATAGAAGTGTATGTTGACGACATGATCGCAAGGTCCCAGACTGAGGAAGAGCACCTAGATCATCTACAAAAGCTGTTTGACCGGTTGAAACTATACAAGCTGAGATTGAACCCGAACAAGTGCACCTTCGGGGTAAGATCTGGGAAGTTGCTAGGCTTCGTGGTCAGTGATAAAGGTATTCAAGTGGACCCTGCTAAGGTCAAAGCTATTCAAGAGATGCCAGCCCCTAAGACAGAGAAGGAAGTCAGAGGCTTTTTAGGACGCCTGAATTACATTGCTCGCTTCATCTCACATCTGACTGCTACTTGTGAGCCAATCTTCAAGCTGCTGAAGAAAGATCAGGTAGTACGTTGGAACGATGAATGCCATGCTGCTTTTGACAAAATCAAAGAGTATCTCCAAGAACCACCTATCCTTATGCCACCGGTTGAAGGGAGACCTCTGATACTATATCTAACAGTGCTTGACAACTCAATGGGGTGTGTGCTGGGGCAGCATGACGAGTCTGGCCGAAAAGAGCACGCCATTTATTACCTTAGCAAAAAGTTTACCGACTGTGAGACCCGATACTCACTGCTTGAGAAAACTTGCTGCGCTTTGGTATGGGCTGCTCGCCGGCTGAGACAGTATATGCTGACTCACACTACCTTGTTGATCTCAAAAATGGATCCTATAAAGTACATATTCGAAAAGCCTGCTCTGTCTGGGAGAATTGCAAGATGGCAAATGATCTTGACGGAATACGACATTCAGTACACAACCCAGAAAGCCATCAAGGGAAGTGTATTGGCAGACCACTTAGCACATCAAGCTGTAGATGATTATCAATCAATGAACTTCGAGTTTCCAGATGAAAGCATCATAATAGTAACAGATTGTGAAGTACCTGGACCGGATGAAGGACCTGAACCAGGATCCCGATGGTCTATGCACTTTGACGGAGCTTCCAATGCTTTGGGAAATGGTATCGGCGCCATAATCATATCTCCTCAAGGTACTCATACCCCACTCACTGCTCGGCTATGTTTCAACTGTACCAACAACATGGCGGAGTATGAGGCGTGCATCATGGGTCTTCAAGCTGCGATCGACCTAAGGATCAAATTTCTGAGTGTCTTCGGAGATTCCGCTCTTGTGATCAATCAGATCAAAGGAGAGTGGGATACGAAACATCCCAACTTGATTCCTTACCGAGAATGTGTGTTGACCTTGATCCCCCACTTCACGGAGATAACCTTTGAACACTTTCCAAGAGAAGAGAATCAGTTGGCGGACGCGTTAGCTACAATGTCTTCTATGTTCAAAGTTAAATGGGATAATGAGGCTCCCCGGATCATCATCTGGAAACTGGACGAACCGGCATACTGTTGTGATCTCGAAACTGAATTGGTGACTGAGAAGCCTTGGTACCACGAAGTGAAGAGATATCTGGAAGCTCAGGAATACCCTGAAGGTGCCTCTGTCAATGATAAGAAATTCCTGAGGAGGTTTGCAGCCAAGTTCTTCCTTAGCAACGGCATCTTGTACAAGCGAAACCATGATTCAACCTTACTGCGTTGTGTGGATAAAATTGAAGCAGAAAGAATCATGGAAGAGCTACATGAAGGGACTTTTGGTACACATTCCAGTGGACACACTATGGCTAAGAAAATCCTACGGGCAGGATATTACTGGTCCACAATGGAAGCTGACTGCTACCAACACTCCAGGACATGCCACAAGTGCCAGATTTATGCAGACAAGGTGCATGTTCCTCCGGTTCCCCTGAATGTTCTAACTGCGCCTTGGCCGTTTGCAATGTGGGGCATAGACATGATTGGCGAGATTAAACCTACGGCATCCAATGGGCATCGCTTCATCCTAGTGGCGATTGATTATTTTACGAAGTGGGTTGAGGCAGCATCCTATGCTACGGTAACCAAGACTGTTGTGGCACGGTTCATTCGGCACAACCTGATCTGTCGGTATGGCGTCCCTGAGCGGATTATTATAGACAACGGTACCAATCTGAACAACAAGATGATCGCTGAGCTCTGCGAACAGTTCAAAATACAGCACCACAATTCTTCTCCTTACAGACCGAAGATGAATGGGGCTGTAGAAGCAGCAAATAAGAACATCAAGAAAATCGTGCAGAAAATGACAGTGACTTATAAAGATTGGCACGAGATGTTACCGTTCGCTCTACATGGGTACCGTACCTCAGCTAGGACGTCAACCGGGGCAACTCCTTTCTCTCTGGTTTATGGCATGGAGGCAGTCTTGCCGATCGAAGTGCAAATTCCCTCTCTCCGGATAATGAAGGATGCAAATCTGAACGAAGATGATTGGATCCAAACACGACTTGATCAACTCAACCTCATTGATGAAAAGAGACTTGCTGCTATCTGCCACGGTCAGACGTATCAGAAACGGATGATCAGGGCATTTAACAAAAAGGTCAGACCACAGGAATATCAAGTTGGGGATCTGGTAATCAAGAGAATCATCCTTCCTCAGAGTGATCCAAGGGGCAAATGGACCCCTACGTACGAAGGGCCATTTGTGGTTAAGCATGTGTTCTCAGGAGGAGCCATGATATTGACCAACATGGATGGTGACGATCTTCCTCACCCCGCCAATGCAGACATAGTAAAAAGATACTACGCATAAAAAAAAAAGACCCGCTAGGCTGACATGCCTAGGCAAAAATTAGGGCTTCCCGTCGAACCAAAAGGGTTCGGGAAAAATGAAGGGATGAAAATGAAAAATCTGTACACCCGGCAAGTCGAAAACCTGAAAAGGCGACTTGGGCAAAAATGGGTATCCCGGTGGATTGAAAATCCGAAAGGGCAGTCCAGGAAAAAATTAGGGATAAAAGCGTAATACTATGTCTCATTGGATCACTTTGCATCCAGAATCCGGTATCTACATCAAGTTCAGACGACATCGATCAGTCAGCTTCACCTTCAACCAAGGTCATCAAGTGATGAGACGCTCGGAGTTATAAAGGCAATAGCAGAGTTGAAACCCAGTGGATCATTCACTTCACACAGCTGTTTTATTTTCTTTTGTACAAAATCTGTATAAACTCTCTTGTTCGGCGGCGTTCTCTTACTAGGACGTCAGCCTCTTGTATACAAAACGCCCACTTTCAAGCCATTCAAAATCAATACAAATATATTTTCAGTTAAACGTGCCAACTGTCTTTCTTTTCTGTTTTGTTTTGCGAAGAACGTCCAAGGTTCAATTTGTGATATATGCATTGACAATAATTTGCTAACTCATAAATATTTGCATACGAAACAAAGGAATTAATTGCAGGTGACACTAGAAACAGGGGCAATAAAGAGTTGTCTGAGCAGTCTAATTGTTCTATCCTCCAAGGTACCAAGGTAGGTTCAGCTAAAGAACGTGACCAGTACATCTTAAATCCCCAGAGAGTGGTTCAGCAAAACAGTACATTCCTCTCCAAGCAAATTATAAATCTCAAAGAAGTTGAGTATCCTCCAATAGATCTCAACGTTCCCCAGCAGCATGCATGTATTCTTAACAAGCATCCCCGGCAGTCTTGGTCTAAAGATTGTTCCCCGGCGGCAGACCAACATTCAAAGGAATCGCCTCCCCCCGCAGTTCCAAAACTCCCCAGAAAGTCCAATCCAGTTCCCCAGGAAGGTTGGAATTTATCATCCCCAAGCAGTAAGCTTATCCCCAGTAAATTCTGGAAGCTTATCCCTCGCAGAGCACGAACGCGTCGCCCGACTTGATTTAAAGAGTTATTTCCTTAACAGGATATAACTGGGTTATCCTCAGCCAAAAGCCACGGAAAGAGCGTCGTCGACCAAGTCTTCTTACCCCAGCGAAGTCTATCAATACTCCCAATACAGCAAGGGTATCCCCAGCAAATTATTATCAACAATTCAGCAAAAGCATCCCTCTCCCCACAGAGTATTGCTTCCCAGCAAGGTCTCTAGAGTATTTTTCTCCCCGCAGAATCTTCCATTTGCCAAGTTTATTCCCCAACGGAGTTATCTTCTCCTACCGGTATTCTTGCAGTTATCATCCCCAGCGGAAGCAAAATCTATTCTTCAACATCAGCCCAGGATACGACTTCCCGGCACCCATCAAGGATTCACTTTCCTAAACGAAAACATACATAAAACTTCACATACATCATTACAACATGCATAGACGCATCATATCATACAAGTCTCATTTATGTTGAGAACATCATTGCTTGATCCATATCATGCATTGCATATGACTGACTTTTACCTTTCAGGAAAGATGCAGTTGAAATTCTCAACCATATTTCAAGACCTAGACCGGTTCAGTTAAATCGACCCTAAGATTTTCCTGATGCTTATCCAGTCAAAGGCCTTCTCTGGTTCAGTCAGATCGACCCTAAGATCTCCCTGATGCTTATCCAGTTGAAGATATTTCAAGACCTAGACCGGTTCAGTTAAATCGACCCTAAGATTTTCCTGATGCTTATCCAGTCAAAGGCCTTCTCTGGTTCAGTCAGATCGACCCTAAGATCTCCCTGATGCTTATCCAGTTGAAGACATTTCAAGACCTAGACCGGTTCAGTTAAATCTACCCCAAGATTTTCCTGATGCTTATCCAGTCAAAGGCCTTCTCTGGTTCAGTCAGATCGACCCTAAGATCTCCCTGATGCTTATCCAGTTGAAGATATTTCAAGACCTAGACCGGTTCAGTTAAATCGACCCTAAGATTTTCCTGATGCTTATCCAGTCAAAGGCATTCTCTGGTTCAGTCAGATCGACCCTAAGATCTCCCTGATGCTTATCCAGTTGAAGATATTTGAAGACCTAGACCGGTTCAGTTAAATCTACCCCAAGATTTTCCTGATACTTATCCAGTCAAAGGCCTTCTCTGGTTCAGTCAGATCGACCCTAAGATCTCCCTGATGCTTATCCAGTTGAAGATATTCCAAGACCTTGCCCGATTCAGTTAGATCGACCCTAAGATTTTCCTGATGCTTATCCAGTCAAAGGCCTTCTCTGGTTCAGTCAGATCGACCCTAAGATCTCCCTGATTCTTATCCCAGTAGAAGACACTCAAGATTTTTCTCAACGAGCGTTGTTGAAGTTAAAGTCATCCAAGGTTCTCTTACCATTCATGCTAAGGCAGTAACCATCCCTGGTTCATTCATCGCCGTTTGAAGCTCCAGACTCAGCTCCTGTAACCAGTCAGGACATATCTATACCAAGCATCTAAAAAGCAGCTCCTGCAACGTGTCAGGTACTCATTTGTTCTTTTGCAGGTATGCAGGTTCTCGCTAAGGAGTCTCTTACACGATCAACATCCAGATGGCATCTATAAGCCCATCATCCTATCCAGCAATCTCCAAATGGCATCCATAAGCCCATTCCCCCATCACTGCTACCATGTGAGCGCAAATTTCTGGGCACTCTAGTGTCCAATCATCTTCTACCCTCGGATTACGAAAGGCACGACCGCAATCTGCATCCTCAGGTCTAAGAAGATTGAACAGGGGCAACTGTTGGACCCCAAAATTTTCCCTCCCATATTCTCCAAGAAATTGCCAAGTCAAGTCACAAAATTCCCCAAGGGTTGCACAGTGCAAAGGTCTCCTATACAGTCAAAACTAGGGTTTGTGTTCTGATCAAAGAAATGAAGTTTTCAAAGGCCCAATCGAGTCTCACATGCCTACAAATATGGTCAATCATCCTCATATCAAGTTTCAAGGCATTCAGCTCAAAATTGCACAGTCAAAACCCTAAATTGCACTACAGTCAACTGTAGGGGCAAAATGGTCATTTGACAGTCAAAAGTTCAAATTTTTGGTCAACATATCATTTTGAAGCCACAAACATCATTTGATCAATGCTTGATCATGATTCTCAAAATTTGGCTCAGAAAATCATCAAGATGCAAAAGTTTCCTTATTTGGACAGCTGAAAAAGTCAACTGAAATTGACCAGGGCATAACTTTCACATGGATTATCAGAAAAATTCCATCCAAAGCTCATTTTGAAGAGAAAGACATTTCCTACAACTCATCTTCATACTTCAAGTCCAAGAAATGCTCTCATAAAAAGTTATCAATTTCAACATTATAGGTCATTTTCAAAAGTCAACAAAAAGGGACTTTAAGTCAAAAGCCATAACTTGAGATTGGTAAATCAAAATGACATGGGACCAAAGTAATTGGTTAGAGGACTCAAATACCTTTCCAAAATGTCTAAGAACATGATAAAAGATTAAAAATTGAGCAAGTTATGCCTTGTGGAAGTTGGGAAATTTTTGGATATTTTGAAAAGTCAACTTTGATTCAAATGACCTAAAAATGCTAATGGGCCCATTTTTCTTCCATGATTCATCATTCCAAGCATGTGCACGACCACTTGGCCCAAAGGGAAGTATTTTCTCATTTTTTATTTATTTATTTGAATTATTATTCATATTAATTCATTTAAATCATTTAAATATGTGAAAAATATATAACTTGACCTAATAAATCTTTTCATGCATGTTTTGAACTCAATATTCCGTGCTTGCACAAATATGGAAAGATTTGGCTTAATTGGATGCTAATTGATACAAAAACATGTGAAAAAGATATGGAAAAAGATCTTAAAAAAATCAAATATTCAATCAATGATTACAAGAGATTTGGATCCAATTTGTTAACCTAATTGATTCATATATATGCCAGGATCACAACCCTAATGCAGATAGACAAAAAGCTGCGCAGAAGAACTAAGAACAAACTTGAAAATTGTTGAAAAAAGTCAAAACTGAAATCATCATTCCAGGGCGATTCAAAGCCTAATTTTCATTCCAATAGCTTGCTCAAGGTCTATTGAGCGTATTCCAATCAGAATCATCCATCAAAACTCCAAGAATTGGTAACACGAATACAAACTGTGTCAAGAAATTTTCAGAATCGTGCATCATGATTTGTGCATACTTTGCAATTTTTATTCATTGATTCATGTTTGTTATGAGTTTCTGAAACTAACCATGCAAATTAATTGCGTTTTTGTGCTATATACGTGATTTTGCCATTGATGCAGTCTAGGGTTTCTTGGGCTCCCAATTAGGGGTTTCCTAATAACGTAAAATTCGACCACCACAATGCCATGGATGGATTCAGGGAGCTTGGACGAAGAAAACAACATGCTCGCGCCCAATTTATGACCACTTGAGAGCTAATCGCTATTTTCCAATAGCATGCCTAAAACTACGCGTTTAAAACCGTTGCCTAATGTTCTTGTTTCAGAAAAATAAAAAAACACATGAAGGAGATGGAGTCGTGGCAAGGGGTGATAGGCCTGTTTGAAATTCGCACGCTGGATCCACTAACGCGTTGGTCTTTCTTTTTATTATTTATTTGTTATAATATGTTAACATGCGTGTAGTGGCTCAGCTGGCAAACATTGATTGCATTGACGTCCAAGACCTGGGTTCGAACCCCAGGTCTGTGTAATTTCAATATTATTTTTCCACAATAATTCCTATGCAGGCACAACATTAATGTGCACCATATTCCCTCATCATCAAGCCAGCCACGCGTCGAGCTGCTTCAGATCCAAGGCTGGGAATTGATGAACACCATGAGGATGAGTCAACCGTCCCACACGCGTGCATCAAAGTCAACAAGGCCATGATACAAATGGGCCTGAATTGCTGAGCCCATACCTCCTAAATTGGGACTTCCACCCCCCCTGGTTTGCAATTTTCTATCTTTTTTCTTATATTTTATTTTTTCAATTATATTATTTTCTTTGTTGTTTCAATTTAATTATATCTTTTTTTTTACAAAATACAAAAAATACATAAAAACTCAGAAAAGACAAAAAATGCAATAAATATTTTAGTTTAATATTTTCTTGTAAATAAATGCTTGGAATTTAATTAGTTTAAAATAGGTTGCAATTTTAATTCTTTTCACAATAAAAATAAAAAATGTAGAATTAGGTTTAATTGATAATTTTTATTTCCTTTTAATTTTTCTTTTTACCATAATATTATTTATTTATTTTATTTTTTATAATTAAATTTGCATGAAAATAATTTAGAGTTAATTTAGGTTAAAAAACTCCAATATTTTTCTTAATAACTTAAAAAATAATTAGAACTAGGTTTAACATTTTATTTTAGTTTTAATTAATTCTTTTTCTATTAAATCTTAAAATATCAAAAACACAAAAAATAAGTTCCCTTAATTTAAATTTTAATTCCTCATTAATTTAATTTTTGCAAAAGGGTCCAACGCCCATATTTTTAATTGTTTAATTTCGCATACTTATTTCTTTTTCCGCTTAAATAATTATGTACCTCTCCCGAAGCTTTGTAAATTTATACTTCTCGCACTTTACTTTATTTGCTTCATTTATTTTCCGTCAAATCGGGTCCGGTTTAATTTTGGCGATGTGGACCCGCGCCTTTGTAATAGCTTAGATTTACTTTCCCGCGAATTTTTAAACTGTTAAACAAAGCATGCAAGAATGAATGGCCATAATAAAATCAAGCGTAGAACACCAATAACATGACAAGACAAATATCAATGAAAACGACACACAAATCGCACACACCACCCCTAGGGTACGCCTCACTGTTGCCTTGCCTCGAAAGGTGATCGTCGAGTAGAGGATGTCTTAGTAAGTCCTCATGATCCGGGAACCTGGCATGAGGGTAGCTTCTAAGGTATCTTCCCATTGCTCTGGTGATCACCATGTCCCGAACTTCGAATTGACCCGAACACCTCCAACGGTGGTGCTACCTACCTCTCAATGGTGGGATAGCACTACTTTAAAGGACATTTACACAGACGAATTCCTTAGGGTAGGTAGACGACTCGTGGATACTTGCTCTAATTCAAAACAAAACAAATCAAAAATACTTTTCACACCAACACATTTTCAAAAAGCTTTCGAAAGCATTTTTCAAACACTCTTGAGGACCGATACAAGAGTCGAACTGGAATTTTTCAAAGAAACTTTTTAAAACCCACAATTGAAAAGCAAACAAACCATTTTTAAAAACACAATGAGCAAGTATCTAAGAGCCCATGGATAACCATGGATAGAAAGGGTGCTAACACCTTCCCTTTCTATAACCTACCTCCCGAACCGAGAGCAATCTCTTTAAGGAATTTTTCTGTGCTTTTGTCCTTTCCATTTGGAGAAAATAAAAGACGGTGGCGACTCTTGCTTCCGCGACATTTCGCGAACCAACGTTAAACAGTCAGTTCCAGATCCACCGATCACAGGTACCAACAAATGTGTCACACTAACGTGGATATTTCTTAGACCATGTCGGTATACCCCACATAGTTTCCACAACGTATTGCTACTTACCTATAAGGTATCCCAGATCCGGGTAGACGATCAAAACAAGCCCAAACGAGGAACCAAAATGTAAAGCAAGCAAGTCAAACAATAGAAGCAAATAAAGGTGATCTATACCTAAGGTAACCCCACTTTTAGGTATCCCCAGCAGAGTCGCCAGTTCTGTAATACGGTGGGAGAACTGACTCGGGATGTTTTGAGTTTTATCGCAATGTTGCAGATAGCAAGAGTCGTCACCGACTTTTCTTTTATCCAATAAGGAAAGGCTGAAAAGAATAGGAAAGACCTTTGAGATATTTTCTTGAGTTCGGGGGGTAGATTATGAAAAGGGAAGGTGTTATCACCCTTTTCATCCATAGTTATCTATGGGCTCTTAGTTGCTTGCTAGATCAGTTGCTTTGTTTGAAAGTGTGCTTTGTGGTGGTTTTTGAAATTATTTTTGAAAAGGCGCCTTCATTTAGGCGAACTTTGTAATGGTTTTCGTTTTGTAAGAATGTATACAAAGTGTTGGACTTTTGAAAATATTTCATGTTCTGAAAGTGTTTTGTGTGTGTTTGTTTTGAAAGTGAGCAAGCAACTAAGAACGTTTCTACCTACTCAAAAGTATTTTGTTCATTTCTCTTCTTTCCTTTGATATTGCTATCTTACCATTGATTGGTAAGAAGCCTTACCTTTGAATGTAAAAGGACGGACGTGGGTCATCGTATAGTCATGACAACAATGTTGTGAGATATCTTAGCATTTCTCTTTGAAGGACTAAGATCATTTGAAAGGCAACATTCGTAGCGTCATCGAGGGACTATGATCTTGTATTTAGATGGTTTTTTGCTAAGACATCTCACATGCATAACATGACCATTTTATAAGGCAACAAGTGGAATTACCCTAGGGGTGAATGTGTGAATAACGTGTTTGATTTGCATGCATTTAGTCTTTGATTAGGGTTGTCTACTTGTTGTTTTTATCTTCCCATACAAACCCTAATTACTAGCATTTATATGAAAGTGATAAATTGCAGAAAGTAAATATTCTACATTATTACAATCATTAGGGGGATGAGGTGTACAAATTTACAAATGGGGATTGCAAGAAATTAAAGTCCTAATTATCTATTACAACCATATTGAAATAATGTACAAGAAATGTAAAATGGACTTTTTTTGTTTTTGTCAGGAGAAGAAATAAATTTGTTTGAGAAAATATTTTTAGTCTTTTTTGTTTCAAAAGAAATAAAATAAAGTATGTGAACATAAAAATATTTTTTGTGTTTTTGATTAATGAAAATAAGTAGTGTTGATAAAAATAATAGAGAGCAAAAGTCAGAATCAACATATTGCTGAAAGAGGGGAGTGCAAAAGTTCTGACTCAGATGCGCTGCAAATCAGAAAATAAGCGTTAGCAGAAATGGGGAAAGCCAGAAGTTCTGGATCCAGGCGCATTAATGTTCTGAGGTTGAGAGAGTCTAGAAGTTATGATGTAGCTGGAAACCTAGAAGTTCTAGTGTTTACTGGCAAACTAGAAATTCTGATAACGGGCATGTGAGGTGTCAATGATGTTGGATGGGAATATCTTGAAGTTCTGATACAGGATGGGGTAAAAATGTTAGGGGATAAAATATAAAAAAAGGGTGTTTCTGGGGCTAGAAGTTAGGTCCCTTAACACTAATGTCTTATGCGTGCATTCTCTACCACTGGAGTGGCTATACATCCGGTATTAGAAACAAAAAACATAAACATATAACATAAAGTATGTTCTGATGATTAGCTTCATCTCCCTTCCCGTGCCAATCATAATATCTGCGACTTAATCATTTCTCAACAAAAAAATGGAAAATGCAAAATAGTAGCTATGGCAAATTTCAACATGTTTCATAAATATAAGACATCAGAACTATAAATTAGAAGCAAGCATGAATTTTGTTAATCCTAATTCTGAATCCTAATTTCCTCAAGAAGTTCTGAGTTGAGATTCTCTCTACTTAGGAAAAAATACATGAAATCTAATGAATTTGTACAAAATCAGAGTCAGGGTGTCTATATTGTATTTTTGAACATGCAAGTCTAACAATGCCTAAGTAATATGATGTGAGTTAGCAGAAGCTTACCTTGAAGTTGGAAAATGTTCTGCGAACTAGATATTGGTTTTGACTGCTTGTGATGTTCTGATCAGCTTCCTCACGTGCTCAGCAAACTGGAATAACCTTTAACTTGGGCTATGAATGGCTGGAAAATTCTGAAACAGCCAAGAAGCAAAGTTTTGACTTTTTAAGGCGGAGATTGATGGAGAACATGTTACAGTCTGAAAATAAGAGTTGGGACGGATTCTAAATGTGAGTCAGAAGCTGTATGGATGATTGGATCAAGAAACACGCGAGAAAAATTAGAGTTTGGATGCAAAAGACAGAAACTGGCAGTTTTTGTGTTTATGTTTGCAGTTTCAAGTTCTTTGAAATTTCAGCAAAGTTTCAAGGCTTTTTTGCTCAAATTCTCGACCTCTTTACAGTTGACAATGAAGTTCAATTTATAGGCAATGATTTTGTATCTTGGAGGAGTCAAGATTATAATCATCATATGCTAGGACGCTGACTTGTTCTTGAAGCAAGTTTAAACAAGTATGGTTCAAGGCACAAAGTAGGGTGGTTTGTAGCTTTTTAGTTGTGCCTAAGCTGGATTTGTAAGCATGAATTAAGGAAAAGTACCCTCAGAATCAAAATCAAAGCATGGGCCCAGCATAAACTTTGTACAAAAGTCTGCTTTTCAAGGACAACAATGTTACTTCTATGCCACACGTGGGGAAATCCTTTGGATAAAGACTCAAAAGTGGGTGTGAGCATTAAATGATAATGAGATTTATCAAACTAGGAAATCCTGCAATATAAGATTCTGTATCATAGCTTACTCTGGATCAAAAGTTCAGCATCAACGTAACTTATAACGAACATCCAACTTCTGATCTTTGAATCTTCCTGCTCCAGTATGTTCTGAAGGAGTTCTCAGACTTTTCAGAAAGCTTGTAATATGCTTTGCAAATCTTCTTTGAATTACCTTTGCAATTTTTGATTGAACCTATGTGAAATCTGGCCCATAAGTTGTAACCAAATTCTGATTTGAAAAGGCCCAGAATTTACTGAGTGCTTCAGTTTCAGGGACGTGTCTTCAAGGATGTATAACTTGAAATCCTAGCATTTCTATGAGAAGTTTTGTTCTGCAATATCTTAGATCTCATTGAAATCTATAACTCTTGTGTCATAAATTCTTCCAGAATCAACTTGTATCATGGTGAAAATCTGGCCAGAAGTTCTAAACTAGTCATATTTCTTAAACACTTAGAAAAATTTCTAAGTATTTAGAATCTTGACTTTTCCAACATAATTTGACTTTTGACTGTCTTAATGAAACAAACTTCATATTCTAACATGTCTTGATGAAATATGATTTTTTTAACTTGATTTTGACCTAAAAGTCAAAGTTTAACTTTGTAGTGTGTAATTGACCATTTTGCCCTTGTGCCAAATCCAAGCCTAAATTGATGTATCAGTGCTGCAAACTTGAGTCGTGGAAGATCTTGTGAGATATTTCTTGAGAAATGAGATGGAAAATTTTGGGGTACAACATGGGGCATTGACATGATCAGAGAAATTAAGCCTACTGCATCTAATAGACATTGTTTCATCCTCGTCGCCATTGACTACTTCACCAAATGGGTCAAAGCAACTTTATTTGCCTCAGTTAATAAGAATGTTGTAGCTCAGTTTATCAAGCATAACCTCGTCTGTCGATACGGCATCCCTTAAAGGATCATCACTGACAACAGTACCAACCTCAACAATGCCACGATCACTGAACTCTGCATGCAGTTCAAGATTAAGCATCACAACTATTCTCCATACAGACCTAAGATGAATGGTGCAGTGGAAGCTGCCAACAAGAACATGAGATTCTACCATTTTCTCTTCATGGTTATCATACTTCGGCGCAAACATCAACTGGGGCAACCCCATTATCTTTAGTATATGGCATGGAAGTTGTCCTGCCTGTCGAAGTTCAAATCCCTTCTCTAAGGAGCATGAAAGAAGAAGACTTAGGGGAAGACGAATGGCTTCAGACTAGATTGGATCAGTTGAATTTGATTGATGAAAAGAGACTAGCAGCTGTCTGTCATGGTCAAATGTATTAAAAGAATATGATCAAGGCATTCAACAAGAAGATCAAGCCTCGAGTGTATCAGACTGGTGACTTGGTAATAAAGCGCATTATTTTACCACAAGGCGATCCCAGGAGAAAATGGACTCCCACTTACGAAGGGTCATTTGTTGTCAAGAAAGTATTCTTTGGCGGTGCTATGATGCTAACCACTATGGGCGGTGAAGAATTCTCACGCCCTGTTAACGTAGACATAGTCAAAAAATATTATGCATAAGAATGACCCGCTAGGTTGACATACCTAGGCAAAAATAAGGGCATCTCGGTGAACCAAAAAGGTTCGGGGAAAAATTAGGGATATATATAAAAGATTGTACACCTGGTAAGTCAAAAACCTGAAAGAGTGGCTTGGGCAAAAAGGGTATCCTGGTGGATTAAAAACCCAAAATGACGGTCCAGGCAAAAGTTAAGGATCAAAACGTATGATTGTGTCTCGTTGGATCAATACAACCAGCTTTATTACCAAGGTCAAAAGTTCAAATGGTACAAGATCAATCCAATCAACTTCTTCTAACATCAAGGGATGGGATGTTCAAAGACATATGGGCAATATCAGAGTTTGGAACCCAATGAGATCACTTCCACATGGCTATACATTTTTGTTTTCACTTTGTATTCTATTCATTTCACGACGACTTCCTCTTACTAGGATTTTCGTCTCTTTGTAAAAAAAAAGTTTTTATAGGCAAATTATCAATACAAATATAATTTGAAGTGCAAACTTTTGTTTTTTTTTTGTTTTGATTGCAAAAATGTACAATGACCAAAATTGAATGAACATATGCATATGAACATGATTAACTGTTAACAAATATATGCATGAGAACATGAATAAATATTTACTCTAGGAGCCAGGATAATACTCATGTTGTCTATAAATCCCCATAGAGTAAATTCATACATTCTCCACAATTTCCTTTCGGAGTTCCAATCAGCATATCTCCTGGAAATTCTCTTCCCCAGTCGAGTTTGGCCTTCCAGAACTTAAAGAAAAACCTTACAAAGCTCTTCCCCAGAAGAATTTGTTTCTCCAGTAAAGCCACCAGAGTTTTTTTCCTCAACAGGGTTTATTTCCTCAACAGACTACAATCTCCCCAGATTGAATCAGCTGACAAAAAAATCCTCTGCCCCAGTAAAATCACTGTTTTCCCCAGAAAGTTGCTCTAAAACCTGGAAACCAGCCAGATACCAGTTAACTTCATCCCCCCTAGACAAGTCAGAAGATTATCCATCTCTTTTATCCCCAGTTAGGACGTATAAGAATTAAATTCCCTAGTAGATTAACAAACGGTTAATGTTCCTGAAATTTACTCCCCAAACAAAAATCAACATTCCCAACAGAGTTTCCTCAAACAAGCAAACTAGAATCCCCAACGGAAGAATTCAAGACAAGGTTGAAGATACACATACTCTTCATACACAACAATAGTCAGGGATTTATTTTCCCAAACAAGGATACACTTAAATAACATTTCACATTCATACATCATAGCATATACATAACAAAATGCATATAGCACAATCTCATTTATTTTGAGAACATCATTATGTAATGCATGCATCATCACATTGCATACAACTAATTCTTTACATTTTGAAGGAAAGATCAATCAAAAGACAAACACAGACCTTCTGCTGGCTCAGATTAGGTTCTGATACCTCTTTCAATAGACCTTTCTCCGGCTCAGATTAAGTTCTGATACTTTGTTCGGTTAAAGACATCAAGACCTTCTACTAGCTCATATTAAATTCGGATACCTCTTTCAGTAGACCTTTTGCCGGCTCAGATTAAGTTCTGATACTTTGTTCGATTAAATACATCAAGACCTTCTGCTGGCTCAGATTAAGTTCTAATATCTCTTTCAGTAAGACTTTCTCCGACTTAGATTAAGTTCTGATACTTCGTTCGGTTAAAGACATCAAGACCTTATGCTAGCTCAGATTAAGTTCTGATACCTCTTTCAGTAAAACTTTCTCCGACTCAGATTAAGTTCTGATACTTCATTTAGTTAAAGACATCAATATCTTTTGTTGGCTCATATTAAGTCCTGATACCTCTTTCAGTAGACTATTCTACGGCTCAGATTAAGTTCTGATACTTTGTTCGGTTAAAGATTTAAAGACCTCCTTTGGCTCAGACTAATTTCTAATACTGCTTTCAGACATAGGCATCTTTTGGCTCGGACTAAGTTTTGATACTTATTTCAATAGATCTCTCTCCTGCTCGGATTAAGTTCTGATACTTCTTTCAGTAGATCTCTCTTCGGCTCAGATTAAGTTCTGATACTTCTTTCGGTTAAGGATATAAAGACTTTCTCCGACTCATATTAATTTCTGATACTTCTTTTGGTTAAAGACAACAAGACCTTTGTTATTTCAACTTAAATCGACCAGAGATTTATTCTAATACTCCTTCCAATCTCTATCAACAGTTATTGTCGGGTGAAGACTCATTCTGATCCACTTTTAGATACAGTTCGGCGTAGACTCATTCTAATACATTTTTCAGATACAATCGGGCGTAGATTCTGTTGTACCCCACTTTTTGCCCCTAAGATCCCTCGTCATACTTCGTACATTTCGCACATAGCATCGGTCTCATGGTTATAAGATCGAAGAGCTTTGGCATTAGGGTTTTTCTCTCTGAATGGAGGTGGGTCTCTTCAAATGAAAAGTGACTAGAATCTGTGGATTTAATTGAGATTGAGGTACATAACCTTCATTACGTCATCTGACGCATCATGCATCATTAATCAATAGTTTGGCTTGAGATCGGGGATTTCGAGGAATTAGGTTTGTTGAATGGCTTTAAGGCTCTTGTCTTCGCACAAGCTTGTCTCGGTTGATTTCTCCATCAATCATTTGTTCGAATTAGGATTTTATTTCCTGGACTTCTTTATCATCAAATTACATGGATATTCCTTCTCCTCAGCATCAAGTTGCAATATTTCTTCAATGCTTAAGAATTAGGGTTTTCTTCTGTTATGCTTCAATTGGAGATCATTGGATTAAGGCTCGGTCTTGTGGTTATCTTGGGTTTCTCCTTCTTCAACATTGTGGACTTGTTTTGAACGATACAGTTTTTGGTTCTCATCAAATATTTGTTACTTCAATTGCAAGTTAACTTGGACTATTGAGAGAAATTACTAGTGATCTGGATTCGTTAAGACTTCTAAACGTGCTCAGAGTTAATATTGATTCAAGGGCTTATTAAGTTCATGACTTTGTTAACGGTTGATTCAAGATAGGGCCGGGAGCTTATGTTGCTCATTTTATCAAATAAAAGTTGGTCACTTCAAATGCAAGATGACTAGAATTTGTGGATTCAATTGAGATTAAGGTTCATTGACCAAGCATGCCATTTGAAGTCAACCGAGTTTCGACTTGTCATGAACGCTCAAGTTACATTAAGGATCGATTTAAGATGAACATGGAATAGAAATTTTTAATGTGATTCAAAGATAAGTCATTTAACTTGCTTGAAGAACAAGATATATGCGAGAGATGTTACAGGACTTGTGGATGATTTTCCTGGTTTTCTTATACTCATAATATAAGTGATTCATCATTTGGCTTTGTTTAGAATTTGGATTATGTTTGAGATATAAAAAGAAGATTTTGAACTTAAGGTTAAAGAAGGGATCGCGATTCATTCAAGGTACATTTTGAGAAGATGTAAGCATAAGAGAATAAATTCAAAGACTCTTTTCTTGATTCAACCATGGCTATTACAAAATCAAGAACTAGAACATATACATTTTTAACCATTCAAAATTACATAAAAGTGACAATTTCAATCCAACTTATGAATATATTACATAAAAAAAAACACACTCTCCCTTCACTCCCTCCAAGAATCGTGATGCTCAGGCCTTGCTTCCTCTGACGATCAAGAAGATCAACGATGCTTATCAAGCAAGTGATGATAAAACCAATATGACTATTGATGGTGTTGAAGTTGGCACAATTTCTCTTCTTGGTAGGATGTGCAGCAAAGTTGGACAGATCGCTGGTGTTAAATTTGTACTTGATGATGGTACTGGAATGATTGAGTGCATTAAATGGCTTTAAGAACCTACAGATTCAAGTCAAGTGGCGATTATTTTAAATAGAATGTATGTGCGGGTTTATGGACACTTGAAAGGCTTTCAGGGTAAAAAAAACTTGAATGTTTTCTCTTTTAGGCCTGTGACCGACTTCAACGAGATTGCCCACTATTTCATTGATGGCATATATGTTCATCTATATAATTCGAATTTTCAGGCTAGCAATCCCAATCAGAAACATGTTCCTAATTCCACACAAATCACTCCCACGAGAGGTCATCAATTTCAAGTTATATCAGCAAATCAATTCTCAGGTCAAAATAATAATGGTCAGAAGAGTGTTGAACAATTGGTGTCAGATTTCTTGCTTCTTCCCCAAAACATGGAAATGACTGAGGGAACCCCCCGTGATGTTATTAGAGAACATCTTGGAATTCCCCTGGATAGACTTAAGTTGGCTATTGAAAATCTTACGTATGAAGGTCAGATATATGAAGGTGTAACTGATAGATATAAGTCAGCTATCGATGGTTGACATCTTAGTGGCGGAGAATGAGCAGAACAAACTGAATGAAGAATGTGTAGATTTTGTCCCTACGAATGAAAATGTTGATGCCACGATCTCTGATACAACTTGCGGTTTGGAAAATTGTGAAATTGCCTTGAATGAGTTAGAAGGATCTGAAGTTCAAGTTGTATCTCATCATCAAGAGACTGAGTTTGATGCATTTCCTTCTATTCAGCAAGTTAGCTAGTCGATTACAGATACGACTGTGATTATACATGATATCTCAGAGCCAAGGGAGTTACCAAAGGAGAATATTGTTGCTCCTGTTGAAAAATCTGACTCACTCCATAATATTGATCTGAAGGCCAATATGATCAAAAGTGATGACCAAAAAGACCAGCACAATTGCAAATCTTGTAGTCTCTATTCCAGGCAGCCACTATTCCTGCAGCCGTTATTCCTGAAGCCTCTAACTCTGATGCTACTAAATCTGATATCGCTAATCCTACAGCTGCGATTCATGAAGCCAGTGTTCCCTCATTGTCTGAACCTGCTCCAACTGACAGCATGCATCATGAAGAAATTCCAGGTTGGTCTCTTTCTGAGGTGTACAAGCTATGGCCATTGATATAATACAGCTCGCATGGATAATGGAAGAGGATGATGAATATTAAGACGAGGAGGTTGAGTGAATTGTAGCATTTCGGAGAAGGATTATTAAAAATCGATCCTGCAAAATCACGTCAAAAAGCAGTTAATTCAACAACCCTCTAACAGAATCCAACCACCTGAACAGAATTCCCTAACTGTCCTAATTGTTAACAGAACTTTAAACTAACCTATAACCACCTGTAACAAACTTCCAACAAATTCCTAACAGATTCTAAGAGCAATAACAGAAAGAGAGGGAGGGATTCAGATTCATCATTCAACTCTACAGAATAGATTAAAAGCAATAACTGACCAATTGAGATTGAGGCTCGAATTCTATGGAAGAATCTTAGTCTTTTCCCGGCTCTGATCTGATTCTCCCTTACCTAATCATCCTTTTTCCTTCTCTACAACAACCACATCGCACACCTTCAAACACCTTCTCCAACTTTCAATTCTTTATAACTACTTCACAATCACCTCTATCGCTTATGGGAACCTCACACTGTATCTCTGCACCATTCTTCATCTCATCATTCTCTCACAAACTTTCTCCATTTTTCACCTTCACTCTTCCCTCAATAACCCTCACTATATGCTCACTCCCAAGGCCATTGAAGCTCATCCTCAGAGCTTCAACACGCCTGAGCTAAACCACCGTCTTCTAAACCTAAATCGCACCGCCTCAACAACAACCTTCAAGATTCTTTCCAATACACTTTACGCTCAACACACAACAACGATTATTCAACGAGACGCAAAAAAGCACACAGAATAAATATGAGAAGTAGAAGAAGAAGTGGAGAAGAGGAAGAAGAGTAGAGCTCACCGGAGGTTCGAAGCATTCGTCGGAATCTGCAATCTGCTCCGTCGTAAGGTATCTGTTTGTTTCGCTTTTTTGCTTTTTATTGATATCAAATAGTAGAGTAAGACTTCATTATTAGTTACCCTATGGTCTCGAACTGAAATCCTTCACTATTTGGATTTAATTTCACTTTTAGCTATCCTAAGGTTTCGAATTTTCGTTTGGAATTAGGAGAGTTAAGACGAAATTGATGGAAAACGAAGGTAGATTTAGACTCGAGTTTTGATTCCGGGTGTGATTAGTGTTTAGAATTTCTTGATTCAAGGAGGTTTGGTCGTTGATTGGTAGTGACACGACGATGATTTTTGTCGAGCAAGAACGAAAGAGAGAGATGAGAATGGAGGGTAAACTGAATGGTTGTATAACCTAATATGATCTAAACAATGTTGTCTCTCTCTATTCTTTCTTTGTTTTTTGTTTTATTCATTTTGTTGTTTTCATAATAATAATAACAAAAAGTGATGATAAGAAACTAGTGGACTGAGTATTAAATCTGTTGGGCCTTAGTCCAATGTGTGTGTTTTTGTAACAATTAACATACCTGATTTTACAAAAAAGAGCTCTTCTTGGATCTTAATGCTCGGGCCAGGAATTTTGAGTAGTTTACTTCATCACCCCTGTTCACTGGCTGGCACCCTGTAGGCTTATTCTATTTGCAATTTCTTTTAAAAATTTTGTGAATTAATAGATTTGTTTTTGAACTTTTTCCACATGATAAAAATTGCAAAAATCAAATACAAAATTGTTAGATCTCTTTTATTTGATTTTGGAAATTAAATCACGATTATCCGATTACTTGAGTATTTGTAATTTACCTTTGCTTGTTGAGTTGAGTCTTATGCAGGTTCACTTTTTTATATGCGGATGTGTTTTGGATTCCGATTGCGATTTATTTTCACATCGACGAAGTTTCGACACCTATTCCAAATATTCGATCTCTGACTGTTTGTTTGTTGATCCCAACTCGCGTGAAGTATCTTGGATTACTTTACTTCGGTTTCATTTTTTGCGGATGTCATTGTTCGTTTGGTATTACACTGTTTCCGAGTTATATTTCCGCATTTATCGCTTTTCTAGATATCATGAGAAGTAGGAAATAAAGAGCATTCACTCGAAGTCGCTATTTAAAGACCTATAGCAGGAATTCCGCACTTCATTTCTGTTATGTGTTGTGCTTGTGTTTGTTTACTTTCTTGTTGATCAATGAGTCACTCAATTTATAAGTTGAGATCACGACTTCTCTCTCAGTGCATGCTCCCTATAGGATTTTATCGCCTTCCTTTATTTCTTGTTGATCGATGAGTCACTCAATTTAGAAATTGAGATCACGACTTCGCTCTCATTGCATGTTCCCTATAGGATAGTTTTACTTTCTTTGGCATGCTAACTTAGATAGGATCTCTCTAGGTATACTCTCTTGATCTTATTGGCTTGTTTGCTTTATCCCTGTACATACCATGTTCCTTTAGGATGTGCTTGCTTTGTTCGAATGCAAGTTAGACCCTAGGTTACAAACCATGCATGCTAACAGTAGGTAGAAAATTCCCCTTCTATCCTTGACATAGGACTACCATTGTATGATAACATTAGGTTAGAGATAGGCTAGTCCCCCTTAGAATCTTTTCTTTCCCTTTTTGAATCCTTGCATCTAAAACAAAAAACTTCTTTTCTTAGCAAATCAAAAACATGCTAATCATACTTAAACCTTTTTTCAAGGTAACAAAAATACAAACTAATTCAAACAATTTTGTGCGCTCAAGCACCTTTTCTCTAAAACCCTTTTCAGGTAAGGATATGATTAGTTTACTTCTGTGCCAATGCATAAGTCTCCAAAGGTCGAGCTGCGGCAGAAGGCGGAATTAACATTGTCCATAAAAAACACAAAACAAATAAAAATATATGAGCCGAACTACGGTAGCTCTGATTCCTTAAAAAGGATACGTAGGCATTGGGGTAGGGCCCAAGCGAGTACAACTTTATTTTCCCTACATTCTTTCTCCTTTATTTGCATGCATTCTCTCTTGGTTTATAACCCCTAAGCATTATATTGAACACACCCTTTGATTAGAATAACGAGAGTGGATCCCGTAGAGTACTATGGACGTGTGGGGTGCTAATACCTCCCCCTCGCGTAATCGACTCCCTTACCCAATCTCTCGGTCGCAAGACCTTGATTTTCCCCTTTAGGTTTTCTTCGATGATTTTCCTTTCCCTTTCATATGGGATAAATAAATACTCGGTGGCGACTTCATTGATTTTACCGCTACAGAAAAATGGCGACTTCACTCGGGAATCGTGTCGACCAATTGTTGGTCCATCCCGTGAGTCACTCCTAGCTCCCATTTTTTCTTTTATTAGGGTGTTTATCATTATGCTTTTATGGATTATTCATTTGTATATGTTTAAGCATATGTTTGAGTTGCATCTTTATTGTTATTTGTCATATTGTTGCAGTGTTGGTTCCTCTGTCTCTTGATGGGTGGGATGTTACTATGAGGTAAAAGGCCTAATACCCAGGCCAAACGGAAACAATAGGAACACTAGGAATAGAGTGGAACATGAACGGCTAGTTGACTTAGGTTTCACTATGCCGCCATGTCGTCCACACTCAGATGAGGTACAAATGAGGGGCTATCATTTTCACGTAGGTGATATGGCGATAGTTTTTCAGGAGTACCCTCGATTCTGAGTTACCATTGACCTTACCATGACCTAGTCTGTACCCGTGAGTGGGGAGGGAATGATCTTTACAGGTACAGATGGTGACTATACATGTTCCGTTGGTGACTCTGTTTATACTGGTGACTTTGATCCTCAGTATTCTGATTTGGTCCGGACCTTTTATCTTATTACATATGACAGTGGTTTTGTTATCAGTTCAACAACTATCTAGCATTGCAGAAACTTCGATCTTATGATTATTACACTTTCATCATGGCATATTTATTTTATAAAAGAAACTAAAAAAAAAGCAAAAAATATATAACTGCCTAACCTGCATTTGCATTTCATTTCCAGGATTATTCTGAGGTCTGTTGTCAGCATCAAGGATGGATAACAACATGAAGACAAGTTTAGAGCCTCTTAGAAACACTGTTGCTTATCAGTTCCCATGCTTTGGTGGCCGATTGCGAGAGTTGGGAGCTCTTGTGAAAGGACCAAATGAAAAAGTTTTCAGAGGACAATATGGAAACCTATTGTCGTTGGTGAATGATGATTTTGAGGAGTGGGCCGTGAGAACTCTTCTTCAGTTCTATGATCCGCAGCTACGCTGTTTTACTTTCTGGGACTATCAATTGGCACCAACTCTTGAAGAGTATGCGCATATTATGGATGTCAGGGTGACCAACAGTATTCCCTTTGTTCAAGCACCAGGGATTCCAGACTATATGGCGATCGCCATAGCTCTTTATTTAACTCATGGTGAAGTTAAAAGTAATTGGATTAACAAAAGTGACACAAGCGGTCTCCCTCTAAATAACTTGATATCAAATGCTAAAGGTTTTGCAAAGGACATGAATTGGACAGCGTTTAATGCACTGCTGGTAGCAATGATTTATGGTTTGGTCCTCTTCCCAGTATCTGAGAAGTTAGTGCATCTATCTGCATTGTATGTCTTCATGAACGGTAACCCCGTACCAAATCTACTCGCCGACACTTATTACATCATCCATTCTCGACATGGAAAGAAAGGGTAAGTCATGTGTTTCATGATCGTGCTTTATAAATGGTTGATGATGCATATGCCTATAAAAGGGCCTTTTGTTCATGCTGCCGATTCATCTTTATGGTCTCAGCGTATCATGGGACTTACTTCGTATGATATTGTTTAGCAAAGTGTGATAGGTTTAAAAGAGATCATTATAGGGTATGGAGAATTGCCTAATGTCCCGCTTATGGGGACAAGGGGGTGCATTAATTATAACCCTATCCTGGTGCGCCGTCAATTAGGATTCGTGATATTAGATAGACCCAATGAGCGGGAGGTGATGGATACCGTTTATTTCGGTAAAAGGAGAAGATGAAGTGTTGCTTGAAAAGGTGAAGATAGCATTGGGACATATTCGCCATAAAGGAAAACTTTCTTTCAGCCAGAATGGAAGTGTAGCCTATGATACTTATACGAGCTGGATTCAGGATCATGTGAAGGAAGTGTGATTACCTTATAAAAAGGGGAGGTTGCTATATCCTCAACCTGATTTTGACCCATTAGTGGATGTTCAGGTGGACAATTCTTTATTCCATATTGATTTTTCTCCCATGCAGCTGGTCCTAGAAATATTAGAGTTTGTGCCTGTAACGTGTTTTAAGAATGTCAAGGCCGAAAACCTCAAACTCCAAGCTAGGCAGGAATAAATGAATGTGGATATGTCATTTGCCATGCAGGACAAGAAGAAGCTCATGAAAGAGGTTAAGCTGAAGAACCAGTTGCTAGAAAAACATGGTTTACTTGAGCGGTTGAAAAGACCTAGGGTCGAGGGTTCTGATACTACCACCGACAGGTTGAAGAGCTACAGGCTAAGCATCAAGAGATAGAAAAACTTCGATTGGCTAAAAAGGAATTGGAAGCTAAGCATTGTGAGGAGGTTAAGATGTTGAAGAAAAAGTTAAGAGAGAAGGATGTTCGCTTGACTCAAGTTACGAAAGAGTTGACAACAATCAAAGCCCAGGTAGCAAATAAAGACAAGGTTCCAGCAGAAGAGGCCGAAGTGGGAAACATAGATTCTGAGGATTGGGAACTCAAGTATCATTGTTTGTTGGCGCTAGTGAAGAAGAGGGGCTTTGTGACCGGAGACCCTTTTTCTGGAAATGATTAGCTGGATAGTTGAGCTTAAAGAGAATTCTTTTTACTGCACTTATCTTTTATGCTTGTTTTGATCGACAAGGTCACCGCCAGTCTTGTTGGACGGGGCCTCTTTAATAATTGACTCTATTTGTACTAAATCACCACCATATGGATGTTTGTTCGATTATATGATATAAGCAGTTCTACTTTGATATCTTGCCTTTGTTTTATTTTATCTTGTTATTTATCCTATTGCTTATCGATGCTTGATGAAAAACCAAAGGATTCTCCTGGAAATGATAAGACACTTCTTGCATAACCATTCATCCATGCATACCATATCATGACAGGCGGGTCACGACAGGTTTTCTTGTCTTTGATTCGGGTTTCTTTACAGAGATTTCTACCGCAAATTTTCATCGTTATAATACTCGAAGCACTTTCAAGAGGCAGATGGAAAATCTCAAACAAGAGAATCGCGAACTGCACAAAGAGGTCACCGCTTTAAGAACCAGAATAGCGAACTTGACTGCTTTGGTAGAGTCGTTGGTGGCTACTCAGAATCAGCCACCACCACCTCCACCTCCTTAGGCTACGCAACCACAACAAGCAATAGTTGTCTCTGAAATTACGACAGCTCCCATCTCAGTTGTTCCAAATACTATTGCTGCTCAGCATCGCATGCCTCCTGGATATCCATGGGGAATGCCTGAAAGTTACACGCCAGAAGGATATAACCCTACTCCTCAAATTGCTCAATCTACTCAACAAGTTATGGCTTTTGCCCCTCCCGTGGTACATGTTGCTCCTGTTGTCAGCAATGGGATCCGTCATGTCGTGCCTCCAGTAATGAATGTTGTCCCTGTTGTTAATGATGTGGTTCACCATCCTACTCCGCCTCCAAGCAAAAGAATTAGATTCTATGATAGAATGGATGACTTCCAAGATCAGTTTAATGAGATATGAAAGGAAATGAAAGCCATTCAGGGAAAAGAACTGTTCGGACAGAATGTGAGCAATCTATGCCTAGTTCCAAATGTAAAAGTACCTGCGAAATTCAAAGTGTCAGAGTTTGAGAAATATAAGGGAAATACTTGCCCCCGTGCTCATCTGATAATATATGTGAGAAGGATGTCCACTCACACTGACGATCAACGTTTGTTGATCCACTTCTTTCAAGATAGCCTGACTGGTGCTGCACTAAAGTGGTACATAAGCTTGGATAATGCTAATATTCATACCTTCAATGACCTAGGAGAGGCGTTTGTCAAATAGTACAAGTATAATATGGACATGGCGCCTGACCGCGATCAACTCAGGGCTATGGTCCAGAAAGATAAGGAGTCGTTTAAGGAACACGCATAAAGGTGGCGTGAAGTGGCCGCCCAGGTAATCCCCCCAATGGAAGAGAAGGAAATGACGAAGATCTTTTTAAAGACTCTGGGTTCCTTCTACTACGAAAGAATGGTAGCGAGTGCACCGAGTGACTTCAACGAAATGGTGGGTATGGGTGTTCGCTTAGAGGAAGCCGTAAGAGAAGGTCGTTTGACGAGAGATGAAAGTTCTAGTGGTGCAAAGAAATCGTCATATGTATTTTCTAGAAATAAATAAGGAGATGCAAATGTCGTTGTTTAAGAAAGAAGAGCTAAACCGCCTAGAAGGCGTCAAGCACATCTACAACAGGTTGCTTCGGTCACTCTGGTTGTTAACGTGGCTCCGACTGTTGTTGTGTATCAAAGAACACCTCAACAAGGAAATCAAGGGCAAGGTCATCAGAGGAAAATGAGCTTTGATCCAATTCCAATGACATACACAGAGTTGTATCCTTCTTTGTTGAAGAAGAATTTGGTTCAAACTCGAGCTCGACCAGTTGTTCCTGAAAAACTGCCAAGAGGATATAAGGCTGACGCTTCATGTGCCTTTCATCAGGATGCTCCTGGGCACGATTTAGAAGATTGCTTTGCTTTGAAGGTCTAAGTTCAGAGGTTCGTCCAAAGAGGTATCTTGTCGTTTAAGGACATTGGCCCTAATGTTCAAAACAATTCGTTAGCAGGGCATGAATGAATCTCTGTTGTTGGTAGTTCCAAAGTTTTGGAAATGTTACCTCCAACACAAATCCAGATAAGAGAGTCATCTTAGTTTTTTTTATCATTTTTACTGCTTTCTCATTTATGTTTTTTTCTTGTTTATCATTGCATTGTTTGCATGTAAGAACTTGTTTACATTTGAATGTTTAATCTTAACACAATGAGTATGTTTGTCTTGAAGAAATTCATTCATTTCACTCGTATTTGTTTTCAATTTTAAATTGCTTTATGGTACCAACTTGTTAACCATTCTCTCGCCTAGGAAGAGATTGGGAGGAGGATGATGATATTAAAACACAAATTTTCTGGTTGTATGCTTTTGTATAAAACCCTGTTGACAATGTACAAACAGTGTTTCAAATCCTCAAACACCGGAGATATAAGGGAGTGAAACCTTTGTTAACCCATTTGAGCCTTGAAGTAGGAGTTTATTTTTCTATTCATAAAAAACCCTCATTTTTAACCCGGGGTAGGGTAGTGTTCAGTTAATCTGATTGAGTATTCAAATCTCATCAAGAGTGCGCATCTAAGGATACAATAATGGTTATCCTTTAAGAGGTTGAGGGAATTCAAAACCGTAGTGTTTGATCTCCGCATATCAGTAGTGTGCATCAAAAGAATATGTTATCCCAATGGATATCTCTCGCATATCAGAAGATCAATAGATGACGATACAATAATGGTTACCCTTCATCTACTCAGAAATAGGGCAGTCAAAATTCTTCCAACTAGTCGCAAATGACTCAAAGTCACGCGACATGTTCAAAAAGAAAAAGAAAAAGATAATATGAATTAAAAAAATGATGATGAAAAAGAAAGAGACAAAAAGCCCCGCTAAGTCGAAACTTGAAAAAATAAGTCGCTTAGGTAAAAGTCAGGGCATCCCGTTGCACTTGAGAGTCAAAGTCAAAAGGAATTTGTCCAGAAAGCAAGGAAGAAATGGAAAGCCTGAAATGCGATAAAGGATTACATTGTGAAATCCTCAGCAAAGAATATAGTCGCATGACAATAAACCCAAAAGAAGCAGGAATGAGTAACTTGCATGTCCAAAGAAAACCTTGTTTGATTCCTCAACCATCTCGAAATTTCTTTTGAGAGATGAATGTTTGTGTCAGGTTAACTGAACTTAGGACTGAAGAACATCACGAAGGGGGTAGGCACCAAATATTTTTGAGCCTTAAATCTTTTTTTTCTAAAACTGTGAACTAGGCCACCTTACAACCCTCAAAAGTCCTAATTGAAACATGGTTTATTTCGAAAGCATACTCCAATGAAATAGTGTTTCCTGACTCCCATTAATTTTGATAAATTATTGTGATTGGTATCATATGATTTTGTCATCTTTCATACAAAAAATCCATGTCGCATCCTGGCTAGTGATTCGTTCACAAGGTTTTGCGACATCTTTTCAAATAAAATCTTCAAGACTTACATAATTGTTGCATTAGAATTTTCATTCTTAGAATAAACATTTTTCTGATTGTAAAACAACTGATTGATATCACGAAAGTTTACATTTGAGTATCAGCAAAAGGCATGTTGCCGAGAAGAGTTATGGAGTAAAAAGGATGTAACATTCAGCCAATCTAGGGCAGTTACGTCAAGATTCAACAAATCTCTATAAGCCATTTATTCAGAAAGGTTATCTTAAAAGCATGCAGCCAAAGGCAGGTTATGAAAGTTACCTTGATCAGCACGGTAAGCTTAGGACACTAGATTGGTTTCCAAGGGCATATCCAGATTTCATCAGGATAGTTACTATGTCTACCCCAAGCCGAGAATCTTCCTCAAGCAAGATTGTTTCTTGTGACCTATTCTGTAGACGTGTGTTTGGATTCCTCTAACAATTGTTAATCAATTAAAGGGTTTTCTACAGGATGTGTTATGGTGTTGGGTCTTTAATCCCATTTTTCTAGTCTTGTTGCAGACTTCTCCAACTGAGTGTGATTCTTTCCCCAGCCAGGTGGTGATCAAACGGAGATAAAAAAGAGCTATGAAGCCTTTGCTCATTTGATGGATTTCTTTCTCCCTTTATATTGATATGGAATCTCTTGTAGAGTATTGCTCCCTCCAGTTACGACATTATTATTGTTATGTGCTCCCTAAGTAGCTAGACAAGGGAAATATCTTTTCTAAGAAGTGTTGAAATGGTTATCAAATCTTTGGGTTTTTCTCTCACCAAGTGTTAAGTTTTGATTTAAAATCCCCATAATTTTGACCTCTTGCTATAACGTGAACTTATGGATTCCCCGGGAAGGTTTTCTCAGGTCGTTTTCGCTGGTATGCACGTGATTTTTGTATATTGAAGATGATACCAATTGGCGTAAGGTGTGGTATTGGGTTTGTGATACCATTGTCCCCAGTCAAGTCTTGGTTCATTTTTATTTTGGGTTTGCATGGTCTGAGGCCTCTATCCCAGATTCCCCAGCGGAGTCTTCCCTTATATGACAAAAGGTCTTGTTCCCTTGGTGCTGAGATAGAATTATTTGCAAAATGTCGCTCTTTCTGCGGTATTGGCATTATTGTTGGTATTTACTTCCCAGGAAACTAAACCAGGGCAGTATATTTTCTAAGAAGTGTTGAGACGGTTATGAACTCTTTGGGTTTTCACCCGCCAAGTGTTGGGTTTGATTTAAAATTCCCATGGGTTTGACCTCTTTCTTTGATGTTGACTTCTCGATTCCCCGGGAAGGCTATCCCAAGGCATCTTTTTATTTGAAGAGGTTTGTATGATATGAAAACTCAATCTGAGATTATGCAGTGAAGACTTCGCTATTTGATAAAATTCCTTTATCCTCGTGCATGCTGAGTTGGACTCATTTACGAAGCATCTCCCTCTCGGCAGTACTTGCATTTCCTTTGATTGCCCGATAATCAGGCAAGGGAAGTGTTTTATTTAAGAAGTGATGAATTGGTTATCAATTTTTTGGGTTTTCACTCTCCAAGTGTTGGGTTTGATTTAAAATCCCCATAAGATTGATTCCTTGCTATAATATTTGACTTCTTAACTCTTTAAGTTGTTGTCCCCATGAGATTTCATACTTTTTCCCCAGAGAAGTTGGTGCAATACTTACTCTCAATGTTGAACGTATTTCTGGTTTCCCCAGTGAAGAACGTATCTTGGTTTCCCCTCTTCAATGTGATGTTAGCCCCCCCAATGAAGTCAACACGAGGTCCCTAATTGATATCTCGATGATGAGCCACTATCTCCTATAGTGAAGTTTGTATGATATTTCTCCATTGAAGTCAGCTTGAATTCCTCAGTGGATGTTTTGATAATTTGGTTTCCATCTGCCTTATTTTAAATCAGTTTTGCAATCCCTAGTAGAAGTACAGACCGTGAAACATTTGTTTTCCCCGTTGAAGTCTATGTGTTGTTCTCCGGTGAAGCCTGGAGAAGGATGTTATATCCTTGTATCTGTACTGTTTTGTCACTATGATTTGATTACTTCCTGATTATGTTACTTCCCAGTGAAGTTAAGCCGCAAAATAGGATTTTGTTTCCTCAGTTGGTGCTTATTTTCTTATGGAATGTTCATCTTGGATGTGATTTAGCCGAGTGTTGACTATACCCGAGTTGGTTTTGCCTGGTTACTCCCAATGTTATATGTTTGTGTTATTAGCATATACATAATAACACTCATACATTCATACATACATCATACATAGTTGAATTTAACAAATCATTGCTCATTCACGTTCATTAATATTTTGTTGACATATTACCCTGTTTTGCAGAGTCGGGTTGTCCTCTTTCCAATAGAGTTTCAACCTTAAGCAGAAAGTGTATATTCTTTCAATTTCCCCACTGAGTTGTCCCTCGTGGAAGATTTTTGCTTTAGCCTTTCTGTACATCTCTTTGTCTGGATGATTTGGGTTTCCCTCTTGAGTTTATTTCTCAAAGGATGTATTTTGGTTGACTAATTCATTCTGGTTTATTTCTGGTTTGAATCTTTGGTTCCTAACAATATTATTACTTTGGATTTCTACATGCTCCGGGCCTTGGTTTGATAATGCGCATTTATTTTGCATAAGAAGATTTTATCTCCTCAGCAGGAATACGTTGGCATGTCCCCAGGAAGTTGTATTTCATTCCCTAGGAAGTCATGATTCATTCACCAGGAAGTCATGATTCATTCACCAGGAAGTCATGATGCTTTCCCCAGGAAGTTGTGATTCATTCCCCAGGAAGTCATATTGCTTTCCCCAGAAAGTCATTTTTACAATCCTTCCTATAACAGTAAGTAGTAGGTCTCTTTATTTGAGCAACTTGTACTTCCCCATAAAAGTCGACGTTACTTTTTTCCTATCTTCTCTATGAGTGGATAGTTTGCAGTTCATTGTCAAATTACTCCAGTGGATGGCAAGTCTTTCAATATCGTAGAGATAAATCATTGAGAAATCTTTATAAGTGGTAGTCTCTTTATTTGAGACAGCTTATATATTACCCTTTCCAGGCGGAATGCCTTGGTTAAAGAATAAGTTAAGATCCGTTCTTGGTGAAAATCCATGATTTTGGGAAACTTGTTATTATTAATCCTTCCTCTCTACCTTCGACTATTAAGTTGGTAGTTTACCTTTATCTGTGAGTCAGTTTCTTTTTGATCTTCTACCTTCAACTATTGAGTTGGTAGTTTACCGTCATCTGTGAGCCGGTATCTTATTACATTTCTACCTTCGACTATTGAGTTGGTAGTTTACCGTCATCTGTGATTCGGTAACTTTTTGATCTTCTACCTTCGACTATTGAGTTGGTAGTTTACCGTCATCTGTGATTCGGTATCTCTTTATCTTCTACCTTCAACTATTGAGTTGGTAGTTTACCGTCATCTGTGAGTCGGTATCTCTTGATCTTCTACCTTCAACCATTGAGTTGGTAGTTTACCGCCATTTGTGAGTCGGTATCTCTTTATCTTTTACCTCCAACTATTGAGTTGGTAGTTTACCGTCATCTGTGAGTTGGTATCTTGATCTTCTACCTTTGACTATTGAGTTGGTAGTTTACCGTCATCTGTGAGTCGGTATCTCTTGATCTTCTACCTTCAACCATGGAGTTGGTAGTTTACCGCCATCTGTGAGTCGGTATCTCTTTATCTTCTACCTCCAACTATTGAGTTGGTAGTTTACCGTCATCTGTGAGTTGGTATCTTGATCTTCTACCTTCGACTATTGAGTTGGTAGTTTACCGTCATCTGTGATTCGGTATCTTTTTGATCTTCTACCTTCGACTATTGAGTTGGTAGTTTACCGTCATCTGTGAGTTGGTTTATTTTTTATCTTCTACCTTCAACTACTGAGTTGGTAGTTTACCGTCATCTGTGATTCAGTATCTTGATCTTCTACCTTCGACTATTGAGTTGGTAGTTTACCGTCATCTATGATTCAGTATCTTTTTAATCTTCTACCTTCGACTATTGAGTTGGTAGTTTACCGTCATCTATGAGTCAGTTTCTTTTTTATCTTCTACCTTCAACTATTGAGTTGGTAGTTTACTGTCATCTGTGAGTCAGTATCTTATTACGTTTCTACCTTCGACTATTGAGTTGGTAGTTCACAGTTATCTGTTGATCGTTGTTACCCACTGCCTTTTTCCTCATTTATTGAGTTGATTCTACCTTATCTCTTCTTTGGGTTTTACCCTAATAGAGTCAGATTTTTGCTCACCAGTGATTTATTTTCCTGGTTGGGTTTCTTTTCGATTTCTGTTCCCTTTTCTACATCCCCAGTGGTGTCTTGCGTCTCTTTAGATTTGTCTATCGGCATCCATAATCATAAGCATCGCATGGTATCTTAGGGAAAAAAATAGGACTTGTTTTATATTTAAGTATCTTCAATCACTTCGAAACGAATATTTTAATCTTCGTATCTCCCGATAGAAGACACTTAAATAAGGGCAGTTGTTGTACCCTAATTTTTCCCCTAAGATCCCTCATCATACTTCATATATTTCGCACATAGCATCGGTCTCATGGTTATAAGATCGAAGAGCTTTGGCATTAGGGTTTTTCTCTCTGAATGGAGGTGGGTCGCTTCAAATGAAAAGTGACTAGAATCTCCAGATTTAATTGATATTTAGGTACATAACCTTCATTAGGTCATCTGATGCATCATGCATCATTAATCAATAGTTTGGCTTGAGATCAAGGATTTCGAGGAATTAGGTTTGTTGAATGGCTTTAAGGCTCTTATCTTTGCACAAGCTTGTCTCGGTTGATTTCTCCATCAATCATTCGTTCAAATTAGGATTTTATTTCTTGGACTTCTTTATCATCAAATTACAGGGATATTCCCTCTTCTCAGCATCAGGTTGTAATCTTTCTTCAATGCTTAAGAATTAGGGTTTTCTTCTGTTATTCTTCAATTGGGGATCATTGGATTAGGGCTTGATCTTGTGGTTATCTTGGGTTTCTCCTTCTTCAACATTGTGGACTTGTTTTGAACGATACAATTTTTGGTTCTCATCAAATATTTGTTACTTCAATTGCAAGTTAACTTGGACTATTGAGAGAAATGACTAGTGATCTGGATTCGTTAAGACTTTTAATCGTGCTCAGAGTTAATATTGATTCAAGGGCTTATTAAGTTCATGACTTTGTTAACGGTTGATTCAAGATAGGGTCAGGAGCTTATTTAGCTCATTTTATCAAATAAAAGTTGGTCGCTTCAAATGCAAGATGACTAGAATTTATGGATTCAATTGAGATTAAGGTTCATTGACCAAGCATGCCATTTGAAGTCAACCGAGTTTCGACTTATCATGAACGCTCGAGTTACATTAAGGATCGATTTAAGATGAACATGGAATAGAAGTTTTTAATGTGATTCAAAGATAAGTCATTTAACTTGCTTGAAGAACAAGATATATGCGAGAGATGTTACAGGACTTGTGGATAATTTTCCTGGTTTTCTTATACTCATAATATAAGTGATTCATCATTTGGCTTTGTTTAGAATTTGGATTATCTTTGAGATATAAAAAGAAGATTTTAAACTTAAGATTAAAGAAGGGATCGCGATTCATTCAAGGTACATTTTGAGAGATGTAAGCATAAGAGAATAAATTCAAATACTCTTTTCTTGATTCAACCATGGCTATTACAAAATCAAGAACTAGAACATATACATTTTCAACCATTCAAAATTACATAAAGTGACAATTTCAATCCAACTTATGAATATATTACATCAAAGTCCCTAAACCAAAATTCAATTACATAAAAAAAAACCACACTTTCCCTTCACTCTCTCCAAGAATCGTGATGCTCAGGCCTTGCTTCCTCTGAAGATTAAGCAAATCAACGATGCTTATAAAGCAAGTGATGATAAAACCAATATGACTATTGATGGGTGTGCAGCAAAGTTGGACAAATCGCTGATGTTAAATTTGTACTTGATGATGGTACTGGAATGATTGAGTGTACTAAATGGCTTCAAGAACCTGAAGATTCAATTCAAGTGGAGAGTATTGATTGCATATATGTTCATCTATATAATTTGAAGTTTCGGGCTAGCAATCCCACTCAGCAACATGTTCCTAATTCCACACAAATCACTTCCACGAGAGGTCATCAATTTTAAGTTGTATCAGCAAATCAATTCTCAGGTCAAAATAATAATGGTCAGAAGTGTGTTGAACAATTGGTGTTAGATTTCTTGCTTCTTCCCCAAAACAGCGAAATGACTGAGGGAACCCCCAGTGATGTTATTAGAGAACATCCTGGAATTCCCCTGGATAGACTTAAGCTGGCTATTGAAAATCTTACGTATGAAGGTCAGATATATGAAGGTGTAACTGATAGATATAAGTCAGCTATCGATGGTTGACATCTTAGTGGTGGAGAATGAGCAGAACAAACTGAATGAAGAATGGGTAGATTTTGTCCCTACGGATGAAAATGTTGACGCCACAATCTCTGATACAACTTGCGGTTTGGAAAATTATGAAACTGCCTTGAATAAGTTAGAAGGATCTGAAGTTCAAATTGTATCTCATCATCAGGAGACTGAGTTTGATGCCTTTCCTTCTATTCAGCAAGTTAACCATCCGATTACAGATACGACTGTGATTATATATGATATCTCAGAGCCAAGGGAGTTACCAAAGGAGAATATTGTTGCTCCTGTTGAAAAATCCGACTCACTCCGTAATATTGATCTGAAGTCCAATATGATTGAAAGTGATGATTAAAAAGACCAGCACAGTTGCAAATCTTGTAGTATCTATTCCAGGCAGCCATTATTCCTGCAACCGTTATTCCTGAAGCCTCTAACTCTGATACTGCTAAATCTGATGCCGCTAATCCTACAGCCGCGATTCCTGAAGCCAGTGTTCCCTCATTGTATGAACCTGCTCCAACTGACAGCATGCATCATGAAGAAATTCCAGGTTGGTCTCTTCCTGAGGTGGACAAGATGGCCATTGATACAATACAGCTCGCACGATGAATGGAAGAGGATGATGAAGATTACGACGAGGAGGATGAGTGAATTGTAGCGTTTTGGAGAAGTATTATTAAAAACCGATCCTGTAAAATCACGTCAAAAAGCAGTTAATTCAACAACCCTCTAACAGAATCCAACCACCTGAACAAAATTCCCTAACTGCCCTAACTGTTAATAGAACTTTAAACCAACCTATAACCAACTGTAACAAACTTCCAACAAATTCCTAACAGATTCTAAGAGCAATAACAGAAAGAGAGGGAGGGATTCACATTCATCATTCAACTCTACAGGATAGATTAAAAACAATATCTGACCAATTGATATTGAGGCTCGAATTCTATGGAAGAATCTTAGTCTTTTCCCGGCTCTGATATGATTCTCCCCTACCTAATAATCCTTCTTCCTTCTCTACAACAACCACATCGCACACCTTCAAACACCTTCTCCATCCTTCGATTCTTTATAACTACTTCACAATCATCTCTATCGCTTCTGGGAACCTCACACTGTATCTCTATACCATTCTTCATCTCATCATTCTCTCACAAACTTTCTCCATTTTCACCTTCATTCTTCCCTTAATAACCCTCACTATACGCTCACTCCCAAGGCCATTGAAGCTCATCCTCATAGCTTCAACACGCCTGAGCTAAACCACCATCTTATGAAACCAAATCGCACTGCCTCAATAACAACCTTCAAGATTCTCTCCAATACACTTACGCTTAACACACAACAACGATTATTCAACGAGATGCAGAAACGCACACAGAAGAAATACAAGAAGTAGAAGAAGAAGTGGAGAAGAGGACGAGAAGAGGAAGAAGAGTATAGCTTACCGGTGGTTCGAAGCATTCGTCGGAATTTGCAATCTGCTCCGTCGTAAGGTATCTGTTTGTTTGGCCTTTTTTTTTGCTTTTTCTTGATATCAAACAGTAGAGTAAGACTTCATTATTAGTTCCCCTATAGTCTCGAACCAAAATCCTTCACTATCTGAATTTAATTTCACTTTTAGCTATCCTAGGGTTTCGAATTTTCGTTTGGAATTAGGAGAGTTAAGACGAAATTGATGGAAAACGAAGGTAGATTTAGACTCGAGGTTAGATTCCATATATGATTAGTGTTTAGAATTTCTTGATTCAAGGAGGTTTGGTCATTGATTGGTAGTGATACAACGACGATTTTTTCCGAGCAAGAACGAAAGAGAGAGATGAGAATGGAGGGTGAATTGAATGGTTGTATAACCTAATATGATCTAAATGACGCTGTCTCTCTCTATTATTTCTTTGTTTTTTGTTTTATTCATTTTGTTGTTTTCATAATAATAACAAAAAGTGATGATAAGAAACTAGTGAACTGAGCATTAAATCTGTTGGGCCTTAGTCCAATGTGTGTGTTTTTGTAACAATTAACATACCCGATTTTACAAAAAAAAGCTCTTCTTGGATCTTAATGCTCGGGCCAGGAATTTTGAGTAGTTTACTTCATCACCCCTGTTCACTGGTTGGCACCCCGTAGGCTTATTCTATTTGCAATTTCTTTTAAATTTTTTGTAAATTGTTAGATTTGTTTTTGAACTTTTTCCACATGATAAAAATTGCAAAAATCAAATACAAAACTGTTAGATCTCTATTATTTGATCTTGGAAATTAAATCACGATTATCTGATTACTTGAGATTTTGTAATTTACCTTTGCTTGTTGAGTTGAGTCTTATGCAGGTTCACTTTTTGATATGCGGATGTGTTTTGGATTTCGATTGTGATTTATTTTCACATCAACAAAGTTTCGACACCTATTCCAAATATTTTACCTTTGACTATTTGTTTGTTGATCCCAGCTCGCGCGAAGTATCTTGAATTTCTTTACTTCGGTTGCATTTTTTGCGGACGTTATTGTTCGTTTGGTATTACACTGTTCCCGAGTTATATTTCCGCATTTATCGCTTTTCTAGATATCATGAGAAGTAGGAAATAAAGAGCGTGCGCTCGAAGTCTCTATTTAAAGACTTATAGCAGGCATTCCACACTTCATTTCTGTTATGTGTTGTGCTTGTGTTTGTTTACTTTCTTGTTGGTCGATGAGTCACTCAATCTAGAAATTGAGATCATGACTTCGCTCTCAGTGCATGCTCCTTATAGGATTTTATCACTTTCCTTTATTTCTTGTTGATCGATGAGTCACTCAATTTAGAAATTGAGATCACGATTTCGCTCTCATTGCATGTTCTCTATAGGATAGTTTTACTTTATTTGGCATGCTAACTTAGATAGGATCTCTCTAGGTATGCTCTCTTGATCTTATTGGCTTGTTTGCTTTATCCCTGTACATACCATGTTCCCTTAGGATGTGCTTGCTCTGTTTGAACGCAAGTTAGACCCTAGGTTGCAAACCATGCATGCTAACAGTAGGTAGAAACTTCCCCTTCTATCCTTGACATAAGACTACCATTGTATGATAACATTAGGTTAGAGATAGGCTAGTCTCCCTTAGACTCTTGTCTTTCCTATTTTTCATCCTTGCATCTAAAACAAAAAACTTCTTTCCTTAGCAAATCAAAAACATGCTAATCATACTTAAACCCTTTTTCAAGGTAACAAAAATACAAACCAATTCAAACAATTTTGTGCTTTCAAGCACCTTTTCTCTAAAACCCTTTTCAAGTAAGGACATAATTAGTTTACTTTTGTGCCAATGCATAAGTCTCCAAAGGTCGAGCTGCGGCAGAAGGCGGAATTAACATTGTCCATAAAAAATACAAAACAAACAAAAATATATGAGTCGAACTATGGTAGCTCTGATTCCTCAAAAAGGATACCTAGGCATTAGGGTAGGGCCCAAGCGAGTACAACTTTATTTTCCCTACATTTTTTCTCCTTTCTTTGCATGCATTCTCTCTTAGTTTATAACCCTTAAGCATTAGATTGAATACACCCTTTGATTAGAATAACGAGAATGGATCCCGTAGTGTACTATAGACGTGTGGGGTGCTAATACCTCCCCCTCACGTAATCGACTCCCTTACCCAATCTCTTGGTCGCAAGACCTTGATTTTCCCCTTTAGGTTTTATTAGATGATTTTCCTTTCCCTTTCATATGGGATAAATAAATACTCTGTGGCGACTTAATTGATTTTACCGCTGCAGATTCATTCTGATACTCTTTCTAATACAGTTGGATGTAGACTCATTCCAATACATTTTTCAGATACAGTCGGGTGTAGACTCATTCTGATCCACTTTTGGATACAATCAAGCGTAGACTCATTCCAATACATTGTTCAGATATAGTCGGGCAAAGACTCATTTTGTTCCACTTTTAGATACAATCAGCCATATACTTATTCTAATACATTTTTCATATACAATTGGGCATTGTGATACGGTGGCAGAACCGACTGTTAATACTGGTTTGCGTTTTTTGTTCGCAAATGTCGCGGTAAGCAAGAGTCGTCACCAACTTTTATTTTATCCAATCAGGAAAAGGAAAAAGAACAGAAAAAACCTTTTTCGAGATGTTTCTGAGTACGGGGGTAGATTATAGAAAGGGAAGGTGTTAGCACCCTTTCTATCTGTGGTTTTCCACGGGCTCTTAGTTACTCGCTCATTTTTGAAAACTGCTTGTGTGTGATTGTTTTGAAAACTGCTTGTATTACTTTGTTTTAACCCTTGTTTCTGTCCTCAAGAGTGTTACGAAGTTGTTTTTGAAAACTTTGTTTGGAAAGTATTGGTGTGAAAAAGTTTTTGTTTGTTTGAGCAAGTACATAGGAACTAATCTACCTACTCGAAAAAGGTTTGTTCGTTTTCCTTTTAGACAATGCTATCCCATTATTGAGAAATAGGTAGCATCATTGTTGGAGTTTTTTAGGGACATTCGAAGGGACATGTATGATCACAAAAGCAATGTTAGGAAATGTTAGTAATCATCCTAAATCCTTAAAGATCTTTTTATGAGGAAACATCTGAATGGGTCATTTTAGATCTTTCGGGGCTAGAGGATAACCACTAACAAACCCTATACTTCATGATTGTTTACCGAAGGCAACCGGAGTGGAGTAAATCCTAGGAATGAGCATGTGCGAGTGTAATTTTCAGTTAGTTTATCTTTTCATATTTAGGGTTTTCTACTGTATTAATTTCAGTTTGTCTTTCCATACAATCCTATTAAGATCTAGGCAGTTTATAGTTTACGGAAATAAAAATACGGGAAAGTTAAAAGTCCTAGCTATTACAAGGCTTATGCAGATACATAATTATCTTGGACTAGAAATAAAGATGAGGAATTGAAACCCTAATTACTATTACAAACTCGGAGCAGTTACAATAATAATAAAAAGGAAACTAAAAATGTGCGCGGCGAATTAAATGCGAGAATAATTAGAAAACCTAAAAAAATCTAGTTGAAAAAGATTTAGGTTGGTTTTTGAGAAAAAAATAATTAGGTTATGTACAAATTAAACCCTAATTTCTAATTATTTTATATTATATAAAAAGGAATTAAATTGCCCTAATTTTAATTAAACTAATTAATTAAGGAAATAAAATATTTTTTATGAAAAAAATGATTTTTATGTTTTTTGTGATTTTTTGATTTAATGATAAAAACTGATTTTTATGTTATTTTTGTAAAAGAAAATAATTAATCAAATAATTAAAATAAAAAAAATAAAATAAAAAGAAAATAAATCGGGCCTGTATTGTTGAGCAATTCAGGGGGTGTAGTACTGAATTTGTTAGGCCCATTCCTTGCTTAGCCCAATCAACGCGCCTGATTCAGTGTGATACTCTTTATGATGGTTCATGGTATGACTTGAGCGTTGGCTGTTGGATTTGGATTGATGATGAATCAAACGGCTGGATGGTTGTAGCATATGGTAGATGCCTGGAAGCATGGAGCATGGAACCTGTGTGTAAATGTTAAGAAAATAGAGAAAATGCTGGGACCTGGGATCGAACCCAGGTCCTCCCACTTACACATACGCGCGCTTAACCAACAGGGCTGCAAGGCTTAATTGTTAATGTAATAACAACAATACATAATATATAAAATAATGTGAATGACTCCAGTAAGCACGCGAAATTCAAATAAGCCAATGGTGGTCAGCCAAGTTATTGTCTCTTTCCTCAGGACTGTCGTTTTTGACATCAACTCTTTACCTACGGTCAAATTCTTCGCCGTGTGCTATAGTGATGGTATTTTCCTGTAGATATAAACCTGCGAATCTTTAGAACAAAATTTAAGCAATATAAATTCCATTCAAAGGCATAAATCAAATGTATTTCCTCCCCTAGACATGAATAGGCCCTTAATTTGGCCCAATTTTGGCTCTAGCTAGGGTTCCCCAATTTGGAGCTCACGAACCTTAACTATGGCAAATAACCATTCCTGCATCAAAACTTAAATCCAGACTATCAAAAAGATTCCCAGCATGATCATGAACATGTATATGCAAGCAAATTGGATTAAAAGCACGTAAAACCCAAGGAACAAGTTTGAGTTTAGAAGGTGCAAACCGTGAGGATTATATGATGATTCCCGGAGTTTTGAGGCGTGCAACTGGTCCGGTTAGCTTCAAGAGATATCCAAGAATGGATTTGTGGCTTTGAATTGCATTGAATCGTCCTCTAAGCTTGAAATCGATCCACACTTTTTTGCCAAAAATTCATTTTGTGTTTGATGTTTTTCACGACTTCAACCCCCTTTCTTGCCTTGGTTGCGCATTGTATTTGTACTAGAGCATATTAGGTCAATAAAAACACTTTGTATCTTTGAAAATCATGGAGATTTGATTTGATTTTGCTCCTTGTATGATATCTTTCCAAAATAGCCTAATCATGCCAATTTTGCTTCAATCATCCCTTGCCCGATTTGATATGATATGCCAGCCTAATTGGATTTGATTCCTACAAAAAATCAGATCAAAAATCAATCTTTTTATATTTTTTGCAATTTATTTGATTTAATTTAACTCTTAAATAATAAAAAATCAAAATAAATAAATAAATAAAGTAAAAAATGTGTGGATGCTGATTTGGGTCGTGGACCATGTCTCTAACAAGTTGCAATCATGAGAAGCTAGGCCCATTTGACAATAAAATGTATTTTTGAGCACATTTGACTTTTGGCAATTTTACAAAAATGGTCAACTTTGACAAGGCATATCTCCTCCAATTTTAACCCTAGAGAGGGGTTATTGGACTTTTTAGAATGCTTAGGATGTCCCCTAAACAACCCTTTTGGTTTCATATCAATTGGGTCTTCCATGTTCATGTAAGAAGCTTTGACCCAAAAGGTGTTTTTGTTGACTTTTCAAAAGGACCTGTAATGTAGAAATTCATATCTTTTGATGAGTACATATTTTGAACTTGGGGGATGAAGATGAGTTGTAAGTAATTCCATCCTATTCAAAATGAGCCTTGGATGGAAAATTTCTGATAAAGTATGAAGAAGTTATGTCTGGTCAAAGTTTGGTTGACTTTTCCTATGAAACCCTAATTTAGCAACTTTTGGGTTTTGATGAATTTGGGGGCATTCCTTGAGGAATCATGATCAACCCTTGATCAAATGATGGATATCTCTTCAAAATGTTAATTTTGACCAAAAATCTTGAAGTTTGACTGTATGTGGGCCACAATTGACTTTTGACCTAGTATAGTTTATTTTCAGGCATCTGGGCAATTGACTGAGCAAACTTCTTGTGCAAGGCATGAAACTTGACATGGATGATCTTGAGAACATATTGGGACCATGGAAATAATTTGGGATCCTTGGACTTCAACCATCTTGATGAGGAGTGAACCCCTAGTTTGAAGCTTGTTGCCTTAGGAGGAGGATTTGTCTGGTCAATCCTTAGTCATCCTTGAACAATTGAGGACCTCTAGAGGCATGTCTTGATTGAAATAAGAGGGAAAATTTTGGGGTACAACAGCTTCCCCTGTTCAATCTTCTTAAACCTGAGGATGTAGATTGGTTGTCTGCCTTTCGTAATCTGAAGGTGGAAGATGATTGAACACTAGAGTGCCCAGAAATTTGCACTCGTTTGAGATGGTGTTGGACTGTGTAGGTAGTATCAGGAATGGACTTACAGATGCCATTTGGAGGAGATAACAGAAGGTTACCGGAGATGGGCTTAAAGATTCCATCCAGAAGATATGACGGAGAATCGTCAGAGATGGGCTTAAAGATGCCATCTAGAGGATGTTGATTTCCCTAGATATTCCTTTGATGAGAATTCCTGTTCCTGTTGTTGAGGAGGAATATGATGAGGAATGTTGGTCTCTGTCTTGGGAGAAATGGAATTTTAGGAACTTCAGTTATCCGTTACTCTACTGGGGAATCATCTCTTAGTCGAGGAGACAAAAATGAACTGCTATTTGGTCGTGCTCCAGGTCTTACAGTGATTTGCTAAGGATAATAAGACTGACTGCTATCTGGTCGTGTTCCAGGTTTTACAGTGACTTACTGGGGAGATGAGATTAAACTTGCTATCTGGTCGTGCTCCAGGCTTTGCAATCTCAAAAACTGTTATTTGGTCGTGCTCCAGGCTTCAGAAGGAATTAAGTGGCTATCCAATCGTATTCGGGTTTCAACTTGAATTTAAGGCATACTAACATCTGGTCGTTTCCAGGCTTCAATAGTAATTGTCCGAGTAAACTGCTATCTGGTCAAATTCCAAGCTTCACAGTACCTCATACTGTTATTTGGTCGTGCTCCAGGTTTCACAGTGTCTCATGCCACTATCTGGTCGTGCTCCATACTTCACAACGTCTTATGTCGTTATCTGGTCGTGCTCCAGGCTTCAGTAATTTGGGGAAATTAAACTGTTACCCGGTCAGTTTCCGGGCTTCATAGCTTCTTTAACTGGAATAAAAATCTTAGTATCGATTTGACTGAACCAGGGAAAGGTCTCGAGCTGTCTTCAATCGGGAAAGAAATCTTAGCATCGATTTGACTGAACCGAGGTAAGGTCTCGGATTAACTTTGACTGGCATAGAAACCAGGAGAATCTTAGCGGCGATTCGGCTGACCCAGACGAAAGTCTTAGAACATCTTCAACTAGAATAGAAACCTTAGTGTCGGTTTGACTGAACCAAAGAAAATCTTGAAAAGTGTTGGAATATCTTCAACTGGAATAGAAACCTTGGTGTCGGTTTGACTGAACCAGAGAGAACTTGTGAGAACATGATTGCATATTTCCTTGAAAGGTAAAGAGTTAGTCGTATGTAATGTCATGATGTATGAAATGTATTAAGTAATGATGTTCTCAAAATAAATGAGATTGTGTTGTATAATATGCATGCACATGCCATGATGTATGGATATGCAATGCTATTGTGATATTCTCTAGCTGGGGAAAATAAATCTTGGACTGCTGCTAGAGAGTATAAGGAGTTGAGTTCTTCGTTTTTGCTAGGGATAGTGACCGAAGATGATTAGCTGGGGATTTACATCCATTGTGCTTGAGAACATTCTGCCGTAGGAGACTCTGTCTAAGGATAATCCTGCGGTGGAATGACTCTGTGGGGAAGAGAGATACTCTGTTGGAAGATCTGATGATTTGGAGAAATAAACTTAGCTGGGGATGAACTCCCATTGCTGGAGAGAAGAGCTCTGTTGGAGATTGAGCTTCCGCTGTCATAGAAATAAACTCTGCTCGAGAGATGGCTTTATAAACTGCTCATGGTTATAAAAATCGGCTGGGGAATGCAGATATCAGCTTTCTGAAGGAACCTACTGGGGAAGGAATTCCTGCTTGGGGATACAAAGGTCAGACCTTGGTTGTCTCGGCTTTATGGGGAATATAGGTATCATTGGCTTGTATGTGATAGTGACTTCGCTTCCATCTGTCTCTGCCCTTGTACCATGATGGACGGGGTAACTGTCGGTATTTAGGTTTTGTACCAGCTTCTTTGAGTTCTTAGTAACTGTCTTTCTGTTTTATATGCAGATATTTATGAACAGTAATCATATTCAAATGCATATATCAAGAATAAAACATTGGACTTTTTTTGCAAAATAAAACAGAAAACGGAAAAAGCAAACACAGAGTTTTATACTCAAAAGACGCTTTGTATTGATTTGAAATTTTCCTATAACAAGCGTTTTTTATAAGGAGGCTGACACTCTAGTAAGAGAATGTCGCCATAAAAATGGAAATTATTACAGAAATTGTGTACAAAAATAAAACAGCTATGTGTAGTGATCCCATTGGGTTTCAATTCTGCTATTGCCCCTATGTCTTCGAGCATCTCATCACTTTGCTGCTTGTCTGAAGCTGACTGGATTGGTCGATACCGTTTGAGCTTGATATCTGATTACTGAGGTCTGATCGCAAGGTGATCCAATGGGATATATTGATACGCTGTAATCCCTAATTTTTTCCTAGACCGCCCTTTCGGGTTTTTAGTCCACCGGGATACCCTTTTTTTCCCAAGCCGCCCTTTCGGGTTTTCAACTTGTCGGGTGTACAGATTTTTCATTTTTTATCCCTAATTTTTGCCCGAACCCTTTTGGTTCGCCGGGATGCCCTTATTTTTTCCTAGGTATGTCAACCTAGCGGGTCTTTATTATGCGTAGTATCTTTTCACTATGTCCGCATTGACAGGGTGTGGAAGGTCGTCACCATCCATGGTGGTCAGAATCATGGCTCCACCCAAAAATATGTTCTTAATTACAAATGGTCCCTCATAGTTGGGAGTCCATTTGCCCCTGGGATCACCTTGCGGTAGTATGATGTGCTTGATTACCAGATCCCCTACTTGATACACTTGTTGTCTGACTTTCTTGTTGAAGGCCTTGATCATCCGTTTCTGATACACTTGACCATGGCAGACAGCAATAAGTCTTTTCTCGTCGATTAAGTTCAATTGATCAAGTCGAGTATGGATCCAATCGTCTTCGCTCAAACCCGCATCCTTCATAATCTGTAGAGAAGGGATCTGGACCTCTATGGGTAGGACAACCTCCATGCAATATACCAGAGAAAAGGGTGTTGCCCCTGTCAACGTACATGCTGAAGTACGGTACGCGTGAAGAGAAAACGGTAACATCTCATGCCAGTCTTTGTATGTCACCATCATCTTCTATATGAGCTTTTTAGTATTCTTATTAGCAGCTTCGACAGCCCCATTCATCTTCAGCCGGTAAGGAGAAGAGTTGTGATGCTGAATCTTGAACTGTTTACAGAGTTTAGTGATCATCGAGTTGTTGAGATTAGTACCATTATCCATGATGATTCTCTCAGGGATACCATAACGACAAACCAAGTCATGCTTGATAAACCGTGCCACCACATTCTTGGTAACCGTAGCAAAGGAGGTAGCCTCAACCCACTTCGTGAATTAATCAATGGCCACTAGGATGAAGCGATGCCCGTTGGACGCGGTAGGTCTGATCTCACTGATCATGTCAATGCCCCATATTGCAAAGGGTCAGGGAGCAGTCAAGATGTTCAAGGGAAATTGAGGTACATGCACCTTATCAGCATAGATTTGACACTTGTGACAGGTTCGAGAATGCTGATAACAGTCGGCTTCCATAGTGGACTAGTAGTATCCTGCCTGTAGGATCTTCTTTGTCATGGTATGCCCACTGGAATGAGTGCCAAAGGTACCTTCGTATAGGTCTGTCGTGATCCTCTCTGCTTCGCTCTTGTCTATACACCGCAGTATGGTAGAGTTATGATTGCGCTTATAGAGGATTCCATTGTTGAAGAAGAACTTTGCAGCAAACCTTCTCAAAAATTTCTTGTCATTGACAGACGCCCCTTCGGGATACTCTTGAGTCTCGAGATACCTTTTGACTTCGTGAAACCAGGGTTTGTCTGCCACCTCATTGGCATCAATCTAACAACAGTGTGCTGGTTCATCCAACCTCTCAATGGTGATTTGGGGAGCTTCATTGTTCCACCTAACTTTGAACATAGAAGACATGGTAGCTAGCATATCCACTAACTAATTCTCCTCTCGTGGGAAATGTTCAAAGGTGATCTCTTTAAAATGCGGAAGCAGTGTCAGTACATGTTCTCTATAAGGGATAAGGTTCGGGTGTTTCATATCCCACTCGCCTTTGATCTGACTTATCACTAAAGCGGAATCCCCGAATACACTCAAGAACTTGATCCTTAGGTCAATAGCAGCTCTAAGACCCATGATACACGCTTCATACTCTGCCATGTTGTTGGTACAGTTGAAACATGATCGGGCAGTGAACGGAGTATAACAGCCCTCGGGAGATATGATTACAACACCAATGCCATTACCCAGTGCGTTTGAGGCTCCATAAAAAAACATAGACCATCAGGATCCTTCATCCGGTTTAGGTTCTTCACAGTCAGTTACTAACATGATGTTCTCATTCGGGAACTCAAAATTCATAGACTGGTAGTCATCCACGGCTTGATGTTCCAAATGATCAGCTAACACACTTCCCTTGATTGCTTTTTGGGTTGTGTTTTAGATGTCGTACTCGGTTAAGATCATTTGCCATCTTACTATTCTTCCGGAGAGAGCAGGCTTCTCGAAAATGTACTTGATTAGATCCATCTTAGATATCAACAAAGTAGTGTGGGTCAACATATACCGTCTCATTCAGCGAGAAGCCCATGCCAAAGCGCATCAAGTTTTCTCGAGTAGTGGGTATCGTGTTTCACAGTCAGTAACTTTTTGCTAAGGTAGTATATTGCGTGCTCTTTTCGACCAGACTTGTCATGCTGCCCCAGCACACACCCCATTGAATTATCTAGCACTGTTAAGTACATTATCAAAGGTCTTCCTTCAGTCGGAGGCATCAGAATAGGAGACTCTTAGAGATATTGTTTGATTCTGTCAAAGGCTACTTGGAATTCGTCATTCCACTTTACCACTTGATCTTTCTTCAGAAGCTTGAAGATTGGCTCACAAGTAGCAGTCAAATGTGAAATGAATCGGGAAATGTAATTGAGGCGTCCTAAGAAACCTCTAACTTCCTTCTCAATACGGGGATACGACATCTCATGTATGGCCTTCACCTTTACAGGGTCTACTTGAATACCTTTGTCACTGACAATGAATCCAAGAAGCTTACCAGACCTTACCCCGAAGGTGCACTTGTTCGGATTTAACCTCAGCTTGTACGTCTTCAACCTATCAAACAGATTTTGTAGATGATCAAGATGTTCTTACTCAGTTTGAGACCTGGCTATCATGTTGTTGTACCCCAAAATTTTCCCTCCCATATTTCTCAACACATGGCAAGTGAGGTCTCCAAATTGCTCAAGGAAGTTTAAAAGTTGACCAGACAAACTCTCTCCTAAGGCAGTCTACCTCAAATTAGGGTTTCCATTTTCATCAAGATGTGTGAACCACAAAGGACCAAAATGCTCACAATTTTCCTAATATGTTATCAAGATCATCCATGTCAAGTTTCAAGCCTTGCTGAGGAAGTTTGCTCAGTCAATTGCTCAAATGCCTGAAAATCAACTGTGTTAGGTCAAAAGTCAATTGTGGCCCACATACAGTCAAACTTCAATATTTTTTGTCAACATCCTCATTTTGAAGTATTATCCATCATTTGATAAAGGGTTGATCATGATTCCTCAAGGATTTCTCACAATTCATCAAAACCCAAAAGTTGATAAATTAGGGTTTTGTAGGAAAAGTCAACTCAACTTTGACCAAGCATAACTTTCTCATACTTTATCTGAAATGACCCATCCAAATCTCATTTTTAAGAGGATGCAATTCCATAAAATTCATCTTTATCTCCCAAGTTCAAAATATGCACTCACAAAAGATATGAATTTTGACATTATAGGTTATTTTGGAAAGTCAACAAAAACACCTTTTGGGTCAAAGCTTCATACATGAACATGGAAGACTCAATTGAGATGAGAAGAAAAGGGTTACTTAGAGGACATCCTAAGATTTCTAAAAAGTCCAACAACACCCCTCTAGGGTCAAAATTGAGAGAGTTATGCATTGGCCAAGTTGACCATTTTTGCAAAATTGCCAAAAGTCAAATGTACTCAAATTTGCATTTTTTGCTAAATGGGCCCAACTTTTTATGCTTGCACCTCAATTATAATGTGGTCCATGACTCAAATACTTATCCACCAATTATTTGCTTCATTTTTCAATTTATTTTGATTTTTCATTAATTAAAAAATGAATTAAACCAAATAAATAATGAAAATTATCAAAGATAGGATTTGATTTGTTTTTTTGACAGGTTAGCAACCAAGATATGTTGAGCTTGCAAGATCAATTCGAATAAATGGTAATTGGTACAAAAAGAGCATGATTAGCATGAAAATAGAAAGATATCATATGGATAAAGAATCAAATCAAATATCATCAAAGCTTAAAGATTGGATATGTTTTGTAAGCCTAATTCATTGAGGGATGTATAATGAACAAAAACAAATCAAAAAAAGAGGGTTAGAGGTCGTGCATAGCCAAGAAGAAAAACTAAAAATTCAAGAAAAAGGGAGAATCGGTTTTCCATCTACAAGGCGTTTCAAAGCATTTCAAGATCACCAGTCCCTTCCTTGACATCCCCAGAAGCTATTCCTATCATTGCCAAGGCCTGAAACGTTCAAAACCGTAAGCTATAAGACTCGGTTCGTCCCACTGTTTTTGGTTTTTGATTTCATATATGCATGCGTTTTCAGTGAGAATTAACCCTATATTCTTATTTGTCGTGAGGATTCGAAGCTCTCTGTGTCATTTAATTAAACTCTAAGTGCAGGAAAGGCAAGATGCCATGATTAGGTTTCCAAGCTTATTTTTGGGGTTTCTTAGTACAGGCCAAATTAGGAACAGATATGGATACCATGATGATCAGGGCTTCAAGCCCAGTTGATTCATGGCCTCCAATGAAATTTATATCGTGTTTGCTGCATTTTTGAAGTTGACAGGGTTTTAACTACAGAGTCCCATTTGTAGGTAAAAGTCTTGTTACCTGAAACGACAGGCCGGTGAAGAAGATGACGGCGTGGCAGTCCATGGTTGGCCCGTTTGAATTTTCACGCATTTTTCTGAATACATTTTTTGTTTTGATTATATTGTTTTACTTCCATTATGTTAATAACAAAAGCGCGTGGCTCAGTTGGCAAGCAAGCATTGGAATTGGATATAAGGGCCTGGGTTCGATCCCCAGGTCCCAATATTTGTTTCATGTAATTTTGCTTCATGTGATCAGGTGCAAAGCTGTCCCATACGCCCACCATATACCATCAAGATCCAACCATCAAACGCATCTTCAGCCAAGATCCAATGCCTTTCCATTGAAGGATCACCATACATCTCAAGTCAACATACGCATCAGATTTGGCAAAGTCAAACGGGCTTGGATTGTTTGGGCCCAGAAGTCAGATCTACACCCCCCATAATTGTTAGCAATCAGGCCCACTTCTAATTTTTCTTTCTTATTTTTATTCTTTAATATTTATTTTATTTATTTTAATTGATAATTAATTACTATTTTTCATAAAATCATAAAATCAAGAAATCAAAAAAAATAGAATTAGACTTTTTTTATCAAAATTAATTTTTTTAATTCAATGTAATTTAGTTTAACTTAGGGCAATTTTAACTTGTTTTTTATAATTAAAACTAATTAGCAAATTAGGTTAAATTCTTGATTTAATTCTTTTTCTCAAATAAACTAAAATACAAAAAATAGGTTTTTAAAAGTAATTTATTTATTTTTTCTTAATTTAAAATTAATTAGAACTTAGGGTTTTCTTTTTAATTTAATTGTTTCATTATTTTCTTAAATAAGAAAACATGACAAAAAGATCTTTTTTTAATCAAATCGCAAATAGGTTTAGTCAAAGGTCAAAACCCCAATCGCCTCGTATTTAATTCATCGCGCGCTTGTTAATTATTTTTGCCAATATTTTTGTAATTGTTCATGGTTTGTAATAGTTTAATTTAGGGTTTTATTTACTGTTTTAATTCCCGGGTTTTTGGCTATGTAATTAATCCCCCTCCCCGAAGCCTTGTAATAGCGTAGATTTATTTTCTCGCATTTTAATTCCTGCAAATATTTAACTTTTTAGATGTATGCTAATAGGATTGTATGACAAGAATGCATGACAAATTAATACGGTTAGAAAACCCTAATGTGCAAAGATTAAATAACTGAAAACAGATCACTCGCACATATCACTCTTAGGGTATGCTCTCACTTCGGTTGCCTTCGGTAAACGATCGTTAAGCATAGGGTGTCTTAGTGGTAACTCTCCAATCTAAAAGATCAAATTGTCCCATTTGAATGTTGCCTCGGAAATGTTGCCTCGGAAATGTTGCCTCGAATATGATCTTAAGACTCTAGGGTTATTACTAAGGTGTCCTAACATTGTTTTAGTGATCGTACTTCCCTTCCGAATTGACCCTTCCAACTTCAACGACGGAGCTACCTATTTCTCAATTGTAGGATAGCGCTGTCTAAAGGAAACAAGAATAGAAACAATCTTTTTTTCGAGTAGGTAGATGCTAGTAGGTACTTGCTCAAATCAAGTCTCTTCACACTTACACTTTTCAAATAAATTTTCAAAACAACTTCGTCACACCCTTGAGGACTGATACAAGGGTTATCACGAAGTAAAAATTTTCAAAACAAAGCTCACAAACACAAGCAATTTTAAAAGATGAGCAAGTACCTAAGAGCCCATGGAAAACCATAGATAGAAAGGGTGCTAACACCTTCCCTTTCTATATTCTACCCCCCGTACTCAGAAACATCTCAAAAAAGGATTTTTCTGTACTTTTTTCCTTTCCAGTTGGATGAAATAAAAGTCGGTGGCGACTCTTGCTTACCGCGACATTTTGCGAACAAAAAACGCAAAATGCAAACCAGTATTAAACAGTCGGTTCTGCCACCGTATCACACATGTCATCGACGTAAACCTCTATCTCATGGTGAATTATGTGATGGAATATAGATACCATAGTTTGCTGATAAGTTACCCCAGCATTCTTCAACCCAAATAGCATTACCTTGTAGCAGAAAGTGCCCAACTGTGTAACAAAGGTTATCTTCTCCATGTCTTCAGGTTCCATCTTGATCTGATTGTAGCCAGAGAAACCATCCATGAAGGAAAAGACTGTGTTGTACAGTGTTGTCAACCAGAACATCGATGTGGGGAAGCGGAAAGTCATCCTTGGGGCTTGCCTTGTTCAGGTCTCTGTAATCCATACACATTCGTACTTTACCATCTTTCTTAGGTACTAGAACCACATTAGCAACCCATTACGGATAGAAGGTGACACCTAAGAACCCTGTGTTGAACTGCTTCATAACCTCTGCTTTAATCTTCTCTGACATCTCAAGGCGCATACGACGGACCTTTTGCTTTACCAGAGGGCAGTCTTCTTTAGTTGGCAGATGATGAACCATTATATTCGTGTCTAGTCCCGGCATGTCTTCATATGACCAGGCGAAGATTTCAACATACTCATGCAACATCTGTACCAACCATTATTTGACACTAAGCTCTAGATTTACACCTATCTTAACCTCTTTTATGTCTTCCTCTATACCCAAGTTCACTGTCTCAACCGGCTCTTCATGAGGCAGTATGGCCCTTTCTTCCTGTTGTAATAGTCTAGCAAGTTCTTCGGGTACCTCACAATCTTCCTCACCTTCGTCCTCGGCTTGGTTGATCGGATTTTCAAAGTCATAATGAGCAATAGTAGAAATGTTATCAATGGGATCCATAGTGGATATGGATCTGCATTTGGATACGTGAGTGTGTGTAAGAGCATAGCTGTATAGATAGAATAAAAGAAAAGAAAGATAGAGAGCGCAAAATTTGTATGCAAACGTCCAATGCTTTATTGATGTCATATGAAAATGAAACATGATAACCCTCACAAATAGAACCATTGTGCCTTGGGTAAGACACATGGCTATAGAGTTTACATTGTTTTTAAATTACATATCCAAAAAATCAGAAAGACAATTACTCCTGAACAAAAGTAATCGGTACAAAGTCCTTGGCAGTCCAGTTATTGAGTCCACCATTGGTAGTCGGGAAGATTCAACTGTCAATGTCGGAATCACCATCACTATCTTCAAGCGCATTGACCCCAAGGTTGCTGATGTGTAGGGGAGGTCCTCCAGCCCAAGCACGACGAACATCCTTTTGAACACCTATAGTAAAGCCCAAACCGGATTTGTCAGACTTGTAATGAATAACCGGGAGCTGACCCAAAATGGTAGACCCACCTTCTTCAACCACTGCTCGTGCATCCTTGAGAGAAGCCATCTTTGAGGGAGATTTGGTGACCTTTAGAGGACTGTCGGTAGTTTTTGCTATAGCCATAATCTGAGGTACCTCTTCAAAGTTCTGGAAAGGAGTCTCGATGAACTCGCCATCCATTTCCACGTACCTGAAGGAGTTCAAGTGATTGATCATATACTCCTCTTCACCATGCACAGTGACAATCTTTCCTCTTACTGGGTACTTCAACATTTGGTGGGGGGTAGAAGTAACAACCCTAACCCCATGTATCCAAGGGCGTCCCAACAAGTAAGAATATGATGGTTTGATATCCATTACGTAGAAAGTGGAGTCGAAGGTCTGGGAACCAACTTTGATAGGGACATCCACTTCCCCGTGCACCATCCTCTTCGAACCATCGAAAGCTCTCACTACTATATTACTAGGCTGCAAGGTCAAGCCTTCGCAGTCCAATATGTCCAGAGCCTTTTTAGGTAGCACATTCAACGAGGAGCCAGTATCAACCAAAACATGGGCCAGAGTCGTGCCCCTGCATTTAACAGAAACATGAAAAGCATCATTATGCTTCCTCCATTTTGGTGTCAGATCCACATCGAAAAAACTCAAACCATTATTAGAAGTCAGACTAGCCACACAATCTTCAAACTGATCAGTAGATGTCTCTTGTGGCACGTGAGCCGTCTTCAGAAACTCAACCAAAGCCTTCGCATGGGCCTCGGAACACAACAACAAAGCCAACATAGAAATTTTGGATGGGGTCTTCCCCAGCTGCTCGACCACGTTGTAGTCGCTCTTCTTTATTATCTTCAAAATTTCTTCCATTTCTTTTTTGGAAGCTTCTGGTATGGTTACTGAATTGGCCTTTGTCAGGACAGGCTCAATCAGTATATCTTTGCCTCGAGTCTCGGCCGATCGGTGATGGGAGGGTCAACACGAGTGATTACTGGAATTGCAGTAGTAGTCTTGGGTGGAACCACAGAAGGAATGATCACAGGTCCGGTAACAGTCTTCGAGGGAGAAATATCAGGGGAGAACACTTTTCCGCTTCTTGTTATTCTATTGGTTCCGGCAATGTTGACGATGTCGGAATCATCATTTTCTGCAATCTTGTCTTTAATGGCTAGCATGTCCTGCTTTACGCCGTGGTAATAGACGTTGGCCCCATAGTTCCAAGGAACAGCTTTGTCCGAGGAGTATGGGATTGGCCCTGGCATGGTTATGATCAACGGAGTCACCTTTGGAATTGATGTAATCTTGACGGGTCTCTTAGCGGAGGCCCTGAGAGGATTGGAAGAAATGGTTATGATAGCAACGTATTCATAGGAAACAGTCAGAACAGAAGTCTTCTCACACATAATCTCTTTGTCATCCATCAGGCGTTGAACACGTGTCTTCAACAAAGGGCAACCAGTCGGTAGAAATGAACAAAGGTGGTAACCTTCTTCACATCCCAGAAATAAACCGACCTTCAGCAAATTCCCTTTGATAGTCATGAGTGGGGTCACCAATTATTCCACAGAAGTCACAAACACACCTTCTTCAACGAAATTAACACCCCGACCATGTTTCGGCATAGGGGCAATGATAACATTGGGAGTCTCCGGGGGACCAAATTCAATCTCCTTAGCATCAATCAGATCCTGTACTTTGTTCTTCAAAACCCAGCAGTCATTGGTATCATGGCATGGACTTTCCGAATGGTAAGCACAACGAGCATTCGGTTTATAGTATGGAGAGGTGGTGTTTGGATTTCTCGGAGCTTCCCTCAGAGAAACCAGATTGGACTTCAGCAACTGAGGTAAAACATGAGACAATGTCATGTTGATCTGAGTGAACTGTCTAGTTGGTCTTTCTGCTCTTGGCTGATTGTTTCATTGTTGAGCAGGTGCAGGTTTGGGAATCATAACAGCCCCTACCGTCGGACGGCGCTCGGTTTAATTCTAATTCTTTTGGTTATAGACGGCACTGACTTCCTTTTTACCTACAAACGGCTTCCTTACAGCACTAAAAGAGGCATCCTTATGAATTTTCCACTTCGAATTCCATCTTCCACTCTTTCTCCTGTTAAAATCAGTTCAGTAAAACCCGCCAATGAACTTCCAATCAGATGGTTGATGAATGGCCCAGTCAAAGTTCCCAGAAACATATTGTGGTACGGTGGCAGAACTGGACTGTTTTAGGAAAATGCTGGTTTGTGTTTTGCGTTTCTTGTTCGCAAAATGTCGCGGTAAGCAAGAGTCGCCACCAACTTTTATTTTATCCAACCGGAAAGGAAAAAAGCACAGAAAAAATCCTTTTTTGAGATATTCTGAGTATGGGGGTAGATTATAGAAAGGGAAGATATTAGCACCCTTTCTATCTGTGGTTTTCCACGGGATCTTAGGTACTTGCTCATCATTAAAAAATTGCTTGTGTGTGTTTGTTTTGAAAAGTTTTGTTTTACTTTGTTTTAACCCTTGCTTCTGTCTTCAAGAGTGTTACGAAGTGTTTTTGAAAACTTTATTTGAAATAAGTGTAAGTGTGGAAAAGTTTGTTTTGAGCAAGTACCTACTAGCATCTACCCACTCGAAAAAGGAATGTTTATGTTCTTGCTCCCTTTAGACAGCACTATCCCACTATTAGTGAGTAGGTAGCACCATTGTTGGAGTTCTAAGGGTCAATTCGAAAGGGACGTACAATCATTAAAGCAATGCTAGGACGTCTTAGTAATAACCCTAATGTCTTAAGATCATATTCGAGGCAACATTTCTGAGGCAACATTTCCAAATGGGACTTTTGATCTTTGTTAGACAAGAGAGTAACCACTAAAATTCCATATACTTAATGATCGTTTACCGAAGGCAACCGAAGTGAGAGTATACCCTAGGAGTGCGCATGTGCGAGTGATTTGATTTCAAGTTATTATCTTTGCACATTTAGGGTTTGATAACCATTTTAAAATTAACATACAGTCTTGTCATGCAATCATATTATCATACATCTAACAATTAAATATTTGCGAGAATTAAAATGCGGAAAATAAAACTACGCTATTACAAAGCTTCGGGGTAGGGGATTAATTACATAGCCAAAACCCGTGAAACGATAAATAAAAGAAAAATCCTAATTAAACTATTACATCCCATGAGTAGTTACATTAATATGGTAAAAAATAATAAACGCGCGCGGTAAATTAAGAACGAGAGAAATTAGGGTTTTGACCCCGTCTAAACCTATTTGAAAGAAAAAAAATATTTTTGTTGTTTTTGATTATTTAGAGAAAATAAGGTTTTAATTGAATAAATACAAACCTAATTACTAATTAATTTAATTTGAGAAAAATAATTAATTTGACTTATTTTTTGCATTTTTGTTATTTTAAGAAAATAAAATAAAAATTAAATCAAACAAACCCTAATTTTCTAATTGATTTTAAATTATTTACAAAAAGGTTAAAATTACCCTAAAATTAAATTAAACTAATTATTAAATTAAATTTGATAAAAATAAAAACCTAAATCTAAATTGCTGAAAATTGATTTTATGAGTTTTTTGTAAAAAGGGGAATTAATTTTGTGTTAGAAAATAATTTAAACAAAATAAATAAATAAAAGAAAAATATAAGAAAAAGAGATGGGCCTCGTATCAAAGCAAAAAAGGGGGGTGTCAACTGCATTTCCTGAGCCCAAGACTACTTGGCCCATGTTGACTTTCCAGATCCAATATTGCAAGCTTGACTGGTGTTCATGGTAGGTCTTCATTGTGAATCTTTAGATCTAGCGCGTGGACGATCTGATGGTTGATGGATGATGGCGTATGGTGGTCTCATCAGAAGCCTGCATTGTTGAACAAATAAGGGGACCTGAGGATCGAGCCCAGGCCCTTTGGCTTTTTTCCAACGCATGACAACCATCTGAGCTGACTTGTTTTTGTGTTAGTAAAATAATAAATAAGAATTATATGATAAATACCAAAAGTGGATTCTGGAAACGCGTGAGATTTGAATGGTCCATTCACACCACACCACGCCATCATCTTCTACCTCCTTTCGTTGCTACAAGTTTGGAAACTTTTACCTACGGACAAAAGGGCGTAGGTACATCCCTGTGATTTTCCAAAATTCACTACAAGCATGGTAAATCAATTCCAGTGGTACCAATCAACTCGTGGCAACCTCACGAGCATCATGGTACCACTCTTCATGGCCAATTGTACCTGTAACAAAAAAACCCCAAAAACGAGCCAAGAACCCTAATTATGGCATCTTGCTCTACAATCAATAAAAATGCAATTGAACATAACCAATAGCTTGCAAATGATTCAGTGATGGAGAATATGTAAAGAATCATGCTACAAATGTCAGAATTGTGATATTCAATTTCAAGAAAGTATCAATGTTGTGAGATGCTTACAGTGCGTTTTATGATGGTATGAGGCTTACTAGTGATTGGAATAAGGTCCCTGGATGTCCAGCAAATGAATGTCGTGCTTGGAATGGCTTGAGGAAGCTTGGAACTATGAGATCAGATTACCATTTTTCCTTTGAAATTTTGAGATTTGTTTCCACCTTTGCACGCCTCCAATGTCCATGTTTTTGGTCTGCACATGTTCTATATGTACCCTTGAATGGATTAGGGTTATAAGCTTGCTTCAAATCTTTTTCCATTAAGGTGATTGAATCATGATTTGATCCTTGTTCAAATCTTTCTAAATCAATCAAAACTAAATCTTTTTGTATCCAAATGACCCTTGCACAATTTGATTCTCTTCTCAGCTGTATAAGAGACCTAAACATGCACAAAATCTCAAGCCTTGATTAGTTTTGATATTTCATGATTTTATTTTAATTTAAATTAAATTAATTGAAATAAAAATAAAAACAAATGAAAAAAATTAAATAAAGACAAGTGGGAAGGATCATGGGTCGTAAACCATGTTACCAACTCAATACAAGCACAAAAAGTTGGTCCCATTTGACAAAAATTACAATTTTGGCCACTTTTGACTTTTGGCAATTTTGCAAAAAGGGTCAACTGCACCAATGCATAACTCCTTCAATTTTGACCCTAGAGATATGTTATTGGACTTTTTATAAAGCTCAAGATATCCTCTAAGCAACACTTTTGGTCTCATCTCAATTGAGTCTTCCATGTTAATGTATGAAGCTTTGACAAAAAAGGTGTTTTTGTTGACTTTTCAAAATGACCTATAATGTCCAAATTCATATCTTCTTGTGAGTGCATATTTTGAACTTGGGAGATGTATATGAATTGTAGGTAATCACATTCTCTTAAAAATGAGCTTTGGATGGGTCATTTTTGATAAAGTATGAGAAAGTTATGCTTGGTCAAAGTTGAGTTGACTTTTCCTACAAAACCCTAATTTAGCAACTTTTGGGTTTTGATGAATTGTGAGCAATCCTTGATGAATAATGATCAACCCTTGAAAAAATGATGAATAATGCTTCAAAATGAGAATGTTAACCAAAAATCTTGAAGTTTGACTGTATGTAGGACACAATTGACTTTTGCCCTAGCATAGTCAATTTTCAGGCCTTTGAGCAATTGACTGAGCAAACTTTCTCTGCAAGGCTTGAAACTTAACATGGATGATCTTGAGAAAATATTAGGATAATGGTGAGAATTTGGGTACCTTTGGCCTCACACATCTTGATGCAAATTGAAACCCTAATTTGGGGTAGACTGCCTTAGGAGAGAGTTTGTCTGGTCAACCCTTAGACTTCTTTGAGCAACTTGAGGACCTTACTTGGGATTTATTGAGAAATATGGGAGGGAAAATTTTGGGTTACAACAGCTGCCCCTGTTCAATATTCTTAAACCTGAGGATGTAGATTGGCTTGTCTGCCTTTCGTGATCTGAGGGTGGAAGATGATTGAACACTAGAGTGCCCAGAAATTTGCACTCGCATGAAGTGGTACTCGTCTTGCGATGTCGGGAATGGGCTTATAGATGTCATTTGGAGGTTGATGACAGGAGATGGGCTTAAAGATGCCATCAGGAGAAGTTTCGGTCGCATGAGAGATTCCTCTGTGAGAGCCGGTATACCTATTATTGAGGAAGACTTCGTTGGGGTATGTTGGTCTCTGTCTTGAGAGAAATAGAATTTTAGGAGCTTCAGTCGTCCGTTATTCTACTGGGGAATCATCTCTTAGTCGAGGAGGTGAAAACGAACTGCTATCTGGTCGTGTTCTAGGCTTCATAGTGATTTGCTGAGGAAAATAAGACTGACTGCTATCTGGTCGTGCTCCAGGCTTTATAGTGACTTACTGGGGAATGAGATTAAACTTGATATCCGGTTGTAATCCAGGCTTCGCAATTTCTCACTTCTTATCTGGTCGTGCTCCAGGCTTCAGAAGGAATTAAATTGTTATCCGGTCGTATGCGGGCTTTAACTTGAATTTAAGGCAATACTAATATCCGGTCGATTTCCGGGCTTCATAGTACTTGGCCGGGTAAACTGCTATTTGGTCGAATTCCAAGCTTCGCAGTACCTTATATTGTTATCTGGTCGCATCCCAGGCTTTAGTATTCTTTGCCGCTATTTGGTCGTAATCCAGGCTTCACAGTGTCCTATACCATTATCTGGTCGAGTCCAGGCTTCGTGGTGTTTGGAGAAATCAAGATATTATCTGGTCGAATTCGGGATTCATAACTTGCATTAAAGATATACCACTATCTGGTCGATTCCAGGCTTCGTAGTATTCTTTGCTGCTATCTGGTTGTAATCCAGGCTTCACAACGCCTTATACCATTATCTGGTCGAGTCCAGGCTTCATGGTGTTTGGAGAAATCAAGATATTATCCGGTCGAATCCGGGCTTCATAACTTGCATTAAATATATACCACTATCTAGTCGATTCCAGGCTTCATAGTATTCTTTGTTGCTATCTGGTCGTAATCCAAGCTCCACAACATCGTATACCATTATCTGGTCGAGTCTAAGCTTCATGGTATCTTGTATTGTTGTCTGGTCATAATCTAGGATTCACAATAACTTGTTGGGCTGTTATCCGGTCGATTTTCGAGCTTCACGGCTTGTGTTTATGACATACCACTATCTGGTCGATTCCAGGCTTCATGGTGTCTTGTACTACTATCTGGTCGATTTCCAGGATTCACAGTAACTTATTGGGGATTCAACTATTTTCCAATCGATTTCCGGGATTCATAGCTTTGAATTCGGGAAATACCACTATCTGGTCGATTCCAGGCTTCGTAGTATTTTGGTACTGTTATTCGGTCGTTCTCCAGGCTTCACAGTATGATGGAGAAATCAAGATATTATCCGGTCGGATCCGGGCTTCATAGCTTGAATTGGAATAGAAATCTTAGCACCGATTCGACTGAACCAGAGACAACTTGTGAGAATTTGATTGTATCTTTCCCTGAAAGGTAAAGAGTTATTTGTATGTATTGTCATGATGTATGAAATGTATTGAGTAATGATGCTCTCAAAATAAATGAGATTGTACCGTATGATGCGTATGCGTATGTCATGATGTATGGATATGCAAAAGTTCTCGTGATATTTTCTAGCTGGGGAAAATAAATCCCGAATTGCTGCTGGAGTGTACAAGGAGTTGAGTTCCTCGTTCTCGCTGGGCTAACGACCGAAGATGATTTGAGAATAAATTAGCGAGAGAATGACTCGGTGGGAAAGAGAGATGCTCTGCTAGAAGATTTGCTGATTTGGAGAAACAACCTTGGTTGGGGATGAATTACCATTGCTGGCGATAATGAACCCTGTCGGGGATTGAATTTCTGCTTGTGGAAGAAATAAACTCCACTGGGGATGGTTTTCCATTGTTGGTGATAGATGAACTCTGCTTGGGGAGAATTAACACCATTGTTTTTGGGTATTTCTTACTCCGCGGGGAGTGTATGCACTTTTAATCATATTCTCCAGCTAGGTTTATCCCTGTATCTGGTGGGTAGAGCAACTGTAAGGTTTGGACATTTCTTGTTTGCCCTTGTTCCTGGAATTACGAGTAATTGTCTTTTGTTTCGCATGTAAATAATCATGAGCAGCAATTACTGTCAAATGCATATATTAGAAATGAACCATTGGACGTTCTTGCAAAACAAAACAGAAAAAAGAAAACACAAGTTGAAATTCCTTTGTGAAAATGAATTGTATTGATTTTTGAAGTTAACCTGTAATAGGCGTTTTGTACAAGAGGCTGACGTCCTAGTAAGAGAACACCGCCAAACGAACAGAATTTATACAATTTGTGTAAAAGACAGAAAAACAGCTATGTGAAACAATCCCACTGAGTTCCAACTCTGCTATTGCCCTTATATCTTCGAGCGTCTCATCACTTTGCTACTTGGTTGAAGGTAGATCAGATTGATCAGTGCCGCCCGAGTTTGATAGTCGATATCAAAGTTTGGTTGCAAGACGATCCAATGAGATATAGTGTTACGCTTTGATCCCTAATTTTTGCTTGGACCGCCCTTTCGGGTTTTCAGTCCACCGGGATACCCTTTTTTGCCTAAGCCGCCCTTTCAGGTTTTCGGCTTGCCGGCTGTACAGTTTTTTTCATTTTCATCCCTTACTTTTGCCCGAACCCTTTTGGTTCACCGGTAAGCCCTTATTTTTTCCTAGGCCAGTCAACCTAGCGGGTCTTTGATTATGCGTAGTATTTTTTCACTATGTCTGCATTGACGGGGTGAGGAAGTTCGTCACCATCCATGGTGGTTAGAATCATAGCTCCTCCTGAGAAAATATTCTTAACCACAAATGGCCCTTCATACGTAGGGGTCCATTTGCCCCTGGAATCACCTTGTGGCAGTATGATGCATTTGATCACCAGATCCCCGACTTGATACTCTTGTCGTCTGACCTTCTTGTTAAATACCTTGATCATTTGTTTTTGATACGTCTGACCATGACAAATAGCAGTAAGTCTCTTTTCATCGATTAGGTTCAGCTGATCAAGTCGGGTCTGAATCCAATCATCTTTGCTCAAACCCGCATCCTTCATAATCCGAAGAGAAGGTATCTGGACCTCAATGGGTAAGACCACTTCCATACAATTTACCAAAGAGTAGGGTGTTGCCCCTGTCGAAGTCTGCGCTGAGGTACGGTACCCATGAAGAGCGAATGGTAACATCTCGTGCCAATCTTTGTATGTCACCGTCATCTTCTGCACAATCTTCTTGATGTTCTTATTAGCCTCCTCAACAGCCCCATTCATCTTCGACCGGTAGGGAGAAGAGTTGTGATGCTGAATTTTAAACTGTTTGCAGAGCTCGGTGATCATTGTATTGTTGAGATTTGTACCATTGTCCGTGATGATCCTCTCTGGTATGCCATATCGACATATCAAATTGTGTCAGATGAACCGTGCCACGACGTTCTTGGTTACTGTAGCGAAGGAAGCTACCTCAACCCACTTCGTAAAGTAATCAATTTCTACCAGAATGAAACGATGCCCGTTAGACGCAGTAGGTTTGATCTCTCCAATCATGTTGATGCCCTACATTGCGAAAGGCCAAGGTGCTGTCAAAACATTCAAAGTAACTGGAGGTACATGCACCTTATCAGCATAGACTTTGCACTTATGACAGGTCCGAGAGTGTTGATAACAATCGGCTTCCATGGTGGACCAATAATATCCTGCCCGTAGGATCTTCTTTGCCATGGTATGTCCACTGGAATGAGTTCCGAAGGTACCTTCATGCAACTCTTCCATGATCCTTTCTACCTCGCTTTTATCCACACATCGCAGTAAGGTTGAATCATGGTTACACTTGTAAAGGATCCCATTGCTAATGAAGAACTTTGCAGTGAACCTTCTCAAGAACTTCTTATCATTAATAGATGCACCCTCGGGGTACTCTTGAGCCTCAAGATACCTCTTTACCTCGTGAAACCAAGGTTTTTCTGCTACCTCTTCAGTCTCAACGTCACAGTAATGTGCGGGTTCGTCCAACCTCTCAATGGTAATCTGGGGAGCCTCATTGTCCCACCTGACCTTGAACATAGAAGGCATGGTAGCTAGCATGTCCGCTAACTGATTCTCCTCTCTGGGGAAATGTTCAAAGGTTATCTCCTTAAAATGTGGGAGCAATGTCAGTACATACTCCTTGTAAGGAATAAGATTTGGGTGCTTTGTATCACACTCGCCTTTGACCTGATTGATCACTAGAGCAGAATCTCCGAATACACTCAAGAACTTAATCCTTAGGTCGATAGCAGCTCGAAGACCTAGGATACATGCTTCATACTCCGCCATATTGTTGGTGCAGTTAAAACATAATTGGGCGGTGAATGGAGTATGACAGCCCTCAGGAGATATAATCACAGCGTCAATACCATTACCCAACGCGTTTGAGGCTCCATCAAAATACATAGACCATCGGGATCCTTCCTCAGGTCCTTCATTTGGTCCAGGTTTCTCGCAGTCGGTCACCAATATGATGTTCTCATTCGGGAACTTGAAATTCATGGATTGGTAGTCGTCCACGGCCTGATGCGCCAAATGATCCGCCAACACACTCCCCTTGATTGCTTTTTGGGTTGTTTATTAGATGTCATACTCGGTTAAGATCATCTTCCATCTTGATATTCTTCCGGATAAGGCAGGCTTTTCGAAGATATACTTGATTGGATTCATCTTTGATATCAATAGGGTAGTGTGAGTCAGCATATACTGTCCCAGTCGGCGAGCAGCCCGTGCCAAAGCGCAACAAGTTTTCTCGAGCAATGAGTATCGGGTCTCACAGTCGGTAAACTTTTTGCTAAGGTAGTAAATAGCATGATCTTTTCGGCCAGACTCGTCATGCTGCCCCAGCACACACCCCATTGAATTATCTAGTATTGTTAAGTATAAGATCAAAGATCTCCCTTCAACTGGAGGCATCAGAATAGGTGGCTCTTTGAGGTATTATTTGATCCTTTCGAAAGCGGCCTGACATTCATCATTCCATCTTACTACTTGATCTTTCTTCAGCAGCTTGAAGATTGGCTCACAAGTAGCAGTCAGATGTGAAATGAATCGGGCGATGTAGTTCAGACATCCCAAAAAGCCTCTAACTTCCTTTTCTGTCTGGGGAGATGGCATCTCTTGTATAGCCTTCACCTTTGCAGGGCCCACCTGAATACCTTTATCGCTAATGATGAAACCCAACAGCTTACCAGACCTTACCCCGAAGGTGTATTTGTTCGGGTTCAACCTTAGCTTTTACATCTTCAACCTGTCGAACAGTTTCTGGAGATGGTCAAGGTGTTCTTCCTCAGTTTGGGACCTTGCTATCATGTCATCAACATAAACCTCAATCTCATGGTGAATCATGTTGTGGAACAAAGCGACCATGGCGCGCTGATAAGTTTCCCCAGCATTCTTCAATCCGAACGGCATGACCTTATAGTAAAAGGTCTCCCACTGTGTAACGAAAGTTGTCTTCTCCATGTCTTCATGAGCCATCTTAATCTGATTGTAACCAGAAAATCCATCCATAAAGGAGGAGATCTTGTGCTGCACGGTGTTGTTGACCAAAACATCAATATGGGGAAGCGGGAAATCATCCTTGGGGCTCGCCCTGTTCAGATCTCTATAGTCCACACACATTCGCACCTTACCATCCTTCTTAGGCACCAGAACAACATTGGCAACCCATTGCAGGTAAGAAGTAACAGCTAGAAACCCGCATCAAACGGTTTCATGACTTCAGCTTTGATTTTCTCAGACATCTCAGGGCGCATACGACGAACCTTCGGCTTTACTGGAGGACAGTCTTCTTTAGTCGGAAGACGGTGAACCACAATGTCGGTTCCAACCCAGGCATATCTTCATAGGACTAGGCGAAGATCTCAACATAGTCGCGTAGCATCTGTATCAACCGTTGCTTGACATTAGGTTCCAGATTCGCACCTATCTTGTCCTCTATCCAGACTGGAGCATTTTATTTTAAACATCTTGATTGGGAATCTTTAAGAATCAGTTAGGATGCGAAGAGAAAATTACAAGTTATTTACAGTAAAAGATTTCAATTGACACCAGAATATTTCATAAGATTTTCTCCAATTTTTCAAACATTGTTACAAAATAATTTGTTCTTTTAAATACTCTATGTTTTACAACTTATTGTATTTAAAAGATAAATTAGTACAATTGTTGGATACAATACAAGAATGTTTTTCTAAATTACAAGGAAATTCAAATGCTTGATTGGCCTAGGAGAATAATCTATGCCTAAGTTTGACTGAAGTTCCTTTTCTTTCATGCTTGCCACAAAGTTTCTTGCTTCCCTTGCTTTGTCATCTCCGTTGCGCTCACATGAAAACAAAAGAAAGAAAAATAGTTAGTATAAATTAGTTGGGCATGAGCAAGAATTTTCAAAAGAAAAAGTGCTATTCATCATTAAAGTTTGCAAATTGGAATCAGAAGGCCATTTTAATTCATCACAGTTTATTTCCTCTATTTTTGCAAATCACAAGAAGATTACTCTTCTTGGTTCACAAAAAGAAGCAAACTGTCCAAAATGCAAGCAAGTTGTCCAAACAAAACAAATGCAGCAAATTTATCCAAACAAACAGAATACTACAAACTGAATGCAAGCAAGCTGTGCAAGCTAGGCAACAAACAACAACATTAGCAAAACTGTCCAAATAGAATGGTACAAACTTGTCTAAACAACAGCGTAACAAGCAGCAAAAATGAGGCAGCAAGCTAGCAAACAACAAACAACATCAACAAAGGCAGAAGTATGGCAATATAATAAGCTAAGTCAAAATAAGCAAAAGCTTGTTCAAGAAGCTAATTCATCATTTTCCATTTTTCATTGCAAACTTTTCAGAATTGGAAAAAGGGGCAAAAAGCAATTTGCTTTCCTAGTGTCATTGAGAGAGAAGAGAGGAAAGAAGTCACCTAGGTTATTGGGATGCACAGCCCTGCTGCCTTGACTGTCACAAGTTACATAGAAGTTGCTAGAAAACAAAACTGCCATCAAAAAGCCAAAAGAACAATATAGTAAAATATTCAAATTTGATGTTTTTCCCACCATTTTGAATAAGAGATAACAGAAAGAGAGTCAATATAACAGTAGACACAACTCTCAAGCAAGATAGATAGAAAAAACTATCAAACTCAAAAAACTTGAACACAAGCATCCAAACTGTCAAAACCTGAAAAACCTCAAACCTCCAAAAAACTGTCAAACCAAAATCTCAAGTCTCAAACTACCATCAACCAAACCTGATCTCAAACCAACAACCAGAACCATCATCAAGCCAAACTGTCAAAACCAACAGCAACATACAAACCAAAACCTAAAAAAAAAACCAAACCTGATAAACACCCAAAAACCTTAAACCTGCAACCTGTTAACAAACAATCACAAAATATCCCAAACCATCCTCAAATCTCAAACCTGTGACAAACTGTAAAACCATCTCAAAATCTCAAATCCTGCAAACCTGAGACAAGTTTCAAACAGAACAAAAAACCAAAAGACAGTAGCCCATCATCAAAAACATAACCAAAAAACCAGAGAAACATCACCAAGCCTCAAACTGAAACACAAGTTTCAAAACTGCCAAAAGTCAAAAATCTCCAACTCATCAAACCTGTAACAGAATCACCATCAACAAAACCTGTCAAAATCCATAACCAAAAACATAACCAAAGACTTCCAATAAACTCTGACAATCAAAAACACAATAACCCTCACAAAAGTCTCAGCAACCATCATCAAACTAAAACCATCATCAAAAATCAATAAATACCGGTAACCATCAAAACCCAGAAAGAACAGAAAAAATATCAAAGCCTCATCAAACGACAACCAACATCCTCATCGTTTAACAAAGGAAATAGAAGAAAGTTACCAAAAAAATAACACACTTTCATCCTCATCTCTTCCCCCCCCCCCCCCCCCCCCCCCCCGTCTCTGGCCACCACGGAACACAAACCTTCAAATCTCGTCCTTCCCTTTTCTATTTCACAGAAAGAATCTCCGACAGGTATGATTTTCTCTCCTTTATCATTTTTCAAAAATGCATCTTTCTGCATCTAAGAGGGTAAAGCTCAATTAACAGCAAAACATGATAAGACAATGAAGATAAACGAAATTTGTAAGCTTTAATAAAAATAGAACCGTACCTTTTTTTAAGATAAATGTTAGAATTGGATTAGGGAGGCAAGAATGAGTGCATTCCGGTAACTGAGATATGGAAGGGGAGATCAGACGAACCGATCTCGTCGCTTTTAGGGCAATCCGAACTTAGGGTTTTCAGAAAATCGTGAATCATGGTGAGATAAACATAGTAAGACATTTTGCTCACGAAACATAGATGAAAAGATGAACAAGAAAATGGAAGGGATGACCGAAAGAAGATGAGCAGCGTCGCTGTAAACAAAGGGTTCCAAGAACCCTAATTTTTGCTTTGAACCCCTAATCAACAATTATGCAGATTTAAGACTTGGGCCGTTTTGTTTTGTAAATCCCTAAAGCCCATGCGCTATTTCTAGATACACCCCCCATCTGGCCTTATTTGATCACAGCAAAATAACATTTCTCTTGGGCCTCTCATCTAAATCCTTAAGCTCATTACATTTTTTTATTTGTTTTCTCTTTCCTTTTTTTTGTTATACAAATTATAAATAAGACATAAAATACATTTTTCATTAATTTGATTTAAGTTTTTTGTGATTAATTTTTATCATTTTCTTTTTTTTATGAACTTGTTTTGATTAATTTTTACATTTAATAAAACATCAAAAAAATTAACTTAGTTTGTTTTCTTTCTTTAAATTTATTTACATAATTAATAAAATACAAAAAAATAAAGAATATATTTAATCAATCATTATTATTTTTATTAGATTAGGTTTTACCTTTTCTCTTTTCAAGTAAATATTTAGCATTTTATGTTTTGTTAATATTATTTTCACGAATTGTCATAGCTTTATTAAATCGCACAAAAATTCGATTTGGTTGTATTGTTTGATATTCGGACGTTGCTATTCCATTTGATTCATCCCCATTTGTAACAATTGTACCCACATTCCCGAACATTCTGTAATAGATTAGAATTTCAATTCCCATAATTTATTGCTTTCTATATATTGTATAGTAATTAGGCGTGTATGGCAAGATTCAAAAATCAATCGCTAGATGACCTAATCAAAGAATAAATAACTTGAAACCAACACACTTTTTCACACGCGCAACTCTAGGGTAACCTCGCTCGTTACCTCGGAAATACAATCATGTCCCTCAAATATGGGATGCTTTAGCAAATGACCCTTCAATAAGCAAAGATCGTAGTCCCTCGATGACCCTTGATGTTGCCTTCGATTAAAATGGTCTCGTCCCTTACGAAAATTGCTAAAGCATCTCACAAGTTGCCTTCAATGATTGTAAAATTGACCCGCGCCTGTCCCTTGACATCCAATGATGGGGCTTCTTACCAAATCAATGGTAAGATAACACCATTAAAAGGATGAAGAAAAGAACAATTTAAGACCTTTCGAGTAGATAGATTCGCTCTTAGTTACTCGCTTGCTCACGACAAAAACCTTTACACCTACACTTCCATTTCAAAACATTTTCAAAAGACAAAAAGTTTTGTATACGTTCTTATAGAGACGAGAACCATTACAAAACCTCTTTTCAAAACACTTTTCGAAACACGACTCACAAACACATCTTTGAACCACTTTTAGAAACAAAACTGTGTATACGTTCTTATAGAGACGAGAACCATTACAAAGATATTTTTCAAAATACTTTCAAAGCCCACACCACAAGCATACAATCAAATGAAAGCAAGTGATCTAAACGAGTAACTAAGAGCCCATGGAAAACCATGGATGAAAAGGGTGCTAATACCTTCCCTTTTCATAATCTACCCCCCGAACCCGAGAAAATCTAGAAAGGTCTTTCCTGTGCTTTTTTACCTTTCCTTTTGGAGAAAAGAAAAGTTAGTGGCGACTCTTGCTAACCGCACAAGTGCAAACAAAATGCAAAACATCAAGTCAGTTCTCCCACCGCATCACAGAACTGGCGACTCTGCTGGGGAGAATTCTAAAAGTGGGGTTACCTTAGGGTTTTAGATCACCTTTACATGCTTATCTTGTTTGACTTGTATGCTTTACACTTTGGTTCTATTGTTTGGGTTTGAATCCTCTACCCGGATTTAGGAAACATTCATAGGTAAATAGCAATACGTTGTGGAAACTGTGTGGGGTATACCGACACGGTCTAAGCAATAGCTATGTTAGTGTGACATATTTGTGGGTACCGGTAGCCTTTGAGTCAATCAAAGAGAATACGGGGCCGCTGAGTGATGTCATGAAGCACTAACGAACTTTTAGAACCTTTACTTGACCAACTTGGCCTTTTAGGATGTAGTGAGATGACCGGCTTTGGTGCAGTCCGAATTTGGTAGATACTCGATACTATACTCATTGAGGGTTGGTTCCTTGGAATATTTCGGTCTCCAGTAAAGAGGCTGAATTGAAACAATGAACAAGGAAACAATCCAGCGATATTTAGCTCCTTAGAACCCGATTACTATTTCTAGGACAGGTTGAGCCAACTAAACTTCAAGAGGGTACTTACCTATGAAACCCCATGCAAGCCTAAACTAGGAACTTGTGTGATTTTCTTGTACATATATACTTGAGCATAACATCATGGACATTATGGAGCATCATATGCATCCACTAACCATTTCAAGGACTTTTGGAAGTTCATCTTTGTTCCTGTTTTGTAGGCTATGGATTCACGTCGCAGGAAAACTATCTAGGTCAACCTTGTAAGAATTCCTCCACAACTTAAGGAGCTAGCTTCAAGAATTCCTGAGAACTCTCCATTCACCGAGAGGCATGGTCACCTTCTAAACTTAGTCACTTCCAACATAGAGGAAGACATGATGAAAGTTCTTTTCCAGTTCTTTGACCCTTTGCATCATTGCTTCACATTTCCTGACTACCAACTTGTGCCCACTTTGGAGGAATTTTCTCAACTCTTGAGGATTCCTATTCTCAATAAACTACCCTTCAACGGTACGGAAAGAGATCCAAAGCCAGAAGAGATTGCTCAAGCCCTACACTTGCACTCATCTGATGTCATAACACATTGGGAAACTAGAAGTGGTGTCAAAGGCTTCTTGGCAAAGTTCTTGTTTGAGAAGGCCCAAAGCTGCTGGAATTCCTTGGACTTACAAGCTTTTGAGGAGATTATATCTCTTCTCATCTATGGGATGGTCTTGTTCCCTAACCCTGACCAACTCATAGATGTGAGTGTTGTCAAAATCTTCATGACTCGCAACCCGGTGCCTACATTTCTTGGGGATATCCTCCATTCTTTTCACACTCGTACAATGAAGAAAAGAGGTGTTCTCATGTATAGAACTCCTCTCCTGGAAAGATGGTTTATTTCTCATCTTCCCCAATCAGTCTTGAAGAATGAGCAAGGTTTGAGGTGGTCACAACAATTGATGACTCTTACACATTCAGATATTCATTGGTGTTCTCGAACCAAAGAGGATGTTATCATCGTTGATCGTTGTGGGGAATTCCCTAATGTCCCTCTACTTGGCATTAGGGGAGGCATCACCTACAACCCTTGCTTAGCTCTAAGACAATTTGGTTATGCCCGAAGGGATGGCCCACATGACATGTTGATTCAAGGCTTGGTTTTCGACTTCGACAACGACAATCAAGGACTTCGTCAAAGGTTCATCCGAGCTTGGAGGATGCCTAACAAGGTAGACAGTAAGACCTTGGGACACAAGAATTCCATCCCCCTTGAGCCTTACCTCAAGTGGGTACGAACCCATGCCCAAAGTCTTATGATGCCTTACCTCTCCATTCTCCCAGTGATTATAGAGCCTGTTAAGGAAGGAGAGGTTCCATACACCCTCCTACATCCTGACATGTCGATATCACTCGAAGATCTACAAAGGAGTTGGATACAACTCAAGGGAGAGAGCGATACTTTCGAAACCCAATTCTGCGCAAGCGAGAAGAAGGTTTTGGAACTCACTCGGCTACTTCATGAAGAGAAAACTCTCAACACCTACATTGCATCAAAGAGGATGCGCAACGTCTTTTTACCTTAGAATTTTGTATTATTTTGCCCAAGGGGCATTGATGTACTAACAAATTCTATCTTATTAATATGACGTGTGTTTCTTTTTTGTTTAAAACAAATTTGAATTTCTGAATCCTTGAAAGCATTGCATGAATACATATCATTCATCATATGCATAAGCAGGTCTTCACACCAAGTTTCCTCATCTCTTTGCTGTTTATTTCAGCAAGATGGATCTAGAACAAACGGTCAAAGACTTACAAGCTCAGAATTCACAATTTAAATAGCTACTCTTGACCTTAGCCAAGGGGCAGGAGGAGCTCAAGACTCTGCTAGAGAAAGGGAAAGAGAAAAAGAAGAAGAAGCGAGCCGGTGTGGTTATCATGGGCAGAAGGTTTGAAGGACAAGCCAGACGGACCTTGGAATTCCCATCAACATCTGAAGAGGGGGAAGGAAAAGGAAAAGGAATGGCAGTACCATCAGATTCTGAAGCAGAGGAAGAGGAAGAAGAGGACTACTCCGAACAACAGTACCCTCCGGCCGATGACAAATACAAAAATTTGGAAGAGCGTCTAGCTGCTATGGAGATACAGAGAGTACCTGGGCTAGACTTTGAGGAGTTGGGGCTGGTATCTGGAATTGTAATCCCGCCTAAGTTTAAAGTACCTCTATTTGCCAAGTATGATGGGGTGTCTTGTCCCAAGATGCACCTACGATCTTATGTCAGGAAAATTCAACCGCATTTTGCTGACAAAGATTTGTGGGTCCACTTTTTCCAGGACAGTTTGTCAGGAACACAGCTTGATTGGTTCTACCAGTTGGAGAGGTCTGATGTGCATAATTGGGAAGATTTGGCAGCCGCCTTCTATAAATAATATCAATACAACACCGACTTGGCACCAACCCATACTCAACTCCAGAGTATGGCCATGGTGTCCAACGAGGGATTCAAAGACTACGCCCAGAAGTGGAGGGATTTGGCCGGAAGGGTGCAACCACCTCTATCTGAGAGGGAGCTAGTAGACATGTTCCTGGGTACCCTGTCAGGTCCTTTTTTCAATCACCTGATTGGAAGTTCGTCTGCTAGGTTCACTGATTTGATTCTAATCAGAGAAAGAGTGGAGGCCGGTATAAAAAGCGAGAAAATTTAAAAAGATGCATCTACTTCTGCTGCCATCAGAAAACCTTTCATGGGAAAGAAGGAAGTATCAGCTGTCTACTCTCAGAGGGGTCAAGGAAGAGTTGAGCGCTGGCCATTGGTGGGGGCCGTTATGATTCAGAAGTCTGCATCTGATCAATCCAGAACCAGTCAACCGAGGACCAATCAAACTAGGGTGGAAAGGCCAGTTAGAAAATTCACCAGGATAAACATGACTCCTGCCCAAGTTCTACCCCATCTCTTGAAGTTAAATCTAGCAAGTCTGAAAGAGGCCCCGAAGAATCCGAATACTGCTTCTCCGCACTACCATCCGAATGCTAGGTGCGCTTACCATTCGGAGAGCCTAGGGCACGACACTGACAATTGTTGGGCCCTGAAGAATAAAATTCAAGATCTGATAGATGCTAAAGAAGTTGAATTCGTCGCACCTGAAAAACCAAATGTTATCTCTGCTCCAATGCCAAGGCACGGCCACAACACCCATGCTGTTAAGGAGTATCTGTTTGTTACTACTGTAGATGATTTGATAACTCTGCTCCCTATAATCAAGTTAAATCTGTTGAAGTCTGGGGTTTTCCCAGGTTGTGAAGAAGATTGTCACCTTCGTTCATCCTCAGTAACCCACTGTCCATTGTTGAAGATAGGCATCCAACTCCTAATTGATAACCAAGAAATCCTATTTGAGAAGACTCCTGTTTTATCAACTCCTGTTAACGATGTTTCAATAATAACCATATCCGCCAATCCTTCCAAGGTCCCTAAAAGACCTGTTAGGATTACATCCGCTCCGAAGGCTGCACCTTTGAAGATAACCATGCCCAGGCCAGTCCCGTACAAGTCCGACAAATCAGTACCATGGAACTATGGTGGAGAAATCTACTACCATGGTGTCAAACAGATTTAACAGACTGCCGAGGAAGAGAGTTCTAAAGAAGACAATTCCGATATCAGTAACATTGTCGGAACAAGCAAAGTTACCCGTAATGGAAGAATCTTTTCTCCAAAGATTTCCCCTCTGTTGTACCCCAAAATTTGCCCTCTCATTTCATCAACATTTTCTCATCAACAAGACTCTTGGAGCTCAAGATCAAGTTAGGGTTTGCTCTGCTCAAGACCCCTCCTTGCACTGTTAACCCAAATTAGGGTTTGAGTTTGCACAAAGATGTTTTGACCTAAAATGCCCAAAGTGACTTTCATGCTTCATGTTGGACTCACAAGTTTATCCATATCAAGTTTCAAGCCTTGATTTCAATCTTTGCCCAGTCAATTGGACAGTTGACCTAGAAATCAGCTGTATTGGGGAAAAAGTCAATTGTGGCCAATTGACAGTCAAACTTCATGATTTTTGACCCACATCAACATTTTGAACTCATATGGACCATTTGATCAAGTTTGGATCACAATTCCACAAGAAAGTTGATTAGATCACCAAAAGGGCAAAATGGTCATTTTTAGGGTTTTGACTGCACAAAGGCAATTTTTGACTGTTTAACCTAACCAATGGCAAAATAAGCTCACATATGGACTCAAGAACTCAATGGCATTGTCTTGACACATTCAACAAGTTCAAAAGATCTCAAATGCACAGGATTGACAGATGAATTTTTCAGTCAACTGATTAAAATTTGACTGTATACTGAAAAGTCAAACTTTGACTTTTTGGTCAAAATCAAGTGCCAAGATTCATTTTTCATCAAGACGTGTCAAATTATGAAACTTGTTCATCAAGAAACCCAAAATTGCAAATTAGGGTTTAAAATGAAGAAATTTCATAACTTAGAAATTTTCTTAGTTATAAAGTTTCCTTATTTTTTCCTAACTTTGTCCCATTTTTTCACCAAGATGCAAATGGATTCAAACAAAACTCAAAACATGAAAGTTGTATTCCATTGCAAAATCTACAACTTTAATTCACAAAGTTTTCTCGAAGGAAGCTTGTATCTCAAGTTATGATTTTTGGAATAAGGGTGCAAAACATTTTTAACTTAGAGAAATTTTGACCTATTCTAGGCAGGATTTTTGTCCAACTTCATGGCCACTTTTCACATGCTTCCACTTGGAATTTCAATTTTCATTACAAAGATGGATTGTATTACACATTCCAAGCTTTCCAAATTGTCCAAGAACTCATCAAACAACCTTGTGGTTAGGGAGAATCGAATTTGCAAAGTTGGGCAAAATCCACTTTTGTTCTTGGCCAAGGCTTGTTCATAACACTTTGCATTTTCAAATCAGCTTGTACAAGCTAGCTTGCAGGCCTCAAAACCAGTCTCACACACCATAATTAAATGCCTAACCATTGTGCTAAGTTGTTATTTTGTTCATTTGGTCATTACATGCAAGATTAATCCATAATTAGAAAAAGCATATTTTCCATTTTAGAAAAGATGCACTTTATGTCAAATAACAAATCCAAGAGGCATGGGCCAGATCTTTAAAGCTAGCATTTGTACACAAATCCATCTGATCAAGAACAAGAGATGCAGCATGCTTTAGGGCATTGTACAGGCCTGTATTGAAACTTGCATTTTCTTGCTTCAAGTAGAAGAAAACTTGGCCAAAACTCTCAATCTCTCATTCCTGTAAGAACCAGCTAAAGCAAACTTTGCAAACATCTTTCACATACCCTAACTGACCTAAGGCACGAATCAACCACCCCTCAAACCTCCTCAAACACAAAAACACAGTTTTTCTGCAAAGCAGAGTCCCTGCTGCAGATTGACTTCCACGGTCCATTCCACTCGTGCACTTTGGCCAAAAGGAGTTCAAACATGTTCCATATTATCCACTGAAGCTATCCTAAGCATTGAATCCAAGCTGTAACATCCTTAACATTGTTTGCCATTTTTGCTTTCAAGTTGTGCAGGTGGACTTCCATAGCACGATACAGGCAGATTCAGAGCAAGCCAAGCATAGGAGAAGCATCCTTGGACTTCAGGAAAGCTGTACCAAAGCTCAAACTCCATTGAAGATACCTCCATTGTTGTACACGACTCAAGCTGAAACAGGTAAAAACATGAACTTCTATCTCTCTATCCAGGCATGATTAAGCTTAGGTTTGTGAAGAAAACATGTTCTACTCATAGCCCTGAAGCCATCCATGTATTTACTTTTCATTTATATTATGCGTGCTGTGAGAATTTTGGCCATGAACATTGAAGAAAAATTAGGTCAGAAATTGGGGATGAAGAAATTCTCCCTCGTTTCTGAGAGTTAGGTCAAGATTTTTATATGTCTGAATTCGTCTCTTGATGCTCTACATTATTGGTGTTATGAGTTTTAGATGAAAGTCCAGGAATCAGGAGTTAGGAAGCGCGCGTTCTGGCTTGTTCAAACAAAGCTGGAGGTTGAAGATGACTGGCTTAGGCTGGGCCTGAGTCAGTCTTGCTTTTTGCACCCCTTTTCTCATTTTGCACCCCCCTGGCCCATTGAGTGAAATCTTTATCATTTTTTATTTTTTTCTTTTTTGATTCTGACTTATTATTTTTGCCCAAATATAAAAAAATATCCAAATTATTTTTCCACACATTTTTGCATTTATTTGGAATTTATTTGTTTTATTTAAACTTATATATGTAAATAAATGTAATACCTTTTTATTTAAAACATTAAAAATAACACAAAAATATATTTATTTTCAGCCATTATTTTTATTTACCTTTTGAAAACATTTTCTAAAAAATATACTTTTTTTTGTAAATAATTAATATTTTATTTTTGTATATATTTAGTATATATATATATATATATATATATATATACTTGTATATTTATTAGAATATTTAGGATAAAAAACATAAAAATAATACATTTTATTTTTATTAATATATGACATAAAAAATACTTTTTTTTACAATATACTTTTTTTATTTTTGTATAAATTAATATATAATATTGTATATAGTTAATAAATAAATACCATTTTATTCAAAAACTAGGGTTTTGCCCTTAACCATAAAAATAACCAAAAAATTGACCTTTTCATTTTTGTTTATATTTCACATAGAAAAATATTTTTCTCATACATAAAAAATCATTTTTGTGCATAATATATTTTGCATATTTATTATATTTATTTAATTATTGTACAATTAAATAATTTGTATATTCAATATGGATGTAATAGTTTTAGATTTAATTTCTTGCTAAATATCCCTCCATTCAAACATTTGTACCCCCATCCCCATAATTATGTTGTAATAATTTAGGACTTTAAATTTCCGCATTTAAAAGCTTTCAAATTATGCCATGATAGACCTAGGGTTTGTATGCAAAATCAAATAACAAATAGCTTGACCTAATTCAAAGATAAACAAGTATGAAAATGGACAACACAATGCACACTTACACCCTTAGGGTTACTCCACTTGTTGCCTTCAAAAATGGGTCATGTTGCATGTTGAGTATCTTTGGCAAAACAAAAACAAATCAAATGATCATAGTCCCTCGATGACGCTTTCTCAAGTTGCCTAAAAAATGATCAAGTCCCTTGAAGGAAAAATTTCCAAAGACACTTGGCACTATTGCATTCATGGTCTAAACGATGACCCGCGCCCGTCCCGTTAACATCCTAACACAAGATTGTCCACCAAATGCAATGGTGGAACAATACTGTTAAAAGGGTTAAAACATAGGAATGATCTTTGAGAAATTTAGGGTAGATAGCTCTTGGTTACTTGACCAACTTGCAAAACACACTTGCCTATTTTCAAAACACACTCCACAATACAATTTCCAAAACAACTTTCAAAACCTTGAAACATCTTTTCAAAAAGACAAACACCTTTTGTAAAACATTCGAGTAAAGAATTGTTACAAGGGTTGCCTAGACAAGGCATCTTTTTCAAAACATTTTCAAAACCACATACACAAAGCACCATTTCAAACAATTGAAAATGCAAAGCAAGTGATCTAAGCAAGTAACTAAGAGCCCATGGATAACCATGGATAGAAAAGGTGCTAATACCTTCCCTTTCTATAATCTACTCCCCGGACCCAAGAAAACATCTCAAAGGTTTTTTCTGTGCTTTTTAACCTTTCCTTAGGATAAAATAAAAAGTCGGTGGCGACTCTTGCTAAACCTAAGCATTTGCGAAAACAAACGCAAAACCTCAAGTCAGTTCTCCCACCGTATCACAGAACTGGCGACTCTGCTGGGGAAAAATTAAAAAGTGGAGTAACCTTAGGGCTTAGATCACCCTTTTGCATGACTAATTGTTTGTTTTGATTGCTTTACATTTTGGTTCTCTTGTTTGGGCTTGAAATCCTACACCCGGATTTGGGGAAACATTCATAGATAGCAATACGTTGTGGAAACTGTGTGGGGTATACCGACACGCTTGAAGCAATAGCTATATTAGTGCGACATATTTGTGAGTACCGGTAACCCTTGAGTTCAATCAAAGAGAGTACGGGGCCGCTGAGTGATGTCACTAAGCACTAATGACCTAGAACCTTACTTGACCATCTTGGCCTTTTATTAGGGGTAGTGAGATGACCGGCTTTGGTGCAGTCCGAAGTTGGTAGATACTCGATACTACACTCATTGAGGGTTGTTTTCTTAGAATATTTTGGTCGCTAGTTAAGTGGCTAAACCAAAACAATGAACATGGAAAACAATCCAATGATATTGAGCTCCTTAGAACCCGGTTACTATTTATAGGACAGGTTTTTAAGCCAACTACACTCAAGAGGGTACTTACCTATGAAACCTCATGCAAGCCTAAAACTAGGGTTTTGTGTGACTTGTTTGTACATATGTTTGTGCATACATCATGAACATCATAAAGCATCATATGCATCCACTAACCATTTCAAGGGTTTGGATCTTCATCTTTGTTCTTGTTTTGTAGGTCATGGAAATTCTTCGTAGGAAAACTATCCAAGTCAACCTTGTGAGAATCCCTCCTCAACTCAAGGAGCTTACATCCATAATTCCAGAAGGCTCTCTCTTCAGTGAAAGACATGGTAGACTGCTCAGCCTAGTCAGCACCAACATTGAAGAGGACATGGTGAAAGTTTTGTTCCAGTTCTTTGACCCCCTTCACCACTGTTTCACATTCCCCGACTACCAATTGGTGCCTACTTTGGAGGAATTTTCTCAACTCCTGAGAATTCCTATTCTTAATCAACTACCCTACAACGGTACGGAAAAAGAACCAAAGCCTGAAGATGTTGCTCAAGCACTACACTTGCAACCATCTGACATCAAGGGGCATTGGGAGACTAGAAGTGGTGTCAAGGGCTTCTTGGCAAAATTCTTGTTTGAGAAGGCACAAGAGTGTTGGAATTCTTTGGATCTGCAAGCCTTTGAAGAAATTGTGGCACTCCTTATTTATGGGTTGGTCTTGTTCCCAAATCCTGACCAACTTATAGATGTGAATGCTGTCAAGATCTTCATATCCAGGAATCCCATACCTACATTGCTTGGGGACATCCTCCACTCATTTTACACACGAACAATGAGAAAGAGAGGTGTTCTCATGTGTTGTACTCCTCTCCTTGCAAGGTGATTTATTTCTCACCTTCCACAATCTATTTTGAAGAATGAACAAGGCTTAAGGTGGTCACAACGGTTGATGACCCTCACATATTCTGATGTACATTGGTGTTCTCGGTCTAGAGAAAATGTCATCATCGTCGATCATTGTGGTGAGTTCCCTAATGTTCCATTACTTGGCATTAGAGGGGGCATCACCTACAACCCTTGTCTAGCTTTGAGACAATTTGGATATGCACGGAGGGATGGCCCTCATGACATGCTGATTCCTGACCTAGTTTTTGACTTCGACAATGATGCGTAAGGACTTCGCCAAAGATTCATCAGAGCTTGGAGGATGCCTAACAAGGTAGATAGAAAGACACTGGGGCACAAGAACTCCATCCCTCTTGAGCCTTACCTCAAGTGGGTAAGAACTCGAGCCCAGAGTCTTATGATGCCTTACCCTCACATTCTCTCTTTGATTAAAGAGCTTGTTAAGGAAGGAGAGGTTCCCTACACCATCCTACATCCTGACATGCCAACATCATGGGAGGAAATGCAGAAGAGTTGGATCCAACTCAAGGAAGAGTGGAATACTTTTGAAGCCAGCTTCTACGCCATTGAGAAGAAGGTTTTAGAGCTTACCCGCCGACTTCACGAGGAGGAGACCCTCAACACTTACATCGCACCAAAGAGGATGCGTAACGTCTTTTTGCCTTAAGAAGTTTTTGTAATATTTGGCCCATGGGGCATTTATGTACTGACAAAATTTCTTCTTATTAATATGACGTGTGTTCTTTTTGTCTGCAACAACTTTTAATTTCTAAATCCTTGAATGCATTGCATGAATAAACATATCATTCATCATACGCATAAACAGGTCTCCACACCAGGTTTCCTTATCTTTCTGTTGTTTATTTCAGTAAGATGGATCTCGAACAGACGGTCAAAGATCTGCAGTCACAAAACTCACAGTTTCAACAGCTCCTAATGACCTTAGCAAAAGGTCAGGAGGATCTTAAAGCACTGCTTGGGAATAAAGAGCAAGAAAAAGGAAAAAATAAGAAGAAAAGAGTTGGGGTAGCTACACTGGGAAGAAGGTTTGAGAATGAAGCCAGGAGAGTTCTTGAATTCCCCTCCACATCTGATGAGGGGACCGGTATAGGAAAGGGGGCTGCATTACCTTCTGAGTCTGAGGCTGAAGAGGAAGAGGTTAAGGAAGATGAAGATTATTCAGAGCAGCAATACTCGCCAGCGGACGACAAATATAAAAACCTGGAGGATAGACTGGAAGCTATGGAGCTGCAAAGGGTTCCCGGGCTAGATTTTGAAGAATTGGGATTGATTGCTGGGATTGTGATCCCTCCAAAGTTTAAAGTGCCAATTTTTGCAAAATATGATGGGCTGTCTTGCCCAAAAATGCACCTAAGGTCATATGTCAGAAGAATTCATTCTCATACATCCGACATAAATCTTTGGGTACACTTCTTTCAGGACAACTTGTCCGGTACACAGCTAGACTGGTGTTACCAGCTTGAGAGGTCAGAAGTGCATAATTGGGAAGACTTGGCAGCTGCCTTTTATCGCCAGTATCAATATAAAGCTGACTTGGCGCCAACCTGTACTCAGCTACAAAGTATGGGGATGGCCTCAAATGAGGGATTCAAAGAATACGCCCAGAAATGGAGCGACTTGGCCGGAAGAGTGCAGCCACCTCTTTCAGATAGGGAACTAGTTGATATGTTCTTAGGGACCCTATCTGGCCCGTTCTTCAACCATTTGATCGGGAGCTCTTCCGCAGGGTTTACTGAATTGATTCTGACTGGCGAACGAGTGGAAGCTGGTATTAAGAATGGGAAGATTCAAAGGGATGCCTCTGCATCTACAACTGTTAAGAAATCATTTCCGGCCAAGAAGGAGGCAGCTGTTATATACTCTCAGAAAATATCGGGAAGAACTGAGCGCCGGCCGACTGTGGGGGCCGTGATGATTCAAAATTCGTCAAATGATCAGCCTCGTAACAATCAATCCAGACCTAACCAGCAACGGGTAGAACTGCCATAATGGCAGTTCACCCGCATCAATATGACGCCCGCACAAGTTCTTCCCCATTTGTTAAAGCTAAATCTCACCACTATCAAAGAGGCACCAAAAAATGTGAACACATCTTCCCCACATTATCATCCCAATGCTAAATGTGCCTATCATTCTGACAGCGTCGGGCATGACACCAACGATTGTTGGGCGCTTAAGCATAAAATTCAAGACTTGATAGATGCAAAAGAGGTTGATGCTCCAGAGAAGCCGAACGTAATATCCGCTCCAATGCCGAAGCATGGTCGCAATGTCCATGCTATTGAAGAAGATCTGTATGTTGCTACTGTTGATGATCTGGTAACTCCACTACTAACAATCAAGTTGAATCTGTTGAAAGCTGGTATTTTCCCAAGATGTAAAGAAGACTGCTACTGTTGTTCCTCCCTACCAATAGACTTTCCATTGCTGAAGATAGGCATCCAAGGCCTGATGGACAGCCAACAAATTCTTTTCGAAAAGATTCCTGCTACTCCAACTCCTATCAAAGATGTTTCAATAATCACCATTTCCACCAATCTTTCCAAGGTCCCTAAAAATCCTGTTAAGATTACATCCGCTACGAAGATTGTTCCTCTGAAAATAACCATGCCTGGGCCTGTCCCCTACAAATCTGACAAATTAATACCATGGAATTATGGTGGAGAAATCTACTACCGTGGTGTTAAACAAGTTGAGATAACTGAAGAGAGCTCTGACGAAGAAACTACCGACATTGGAAACATTGCCGGTACGAGCAAGATTACCCGAAGTGGGAGAATTTTCTCTCCAGAGATTGCCCCTCCAAAGGCAATCTTTGGACCCTCAGCTGCTGCCAAAGTTACTCCTGCACCGATAAAACTTTCCGCAAGAATTCCGTTGATTGAAGAAGCCGTTACTCCCGTGGTTGTCCCTCCTACTTCTGCTGATAAAGGGAAAGGGATCTGTTGTACCCCAAAATTTGCCCTCCCATATTCCTCAAGATTTGTCAAGAATCATCTTCAACTGGTTCAAGATTGCTCAAGAGGTTGCACAATCAAACCACCTCCTAAGCCAGCTGAAATTAGGGTTTTGGTTCTTTCAAGTAATTTGGAGTTTTAAATGGATCAACCAAGTCTCATAAGCCTATATGCATTCTCAAGCACCTACATGCCAAGTCTCAAGATTCACAGTATCAATTTGCACATTCAAAAGCTCCATTTGACCTACAGTCAACTGCAGGGGCAAAATGGTCATTTTGCAGTCTAAAGTCAGAATTTTTGGACAACATCTCATTTTGAGTCCACAATCATCTTTTGATCAAGTCTTGATCATGATTCCACAAGGATAGCTCAAAAATCATCAAGATGCAAAAAGTTACTATTTTTGGACAGTAGAAAAGTCAACTGTATCTTGATTAGGGCATAACTTTTTCATGGTTCATCAGAAAAATCCCATCCAATGCTAATTTTGAAGGGGATGACATTTCCTACAATCCATCTTCACATTCCAAGTCCAAGAAATGCTCCCACAAAAAGTTATCAATTTCTACATTATAGGTCAAATTCAAAGGTCAACAAAAATGCACTTTGAGTCAAAGGCCATAACTTGATATTGGTAAATCCAAATGACATGGGACCAAAGGCATTGGTTAGAGGACTTCAAGACCTTTCCAAAATGTCCAAGAACATGTTTATATGATCAAAATTGAGCAAGATATGCATTGGAGAAGTTGGGAAATTTTTAGGAATTTGCAAAAGTCAACTTTGCTCAAAACACCTTATTTTTGCTAATGGGCCTCAAATTTCTTCTTGAAACTTTATCCTTGGCCTATTCACGACCCATCAAGCTTAATCAAATTTATTTTCTTATTTTTTATTAATTAATTGGATTTTTAATCAATATTAATTCATTTAATTAATTTAAATTGTAGGAAAATACAAAGATTTGATTTTTCAATCTTTTTGTGAAGCAAGTATGACCTAAAAAGGCTGGAAATTTTGTGTACAAATCAAATATGCAAGAATCTCCAAAATTGGCAACTTTCTTCAATCATGAAAATGCAAAAAGATTTGATTTTCAATCAAATATTCAATCATCATTCCAATGGATTTTTGTGCAAGATTCTGACCTAATTCCATTCCTCTATAAATATGCAAGCTAACCCTAATGCCATACACGTGAAAAAGCTGCAGGAAAAAGCCATTGCAATTCAAGAAAATTGGAAAAAAACTTAAAACTGATTTCTATATTCTAGGCCAATTCAAGGCGTTTTATTGATTCTAACACATTGCAGGAGGTCCCAGGGATAATTTGCAATTGAAATCACACGCTAAAGCTCAAGAAATCACTGAGAACAGAACCACGGTTTGCACATTTTTTTCAAAATTGTATTGTCCAATTCATGCGCATTTAACATGATTTCTTGTTTGTTTTGCATTGATTGAATCCATATGAAGCTAATGGCATAAGTTAATTGAATTATAATGCACAGAATTAAAAGTTGCCATGGACGAATTTTAGGGTTCATGAGCTTTGAAATTGGGGATTCAATAACCAGGAAAAATTGAGACTCATAAGACCCATGACTAAATTCGTCAGGACCAGACGAATTCAAATCAACCCTCGCGAAACATTTATATAAAACACATCCCTAATCGCTATTTTTCGTCACCATGTTTAGTGGGGGTTAAAACCCCCCGCTATCTGTTTGTGTTTTTACAGGTACCAGCGAGGAAGATGATGATGTGTTATCATGTCATTGGACCATTTGAAAGAAGCGTGCGTTTTTGTAATTTCCAGCATAATAATTAAATCCTTAATATAATGATTGTTGAGTATTATATTATCAAAAGCGTGCAGGTGGTTGGAGTGGTTAAGGCGTTGGCTTGGAAACGTTGGGACCTGGGTTCGAGTCCCAGGTCCACCCAAAACGCTTATGTTATTTTTCTTTACAGATTTACATGCAGGCTTCCAAAAGCGTTCCACCATGTACTTCAAACATCAACGCGCCATGTGGCTTCAGGCATGAATCCAAGGGTCATGAGATGATGACCACCATACGCTCAGTCAACGAACCCATAGCTAATCCAGAAAGTCAACATGGCTGGGAAACGAATGGGCCTGAAAATTGCTAACAAACCTCCTAATTAGGCCAGCACCCCCCCTGGTTCACTCATTCTTTTTTTTCTTTTCTTTTATATTTTCCATTTAACTTTTTTGCTAATTATTATTATTATTATTATTATTATTATTTAATTAACTCATAAATTAATTATTTTCATAATAAATTCAGAAAAACTAAAAATAATATTTTTTTCTTAATTAAAATTAATTTCACTTTATTTTGTAAATAAATACTAACAAATTAATTTAGTCTTTTTTAATTAGGTTAATTTCAATATTTTTTTGCAATCAATAAAATAAATTAGAATTAGGGTTTTTACTAACTTTTGACTATTTTTATTTATTTTCTTTGAGACATTAAAAAACATAAAGAACTAAAAAATACTTTTTTTCTTTTAATTAATTAATTAATTAGTTTTAGGTTTAATTTAATTAATTGCAAAATAATAACAAACTTCTTTCTTTCTCAAAAAAGGGTCAAAACCCTAAGAACTTCTCCGATCCAATTTTTATTCGCGCATATTATTTTTGATCATATTATGTAATTGCTCCGAGAATGTAATAGCTTTAATTAGGACTTTTCATCGCTTTATTTATTTTCTCGCAATTTATTTTTCAAGGGTTTATTTTTGGCGATGTAAATACCCAACGCCTTGTAATAGCGTAGCTTTACTTTCCACAATTTATTTTCCGCAACCTTTAATTGTTAGATGTATGTTAACTATGCATGACAAGACTTCTATGAAATTAAAATCAAAACGTAGCTCATCATAACATGTGCAAAGATAATTTAACTGAATCCTGACACACTCGCACATGCCACTCTTAGGGTACGCCTCACTTGGTTGCCTCAACGTGGTCATTGAGTATAGGGTGTTTTAGAAGTCGCCCTCCTGTCTAAAGATCCAAGTTGCCTCGAAACGGTTGCCTTGGATAAAAAGGATCTAGGACATTAGGGTTACCGCTAAGGCATCCTACTATTGCTTTGGTGACCACATGTCCCTATAATCGAATTGACTCGAAACTCCAACGATGGTGCTACCTACTTCTCAATAGTGGGATAGTATTGTCTAAAGGACATTTACACAGCTTAATTTCTTTTGAGTAGGTAGAGGTTCTAAGGTACTTGCTCTTTCAAAACAGAAACAACTTTTCGCACTTACACTTTTTTGACAAAAGTTTTCAAACAAACACTTCATACACTCTTGAGGACTGATACAAGAGTTAAATTGAAGTTTTCAAATAAACTTTTTCAAAACCCATAAACACAAGAAAAGCAAAACATTTTTGAAAACATAGTGAGCAAGTACCTAAGAGCCCGTGGATAACCACGGATAGAAAGGGTGCTAACACCTTCCCTTTCTATAATCTACCTCCCGAACCGAGAAACATCTCGAAAAGGAATTTTGCTGTGCTTTTGTCCTTTCCTTGTTGGAGAAAATAAAAGACGGTGGTGACTCTTGCTTACCGCGACATTTCGCGAACCAGCATTCCTAAACAGTCAGTTCTATTTCCACCGATCACAGAACTGGCGACTCTACTGGGGAGACATTTATAAGTGAGGTGTACCTTAGGATTAGATCATTCTATGTTTTCAATTGCATGCTTTATATGATTTATATTTGTGGGCTTGCATCAGAGTTTTATAGATCCTAACCCGGATCTGGGGAATACCCTTTAGGTAAGTAGCAATAAACTGTGAGGGACCTGTCCAGCGTAGACCGACACGGGTGAAGCAGTAGCTATGTTGGTGTGACACCTTGGTCTGTACCGATATCCCTTGTGTTGGAACGAGGAGAATATGGGTCTTCTGAGGAGTCATTAAGCACCAACTGACCTTAGAACCTTAAATTGACCAACTTGGCCATAGAACAGTAGCAGTATGCTACGCTCATTGAGGCTAAACTCTCGCGATGGTTCTGGCCGCAAGAAAAGGTTGCCAAACTGGAATTATGACCGATCGAGGGTAGTCAGTGATATTGAGATCCTCTAGAACCCGGTTACTATTTTCTAGGACATGTCTTAACCAACTGAAACTGAAAGAGGGTAGTACCTAAACTCCATGCCAGCCTGAAATCTAAGGGCTCTCTTGTGTGACTTGTGTGCCTTTACCATGTTTGCCTTTTGTGAATACTTGTGGTGTGCCTTTATCATAACATCATAACATCATCGCATCATAACATTGCATACATCCTGCATAAGGACTAACCCATTTCTAGGATCTCAAGGGTTTGTGATGCAGGCCATGATGAACCAACTGTCTAGAAAGGGGCAAAGGGGATTTATTTTCCTCTAGCCAAGGTTGTTGGAGATCAAAACATGATAACTTGAGTCAGGGGCTATGACCCACTCGATATGGTGAGCCTTGACCCTTGAAGAAAGACTCTCAGCAACATGAAGTTCCTTCAGTCAAGCTACAAAATTCAAATTCTAACAACTTTCTTGTTTACCCTGCGAGATCCTTGAAAACATTGCATGCATATATCATACATATCATTGCATTATAGGTACCACTACAGGTCTCTTATCTTCTTCGCTGTTTATTTCAGCAATCATCATGTCTTCTGAACCTTCCACTAAACAAGCTACCAAGGCCCTCCAGGCCCAGAATGCCCAGTTCCAGGAGTTGGTTATGAGCCTAGCCCAGGGTCAACTGGAGTTGAAGACTCTGATTCTGAAGAAGAAGAAGAAGAGGACCGTATTGTTCAACACTGGATGCAGATTTGGGAATGGACTACAAAATGAGGTTGATCTGACTACTTCCTCTGTAGGGAAAGACAGTCCCCAAGAGAGAAGGGTTTCTAGTCCCGTGGTCTCCGACAACGAGACGGATTATAATGATGAATAATACCCTCCTGCTGAGGATAGGTATAAACAGTTGGAAGACTGTCTGAGTGCTATGGAGATACAGAACGTGCCCGGGTTGGACTTTGGAGACCTAGGCTTATCCTCTGGGGTGGTGATTCCCCATAAGTTCAAGGCACCTGCTTTTGCAAAGTACGACGGAGCTTCCTGTCCTAAGCTGCACCTCCGATCGTATGTAAGGAAGATCCAACCTTATACAGCTGACAAGAATTTGTGGTTCCATTTCTTCCAGGATAGTCTTTCAGGGACTCAACTCGAATGGTTCTATCAGCTGGATGGAGCCAGCATTCGTAACTGGGAGGATTTGGCTACTGCGTTCTATAAGCAGTATCAGTATAATTCCGACCTCGCTCCTACGCGTACCCAACTCCAGGGTATGTCACTAGGGACGGGTGAAGGATTTAAGGAGTATGCTTAAAAATGGAGAGACCTGGATAGAAGGGTGCAGCCACCCTTAACTGATCGTGAACTTATGGATATGTTCTTGGGGACCCTGTCTGGTCCGTTCTTCAACCATTTGATTGGAAATTCTTCTGCCGGGTTTACAGACCTTATCTTGACTAGTGAGAGAATTGAAGCTGGTATCAAGTCTGGGAAGATACAGAAAGGTGCCTCCTCGAGCACTGAAAAGAAGCCGTTCAAGAAGGAATCCAGTGTTGTATATGGTTCAAGGAGACAGAATAAACCGGAACGCCGCCAAGCTGTCAACGCGGTGGTAATTTCAAATCCTGCTGCTGCTCCTCAGCAATATAACCAACAAAGGGGTGAGAGACCCAGAAGGCAGTTTACTCGTCTCAGTATGACCTTGTCCCAGATATTGCCGCAGTTACTGACAACCAATCTGGTGACTATAAAAGAAGCTCTGAAGGTTGTAAACACAACATCTCCAAAGTACAATCCTAACGCCCGCTGCGCTTATCACTCTGACAGCCCGGGGCATACTACGGATGATTGTTGGGCCCTGAAGAATAAGGTTCAGGACCTAATTGATGCTAAAGAGATAGAGTTCGAGGCGCCCGAAAGGCCCAATGTTGTGACTGCTCCCATGCCCAAGCATGGAGTGAATGCTGTAGAGGAAGACCTGTATGTAGCCTTTGTGGATGATATTGTTACTCCGTTGTTGACTGTCAAGAGGAACCTGTTGCTGGCCAGTTTATTTCCGGGATGTAGTGAAGGTTGCCATCTGTGTTCTGTTTCACCTGCTGGTTGTCCTTTGTTGAAGTCAGGCGTCCAAAACCTAATGGATAATAAAGAGATCTTGTTCGAGAAGATTGTTGTTCCTGCTACCCCTACTGAAGAAGTGTCCATTGTCACCATTTTCAATAATTCTCCCAAGGCTCCCTCAAAGAAGCCTGTCAAAATCATGCCTGCTCAGAAGATTGCTCCCATAATCATCACTGTTCCGGGGCCCATCCCTTATACATCTGAAAAAGCTGTCCCTTGGCACTATGGGGCAGATGTTTATATGCTTGGAGTTAAACAAGAGTTTGATACTAGCACCGGCGTCAGCAACATCACCGGGCCTGCTAAAGTCACCCGCAGCGGTAGACTTTTCTCACCAGATATTGCGCCACCAGCTATCCAGAGACCTATTGTCATCACACCTGCAAGTGTGCCTATTTCTCTTCCTGACCAAGTTCCTATTTCTACCCCCGCTGTCGAGTCATCTGACACTCGGGGCAAAGGGATCGCTACTGATATGCTTGCCTGGACGGAGGCGCCAAAGACCACCAATGTTGAAGCTTCCAAACAGGAGATGGAAGAGATTCTTAAGATTATCAAGAAGAGTGATTTTAATGTGGTTGAGCAACTGGGGCACACCCCATCTAAAATTTCTATGCTATCACTGTTGTTGTGTTCAGAGGCCCATGCCAAGGCTCTGATTACCTTCCTGAAGACGGCCCACGTGCCACAAGAGACATCAACTGATCAATTTACCGATTGTGTGGCCAACTTAACTGCTGATAATGGTCTGGGTTTCTCTGACGCCGATCTGACTGCTAAAGGGAAGAACCATAATGATGCCCTGCATGTCTCCATTGAATGCAGGGGCACTACTCTTGCACATGTGTTGGTTGACACTGGTTCCTCGTTGAACGTATTACCCAAGAAAGCTCTAGACAGGCTGGATTGCAAGGGTTTGGAGCTGAAGCCAAGTAACATTGTTGTCCGTGCCTTTGACGGGTCTAAAAGGATGGTACATGGCGAAGTCGACATTCCAAACAGGGTTGGTTCGCATGTATTCGATTCTACATTCTATGTGATGGACATCCGACCATCCTATTCTTGTTTGCTAGGTCGTCCATGGATCCATAAAGCTGGAGTTGTGACCTCCACACTACATCAGAAGCTGAAATACCCGGTCAGAGGGAAGATTGTGATAGTTCAGGGGGAAGAGGAATACATGGTCAGCCATCTCAACTCGTTCTGGTACATAGAGATGGATGGGGAGTTCATTGAGACCCCATTTCAGCACTTTGAAGAGGTTCCTCAGACACTGGCATCAGCTGAAACTGTGATTGAAGATTCTCCTTTGAAGATGGCTTCCTTAAAGGATGCTCGGGCTGTCATTGAGAAGGGTGAGTGTGCGAACTGGGGCCAACTTCCTGATTTCACTCAGAAGACTGATAAGTTCGGTTTGGGTTTCACTGCAGAAGCTCAGAGGGCTGTTCGTCGTGCAAGGATTGGAAGACCTCCTGTGTTCATCAGCAACTCAGGAGTAAATTCCATTGAAGATGACATGGAGGAATCTGAATTCGACAGCTGGATCTACCCTACGACCAACGGTGGACCAAGCAACTGGACGGAAAAAGACTTCATACCTATTACTTTTGTCACTCAGTAATGAATTCCTTTGTTTTGAATTTGTAACAAACAATATTGTGAAACTTTATGGCCCGGTGTCTTACCCGGGGCACCGTGGCTTCATTTGTGAGGGCTTTTGTGTGTCATTTTCATATATCATTAATAAAAGCATTGGACGTTTTTTTCATTTCAAATCTTGCGCTCCTTGTCTTTCTTTATTTATATATTGCAAAACAACTATTTTATACACACTCACATATACAGGTCCCAATCCACTCTGGATCTCACTGGTAACGACTCTGCTACCGCCAGTTATGACTTCGAAAATCCGATCAACTTAGCCGAAGATGAAAGTGAAGATGATTGCGAAGTGCCTGGTGAGCTTGCAAGACTTCTACTCCAGGAAGAGAGGGCCATTCAGCAACATGAAGAGCCCGTGGAAACGGTAAATCTGGGTACTGAGACAGACAGAAAGGAAGTCAAGATCGGTGCCAATCTGGGGTCTAGTGTGAAACAACGGTTGATTCAGATGCTGCATGACTACATGGAAATCTTTGCCTGGTCTTACAAAGATATGCCTGGGTTGGATACCGACATTGTGGTTCATCACCTGCCTACCAAGGAAGACTGCCCTCCGGTAAAGCAGAAGGTCCGCCGTATGCGTCCAGAGATGTCCGAGAAAATCAAAGCTGAGGTTATGAAACAATTTGATGCTGGTTTTCTAGCAGTAACTTCTTACCCTCAGTGGGTTGCCAATGTGGTTCCGGTACCGAAGAAAGATGGTAAGGTCCGAATGTGTTTTGACTACAGGGATTTGAACAGGGCGAGCCCTAAGGATGATTTCCCTCTACCTCACATCGACGTTCTGGTTGACAACACTGCTTAGCATAAGGTATTCTCCTTCATGGACGGGTTCTCCGGTTATAATCAGATCAATATGGATCCTGAAGATATGGAGAAGACCACTTTTGTTACTCAGTGGGGCACCTTTTGCTACAAGGTCATGGCTTTTAGGCTGAAAAATGTTGGGGCAACGTATCAGCGTGCTATGGTTGCTTTGTTTTATGACATGATCCATTATGAGATTGAAGTATACGTCGACAATATGATTGCAAGGTCCCAAACTGAGGAGGAACACCTTGACCATCTATAGAAGCTGTTTGACCGGTTGAAGTTGTACAAGCTGAGATTAAACCCAAACAAGTGCACCTTCGGGGTGAGATCTGGAAAATTACTAGGCTTCGTCGTGAGCGACAAAGGTATTCAAGTGGACCCTGCCAAAGTGAAAGCCATACAAGAGATGCCAGTTCCCAAGACAGAGAAGGAAGTCAGAGGCTTTCTAGGACGATTGAACTACATTGCCCGATTCATCTCACACCTAACTACTACCTGTGAACCAATCTTCAAGCTACTGAAGAAAAATCAAGTAGTACGTTGGAACGAAGAATGCCAGGCTGCTTTCGAAAGAATCAAAGAGTATCTCCAAGAGCCACCCATTCTTATGCCACCAGTTGAAGGGAGACCTCTAATCTTATACTTGACAGTACTTGACAGCTCAATGGGGTGTGTGCTGGGGCAGCATGACGAGTCTGGCCAAAAAGAGCATGCTATTTATTACCTTAGCAAAAAGTTTACCGATTGTGAGACCCGATACTCACTGCTCGAGAAAACTTGCTGCGCTTTAGTATGGGCTGCTCGCCGGCTGAGACAGTATATGTTGACTCACACTACTCTACTGATTTCAAAAATGGATCCAATCAAGTATATCTTCGAAAAGCCTGCCTTGTCCGGAAGAATAGCAAGATGGCAGATGATCTTGACTGAATATGACATCTAGTACACGACACAAAAAGCAATCAAGGGAAGTGTATTCGCAGACCATTTGGCACATCAGGCAGTGGACGATTACCAATCTATGAACTTTGAATTTCCAGACGAGAATATCATGGTAGTGACTGATTGCGAAGTACCTGGATCGGATGAAGGGCCTGAGGAAGGATCCCGATGGTCTATGCACTTTGATGGAGCCTCAAACGCTTTGGGTAACGGTATTGGCGCTGTGATCATATCCCCTAAAGGCACTCATACTCCACTTACCGCCCGACTATGTTTCAACTGCACCAACAACATGGCGGAGTATGAAGCATGCATCATGGGTCTTCGAGCTGCAATTGACCTAAGGATCAAGCTTCTGAGTGTCTTCGGAGATTCCGCTCTCGTGATCAGTCAGATCAAAGGCGAGTGGGATACGAAACACCCAAATCTTATTCCTTACAAGGAGTATGTATTGACGTTGATTCCCCATTTTGAGGAAATAACCTTTGAACACTTCCTAAGAGAGGAGAATCAGTTGGCGGACGCGTTGGCTACGATGTCTTCTATGTTCAAAGTCAAATGGGACAACGAGGCTCCCCGGATCATTATTTGGAAATTGGATGAACCTGCACATTGTTGTGATCTTGAGACCGAAGAGGTAACAGAAAAGCCTTGGTATCATGAAGTAAAGAGGTATCTTGAAGATCAAGAATACCCCGAGGGTGCATCTGTTAATGACAAGAAGTTTCTGAGAAGGTTCGCGGTAAAGTTCTTCCTCAGCAACGACATTCTTTACAAACGAAACCATGATTCAACCTTACTGCGTTGTGTGGATAAGATTGAAGCAGAAAGGATCATAGCAGAGCTGCATGAAGGTACCTTCGGAACGCATTCCAATGGACATACCATGGCAAAGAAAATCCTTCGGGCAGGATATTACTGGTCCACAATGGAAGCCGACTGCTATCAACATTCTCGGACATGTCACAAATGCTAGATCTATGCTGATAAGGTGCACATTCCTCCAGTTCCTCTGAACGTCTTGACAACACCTTGGCCTTTTGCAATGTGGGGCATTGATATGATCGGCAAGATCAGACCTACGGCATCCAACGGGCATCGCTTCATCCTGGTAGCGATTGATTACTTTACGAAGTGGGTTGAAGCAGCTTCCTTTGCCACCGTAACCAAGAATGTCGTGGCACGGTTCATCCGACACAACCTAATATGTCGATACGGTGTACCTGAGAGGATCATTACGGATAATGATACCAATCTTAATAACAAGATGATCATTGAGCTCTGCGAGCAATTCAAGATACAGCACCACAACTCTTCTCCATACCGGCCGAAGATGAACGGGGCTGTAGAAGCAGCTAATAAGAACATTAAGAAGATTGTGCAGAAGATGACAGTGACCTGCAAAGATTGGCACGAGATGTTACCATTTGCTCTTCATAGGTACTGTACTTCAGCACGAACGTCAACAGGGGCAACACCCTTTTCCTTGGTATACGACATGGAGGCAGTCGTGCCCATTGAAGTTCAGATACCCTCTCTCCGGATAATGAAGGATGCAGGTTTAAGCGAAGACGACTGGATCCAGACCCGGCTTGATCAACTAAACATAATCGACGAAAAGAGACTCACCGCTATTTGTCATGGTCAGACGTACCAAAAACGGATGATCAAGGCATTTAACAAGAAAGTCAAACGACAAGAGTATCAAGTTGGGGACCTGGTAATCAAGCGCATCATTCTACCTCAACGTGATCCCAGGGGCAAATGGACCCCTACGTACGAAGGGCCATTTGTGGTTAAGAACATCTTCTCAGGAGGTGCGATGATTCTAACCACCATGGATGGTGACGACCGTCCTCATCCCGCCAATGCAGACATAGTCAAAAGATACTACGCATGATTAAAGACCCGCTAGGTCGACTGCCTAGGCAAAAATAAGGGCTTCCCGACGAACCAAAAGGGTTCAGGCAAAAATAAGGGATGAAAATAATAAAAGAAATCTGTACACCCGGCAAGTCGAAAACCTGAAAAGGCGGCTTGGGCAAAAATGGGTATCCCGGTGGACTGAAAACCCGAAAGGGCGGTCCAGGAAAAGTTAGGGATAAGCGTAATACTATGTCTCATTGGATCACCCTGCATCCAGACTTCGGTATCGACCATCAGGCTCGGACGACACCAAGCAATCAGCTTCATCTCCCACTAAGCAGCAAAGTGATGAGATGCTTGAAGACATAAAGGCGATAGTAGAGTTGGAACCCAGTGGGATTTTTCACATAGCTGTTTTGTTTTCCTTTTCACAAATTGTATAAACTCTATTTTGTTCGGCGGAGTTCTCTTACTAGGACGTCAGCCTCTTGTACACAAAACGCCTATTTACAGGCAAATTTCAAAGTGAATACAAACTCACTTTTCAGACAAATTGCCAATTGTTTTTCCTTTATCTGTTTTGTTTTGCAAAGAACGTCCAATGTTCATTTTTGATATATGCATTTGACATTAATTGCTGATCACAAATATTTGCATGTGAAACAAAGGACTAATTACAGGTGACATCGGAAGTAGGGGCAATAAGAATCGTCTAAGCGATCTAGTTGCTCTGTCCACCGAGGTACCAAGGTAAGTTCAGCTGAAGAATATGACCAAGATACCTCCACTCCCCAAGCAGAGTTGACCTCCCACCAAAGGCACAGTATCTCCAGCAAGTCAGCAATACTCTCCCCCGAGCGGAGTTGGTCTACCATCAGTCTTGAAAAGTTGGGTATCCCCAGTAAATCTTAATATTCCCCATCAGAGTATACAGATATTCCTCAGCAAGCATCCCCGGCAGTCTTAATATTCCTCGACAGAAATATAAGATTGTTCCCCGGCGGAATACAGACATCCCAGTGGAGCCATTTCCCCAGTACAGTCCAAAAGTCTCCCCAAGAGAGTTGAATCATCTCCCCAGTAGATTCTGGAAGCTTATTCCCTGCAGAGTACAAATATCTCTCCCAGCCATATTCAGAGGTTATCCCCACCAGAGTCTAACTTGGTTATCCTCAACAAATTGCAACGGAAAGATCGTCCTCAGTAAAGTTCTTTTTATCCTCCAGCGGAGTTCATCAAGATCCCCCAACAGAGTTTATCAACGGAATCCCCAGCGGAGTTATCGTTAAAATCTCAGCGAAGCATCTCTTCCCACAGAGTAATTTCCCGTAGAGTAATCTCTTCGCCATGTTTATTCCCCAACGGAGTCATCCTCTCCTACAGGTTTATTCGTGCAATCATCTTCGCTCATTATCCCCAGCAGAAACGAAGAACTCTACTCTTCAACATCAGCCCAGGATTCAACGAACTTCCCGAAATTCGTCAAGGATTTATAAACATCACATTGTCATACATCATGATACATGCATATACGCATCATGCCACACAATCTCATTTATTTTTTAGAACATCATGACATTATGCATTTCATACATCATGACATTGCATACAACTAATGTTTTGCCTTTTCAGGAAAAGGTCAGCCAAAAGATGATTACCATCAACTTTTGCAGTTCCAGATCAACACCTGTATCTAGCCAGGAAATATCTGTGAGCGACTGATTGTAGATTCGATACCTGTAACTAGCCAGGAAAGTTATCTACATGAAGAGACTGAAGATCAATACATGTAGCAAGCCAGGAAGACAATCTTTCTTTATCAAGTCAGAGATTAATACATGTATCCAGCCAGGAAAGCTATCTCGACCACCCCCTGTTAAGTTCCAGATCAACACCTGTAACTAGCCAGGAAATATCTGTGGACGACTAATTATAGGTTAACACCTGAAACCAGACAGGAAAATCACCTATATGGATTGATTGTAGATCTATACCTGAAACCAGACAGGAAAGTCATCTACATGAAGAGATTGAAGATCAATACATGTAGCAAGCCAGGAAGACTATCTTTCTTTCTCAAGTCAGAGATTAATACCTGAAACCAGACAGGAAAACTATCTCACTGACCCACCTCTCTTAAGTTCCGGATCAACACCTGTAACTAGCCAGGAAATATCTGTGGACGATGGATTATAGATTAATACCTGAAACCAGACAGGACAACTATCTACTTGACCATTATGAAGCAACCCTACACCGGTTCCTTCTCTTTCAGATGCAGTTTTACACGGACTCCTCATCAGGCAACCCTGCACAGGTTCCTTCTTTTGACCTACCAAGTTACAATTCAACGAACAATCTCCAGATGGCATCTATAAGCCCATCCTTCAACGAACAATCTCCAGATGGCATCTATAAGCCCATCCTTCTACCAACCATCTCCAGGTGGCATCTATAAGCCCGCCCTCCTATCCATCATCTCTCCAAATGGCATCTGTAAGCCCATTCCCGACATCACATTGCTGATACTACACCATGCGAGTGCAAATTTCTGGGCACTTTAGTGTTCAATCATCTTCCACCTTCGGATCACGAAAGGCACGCAAGCCAATCTACATCCTCAGGTCTAAGAAGATTGAACAGGGGCAACTGTTGTACCCCAAAATTTTCCCTCCCATATTCCTCAAGATTTGTCAAGAATCATCTTCAACTGGTTCAAGATTGCTCAAGAGGTTGCACAGTCAAACCACCTCCTAAGCCAGCTGAAATTAGGGTTTTGGTTCTTTCAAGGAATTTGGAATTTTCAATGGCTCAACCAAGTCTCATAAGCCTATATGCATTCTCAAGCACCTACATGCCAAGTCTCAAGATTCACAGTATCAATTTGCACAGTCAAAAGCTCCATTTGACCTACAGTCAACTGCAGGGGCAAAATGGTCATTTTGCAGTCAAAAGTAAGAATTTTTGGTCAACATCTCATTTTTAGTCCACAATCATCATTTGATCAAGTCTTGAACATGATTCCACAAGGATAGCTCAAAAATCATCAAGATGCAAAAAGTTACTATTTTTGGACAGCAAAAAAGTCAACTGTATCTTGACTAGGGCATAACTTTTTCATGGTTCATCAGAAAAATCCCATCCAATGCTCATTTTGAAGGGGATGACATTTCCTACAATCCATCTTCACATTCCAATTCCAATAAATTCTCCCACAAAAAGTTATCAATTTCTACATTATAGGTCAAATTCAAAGGTCAACAAAAATGCACTTTGAGTCAAAGGCCATAACTTGAGATTGGTAAATCCAAATGACATGGGACCAAAGGCATTGGTTAGAGGACTTCAAGACCTTTACAAAATGTCCAAGAACATGTTCATATGATCAAAATTGAGCAAGATATGCATTGGAGAAGTTGGGAAATTTTTAGGAATTTGCAAAAGTCAACTTTGCTCAAAACACCTTATTTTTGCTAATGGGCCTCAAATTTCTTCTTGAAACTTTATCGTTGGCCTATGCACGACCCATCAAGCTTAATCAAATTTATTTTCTTATTTTTTATTAATTAATTGGATTTTTAATCAATATTAATTTATTTAATTAATTTAAATTGTAGGAAAATACAAAGATTTGATTTTTCAATCTTTTTGTGAAGCAAGTATGACCTAAAAAGGCTGGCAATTTCGTGTACAAATCAAATATGCAAGAATCTCCAAAATTGGCAACTTTCTTCAATCGTGAAAATGCAAAAAGATTTGATTTTCAATCAAATATTCAATCATCATTCTAATGGATTTTTGTGCAAGATTCTGACCTAATTCCATTCCTCTATTAATATGCAAGCTAACCCTAATGCCATACACGTGAAAAATCTGCAGGAAAAAGCCATTGCAATTCAAGAAAATTGGAAAAAAACTCAAAACTGATTTCTATATTCCAGGCCAATTCAAGGCGTTTTATTGATTCTAACATATTGCAGGAGGTCCCAGGGATAATTTGCAATTGAAATCACACGCTAAAGCTCAAGAAATCACTGAGAACAGAACCACAGTTTGCACATTTTTTTCAAAATCGTATTGTCCAATTCATGCGCATTTAACATGATTTCTTGTTTGTTTTGCATTGCTTGAATCCATATGAAGCTAATGGCATAAGTTAATTGAATTATAATGCACAGAATCAAAAGTTGCCATGGACGAATTTTAGGGTTCATGAGCTTTGAAATTGGGGATTCAATAACCAGGAAAAATTGAGACTCATAAGACCCATGACTGAATTCGTCAGGACCAGACGAATTCAAATCAACCCTCGCGAAACATTTATATAAAACACAGCCCTAATCGCTATTTTTCGTCACCATGTTTAGTGGGGGTTAAAAACCCCCGCTATCTGTTTGTGTTTTTACAGGTACCAGCGAGGAAGATGATGATGTGTTATCATGTCATTGGACCATTCGAAAGAAGCGCGCGTTTTTGTAATTTCCAGCATATTAATTAAATCCTTAATATAATGATTGTTGAGTATTATATTATCAAAAGCGTGCAGGTGGTTGGAGTGGTTAAGGCGTTGGCTTGGAAACGTTGGGACCTGGGTTCGAGTCCCAGGTCCACCCAAAACGCTTATGTTATTTTTCTTTACAGATTTACATGCAGGCTTCCAAAAGCGTTCCACCATGTACTTCAAACATCAACGCGCCATGTGGCTTCAGGCATGAATCCAAGGGTCATGAGATGATGACCACCATACGCTCAGTCAACGAACCCATAGCTAATCCAGAAAGTCAACATGGCTGGGAAACGAATGGGCCTGAAAATTGCTAACAAACCTCCTAATTGGGCCAGCACCCCCCTGGTTCACTCATTCTTTTTTTTCTTTTCTTTTATATTTTCCATTTAACTTTTTTGCTAATTATTATTATTATTATTTAATTAACTCATAAATTAATTATTTTCATAATAAATTCAGAAAAACTAAAAATAATATTTTTTCTTAATTAAAATTAATTTCACTTTATTTTGTAAATAAATACTAACAAATTAATTTAGTCTTTTTTAATTAGGTTAATTTCAATATTTTTTTGCAATCAATAAAATAAATTAGAATTAGGGTTTTTACTAACTTTTGACTATTTTTATTTATTTTCTTTGAGACATTAAAAAACATAAAGAACTAAAAAATACTTTTTTTCTTTTAATTAATTAATTAATTAGTTTTAGGTTTAATTTAATTAATTGCAAAATAATAACAAACTTCTTTCTTTCTCAAAAAAGGGTCAAAACCCTAAGAACTTCTCTGATCCAATTTTTATTCGCGCATATTATTTTTGATCATATTATGTAATTGCTCCGAGAATGTAATAGCTTTAATTAGGAATTTTCATCGCTTTATTTATTTTCTCGCAATTTATTTTTCAAGGGTTTGTTTTTGGCGATGTAAATACCAGACGCCTTGTAATAGTGTAGCTTTACTTTCCGCAATTTATTTTCCGTAACCTTTAACTGTTAGATGTATGTTAACTATGCATGACAAGACTTCTATGAAATTAAAATCAAAACGTAGCTCATCATAACATGTGCAAAGATAATTTAACTGAATCCTGACACACTCGCACATGCCACTCTTAGGGTACGCCTCACTTGGTTGCCTCGACGTGGTCATTGAGTATAGGGTGTTTTAGAAGTCGCCCTCCTGTCTAAAGATCCAAGTTGCCTCGAAACGGTTGCCTTGGATAAAAAGGATCTAGGACATTAGGGTTACCGCTAAGGCATCCTACTATTGCTTTGGTGACCACATGTCCCTATAATCGAATTGACCCGAAACTCCAACGATGGTGCTACCTACTTCTCAATAGTGGGATAGTATTGTCTAAAGGACATTTACACAGCTTAATTTCTTTTGAGTAGGTAGAGGTTCTAAGGTACTTGCTCTTTCAAAACAGAAACAACTTTTCGCACTTACACTTTTCTGACAAAAGTTTTCAAACAAACACTTCATACACTCTTGAGGACTGATACAAGAGTTAAATTGAAGTTTTCAAATAAACTTTTTCAAAACCCATAAACACAAGAAAAGCAAAACATTTTTGAAAACATAGTGAGCAAGTACCTAAGAGCCCGTGGATAACCACGGATATAAAGGGTGCTAACACCTTCCCTTTCTATAATCTACCTCCCGAACCGAGAAACATCTCGAAAAGGAATTTTGCTGTGCTTTTGTCCTTTCCTTGTTGGAGAAAATAAAAGACGGTGGCGACTCTTGCTTACCGCGACATTTCATGAACCAGCATTCCTAAACAGTCAGTTCTATTTCCACCGATCACAGGATCCAAGATCAGCTCGACAGGATGAGGGCTCAACCCTTGGTCATCCCCGAAACCTCTAAGAAAGAAATGGAGGAGATTCTGAAAATAATAAAGAAAAGTGATTTTGACGTTGTAGAGAAACTGGGGAAAACCCCCTCGAAGATCTCCATGTTAGCTTTGCTGCTTTGTTCGGAGGCACATGCCAAAGCTTTGATAAGGTTTTTGAAGACAGCCCATGTGCCCCAAGAAACCTCAGCCGATCAATTCCAAGATTGTGTAGCCAACTGTTGGCTCCTAAATTCGACACCCTTGTTTCATTAAGGTCAGCCATTAAAGCTGAAGGATGTTTTCGACCAGCTAGGTCCGTCGAAATGCCCATCGAAAGATGGCAAAGTACTTAGAAGATTTCTTCCAAGGGAGAAGTTGGTTGCCTTCGACGTCGAAGGTGTTTCTCGTCGAAGATGCTTCTCGACGAAGATGTTCGATGGTTCAGAGTGGAACGGTTTGAAATTCAAGTGTTTGGAGGGAAAACGGTTTCCAGCGGTTACCAAGTGCAACATGCAAAGATCTGGAGCGTCGAACGTTGAGAACGTGCCAAGTGGACTCATCTCGAAGCAGCGTAACTGCCCAACGGTTACTTGGGATGTTTTAGTATAAATAGTAGTAGTCATGTAGTTTCTCGCGTGTGTTCATAATTCTATACAAAGTCACTCATATAGATTCGAGTACCCAGCGTGTGAGAAAGAATTGTTGAGAAATGTATGTGTGAAACACCAACTTTATTAATCAAAGTCATTTACTTTTCCAGAAATTTACTTGCTTTCTTCTTTACTTTCCTGTCGAAGTCCTTTACTTTAAGCCTTCATTTCTTTTACCAAGTCCTTTCTTCATGCAATTTACTTAAAGCCTCTTTATTTTATTGTTATTCAACCAATATCCAATTTAATCAAAACTTCAAAATCAACCTATGTCCTAGGATTAATCTGATCGATCCTGCGAGTAACCAAATAAGTAACCATTTGGAGGATCAGCGGTTGTTTACCAATAACCAAGGTAAACAAATTGGCACACCCGGTGGGACTGTGTGTTGATTGTTGAAAATAATCTCATCTTTTCGAGGAGCGTTGTATGTTATTGAGAAGTGGTAGAATATACACTAACGATAACAATACTGCCAGAAGAAGGGAAGAGATGGCGAATCCGCCAAACAATAACGAAATCCCATAAACGAATGTGGGACCAACGGTTATCTCGACCGTAAGTGAAGCGACGACTGCTGGTTCGACACCAGCAGTAACGGTCACAGCGACGGGGCCATTACCTCCGTTCACAGGCCCCAGAGCGCCTTTGGGAACTCCCCCACCAAGGGGAAATTTAGGCACAAGGCCTTTTGTTCCCCCAGGATTTATGCCACTCTATGGCATGCCAACTTCTGACTTGGCTAGCCTGACGAATGCTGCGTCCACTTTTTCAGACCCTTTAGTGAGTGCCTCTTCGCCACTCCAAGGTTCTGGCGTAGGCATGGCGAATAGAAATAGGACCCAACTCTTAGGAGGAACGTCCCAAGTAGCCCATGGCCTTACAAATGCCTCGACAGCAGTCTTGAGGCAACAAATGGACGAAAGCAACCATGATATGGTGCAAATGTTGGCACAAACTTTGAGTACAGTGCTAAACCCTCTAATACAAAACACTACTCAATCGAATCAGCAAGTGACAGCACAAATGACGCGTTTGGCTGATTTCTTTGGAGTACCCCAACCTATTCGACAGCCCCAAAGGGCGCAAATAAGGGGAAACCAGGGGATATTCTTAGAGGAAGAAACCACCATCAACCAGGTTCAACAGCCTGTCGAAGAAAACCTTAGGACACGATTAGAGCAACCCGTCGAGGAACCTAGGGTAATAACCCCAGAGGTAAGGTTAGTTAACAGAAACCAAAATGCTGACGAAGTAGTTCAGCATATCCAATACCAAAATACGGGTTTGGAAAACAATCTGGCAACCATGATCGAAAGGATCATGACTCAGAATGGGATGAACATGGGCTTTCGAAGGCCCAACTTTACATCTCCATTGTCAGAATACGTGTTACAAACAGATTTACCTCCTAGATGTAAAGTCCCCAAATTCACTAAGTTCTCAGGGGACACGACAGAATCTACTGTCGAACATGTGGCGAGATACTTGATCGAAGCAGGAGATATTTCGAATAACGAAAATCTGAGGATCAAGTACTTCCCAAGTTCTTTAACAAAGAATGCTTTTACTTGGTTTACAACTCTCCCCCCCAATTCGATCCATCACTGGACCCAGTTGGAAAGGTTGTTCCATGAACAATTCTACATGGGGCAAACCAAGATAAGCCTGAAAGAATTGGCCAGTGTGAAGAGACGTTTCACTGAACCTATAGACGAATATCTAAATAGGTTTAGGCTGCTTAAGGCGAGATGTTTTACACAAGTGCCAGAACATGAGTTAGTCGAAATAGCCGCAGGTGGTTTAGATTATTCCATTAGGAAGAAGCTAGACACCCAATACCTGAGAGACATGGCCCAACTGGCCGATAGAGTTCGACAGGTAGAACGCCTCAAAGCTGAAAAGGAAAAGGCAACGAAAACTCACAAGAGAGAGAGGATAGCGTACGTTGAGATGGATGACGAAGATCCAGAATCCTTCGACGACACTATAACTGTCGAAGAAGGAGAAGTCGATTTAGCGGAATTGAAACAAGGGCCACCATACTCTTGTAAACTGTTAGTCCCCTCAAGTGGGAAAAATCCCACTGGTCCAGAAAGGACGAACGATAGGTTCCCCAAAAAGACTTATAGTTTTGACATCACAAAATGTGATGAAATATTTGACTTGCTTGTTAAAGATGGCCAAATGATAGTACCCCCAGGGGTAAAAGTGCCTCCTCTTGATCAAAGAAAGAAGAGAGGTTTTTGCAAATATCATAATTTTTTGGGCCATAAAACTTCTCAATGTTTTCTTTTCAGGAATCTTGTGCAAGACGCTATCGAAGAAGGGAGGTTGAAGTTTGCTGACAAAACCCCCATGGCTGTCGACTCAAATCCGTTGCAGGCTGAAGCCCACTATGCTGAGCCTTCTGAGGTGAACGTGATAGAGGCAACCAGGAGCCATTCGAAGAGGCCAGGAATCACAATGGTCGAAGTCTCAAAGGACCATATCAACATGCCAATCTTTGGCAGTTTTTCTGGAAATTTATCCAGGAAGACAATTGAAGCAGTTCAGAACGCGGTCGAAAGCCCAAAGTTGGAGACCGCTGAAGCACAAAAATTTGGACCAAAACCCAGTTCCCACTTGGCCACAGTTCAAGGCCAGACGGAGAATCTGGAGATACAAATGAAGCAGTTAAATCTTGCCAACAAAGATACAATGAATATCAACATGGTCGAACTCTCTGACCCAAAAGCATCAGAAGAGGCCATGAGGCAAGAACAAGCTAATAAGACTGCCTTCCCTCGGGAAAATGAAAATCTGGCAGATTTTCTACAGAGATGCCAAAAAAAGAAATCAGAGGTGATGCTGTGTCCAAGATGCAGTTCGATCTTTGACAAAAAAGCTGCTGAGCACATTCAAGGCGTAAGAGCAGCGAATAAGCGAAGGGAAAATGTTGATCTTCGACATGACCCTAGAAGAGCCTCCCAAAGGGGTTCAAACCATGAAAAGAGGCCATTGACTTTTAGGCCTCCAACAAATGTGCCGGTAGATACCTGGTACAAAACCTCTGGTCGAAAAAGGCCAAGTGAGGAGAGATGGCACTCTTTTGACGTGCCAAGGGGTTCCTCTTTGACTCAAAAGAAAGAGCCTCAAGTTGCTGCACCTAAAGTTGCACAAGTGTCAAGCAACTACAAAGGGAAAAATCCCATGTCTCGATCTCAATGGAGGAGATATCAAAGGAGACGAAAAGCTGAGAGGGAGGCTGCCAACGAACCAAAGGCAGAAACCAGTTCGAATGTTCCTCAAAGGAAGCAAAGGAAACCTCTAGAAAGAGAGCCAGTAACCAACAGGCTAGTTTGGCCTAACCAAGGTGAAGTCGAGGACGAAGACGATTCTGAGTCTGATGATACTTTGGACATAATGGTGAATATAGTCTTGGTGCTACCCAGAGAATTCAACCGACAAGTGGAGGTCGAAGCAAGTGATTGGGAAGTGGAGCAAGAAATGGCCAAACATAGGCCAGTGTGCTATTTCGTCATGGGCAATGGCACTACTGAGGAACAAAATGGATTCTTCGAACCACCCACAGAGGCGATGAAAAATCACCTCAAGCCTTTATTCATAAGGGCTAAACTCGAAGAAACTACTGTGAATAAAATATTGGTGGATTGTGGGGCAACCATCAACATTATTCCTCACTCTATGCTAAGGAAAATTGGCAAAAGGGATGAGGACATTAAGCCTCACAATATGGTCTTGTCGAACTATGAGGGCGGCATAGGGACCACTATGGGAGTGATCCAGCTAGATATCAAAGTAGGGTCTATCTTCCGACCAACAATGTTTATGGTCATATCGGCCAAACCTAATTACAATCTTTTGTTGGGCCGTGAATGGATTCATGGTGTTGGAGCTGTGCCATCATCAATGCACCAGAGGCTGCTGCTATGGCGTCCAGATGGGATGGTCGAAAACATAGAGGCAGATCAAAGCTATTACCTGGGCGAAGTGAATCACCTGGGGTTGGCAGATTTCGACAAGAACTTGGCTCACATAGGGCCATGTCCAACACCTGACTTCGACATGGCGCCAGCGCCAAACACTTTTTTTTCCCTATACCTGCATCCTGAGCATGGTTTCCAATGGGACAGAGAAGACTTGTCCCACATAGACTTCAGTGGTTTAACTGATATCCAACCAACTGGTTGGGGAAGTGAATTCAGTGATAATGACTGAGTCACAATCTTTGAAGCGAATTTCGGCTTATGTAGCCGAAACTAAGATGATAACGGCTCTCGAAGCCGAAGTAAAGTACATGGCCACACAGGCCAATGATCAACAGTTATCTGCTGCAGGTCCAGGAAAGGATTTCGATCCAGAACCCCCTGATATCATGCAAGAAGAAATGCGGGAACAGAGGCTCGACGCCATCTATGACGATGAGCCTTTGGGCTTCGAAAAGGACCCCTTGGCGAACAACATTAAAATGTTAGCGCAAGATCCTTTAGAAGAAATCAACTTAGGCGAAGGGTCAGAGAAAAGGCCAACTTACATCAGCGCCAAAATTGACCCAGAACTAAGGTTGGAAGTAATCCAATTGCTGAAAGAGTTCAAGGACTGTTTTGCATGGGATTACGACGAAATGCCTGGTCTCGACAGAGGATTGGTAGAACTTCAGTTGCCAATCAAACCTGGGAAGAAGCCAATCAAACAAAATCCAAGATGCTTCGCTCCAGAAATACTGTCGAAGATCAAAACGGAAGTCGAAAGACTGCTGAAATGCAAATTCATACGCGTTACAAGGTATGTCGAATGGATTGCAAACATTGTGCCAGTAACTAAGAAAAATGGTACATTAAGGGTGTGCATAGATTTCAGAGATTTGAATGCTGCTACACCCAAAGACGAATATCCTATGCCTGTGGCGGAGATGCTAGTCGATTCTGCCGCTGGCTATGAATACCTGAGCATGCTCGATGGTTATTCAGGATATAATCAAATATTCATTGCTGAAGAGGATGTGTCGAAAACATCTTTTCGACGCCCTGGGGCCCTAGGCACTTACGAATGGGTAGTGATGCCTTTTGGCCTAAAGAACGCCGGGGCAACGTACCAGCGAGCAATGAATACTATCTTCCATGATTTTATTAACACTTTTATGCAAGTATATATTGATGACATTGTTATAAAATCTGTTTCCAGGAAGAATCATATTGACCACCTTCGACAATCATTCGAAAGAATGAGAGAACATGGTCTGAAGATGAACCCTTTGAAGTGTGCGTTCTGTGTAAAAGCTGGAGATTTCTTAGGCTTCGTTGTCCACAAGAAAGGAATCGAAATAAACCAGAACAAGACGAAGGCAATTCTGGAAGCGAAAGCGCCATCGAATAAGAAGGAACTGCAATCTCTGTTAGGCAAGATAAATTTCTTGAGGAGATTTATATCTAACCTAAGTGGGAAAGCTCAGGCCTTTTCACCCTTACTTCGGCTGAATAAAGAGGGGTTCGAATGGGGGCAAGAGCAACAAGAAGCCTTCGACAAAATCAAAGGGTACCTCACTAAGCCACCTATTTTGGTGCCTCCTTGTAGCAATAGGAGTATGAGATTGTACATAGCTGCATCCGACAAAACTTTGGGAAGCATGTTAGCCCAAGAAGATGAGAATGGAGTCGAAACACCCATTTACTATCTTAGTAGAGTTTTAAACGATGCAGAAACTAGATATAGTGAAGTTGAAAAATTGTGTCTATGTCTGTATTTCTCTTGTACAAAACTAAAGCAATATATAAAACCAGTTGATGTGTATGTCTCGTCTCATTTTGATGTTTTCAAGTATATGTTGTCGAAGCCTATCTTGCATAGTCGAATTGGCAAGTGGGCATTAGCATTAACTGAATACTCCTTGACCTTTATGCCTCTTAAGGCAGTGAAAGGGCAAGTGGTTGCAGACTTTATAGTCGACCACTCAATTCAAGTTGAGGATATTAATTATGTGGAGATAGGACCTTGGAAATTCTACTTCGATGGTTCCAGCCATAAAGATGGAACAGGGGTAGGAGTCTTGATCATTTCTCCAGAAAAAATTCTAACAACATTCAAGTACAAGATATCAGGTTCTTGTTCGAACAATGAGGCTGAGTATGAAGCTCTAATTACTGGCCTTGAGATATTGTTGGAATTGGGGGCAACTCGAGTCGAAATAATGGGAGACTCAGAGTTAGTCATTAAGCAAGTCACAAAGGAATATAAATGCATAAGAGAGAATCTCATTATGTACTTTGTGATAGCAAATCGTTTATTGAAAAAATTTGAAACGGTCAATATTCGACACATACCCAGAGTCGAAAATCAAATAGCCAACGACTTGGCACAGATTGCATCTGGGTATAAGATTTCAAAAACGAGATTACAAAGAGCAATCGAAGTTCGAGAAAAGATAAAAGCAACTTGTCTATCACCAACAGATTTGGAATCGACAAGGCTAGGATATGCTGATCAAAGTAACTTCGAAATTTCGTTCATAGATAATTTGTCAGAACAAGATTGGAGGAAACCCATTGTGGATTATCTTCAAAATCCAGGAACTTCGACAGAACGAAAAACAAAGTACAGGGCGTTGAGTTATGTACTCATGGGTAATGAGTTATTCAAGAAAACGCCTGAAGGGGTATTGCTAAAATGTTTAAGTGAAACTGAGGCGTACATAGCCCTTTCGACTATGCACGCTGGAGCATGTGGAGCTCACCAAGCAGGCCATAAGATGAAATGGTTGTTGTTTCGACAAGGACCATACTGGCCCACTATGCTGAAAGATTGTGTTGAGTTCGCCAAAGGTTGCCAAGAATGTCAAGTCCATACAGGCATCCAACATGTACCAGGAAGCGAACTTCACTCGATAGTGAAGCCTTGGCCCTTTAGAGGATGGGCATTGGACCTCATTGGAGAGATTCGACCAGCATCATCAAAGAGTCAGAAGTATATACTGGTAGGCATTGATTATTTTACTAAGTGGATCGAAGCTATCCCTTTAGTCAATGTAGACCAAGAAAATGTCATTGAATTTATTCAAAAGAACATTATCTTTAGGTATGGAATCCCTGAGACTATAACTACTGATCAAGGATCAGTTTTCACTGGTCGAAAGATGCAGGAATTTGCTCAGGAAACAGGTTTCAAACTCCTAACATCAACGCCTTATTATGCACAGGCAAATGGTCAAGTCGAAGCAGCAAACAAAGTGGTGATTGGCTTGATAAAGAAGCATGTTGGGAAGAAACCAAAGAATTGGCATAAGACGTTAGACCAGATTTTATGGGCTTGTCGAACATCCCCAAAAGAAGCCATAGGTACAACACCATATAGGCTAACTTTTGGCCATGATGCAGTGTGGCCAGCAGAAATTTGTCTTCAATCTGCAAGGGTTCAGAAACATTATGATATTCCCTCTGAAATCTATTGGAATATGATGTTAGACGAACTAGTGGATTTAGACGAAGAAAGATTGCGTGCTCTTGACCTACTCAGGCTTCAGAAGAAAAGAGTAGAAGACTCTTATAATAAAAAGGTGAAACCTAAGGTATTTTCGCCTGAAGAACTAGTTTGGAAGGTGATTCTTCCCATGGATCGAAGGGATCGAAGCATGGGGAAATGGTCACCCAAATGGGAAGGACCATTCAGAGTTATCCAAACTTTTTCTGGTGGAGCCTATGAAGTCGAAGAGTTAGGTGAAGATAAAAGGCTCTTGAGAGTAAATGCTAAATATTTAAAAAAATACAGACCTACACTCCAAGAGATAAAAATAAAATAACAAGACTAAATTAACCATAGAAAAGCCAAAATGGAAATTTTTATAATTTTTAGCCAAGATGGCAATGTTGTCGAATACAGATTACAAAATATGGTTAAGAAGAAGAATCAATCAAAAGGGAATAGAGTCCTTGAGTCGAAGGTATTTGATTTGCTGCAGCTCCAATCTTTTCTTGCACCAGGCATTCGCCTGCACAAGTTTGGCAATCTGATCGTCGAAGCCTTGGGCCTTCTCAGCAAATTCTAGGCCTTGTTTGATTTCAGTTTGACTCTCGGTGTCTGAGACGGTCGAAAGGAGTTCCTCCTTGCGCTTAGTGTTGGCATTTATCTTAGCCTCTATTTCTTCGATTTGTGCCCTGAAGGAAGCATTCTCTCGATCGATGGCATCAACTTCTTCCCGTGTAGATGCTTTTTGCTTCGATAACTCCGCAATTCGAGAAGTTGTCTCCGAAACAGCAGTCCATGCAGAAGAGCTTTTGCCATATAACACCTCAAGCTGACTATTAAAGCCCCTTTGGCGCCTATAATCTGCTGAGACTTGATCGATAATGGAGTGTAACTCCATGATCAAGCCTGAAACTTCTGGAGCTACAACTAACAAGTCGACAGCATTCAAAACATCCCTCAAGTATGATGGAGCAGTAGGGTCCCCCTCCAAAGCTTTCATCAAGTCCTTCTTGAAAAACTGAGCCTTAACCTTCGCCAAAGCTTCATCGAGAGGAGAAGTTTCAGTGGACTTCCCCGACAGGGTAGGAACCTCCTGACTAACATCAGACGAACTCTTACTCTCGATGATGGCGTTGAGATAGCTAACAGGGTCAGTTTGCTTCAAGTGTTCTAAGTCCTCTTTCGACCTGTGCTTCGTTGAGGTAACAGCCCTTGCAACAGCATTGTCTTGGGTTTGAGGCTGTTGAGTGATAGGTGCCTCGACTTGATTCCCTTCGATTCGGACTGGGGCAGTACCAGCGTCATCTTGGTGCCCTTCGCCAGCGTCATCTTAGTGCCCTTCGCCAGCGTCATCTTGGTGCCCTTCGCCAGCGTCACCTTGATCCTCTTCGCCAGCATTGCCACGGTCCCCTTCGTCACGATTCTCTTCCGACAGATCCACCACCTGAACCTCTTTTGGCTGTTGTTCTTCCATTTGAGGATCTTCTGCTGGTTTTTCGACCGTCTCAGCATTGGCCTCATTTATTTCAGTATGGGCTTCGTCATTCTCCAAGCCCTTTTCTTGTGGCCTGCTGAGTTCAGCAGACTCCAGTGTTTCAGAAGTCCTCGGCGGTGTGCTTTCAGTGGTGTCCTGAAAAGAAAAGAAGAGGAATCTTCAGAAATCGAAAGAGACATAATCGAATGCAGGTATCTACACCTAAGTTACAAAGAGGTTTAAGAGATTACCTGTAAATTGGCTTCAGCCCCAGGGCTGGAATTGTCGCTTTCGACAGGCTTATTGAGAAGAACGTTTAATTCCTCCTCCGTTGGCTCCTCAATGATCACTGGAGGTGGCCTGGGCTTTCTCCCAGCAACCTTTATTCTAATTGTTCGACCCTCAGGAGCAGGAGCAGGAGCGTCCTTCGTCAGCTTTCGCCTTTTTAGAGGAGCAGGGGGAGAATCATCCTCTTCGTCGCTCCCAGATTCGACCACCAGTGCTGGCCGTTTCTTGGGCGAAGGTGCCTAAAAAACCAATGGGAATTCGATTTAACAATTGCATCGAAAGTCAAAAAATTGAAAGCCAGAAGAAAATAATGAAAGTCTGGTTACCGATACAGAAGGCTTTTTCGAAGGGCCTTCCCCCTGTTGGTTTGTTGTGGTCTTCGCCGGTGCTACAGTCTTCGCCGGCGGTGGAGGTTTTGTTGAGGGGCCTCCTCCCTGTTGGCCTTCTGCAGCCTTCTTGGCTGCAGGCTTTCGAACAACTGAAAGCAAATAAAATAGTTAACAGGCTAGCAGTCGAAAGAGAAAGACAAAGTAATTCGAAAGGATGAACTTACATTTCTTTATTTTGTCCAAGACGAGGACAAAAGATTTTTGAAGCTCATCCACGAAGTCCTTCTCGTCGAAAAACTCCTCAGCGTAATAACTTTTCCACCACTCCTCGAAGGATGGTGAGCAAAGAAAGTTGAGCTGGTAGTCAAATAACGAGAGAACTGTTCGACCAGCATATATTCTGATATGTTTAGTGGCAGCTTCTTCGGTGTAGTCATTGCAGAAGTACAACATAGACTTCTCTCTTGGAAAAATTGGAGAAGGTAGGGTTTGAATAATACCAAACTGGCGAGACACCAGGTTTGGTTGATATGCAATCAGACTCAAGTGAGTCTTAGAGCTCCTGAATCGAAGAGGCATGATCCTTGGTGTGAGGAACGCCTCCCACATTGTTGTATGTTCGTCAACTTGAGGACCACTCGACGTCCTTGGATGTGGCCTTGTGAACCACGCTGGGCCTACCTTCCGTCGAGCAAACGGAGCCATAGTCGAAGCAAACTCTTTCCTTCGAGCAAACATCAGAACGAAGTTTGTGAAAGTTTGCTGAAGCTCCAGTCCATCTTCCATCGGAGTCAACAGAGCCAGTCTGGTTCCTTCGACACATCTGTTCAGTATCTCTGGAGCCTGCTCATTTATTTGAACCTTCTTAGGCAAGAAAGATTCAAAGGTGGCGTTGAGCCACAGTTGAAGCAGCCAAAAAGGTCCAGCAAGCAGCAAGCTGGCCCTGTTCTCGATAATCTTCAGGAGAGTCGCTCCATTACTAATCGAATCATACAGGCTAGCCAAAATCAATTCTGCCAAACAGATATTTTGGCCATGATGGAGTTGAGTGGCGAGAGTGACCATCTTCTTGGTCACCTGTAAGGACTTCGAGCAGAATACAAAGCGTGTTAGCCATAAGGCTAGAAACGCTATGTGTTCGACATCCGACACAGCATCTGTCGACCTGTCGTGGTAGTGATTGATGAAGGTGGTATAGGTTGGTTTGGTGGCAGAGAATCCAATTTGATCCTCCGACATCTCCTCCGGATCGAAGTAGTCCCCGGTGGGTCGAAGGCCAGTGATAGCGGCGACATCGAAGAGTGTAGGAGTCAGCATCCCACAGGGAAGATGGAAAGTGAAGTGGGAGTAGTCCCAGAAAAGTAGAGAAGCTATCAACATCTCCGGAGAATAGTTCATACCTGTCTTCGACAGCATCACCAGGTCGAAAATCCCCATATCTTTCCAGATCGAAGCTTGGCGTTTCTCCATTTTTTCTAGCCAAGCAACGTAATCAGGAGTAAGGCTAGGGCCAGACCTGAAAGCCCTAACACCTTTGTTGAAGAAACGAAGGTCGATTTTCTCTTTAGCAGGGTCTTCATTATCCTCTGCATCTTTCTTGGCGCATGCAACCGGTTTGAGTCTCTCAACTACCGGAAAATAACTCTTGATCTTCATGGCCTCAGCAATACTTGGATACAAGGGGCCAGACATAGCAAAGATCTGGTTGGAATATCCAACCGGGATCATCAGGTGGTGTGAGTAAGCATCACGTACATCGATGTCCAAGGGTTCAGGGACCCTTCGTTGGCCCGTGGAAGTTACTACTGGAGCAGTGACGAAAACCTTAGGTTTGACATTTCCAGATGGTACGGTGGCGCTAGGAGCAGTGGAGGGACCAGATGCCATTGTTAATGGTGAGGATGAAGACGAAGTGAAGGAAAAAGGGTTTTTGCAAAGATGACAAGTTTGTGTGCAAATGGAGAAGTCTGAAAGCTAGATAGCGTAAAAAGTTCCACAGTGGGTGCTTACTGCTATTTATAGTAGTGGGGGAAAATCCCCAAAACCGAGGACATTAAATGCCATTTAATGTTGTAGGAGATAGTGGGACACGTGGCGTCCCCCTGTTGTTTTAGCCGTTCTGCAGAAATGGAGGGGCGCAGCGTGCGTCCTCGTTTTTGGGAATTGTCATAATGACAAATTCTGAAATGACGTTTGGCACTGCACGCCGTACTGAGGTGACGTCTTAGGTACGGATAAATGATGGTTTTTTCTTGGGATTGCCAGTGGTTGGTAGAAGACAACAAAAAGTGCACAATTTAATTTGTGACTAAGCTTGAAAAGACAGGTGTCGAATGGCGTTTCAAAGAATGCCTTTTTCTTTCAGAGTCGAAATAAGGCATTCTTGGGGGGCAATTTGTTGGCTCCTAAATTCGACACCCTTGTTTCATTAAGGTCAGCCATTAAAGCTGAAGGATGTTTTCGACCAGCTAGGTCCGTCGAAATGCCCATCGAAAGATGGCAAAGTACTTAGAAGATTTCTTCCAAGGGAGAAGTTGGTTGCCTTCGACGTCGAAGGTGTTTCTCGTCGAAGATGCTTCTCGACGAAGATGTTCGATGGTTCAGAGTGGAACGGTTTGAAATTCAAGTGTTTGGAGGGAAAACGGTTTCCAGCGGTTACCAAGTGCAACGTGCAAAGATCTGGAGCATCGAACGTTGAGAACGTGCCAAGTGGACTCATCTCGAAGCAGCGTAACTGCCCGACGGTTACTTGGGATGTTTTAGTATAAATAGTAGTAGTCATGTAGTTTCTCGCGTGTGTTCACAATTCTATACAAAGTCACTCATATAGATTCGAGTACCCAGCGTGTGAGAAAGAATTGTTGAGAAATGTATGTGTGAAACACCAACTTTATTAATCAAAGTCATTTACTTTTCTAGAAATTTACTTGCTTTCTTCTTTACTTTCCTGTCGAAGTCCTTTACTTTAAGCCTTCATTTCTTTTACCAAGTCCTTTCTTCATGCAATTTACTTAAAGCCTCTTTATTTTATTGTTATTCAACCAATATCCAATTTAATCAAAACTTCAAAATCAACCTATGTCCTAGGATCAATCTGATCGATCCTGCGAGTAACCAAATAAGTAACCATTTGGAGGATCAGCGGTTGTTTACCAATAACCAAGGTAAACACTAACCTTACCGCAGACAACGACCTGGGTTTCTCTGATGCTGACCTGACTCCGAAAGGAAGAAAGCACAATGACGCATTGCATGTGTCAGTTGAATGCCGAGGAACTACTCTTGCCCATGTTTTGGTCGAAACTGGTTCTTCTCTGAACGTGCTACCTAAGAAGGCTCTCGACCAGTTGGATTGTGAAGGCTTGGAGCTGAAACCAAGTAATATCAATGTCAGGGCCTTTGACGGGTCTAAAAGAATGGTGCATGGGGAGGTCGATATTCCCATCAAGGTGGGAACTGAAGTATTCCACTCAACTTTCTATGTGATGGACATCCGTCTGTCATACTCTTGCTTGTTAGGGAGACCATGGATACATAATGCTGGCGCAGTCACTTCCTCCCTACATCAGATGCTGAAATACCCTGTCAAAGGAAAGATCATAACTGTACACGGTGAGGAGGAATATATGATCAGTCACCTGAACTCCTTTCGGTATGTAGAGGTGGAGGGCGAATTCATTGAAACACCGTTCCAACACTTCGAGGAAATTACTCCCGAAGTGGCAGTAGCAAAGGCAGTAGCAGAGGGGCCCAAGCAAGTGGCCAGGATGACATCTCTGAAAGACGCAAAGGCTGCAATGAAGGAGGGGAAGAGCTCAACATGGGGTCAATTACCTGACTTTCCCCATAAGACAGACAAGTTTGGGTTGGGATTTACCGTTGCGGGGAAAAAAGCTATGTGTCGCTCAAAAATTGAGAGGGCACCCATCAAGATTTCTCCTCATGGAATCAATGCTTTAGAAGACGAAGACGAAGAGGGTAACATTGAAGACTGGATCTTCCCAACCATCGAAGGGGGACTGCACAACTGGGAGGCAAAATACTTCGTCCCTATTACTTTCATTAATCAGTAACTTATCTTTCGAACATTTCTTGTTGGTCTGTAATAATTACTTTTAAACAATCTGCACACTACTTTTTCACCTCATGCCTTGCCCGGGGCATGCAGGTCCATTTGTAAGGGTTTTGATTCTCTTCATATTCATATACCATGTTTAATGATTCATTGGACGTTTTTCATTTATAAACTGTTGTGTTCATTTTCTTTCCTTTTGCATTTTTGTTTGTTTAAGGATGGCTATCCCTTACACACACCCACACTCACAAATGCAGGTACCCATCCACTCTGGATTCTATGGGTGACTATTTTGCTATGTCCTTCAATAGCTCTGAAGATTTGGTCAATCAGGCTGAGTATGAAGATGAAGAAGATTGTGAAGTACCAGGAGAGCTAGCCAGACTTCTACAACAAGAAGAGAGGGTCATCTTACCTCATGAAGAGTTGTTGGAAACAGTCAACTTGGGAACAGAGGAAGACAGGAAAGAAGTGCAAGTGGGTGCCAATCTAGAACCAAGTGTCAAGGAGCGCTTAGTACAGTTGTTGAATGAATACGTTGAAATCTTCGCCTGGTCTTATGAAGACATGCCAGGGTTAGACACAAATATCGTGGTTCACCGTCTCCCTACAAGAGAGGATTGTCCACCGGTCAAGCAAAAAGTTCGCCGAATGAGGCCCGACATGTCTGAGAAGATTAAAGCTGAAGTAATGAAGCAATTCAATGCTGGCTTTCTGGCTGTTACATCCTATCTACAATGGGTTGCTAACATTGTGCCAGTTCCTAAAAAAGATGGCAAGGTCAGAATGTGTGTGGACTACCGGGATTTGAACAGGGCTAGCCCTAAAGATGATTTTTCGCTACCGCATATCGACATTTTGATTGACAACACAGCTCAGCACAAGGTGTTTTCCTTCATGGACGGATTCTCGGGCTACAACCAGATCAAAATGGCCCCCGAGGACATGGAGAAAACAACCTTTGTTACACAATGGGGTACCTTCTGTTACAAGGTGATGCCACTCGGACTGAAGAACGCAGGGGCAACTTATCAGCGCGCCATGGTGGCTTTATTTCATGATATGATACATCATGAGATCGAAGTTTACATAGAAGACATGATAGCTCGATCACAAACAAAGGAGGAACACCTTGAGCATTTGCAGAAGCTGTTTGCCAGGTTGAAGGAGTACAAACTCAAGCTGAATCCAAGTAAGTGCACTTTTGGAGTTAGGTCTGGTAAACTTCTAGGATTTATTGTCAGCAACAAAGGCATTGAGGTCGATCCAGTAAAAGTGAAAGCTATACAAGAAATGCCTGCCCCCCGTACTGAAAAGGAGGTTAGAGGGTTCTTGGGGTGCTTGAACTATATTGCCAGATTCATCTCTCATCTGACGTCTACCTGTGAACCAATTTTCAAACTATTGAAGAAGGATCAGGTAGTCGAATGGAACGACGATTGCCAAGCTGCTTTCGATAAAATCAAGGAGTATTTGCTAGAACCTCCTATTCTGATGCCACCCGTCGAAGGAAGACCGTTGATCATGTATCTGACCGTTTTGGATAACTCAATGGGGTGCGTATTGGGCCAGCATGACGAGTCTGGTCGAAAAGAGCATGCCATTTATTACCTTAGCAAAAAGTTTACCGACTGTGAGACCCGCTACTCAGTGTTCTAGAAAACTTGATGCGCTTTGGTATGGGCTGCTCTCCGACTAAGGCAGTATATGTTGACTCATACCACTCTGTTGATTTCCAAAATGGATCCTATCAAGTATATCTTCGAGAAGCCTGCTTTATCTGGAAGAATCGGTAGATGCCAAATGATCTTGACTGAGTATGACATCCAGTACACCACCCAAAAAGCTATAAAAGGGAGTGTACTAGCTGACCATCTAGCTCATCAAGCTATTGAAGATCATCAGTCCATGAGATTCGACTTCCCGGACGAGGACATCATGAATTTGGACAACATTAAAGGTAACAGACCGTATGACAGACCTGAAAATGGATCCCGATGGACCCTGTACTTTGATGGTGCTTCAAATGCACTTGGAAACGGTATCGGTGCGGTATTCATTTCCCCGGAAGGTTGCCACACACCTTTCATGGCCCGACTTTGCTTCAGCTGTACCAACAACATGGCTGAATATGAAGCCTGCATCTTTGGTCTCAAGGCTGCTATAGACCTGGGGATCAAATCTTTGATCGTATTTGGGGACTCGGCTTTGGTTATCAGTCAAATCAAAGGAGAGTGGGACACCAAACATCCTAATCTTATCCCATACAAAGAACATGTTTTGACATTGTTGCCTCATTTCGAGCAAATCACCTTCGAGCATTTCCCGCGAGAAGAGAATCAGCTAGCAGATGCTCTGTCAACAATGTCCTCCATGTTTAAACTCAACTGGGATAATGAGGCTCCCCAAATCACCATCGAGCGAATGGATGAACCTGCGCATTGTCATGAGATTAATACCGAAGAAGTAGTGGAACAACCCTGGTTTCACGAAATCAAAAGGTATCTCCAGACTAGAGAATATCCCGAAGGAGCTTCCGTAAAAGACAAAAAGTTCCTAAGGAAATTTGCTGCCAAGTTCTTCCTGAGCAACGACATCCTCTATAAACACAGCCATGATTGTGTTTTACTCCGATGTGTAGACAAAGCTGAAGTAGAGTTAATCATGACCGAGATACACAGCGGTACATTTGGCACCCACTCGAGTGGGCACACGATAGCTAAGAAGATTCTAAGGGCAGGCTATTACTGGTCTACCATGGAAGCTGATTGCCATCAACATTCCCGTACTTGCCACAAATGTCAAGTCTACGCTGACAAGATTCATATTCCTCCTGTTCCTCTCAACGTTCTGACAGCTCCTTGGCCATTCGCAATGTAGGGCATTGACATGATTGGAGAGATCAAGCCCACAGCATCCAATGGACACCGCTTCATCCTGGTCACCATTGACTATTTTACCAAATGGGTTGAAGCAGCTTCCTTCGCCTCTGTTACGAAAAATGTGGTTGCCCGCTTCATCAAGCAAAACCTCATATGCCGGTATGGTGTCCCCGACAGGATCATCACAGACAACGGTACAAATCTGAATAATACTATGATCACCGCTCTATGCGAACAGTTCAAGATTTATCATCACAATTCATCTCCCTATCGGCCGAAGATGAACGGTGCTGTAGAAGCCGCGAACAAAAACATTAAGAAGATCATTCAAAAAATGACAGTTACCTACAAGGACTGGCATGAGATGTTGCCGTTTGCTCTGCATGGATACCATACCACGGCACGTACTTCAAGACCTCTGAAAATAGGGGCAACCCCATTTTCTTTGGTATATGGCATGGAAGCTGTCCTGCCCATGGAAGTTCAGATTCCTTCTTTAAGGATTATGAAGGACGCTGGTTTGAATGAAGATGATTGGATTCAGACCCGACTTGATCAACTCAATTTGATCAACGAGAAACGACTCACTGCTGTTTGCCATGGTCAGACATACCAAAAATGGATGATCAAGGCTTTCAACAAGAAAGTCAGACGTCAAGTATATCAAGTCGGAGATCTCGTAATCAAGCGGATTATCTTAACGCAAGGTGATCCCAGGGGCAAATGGACTCCTACTTATGAAGGACCATTTGTGATCAAGAGCATATTTTCGGGTGGTGCAATGATTCTAACCACCATGGATGGCGACGATTTGTCGCACCCTACGAACGCAGACATAGTCAAAAGATACTACGTATAAAATCACCCGACAAGTCGAAAACCCAAAAGGGCGGCTTGGTCAAAAATGGGCATCCCGGTGAATCGAAAACCCGAAAGGGCGGTTCAGGCAAAAATTAGGGATAATAACAAAAAAATCTGTACACCCGGCAAGTCGAAAACCCGAAAGGGCGGCTTGGGCAAAAAAGGGTTTCCCGGTGGATCGAAAACCCGAAAGGGCGATTCAGGCAAAAGTTAGGGAATTAAAGCGTATGACTATGTCTCGTCGGATCACTTTAAGGAAAATCTCTTCATCAACCAGCTCCAAGATTCTGACCAATCCATTCATCGGCAGACGAAGCATTGAATGGGCAGAGGTTCAGAGTTGTGAAGGCTATAGCAGAATGGAATCCCATGGAATTGTTGCACATAGCCATCTTTCTTTTGTATAAATTTTTCAATTTTTACGACAACATCCTCTTACTAGGATGTCTGTCTCCTTTGTACAAAGATACTCATAAAAGTTAATATAAATACTTTTCAAAATACAGAAATTTGCTTTGTCGTCCTTTTTCTCTTTTGCACTTATGTTTTATTTGAGAAACGTCCAATGTTTTGTTAAATGGACATATGCATTTGAACATAATAATTCTCTTACAAATCAAGAAAGATGATTGCTGATAGGTTGAAGGTACAAGTAGATATCTTGATGCCCTTTCAGAAGGAATCCCTAGCAGAATTAAACTCCAAATTCCTCAACAAAGTCAAAATCCGAGAACTTAATTCCCCAAACAGAGTTAAGCTTCAGAATCCTCAACAGAACAAAAGCTTTCTCAAAAACTGATTTCCCCAGCCAGAGAGCCTTCCAGAACTCATTTCCCCTCAGAGTTAAGTTTCAGTATCCCCAGTGGAGCTAAAACTCCCAACTATCAATTCCCAGCGGAACCAGACTAGTGAACCTTCTCCCCGCAGAGATACTCCCCGCCAGACTGAAGATTCTCAGTCTTACTTCTCCAGCATAAGTCTACCAGGTTCTGAACTCCCCAATAGAGATCATCAGAATTCTCATTCCCTACAAGTCACCAAGGGGTTCCAATCCCCAGCAGTGGTCCTAAGATCCCTCAACAGTTGAAGATCTTGCATTTCCCAAGCAGTCAGCATCCAACAAGAACATCTCAGCTTTAGCACTCAGAAATTCTTGCAATCCCCTGCAGCAATCAAGGATTCGCTTTCCCTGGCAGTAGTCAAGATTCTTTTATCTCCGGCTATCCAGGATTCATCTATCCTTAGCAAGACAGCTCATCAGCTTACATGCGCATTCATTACATTCATATCATAAACATTGATATGACATATATTGCATCATACATTTCATGCAACATAACTTTGTGTTTAGCTAACATTTTGTCCTTTTCAGGATAAGAATAAAAGGTTATCATTAACAATTATTCAAATACAGTTCTACACGGACTCATCATCAGGAAACCCTACACCGGTTCCTTATTCAACTTCAAGACTTCTGAAAACAGTTTACGGGTTCTCCAGACACGGATGTCAAACTATCGCTTGTTCAGATTCTTCAACTTCTGAAAACAGTTTACGGATTCTCCAAACACGGATGTTAATCTATCGCTTGTTCAGACTCAACCTTTGAAAATAGTTTACGGACCCTTCCCAACATGGATGCTGCTCTATTGCTTATTCAACTTCAAGACCTCTGAAAACAGTTTACGGGTTCTCCAGACACGGATTTCAACCTATCGCTTGTTCAGATTCTTCAACTTCTGAAAACAGTTTACGGATTCTCCAAACACGGATGTTAATTTATCGCTTGTTCGGACTCAACCTTTGAAAACAGTTTACGGACGCTTCCCAACATGGATGCTGCTCTATTGCTTATTCAACTTCAAGACTTCTGAAAACAGTTTACGGGTTCTCCAAACACGGATGTCAACCTATAGCTTGTTCAGATTCTTCAACTTCTGAAAACAGTTTACGGATTCTCCAAACACGGATGTTAATCTATCGCTTGTTCAAACTCAACCTTTGAAAACAATTTACGGACACTTCCCAACATGGATGCTGCTCTATTGCTTATTCAACTCAAGACTTCTGAAAACAGTTTACGGATTCTCCAGACACGGATGTTAACCTATCGCTTGTTCAGATCCAAGATCTCTGAAAACAGTTTACGGATTCTCCAAACACGGATGTCAATCCATTGCTTATTCAAAATCCCCAATTCAGAGATGTTCCAAAACATGGATACCTTTCTGATACTCACTCACTCATCAACGACCTACAGTTCAACAAACATTCCAGATGGCATCTTTAAGCCCATCCCCGACAAGATTCTGTCACCTTCCAGATGGCATCTTTAAGCCCATCTCCAAATGTCATCTTTAAGCCCATTCCCGCACCCATGCTTTGACGAGTGCAAATTTAAGGGCACTCTAGTGTCCAATCTCCTTTTACCTTCGAGACGCGAAAGGCAAACCTGCCAATCTAACTCTTCAGGTGCAAGAAGATTGAACAGGGGCAACTGTTGTACCCCAAAATTTTCTCTCTCATTTCATCAACATTTTCTTATCAACAAGACTCTTGGAGCTCAAGATCAAGTTAGGGTTTGCTCTGCTCAAGACCCCTCCTTGCACTGTTAACCCAAATTAGGGTTTGAGTTTGCACAAAGATGTTTTGACCTAAAATGACCAAAGTGACTTTCATGCTTCATGTTGGACTCACAAGTTTATCCATATCAAGTTTCAAGCCTTGATTCCAATCTTTGCCCAGTCAATTGGACAGTTGACCTAGAAATCAACTGTATTGGGGAAAAAGTCAATTGTGGCCTATTGACAATCAAACTTCATGATTTTTGACCCACATCAACATTTTGAACTCATATGGACCATTTGATCAAGTTTGGATCACAATTCCACAAGAAATTTGATCAGATCACCAAAAGGGCAAAATGGTCATTTTTAGGGTTTTGACTGCACAAAGGCAATTTTTTACTGTTTAACCTAACCAATGGCAAACCAAGCTCACATATGGACTCAAGAACTCAATTGCATTGTCTTGACACATTCAACAAGTTCAAAAGATCTCAAATGCACAGGATTGACAGATGAATTTTTCAGTCAACTGATCAAAATTTGACTGTATACTGAAAAGTCAAACTTTGACTTTTTGGTCAAAATCAAGTGCCAAGATTCATTTTTCATCAAGACATGTCAAATTATGAAACTTGTTCATCAAGAAACCCAAAATTGCAAATTAGGGTTTAAAATGAAGAAATTTCATAACTTAGAAATTTTCTAAGTTATAAAGTTTGCTTATTTTTTTCCTAACTTTGACCCATTTTTTCACCAAGATGCAAATGGATTCAAACAAAACTCAAAACATGAAAGTTGTATTCCATTGCAAAATCTACAACTTTGATTCACAAATTTTTCTCAAAGGAAGCTTGTATCTCAAGTTATGATTTTTGGAATAAGGGTGCAAAACATTTTTAACTTAGAGAAATTTTGACCTATTCTAGGCAGGATTTTTGTCCAACTTCATGGCAACTTTTCACATGCTTCCACTTGGAATTTCAATTTGCATTACAAATATGGATTGTAGTACACCTTCCAAGCTTTCCAAATTGTCTAAGAACTCATCAAACACCCTTGTGGTTAGGGAGAATCGAATTTGCAAAGTTGGGCAAAATCCACTTTTGTTCTTGGCCAAGGCTTGTTCATAACACTTTGAATTTTCAAATCAGCTTGTACAAGCTAGCTTGCAGGCCTCAAAACCAGTCTCACACACCATAATTAAATGCCTAACCATTGTGCTAAGTTGTTATTTTGTTCATTTGGTCATTACATGCAAGATTAATCCATAATTAGAAAAAGCATATTTGCAATTTTGGAAAAGATGCACTTTATGTCAAATAACAAATCCAAGAGGCATGAGCCAGATCTTTAAAGCTAGAATTTGTACACAAATCCCTCTGATCAAGAACAAGAGATGCAGCATGCTTTAGGGCATTGTACCGGCATGTATTGAAACTTGCATTTTCTTGCTTCAAGTAGAAGAAAACTTGGCCAAAACTCTCAATCTCTCATTCCTGTAAGAACCAGCCAAAGCAAACTTTGCAAACATCTTTCACATACCCTAACTGACCTAAGGCACGAATCAACCACCCCTCAAACCTCCTCAAACACAAAAACATAGTTTTTCTGCAAAACAGAGTCCCTGCTGCAGATTGACTTCCACGGTCCATTCCACTCGTGCACTTTGGCCAAAAGGAGTTCAAACATGTTCCATATTATCCATTGAAGCTATCCCAAGCATTGAATCCAAGTTGTAACATCCTTAACATCGTTTTCCATTTTTGCTTTCAAGCTGTGCAGGTGGACTTCCATAGCACGATACATGCAGTTTCAGAACAAGCCAAGCATAGGAGAAGCATCCTTGGACTTCAGGCAAGCTGTACCAAAGCTCAAACTCCATTGAAGATACCTCCATTGTTGTACACGACTCAAGCTGAAACAGGTAAAAACATGAACTTTTATCTCTCTATCCAGGCATGATTAAGCTTAGGTTTGTGAAGAAAACATGTTCTACTCATAGCCCTGAAGCCATCCATGTATTTACTTTTCATTTATATTATGCGTGCTGTGAGAATTTTGGCCATGAACATTGAAGAAAAATTAGGTCAGAAATTGGGCATGAAGAAATTCTCCCTCGTTTTTTAGAGTTAGGTCAAGATTTTTATATGTCTGAATTCGTCTCTTGATGCTCTACATTATTGGTGTTATGAGTTTTGCATGAAAGTCCAGGAATCAGGAGTTAGGAAGCATGCGTTCTGGCTTGTTCAAACAAAGTTGGAGGTTGAAGATGATTGGCTTGGGCTGGGCCTGAGTCAGTCTTGCTTTTTGCACCCATTTTCTCATTTTGCACCCCCCTGGCCCATTGAGTGAAATCTTTATCATTTTTGATTTTTTCTTTTTTGATTCTGACTTATTATTTTTGCCCAAATATAAAAAAATATCCAAATTATTTTTCCACACATTTTTGCATTTATTTGGAATTTATTTGTTTTATTTAAACTTATATATGTAAATAAATGTAATACCTTTTTATTTAAAACATTAAAAATAACACAGAAATATATTTATTTTCAGCCATTATTTTTATTTACCTTTTGAAAGCATTTTCTAAAAAATATACTTTTTTTATAAATAATTAATATTTTATTTGTGTATATATTTAGTATATTTAAATATATATAATATAAATACTTGTATATTTATTAGAATATTTAGGATAAAAATATAAAAATAATACATTTTATTTTTATTAATATATGACATAAAAAATTACTTTTTTTTACAATATACTTTTTTTATTTTTGTATAAATTAATATATAATATTGTATATAGTTAATAAATAAATACCATTTTATTCAAAAACTAGGGTTTTGCCCTAAACCATAAAAATATCCAAAAAATTGACCTTTTCATTTTTGTTTATATTTCACATAGAAAAATATTTTTCTCATACATAAAAAATCATTTTTGTGCATAATACATTTTGCATATTTATTATATTTATTTAATTATTGTACAATTAAATAATTTGTATATTCAATATGGATGTAATAGTTTTAGATTTAATTTCTTGCTAAATATCCCCCCATTCAAACATTTGTACCCCCATCCCCATAATTATGTTGTAATAATTTAGGACTTTAAATTTCCGCATTTAAAAGCTTTCAAATTATGCTATGATAGACCTAGGGTTTGTATGCAAAATCAAATAACAAATAGCTTGACCTAATTCAAAGATAAACAAGTATGAAAATGGATAACACAATGCACACTTGCACCCTTAGGGTTACTCCACTTGTTGCCTTCAAAAATGGGCCATGTTGCATGTTGAGTATCTTTGGCAAAACAAAAACAAATCAAATGATCATAGTCCCTCGATGACGCTTTCTCAAGTTGCCTAAAAAATGATCAAGTCCCTTGAAGGAAAAATTGCCAAAGACACTTGGCACTATTGCATTCATGGTCTAAACGATGACCCGCGCCCGTCCCGTTAACATCCTAACACAAGATTGTCCACCAAATGCAATGGTGGAACAATACTGTTAAAAGGGTTAAAACATAGGAATGATCTTTGAGAAATTTAGGGTAGATAGCTCTTGGTTACTTGACCAACTTGCAAAACACACTTGCCTATTTTCAAAACACACTCCACAATACAATTTCCAAAACAACTTTCAAAACCTTGAAACATCTTTTCAAAAAGACAAACACCTTTTGTAAAACATTCGAGTAAAGAATTGTTACAAGGGTTGCCTAGACAAGGCATCTTTTTCAAAACATTTTCAAAACCACATACACAAAGCACCATTTCAAACAATTGAAAATGCAAGGCAAGTGATCTAAGCAAGTAACTAAGAGCCCATGGATAACCATGGATAGAAAGGGTGCTAATACCTTCCCTTTCTATAATCTACTCCCCGAACCCAAGAAAACATCTCAAAGGTTTTTTCTGTGCTTTTTAACCTTTCCTTAGGATAAAATAAAAAGTCAGTGGCGACTCTTGCTAAACCGAAACATTTGCGAAAATAAACGCAAAACCTCAAATCAGTTCTCCCACCGTATCACACCCTCCAAAGGCAATTTTTGGACCCTCAGCTGCTCCTAAGGTTATCTCTACACCGATAAACATATCTGCAAGTACACCAATTATAGAAGGAGTCACAACCCCCATGGTTATCCCCTCTGCTGCTACTGATGTTCGAGGGAAAGGGATCCAAGAAGAGCCCGTCAGGACGAGGGCTCAGCCGTTGATTATCCCTGAAACCTCTCAAAAAGAAATGGAGGAAACTTTGAAAATAATCAAGAAAAGCAATTATGGTGTGGTGGAACAGTTGGGGCAAACCCCCTCAAAGATCTCCATGCTAAGGCTCTGATAAGATTTTTGAAGACGGCCCACGTGCCACAAGAAACCTCTGCTGATCAGTTCCAGGAATGTGTGGCTAGTTTAACAGCTGACAATGGTCTAGGATTCTTCGATGCAGATTTAACTTTGAAAGGGAGAAAACATAATGATGTTTGCATGTCTCGGTGGAATGCAGAGGGATAACCCTAGCACACGTACTGGTAGACACTGGTTCGTCTTTGAATGTCTTGCCGAAGAAAGCCTTGGATAGACTGGATTGTGAAGGCTTAACCCTGAAACCCAGCAATATAATTGTCAGAGCCTTTGATGGTTCTAAACGGATGGTCCACGGGGAGGTGGACATCCCGATTAAGGTGGAAACTGAAACCTTCAACTCCACATTCTATGTGATGGACATTCGTCCTTCTTATTCTTGCCTGTTGGGAAGACCTTGGATCCACCATGCTGGAGTTGTAACTTCTACTCTGCATCAAATGCTCAAGTACCCTATCTAGGGGGAAATCATAATTGTTCATGGCGAAGAGGAATACATGATCAGTCATTTGAATTCTTTCTGTTATGTAGAATTGGATGGCGAATTCATCGAAACTCCTTTTCAGCATTTTGAAGAGGTAGCTCAGGAGATAGCGGCTACCAAGACAGTGTCCTCTATATCCATGATTACGAGACCTCCTCCTCGGATGTCATCTCTCAAGGATGCAAAAGTAGTGGTTGAAGAGGGAGGAAGCACAATCTAGGGGCAGCTTCCAGACTTTCCTTACAAATCAGATAAGTTCGGCTTGGGGTTCACCTCAACTGGTCAGAAGGCCGTGCGCCACACCCGTGCCGGAGGGCCACCTGTGAAGATCAGCCACCAAGGGGTTAATGCACTAGAGGACAGTGAAGAGGAGGGCAGCCTGGAAGATTGGATATTTCCTACTGTCAGTGGAGGACTGTGCAACTGGGAAGCAAAATACTTTATTCCGATTACTTTCATACCACAGTAATTTATCTTTTCCATTTCTGTTGGATCTGTAATAATTCACAAACAATTTGTACTTTTTCAACCTTGTGTCTTACCCGAGGCACAATGGTCCATTTGTAAGGGTTCTTATTTCATTTTCATATGTCATTTCAATGAATCATGAACGTTTTTCATATAAACTTTTATGTTCATTGTCTTTCTTTTTACATTGTATTTGTTTAAAGGTGGCTATACCCTTACACACACCCACACTCACAAATGCAGGTACTCTTCCATTCCGGATCCCATGGGTAACGATACTGCTATAGCCTTCAGTGATTCTGAAGATCTGATCTACCAAGCCGAATATGATGGTGAGGAAGATTGTGAGGTGCCCGGGGAATTGGCTAGGCTTCTACAACAAGAGGAAAGGGTTATTCTGCCTCATGAGGAGTTGTTGGATACAATCAACTTGGGAACCGAGGATGACAAAAAAGAAATCAAAGTGGGTGCCAATCTAGAACCGAGTGTCATAGAGCGCCTAATTCAGCTACTGCATGATAATGTTGAGATTTTTGCCTGGTTATACGAAGACATGCCGGGACTTGATACAGACATCGTGGTACATCGTCTACCCACAAGAGAAGACTGTCCACCAGTGAAACAAAAGATCTGCCGCATGAGACCTGACATGTCAGAGAAGATCAAAGCAGAAGTTATGAAGCAGTTCAATGCTGTATTTCTGGATGTTACTTCCTATCCTCAATGGGTTGATAACATTGTGCCTGTGCCTAAAAAAGACAGAAAGGTACGGATGTGCGTGGAATATAGAGATTTAAACAGGGCCAACCCTAAAGATGATTTTCCACTTCCACACATCGACATCATGGTTGATAATACAGCTCAACACAAAGTATTTTCTTTCATGGACGGATTCTCAGGCTATAACCAGATCAAAATGATACCTGAGGACATGGAGAAAACTACTTTCGTCACACAGTGGGGTACGTTCTGCTACAAAGTGATGCCATTCAGACTGAAGAATGTCGGGGCAACCTATCAATGCGCCATGGTAGCTTTATTTCATGATATGATACATCATGAGATAGAGGTCTACGTAGATGACATGATAGCCCGATCACAAACTGAAGAAGAACACCTTAGTCACTTGCAAAAGCTGTTTGTCAGGTTGAAGGAGTACAAGCTAAGATTGAATCCAAACAAGTGCACATTCGGAGTCCGGTCCGGTAAGCTCTTAGGTTTCATTGTCAGCAACAAAGGCATCGAGGTTGGTCCTGCCAAAGTCAAAGCTATACAAGAAATTCCTGCTCCTCGCACTGAGAAGGAAGTCAGAGGTTTCTTGGGACACCTAAACTACATTGCTAGGTTCATTTCTCACTTAACATCTACCTGTGAGCCAATCTTCAAACTGTTGAAGAAAGATCAGGTAGTCAAATGGAATGACGAATGCCAGATTGCTTTTGACAGAATCAAAGAGTATTTGCTAGAACCTCCTGCCTTGATGCCACCCGTCGAAGGAAGACCGCTAATCATGTATCTGACCGTCTTAGAGACATCAATGGGGTGCGTACTGGGCAGCATGACGAGTCTGGCCGAAAAGAACATGCCATTTATTACCTTAGCAAAAAGTTTACCGATTGTGAAACTAGATATTCACTGCTAGAGAAAACTTGTTGCGCTTTGGTATGGGTTGCTCTCCGGCTAAGGCAGTACATGTTGACTCATACCACTTTGCTGATATCTAAGATGGATCCGATCAAGTACATCTTTGAGAAGCCTGCTCTATCTAGAAGAATAGCTAGATGGCAGATGATCCTAACGGAATACGACATACAATACACGACCCAAAAATCTATAAAGGGCAGTGTGCTAGCTGATCATCTGGCCCATCAAGCTGTAGAAGATTATCAATTCATGAAGTTTGACTTCCCTGACGAAGACATCATGACATTAGAAAATGTTGAAGATTTCAGACCATATGACAGACCTGAACAAGGATCCCAATGGACCCTGTACTTTGATGGTGCCTCCAATGCACTTGGCAACGGTATCGATGTTGTACTTATATCTCTGGAAGGATGCCATACTCCTTTCACCGCCATACTTTGCTTCAACTGTACGAACAATATGGCAGAGTACGAAGCATGCATCTTTGGACTCAAGGATGCCATAAACTTGGGAATCAAATCTTTAGTTGTGTTCGGGGATTCAGCTTTGGTCATCAGTCAGATCAAAGGAGAATGGGACACTAAGCATCCTAACCTCATCCCTTACAAAGAACATGTCTTGACATTGTTACCACATTTCGAGCAGATTACCTCCCGCGAGAAGAAAATCAGCTAGCAGATGCTCTAGCTACAATGTCATCCATGTTTAAACTTAATTGGGACAACGAGGCTCCCCAGATCACCATTGAACAGATGAACGAACCCGCACACTGTCACAAGATTAATACCGAAGAAGTAGTGGACTAGCCTTGGTTTCATGAAGTCAAAAGGTATCTCGAGACTCAAGAATACCTTGAAGGAGCTTCAGTCAATGACAAAAAGTTCTTAAGGAGATTCTCAGCTAAGTTCTTCCTAAGTAATGGCATCTTGTACAAGCACAATCATGATTCTATTCTGCTCCGTTGTGTGGACAAGGCTGAAGCTGAAAAGATCATGGCTGAACTGCATGAAGGTACCTTTGGCACTCACTCTAGCGAGCATACGATGGCAAAGAAGATTCTACGGGCAGGCTATTATTGGTCTACCATGGAATCAGACTGCTATCAACACTCCTGAACCTGCCATAAATGTTAAATCTATGCAGACAAGGTACACGTGCCTCCGGTTCCTCTAAATGTCTTAACAGCTCCTTGGTCATTCGCTATGTGGGGAATCGACATGATTGGAGAGATCAAGCCTACAACCTCCAATGGAAACCGCTTCATTCTGGTGGCCATTGATTATTTCACAAAGTGGGTCAAAGAAGCATCCTTCGCATCCGTCACTAAGAATGTTGTTGCCCGCTTCATCAAGCAGAACCTTATCTGCCGATACGGTATCCCCGAAAGGATCATCACTGATAACGGTACGAACCTTAACAATACTATGATCACCGCCTTGTGCGAGCAGTTCAAGATTCAACATCACAATTCGTCTCCTTATCGGCCAAAGATGAATGGTGCAGTTGAAGCTGCAAACAAAAACATTAAAAAGATCATACAAAAATGACAGTCACCTACAAGGACTGGCATGAGATGCTATCGTTTTCTCTCCACGGGTACCGTACCACGGCTCGCACATCAACTGGGGTAACACCTTATTCTTTGGTATATGGCATGGAGGTTGTTTTACCTATTGAGGTCCAGATCCCCTCTTTGAGAATCATGAAGGATGCAGGTTTAAGTGAAGACGATTAGATCCAAACCTGACTTGATCAGTTGAACTTAATTGACGAGAAGAGACTTATTGCTGTTTGCCACGGTCAGACGTATCAAAAACGGATGATCAAAGCTTTCAACAAGAAAGTCAGACGCCAAGTGTATCAAGTTGGAGATCTTGTGATCAAGCGCATCATCTTTCCACAAAGTGATCCCAGGGGCAAATGGACTCCTACCTTTGAAGGACCATTTGTAATCAAGAACATCTTTTCTGGTGGGGCAATGATCTTAACCACCATGGACGGCGACGATCTGTCGTACCCTACAAACACAGACATTGTCAAAAGATACTACGCATAAGAGACCCGCTAGGTTGACACACCTAGGCAAAACAAGGGCATCCCGGTGAACCAAAAGGTTCGGGAAAAAATTAGGGATAAAACAAAAAAAATATGTACACCCCGCAAGTTGAAAACCTGAAAAGGAGACTTGGGCAAAAAAGGGTCTCCCGGTGGACTGAAAACCCGAAAGGGCGGTCCGGGCAAAATTTAGGGAATTAAAGCGTATGACTATGTATCGTCGGATCACTTTAAAGACAATCTCTTCACAGACAAACCTGGAGCTTCTGATCAATCCAATCATCTTCGGACGAAGAAACGAATGGACAAGATATTCGGAGTTACGAAGGCTATAGCAGAATGGGAACCCCATGGGATTTTTTCACATAACTACCTTTCTTTGTATAAAATTTTCTCATTTTTATGACACCATCCTCTTACTAGGATGTCTGTCTCCTTTGTACAAAATACTTATTCAAAGTAAATACAAAGATATCTCTTTCAAAGTACAGAAAACTATTTGCCTTTTCTTTACACTTGTGTTTTATTTTCAAAAACGTCCAAAGATTCATTAATGAACATATGCATTTGAACATGATTACTATTTACAAATAAACATGATGAAAAATAATAATTACTGATAGTTAGAAAGATTAGGAAAACGTCTTTAGGCTATTCCATGAGCAATCCCTACAGCACGTCATTAAGATCCCCGGCGGAGCCAAAACTTTGAACTACAGATCCCCAGCAGATCTGAGACTACCAACTACCAATCCCCAGCGGAGCCGAAACTTCAAACTATCAACCCACAGCGGAAATCATCCAGTTTCTCTAGGTTCCCCCAGCAAGTTGTCTTAAAGTCTGAAAATTAACCAGATAACAGTTAACTTTTGTTTCTCCCCAACCTAGGGTAATTCCCCAGTAGAGTGGCAGACAACCGAAACTCCTAAACTTTTTCCAAACAGGAATAAGCTTTTCCCCGCAGAGTTTTTATTGCTTCTCGACAGAACAAAGACTCCCGTAAATAATCCCCAGTAGAAGTCATTAAAATTCTCTGGATTCCCCAAGCAGATTCCTCAAGAAGTATATGGAATTACCCTCACAATGGAATCCTCAACAACAGTCAAGGATTTATTTTCCTCAGCAGCAGTTATTTTCCTCAGCAATACAGCAAATCAGCTTACATGCGCATACATTACATCCATATATTATAAACATTGATAAAGTACATATATGGCATCATACATTTCATGCAACATAACTTTGTGCTTCAACTAATATTTTACCCTTTTCAGGATAAGATTAACAACTACCATTAACAAATGTTCAAAGATTCTAGATACAGTACAGATACACTTCAGACACGGAAGTCATTCTATTACTAATTCAGACTTAATTTCAAGATACAGTACAAATACACTCCAGACACGGAAGTTATTCTGTTACTCATTCAGATTTTAACATTCAGATACAGTACAGATACACTCCAGACACAGAAGTTATTTTGTTACTCATTCAGATTTCAACATTCAGATACAGTACAGATACGCTCCAGACAAGGATACCATCCTGATACTTATTCAAATCCCAAGTACCGATACAGTACATATACACTCCAGACACGGAAGTCATTTTGTCACTTATTCAGATCCCAATTCCAAGATACAGTACAGATACACTCCAGACACGGAAGTTATTCTGTTACTCATTCAGATTTCAACATTCAGATACAGTACAGATATGCTCCAGAAAAGGATGCCATCCTGATACTTATTCAAATCCCAAGTACCGATACAGTACAGATACACTCCAGACACGGAAGTCATTTTGTCACTCATTCAGACTTAATTTCAAGATACAGTACAGATACACTCCATACACGGAAGTCATTATGTCACTCATTCAGACTTAATTTCAAGATACAGTACAGATACACTCCATACACGGAAGTCATTTTGTCACTCATTCAGAATTAATTTCAAGATACAGTCCAGATACGCTCCAGACACATAAGCCATTATGTCGCTTATTCAAGTTCATCCTACACATACAGTTCAGATACGTTCCAAATACGCACACCATTCAGATGCTTATTCTTTCGATTTATGAACAAACATTCTTGGATGGAATCTACAAGCCCGTCTCCAACAAATTCTAACACCTCTCCAAATGGAATCTTTAAGCCCATTCCCTTAACTACATTTTGACGAGTGCAAATTTATGGGTACTCTAGTGTCCAATCATCTTTTACCTTCGAGTCACGAATGGCAAAACTTGCCAATCTAACTCTTCAGGTTCAAGAAGATTGAACAGGGGCAGCTGTTGTACCCCAAAATTTGCTCTCCCATTTTTCATAGAAGACACAACCCTAGGGTTTCTCAAATAATCAAGTTGGCTCAGAAATCGACCAGACAGATTCTCTTCTGTGGCAGTGAAAGTGAATTCTCAGAAATTCAATTGGTTTTCACAGGTCTTCATGCCTCCTCAAGTTTACTGGAAAGGTTAATGTTTGTTCTCAGAGCATGGTTTGTTGGGGACAAGAGATGGAATTTAAGACTGTCATATAGGACACTCATGATTGTTTAATCCAGGTTAACCAGATGATTTGCGTCTTTTAAAACATTTGCTTGGTCAGAAAATGGAATATACAGTGCGTGTTTGTTTGGAATGCAGTTACATAGTTATTGGGATTACTTGGAGTGTAAGTTACCAGACTGGAGGATTTTGTTTTAAACATCTTGATTGGGAATATTTAAGAATCAGTTAGGATGCGAAGAGAAAATTACAAGTTATTGACAGTAAATGATTTCAATTGACACCAGAATATTTCATAAGATTTTCTCCAATTTTTCAAACATTGTTACAAAATAATTTGTTCTTTTAAATACTCTATGTATTTAAAATATAAATTAGTACAATTGTTGGATACAATACAAGAATGTTTTTCTAAATTACAAGGAAATTCAAATGCTTGATTGGCCTAGAAGAATTAATCTATGCCTAAGTTTGACTGAAGTTCCTTTGCTTCCATGCTTGCCACGGAGTTTCTTGCTTCCCTTGTGTTGTACCCCAAAATTTTCCCTCTCATTTCATCAACATTTTCTCACCACAAGACTCTTGGAACTCAAGATCAAGTTAGGGTTTGCTCTGCTCAAGACCCTTCCTTGCACTGTTGACCCAAACTAGGGTTTGAGTTTGCACCGGGATATTTTGACCTAAAATTCCCAAAGTGACTTTCATGCTTCATTTTGGACTCACAAGTTTTATCCATACCAAGTTTCAAGCCTTGATTCAAATCTTTGCCCAGTCAATTGGACAGTTGACCTAAAAATAAACTGTATTGGGGAAAAAGTCAACTATGGCCAATTGACAGTCAAACTTCATGATTTTTGACCCACATCAACATAATGAACTCACATGAACCATTTGGTCAAGTTTGGATCACAATTCCACAAGAAATTTGATCAGATCACCAAAAGGGCAAAATGGTCATTTTTAGGGTTTTGACTGCACAAAGGCAATTTTTGATTGTTTGACCTAACCAATGGCAAACCAAGCTCACATATGGACTCAAGGACTCAATGGAATTGTCTTGAACCATTCAAAAAGTTCAAAAGATCTCAAATGCATAGGATTGACAGATGAATTTTTCAGTCAACTGATCAAAATTTGACTGTATACTAAAAAGTCAAACTTTGACTTTTTGGTCAAAATCAAGTGCCAAGATTCATTTTTCATCAAGACATGTCAAATTATGAAACTTGTTCATCAAGAAACCCAAAATTGCAAATTAGGGTTTAAAATGAAAAAATTTCATAATTTAGAAATTTTCTAAGTTATGAAATTTTCTTTTTTTTTCCCAACTTTGTCCCATTGTTTCACTAAGATGCAAATGGATTCAAACAAAGCTTGAAACATGAAAGTTGTAGTCCATTGCAAAATATACAACTTTGATTCACAAAGTTTTCTCAAAGGAAGCTTGTATCTCAAGCTATGATTTTTGGAATAAGGGTACCAAACATTTTTAACTTAGAGAAAATTTGCCCTATTCTAGGCAGGATTTTGGTCCAACTCCTTGGCCATTTTTCACATGGTTCCACTTGGAGTTTCAATTTGCATTACAAAGATAGATTGTAGTACATGTTCCAAGATTTCCAAATTGTCCAAGAACTTCTCAAACACCCTTGTGGTTAGAGAGAATCGAATTCACAAAGTTGGCCAAAACTCACTTTTGTTCATGGCCAAGGCATGTTCATAACAATTGCATTTTTCAAATCAGCATGGTTTATGCTAGCTTGAAGGCCTCTAAACCTCTTCACACTCAATAATTTAATGCCTAACCATTGTGTTAAGGTGTTATTTCTTCCATTTGGACATTACATGCTAAACTAACCCTTAACTAGAAAAAGCAAAGTTTCCATTTTGGTAAAGTGATACTTTATGTCAAATTCCAAATCCTTGAGACAGAGGCCAGATCTTTGAAGCAAGAGTGAGTACACAAATCCCATTTACCAAGAGCAAATGCTGCAGCATACATGATAGAGGTCACATGCCTGCATTGTCCACTTGAACTCCTTGGCTTCAAAAACAAGTAACTTTGCAAAACACATACAACTTTCATTTCCTGTAAACACAAGCCAGAACAAACTTTGTACTCATATTCCATACATCCCAACTGACCTAAGGCACGACCCTTCCACCCCTCACACCTACTAATACACCAAAACACAATCTTGCTGCAAAAACAGGGCACGTGCTGCAGATTGAAGTCCACAACTCAGTTTGCTCGTGCACTTCTGCTAAAAACCTTTCAAACACCTTCCATACCATCCACCTAAACTATTCCAAGCCTTACACACCAGTTGTAACACCTCTAACCTCATTTTCCATTTTCATTTTCAAGTGTTGCAGGTGAACTTCTATAGCACAATACAGAGTGTTTCAAAGCAAGCCAGGCATTTGGGAAGCATCCTTGGACTTCAGGTAAGCTCAACATAAGCTCAAACTCCATTGAAGGTTGCTACATTGCTCTATCCAAGTCAAGATGAAACAGGTAATCTATGGACTTCTATCTCTCTATCCAAGCATGATTAAGCTTAGGTTTGTGAATGAAACATGTTCTACTCATAGCCCTGAAGCCATACATGTGTTCACTTTTCATTTATATTAAGCATGCTATGAGAATTTTAACCATGAATATTTGAAAAAAGCTAGGTCAGAAATTGGGGGTGATGAAATTCTCCCTGGTTTCTTAAAGTTAGGTCAAGTGTTTTATATGGTTGAAATCGTGACTTCATGCTCTACAATGTTTGTGTTATAAGTTTTAGCTAAAAATCAAAGAATCGGGAGTTTGTATGGAGCAAGGAAATGCGCGTTTTTTGACTCAAACAGGTGCTGGAGGTTGAAGACAGAGTTGACTTGGGCTGGGCCTGAGTCAGCTTGCTTTTTGCGCCCCTTTTTTTCCATTTGCACCCCCTGGCCCATTTTGCTAAATATTTGACATTTTTGCATTTTTCTTTTTGATTCTGATTTTATATTTTTTGCTCAAACATAAAAAACATCAAAAATATTTTTCCACATTTTTTTTGCATTTATTTGACATTTATTTAGTTTTTAGGCATATGTATGTAAATAAATATGAATCCTTTTCATTTAAAAAACCAAAAAAATAATACAAAAATATTTATTTTTTAGTTATTATTTTTTATTTACATTTTGAAAACATTTTCTAAAATATACATTTTTGTAAATAATCAATATTTACATATTTAGCATATTTAATATATAATATATAAATACTTGTATATTTTATTTTATTAGGGCAAAAAATACAAAAAAATAATACTTTTTATATCTATTTAATATTTGACATCAAAAATACTTTTTCTACAATATACTTCCTTTTTTTATTATTTTTTGTATAAATTAATATATATTGTACATAATTAATTAATAAATACTATTTATTCAAAATTAGGGTCTTGCCCTAAACCACAAAAATAATCAAAAATATGACTTTTTTTTTTATTTTGTTTATACTTCAAACATTAAAACTTTTTTTTTACATACATAAACCATCTTTTTGCATAATACATTTTTATTTGATATTTATTTATTTGTATTTATTTAAATGTTAAATATTAATTTGTATATTCGATATGGTTGTAATAATTTAAATTTTATTTCCTTGTCAAATATCCCCCAATTCAAACTTGTATCCCCATCCCCATAATCATGTTGTAATAATTTAGGACTTTAAATTCTCGCACATTTAAAAGTTTCCAAATTATGCCATGCTTAGACTTAGGGTTTGTATGCAAATTCAATCAACAAATAGCTTGACCTAACACAAAGATAAACATGCATGAAAAACAAACACAATGCACACTTACACCCCTAGGGTTACATCCACTTGTTGCCTTCAAAAATGGGCCATGTTTGCATGTCAAGTACGTTGGCAAAACAAAAACAAAACAAAAACAAATAAAATGATCATAGTCCCTCGATGACGCTATCAGAGTTGCCTAAACAAAATGATCATAGTCCCTCAAGAAAATTGCCAAAATACTTGACACTATTGCTTTCATGGTCTATACGATGACCCGCGCCCGTCCCGTTTACATCCTAACGCAAGGTTGTTCACCAAATACAATGGTGAAACAACACTATTAAAAGGGTTAAAAAACATAAGAAAGAACTTTGAGTAAAATAGGGTAGACAACTCTTAGTTACTTGATCAAAAATATTGCAAAACATCCTTGCCATTTTTCAAAACACACATCACAACACAAACTTCAAAACAACTTTCAAAAACATTGAAACATCTTTTTAAAAAGACATACACCTTTGTATATACTCAAACAAGAGTCATTACAAAGGTTGCTTAGACAAGGCATCTTTTTCAAAACATTTTAAAAAAAACCACACACACAAAGCACCATTTCAAACAATTGAAAAGCAAAGGCAAGTGATCTAAAACAAGTAACTAAGAGCCCATGGATAACCATGGATGAAAAGGGTGCTAGCACCTTCCCTTTTCATAATCTACCCCCCGAACCCACGAAAACATCTCAAAGGTCTTTCCTGTGCTTTTTGACCTTTCCTTAGGATAAAATAAAAAGTCGGTGGCGACTCTTGCTAAACCGAACAAGTGCGAACACAAACGCAAAACCCAAGTAAGTTCTCCCACCGTATCACAGAACTGGCGACTCTGCTGGGGACTCCTTTAAAAGTGGAGTAACCTTAGGGCTTAGATCACCTTTTTCATGATTAATTGTTTGCTTTGATTGCTTTACATTTTGGTTCTCTTGTTTGGGCTTGAAATCCTACACCCGGATTTGGGAAACATTCATAGATAGCAATATGTTGTGGAAACTATGCAGGGTATACCGACACGGTTGAAGCAATAGCTATATTAGTGCGACATATTTGTGAGTACCGGTAACCCTTGAGTTCAATCAAGGAGAGTACGGGGCCGCTGAGTGATGTCACTAAGCACTAATGACCTAGAACCTTACTTCACCATCTTGGCCTTTTTAGGGGTAGTGAGATGACCGGCTTTGGTGCAGTCCGAAGTTGGTAGATACTCGATACTACACTCATTGAGGGTTGTTTTCTTGGAATATTTTGGTCGCTAGTTAAGTGGCTAAACCAAAACAATGAACATAGAAAACAATCCAATGATATTGAGCTCCTTAGAACCCGGTTACTATTTATAGGACAGGTTTTTAAGCCAACTACACTCAAGAGGGTACTTACCTATGAATCCTCATGCAAGCCTGAAACTAGGGTTTTGTGTGAATTGCTTGTACATGTGTTTGTGCATACATCATGAACATCATAAAGCATCATATGCATCCACTAACCATTTCAAGGGTTTGGATCTTCATCTTTGTTCTTGTTTTGTAGGTCATGGAAACTCTTCGCAGGAAAACTATCGAAGTCAACCTTGTGAAAATCCCTCCTCAACTCAAGGAGCTTACATCCAGAATTCCGGAAAATTCTCTCTTCAGTGAAAGACATGGTAGACTTCTCAACTTAGTCAACATCAACATTGAAGAAGACATGGTGAAAGTGTTGTTCCAATTCTTTGACCCCCTTCACCACTGTTTCACATTCCCCGACTACCAATTGGTGCCTACTTTGGAGGAATTTTCTCAACTCCTGAGAATTCCTATTCTTCATCAACTACCCTACAACGGTACGGAAAAAGAACCAAAGCCTGAAGATGTTGCTCAAGCACTACACTTGCAACCATCTGACATCAAGGGGCATTGGGAAACTAGAAGTGGTGTCAAAGGCTTCTTGGCAAAATTCTTGTTTGAGAAGGCACAAGAGTGTTGGAATTCTTTGGATCTGCAAGCCTTTGAAGAGATTGTGGCACTCCTCATTTATGGGTTGGTCTTGTTCCCAAACCCTGACCAACTTATAAACGTCAACGCTGTCAAGATTTTCATGTCCAAGAATCCCATACCTACATTACTTGGGGACATCCTACACTCATTTTACACACGAACAATGAGGAAAAGAGGTGTTCTCATGTGCTGTACTCCTCTCCTAGCAAGGTGGTTTATTTCTCACCTTCCACAATCAGTTTTGAAGAACGAGCAGGGTTCAAGGTGGTCACAACGATTGATGACCCTCACACATTCTGATGTACATTGGTGTTCTCGGTCTAGAGAAAATATCATCATCATCGATCATTGTGGTGAGTTCCCTAATGTTCCATTACTTGGCATTAGGGGAGGTATTACCTACAACCCCTGTCTAGCTTTAAGACAATTTGGATACGCTCGGAGGGATGGCCCTCATGACATGCTGATTCCTGACCTAGTTTTTGACTTCGATAACGATGCACAAGGACTTCGACAAAGATTCATCAGAGCTTGGAGGATGCCTAACATGGTAGATAGCAAGACACTGGGACACAAGAACTACATCCCTCTTGAGCCTTACCTCAAGTGGGTACGAACCCGCGCCCAGAGTCTTATGATGCCTTACCCTCACATTCTCCCTTTGATCAAAGAGCCTGTTAAGGAAGGAGAGGTTCCATACACCATCTGACATCCTGACATGCCAACATCATGGGAGGAAATGCAGAAGAGTTGGATCCAACTCAAGGAAGAAAGGGATACTTTTGAAGCCAGCTTCTACGCCAGTGAGAAGAAGGTTTTGGAGCTTACCCGCCGACTTCACGAGGAGGAGACCCTCAACACTTACATCGCACCAAAGAGGATGCGCAACGTCTTTTTACCTTAAGAAGTTTTTGTAATATTTGGCCCATGGGGCATTTATGTACTAACAAAATTTCTTCTTATTAATATGACGTGTGTTCTTTTTGTTTGCAACAACTTTGAATTTCTAAATCCCTGAATGCATTACATGAATAAACATATCATTCATCATATGCATAAACAGGTCTTCACACCAGGTTTCCTTATCTTTCTGCTGTTTATTACAGTAAGATGGATATTGAGCATACGGTCAAAGATCTGCAGGCACAAAACTCGCAGTTTCAACAGCTTCTCATGACTTTAGCAAAGGGTCAGGAGGATCTTAACGCACTGTTAGGGAATAAAGAGCAACAAAAAGGAAAAAAGAAAAAGAAAAGAGTTGGGGTAGCTACACTGGGAAGAATATTTGAGAATGAAGCTAGGAGAGTTCTTGAATTCCCATCCACATCTGACGAGGGTACCGGCAAAGGAAAAGGAGCTGCATTACCCTCTGAGTCTGAGGCTGAAGAAGAAGAGGTTGAGGAAGATGAGGATTATTCAGAGCAGCAATACCCACCAGCGGACGACAAATACAAAAATCTGGAGGATAGATTAGAAGCTATGGAGCTGCAAAGGGTTCTCGGGTTAGATTTTGAAGAATTGGGATTGATTGCTGGGATTATTATCCCTCCCAAGTTTAAGGTGCCAACTTTCGCAAAATATGATGGCCTGTCTTGCCCAAAGATGCACCTGAGGTCATATGTCAGAAAAATTCAACCTCATTCATCCGATAGAAATCTTTGGGTACACTTTTTCCAGAACAGCTTGTCCGGTACTCAACTAGATTGGTTTTACCAACTTGAGAGGTCAGAAGTGCATAATTGGGAAGACTTGGCAACTGCCTTCTACCGCCAGTATCAATATAACGCTGACTTGGCGCCGACCCGTACTCAGCTACAAAGTATGGGGATGGCCTCAAATGAGGGGTTCAAAGAATACGCCCAGAAATGGCGCGACTTGTCCGGAAGGGTACAACCACCGCTTTCAGATAGGGAACTAGTTGATATGTTCTTGGGGACCCTATCTGGCCCTTTCTTCAACCATTTGATCGGGAGCTCTTCTGCAGGGTTTACCGAACTGATTCTGACTGGCGAACGGGTGGAAGTTGGTATTAAGAGCGGAAAAATTCAAAGGGATGCCTCTGCCTCCACAACTGTTAAAAAACCGTTCCCAGCCAAGAAAGAAGCAGCTGTTATATACTCTCAGAAAGGATTGGGAAGAACTGTGCGCCGGCCGACTGTAGGGGCCATAATGATTCAAAATTCGTCAAATGATCAGCCTCATAACAATCAGTCCAGACCTAAACAGCAATGGGGAGAACGGCCACCACGGCAGTTCACCCGCATCAACATGACGCCCGCACAAGTTCTTCCCCATCTGTTGAAGCTGAATTTGACCAGTTTGAAAGAGATGCCAAAGAATGTGAATACAACCTCTCCATCTTACAATCCGAATGCTAAATGTGCCTATCATTCTGACACCGTCGGGCATAACACCAACGATTGTTGGGCGCTTAAGAATAAAATTTAGGATTTGATAGACGCTAAAGAGGTTGAGTTCGACGCCCCTGAGAAGCCGAATGTAATCTCTGCTCCAATGCCAAAGCATGGTCGCAATGTCCATGTTGTTGAAGAAGATCTGTTTGTTTCTACTGTTGATGATCTGATAACTGCACTACTGACAATCAAGTTGAATTTGCTGAAAGATGGGATTTTCCCAGGTTGTAAAGAAGATTGCTACCTTTGTTCCTCCTTACCAACCAACTGTCCATTGTTGAAGTTAGGCATCCAGCGCCTAATGGACAACTAAGAAATTCTTTTCGAAAAGACTCCTGTTACTCCAACTCCTATCAATGAAGTTTCAATAATAACCATTTCCGCCAATCTTTCCAAGGTCCCCAAAAGGCCTGTTAGGATTACATCCGCTCCGAAGACTGTACCCTTGAAGATAACCATGCATGGGCCCGTCCCATACAAATCTGACAAATCAATACCGTGGAACTATGGTGGAGAAATCTACTACCACGGTGTTAAACAAATTGAATTAACCGAAGAAAGCTCTGATGAAGAGACTTCCGACATTGGAAACATTTCCGGAACGAGCAAAATTACCCGAAGTGGAAGAATTTTCTCTCCAGAGATTTCCCCTCCAAAGGCAATCTTTGGATCCTCAGCTGCTCCCAAGGTTACCCCTGCATCGATAAAAATATCTGCAAGAACGCCAATGATTGAAGAAGTAGAAACTCCTATAGTTGTCCCTTCTGCTGCTGCTAATGATAAAGGGAAAGGGATCCAAGAAGAGCTCGTCAGGACGAGGGCTCAGCCATTGGTTATCCTCGAAACCTCTAAAAAAATGGAGGAGATTCTGAGAATAATCAAAAAGAGTGAGTATGAAGTGGTAGAGCAACTGGGGAAAACCCCCTCAAAGATCTCCATGTTGGCCCTGTTGCTTTGTTCGGAGGCTCATGCCAAAGCGTTGATAAGATTTCTGAAGACGGCCCATGTTCCCCAAGAGACCTCAGCCGACCAATTTCAGGATTGTGTAGCCAGTCTCACCGCCGACAACGGTCTGGGTTTCTCTGATGCTGACTTGACTCCTAAGGGAAGAAAGCATAATAACGCACTGCATGTGTCCGTTGAATGCCGAGGAACCACTTTCGCCCATGTCTTGGTCGATACTGGTTCTTCTCTAAATGTGCTCCCTAAGAAAGCTCTGGACCGGTTGGATTGTGAAGGTTTGGAGCTGAAACCAAGTAATATCATTGTCAGGGCCTTTGATGGGTCTAAAAGAATGGTTCATGGGGAGGTCGACATTCCCATCAAGGTAGGCATTGAAGTGTTCAACTCCACCTTCTATGTGATGGACATCCGCCCATCATACTCTTGCTTGCTAGGAAGACCTTGGATTCATAATGTTGGGGCAGTCACTTCCTCTCTACATCAGATGCTGAAATACCCTGTTAAGGGTAAAATCATAAATGTACATGGTGAGGAGGAGTACATGATCAGTCATCTCAATTCCTTTCGGTATGTGGAAGTGGACGGCGAATTCATCGAAACACCGTTCCAACACTTTGAGGAAGTTTCTCCCGAGGTGGCAGTAGCAAAGGCAGTGGCTGAGGTACCTATCATTCCTAAGCATGTGGCTAGGATGGCATCTCTGAAAGACGCAAAGGCTGCAATGAAGGAGGGAAAGAGCACAGTATGGGGACAGTTTCCTGATTTCCCCCACAAGATGGATAAGTATGGTTTAGGGTTTACGGCTGCGGGGCAAAAGGCTATGCGTCGCTCCAGAATTGAAAAGACACCCATTAAGATTTCTCCTCATGGAATCAATGCTTTGGAAGACAATGATGAAGAGGGAAACTTTGAAGATTGGATCTTTCCAACCATCGAAGGGGGGTTGAACAACTGGGAGGCGAAAGACTTCGTTCCCATTACTTTCATCAATCAGTAATTTATCTTTTGAACATTTCTTGTTGGTCTGTAATAATTACTAAAACAATTCGCACACTATTTTTCACCTCATGCCTTTCCCGGGGCATGTAGGTCCATTTGTAAGGGCTTGATTCTCTTCATAATCATATGCCATGTTTAATGAATCATTGGACGTTTTTCATTTATAAGCTGATGTGTTCATTTTATTTCCTTTTGCATTTTTGTTTGTTTAAGGATGGCTATCCCTTACACACACCCACACTCACAAATGCAAGTACCCATCCACTCCGGATTCCATGGGTGACTATTCTGTTTTATCCTTCAAAAACTCTGAAGATTTGGTCAATCAGGCTGAGTACGAAGATGACGAAGATTGTGAAGTACCGGGAGAGTTAGCCAGACTTCTACAACAAGAAGAGAGGGCCATCTTGCCTCATGAAGAGTTGTTGGAAACCATCAACTTAGGGACAGAGGAAGACAGGAAAGAAGTCAAAGTGGGTGCCACTCTGGAACCAAGTGTCAAGGAACGCTTAATACAGCTGTTGAATGAATACATTGAAATATTTTCCTGGTCTTATGAAGACATGTCGGGGTTAGACACAGATATCATGGTTCTCCGTCTCCCTACAAGAGAAGACTGTCCATCGATCAAGCAAAAAGTCCGCCGAATGAGGCCCGACATGTTTGAGAAGATTAAGGCTGAGGTAATGAAGCAATTCAACGCTGGCTTTCTGGTTGTTACATCCTATCCACAATGGGTTGCTAACATTGTGCCCGTACCCAAAAAAGACGGCAAGGTCAGAATGTGTGTGGACTATCGGGATTTGAACAGGGCCAGCCCTAAAGATGATTTTCCGCTACCACATATCGACATTTTGATTGACAACACGGCTCAGCACAAAGTATTTTCTTTCATGGACGGATTCTCGGGCTATAACCAGATTAAAATGGCCCCCGAGGACATGGAGAAAACAACCTTTGTTACACAATGGGGTACCTTCTGTTACAAGGTGATGTCGTTCGGACTGAAGAACGCAGGGGCAACTTATCAACGCGCCATGGTAGCTTTGTTTCATGATATGATACATCATGAGATTGAAGTTTACGTAGACGACGTGATAGCTCGATCACAAACGGAAGAGGAACACCTTGAACATTTGCAAAAGCTGTTTTCCAGGTTGAAGGAATACAAACTCAGACTAAATCCAAGTAAATGCACTTTTGGAGTTAGGTCTGGTAGACTTCTGGGATTTATTGTCAGCAACAAAGTCATTGAGGTCGATCCAGCAAAAGTAAAATCTATACGAGAAATGCCTGCCCCCCGTACTGAAAAGGAGGTTAGAGGGTTCTTGGGACGCTTGAACTATATCGCCAGATTCATCTCTCACCTGACGTCTACCTGTGAGCCAATTTTCAAACTTTTGAAGAAGGATCAGGTAGTTGAATGGAATGATGATTGTCAAATTGCTTTTGATAAGATCAAGGAGTATTTGCTAGAACCTCCTATCCTGATGCCACCCGTCGAAGGAAAGTTGTTGATCATGTATCTGACTGTTTTGGACAACTCAATGGGGTGCGTACTGGGCCAGCATGACGAGTCTGGTCGAAAAGAGCATGCCATTTATTACCTTAGCAAAAAGTTTACCGACTGTGAGACTCGCTACTCACTACTCGAGAAAACTTGCTGCGCTTTGGTATGGGCTGCTCGCCGACTAAGGCAGTATATGTTGACTCATACCACTTTGCTGATTTCTAAAATGGACCCGATCAAATATATCTTCGAAAAGCCTGCTTTATCTAGAAGAATCGCTAGATGGCAAATGATCCTGACTGAGTATGACATCCAGTATACTACCCAAAAAGCTATAAAAGGGAGTGTACTAGCTGACCATCTAGCTCATCAAGCTATCGAAGATTATCAATCCATGAGATTCGACTTCTCGGACGAGGACATCATGACTTTGGACAACATTGAAGGTAACGGACCGTATGACGGACCTGAAAATGGATCCCGATGGACCCTGTACTTTGATGGTGCTTCAAATGCACTCGGAAAAGGTATCGGTGCGGTACTCATTTCCCCAGAAGGTTGCCATACACCTTTCACGGCCCGACTTTGTTTCAGCTGTACCAACAACATGGCCGAATATGAAGCTTGCATCTTTGGTCTCAAGGTTGCTATAGACTTGGGGATCAAATCTTTGATCGTATTTGGGGACTCGGCTTTGGTTATCAGTCAAATCAAAGGAGAGTGGGATACCAAACATCCTAATCTTATCCCATACAAAGAACATGTCCTAACATTGTTGCCTCATTTCGAGCAGATCACCTTCGAGCATTTCCCGCGAGAAGAAAATCAGCTAGCAGATGCGCTGGCGACAATGTCTTCCATGTTTAAACTCAACTGGGATAACGAGGCTCCCCAAATCACCATCGAGCGAATGGATGAACCTGCGCATTGTCATGAGATTAATACCGAAGAAGTAGTGGAACAACCCTGGTTTCATGAAATCAAAAGGTATCTCCAGACTAGAGAATATCCTGAAGGAGCTTCCGTAAATGACAAGAAGTTCTTAAGGAGGTTTGCTGCCAAGTTCTTCCTAAGAAATGGCATCCTTTATAGGCGCAGCCATGATTGTGTTTTACTTCGTTGTGTGGACAAAGCTGAAGCAGAATTGATCATGACTGAGATACACAGTGGCACATTCGGCACCCACTTGAGCGGACATGCGATGGCTAAGAAGATTCTAAGGGCAGGCTACTACTGGTCTACCTTGGAAGCTGATTGTCATCAATATTCCCGTACTTGCCACAAATGCTAAATCTATGCCGACAAAGTACATATTCCTCCGGTCCCTCTCAACGTTCTGACAGCTCCTTGGCCATTCGCAATGTGGGGCATTGACATGATTGGAGAGATCAAGCCCACGGAATCCAACGGACATCGCTTCATCTTGGTCGCTATTGACTATTTCACCAAGTGGGTCGAGGAAGCTTCCTTTGCCTCTGTTACAAAAAATGTGGTTGCCCGCTTCATCAAGCAGAACCTCATATGCCGGTATGGTGTCCCCGACAGGATCATCACAGACAACGGTACAAATCTGAACAATACTATGATCACCGCTCTATGCGAACAGTTCAAGATTTATCATCACAATTCATCTCCCTATCGACCGAAGATGAACGGTGTTGTTGAAGCTGCGAACAAAAACATCAAGAAGATGATTCAGAAAATGACAGTTACCTACAAAGACTGGCATGAGATGTTACCATTTGCTCTGCATGGATATCGTACCACGGCGCGTACTTCAACAGGGGCAACCCCATTTTCCTTGGTATATGGCATGGAAGTTGTCCTACCCATGGAAGTTCAGATTCCTTCTTTAAGGATTATGAAAGACGTTGGTTTGAGTGAAGACGATTGGATTCAGACCCGACTTGATCAAATCAATTTGATCGATGAGAAGCGACTCACTGCTGTTTGCCATGGTCAGACGTACCAAAAACGGATGATCAAGGCTTTCAACAAGAAAGTCAGATGTCAAGTATACCAAGTCGGAGATCTTGTAATCAAGCGGATCATCTTGCCGCAAAGTGATCCCAGGGGAAAATGGACTCCTACTTACGAAGGACTGTTTGTGATCAAGAGCATCTTTTCTGGTGGTGCAATGATCCTGACCACCATGGACGGTGACGATTTGCCACACCCTGCGAACGCAGACATAGTCAAAAGATACTACGCATAAAACAACCCGACAAGTCGAAAACCCGAAAGGGCGACTTGGGCAAAAAATGGGCATCCCGGTGAACCGAAAACCCGAAAGGGCGGTTCAGGCAAAAGTTAGGGATAAAACAAAACAAAAAATTGTACACCCGGCAAGTTGAAAACCCGAAAGGGCGACTTGGGCAAAAAAGGGTTTCCCGGTGGATCGAAAACCCGAAAGGGCGATTCAGGCAAAAGTTAGGGAATTAAAGCGTATGACTATGTCTTGTCGGATCACTTTAAAGACAATCTCTTCATCAACAAGCTCCGAGCTTCTGATCAATCCAATCATCGGCGGACGAAGCAATGAATGGACAAGATATTCAGAGTTGTGAAGGCTATAGCAGAATGGGAATCCCATGGAATTGTTACACATAGCCATCTTTCTTTTGTATAAATTTTTCAAATGTTTGCGACAACATTCTCTTACTAGGATGTCTGTCTCCTTTGTACAAAGATACTCATAAAAAGTTAATACAAATACTTTTCCAAATACAGAAATTTGCTTTGTCTTCTTTTTTTTCACACTTATGTTTTATTTGAGAAACGTCCAATGTTTTGTTAAATAGGCATATGCATTTGAACATAATCATTTGCTTACAAAGTTAAGAAAAGATGATTGCTGATAGGTTGAAGGTATAGGTAGATATCTTGATACCCTTTTAGAAGAAATCCCCAGCGGAATTAAACTCCAAGTTCCTCAACCGAGTTAAGATTCGGAATATAATCCCCAAACAGAGTTAAACTTCAGGATCCTCAGCTGGGCAAAAGCTTTCTAAAAAGTTGGACCCTCCAGCTAAGCTGAATTTCAAAATTCCCATCAGAGTTAAGTTTCAAGATCTCCAGTGGAACCAAAACTGTTAATCCCCAGCGGAGCTAAAACTTCCAACTATCAATCCCCAGCGGAATCAGATTAGTGAACATCCTCCCCACAGAGATACTTACCATCAGATTGAAGATTCTCAGTCTCACTTCTCCAGCACAAGCCTCCCAGGTTTTAAATTCCCCAGTAGAGATCGTCAGAATTCTCATTCCCCACAAGTCACCAAGGAGTTTCAATCCCCAGCAGTGGTCCTAAGATCCCTCAACAATTGAAGATCTTATTCCCCAAGCAGTCAGCAGTCAGCAGTCAGCAAGGATTTCTCATCTTCAGTAATCAAAGATCCTTGGAATCCCCAGCTTCGGTCATGGATTTATTTTCCCCGACAACAATCAAAGGAGTTTCAATCTCCAACAGCAGTCCAGGATTTATCTTCCTCAGCAAGACAGCTACCCAGCTTACATGCATAATCATTACATTCATATATCATAAACATTGATAAAATGCAATTCATTGCATCATACATATCATGCAACATAACTTTTTGTTTTAGCTAACATTTTATCCTTTTCAGGATAAGATTAAAAGGCTATCGTTAACAATTATTCATAAAAAAGTATGGATATACCCCAGACACGGCGGTCATTCTATTACTCATTCAGAATTTCAAGTCAAATACAGTACAGATACACCCCAGACACGGCGGTCATTCTACTACTCATTCAGACCACAGCAGTCAGATACAGACTAGATACGCTCCAGACACGGCGGCCGTTCTATCTCTCATTCAGATTCATTTATCAACCTCAAGGTTCCAATGCATTCCAAACACGGATACCATTCTGACCCTTACATCAGTAGTCTGATTCTCTCAGTGCAGTCGCCACAGAAGTCATTCTTTCAGATCTCAGATCCCAGTTACAGTTTCAGATACACTCCAGACACGAAAGTCATGCTGCTACTTATACAGATCTTAATCCTAGTTACAGTTTCAGATACACTCCAAACACGGAAGTCATGCTGCTACTTATACAGATCTCAGATCCCAGTTACAGTTTCAGATACACTCTAGACACGGAAGTCATGCTGCTACTTATACAGATCTCAATCCCAGTTACAGTTTCAGATACACTCCAGACACGGAAGTCATGCTGCTACTCATACAGATCTCAAATTCCAAGATACAGTCCAGATATGTTCCAAACACGGTTGCCATTTTGTCACTTATTCAGATCCCAGTTACAGTTTTAGATACACTCCAAACACGGAAGTCATGCTGCTACTTATACAGATCTCAGATCCCAGTTACAGTTTCAGATACACTCCAGACACGGAAGTCATGCTGCTACTTATATAGATCTCAATCCCAGTTACAGTTTCAGATACACTCCAGACACGGAAGTCATGCTGCTACTCATACAGATCTCAAATTCCAAGATACAGTCCAGATATGTTCCAAACACGGTTGCCATTTTGTCACTTATTCAGATCCCAGTTACAGTTTTAGATACACTCCAAACACGGAAGTCATGCTGCTACTTATACAGATCTCAGATCCCAGTTATAGTTTCAGATACACTCCAGACACGGAAGTCATGCTGCTACTTATACAGATCTCAATCCTAGTTACAGTTTCAGATACACTCCAAACACGAAAGTCATGCTGCTACTTATACAGATCTCAGATCCCAGTTACAATTTCAGATACACTCCAGACACGGAAGTCATGCTGCTACTTATACAGATCTCAATCCCAGTTACAGTTTCAGATACACTCCAGACACGGAATTCATGCTGCTACTCATACAGATCTCAAATTCCAAGATACAGTCCAGATATGCTCCAAACACGGTTGCCATTCTGTCACTTATTCAGATCCCAGTTACAGTTTCAGATACACTCCAAACACGGAAGTCATCCTGCTACTCATACAGACCTCAACTCCAAGATACGGTCCAGATATGCTCCAGACACGGTTGCCATTCTGTCACTCATTCAGAATTTAATCCCAGCACACAATTGCTCCATGCACAAATATTTCTCTGTTAACCAGATACACTCCAGGCACGGAGGCCATTCTTTTGCTCATACAAACTCAGTCTCCAGATACAGTTCAAATGCATTCCAGACACGGATACCATTTTGATCCTCATTCTTCTGACCTACCACATTACAATTCAACAAACACTCTTGGATGGCATCTTTAAGCCCATCTCAAGCAAGATTATACCATCTCCAAATGGCATCTTTAAGCCCATTCCCGCACCTATTGTTTTGACGAGTGCAAATTTACGGGCACTCTAGTGTCCAATCCTCTTTTACCTTCGAGTCACGAAAGGCAATCCTGCCAATCTAACTCTTCAGGTTTAAGAAGATTGAACAGGGGCAACTGTTGTACCCCAAAATTTGCCCTCTCATTTCATCAACATTTTCTCACCACAAGACTCTTGGAACTCAAGATCAAGTTAGGGTTTGCTCTGCTCAAGACCCCTCCTTGCACTGTTGACCTAAAGTAGGGTTTGAGTTTGCACAAGGATGTTTTGACCTAAAATTCCCAAAGTGACTTTCATTCTTCATGTTGGACTCACAAGTTTTATCCATACCAAGTTTCAAGCCTTGATTCAAATCTTTGCCCAGTCAATTGGACAGTTGACCTAAAAATCAGTTGTATTGGGGAAAAAGTCAATTATGGCCAATTGACAGTCAAACTTCATGATTTTTGACCCACATCAACATAATGAACTCACATGAACCATTTGGTCAAGTTTGGATCACAATTCCACAAGAAATTTGATCAGATCACCAAAAGGACAAAATGGTCATTTTTAGGGTTTTGACTGCACAAAGGCAATTTTTGACTGTTTGACCTAACCAATGGCAAACCAAGATCACATATGGACTCAAGGACTCAATGGCATTGTCTTGACCCATTTAACAAGTTCAAAAGATCTCAAATGCATAGGATTGACAGATGAATTTTTCACTCAACTGATCAAAATTTGACTGTATACTGAAAGTCAAACTTTGACTTTTTGGTCAAAATCAAGTGCCAAGATTCATTTTTCATCAAGACATGTCAAATTATGAAACTTGTTCATCAAGAAACCCAAAATTGCAAATTAGGGTTTAAAATGAAAAAATTTCATAATTTATAAATTTTCTAAGTTATGAAATTTTCTTATTTTCCCCCAACTTTGTCCCATTTTTTCACCAAGATGCAAATGGATTCAAACAAAGATTGAAACATGAAAGTTGTAGTCCATTGCAAAATCTACAACTTTGATTCACAAAGTTTTCTCAAAGGAATCTTGAATCTCAAGCTATGATTTTTGGAATAAGGGTACCAAACACTTTTAACTTAGAGAAAATTTGCCCTATTCTAGGCAGGATTTTGGTCCAACTTCTTGGCCATTTTTTACATGGTTCCACTTGGAGTTTCAATTTGAATTACAAATATGGATTGTAGTACATGTTCCAAGCTTTCCAAATTGTCCAAGAACTTCCCAAACACTCTTGTGGTTAGAGAGAATCGAATTCACAAAGTTGGCCAAAACTCACTTTTGTTCATGGCCAAGGCATGTTCATAACAATTGCATTTTTCAAATCAGCATGGTTTATGCTAGCTTGTAGGCCTCTAAACCTCTTCACACTCAATAATTTAATGACTAACCATTGTGTTAAGGTGTTATTTCTTCCATTTGGACATTACATGCTAAACTAACCCTTAACTAAAAAAAGCAAAGTTTCCATTTTGGTAAAGTGATACTTTATGTCAAATTCCAAATCCTTGAGACAGAAGCCAGATCTTTGAGACAAGAGTGAGTACACAAATCCCATTTACCAAGAGCAAATGCTGCAGCATACACGATAGAGGTCACAGGCCTGCATTGTCAACTTGAACTCATTGGCTTTAAAAACAAGTAACTTTGCAAAACACATACAACTTTCATTTCCTGTAAACACAAGCCAGAACAAACTTTGTACTCATATTCCATACATCCCAATTGACCTAAGGCACGACCATTCCACCCCTCACACCTCCTAATACACCAAAACACCATCTTGCTGCAAAAACAGGGCACCTGCTGCAGATTGAAGTCCACAACTCAGTTTGCTCGTGCACTTCTGCTAAAAACCTTTCAAACACCTTCCATACCATCCACCTAAACTATTCCAAGCCTTACACACCAGCTGTAACACCTCTAACCTCATTTTCCATTTTCATTTTAAAGTGTTTCAGGTGAACTTCTATAGCACAATACAGAGTGTTTCAAAGCAAGCCAGACATTTGGGAAGCATCCTTGGACTTCAGGCAAGCTCAACATAAGCTCAAACTCCATTGAAGGTTGCTACATTGCTCTATCTAAGTCAAGCTGAAACAGGTAATCTATGGACTTCTATCTCTCTATCCAGGCATGATTAAGCTTATGTTTGTGAATGAAACATGTTCTACTCATAGCCCTGAAGCCATACATGTGTTCACTTTTCATTTATATTAAGCATGCTATGAGAATTTTAACCATGAATATTTGAAAAAAGCTAGGTCAGAAATTGGGGGTGATGAAATTTTCCCTGGTTTCTTAGAGTTAGGTCAAGTGTTTTATATGGTTGAAATCGTGACTTCATGCTCTACAATGTTTGTGTTATGAGTTTTGGCTAAAAATCAAAGAATCAAGAGTTTGTATGGAGCAAGGAAACGCGTGTTTTTTGATTCAAACAGGTGCTGGAGGTTGAAGACAGAGTTGACTTGGGCTGGGTCTGAGTCAGCTTGCTTTTTGCGCCCCTTTTTTTTCCATTTGCACCCCCCTGGCCCATTTTGCTAAATATTTGGCATTTTTGCATTTTTCTTTTTGATTCTGATTTTATATTTTTTGCTCAAACATAAAAAACATCAAAAATATTTTTCCACATTTTTTTTGCATTTATTTGACATTTATTTAGTTTTTAGGCATATGTATGTAAATAAATATGAATCCTTTTCATTTAAAAAACCAAAAAAATAATACAAAAATATTTATTTTTTAGTTATTATTTTTTATTTACATTTTGAAAACATTTTCTAAAATACACATTTTTTTAAATAATCAATATTTTATTTTTGTACATATTTAGCATATTTAATATATAATATATAAATACTTGTATATTTTATTTTATTAAGGCAAAAAATACAAAAAATAATACTTTTTATTTCTATTTAATATTTGACATCAAAAATACTTTTTCTACAATATACTTCCTTTTTTTATTATTTTTTATATAAATTAATATATATATTGTACATAATTAATAAATAAATACTATTTATTCAAAATTAGGGTCTTGCCCTAAACCACAAAAATAATCAAAAATATGACTTTTTTTTATTTTGTTTATACTTCAAACATTAAAAGTTATTTTTTTACATACATAAACCATCTTTTTGCATAATACATTTTTATTTGATATTTATTTATTTGTATTTATTTAAATGTTAAATATTAATTTGTATATTCGATATGGTTGTAATAATTTAAATTTTATTTCCTTGTCAAATATCCCCCAATTCAAACTTGTATCCCCATCCCCATAATCATGTTGTAATAATTTAGGACTTTAAATTCTCGCACATTTAAAAGTTTCCAAATTATTCCATGCTTAGACTTAGGGTTTGTATGCAAAATCAATCAACAAATAGCTTGACCTAACACAAAGATAAACATGCATGAAAAATAAACACAATGCACACTTACACCCCTAGGGTTACATCCACTTGTTGCCTTCAAAAATGGGCCATGTTTGCATGTCAAGTACTTTGGCAAAACAAAAACAAAACAAAAACAAATAAAATCATCATAGTCCCTCGATGACGTTATCGGAGTTGCCTAAACAAAATGATCATAGTCCCTCAAGAAAATTGCCAAAATACTTGACACTATTGCTTTCATGGTCTATACGATGACCCGCGCCCGTCCCGTTTACATCCTAACGCAAGGTTGTTCACCAAATACAATGGTGAAACAACACTGTTAAAAGGGTTAAAAAACATAAGAAAGATCTTTGAGTAAAATAGGGTAGACAACTCTTAGTTACTTGATCAAAAATCTTGCAAAACATCCTTGCTATTTTTCAAAACACACATCACAACACAAACTTCAAAACAACTTTCAAAAACATTGAAACATCTTTTCAAAAACATTGAAACATCTTTTCAAAAAGACATACACCTTGTATATACTCAAACAAGAGTCATTACAAAGGTTGCTTAGACAATGCATCTTTTTCAAAACATTTTCAAAAAAACCACACACACAAAGCACCATTTCAAACAATTGAAAAGCAAAGGCAAGTGATCTAAAACAAGTAACTAACAGCCCATGGATAACCATGGATGAAAAGGGTGCTAGCACCTCCCCTTTTCATAATCTACCCCCCGAACCCACGAAAACATCTCAAAGGTCTTCCATGTGCTTTTTGACATTTCCTTAGGATAAAATAAAAAGTCGGTGGCGACTCTTGCTAAACCGAACAAGTGCGAACACAAACGCAAAACCCAAGTCAGTTCTCCCACCGTATCACACCTTGCTTTGTCATCTCTGTTACGCTCACATGAAAACAAAAGAAAGAAAAATAGTTAGTACAAATTAGTTGGGCATGAGCAAGAATTTTCAAAAGAAAAAGTTGTATTCATCATTAAAGTTTGCAAATTGGAATCAGAAGGCCATTTTAATTCATCACAGTTTATTTCCTCTATTTTTGCAAATCACAAGAAGATTACTCTTCTTGGTTCACAAAAAGAAGCAAACTGTCCAAAATGCAAGAAAGATGTCTAAACAAAACAAATGCAGCAAATTTATCCAAACAAACAGAATACTACAAACTGAATGCAAGCAAGCTGCGCAAGCTAGGCAACAAACAGCAGCATTAGCAAAACTATCCAAACAGAATGGTACAAACTTGTCCAAACAGCAGCGCAACTGTGATACGGTGGGAGAACTGACTGTGGTTTTGCGTTTGTTTTCACAAATGTTTCGGTTGAGCAAGAGTCGCCACCAACTTTTTATTTTATCCTAAGGAAAGGTTTAAAAAGCACAGCAAAAACCTTTGAGATATTTTCTTGGGTTCGGGGAGTAGATTATAGAAAGGGAAGGTATTAGCACCCTTTCTATCCATGGTTATCCATGGGCTCTTAGGTACTTGCTTAGATCAACTTGCCTTGGTTTTCAATTGTTTGAAATGGTGCTTTGTGTGTGGTTTTGAAAATGTTTTGAAAAAGATGCCTTGTCTAGGCTACCCTTGTAACAATTCTTTACTCGAATGTTTTACAAAAGGTGTTTGTCTTTTTGAAAAGATGTTTCAAGGTTTTTTTTGAAAGTTTGTTTTGAAAGTGTTTGTGAAGTGTGGCTTGAAAAATAGGCAAGTGTTTTTGTTTTGCAAGTTGACAAGTACTTAAGAGCTATCTACCCTAAAGTTCTCAAAGATTTATGCTATATTTTAACCCTTTTAACAATTTTGTTCCACCATTGCATTTGGTGGACAATCTTGTGTTAGGATGTGAAAGGGACGGGCGCGGGTCATCGTTTAGACCATAATTGCAATGGTGCCAAGTATCTTTGGGCAATTTTCCTTTGAGGGACTTGATCATTTTTTAGGCAACTTTTCGAAAGCGTCATCGAGGGACTATGATCATTTGAATTGTGTTTGTTTTGCCCAAAGAAACCTAACATACAATATGGCCCATTTATTGAAGGCAACAAGTGGAATACCCTAGAGGGTGCAAGTGTGATAAGTGTTGTCCATTTTCATGCTTGATTATCTTGAAATTAGGTCAAACTATTTTGTTGTTTTTATTTGCATACAAACCCTAATTCTAACATGGTATATTTAGAAAGCATTAAAGTGCGAAAAATAAAGTTCTAAACTATTACAACACAATATGGGAAGGGGGGTACAAATGTTCAAATGGGGGGATTTGACAAGGAATTTAAACCTAGCTATTACATCAATTTGGAATTATTTACAAGATAATTGATTGCACAAATTAAATAGAAATAAGATAAATATGCAAAATGTAAAAAGGGTTTTTATATGTATGGAAATAAGGTATTTTTTATGTCAAATAAACAAAATAAAAAAAGTATTATTTTTTGGAGTTTTTGTGTTTTAAGGGCAAAACCTAATTTATTAAGTAAATATATTAATTGTTTAATATGTACAAATATTTATCAATTATATAAAATAATAAAAAAATAAAATGAAGTATATTTGTCAAAATGTATTTTTACTATCAAATATTAATAAAAAATAAAATGTATATATTTTGTATTATTTACTAAATATTCTAATATATATATATATATATATATATATATATATATATATATATATATATATATATATATATATATATATATATATATATATATATATATATATATATATATATATATATATATATATATATATATATATATATATATATATATATATATATATATATATATATATATATATATATATATTAATTTCTAAATATGTATTATATATATAAAAATAATAATATTTAATATTTATAAAAAAAAAGTATATATTATATAAAATATTTTCAGAAGATAAAATAAAATAAATATCAAAAAATGAATGTGTTTACAATATTTTTTCTAGTTATTCTAAATGATAATATTATGTATTTATTTACATACAAATATCAATATAAACAAACAAATGCCTAAAAAATATAAAAATGGTGTAAAAATGTTTTTTTATGTTTTTAATATTATGAGAAAAAATAAATAAGTCAGAATAAAAAAGAAAAGTAAAAAAAATCATTAAAATAAGCAAAATGGGCTCATGGGGTGCAAAAGTAATAACATGGTGTGAAGAGAAATAATAGAACAAGCCCAGCCCAATAGATCCTTCTTCAACCTCTGGCCAGAATTGTGACAAAAAACGCGCGCTTGTACCATAATTCAAACATCCTGATTCCTGGCTTTTTAATGGAAACTCACAACATCAAAAATGTTCAGCATCAAACAACGAATCCAAATATACCAAAAACTTGATTTAACTCTCAAAAATGAGAGAGAATTTCATCATTCCCAAATCTTAACCTAATTTTTTATCCATATTCAGACCTTAAATTCTCACAGCATATGCAAAATAAATGAAAAGTAAAGGTATGTACAGTTTCAGGGGCATGAGTAGAACACTTCTTATTCACAAACTTAGAGCTAATGATGTCTACATTGAGAGATAGAAGTTCAAGAATATACCTGTTCAGTTGAAGTTGTATCTGATGATGGAGGTACTTTCAGAGCAAGGTGATGATTGGTATAGCTTCCTTGATGTCCAGGGATGCTATTCCAAGCTTTACTTTGTCTTGAAACCTTTTGAATCGTGCTATGGAACTTCAGCTGCAAAACAAGAAAATGAAAATGGTGATCTTTCCTGGGAGTGTTACAGGTCGTGTTTGAGGTTTTGATTAGCTTCAAGGGATGTTATGGGATGTGTTTGACAAGTTTTTAGAAAGAATGCATGGAAGGTTTGAGCTATGGAACACAAACTACAGCAAATGCTCTGTTTGGGCAGTTTGAGGGTGATTCTGGGAATGGGGAGGTATGAGGGATGCTTGGCTCGTGTTCTAGCTCAGTTAGGATGTTTAGGATATGTTTGACAAGTTTGCTTAAGGGTTCTTTAGCTGAGATGAAAGTTTTGTTGTGTTATGCTAGCTTTCTTCACACTTAAGCAAGCAAATTTCCACTTGAGTTTTAGACAGCTAGAGGCCCCCCTAATATGATGCAAACCTTGGCATTGATCAGTGTGATTAGTCCTAAACTTGTGCCAAAGAGATTTCCAATGTACTTGCTGATTTGCAACTTTGACATAAAGTTTAACTTTTCAAAAATGGATATTATGCTTTATCTAAAAATGGCTTAATCTTGCAAATAATGTTTGGACACACAAAATAAGGCTTTGGCACAATGAGTATGCATTAAATTATTGAGTGCAAATGGGATTAGAGGCCTGTAATGTAGCATAAACCAAGCTGACTTGAAAATGGCAATGTGTATGAGCATGTCTTGGTCAAGAACAAAAGTGACTTTTGCCCAACTTGCCAAATTCGATTCTCCCTAACCATGAGGTTGTTGGATGAGTTCTTGGACATTTTGGAAAGCTTGGAATGTGTACTATAGTCCATCTTTGAAATGCAAATTGAAATTCCAAGTGGAAGTATGTGAAAAATGGTCTTGAAGTTAGGTAAAAATCTTGCCTAAAATAGGTCAAATTTTCTCTAAGTTAAGAATGGTTTGGTACCCTTGTTCCAAAAATTGTAACTTGAGATACAAGCATCTTTTGGGAAAACTTTGTGAATTAAAGTTGTAGATTATTCAATAGGCTACAACTTTCATGTTTTGACTTTTGATTGAATCCAAATGAATCTTGGTGAGAAAGTGGGGCAAAGTTAGGAAAAATTAGGGTTTTTCATAACTTAGAAAAAATTCTAAGTTATGAAAAATCTTCATTTCAAACCCTAATTTGCAATTTTGGATTTCTTGATGAACAAGTTTCATGATTTGGCATGTTTTGATGAAAAATGAATCTTGACACGTGATTTTGACCAAAAAGTCAAAGTTTGACTTTTCAGTATACAGTCAAAATTGATCAATTGACTGAGAAATTCAACTGTCAATCTTGTGCACTTGGGATCTTTTGAACTTGTTGAGCATGTCAAAACAATTCCATGGGGTCCTTGAGTCCATATGTGAGCTTGGTTTGCCATTGGCTAGGTCAAACAGTCAAAAATTGCCTTTGTGCAGTCAAAACCCTAAAAATGACCATTTTGCCCTTTTAGTGATCTGATCAAATTTCTTGTGGAATTGTGATCCAAACTTGATCAAATGGTCCATGTGAGTTCATAATGTTGATGTGGGTCAATTTTCATGAGATTTGACTGTCAATTGGCCACAGTTGACCTTTTTCCCCAATACAGCTGATTTCTAGCTCAACTGTCCAATTGACTGGGCAAAACCTGGAATCAAGACTTGAAACTTGGTATGGATAAACTTGGGAGTCCAATATGAAGCATGAAAGTCATATTAGGCATTTTAGGTCAAAACATCTTTGTGCAAACACAAACCCTAATTTGGGTCATCAGTGCAAGGAGAAGTCTTGAGCAGATAAAACCCTAACTGGATCTTGATCTCCAAGGGCTTTGTGATGAGAAATGTTGAGAAAATGGGAGGGCAAATTTTGGGGTACAACAGTTGCCCCTGTTCAATCTTCTTGAACCTGAAGAGTTAGATTGGCAAGTTTGCCTTTCGTGACTCGAGGGTAAAAGGAGATTGGACACTAGAGTGCCCTTAAATTTGCACTCGTCAAAGCAATGGATGCGGGAATGGGCTTAGAGATGCCATTTGGAGATGGGCTTAACGATGCCATCAGGAGGAGTGACAGAAACTTGTCGGGGATGGGCTTAAAGATGCCATATGGAATGAGTATCAGGAAGGTGTTCATGCTTTGGACCATCTCTGAACTGGGGGTCTGAATAAGCAATAGATTGACATCCGTTGTTGGGAGGAATCCGTAAACTGTTTTCAAAAATTGCATCTGAACAAGTTGATAGATTAACATCTGTTGTTGGGAAGAATCCATAAACTGTTTTCAGAAGTCTTGAGAAGAAACTGAACAAGCGATAGGTTAACATCCGTTACTTGAAGAACCCGTGAACTGTTTTCAGAAATCTTGGAGTTTGAATAAGCAATAGAGCAGCATCCGTTGTTGGGAAGCGTCCGTAAACTGTTTTCAAAAGTTGCATCTGAACAAGCGATAGATTAACATCCGTTGTTGGGAAGAATCCATAAACTGTTTTCAGAAGTCTTGAGAAGAAACTGAACAAGTGATAGGTTAACATCCGTTGTTGGGAAGAACCCGTGAACTGTTTTCAGAAATCTTGAAGTTTGAGGAGGAACCGGTGTAGGGTTTCCTGATGATGAGCTTGTGTAGAACTGCATCTGGATGAATCTGGAGTAAGCATTAGAATGCCGCCGTGTCTGGGTCATATCTGAACTATTCCTGGAAAGAATCTCGGGAGATAATGATTTTAGTCTGTCGACTGTTCTTACCTGAAAAGGTAAAGAGTTAGTTGTATGCAATGTCATGATGCATGATACAATGTATGTTATATGATATGAATGTAAATGGATGCGCATGTAAGCCGGAGAGCTGTCTTCCAAAGGATAGATGAATCCGAGATGGCTGAAGATAAAAGTATCTTGACTGCTGCCGGGAAGAATAATTCCTGGTTGTTGCTGGAGAATAAGGAGCTTGGGTTGTATACCAATCTTCTGGGGAATTCCTGTCTTGAGGAGACTTTCACTGGAGAAATCAAAGAGGAACTGAAAACTGAAAGTCTTCAAATTTGCTTGGGGAATACCAGTCCTTCAAACATCGAGGGGCCTTAGAACCATCTGCGGGGACTTGGAATTTCCTTGGTGACTTGCAGGGTAAAAGAATTTCTGATGATTTCTACTGGGGATTTTAGAACCTGGTAGACTTAAGCTGGGGAGATAAGACAGAGAATCTCTAGTCTAGTGAGAAGCATTTCTGTGGGGAAAAGGTTCACTAGTCTGGCTCCGCTGGGGATTGATAGTTTGAAGTTTTAGCTTTGCTGGGGACAGGAACTTAGTTCTGAGGGGAATTGAGTTCTGGAGGATTCTCTGGCTGGGGATAACAAAGATAAACTCCTATGGGGATTATAGTGATAAGCTATGTTGGGGAACTCTGATGAACTCCGTTGGGGATAGGAAGAAATTTGCCGAGTGCGATCTTTCGTGGCAATAAGCTGAGGATAAACCAGTTATAAGCCCTTGTGAGGAATAACTTTGAATAAAGCTCGGGAGAGACGTCTATACTCTGCAGGGGATAAGCTTTCAAAATCTACTGGGGATAAGCTTCAAGACTTGCTGGGGATATGGATTCCAAATCTCCTGGGGATTTCCTTTGAAAGGGTATCAATATATCCAACTGCACCTTCAACCTATCAGTAATCCTCTTTCTTGATTCATAAGGAAATGATTATGTTCAAATGCATATGCCTATTTAACAAAACATTGGACATTTCTCAAAATAAAACAAATAGTGCAAGAGAAAAGGAAAAAGGAAATGACACAAATTTCTGGGAAAAGTATTTGTATTGACTTTCTATGAGTATATTTGTACAAAGGAGACAACCATCCTAGTAAGAGGATTTCGTCGTAAATATTGAAAAATTTATACAAAATAAAGATGGCTATGTGAAATAATTCCATGGGATTCCATTCCGCTATAGCCTTCACAACTCTGAGTATCTGTCCATTCAATGCTTCGTTTGCCGATGACTGGATTGATCAGAAACCTGGAACCGGTTGATGAAGAGATTGTCTTTGAAGTGATCCGACGAGACATAGTCATACGCTTTAATTCCCTAACTTTTGCCTGAATCGCCCTTTCGGGTTTTCGATCCACCGGGAAACCCATTTTTGCCCAAGCCGCCCTTTCGGGTTTTCGACTTGTCGGATGTACAGATTTTTTGTTTGTATCCCTAATTTTTGCCTGAACCGCCCTTTCGGGTTTTCGGTTCACCGGGATGCCCATTTTTGCCCAAGCCGCCCTTTCGGGTTTTCGACTTGTCGGGTTATTTTATGCGTAGTATCTTTTGACTATGTATGCGTTCGCAGGGTGCGGCAAATCGTCACCGTCCATGGTGGTCAGAATCATCGCACCACCAGAAAATATGCTCTTGATCACAAATGGTCCTTCATATGTAGGAGTCCATTTGCCCCTGGGATCACTTTGCGGCAAGATAATCCGCTTGATTACGAGATCTCCGACTTTATACACTTGACGTCTGACTTTCTTATTGAAGGCCTTGATCATCCGTTTTTGATACGTCTGACCATGGCATATAGCAGCGAGTCACTTCTCGTCGATCAAATTGAGTTGATCAAGTCGGGTCTGCATCCAATCATCGTCATTCAAACCTGTGTCCTTCATAATCCTTAGAGAAGGAATCTGAACTTCCATAGGCAGGACAACTTCCATGCCATATACCAAAGAAAATGGGGTTGCCCCAGTTGAAGTGCGTGCCGTCGTACGGTATCCATGTAGAGCAAACGGTAACATCTCATGCCAGTCTTTGTAAGTGACTGTCATTTTATGAATGATCTTCTTAATGTTTTTTTTCGCAGCTTCAACAGCACCGTTCATCTTCGGCCGATAGGGAGATGAATTGTGATGATAAATCTTGAACTGTTCGCACAATGCGGTGATCATCGTGTTATTCAGATTTGTACCGTTGTCTGTGATGGTCCTGTCTGGAACACCATACCGGCATATGAGATTTTGCTTGATGAAGCGGGCAACCACATTTTTAGTAACAGAGGCGAAGGAAGTTGCTTCGACCCATTTGGTGAAATAGTCAATGGCAACTAGGATGAAGCGATGTCCGTTGGAAGCCGTGGGCTTGATCTCTCCAATCATGTCAATGCCCCACATTGTAAATGGCCACGGAGCAGTCAGGATGTTGAGAGGAACCGGAGGGATGTGAACCTTGTCAGCATAGACTTAACATTTGTGGCAAGTACGGGAATGTTGATGGCAGTCAGCTTCCATGGTAGACCAGTAATAGCCTGCCCTTAGGATCTTCTTAGCCATTGTATGCCCGCTCAAGTGAGTGCCAAATGTGCCGCTGTGTATCTCAGTCATGATCAACTCTGCTTCAGCTTTGTCTACACATCGAAGTAATACACAATCATGACTTCGTTTGTAAAGGATGTCGTTGCTCAGGAAGAACTTAGCAGCGAATTTCCTTAAGAACTTCTTGTCATTTACGGAAGCTCCTTCGGGATAATCTCTAGTCTCGAGATACCTTTTGATTTCATGGAACCAGGGTTGTTCCACTATTTCTTCGGTATTAATCTCGTGACAGTGTGCAGGTTCATCCATTCGCTCGATGGTGATTTGGGGAGCCTCGTTATCCCAGTTGAGTTTAAACATGGAGGACATTGTAGCTAGAGCATCTGCTAGTTGATTCTCTTCTCGCGGGAAATGCTCGAATGTAATTTGCTCGAAATGAGGCAACAATGTCAAGACATGTTCTTTGTACGGGATAAGATTAGGATGCTTGGTATCCCACTCTCCTTTGATTTGACTGATAACCAAAGTCGAGTCCCCAAATACGATCAAAGATTTGATCCCCAAGTCTATAGCAGCCTTGAGACCAAAGATGCAAGCTTCATATTCAGCCATGTTGTTTGTGCAGCTGAAGCAAAGTCGGGCCGTGAAAGGGGTGTGACAACCTTCCGGAGAAATGAGTACTGCGCCGATACCGTTTCCAAGTGCATTTGAAGCACCATCAAAGTACAGGGTCCATCGGGATCCCTTTTCGGGTCCGTCATACGGTCCGTTACTTTCAATGTTGTCCAAGTTCATGATGTCCTCGTCTGGGAAGTCAAATCTCATGGGTTGATAATCTTCGATAGCTTGATGAGCCAGATGGTCAGCTAGTACACTCCCTTTTATAGCTTTTTGGGTGGTGTACTGGATGTCATACTCGGTTAGGATCATCTGCCATCTGGCTATTCTTCCAGATAAAGCGGGCTTTTCGAAGATATACTTGATAGGATCCATTTTGGAAATCAACAAGGTAGTATGAGTCAACATATACTGCCTTAGTCGGCGAGCAGCCCATACCAAAGCGCAACAAGTTTTCTCGAGCAGTGAGTAGCGAGTCTCACAGTCGGTAAAATTTTTGCTAAGGTAATAAATAGCATGCTCTTTTCGACCAGACTCGTCATGCTGGCCCAAAACACACCCCATTGAGTTATCCAAGACAATCAGATACATGATCAATGGTCTTCCTTCGACGGGTGGCATCAGAATAGGAGGTTCTAGCAAATACTCCTTGATTTTATCAAAAGCAGCTTGGAAATCGTCGTTCCATTCGACTACCTGATCTTTCTTCAAGAGTTTGAAAATTGGCTCACAGGTAGAAGTCAGATGAGAGATGAATCTGGCAATATAGTTCAAGCGCCCCAAGAACCCTCTAACCTCCTTTTCAGTACGGGGAGCAGGCATTTCTTGTATTGCTTTTACTTTTGCTGGATCGACCTCAATGCCTTTGTTGCTTACAATGAATCCTAGAAGTTTACCAGACCTAACTCCAAAAGTGCACTTACTTGGATTCAGCCTGAGTTTGTATTCTTTCAACCTGGTAAACAGCTTTTCTAGATGTTCAAGGTGTTCCTCCTCTGTTTGTGACCGAGCTATCATATCGTCTACGTAAACTTCAATCTCATGATGTATCATATCATGAAACAAAGCTACCATGGCGCGTTGATAAGTTGCCCATGCATTCTTCAGCCCGAACGGCATCACCTTGTAACAGAAAGTGCCCCATTGCGTGACAAAAGTTGTTTTCTCCATATCCTCGGGGGACATTTTGATTTGATTGTAGCCCGAGAATCCATCCATGAAGGAAAACACTTTATGCTGAGCTGTATTGTCGATCAAAATGTCAATGTGTGGAAGTGGAAAATCATCTTTGGGGCTGGCCCTATTCAAATCCCGGTAGTCCACACACATTCTGACTTTGACATCCTTCTTAGGTACTGGCACAATGTTAGCGACCCATTGAGGATAAGACGTAACAGCCAGAAAGCCAGCGTCGAATTGCTTCATCACTTCTGCTTTGATCTTTTCAGACATGTCAGGCCTCATTCGGCGGACTTTTTGCTTGATCGGTGGACAATCCTCTCTTGTGGGGAGACGGTGAACCACGATGTCTGTGTCTAAACCCGGCATGTCTTTATAAGACCAAGCGAAGATTTCAACATACTCATTCAACAATTGTATTAGGCGTTCCTTGACACTTGGTTCCAGATTGGCACCCACTTGCACCTCCTTCCGGTCCTCCTCGGTCCCTAAGTTGACAGTTTCCAATGACTCTTCGTGCGGTAAGATGGCCCTTTCCTCTTGTTGTAGAAGTCTGGCTAGTTCCCCTGGTACTTCACAACCTTCGTCATCTTCATACTCGGCTTGATTGACCAGATCTTCAGAGTTATTGAAGGATATAGCAGAATCGTCACCCATGGAATCCGGAGTGGATGGGTACCTGCATTTGTGAGTGTGGGTGTGTGTAAGGGATAGCCATCCTTAAACAAAAAATGCAAAAGGAAAGAAAATGAACACAAGCAGTTTATCAAATGAAAAACGTCCAATGAATCATTAAACATGGCATATGGATATGAAAAATAATCAAAACCCTTACAAATGGACCTACATGCCCCGGGCAAGGCATGAGGTGAAAAGATAGTGTACGGATTGTTTGAAAATAAATATTACAGACCAAATAGGAAATGTTTGACAGATAAATTACTGATGAATAAAAGTGATGGGGACAAAGTCTTTTGCCTCCCAGTTGCACAATCCTCCTTTGACAGTTGGGTAAATCCACTCTTCGATGTTGCCCTCTTTGTCTTCGTCCTCTAAAGCGTTAATTCCGTAGGGAGAAATTTTTACTGGCGCTCTTTCAATCTTCGAACGGCGCATAGCTTTCTGGCCCGCGGTAGTGAACCCTAATCCAAATTTGTCTGTTTTATGTGGAATATCAGGCAACTGCCCCCATCATGAATTCTTCCCCTCCTTTATTGCGGCCCTTGCGTCCTCCAGAGATGCCATCCTGGCCATCTGTCTCGGTGTCTCAGCTGCCAACTTTGCTACTGTTATCTCAGGAAGGACTTCTTAGAAATGCTGGAAAGGTGTCTCAATGAACTCACCTTCTACCTCCACGTACCGGAAGGAGTTCAAGTGGCTGATCATGTACTCCTCTTCACCATGGACGGTAATGATCTTTCCCTTGACAGGATACTTCAACATCTGATGTAAGGAGGAGGTGACTGCCCCAGCATGGTGTATCCAAGGCCTACCCAACAATCAAGAGTATGACGGACGAATGTCCATCACATAGAAAGTAGATTTAAACACCTCAGTGCCTATCTTGATGGGAATTTCAACCTCCCCATGGACCATTCTCTTCGAACCATCAAAAGCTCTGACAACAATATCACTCGGTTTCAACTCCAACCCTTCACAATCTAGTCGGTCCAAGGCCTTCTTAGGCAATACATTCAGCGATGAACCAGTGTCGACCAAGACATGTGCGAGAGTAGTTCCTCGACACTCGACTGAAATGTGCAAAGCATCATTGTGGTTTCTACCTTTAGGAGTTAGGTCGGCATCAGAGAAACCTAATCCATTGTCCGCAGTAAAGCTAGCCATGCAATTTTGAAATTGATCTGCAGAGGTTTCCTGGGGCACATGGGCTGCCTTCAGGAATTTTATCAGAGCTTTAGCGTGCGCTTCCGAGCAAAGTAGTAGTGCTAGCATGGAGATCTTTGAGGGGGTTTGCCCCAGTTGTTCTACCACATCGTAATCACTCCTTTTGATTATCTTCAAGATCTCATCCATTTCCTTCTTGGAGGTTTCCGGGATGACCAAGGGTTGAGCCCTCGTCCTGACGAGCTCATCTTGGATTCCCTTACCTTTGTCAGCAGCGGTAGGAGGGACAATACTAGGAACAACAACATCTTCAATCAATGGGGTTCTAGCGGAAAGTTTTATTGGTGCAGGGATAACCTTGTTAGTAGATGAGGGTCCAAAGATTGCTCTTGGAGGGGCAATCTCTGGAGAAAATATTCTCCCGCTCCGAGTGATTTTGCTCGTGCCTGCAATGTTACCAATGTTGGCTTCTTCATCATCCGAACTTTCTTCAGTTATTTCGATTTGTTTAATACCATGGTAGTAGACGCCACCGCCATAGTTCCATGGTATTGACTTCTCAGAAACATAGGGGACAAGCCCTGGCATTGTTATCTTCAAAGGAACAGATTTCGTAGCTGGTGTAATCTTAACAGGCTTTCTGACGGCCTTGGAAAGATTGGCGTGAATGGTTATGATTGAGACATCTTCAGTATGGGTTGGAACAGCAGAAACTTTTTCAAACAAAATTTGTCGACTATCCATTAGGCCTTGGATGCCTTTCTTCAGTAACGGACAATCAAACGGCAGAGAGTAACAACAATAGCAGTCTTCTTTACATCCCGGGAAGATCCCAACCCTTAACAGATTCAACTTGATGGTTAACAATGGAGTTATCAGATCATTGACATCAGCAACATACAAATCTTCTTCAATGGCATTGACATTTCGGCCGTGCTTCGGCATGGGAGCAGATATCACATTAGGCTTCTCCGGAGCGTCAAACTCCACCTCCTTCGCCTCTATCAGGTCTTGGATTTTATGCTTGAGTGCCCAACAATCATTGGTGTCGTGCCCGACACTGTCAGAATGGTAGGCGCATTTAGCATTAGGATGATAATGCGGAGAGGACATATTCACATTTTTGGTGCCTCTTTGATAGTGGCGAGATTCAACTTTAACAGATGGGGAAGCACTTGCGCTGGAGTCATATTAATGCGGGTGAACTGCTGTTGAGGCCGTTCCACCCGTTGTTGATTTGGTCTGGACTGGTTATAGCGAGGCTGCTCACTTGAAGGGTTTTGAATCATTACGGCCCCCACGGTTGGCCGACGCTCAGTCTTCCATACTCTTCTCTGGGAGTATACCACAGTTGTTTCCTTCTTAAAAGGCTTCTTCTCAACACTTGCAGCAACACTCTTCTGAATTTTTCCTGACTTGATGCCTGCTTCTATTCTTTCGCCTGTTAAGATCAAATCGGTAAACCCCACGGAAGAGTTACCAAATAGATGATTGAAAAATGGCCCAGATAGGGTCCCTAGAAACATATCAACAAGTTCACGGTCGGTTAAAGGAGGATGCACCCTGCCATCCAAATCCCTCCATTTTTGTGCATATTCTTTGAATCCTTCGCCTGTCCCCGGTGACATACCCTGAAGTTGGGTACGAGTAGGAGCAAGGTCAGAATTGTACTGATATTGTTTGTAGAAGGTGGTGGCCAAATCTTCCCAGTTTCGGACGCTGGTTCCCTCTAGCTGATAGAACCACTCTAATTGAGCCCCATAAAGGTTATCTTGAAAGAAGTGGATCCAAAGGTTTTTATCTGCCGTATAGGGTTGGATCTTTCTTACGTAGGACCTGAGATGCATTTTTGGACAGGACAGCCCATCATACCTCACAAAAACTGGCACTTTGAACTTTGGGGGAATCACAATCCCGGCAACCAAACCCAAGTCTTCAAAATCCAAACTCGGTACTCTTTGTAGCTCCATGGAGGCCAACCTATCTTCTAAACCTTTGTATTTATCATCAGCTGGAGGGTATTGTTGATCAGAGTAGTCTTCATCCTCTTCGACCTCCTCTTCTTCTACATCGGACTCGGAAGGTACCGCAGCCCCACCTCCTTTACTGGTTCCTTCATCCGAAGTAGGAGGAAATTCAAGCACTCTCCTGGCCTCTCCATCAAATCTTCTCCCTAAAGTAGCCACCCCGAGTCTCTTTTTCTTCTTTTTCACTGGGTCTTTATTCCCCAGCAAGGTCTTGAGATCCTCCTGACCTTTAGCCAAGGTCGTCAGGAGTTGCTGGAACTGTGCATTTTGAGCTTGCAGGTCTTTGACTGTTTGCTCGAGATCCATCCTACTAAAATAAACAGCAGACAGATAAGGAAACCTGGAGTGAGACCTGCTTATGCACATGATGAATGATATGCTTATGTATGCAATGCATTCAAGGATTTAGAATATTCAAACTTGTTGCAGACAAAAAAGAACGCACGTCATATTAATAAGAAGAAATTTGTTAGTACATAAATGCCCCATGGGCCAAATATTACAAAAACTACTTCTCAAGGTAAAAATACATTGCGCATCCTCTTTGGTGCGATGTAGGTGTTGAGGGCCTCTTGCTCATGGAGTTGGCGGGTAAGCTCTAGAACCTTCTTCTCACTGACGTAGAAGCTAGCTTCAAAAGTGTTATGTTCCTCCTTGAGCTGAATCCAACTTTTCTGCATTTCCTCCCACGATGTAGGCATATCAGGATGTAGGATGGTGTAGGGAACCTCTCCTTCCTTGACGGGCTCTTTAATCACAGGGAGAACATGAGGATAAGGCATCATTAGACTCTGGGCTCGGGCTCGTACCCACTTGAGGTAAGGCTCAAGAGGGATGGAGTTCTTGTGTCCTAGTGTCTTGCTATCAACCTTGTTGGGCCTTCCCCAAGCTCTGATGAATCTTTGGCGAAGTCCTTGCGCATCGTTGTCGAAGTCAAAAACTAGGTCAGGAATCAACATATCATGAGGGCCATCCCTCCGTGCATATCCAAATTGCCTCAAAGCTAGGAAAGGGTTGTAGGTGATACCTCCTCTGATTCCAAGTAAAGGAACATTAGGAAACTCTCCACAACGATCGACGATGATGACATTTTCTCTGGACCGAGAACACCAATGTACATCAGAGTGAGTAAGAGTCATCAACCGTTGGGACCACCTTGAGCCTTGGTCATTCTTCAAGACAGATTGTGGAAGGTGCGAAATAAACCACCTTGCAAGGAAAGGAGTACAGCACATGAGAACACCCCTCTTTCTCATTGTTCGTGTGTAAAATGAGTGAAGGATGTCCCCAAGCAATGTTGGTATTGGATTTCTGGACAAGAAGATTTTGACGGCGTTGACACCTACCAATTGGTCAGAATTTGGGAACAAGACCAACCCATAGATAAGGAGTGCCACAATTTCTTCAAAGGCTTGTAGGTCCAATGAATTCCAACATTCTTGTGCCTTCTCAAACAAGAATTTTGCTAAGAATCCTTTGACGCCACTTCTGGTTTCCCAATGCCCCTTGATGTCGGATGGTTGTAGATGTAATGCTCGAGCAACATCTTCCGGCTTTGGTTCCTTTTCTGTATCGTTGAAGGGTAGTTGATTAAGGATAGGAATTCTCAGGAGTTGAGAAAACTCCTCCAAAGTTGGCACCAACTGGTAGTCGGGGAAAGTGAAACAGTGGTGAAGAGGGTCAAAGAACTGGAATAGCACTTTCATCATGTCTTCTTCAATGTTGGTGTTGACTAAGTTGAGCAGTCTACCATGTCTTTCACTGAAGGATGAGCTTTCCGGAATTCTTGAGGTGAGCTCCTTGAGTTGAGGAGAGATTCTCACAAGGTTGACTTGGATGGTTTTTCTGCGAGGAATTTCCATGACCTACAAAACAAGAACAGAGATGAAGATCCAAACCCTTGAAATGGTTAGTGAATGCATATGATGCTTTATGATGTTTATGATGTATGCACAATCATATGTACAAGCAATTCACACCAAACCCTAGTTTCAGGCTTGCATGGGGTTTCATAGGTAAGTACCCTCTTGAGTGTAGTTGGCTTAAAAACTTGTCCTATAAATAGTAACCGGGTTCTAAGGAGCTCAATATCATTGGATTGTTTTCATCGTTCATTGTTTTGGTTTAGCCACTTAACTAGCGACCAAAATATTCCAAGAAAACAACCCTCAATGAGTGTAGTATCGAGTATCTACCAACTTCGGACTGCACCAAAGTCGGTCATCTCACTACCCCTAATAAAAGGCCAAGATGGTCAAGTAAGGTTCAAGGTCATTAGTGCTTAGTGACATCACTCAGCGGCCCCGTACTCTCCTTGATTGAACTCAAGGGTTACCGGTACTCACAAATATGTCGCACTAATATAGCTATTGCTTCGACCGTGTCGGTATACCCCGCACAGTTTCCACAACGTATTGCTATCTATGAATGTTTCCCAAAATCCGGGTGTAGGATTGCAAACCCAAACAATAGAGCCAAGATGTAAAGCAAACAAATCAAACAATTAGTCATGCAAGAGGGTGATCTAAGCCCTAAGGTTACTCCACTTTTAAATTTTTCCCCAGCAGAGTCGCCAGTTCTGTGATACGGTGGGAGAACTGACTGTGGTTTTGCGTTTGTTTTCGCAAATGTTTCGGTTGAGCAAGAGTCGCCACCGACTTTTTATTTTATCCTAAGGAAAGGTTTAAAAAGCACAGCAAAAACCTTTGAGATATTTTCTTGGGTTCGGGGAGTAGATTATAGAAAGGGAAGGTATTAGCACCCTTTCTATCCATGGTTATCCATGGGCTCTTAGGTACTTGCTTAGATCAACTTGCCTTGTTTTCAATTGCTTGAAATGGTGCTTTGTGTGTGGTTTTGAAAATGTTTTGAAAAAGATGCCTTGTCTAGGCTACCCTTGTAACAATTATTTACTCGAATGTTTTACAAAAGGTGTTTGTCTTTTTGAAAAGATGTTTCAAGGTTTTTTTTTGAAAGTTTGTTTTGAAAGTGTTTGTGAAGTGTGTCTTGAAAAATAGGCAAGTGTTTTTGTTTTGCAAGTTGACAAGTACTTAAGAGTTATCTACCCTAAAGTTCTCAAAGATTTATGCTATATTTTAACCCTTTTAACAATTTTGTTCCACCATTGCATTTGGTGGACAATCTTGTGTTAGGATGTGAAAGGGACGGGCGCGGGTCATCGTTTAGACCATAATTGCAATGGTGCCAAGTATCTTTGGGCAATTTTCCTTTAAGGGACTTGATCATTTTTTAGGCAACTTTTCGAAAGCGTCATCGAGGGACTATGATCATTTGAATTGTGTTTGTTTTGCCCAAAGAAACCTAACATACAATATGGCCCATTTATTGAAGGCAACAAGTGGAATACCCTAGAGGGTGCAAGTGTGATAAGTGTTGTCCATTTTCATGCTTGATTATCTTGAAATTAGGTCAAACTATTTTGTTGTTTTTATTTGCATATAAACCCTAATTCTAACATGGTATATTTAGAAAGCATTAAAGTGCGAAAAATAAAGTTCTAAACTATTACAACACAATATGGGAAGGGGGGTACAAATGTTCAAATGGGGGGATTTGACAAGGAATTTAAACCTAGCTATTACATCAATTTGGAATTATTTACAAGATAATTGATTGCACAAATTAAATAGAAATAAGATAAATATGCAAAATGTAAAAAGGGTTTTTATATGTATGGAAAAAAGGTATTTTTCATGTCAAATAAACAAAATAAAAAAAGTATTATTTTTTGGAGTTTTTGTGTTTTAAGGGCAAAACCCTAATTTATTAAGTAAATATATTAATTGTTTAATATGTACAAATATTTATCAATTATATAAAATAATAAAAAAATAAAATGAAGTATATTTGTCAAAATGTATTTTTACTATCAAATATTAATAAAAAATAAAATGTATATATTTTTGTATTATTTACTAAATATTCTAATATATATATATATATATATATATATATATATATATATATATATATATATATATATATATATATATATATATATATATATATATATATATATATATATATATATATATATATATATATATATATATATATATATATATATATATATATATATATATATATATATATATATATATATATATATATATATATATATATATATATATATATATATATATATATTAATTTCTAAATATGTATTATATATATAAAAATAATAATATTTAATATTTATAAAAAAAAAGTATATATTATATAAAATATTTTCAGAAGATAAAATAAAATAAATATCAAAAAATGAATGTGTTTACAATATTTTTTCTAGTTATTCTAAATGATAATATTAGGTATTTATTTACATACAAATATCAATATAAACAAACAAATGCCTAAAAAATATAAAAATAGTGTAAAAATGTTTTTTTATGTTTTTAATATTATGAGAAAAAATAAATAAGTCAGAATAAAAAAGAAAAGTCAAAAAAATCATTAAAATAAGCAAAATGGGCTCAGGGGGTGCAGAAGTAATAACATGGTGTGAAGAGAAATAATAGAACAAGCCCAGCCCAATAGATCCTTCTTCAACCTCTGGCCAGAATTGTGACAAAAAACGTGCGCTTGTACCATAATTCAAACATCCTGATTCCTGGCTTTTTAATGGAAACTCACAACATCAAAAATGTTCAGCATCAAACAACGAATCCAAATATACCAAAAACTTGATTTAACTCTCAAAAATGAGAGAGAATTTCATCATTCCCAAATCTTAACCTAATTTTTTATCCATATTCAGACCTTAAATTCTCACAGCATATGCAAAATAAATGAAAAGTAAAGGTATGTACAGTTTCAGGGGCATGAGTAGAAAACTTCTTATTCACAAACTTAGAGCTAATGATGTCTACATTGAGAGATAGAAGTTCAAGAATATACATGTTCAGTTGAAGTTGTATCTGATGATGGAGGTACTTTTAGAGCAAGGTGATGATTGGTATAGCTTCCTTGATGTCCAGGGATGCTATTTCAAGCTTTACTTTGTCTTGAAACCTTTTGAATCGTGATATGGAACTTCAGCTGCAAAACAAGAAAATGAAAATGGTGATCTTGCCTGGGAGTGTTACAGGTCGTGTTTGAGGTTTTGATTAGCTTCAAGGGATGTTATGGGATGTGTTTGACAAGTTTTTAGCAAGAATGCATGGAAGGTTTGAGCTATGGAACTCAAATTGCAGCAAATGCTCTGTTTGGGCAGTTTGAGGGTGATTCTGGGAATGGGGAGGTATGAGGGATGCTTGGCTCGTGTTCTAGCTCAGTTAGGATGTTTAGGATATGTTTGACAAGTTTGCTTAAGGGTTCTTTAGTTGAGATGAAAGTTCTGTTGTGTTATGCTAGCTTTCTTCACACTTAAGCAAGCAAATGTCCACTTGAGTTTTAGACAGCTAGAGGCCCCCCTAATGTGCTGCAAACCTTGGCATTGATCAGTGTGATTAGTCCTAAACTTGTGCCAAAGAGATTTCCAATGTACTTGCTGATTTGCAACTTTGACATAAAGTTTAACTTTTCAAAAATGGATATTATGCTTTATCTAAAAATGGCTTAATCTTGCAAATAATGTTTGGACACACAAAATAAGGCTTTGGCACAATGAGTATGAATTAAATTATTGAGTGCAAATGGGATTAGAGGCCTGTAATGTAGCATAAACCAAGATGACTTGAAAATGGCAATGTGTATGAGCATGTCTTGGTCAAGAACAAAAGTGACTTTTGCCCAACTTGCCAAATTTGATTCTCCCTAACCATGAGGTTGTTGGATGAGTTCTTGGACATTTTGGAAAGCTTTGAATGTGTACTACAATCCATCTTTGAAATGCAAATTGAAATTCCAAGTGGAAGTATGTGAAAAATGGTCTTGAAGTTAGGTAAAAATCTTGCCTAAAATAGGTCAAATTTTCTCTAAGTTAAGAATGGTTTGGTACCCTTGTTCCAAAAATTGTAACTTGAGATACAAGCCTCTTTTTGGAAAACTTTGTGAATCAAAGTTGTAGATTATGCAATAGGGTACAACTTTCATGTTTTTACTTTTGCTTGAATCCAAATGAATCTTGGTGAGAAAGTGGGGCAAAGTTAGGAAAAATTAGGGTTTTTCATAACACAGAAAAAATTCTAAGTTATGAAAAATCTTCATTTCAAACCCTAATTTGCAATTTTGGATTTCTTGATGAACAAGTTTCATGATTTGGCATGTTTTGATGAAAAATGAATCTTGACACTTGATTTTGACCAAAAAGTCAAAGTTTGACTTTTCAGTATACAGTCAAAATTGATCAATTGACTGGGAAATTCAACTGTCAATCTTGTGCACTTGGGATCTTTTGAACTTGTTGAGCATGTCAAAACAATTCCATGGGGTCCTTGAGTCCATATGTGAGCTTGGTTTGCCATTGGCTAGGTCAAACAGTCAAAATTTGCCTCTGTGCAGTCAAAACCCTAAAAATGACCATTTTGCCCTTTTAGTGACCTGATTAAATTTCTTGTGGAATTGTGATCCAAACTTGATCAAATGGTCCATGTGAGTTCATAATGTTGATGTGGGTCAATTTTCATGAGATTTGACTGTCAATTGGCCACAGTTGACCTTTTTCCCCAATACAGCTGATTTCTAGGTCAACTGTCCATTTGATTGGGCAAAACCTGGAATCAAGACTTGAAACTTGGTATGGATAAACTTTGGAGTCCAATATGAAGCATGAAAGTCATCTTAGGCATTTTAGGTCAAAACATCTTTGTGCAAACACAAACCCTAATTTGGGTCATCAGTGCAAGGAGAAGTCTTGAGCAGATGAAACCCTAACTGGATCTTGATCTCCAAGGGCTTTGTGATGAGAAATGTTGAGAAAATGGGAGGGAAAATTTTGGGATACAACAGCAACAAACAGCAAAAACGAGGCAGCAAGCTAGCAAACAACAAACAGCATCAAAAAAGGCAGAAGTATGGCAATATAATAAGCTAAGTCAAAACAAGCAAAAGCTTGTTCAAGAAGCTAATTCATCATTTTCCATTTTTCACTGCAAACTTTTCAGAATTGGAAAAAGGGGCAAAAAGCAATTTGCTTTCATAGTTTCATTGAGAGAGAAGAGAGGAAAGAAGTCACCTAGGTTATTGGGATGCACAACCCTGCTGCCTTGACTGTCACAAGTTACATAGAAGTTGCTAGAAAACAAAATTGCCATCAAAAAGCCAAAAGAACAATATAGTAAAATATTCAAATTTGATGTTTTTCCCACCATTTTGAATAAGAGATAACAGAAAGAGAGTCAATATAACAGTAGACACAACTCTCAAGCAAGATAGATAGAAAAAACTATCAAACTCAAAAAACTTGAACACAAGCATCCAAACTGTCAAAACCTGAAAAACCTCAAACCTCCAAAAAACTGTCAAACCAAAATCTCAAGTCTCAAACTGCCATCAACCAAACCTGATCTCAAACCAACATCCAGAACCATCATCAAGCCAAACTGTAAAAACCAACAGCAACATACAAACCAAAACCTCAAAAAAAAACCAAACCTGATAAACACCCAAAAACCTTAAACCTGTAACCTGTTAACAAACAATCACAAAATATCCCAAACCATCCTCAAATCTCAAACCTGTAACAAACTGTAAAACCATCTCAAAATCTCAAATCCTGCAAACCTGAGACAAGTTTCAAACAGAACAAAAAACCAAAAGACAGTAGCCCAACATCAAAAACATAACCAAAAAACCAGAGAAACATCACCAAGCCTCAAACTGAAACACAAGTTTCAAAACTGCCAAAAGTCAAAAATCTCCAACTCATCAAACCTGTAACAGAATCACCATCAACAAAACCTGTCAAAATCCATAACCAAAAACATAACAAAAGACTTGCAACAAACTCCAACAATCAAAAACACAGTAACCCTCATGAAAGTCTCAGCAACCATCATCAAACTAAAACCACCATCAAAAATTAATAAATACCAGTAACCATCAAAACCCAGAAAGAATAGAAAAAATATCAAAGCCTCATCAAACGACAACCAACATCCTCATCGTTCAACAAAGGAAATAGAAGAAAGTTACCAAAAAAAGAGCACGCTTTCATCCTCATCTCTCCCCCCCCCCTCATCTCCGGCCACCACGGAACACAAACCTTCAAATCTCGTCCTTCCCTTTTCTATTTCACAGAAAGAATCTCCGACAGGTACAATTTTCTCTCCTTTATCATTTTTCAAAAACGCATTTTCTGCATCTAAGAGGGTAAAGCTCAATTAACAGCAAAACATGATAAGACAATGAAGATAAACGAAATTTGTAAGCTTTAATAAAAACATAATCGTGCCTTTTTTTTAAGAAAAATGTTAGAACTGGATTAGGGAGGCAAGAATGAGTGCCTTCCGGCAACTGGGAGATGGAAGGGGAGATCAGAAGAACCGATTTCGTCGCTTTTAGGGCAATCCGAACTTAAGGTTTTCAGAAAATCGCGAATAATGGTGAGATAAACATAGTGAGACATTTTGCTCGTGAAACAGAGATGAAAAGATGAACAAGAAAATGGAAGGGATGAGCAAAAGAAGATGAGCGGCGCCGCTGTAAACAAAGGGTTCCAAGAACCCTAATTTTTGCTTTGAACCCCTAATCAACAATTATGCAGATTTAAGACTTGGGCCGTTTTGTTTTGTAAATCCCTAAAGCCCGTGCGCTATTTCTGGATACACCGCCCATCTGGCCTTATTTGATCACAGCAAAATAACATTTCTCTTGGGCCTCTCATCTAAATCCATAAGCCCATTACATTTTTTTATTTGTTTTCTCTTTCCTTTTTTTTGTTATACAAATTATAAATAAGACATAAAATACATTTTCATTAATTTGATTTAAGTTTTTTGTGATTAATTTTTATCATTTTGTTTTTTTTATGAACTTGTTTTGATTAATTTTTACATTTAATAAAACATCAAAAAAAATTAACTTAGTTTGTTTTCTTTCTTTAAATTTATTTACATAATTAATAAAATACAAAAAAATAAAGAATATATTTAATCAATCATTATTATTTTTATTAGATTAGGTTTTACCTTTTCTCTTTTCAAGTAAATATTTAGCATTTTATGTTTTGTTAATATTATTTTCATGAATTGTCATAGCTTTATTAAATCGCACAAAAATTCGATTTGGTTGTATTGTTTGATATTCGGACATTGCTATTTCATTTGATTCATCCCCATTTGTAATAATTGTACCCCCATTCCCGAACATTCTGTAATAGCTTAGAATTTCAATTCCCGCAATTTATTGCTTTCTATATACTGTATAGTAATTAGGCGTGTATGGCAAGATTCAAAAATCAATCGCTAGATGACCTAATAAAAGAATAAATAACTTGAAACCAACACACTTTTTCACACGTGCACCTCTAGGGTAACCCCGCTCGTTGCCTCGGAAATACAATCATGTCCCTCAAATATGGGACGCTTTAGCAAATGACTCTTCAATAAGCAAAGATCTTAGTCCCTCGATGACCTTCGATGTTGCCTTCGATTAAAACGATCTCGTCCCTTACGAAAATTGCTAAAGCGTCTCACAAGTTGCCTTCAATGATTGTAAAATTGACCCGCGCTTGTCCCTTAACATCCAATGATGGGGCTTCTTACCAAATCAATGGTAAGATATCACCATTAAAAGGAGGAAGAAAAGAACAATTTAAGACCTTTCGAGTAGTTAGATTCGCTCTTAGTTACTCGTTTGCTCACGACAAAAACTTTTACACCTACACTTCCATTTCAAAACATTTTCAAAAGACAAAACATTTTGTATACGTTCTTATAGAGACGAGAACCATTGCAAAACCTCTTTTCAAAACACTTTTCGAAACACGATTCACAAACACATCTTTGAACCACTTTTCGAAGCAAAACTTTGTATACGTTCTTATAGAGACGAGAACCATTACAAAGAGATTTTTCAAAATACTTTCAAAGCCCACACCACAAGCACACAATCAAATGAAAGTAATTGATCTAAACGAGTAACTAAGAGCCCATGGAAAACCATGGATGAAAAGGGTGTTAATACCTTCCCTTTTCATAATCTACCCCCCGAACCCGAGAAAATCTCGAAAGGTCTTTCCTGTGCTTTTTTACCTTTCCTTTTGGATAAAAGAAAAGTCGGTGGCGACTCTTGCTAACCGCACAAGTGCGAACCAAACGTAAAACATCAAGTCAGTTCTCCCACCGCATCACAATGATATATGGAAATGTCAAATAATAAACCCTCACAAACAAAGCCAATGTGCCTCGGGCAAGGCACCGGGCTGTAAAGTTTTAAACTGTTTATTACAAATCTCAAAACAAAAGTCTATTACTGTGTAACAAAAGAAACGGGCAGAAAGTCCTTCGCCGTCCAGTTGTTCAATCCACCGTTGGTAGTCGGGTAGATCCAGCTGTCGATATCTGACTATTCTTCATCATCCTCAATTGCATTCACTCCTTGATTACTGATGTGCAGAGGAGGTCTTCCAATCCGCGTGCGCCGAACAACCCTTTGAGCCTCTGCATTAAAGCCCAAACCAAACTTGTTAGTCTTGTGTGTGAAATCAGGGAGTCGACCCCAATTTGCACACCCACCTTTTTCAATTACAGCCCCGACATCCTTGAGGGAAGCCATCTTCATTGGAGGTTTATCAATAGCAACTTCAGTCGACGCCAGAGTCTGGTGAACCTCTTCAGAGTTCTGACACGGGGTTTCAATGAACTCCCCATCCATCTCCACATAGCAAAAGGAATTAAGATGATTCACCATATACTCCTCTTCTCCTTGTACCGCGACAATCTTCCCCTTTACTGGATATTTCAACATTTGATGGAGTGTGGAAGTCACTTCCCCAGCCTTATGAATCCAAGGGCGACCCAGCAAGCAAGAATATGATGGTCAGATATCCATCATGTAGAAAGTAGATGCGAAAGTCTGAGAGCCAACTTTAACTGAGACGTCCACCTCCCCGTGCACCATCCCTTTTGACCCGTCGAAAGCCCTGACCACAATATTGCTCGGCTTCAGAATCAAACCTTCACAATCCAGACGGTCTAATGTTTTCTTTGGCAAAACATTCAAAGAGGACCCGGTATCCACTAGTACATGGGCCATAGTAGTGCCCCTACACTCGATTGATACGTGCAAAGCATCATTGTGATTTCTTCCTTTAGCAGTCAGATCTGCGTCTGAGAAACCCAACCCATTGTCGGCATTCAAACTAGCTACACAATCTTTGAATTGATCGACAGAAGTTTCCTGCGGTACATGCGCAGTTTTGAGGAAAGCAATTAAAGCCTTTGCATGGGCTTCAGAACATAATAACAAGGACAACATGGAGATTTTTGACGGGGTCTTCCCCAACTGCTCGACTACGTTGTAGTCGCTCTTCTTGATAATCTTTAGAATATCCTCTATCTCCTGCTTAGAGGTTTCTACAATGATCTTTTTAGGTGCCTCCGTCCGGGCAGGCTCGCCTATGATTTCTTTGCCCCGAGTGCCAGATGGCTCAGCGACATGGGTGATAACTGGAATATGCACTGGGATGGTAGCTGATGTACTAGCAGATGGAATGACAACAGGTTTGTGAGCATTCGAAGGGGAAATCTCAGGAGAAAAGAGTCTTCCGCTTCTAGTGACCTTGCTAGCCCCGACAATATTGATGACATCAGCATCAGCTTCTTCAATCTTCAAATCTTGCTTTACCCCATGGTAATACACATCGGCCCTATAGTGCCACGGGACAGCCTTATCCGAAGTGTATGGGATAGGACCAGGGATAATAATTATTAACGGAGCAATTCTTGGGACGAATGTAATCCTAACAGGCTTTCTCGAGGAAGCCTTGGAAGGATTGGCGGATATGGTTATGATCGCAACATCTTCAACTGGAATTAACGGAATCATAGTCTTCTCAAACAAGATTTCTTTGTTATCCATCAGGCGCTGAACACCTAATTTCAATAAGTGGCAACCAGTAGGCAGAAATGAACACAAGTGGCAACCTTCGCCGCAACCCAGAAATAAACCGGCCAACAAGAGATTCTTCTTAACTGCCATCAAAAGAGTAGAGATTTCTTCCACGGAGGTCACAAATAAATCATCGTCCACAACATTTACTCCATGACCATGTTTGGGTATGGGAGCGGTCATGATGTTGGGCTTCTCAGAAGCATCAAACTCAATTTCTTTAGCTTCGATCAAATCTTGCACCTTATTCTTCAAGGCCCAACAGTTGTTTGTATCATGACCTAGGATATCAGAGTGATAGGCGCAACGGGTGTTCGGGTTATATAGCGGAGATGTGGTGCTGGGATTCTTCAGGGCTTCCCTCAGAGTTACCAGGTTAGTCTTCAATAATTATGGTAGAATGTCATATTAAGCCGAGTGTACTGTCTCTGCGGTCTCTCCATTCTTTGCTGATTGTTGCATTGTGGGGAAATTGTGGGTCTTGATATTACTACCGCATTCACCGCTTGATGGTGTTCAGGTCTGCTCTTCCCCCTTGGGTCGTAAACTGCACTAGCTTCCTTCTTACTGGCGAAAGGCTTCTTTTCTGCACTTGATGAAGTACCTTTCTGTATCTTACCACTTCGGATACCAGCTTCTACTCTCTCTAGTCAAAATCAATTCAGTAAACCCAAACGATGAATTGTCGATCAGATGATTGAAGAATGAACCAGATAGTGTCCCTAGAAACATGTCAACCAACTCCCTATCAGACAAAGGGGGTTGGACTCTTCCGGCCAAATCTCTCCACTTTTGAGCATAGTCCTTAAAACCTTCACTTGCACCCATAGACATACCCTGAAGCTGAGTACGAGTGGGAGCAAGGTCAGCGTTATACTGATACTGCTTGTAAAAAGCAGCAGCAAGGTCCTCCCAATTTCATACATTAACTCCTTCCAATTGATAAAACCATTCAAGTTGAGTCCCTGAAAGACTATCTTGAAAGAAATGTACCCACAAATTTCTATCAGCAGTGTGGGGTTGAATTTTCCAGACATACGAGCGGAAATGGAGTTTAGGACAGGATACTCCATCGTACTTAGCAAAAACCGGAGCTTTGAACTTATGAGGGATCACCACCCCTGATACCAGTCCTAGTTCTTAAAAATCCAAACCAGGGATCTTCTGACACTCTATAGCATTCATCCGGTCTTCAAGTTGTTTGTACCTATCCTCATCAGGAGGATACTGTTCTTCACCATAATCTGTATCATTATCAAAAACGGAAAGACTGGGGCCCTTTTCTTCTTCTTGGTTCTCCTCTTCCTTTGATGAAAGGGACAGATTAACTTGTTGTTTCAACCTATCTCCAAACCTTTTCCCCATACTCAGAAGAACGACCTTCTTCTTCTTCTTCTTCTTCTTCTCTTTCTATTTCTCTTTCAGGATGATAGCTTTTAAATCCTCTTGCCCTTTAGCCAAGCTTAAGAACATCTCTTGGAACTGGGCATTTTGCGCCTGTAGATCTTTGATAGCTTGATCAGAAGACATAACTGCTGAAATAAACAGCGAAGAAGATGAGAAACCTGTAACGGTATTTGTAATGACGTGCATGAAAATGGGATGCGTATGTAATGATTTCAAAGACTTTGGGGGATTTAAATTTGCAAAACAAAAATAAAACAAACTTTATTAGATTAACTTGTAAAAATGTTTAACCATGCCTTTGAGGCGTTACAAAGAAATAAGTGGAAAACAAATCTAAACTAGAAAAAAAATCAGAAATCCAATGGACGCTTCCCCTTCGTGCTGACGTAGTCGTTGATCGTTCTTTCATTCTCGAGTTGCCTGGTGAGCTTCAAGATCTTCCTTTCTTGCTTATGGTACTTTTCCCGGTAGGTATCCCTCTCCTCCTTCAGCTGAATCCAGGATCTCTTCAATGCCCCTAGATCAGTGGGCATGTAGGGATAAAGGACTGTATAAGTAATGCCCTCTTCATTGGTAGGCTCCACAATCACTAGCAACACAGCTTCATAAGGCATTCCAAGCTTCTGAGCTCGAGCTCGGACCCACTGGAGGTAAGGCTGCATAGGGAGAGAAGTCTTTGGTCCTAGCTCTTGAGGGTCAGATCTGTTCACCGTGCCCCAGGATCGTATAAACCTTCGGCGATGCTCCCCAACATCTTCCTTGTAGTCAAATGCAATATCTGTAAGAAGTAGCTCATGAGGACCATCTCTCCAAGCGCGACCAAACTATCGCAAAGCCAAACAGGGATTGTAGGTATACCCCCTCTGATTCCAAGCAACCGGACATTAGGGTATCCCCCACATCGATCAATGACAACAGTGCTTTCCATAGCCTTAGAACTCCAAAGAATGTCTGTATGGGCAAGGGACATTATCCTGTAAGACCATCCTAAACCTTCTTCATTCTTTAACACAGATTTGGGGAGGTGCGAAATAAACCACCTCGCCAGCAGCGGCATACAACACATAAGAGTCCCTCTTCTTTGCACAGTACGAGTATAGAGGGCATGTAAGATATCACCCAGAAGAGTAGGCACAGGATTATGAGACAGGAAGATCTTGACCGCATTCACATCTATAAAGGAATCTGGATTCGGGAAAAGAACCAAACTGTAGATAAGGAGAGCTAAGATGTCTTCGAAAGCCTTGAAATCCAAATTATCCCAGAATAACTGAGCTTGATCCATCAGAAACTTGGCTAAGAAACCTTCAACCCCGCTTCGTGTCTCCTAATTAGATACTACATCAGCCCATTTCAAATGTAGAGCTGAAGCAATGTCTTCTAGTCTAGGAGTCTCTTCCAAACCTGTGAAGGGCATCTGCTCGAGGATGGATATGCCCAACAAGTGAGAAAACTCTTCCAAAGTGGGAACTAGCTGATAATCCGGGAAAGTGAAGTAATGATGCACCGGATCGAAGAACTAGAAGAGCACACTCATCATTTGCTCATCAAACTTTGAGGTAACCAAGTTAAGAAGCTGACCATGTCTCCTAATGAATTAAGAAGTATCAGAAACTCTCGAGGCTAAATCTTTGAGTTGAGTAGGTATTTGCACAAAGTTAACTCGAATGGTGTTTCTGCGCACAGAAGCTATAATCTGCAAAACAGAACAAAGATAAATCCTCTCGGTCTTTGAAATGGTTAGTATAATGAAGTATGCATGCTATGTTATGATGCATGATGTCATGATAAAACACACAACAGGTATAACAGATAACAGACATGGTAAAGGCAAACAAGTCACACAAGAGACCTTAAGTTTCAGGCTTGCATGGGGTCTAGGTATTACCCTCTTGAAGTTCAGTTGGTTTCAACCTGTCCTAATAATAGTAACCGGGTTCTAGAGGTTCTCAATATCACTGACCATCCTCCATCGGTCATGGTTTCAGCTCACACAATCTTTTCTTACGGCCGGAACTATCTCGAGAGTATGGTCTCAATGAGTGTAGTATTGAGTATCAACCAGTTCCCAGCTTTACACCGAGACCGGCTATCTCACTACTTCCTAGTGGCCAAGTTGGTCTATTAAGGGTTCTAAGGTCAGTTGATGCTTAATGACACACATAGCATCCCCGTATTCTCCTCGTTTCTCCACAAGGGATACTGGTACCAACCAATGTGCCACATCAATGTAGCTACTGCTTCGACCATATCAGTCTATGCCGTACAGTTCCCTCATAGTTTATTGCTACTTACCTAAAAGGTATTCCCCAAATCTGGGTTAGGATCTATAGTAACTCCCAATACAAAACCCTTTAACAGTAAAGCAACCAAAATAAATAAGAGAAGCAATTTATGATGAACTAATCCTAAGGTATACCCCACTTATTTCCCCAGCAGAGTCGCCAGTTCTGTGGTACGGTGGCAGAACCAGACTGTTTTAGGAAAATGTTGGTTTGCGTTTTGCGTTTTTTGTTTGCAAAATGTCGCGGTAAGCAAGAGTCGCCATCGACTTTGATTTTATCCAACCGGAAAGGAAAAAAGCACAGAAAAAAATCCTTTTTCGAGATATTCTGAGTACGGGAGGTAGATTATAGAAAGGGAAGGTATTAACACCCTTTCTATCCGTGGTTTTCCACGGGCTCTTAGGTACTTTCTCATCATTAAAAAATTGCTTGTGTGTGTTTGTTTTGAAAAGTTTTATTTTACTTCATTTTAACCCTTGCTTCTGTCTTCAAGAGTGTTACGAAGTGTTTTTGAAAACTTTGTTTGAAAAGAGTGTAAGTGTGGAAAAGTTTGTTTTGAGCAAGTACCTACTAGCATCTACCCACTCGAAAAAGGAATGTTTTTGTTCTTGCTCCCTTTAGACAGCGTTATCCCACTATTAGTGAGTAGGTAGCACCGTCGTTGGAGTTGTAAGGGTCAATTTGAAAGGGACGTACAATCATTAAAGCAATGTTAGGACGTCTTAGTAATAACCCTAATGTCTTAAGATCATATTCGAGGCAACATTTCCGAGGAAAACTTTTCGAGGCAACATTTTCGAGGCAACATTTCCGAATGGGACTTTTGATCTTTGTTAGACAAGAGAGTAACCACTAAAACGCCCTATACTTAATGATCTTTTACTAAAGGCAACCAATGTGAGAGTATATCCTAGGAGTGTGCATGTGCGAGTGATTTGATTTCAAGTTATTATCTTTGCACATTTAGGGTTTGCTAACCATTTTAAAATTAACATACAATCTTGTCATGCAATCCTATTATCATACATCTAACAATTAAATATTTGCGAGAATTAAAATGCGGAAAATAAAACTATGCTATTACAAAGCTTCGGGGTAGGGGATTAATTACATAGCCAAAAACCCGTGAAACGATAAATAAAAGAAAAATCCTAATTAAACTATTACATCCCATGAGTAGTTACATTAATATGGTAAAAAATAATAAACGCGTGCAGTAAATTAAGAACGAGAGAAATTAGGGTTTTGACCCCGTCTAAACCTATTTGAAAGAGAAAAAAAATATTTTTGTTGTTTTTGATTATTTGGAGAAAATAAGGTTTTAATTGAATAAATACAAACCTTACTAATTAATTTAATTTGAGAAAAATAATTAATTTGACTTATTTTTTGCATTTTATTTTATTTTAAGAAAAGAAAATAAAAATTAAATCAAACAAACCCTAATTTTCTAATTGATTTTAAATTATTTACAAAAAGGTTAAAATTACCCTAAAATTAAATTAAACTAATTATTAAATTAAATTTGATAAAAATAAAAACCTAAATCTAAATTGCTAAAAATTGATTTTATGAGTTTTTTGTAAAAAAAAGGGAATTAATTTTGTGTTAGAAAATAATTTAAACAAAATAAATAAATAAAAGAAAAATATAAGAAAAAGAGATGGGCCTGGTATCAAAGCAAAAAAAGGGGTGTCAACTGTAGGATCAAGCGCTTACCACTAAGCTAAAAGCATTTGCTTGTAGCCAAGGTGCTACTCTATTTCCTTATAGAGAATCTAACAAGGGGCCTACCTAGCCCACCTAACACACTTGTGTAGGCGCCCATGGGGGGATGTTAAGCCCTTTGAATCCCTAAGGTTGACGCTGGATATTTTAATCCAACATCAACTTCATTTCCTAAGCCCAAGACTACTTGGCCCATGTTGACTTTCCAGATCCAATACTGCAAGCTTGACTGATGTTCATGGTAGGCCATCATTGTGAATCTTTAGATCTAGCGCGTGGACGATCTGATGGTTGATGGATGATGGCGTATGGTGGTCTCATGAGAAGCCTGCACATGGAATAATACAAAGCAAAATAATGTTGAACAAATAAGGGGACCTGGGGATCGAACCCAGGCCCTTTGGCTTTTTTCTAACGCATGACAACCATCTGAGCTGACTTGTTTTTGTGTTAGTAAAATAATAAATAAGCATTATATGATAAAGACCAAAAGTGGATTCTGGAAACGCGCGAGATTTGAATGGGTCATTTACACCATGTCACGCCATCATCTTCTACCTCCTTCCATTGCTAAAAGTTTGGAAACTTTTACCTACGGACAAAAGGGCATAGGTACAGCCCTGTGATTTTCCAAAATTCACTACAAGCATGGTAAATCAATTCCAGTGGTACCAATCAACTCGTGGCAACCTCACGAGCATCATGGTACCACTCTTCATGGCCAATTGTACCTGTAATAAAAAACCCCAAAAACGAGCCAAGAACCCTAACTATGGCATCTTGCTCTACAATCAATAAAAATGCAATTGAACATAACCAATAGCTTGAAAATGATTCAGTGATGGAGAATATGTAAAGAAATAATGCTACAAATGTTAGAATTGTGATATTCAATTTCAATAAAGTATCAATGTCGTGAGATGCTTACAGTGTGTTTTATGATGGTATGAGGCTTGTTAGTGATTGGAATAAGGTCCCTGGATGTCCAGCAAATGAATGGCGTGCTTGGAATGGCTTGAGGAAGCTTGGAACTATGAGATCAGATTACCACTTTTCCTTTGAAATTTTGAGATTTTTTTCCACCTTTGCACGCCTCCAATGTCCCTGTTTTTGGTCTGCACATGTTCTATATGTACCCTTGAATGGATTAGGGTTATAAGCTTGCTTCAAATCTTTTTCCATTAAGGTGATTGAATCATGATTTGATCCTTATTCAAATCTTTCTAAATCAAGCAAAACTCAATATTTTTGTATCCAAATGACCCTTTCACGATTTGATTCTCTTCCCAACTGTATAAGAGACCTAAACATGCACAAAATCTCAAGCCTTGATTAGTTTTGATATTTTCATGATTTTATTTTGATTTAAATTAAATTAATTGTAATCAAAATCAAAATAAATGAAAAAAATAAAATAAATACAAGTGGGAAGGATAATGGGTCGTGGACCATGTTACCAACTCAATACAAGCACAAAAAGTTGGGCCCATTTAACAAAAATTGTAATTTTGGCCACTTTTGAATTTTGGCAATTTTGCAAAAAGGGTCAACTTCACCAATGCATAACTCCTTCAATTTTGACCCTAGAGATGTGTTCTTGGACTTTTTAGAAATTTCAAGATGTCCTCTAATCAACCATTTTGGTCTCATCTCAATTGATTCTTCCATGTTCATGTATGAAGCTTTGACAAAAAATGTGTTTTTGTTGACTTTTCAAAATGACCTATAATGTCCAAATTCATATCTTCTTGTGAGTGCATATTTTGAACTTTGGAGATGAATATTAATTGTAGGGAATCACATCCTCTTCAAAATGAGCTTTGGATGGGTCACTTTTGATAAAGTATGAGAAAGTTATGCTTGGTCAAAGTTGAGTTGACGTTTCCTACAAAACCCTAATTTAGCAACTTTTGGGTTTTGATGAATTATGAGCAATCCTTGATGAATCATGATCAAACCTTTATAAAATGATAAATAATGCTTAAAAATGATAATGTTGACCAAAAATCTTGAAGTTTGACTGTATGTAGGACACAGTTGACTTTTGCCCTAGCACAGTCGATTTTCAGGCCTTTGAGCAATTGACTGAGCAAACTTTCTCTGCAAGGCTTGAAACTTGACATGGATGATCTTGAGAACATATTAGGACAACAGTGAGCATTTGGGACCCTTTGTACTCACACATCTTAATGCAAATTGAAACCCTAATTTGGGGTAGTCTGCCTTAGGAGAGAGTTTGTCTGGTCAACCCTTGGACTTCTTTAAGCAACTTGAGGACCTTACTTGGGATGTATTGAGAAATATGGGAGGGTGAATTTTGGGGTATAACACATATCCACGAGCTCCCTGTCAGCCAAGGGAGTTTGAACTCTTCCAGCCAAATCTCTCCACTTCTGAGCATAATCCTTGAAACCCTCGTTTGAACCCATAGACAGATTTTGGAGTTGTGTACGGGTGAGAGCGAGGTCTGCATTATACTTATATTGCTTATAAAATGCAGAAGCAAGGTCTTCCCAGTTACGAACTTTGGCTCTTTCCAACTGATAGAACCAATCCAGTTATGTTCCAGACAGACTGTCTTGGAATAAGTGAACTCGCAAGTCTTTGTCAGCAGTATGAGATTGTATCTTCCTCACATAAGAACGAAGATGCATTTTAGGACAAGAGACCCCATCATACTTAGCAAATACCGGTGCCTTGAAATTTAGGGGGATGACAACCCTGGATACCAGACCCAACTTTTCTAAATCCAGCCCAGGAACCTTCGGGATTTCCATAGCACTCAGACGTTCTTCTAATTGCTTATACTTTTCATCAGCCAGAGGGTACTACTCCTCATTATAATCAGTTTCATTGTCAGACTCTTTAGAACTAGGGTCCTCTTCTCTGGCTTCACCCTCTTGATTCTCTCCCTCTTTAGATGAAGAAGCTAAATCAACAACCCGTCTTGGTGGCCCTCTGAACCTTTTGCTCATATGTGCCACACCGGCTTCCCTCTTGGTCTTCTTAGTGTTATTCTTAATAATCAGAGCCTTCATCTCTTCCTGTCCTTTGGCCAGAGGCACAATCATTTGCTGGAACTGCGTGTTCTGAGTCTGAAGATCTTTCACAGTTTGTTCAAGAGCCATTGCTGAAATAAACAGCAGAGGAGATGAGAAACCTGTTATGAATCTTGTTATGAAATGATATGTATGATATGTATGCAATATTTTCAAGGGTTCTTAAAGGCTCCAATTTGCTTAAGCAAAAAGGAACAAACGCGAGTTGTATTAGTAAACTTGAATTGTTACAAAGAATGTATTTTGAGAGTACTCTTTGGCGCGATGTAGGCGTTGATATTCCTCTCTTCATGAGCGCATACTCTTTGGCCTAGATTGCGTGAGCTAAAACTATGACCGATAAAGGATGGTCAGTGATATTGAGATCCTCTAGAACCCGGTTACTTTTTCTAGGACAGGTTTGAAATCAACTTAACTTCAAGAGGGTATTACCTTTGACCTCATGCAAGCCTTAAACCTAAGGGCTTTGTGTTATTTGGTTGTGTTTGCAATATTTGTGTTTGCTATACCTATGGTTTATCATGACATCATGCATCATAACATGACATTCATGTTTCATTACACTAACCATTTCAAAGACCAAGGGAATTTATCTTTGTTCTGTTTTGCAGATCATGGCTTCCGGATGTAGAAATACCATCTGAATCAATTTTGTGCAGATACCTGCCCAACTTAAAGAGCTAGCATCAAGAGTTTCTGAAACTTCTACTTTCATTAAGAGACACGGTCAACTTCTTAGCCTGGTTACTTTAAACCTTGATGAACAGATGATGAGCGTACTATTTCAGTTCTTTGATCCCAAGCATCACTGCTTCACCTTTCCAGATTACCAGCTAGTAACCACCTTGGAAGAATTCTCTCATCTATTTGGCATATCCATTCTTGAACAGGTACCCTTCACAGGTATGGAAGAAGTTCCTAAGCCATAAGTTATTGCCTCAGCTTTGCATTTGAAACGGGCCGATATGGTATCCAATTGGGAAACTCGAAGTGGGGTCAAAGGTTTTCTAGCCAAATTTCTGATAGACCAGGCTCAGTTGTTTTGGGATGATTTGGATTTTCAGGCTTTTGAGGATGTCTTGTCTCTTCTTATCTTTGGTTTGGTTCTCTTCCCTAATCCAGACTCCTTTGTAGATGTGAATGCTGTCAAGATTTTCCTTTCTTGCAACCCTGTGCCTACCTTACTGGGAGATATCTTGCATGCTCTCCATACTCGTACTATGAAGAGAAGAGGGACTCTTATGTGCTGCATGCCATTGTTGTCGAGGTGGTTTATTTCTCACCTCCTTAAGTCTGTGCTGAAGAATGAAGAAGGTTATGGTTGGTCACACAGAATAATGTCACTCGCTCATACGGATATTCTTTAATGTTCCCGGGCTATGGAAGACACTGTTGTTATTGACTGCTGTGAGGGATACCCTAATATACCATTACTTGGTATCATAGGGGGTATAACTTACAATCCTTGTCTAGCTTTGCGACAATTTGGTCGTGCTCGAAGAGATGGTCCCTACGAGTTACTTCTCGAGGACATTGTATTCGACTATAAGGATGACGTTAGGGAGCATCGCCGGAGGTTCATACGAGCTTGGGACATGGTAAACAGATCTGACCCCAAAGAGTTGGGACTGAAGACTTCCCTTCATATGCATCCTTACCTCCAATGGTTCGAGCTCATGCCCAGAAGCTTGTGATGCCTTATGTGGCTGTATTACTAGTGATTGTGGAGCCCACTAATGAAGAAGGCATTCCTTATACGGTTCTCTATCCTTACATGCCCACTGATCCAAGGGAGTTACAGAGGTCTTGGATTCAGCTGAAGAATGAGCGGGATACTTACCGGGAGCAGTTCCATGAGCAAGATAGGAAGGTTTTAAAGCTCACCAGGCAGCTCGAGGAAGAAAGAGTGATCAATGACTATATCAGCACAAAGAGGAAGCGTCCATGGGATTTTTGATTTTTCTTTTCTAGTTTTAGGTTTGTTTTATTTACTTCTTTGTAACGCCTTGAAGGCATGTTGAACCTTTCAAATCTAAGCTAATAAAGTTTTGTTTATTTTGGTTTGCATATTTAAATCTCCCAAAGTCTTTGAAATCATTACATGCACATCCCATTATCATGCACATCATTACAGGTACCACTACAGGTTTCTCATCTTCTTCGCTGTTTATTTCAGCAGAAATGTCTTCCGATCAAGCCACCAAAGATCTTCAGGCACAGAACGCCCAATTCCAACAGATGCTCATAAATCTGGCTAAAGGGCAAGAGGATCTTAAGACCCTTATTTTGAAAGAGAAGAAGAATAAGACTGGTATACTGAATATGGGTAGAAGGTTCGGAGAAAGGTTGAAGCATCAAACTGATTTGACCTCTTCATCCAAGGAAGGGGAGAACCAAGAAAGGGAAAAGGACCCTAGTCCTGCAGTTTCTGACAACGATATTGATTACGACGATGAGCAATATCCTCCTGCTGAGGATAGGTACAAGTAGTTAGAATACCGTCTGAGTGCTATGGAAGTTCAGAAGATACCTGGTTTAGATTTCGAGGAATTGGGACTGGTATCGGGGGTGGTCATCCCTCATAAGTTCAAAGCTCCGGTTTTTGCCAAGTATGATGGGTTGTCCTGCCCAAAACTCCATCTTTGCTCGTATGTCAGAAAAATCCAACCCCACACTGCTGATAGAAATTTGTGGGTGCACTTATTTCAAGATAGTATGTTAGGGACTCAACTTGAATGGTTCTACCAGTTGGAGGGAGCCAGTGTCCGAAATTGGGAAGATCTTGTTGCTACTTTCTACAAGCAGTATCAGTACAACGCCGACCTTGCTCCCACTCGTACTCAGCTCCAGGGTATGTCCATGGGTGCAGGTGAAGGTTTTAAGGACTATGCTCAGAAATGGAGAGACTTAGCTGGAAGAGTTCAACCCTCGTTTTCTGATAGGGAGTTGGTTGACATGTTTCTAGGGACACTGTCTGGTCCATTTTTCAATCACTTGATTGGCAGCTCGTCATCTGGTTTCACCAAGCTGATTTTAACTGGAGAAAGAGTAGAAGATGGAATTTGAAGTGGTAAGATACAAAAAGATGCCTCTTCGAGTTCGGTAAAGAAACCTTTTGCTGGTAAGAAGGAGGCCAGTGTAGTCTATAGCCCGAGGGGCTAAAGCAGATCTGAACATCGTCAAACGGTAAATGTTGTAGTGATACCAAGACCCGCAGTTACGCCATAACGCAACAATCAACAAAGGGTGGAAAGACCACAACGGCAGTTTACCCGCATTAGCATGACATTGGCTGAAGTGTTACCTCACCTGCTGAAATCCAACTTAGTAACCTTGAGAGAGGCTCCCAAGAATCCAAAAACTACTTCTCCCAGATACAATCCCAACGCGCGGTGCGCCTACCATTATGAGAGTCCTGGCCACGATACAAATGATTGTTGGGCTTTGAGAAACAAAGTACAAGACTTGCTTGAAGCCAAGGAGATAGAGTTTGATGCTCCAGAAAAGTCGAATGTTATAACTGCCCCCATGCCCAAACATGGTCGTGGAGTTAATGTTGTTGACACTGATTTGTTTGTGACCTCTGTTGAAGAAATCTCTACTCCTCTTATGACTGTTAAGAAGAATTTGATGTTGGCCAGTTTATTTCCAGGTTGTGGTAAAGGTTGCCACATGTGTTCGATTCTGCCTTCTGGTTGTCGTTTGTTGAAGTCAGGTGTTCAACGCTTGTTGGATAATAAAGAGATTTTGTTCGAGAATACTATGATCCATGTTGTTCCTATTGAAGACGTTGCCATTATAACCATTTTCGCCAATCCTTCCAAGGTTTCCTCGAGAAGACCTGTTAGGATTACACCTGTTCAAAGAATTGCTCCGCTAATAATCATTGTTCCTAGTCCCATCCCGTACACCTCAGATAAGGTTGTCCCATGGCATTATGGTGTTGATGTGTACTATCATGGTATTAAGCAAGAGCTTAAGAATGAAGAAGCTGATACTGATGTCAGTAATATTGTCGGGACTAGTAAAGTTACCCGAAGTGGAAGGGTCTTCTCTCCCGAGATCTCTCTGAAGACTATCATCAAGCCTACTGTTATTCCAACTGCTGCTCCAACCATCACTCCTGACATTTCTCATGTTCCTAATCCAGTCATTACACCTGCTACTATTCTTATTCTTACTCCAGTTATCACCCATGCTGCTGAGCCATCTGGGACTCGGGGCAAAGAAATTATAGGTGAGCCTTCCCGGATGGAGCACCTAAAAAAATCGTTGTGGAAGCCTCCAAACAAGAAATAGAGGAAATAATGAAAATTATAAAGAAGAGCGACTACAATGTGGTCGAGCAGCTGGGGCAGACCCCGTCAAAGATCTCCATGTTTTCCTTGCTGTTGTGTTCTGAAGCTCATGTGAAGGCTTTGATTGCATTTCTCAAAACTACGCATGTGCCGCAGGAAACTTCCGCAGATCAATTCAAAGATTATATGGCCAGCCTGACTGCTGACAATGGGCAAGGCTTTTTTAGATGCGGATCTGACCCCTAAGGGGAGAAATCATAATGATTCCTTGTTGTTGTTTTGCCGAAGAAAGTGTTGGATCATTTGGATTGTGAGGGTTTGATTCTAAAGCCTAGTAACATTGTAGTAAGGGCTTTTGACGGATCGAAGAGAATGGTGCACGGGGAGGTGGACATCCCTGTCAAAGTGGGTTCTCAGACCTTTGGGTCCACCTTCTACGTAATGGATATCAGGCTATCGTATTCTTTCTTGTTGGGTCGTCCTTGGATCCATGAGGCTGGGGCAGTTACTTTCACACTCCATCAAATGCTGAAATATCCAGTGAAGGGAAAGATTGTCACAGTGCAAGGTGAAGAAGAATATATGGTGAGTCACCTCAATTCCTTTCGCTACATAGAGATGGACGGGGAATTGATAGAAACTCCTTATCAGAATTTCGAAGAGGTCCCTCAGGTCTTGACATCAACTGAAGTTACTACTGGCAAACCTCCATTGAAGATGGCTTCTCTCAGGGACGCCAGGGCTGTAGTTGAAGAAGGTGGGTGTACCAATTGGGGTCAGCTCCCTGATTTCACTCACAAAATGATAAATTTGGTTTGGGCTTTACTACAAGGGCCCAAAGGGATGTTAGGCGTGCACGGATTGGAAGACCCCCTCTGCACATCAGCAATCGGGGAGTTAATGCAATTGAGGACAGTGAAGAAGATTCAGACATCGACAACTGGATCTACCCAACAACCAACGGTGGACTGAATAATTGGACGGCGAAGGACTTCATACATGTTTCTTTTATTCCGCAGTAATTGACTTTTGTTTTATGATTTGTAATAAATAGTTTGAAACTTCACGACCGGGTGCCTTGCCCAAGGCACCTTGGCTTTGTTTGTGAGGGCTATTATTTGTCATTTCATATATCATTAATAAAGCATTGGACGTTTCTTGCATTACAAATTTTGCGCTCCTTGTTTTTCTTTTTTGTCTCTCACTTTATCGAAACAGCTATTCTCTTACACACACTCACGTATCATACTGCAGATCCATATCCACTCTGGATCCCATTAATAACAGCTCTGCTACTGCCAGTTATGACTTCAAAAATCCGATCAACCAAGCCAAGGACGAAGGTGAGGATGATTGTGAGGTGCCTGGAGAACTTGCTAGACTATTACAGCAGGAAGAAAGGGCCATACAGCCTCATGAAGAGCCAGTTGAGTCAGTGAATTTGGGTACAGAGGAAGACATGAAAGAGGTTAAAATAGGTGTGAATCTGGAGCCTAGTGTCAAAAAACGGTTAATACAGATGTTACACGACTATGTTAAGATCTTTGCCTGGTCCTATGAAGACATGCATGGTTTGGACACTGATATTGTGGTACATCGTCTGCTGACTAAAGAAGATTGCACGCCAGTAAAGCAGAAGGTACGCCGTATGCGCCCTGAAATGTCAGAGAAAATTAAGGTAGAGGTCATGAAACAGTTCGACACAGGGTTCTTAGCTGTCACTTCTTATCCGCAGCGGGTTGCCAACGTTGTTCCGGTACCTAAGAAGGACGGTAAGGTACGGATGTGTGTGGACTATAGAGATCTGAACAGGGCAAGCCCCAAGGATGACTTTCCACTTCCTCACATTGATGTTTTGGTCGACAACACCGTGCAAAACACAAGATCTTTTCCTTCATGGATGGTTTTTCTGGCTACAACCAGATCAAGATGGCTCCTGAGGACATGGAGAATACAACCTTTGTTACACAGTGGGGCACCTTCTGTTACAAGGTAATGCCTTTTGGGTTGAAGAATGTTGGGGCAACTTATCAGCGCGCCATGGTCGCTTTGTTCCATGATATGATTCACCACGAGATTGAGGTTTATGTTGACAACATGATAGCCAGGTCCCAGACTAAGGAAGAACACCTTGATCATCTCCAGAAACTGTTTGACAGGTTGAAGACGTATAAGCTAAGGTTGAATCCGAACAAGTGTACCTTCGGGGTAAGGTCTGGAAAGCTTCTGGGTTTCGTTGTCAGTGACAAAGGTATTCAGGTAGACCCTACAAAGGTAAAAGCCATACAAGAGATGTCGGCTCCCTGCACAGAAAAAGAAGTTAGAGGTTTCTCGGGACGTCTGAATTACATCTCCAGGTTCATTTCACATCTGATTGCTACTTGTGAGCCAATCTTCAAGCTGCTGAAGAAAGATCAAGTGGTAAAGTGAAATGATGAATGTCAGACCGCTTTCGAAAGAATCAAGGAATACCTTCAAGAACCACCAATTCTGATGCCTCCAGTTGAAGGAAGACCTTTGATATTATACTTGACAGTGCTAGACAATTCAATGGGGTGTGTGTTGGGGCAGCATGACGAGTCTGGTCGAAAAGAGCACGCCATTTATTACCTTAGCAAAAAGTTTACCGACTGTGAGACCCGATACTCATTGCTCGAGAAAACTTGTTGCGCTTTGGCATGGGCTGCTCGCCGACTGAGACAGTATATGCTGACTCACACTACCTTGTTGATATCAAAGATGGATCCGATCAAGTATATTTTCGAGAAGCCCGCTCTCTCTGAAAGGATAGCAAGATGGCATATGATCTTAACCTAGTACGACATCTAATACACAACCCAAAAAGAAATCAAGGGGATTTTATTGGCGGATCATTTGGCGCATCAAGCCGTGGATGACTATCAGTCCATGAATTTCGAGTTCCCAGATGAGAATATCATGTTGGTAACCGACTGCGAAGAACCTGGACCGGATGAAGGACCCGAGGAGGGATCTCGATGGTCTATGTATTTTGATGGAGCCTTGAACGCATTGGGTAATGGCATTGGCGCATTAAGCATATCTCCTGAGGGCTTCCATACTCCGTTCACCGCCCGATTATGTTTTAACTACACCAACAATATGGCGGAGTATGAAGCGCGTATCATGGGTCTTCGTGCTGCTATTGACCTGAGGATTAAGTTCTTAAGTGTATTCGGAGATTCCCCTCTGGTGATAAGTCAGATCAAAGGCGAGTGGCATACGAAGCACCCGAATCTTATTCCTTACCGAGAATATGTGTTGACATTGCTCCCAGACTTTGAGGAGATAACCTTTGAACACTTCCCACGAGAAGAGAACTATTTGGCGGACGCGCTAGCTACCATGTCTTCTATGTTCAAAGTCAGGTGGGACAATGAAGCTCCCCAGATTACCATTGAGAGGTTGGATGAACCCGCACATTGTTGCGAGATTCAGACTGAAGAGGTAGCAGGTAAACCCTGGTTCCATGTGGTAAAGAGGTATCTTAAGGCTCAAGAATACCCCAAGGGAGCATCTGTTAATGATAAGAAGTTTCTGAGAAGGTTCACTGCGAAGTTCTTCATAAGCAATGGTATCCTCTATAAGCGTAACCATGATTCAACCTTATTGCGGTGTGTAGACAAGAGCGAGGCGGAAAGGATCGTGGCGGAATTACATAAAGGTACCTTCGGAACTCATTCCAGTGGACATACCATGGAAAATAAAATCCTACGGGCAGGATATTATTGGTCCACTATGGAAGCTGACTGTTATCAACACTCTCGAACCTGTCATAAGTGCCAAGTTTATGCTGATAAGGTGCACGTACCTCTGGTTCCCCTAAATGTCTTGACAGCTCCTTGGTTATTTGCAATGTGGGGCATCAACATGATTGGCAAGATCAGACCTACTGCATCTAACGGGCATCGCTTCATTCTGGTAGCCATTGATTACTTTACGAAGTGGGTTGAGGTAGCTTCCTTTGCTATAGTAACCAAGAACATCGTGGCGCGGTTCATCCGACACAATCTGATTTGTCGATATGGTGTCCCAGAGAGAATTGTCACTGACAATGGTACAAATCTCAATAACACAATGATCACCGGGCTTTGCAAACAATTCAAGATTCAACATCATAACTCTTCTCCCTACCGGCCGAAGATGAATGGGGCTGTTGAAGCAGCTAACAAGAACATCAAAAAAATTATGCAGAAGATGACGGTGACATACAAAGACTGGAACGAGATGTTACCATTCGCTCTTCATGGGTACCGTACCTTAGCACGGACGTCGACAGGGGAAACACCCTACTCTTTGGTGTATGGCATGGAGGCAGTTCTACCCATCGAAGTCCAGATACCCTCTCTCAGGATTATGAAGGATGTGGGTTTGAACAAAGACGAATGGATCCAAACCCGACTTGATCAGCTGAATCTAATCGATGAAAAGAGACTTACTTCTATCTGTCATGGTCAGACGTATCAAAAGCGAATGATCAAGGATTTTAACAAAAAAGTCAGAAGTCAAGAATATCAAATCGTGGATCTAGTGATCAAATGCATCATACTACTACAAGGTGATCCCAGGGGCAAATGGACCCCCGCGTACGAAGGGCCATTTGTGGTTAAGAACATTTTCTTGGAGGAGCTACGATTCTAACCACCATGGATGGTGACGACCTTCCTCACCCGGTCAATGCAGACATAGTGAAAAGATACTACGCATAATCAAAGACCCGCTAGGTTGTCTGGCCTAGGCAAAAATAAGGGCTTCCCGGCGAACCAAAAGGGGTCGGGCAAAAGTAAGGGATGAAAATGAAGGGAAAAAAATTGTACACCCGACAAGTCGAAAACCTGAAAAGGCGACTTGGGCAAAAAAGGGTATCCCGATGGACTAAAAACCCGAAAGGGAGGTCTAGGAAAAAGTTAGGGATTGAAGCGTAACACTATGTCTCATTGGATCATCTTGCAACCAGACTTCGGTATCGACTATCAAGCTCAAACGGCACCAATCAATCTGACCCTCCTTCGACCAAGTAGCAAAGTGATGAGCCGCTTGAAGATATAAAGGCAATAGCTGAGTTGGAACCCAATGGGGTCATTTCACATAGTTGTTTTTCTTTCTTTAACACAAATTGTAATTTCTATCTTTCAGCGGCGTTCTCTTACTAGGACGTCAGCCTCCTTGTACAAAACGCCTATTATGGGCCAATTTCAAAAATTAATGCAAGTTCATTTTTACAAGAAACTTCAATTTGTTTTTTTTCTTTTTCTGTTTTGTTTTGCAAGAACGTCCAATGATTCATTTTTGATATATGCATTTGAAAATAATTGCTGCTCATAAATATTTACATGAAAAAAACAAAGGACAATTACTCGTAATTCCAGGAACAGGGGAAAACAAGAAGTGCCCACATGTTACAGTTACTCTGCCCATCAAGTACAGAGATAGAGCCAGCTTGAGAACATGAGTAGTGGTATATACACTCCCCACAGAGCAAGAAGTATCCAAAGACAGTAATGGTAGCTTTCCCGAACAGGACACAACTCTCCCCAGCTGAGGTTCACAATCGCGAGTGAGTCAGTAAATTTTTCACCAAGCAGAGTTTATTTCTCTCACAAGCAGAAATTCAATCTCCAACAGAATTCATTATCACCAGCAACGAAAATTCATCCCTAACTGAGTTTATTTCTCAAAATCAGCAGATCTATCAACAAAGTATCTCCTCTCCAACAGAGTTATTCCCCGCAGAGTTATCCTCAGACAGGGTCTCTTCCAGCAGAATATTCACCAGCCGAATGGATATGAATCCCCATCTAGTCATCCTTGTTCACTATCTCCAACAGAAGTAGAGGAACTATGATTTTTTTACAGCAGTCGAGGATACCATTTCTCATACTCTCCAAACAGCAGTCAGGGATTTATTTTCCCGGACTCAGATTATTACGTCTGCATTTCATGTTCATACATCATGACATGGGAATACATTACATATAACATAGTCTCATTTATTTTGAGAACGTCATCATACAAGTGCATCTCATGCATCGCACATAACTAACCTTGTATTTCTTTCAGGAAAGACAATTACTATCAACAATTTCCAATAGGTACATGATCAATACTCGAAGCTAAACAGAGTAATCCAGGTTCCTTCTCATAACCCTATTGTCCAGGCTTTCATCCCGAAGTAACCCTACTATCCAGGTTCCTTCTCAAGCCCTACTATCCAGGCTTTCATATCGAGGTAACCCTACTACCCAAGTTCCTTCTCACAGCCTTGCTATCCAGGCTTTCATCCCGAAGTAACCCTACTATCCAGGTTCCTTCTCGAGCCCTACTATTCAGGATTTCATATCGAAGTAACCCTACTATCCAGGTTCCTTCTTGCAGCCCTACTATCCCGGCTTTCATACCGAAGTAACCCTACTATCCAGGTTCCTTCTCACAGCCCTACTATCCAGGCTTTCATATCAAAGTAACCCTATTATCCAGGTTCCTTCTTGCAGCCCTACTATACCAGCTTTCATACCGAAGTAACCCTACTATCTAGGTTCCTTCTCACAACCCTACAATCCAGGTTCCTTCTCAAGCCCTACTATCCAAGCTTTCATACCGAAGTAACTCTACTATCCAGGTTCCTTCTCACAGCCCTACTATTCAGGCTTTCATATCGAAGTAACCCTACTATCCAGGTTCCTTCTTGCAGCCCTACTATCCCAGCATTCATACCTATGTAACCCTACTATCCAGGTTCCTTCTCACAGCCCTATTATCCAGGCTTTCATATCGAAGTAACCCTACTATCCAGGTTCCTTCTCACAACCCTACTATTTAGGCTTTCATTTCGAAGTAACCCTACTATCCAGGTTCCTTCTCAAGCCCTACTATTCAGGCTTTCATATTGAAGTAACCCTACTATCCAGGTTCCTTCTTGCAGCCCTACTATCCTGGCTTTCATACTGAAGTAACCTTACTATCCAAGTTCCTTCTCACAGCCCTACTATCCAGGTTTTCATTTCGAAGTAACCCTACTATCCAGGTTCCTTCTCATAACCTTACTATCTGGGTTCTTCCTCTCTTATCCCCAGACAAGCAGTCCACAACACTGTAAGACCGGGATCCAATCAAACACAATTGATTTCACATTTCCCCAAAAAGTCACAGCACATCATATACCCCGACCAAACTCATAATTCACTTCCTCTCCCCAAATCGGAGTCATTCCCCCAGTAGAGTAACGGACAACTAAAGCTCCTAAAACTCTATTTCTCGCAAGACAAAGACCAGCATTCCCCAGTGAAGTCCTCCTCAACAACAAGTATACGGGTCCTCGCAAAGGAATCTCTTATACAATCGACACTTCTTCGGATGGCATCTTTAAGCCCATCTCCGACAATTCTCTAGCAACTACCAAATGGCATCTATAAGCCCATTCCTGATATCACAAATCAAGTATCACTTCATGCGAGTGCAAATTTCTGGGCACTTTAGTGTTCAATCAACTTCCACCTTCAGATCATGAAAGACAAACGAGCCAATCTACATCCTCAGGTTTAACAAGATTGAACAGGGGCAGTTGTTATACCCCAAAATTTGCCCTCCCATATTTCTCAACACATGGCAAGTGAGGTCTCCAAATTGCTCAAGGAAGTTCAAAAGTTGACCAGACAAACTCTCTCCTAAGGCAGTCTACCTAAAATTAGGGTTTCCATTTTCATCAAGATGTGTGAACCACAAAGCACCCAAATGCTCACAATTGTCCTAATATGTTATCAAGATCATCCATGTCAAGTTTCAAGCCTTGCAGAGGAAGTTTGCTCAGTCAATTGCTCAAATGCCTGAAAATCAACTATGCTAGGTCAAAAGTCAACTGTGGCCCATATACAGTCAAACTTCAAGATTTTTGGTCAACATCCTCATTTTGAAGTATTATCCATCATTTGATCAAGGGTTGATCATTATTCCTCAAGGATTGCTCATAATTCATCAAAACCCAAAAGTTACTAAATTAGGGTTTTGTAGGAAAAGTCAACTCAACTTTGACCAAGCATAACTTTCTCATACTTTATCATAAATGACCCATCCAAAGCTCATTTTGAATAGGATGCAATTCCCTACAATTAATATTCATATCCCAAGTTCAAAATATGCACTCACAAAAAGATATTAATTTTGACATTATAGGTCATTTTGGAAAGTCAACAAAAACACCTTTTGGGTCAAAGCTTCATACATGAACATGGAAGGCTAAATTTATATGAGACCAAAAGTTTTACTTAGAGGACATCCTAAGATTTCTAAAACATCAAAGAACACCCCTCTAGGGTCAAAATTGAGAGAGTTATGCATTGGCCAAGTTGACCATTTTTGCAAAATTGCCAAAAGTCAAATGTACTCAAATTTGCATTTTTTGCTAAATGGGCCCAACTTTTTATGCTTGCACCTCAATTATAATGTGGTCCACGACTCAAATACTTATCCACCAACTATTTTCTTCATTTTTCAATTTATTTTTATTTTTCATTAATTAAAAAATGAATTAAACCAAATAAATGATGAAAATTATCTAAGATAGGATTTGATTTGTTTTTTTTGACAGGTTAGTGTGATGCGGTGGGAGAACTGAGTTGAGGTTTTGCATTTTATCGCAAATTTTGCGGTTAGCAAGAGTCGCCACCGGCTTTTCTTTTATCCAAAAGGAAAGGTGAAAAGCACAAGAAAGACCTTTGAGATGTTTTCTTGAGTTCGAGGGGTAGATTATGAAAAGGGAAGGTATTAGCACCCTTTTCATCCATGGTTTTCTATGGGCTCTTAGTTACTTGCTTTAGATCACTTGATTTTGTTGTTTGAATTTGTGTTTGGTGTGGTTTTGAAAATATTTTGTAAAAGAGGCCATTCGTTTAAGCAATCTTTGTAATGATTCTCGTTTGTAAGAATGTATACAAAGATGTTTGTCTTTTGAAAATGTTTTCAATGATTGTAAGGTGTTTTTGAAATATGTGTGTGTTTGTTTTGAAAATAGCAAGGATTGTTGTTTGAAATGGAGCAAGTAACTAGAAGCTATCTACCTACTCAAATGTCTTTCTTATGCATTTTCTATTCCTTTGACATTGTTGCCTTACCATTGATTTGGTAAGCAACCCTATCTTTGGATGTAAACGGGACGGGCGTGGGTCATCGTATAACCATGATTATCAATGTTGCAAAGTATCTTAGCATTTTAAGGGACTAAGATCATTTTGTAAGGCAACTTTTTGAATAGCGTCATCGAGGGACAATGATCTTTATATTTGTTTTATTTTGCCAAGATACTTCACGTGCGTAATATGGCTATTTTTGTTTTAGGAAACCAAGTGGGGAAACCCTAAGGGTGCTTGTATGCAAGTGTATCATTTTCATGCTTTGATTTTGTCTTGTATTTAGGGTTTTCTATTTTTCTTATTTTGTTCTTGTCATACAAACCCTAATTACTAATCATGGCATATAAAACGGTAAATTGCGTAATGTAAATATTTCTATGCTATTACAACAATTTATGGGAGGGGGGAATACAAATTTGAATGGGGATTTGCAAGAATATAAACCTAAATGAATTATTACAACCAAATCGAACTTGTACGAATTAGAATAAATACAATACAATATTAAAAGAAAATGAAATGCAATGTACATGTAAAAAGATTTTTGGTGTCTTATTTTTTATGTAAAAGAAAATTTAATCTAAACTAAAAAATATAAAGAAAAGAAATTAATTTTTAAAAGGGGTTTAACCCTAATTTTTATTTAAAAGAAAATAAAGTTTTTATATGTACTATTTTACATATTTTCTTGTATAACAATAATAAATAATATTGTAATGAAATATAAAAATTTTATATGCTCAAAAAATAAGCATTTATAAGTATGAAATAAAAAATAAATTAAACTAAATATACTTAATTATATTTACAAGTTTATTAAGAAAATGAATTATATCCTATTAAAATAAAATATATTTTATGTGAAAAATAATATAAAAAAATAAAATAAAAGTATAATATCATTAATTTATATTTTTGGGATTTTTATATATTAGAGGAAATATTTAAAATATTAAATGTGAAAGTAAAACAAATTATAAAAAAAAATGCAAAGAGTTAGCAAGGGGGGTGATATAGTAGAACTGATGGTAAGATGCTAGCAAAAATTCCTGGCCCAACAGACCAAGCCCAATCTGCAAAAAATGTGAAAATGGAAAAGAAAAAAGAGTGAAAAATAAAAAAAGTAGCGCGCAGGTTCGAACCCAGGACATGGGTCTCACCAGCGTGCTGCTTTGCCACCGGGTGGCTATACTTCCATTGTCTTTAGAAAAGCAAAAACAATATAACACAAAACGCACCCTATGCCCTGTACTACATCTCCTTCCTCACGCTTGGCCAGACACCCCGTAACTTCCTCATACTTCCATGAAAATAAAAACTTATAACATGAAAATTGTAGTACTTGAACTCACGATTCCAACCATATAAGTTATGTAAACTAATTATCAAAGATCAAGGAGAATTTAAACAACCCTAAATCTTGACCTAGTATTTCCAGAAATTTCAAGTTTCAAATTCTCTTAGCACAAGTAAAATCAATGCAAGATAATGGTATGTACAACTTCGTTATGATGAGGACTACATTTTTTATTCACAAATAGTGGCCTATTGTTGTCTGTACAAAGAGATAGAGTTTGAAATTTTACCTCCTTCAGTTGGAATCGTGAATGGAAATGGGGTGAGTTTGAGGGAGGCTTGATGCTTGCTTGAGCTTCCTTGAACTTCCCTGGATGTGTCTCAACCCTTGCATTACTCTGAAAGTAGCTGGAACTCCTTGGCCAAGTCAATCTGCAAGCTCTGAAGTCAACAATGGCAGATGGTGGAAGAGTGATTACAGAACAGAAATGATGGCCGGTATTGACTAGGTATCAAGTATGTAATGTGTTTGAATGATCCAAACTCAAAACGCACGAGCCAAATGGAAGATGGGTGTGCTTGTGCAGAAACTGTAGTTTTGGGCATTTTTTTGTGTTTTTAGCGTGGGAGTGTTTCAGGTCCTTGCTTCATCTGTTATGTGTTGTATATTGTTTGTATATTAGTATTGAAATGGTCTTAGGTCAGCTCTCCAACAGATCTGCAAGCCCTAGCCTTTTTGCAACTTTCCTTGCATTTGAAGTAAAGTGAAGTGACCATACTTGCCATGCTTGTAATTGCTCCTTTGGGGTTGGTATTAGTTTGTACAACTTACTTGAGACCTGTGAGACTTGTATGCACCAAGGGGACAGGTCCAAAGCTCAAAATTATAAAGTTTGCAAAAGTTGCTCTTTTTCAAAATGGCAATGGAACCTTTTTGCCATAAATGGAATTACAAGTTGGATAAAGGTTCAAAAGCATGGATCAAAGTTTTGTCAACTGAGAAAGCATTTAATTAAGGAGTTTGGAACAAGTTTAGGACCTATACAGCATGAATTAGCCAGCATAGGATTGATTTGCAACTTTGTTCTTCATGAAATGGCTTGGATAAAAAGTGAGAAATGGCCAACTTCATCTCTTCGATTCTCCCTAATCAAAAATGATCTTGAGGAGTTCTTGGACATTTTGGAAAGCTTACAATGAGCTCTATAATTAATATTTGAAATGAATTTTGAGATACCTCTTAGAACTAGTTGAAAAATGGCCATGAAGTTGGGTCCAAAACCTGCCTAAATTAGGGCAAAATTTCACTAAGTTATTTAGTTCATGACCATGTATTCACAAATTTATATCTTGAGATCCAAGCATCTTTAGGGAAAAGTGTGTGAAGAAAAATTGTATATTTCATTGAGGTCTACAACTTTCATGTTGGGAACTTTCCTTGAATCATTATGCATCATGGTGAAAAAGTGGTGTAAAGCTGAGAAAAAATAAGAAAATTTTCTATACTTAGAAAATTTCTAAGTTAGGAAAATTTTCAAATTCAAAACCTAATTTTCAATTTTGGTTTTCTTGATGAACAAGTTTCACATTTTTACATGTTTTGATGAATTATGACCCTTGGTACTTGATTTTGACCAAAAAGTCAAAGTTTGACTTTTTAGTGTACAATTGACTTTTGATCAGTTGACTGCAAATTTCATATGTCAATCCAATGTATTTGAGATATTTTGAGCTATGTAATTAAGTCAAGATGATGCCATTGAATCCTTGAAATCATTCTTAAACTCAATTGGTCGTTTTCTAGGTTAAAAATCAGAAATTTCCCTTCCTCAATCAAAACCCTAATTTTGACCATTTTGCCCTTTTGATGATTTGATCAAATTTCTTGAGGAATTGTGATCCAAACTTGACCAAATGATACATGTGAGTTTAAAATGTTGATGTTGATAAAAAATTATGAATTTTGACTGTAAATTGGCCATGGTTGACCTTTTCCCCAATACAATTGATTTTTAGGTCAACTATCCAATTGACTGATCAAAAATGTGGTTCAAGGCTTGAAACTTGTCATGAGCGATCTTAGGGATCCCTAATGATGTTTGAAAGTCATATGAAGCAATGATAGTCCAAAAATCCTTGTGCAAACTCAAACCCTAATTTTGGGTTATCAGTGCAAGGTGAGATGTCTTGAGCTGACCAAACCCTAATCCAGTCTTAAGTCAAAGAGATCTTGTGAGAAAAGTCTTGATAAATGAGAGGGAAAATTTTGGGGTACAACAGCTGCCCCTGTTCAATCTTCTTAAACCTGAGGAGTTATATTTGCGAGTCTTGCCATTCGTGACCCAAAGGTGAAAGATGATTGAACACTAGAGTGCCCATAAATTTACACTCGTCAATGTTTAGCTGAGGGAATGGACTTAAAGATGCCATTTGTAGAAAAGATAGAATCTTATTAGAGATGGGCTTGTAGATGTCATCCAAGAAATGTTTGTTGAAGTGTAAGTTGTAAGTTGAAAGAATGAGTATCAGAATGGTATCCGTGTCTGGAACGTATCTGTACTGTATCAGAAATTTGAAATTGAATGAGTAAGAATGGCATCCGTGTCTGGAGCGTATCCGTACTGTATATGAACTTGAAATCTGAATGAGTATTAGAATGGCATCCGTGTCTGGAGCGTATCCATACTGTATCTGAAAGTTGAATCTGAATGAGTATCAGAATGGCATCCACGTCTGGAGCGTATCTGAACTGTATCTGAGAAGCTGAATCTGAATGAGTATCAGAATAGTGTCCGTGTCTGGAGCGCGTCTGAACTGTATCATGATTGTATATTGTTAATGGTGGCTTGTTAATCTTATCCTGAAAAGGTTAAAATGTTAGTTGAAGCACAAAATTATATTGCATGAAATGTATGATGCAATATATGTGTTTTATCAATGTTTATGATATATGGATGTAATGTATGTGCATGTAAGTTGATTTGTTGTATTGCTGAGGAAAATAAATCCTTGACTGTTGTTGAGGATATGTGGATTCTTCACGTCTTGAAGTTGGAGTATTGATAAAAATTATGTTGTTAGGGCAACGCCGTGTACTGCTTGAGGAATCTGCGTGGGGAATCCATAGAATTTTGATGACTTCTATTGGGGGTTAATAATGGGAGTCTTTGTCCCGTTGGGGAGTACTAGAAGTCAATTGTTATCCGAATGGATTTCAGGCTTCAAACAACTTGTTGGGGAATTCTGGAGGAACTGGATGGTTTCCACCGGGGATTTAAATGACGTATTGTGGGGATTGCTCATGGAATAGCCTAAAGACATTTTCCTATTCCTTCAACCTGTTAGTAATTGTTTCCTTTCATTTTGTTTATTTGTAAACAGTAATTATGTTCAAATGCATATGTTCATTAATGAATCATTGGACGTTTTTGCAAATAAAACACAAGTGTAAAGAAAAAGGAAAATAGTTTTATGTACTTGAAAGAGATATCTTTGTATTTACTTTGAATAAGTATTTTGTACAAAGGAGACAGACATCCTAGTAAGAGGATGGTGCCATAAAAGTAAGAAAAATTTTATACAAAGCAAGACAGTTATGTGTGATAATCCCATCGGGTTCCCATTCTTCCATAGTCTTCGTGCCTCCGAATACCCTGTCCATTTGTTGCTTCGTCCGAAGATGATTGAATTGATCAGAAACTTTGAGTTTGTCATTGGAAGTCAGGAGGTTGTCCTCAAAGTGATCCGACGGGACATAGTCATACGCTTTCATTCCCTAACTTTTGCCTGGACCACCCTTTCGGGTTTTCAGTCCACCGGGAAACCCTTTTTTGCCCAAGTCACCCTTTCGAGTTTTCAACTTACTGGGTGTATAGATTTTTTTATATTTTATCCCTAATTTTTGCCCGAACCTTTTGGTTCGCCGGGATGCCTTTTTTTTGCCTAGGTGTGTCAACCTAGCGGTTCTCTTATGCGTAGTATCTTTTGACTATGTCTGCGTTCGTAGGGTGTGGCAGGTCATTGCCGTCCATGGTGGTTAAGATCATTGCCCCACCGGAGAAGATGTTCTTGATTACAAATGGTCCTTCATAGGTAGGAGTTCATTTGCCCCTGGGATCACTTTGTGGTAAGATAATGTGTTTGATCACTAGATCTCCAACTTGATATACTTGGCGTCTGACTTTCTTGTTAAAAGCCTTGATCATCCGTTTTTGATACATTTGGCCATGGCAAACAGCAGTAAGTCTCTTTTCATCAATTAAGTTTAGTTGATCAAGTCGAGTCTGGATCCAATCGTCCTCATTCAAACCTGTATCCTTCATAATTCTCAAAGAGGGGATCTGAACCTCAATATGCAAGATAGCCTCTATGCCATAAACCAAAGAATAGGGTGTTGCCCCAGTTGATGTGTGAGTCGTGGTACGGTGCCCATGGAGAGCAAATGGCAGCATCTCATGCCAGTCCTTGTAGGTGACTGTCATTTTTTGTATGATCTTTTTAATATTTTTATTTGCAGCTTCAACTGCACTATTCATCTTTGGCCGATAGGGGGATGAATTATGATGTTGAATCTTGAACTGCTCGCACAAGGTGGTGATCATAGTATCGTTAAGGTTTGTACCATTATCAGTGATGATCCTTTCTGGGATACCGTACCGGCAAATGAGATTCTGCTTGATGAAACGGGAAACAACATTCTTAGTAACGGAGGCGAAGGAAGCTGCTTCGACCCACTTTGTGAAATAATCAATGGCCACTAGAATGAAGCGGTGTTCATTGGAGGTTGTAGGCTTGATCTCCCCTATCATATTGATTCCCCACATAGCGAAGGGCCAAGGAGCTGTCAAGACATTTAGAGGAATCGGAGGCACATGCACCTTGTCAGCATAAATTTGACACTTATGACAAGTCCGAGAGTGTTGATAGCAGTCTGCTTCCATGGTAGACCAATAATAGCCCGCTCGTAGGATTTTCTTCGCCATCGTATGCCCACTGGAGTGGGTGCCAAAAGTGCCTTTATGTAATTCAGCCATGATCTTTTCAGCCTCAATCTTATCTATACAACGGAGCAGAATAGAGTCATGATTGCGCTTGTACAGGATACCATTACTCAGGAAAAACTTAGCAGAGAATCTCCTTAAGAACCTTTTATCATTTATTGAAGCTCCTTCTGGATATTCTTGAGCCTCGAGATACCTCTTGACTTCATGAAACCAAGGCTGGTCCACTACTTCTTCAGTATTAATCTCGTGACAGTGTGATGGTTCTTCCATTCGTTCAATGGTGATCTGGGGAGCCTCGTTATCCCAATTAAGTTTAAACATAGATGACATTGTGGCTAGAGCATCGGCTAGCTGATTTTCTTCTCGCGGGAAATGCTCGAAGGTAATCTGCTCAAAATGTGGTAGCATTGTCAAAACATGTTCTTTGTAAGGGATAAGGTTTGGATGTTTAGTGTCCCACTCTCCTTTGATCTGACTGATGACCAAAGCTGAATCTCCAAACACATCTAAAGATTTGATTCCCAAGTCTATGGCAGCCTTGAGACCAAAGATGCATGCTTCGTATTTTGCCATGTTGTTCATACAGTTGAAGCAAAGTCTGGCAATAAAGGGAGTATGACACCCTTCCGGAGATATGAGTACAGCGCATATACCATTACCAAGTGCATTGGATGCCCCATCAAAGAATAGGGTCCATCGGGATCCTTGTTCAGGTCTATCATATGATCTGATATCTTCACATTTGTCTAATGTCATGATGTCTTCATCCGGGAATTCAAACTTCATGGACTGATAATCCTCTACATCTTGATGAGCAAGATGATCAGCTAACACATTGCCCTTTATAGCTTTTTGGGTAGTGTATTGTATGTCATATTATGTTGGGATCATCTGCCATCTAGCTATTCTTCCAGATAGAGCAGGCTTCTCGAAGATGTACTTTATCGGATCCATCTTAGATATCAACAAAGTGGTATGAGTCAACATATATTGTCTTAGCCGGCGAGCAACCCATGCCAGAGCGCAGCAAGTTTTCTCGAGCAGTGAATATTTGGTTTCACAGTCGGTAAACTTTTTGCTCAGGTAGTAAATAGCGTTCTCTTTTCGGCCAGACTCGTCATGCTTCCCCAATACACACCCCGTTGAGTTCTCTAAAATGGTAAGATACATGATTAGTGGTCTCCCTTCGACTGGCGGCATCAAAACAGGAGGCTCTTGTAAGTACTCCTTGATCTTGTCAAAAGCAATATGGCATTCATCATTCCATTTGACTACTTGATCTTTCTTCAATAGTTTGAAGATTGGCTCACAAGTAGCTGTCAGGTGAGAAATGAATCTGGAAATATAGTTCAGGCATCCCAAGAATCCTCTGACTTCCTTCTCAGTGTGAGGAGAAGGCATTTCTTGTATCTCTTTAACCTTGGTAGGATCGACCTCGATGCCTTTGTTGCTGACAACGAAACCTAAGAGTTTACCGGACTGGACTCCGAATGTACACTTGTTTGGATTCAATCTTAACTTGTACTCCTTTAACCTCACAAACAACTTTTATAAGTGATCAAGGTGCTCCTCCTCAGTTTGTGATCGGGCTATCATGTCATCTACATAGACCTCTATCTCATGATGTATCATATCATGAAACAAAGCTACCATAGCACGCTGATAGGTTGCCCCTACATTCTACAGTCCGAGTGGCATCACTTTGTAGCAGAATGTGCCCCACTGTGTGACAAATGTAGTTTTCTCCATGTCCTCAAGTGCCATTTTGATCTGGTTATATCCTGAGAATCCGTCCATGAAGGAAAACACTTTGTGTTGGGCCGTATTGTCAACCAGGATGTCGATGTGGGGAAGTGGAAAATCATCTTTAGGGCTGGCCCTGTTTAAATCTCTATAATCCACGCACATTCTTACTTTGCCATCCTTTTTAGGCACGGGAACAATGTTGGCAACCCATTAAGGATAGGAAGTGACGGCTAAGAATCCAGCATTGAACTGCTTCATGACTTCCGCTTTGATCCTCTCTGACATGTCAGGTCTCATGCGGCGGACTTTTTGCTTCACCGGTGGATAGTCCTCTCTTGTGGGTAGACGATGTACCACGATGTCTGTATCAAGTCCTGGCATGTCTTCGTATGACCAGGAAAAGATCTCAACATAGTCATGCAGTAGCTGAATTAGACGCTCCTTGACACTCGGCTCTAGGTTGGCACCCACTTTGATTTCCTTTTTATCTTCCTCGGTACCCAAATTGATTATATCTAACGGTTCCTCATGAGGCTGAATAGCTCTTTCCTCTTATTGTAGTAGTCGGGCCAATTCCTCTGGTACTTCACAATCTTCCTCACCTTCGTATTCGGCTTGATAGATTGGATCTTCATAGTCACTGAAGGCTATAGCAGTATTGTTACCCATGGGATCCGGAATGGAGGGGTACCTGCATTTATGAGTGTGGGTGTGTGTAAGGGTATAGCCATCTTTAAACAATAAAATGTAAAAAAAAGACAATGAGCACAAAAGGTTTCTATGTGGAAAAACGTCCATGATTCGTTGTATGTCATATGAAGATGAAATAAAGACCCTTACAAATGGACCATTGTGCCTCGGGTAAGACACAAGGTTTTTAAAGTGTGAATTGTTTGTGAATATTACAAGTCCAACAGAAATGTAAAAGATAAATTACTGAGAGATGAAAGTTATTGGGACAAAGTCTTTGGCTTCCCAGTTGCGGAGTCCTCCGTTGACAGTAGGAAATATCCAATCTTCCAAGCTGCCATCTTCTTCAACATCTTCCACCGCGTTGACCTCTCGGTTACTAATCTTCGAAGGTGGCCCTCCAGCACGGGCACGGCGCACAACCTTCTGAGCAGTTGAAGTAAACCCCAAACCAAACTTGTCAAATTTATACGGGATGTGCGGAAGCTGCCCCCAGATGGTGCATCCACCCTCTTCTACTACTGCCTTGGCATCTTTTAGAGATGACATCTGAAGCGGAGGTCTTGTGATCTTGGGAATCAAGAATATTTCCTTGGTTACCGCTATTTCTTGAGAGACCTCCTTGAAATGTTGAAAAGGAGTTTCAATGAACTCGCCATCCAGCTCCACATATCAGAAGGAATTCAGATGACTAATCATGTACTCCTCCTCTCCATGAACAGTTATGATCTTTCCTTGGACCGGGTACTTCAGCATTTGGTGTAGTGTGGAGGTGACAGCACCAGCATTATGGATCCAGAATCGTCCTAACAGACAGGAGTAAGAGGGGCGGATGTTCATCACATAGAAGTTTGAGTTGAAAATCTGAGTTCCCACCTTTATCGGGATGTCCACCTCCATGTGGACCATCCTCTTCGAACCATCAAATGCTCTCACAACTATGTTACTGGGTTTTAATGTCAGCCCTTCACAATCTAATATGTCAAGGGCTTTCTTCGGTAAGACGTTCAAGGATGAACCCGTGTCTACCAATACATGGGCCAAAGTCGTTCCTCTACACTCCACAGAGACATGTAATGCCTCGTTGTGCTTTCTCCCTCTGGGTGTCAAATCAGCATCGGAGAAGCCTAAGCCATTATTAGCTGTCAAACTGGCCGCACAGTATTGGAACTAGTCAGCTGACGTCTCTTGTGGCACATGGGCTGTCTTCAGAAATTTTACCAGAGCTTTCGCATGTGCCTCAGAATACAGCAGCAATGCTAACATGGAGATCTTGGAGGGAGTTTTCCCCAACTGTTCAACCACGTCATAATCACTCTTCTTTATTATCCTCAGGATCTCTTCCATTTCCTTCTTGGATGTTTCGGGGATAGCTAGTGGTTGAGCCTTCATCCGGAAAGGCTCTTCTTGAATGCTTTTTCCTCGATTTTCAATAGTAGAAGTATTGGTAGGGGTAATAGCAGGGATCGCGTCGTCTTTATCGGTAGGTGCACTTGCAGGTACAGTTATTGGTATAGAGGTAATCTTCAGAACGGCCACGGGTCTAAAAACTGCCTTTGGAGGGGCAATCTCTGGAGAGAAGATTCTACCACTACGGGTAATCTTACTAGTTCCGGCAATATTGCTAATTTCAGAATCTTCTTCTTCGGAGCTCACTTCTTCGGTGGTCGACCCGTCTTATTTAATATCATGGTAGTAGATTTCTCCACCGTAATTCCACAGTACTGTTTTGTTTGATTCGTATGGGACCGGCCCGGGCATTGTAATTATAAGAGGAGTTATCTTTGGAACTCATGTAATCCTAACGGGTCTTTTGGGGACCCTGGAAGGATTAGCGGAGATGGTTATGGTTGAAACGTCTTTAACTGGAACGGGTGAAACAGGAGCATTTTCAAACAGAATTTCTTGGTTGTCAATCAGGCGTTGGATACTTGTCTTCAACAGAGGGAAATCAATTGGTGAGGATAAGAAAATACGGTAGTCTCTATTACAACCTGGGAATATACCAGCTTTCAATAAATTCATTTTAATGATCAGGAGCGGAGTTAAGAGTTCATCTACTGTAGCAACAAACAAATCTTCCTCGATAGCGTTGGCGTTGTGACTATGTCTGGGCATAGGAGCAGAAATAACATTTGGTTTCTTTGGCGCCTCAAACTCGACCTCTTTTGCATCTATGAGGTCTTGAATCTTGTTTTTCAAAGCCCAACAGTTATTGGTGTCGTGGCCCGGACTTTCGGAATGGTATGCGCATCTGGTATTCGGATGATAATGGGGGATGCCATGTTGGGATTCTTCGGAGCCTCCTTCAAATTTGTCAAATTAGATTTCAGCAGATGTGGTAAAACCTGGGCTAGAGTCATATTAATTCTGGTTAATTGTCGGACTGGCCTTTCCACCCTTGGTTGGTTATTTCTTTGTTAATTAGATGCATATTTTGGGATCATAATGGCCCCTACCATTGGTCGGCGTTCAGCTCTCCCTTGGTTCCTTTGTGGATAAACAGCAGATACCTCCTTCTTTCTAGTGAAAGGTTTTCTCATAGCTGTAGAGGCAGATGAATCTTTTTGGATCTTTCCACTTTTTATGCGAGCCTCTACCCTTTCTCCGGTTAATATTAACTCAGTAAATCCAACAGATGAACCCCCAATCAAATGGTTGGAGAAAGGGCCCGATAGAGTACCTAAGAACATATCCACCAACTCCCTTTCAGACAGAGGGGGTTGCACTCTCCCAGCTAGATCTCTCCATTTTTGTGCGTAATCTTTGAAACCCTCATTTGAAGCCATAGCCATACTCTGAAGTTGAGTACGGGTAGGCGCCAAATCTGCATTATATTGGTACTGTTTATAGAAAGTTGCGGCAAGGTCCTCCCAGTTGTGGACATCGGCCCTTTCTAATTGGTAAAACCAATCGAGTTGTGTTCCGGATAAACTATCTTGGAAAAAATGCACCCATATGTCTTTATCGGTAGAGTGCGGCTGAATCTTTCTCACGTACGATCGGAGGTGCATTTTAGGACATGACACCCCATCATATTTTGCAAACAACGGCACTTTGAACTTTGGCGGGATTACAATTCCTGACACTAGCCCCAACTCTTCAAAGTCTAGGCCTGGTACCCTCTGTATTTCCATAGCGCTTAAACGCTCTTCAAGATGTATGTACTTATCATCAGCCGGAGGGTATTGTTCCTCAGAGTAGTCTTCCTCTTCTTCCTCCTCTTCAGATTCTGACGGAACCGCTGTTTCTTTTCCTTTCCCTTCTCCTTTCCTGAAAGTGGTTGCAAAATTCAAAGTCCTTCTAGTTTGTCCTTGAAATCTTCTCCCCATATTCAAAACCTCGGTGGCTTTCTTTGGTTTCTTCTTTCTCTCTTCAGCTAACAGAGTCTTCAACTCATCTTGCCCCTTGGCTAGGGTCATGAGTAACTGTTGAAACTGCGTGTTTTGAGCTTGAAGATCTTTGACCGTCTGTTCGAGATCCATATTACTGAAATAAACAGTTAGAGAGATGAGGAAACTTGTTGCAAAAGACATGTTTATGTCATGATGAATGATATGTATACATGCAATGCTTTCAAGGATTTAAAAGTTCAAATTTGTTTTAAACAAAAAGAAACACACGTTATATTAATAAGATAGAATTTGAGTACATCAACTCCCCTTGGGCAAAATAATACAAAAATCTAAGATAAAAAATTATTGTGCATCCTCTTTGGTGCTATGTAGGTATTTAGAGTCTGCTCCTCATGAAGTAGCTTAGTGAGTTCCAAAACCTTCTTCTTGCTTGCGTAGAATTGGGCTTCGAAAGTATCTCGCTCTCCTTTGAGCTGTATCCAATCCCTTTGTAGGTCTTCAAGAGATGTGGGCATGTCAGGATGTAGGATAGTGTATGGAACTTCTCCTTCCTTAACAGGCTCAATAATCACCGGGTGAATGGAAGGATAAGGCATCATAAGACTTTGAGCGTGGGTTCGTACCCACTTGAGGTAAGGCTCAAGAGGGATGGAATTCTTGTGTCCCAAAGTCTTTCTATCCACCTTGTTTAGCATCCTCCAAGCTCAGATGAATCTCTGGCGAAGACCTTGATCGTTGTTGTCGTAGTCGAAAACCAAACCTTGAATCAGCATATCATGTGGGCCATCCCTTCGGGCATAACCAAATTGTCTTAGAGATAAGCATGGGTTATAGGTGATGCCTCCCATAATGCCAAGTAGAGGGACATTAGGGAATTCCCCACAACGGTCAACAATGGTAACATTCTCTTTGGATCGAGAGCACCAATGAATATCTGAATGCTTGAGCGTCATTAACCTTTGTGGCCACCTTAATCATTTCTCATTCTTTAAGACTGGTTGGGGAAGATAAGAAATAAACCATCTTGCCAGGAGGGGAGTGCAACACATAAGGACCCCTCTCTTCCTCATTGTACGAGTGTGAAAAGAGTGCAGGATATCCCCTAGCAATGTAGGTACTGGATCGCGTGACATAAAGATTTTGACGACACTCACATCTATGAGTTGGTCAGGATTGGGGAATAAGACCGTCCCAAAGATAAGAAGATCCAAAATCTCATCAAAAGCTTGCAAGTCTAGGGAATTCCAACAACTTTGGGCCTTCTCAAACGGAAACTTTGTTAAGAAGCCTTTGACACCACTTCTAGTTTCCCAATGAGTTGTGACATCAGATGAGTGCAAGTGAAGGGCTTGCGCAATCTCTTTTGGCTTTGGATCTCTTTCCGTATCGTTGAAAGGTAGTTGATTGAGAATAGGAATCCTCAAGAGTTGATAAAATTCCTCCAAAGTAGGCACAAGCTGATAGTTAGGAAATGTGAAGCAATGATGCAAAGGGTCAAAGAACTGGAAGAGAACCTTCATCATATCCTCCTCTGTGTTGGAGGTGACCAAGTTGAGTAGACGACCATGCTTCTCGGTGAATGGAGAGTTATTAGGGATCCTTGAAGCTAGCTCCTTGAGTTATGGAGGAATTCTTACAAGGTTGATTTGGATAGTTTTCTTGCGAAGTGAATCCATATCCTACAAAATAAGAACAAAGATGAATCTCAAAATCCTTGAAATGGTAAGTGGATGCATATGATATTCATAATGTCCATGATGTTATGTACAAGTATGCATATACAAGCAAAACAAACAAGTCCTAGGTTTAGGCTTGCATGGGGTTTTATAGGTAAGTACCCTCTTGAAATTTAGTTGGCTCAACCTGTCCTAATAATAGTAACTGGGTTCTAAGGAGCTCAATATCACTGAACTGTTTCCTTGGTCATTGTTTCAGCTCAAGCCTCTTTAATGGCAACCGAAATATCCCAAGAAACCAACCCTCAATGAGTGTAGTATCGAGTATCTACCAACTTCGGACTGCACCAAAGCCGGTCATCTCACTACATCCTAATGGCCAAGTTGGTCAAGTAAAGGGTTCTAGAAGTTCATTAGTGCTTCATGACATCACTCAGCGGCCCTGTATTCTCTTTGATTAACTCAAAGGATACCGATACCCACAAATATGTCACACTAACATAGCTATTGCTTAGACCATGTCGGTATACCCCACACAGTTTCCACAACATATTGCTATTTACCTATAATGTTTCCCAAATCCGGGTAGAGGATTCAAACCCAAACAAAGAACCATAATGTAAAGCAAACAAGTCAAACAATGTAAGCAAATAAATGTGATCTAAACCCTAAGGTAACCCCACTTTTATAAAATTCCCCAGCAGAGTCACCAGTTCTGTGATGCGGTGGGAGAACTGACTTGAGGTTTTTCATTTTATTGCAAATGTTGCGGTTATCAAGAGCCGCCACCGACTTTTCTTTTATCCAAAAGGAAAGGTGAAAAGCACATGAAAGACCCTTGAGATGTTTTCTTGAGTTCGGGGGGTAGATTATGAAAATGGAAGGTATTAACACCCTTTTCATCCATGGTTTTCCATGGGCTCTTAGTTACTTGCTTTAGATCACTTGCTTTTGTTGTTTGAATTTGTGTTTGGTGTGGTTTTGAAAATATTTTGTAAAAGAGGCCATTCGTTTAAGGAAATCTTTGTAATGATTCTCGTTTTGTAAGAATGTATACAAAGATGTTTGTCTTTTGAAAATGTTTTCAATGATTGTAAGGTGTTTTTGAAATGTGTGTGTGTGTGTGTGTGTGTGTCTTTGTTTTGAAAATAACAAGGATTGTTGTTTGAAATGGAGCAAGTAACTAGAAACTATCTACCTACTCAAATGTCTTTCTTATGCATTTTCTATTCCTTTGACATTGTTGCCTTACCATTGATTTGGTAAGAAACCCTATCTTTGGATGTAAATGGGACGGGCGTGGGTCATCTTATAACCATGATTAGCAATGTTGCAAAGTATCTTAGCATTTTGAGGGACTAAGATCATTTTGTAAGGCAACTTTTTGAATAGCGTCATCGAGGGACTATGATCTTTATATTTGTTTTGTTTTGCCAAGATACTTTGCGTGCGTAATATGGCTATTTTTGTTTTAGGCAACCAAGTGGGGAAACCCTAAGGGTGCTTGTGTGCAAGTGTATCATTTTCATGCTTTGATTTTGTCTTGTATTTAGGGTTTTCTATTTTGCTTGTTTTGTTCTTGTCATACAAACCCTAATTACTAATCATGGCATATAAAACGATAAATTGCATAATATAAATATTTCTAAGCTATTACAACAATTTATGGGAGGGGAAATATAAATTTGAATGGGGATTTGCAAGAATATAAACCTAAATGAATTATTACAACCAAATCGAACTTGTACGAATTAGAATAAATACAATACAATATTAAAAGAAAATGCAATGCAATGTACATGTAAAAAGATTTTTGGTGTCTTATTTTTTATGTAAAAGAAAATTTAAGCTAAACTAAAAAATATAAAGAAAGGGAATTAATTTTTAAAAGGGGTTTAACCCTAATTTTTATTTAAAAGAAAATAAAGTTTTTATATGTACTATTTTACATATTTTCTTGTATAACAATAATAAATAATATTGTAGTGAAATATAAAAATTTTATATGCTCAAAAAATAAGCATTTATAAGTATGAAATAAAAAATAAATTAAACTAAATATACTTAATTATATTTACAAGTTTATTAAGAAAATGAATTATATCCTATTAAAATAAAATATATTTTATGTGTGAAATAATAAAAAATAAAATAAAAGTATAATATCATTAATTTATATTTTTGGGATTTTTATATATTATAGGAAATATTTAAAATATTAAATGTGAAAGTAAAACAAAATATAAAAAAAATGCAAAAAGTTAGCAAGGGGGGTGATATAGTAGAACTGATGGTAAGATGCTAGCAAAAATTCCTGGCCCAACAGACCAAGCCCAATCTGCAAAAAATGTGAAAATGGAAAAGAAAAAAGAGTGAAAAATAACAAAAGTAGCGCGCAGGTTCGAACCCAAGACATGGGTCTTACCAGTGCGCTGCTTTGCCACTGGGGTGGCTATACTTCCATTGTCTTTAGAAAAGCAAAAATAATATAACACAAAATGCGCCCTATTCCATGTACTTCATCTCCTTCCTCACGCTTGGCCAGACACCCTGTAACTTCCTCATACTTTCATGAAAATAAAAACTTATAACATGAAAATTGTAGTACTTGAACTCATGATTACAACCATATAAGTTATGTAAACTAATTATCAAAGATCAAGGAGAATTTAAACAACCCTAAATCTTGACCTAATATTTCCAGAAATTTCAAGTTTCAAATTCTCTTAGCACAAGTAAAATCAATGCAAGATAATGGTATGTACAACTTCGTTATGATGAGGACAACATTTTTTATTCACAAATCGTAGCCTATGGTTGCCTGTACAAAGAGATAGAGTTTGAAATTTTACCTCCTTCAGTTGGAATCGTGAATGGAAATAGGGTGAGTTTGAGGGAGGCCTGATGCTTGCTTGAGCTTCCTTGAACTTCCCTGGATGTGTCCCAACCCTTGCCTTGCTCTGAAAGTAGCTGGAACTCTTTGGCCAAGTCAATCTGCAAGCTCTGAAGTCAACAGTGGCAGATGGTGGAAGAGTGATTACAAAACAGGGATGATGGCCTGGATTGACTAGGTATCAAGTATGTAAGGTGTTTGAATGATCCAAACTCAAAACGCACGAGCTAAATGGAAGATAGGTGTGTGTGATCGGTGTACCCCAAAATTTTCCCTCCCATATTCCTCAAGATTGGTCAAGAATGATCCTCAAGTTGCTCAAGATTACTCAAGGATTGTACAGTCCAAACACCTCCTAAGCCAGATGAAATTAGGGTTTTGGTTCTTGCAAGGAATTTAGGGTTCTAAATGGTTCAATCAAGTCTCATAGGCCTATATACATTCTCAAGCACCTACATGCCAAGTTTCAAGACTCATAGTGCCAATTTGCACAGTCAAAAGCCTCATTTGATCTACAGTCATCTGCAAGGGGAAAATGGTCATTTTGCAATCAAAAGTCATAATTTTTTGTCAACATCTCATTTTGAGTTCACAATCATCATTTGATCAAGCCTTGATCATGATTCCACAAGAATAGCTCAAAAATCATCAAGGTGCAAAAAGTTACTATTTTTGGACAGTAGAAAAGTCAATTGTATCTTGACCAAGGCATAACTTTTTCATGGTTTGTCAGAAAAATTCCATCCAATGCTCATTTTGAAGGGGATGCAATTTCCTACAATCCATCTTCACACTCCAAGTTCAAGAAATGCTCTCACAAAAAGTTACCAATTTTTACAATATAGGTCAATTTCAAAAGTCAACAAAAGTGCATTTTGAGTCAAAGGCCATAACTTGAGATTGGTAAATTCAAATGACACGGGACCAAAGGCATTGGTTAGAGGACTTCAAGAGCTTTCCAAAATGTCCAAGAACAGGGTCATATGATCAAAATTGAGCAAGTTGTGCATTGGAGAAGTTGGGAAATTTTCATGAATTTGCAAAAGTCAACTTTGCTCAAAACATCTTCTTTTTGCTAATGGGCCTCAAATCTCTTGTTGAAACTTCACCCATGACCTATGCACGACCCATCAAGATTAATTGGATTTATTTTCTTATTTTTATTGATTAATTGGATTTTTAATTAATATTAATTCATTTAATCAATTTAAATCATAAGAAAATAGAAGATTTGTTTTTTAAATCTTTTTGTGAAGCAAATATGACCTAAACATGCTGGCAAATTCGTGCACAAAGTCAAAGATACAAAAAATCCAAAATTGGCAACTTTGTTCAATCATGAAGAATCAAAAATATTTGATTTCCAATCAAAGATCTAAACATCAATGCAATGGATATTGGCCCAAGTTTTTGACCTAATTCAATTGCCTTATATGTATGCAAGCAAACCCTGGCCTGAAAGACGTGAAAAAACTGCAGAAACCACCCTGTCCAATTCCAAGAAATTCCAAGAAAATTGAAAATTTATTCTTGCATTCCAGGCCAATTCAAGGCGTGCTATTCATCCAAACACCTTGCAGGAGTTCCCAGGAACGTTTTACAATCAAATTCAAGCATTGAAGCTCCAAGAATCGTCATATACAGAACCACGGTTTGCCTTTTTGATTCAAAAATATATTGCTTGATTCATGCACATTTAACATGTTTTATGGATTGTTTTGCATTGCTAGGAACCATACGAAGCTAATGGCATAGTTTAATTGAATTATAACGCCCTGAATCAAAAGATGCCATGATCAAAATTCTAGGGTTCTTGAGCTTTCAATTAGGGCTTTCTGAACCAGGCAAAATTAGGACTCATGAGATACATGACTGAACTCGTGAGAACAAGACGAACATAACAGACCCCTCGCGAAATATTTATATCCACTGTGCTTCTAATCGCTATTTTTGATTGCAGGGGTTAGTGGGGGTTAAAAACCCCTGCTATTTGATATTAGTTATACAGGACAAACGAAGAAGATGATGAGGTGTTATCACATGGTTGGACAGTTTAAAAAAACGCGCGTTTTATTGTTTTACAGCATATTGATTAATTTCCCAATATAATAATTGCTCCTTATTTTACTAACAATTGAAGCAGCGTAGTGGAGTGGTTGATGCGTTGGCTTGGAAGCACTGGGACCTGGGTTCGAACCCCAGGTCCCCCAAAACAATTATTTGTTTTCTTTCTGCAGGTGATCCCATGTGCCCTCCAACGCATGATCCACCATGCGCCTCACGTCTCAGTGAGCCAGATGTCTTCAAATCTAAATCCAATGGACATGAATGGGAGATCACCATACGCTTTAGTCAACAGGCGTGTAGATGATCACAAAAGCCAAACGTGGCTGGAAGCATAATGGGCCACAAATTTCCAAACACACCTCCTGATTTGGCCCATCACCCCCTGGGTTTTATTCCTTTTTTCTTTTCTTCTTTTATATTTTTCATTTAATTATTTTACTATTAATTATTATTATTATTACTTAATTAACCCAATTAATTTTTTTTCATAATAAAATCAGACAACAAAAATATAATATTTTTTATTATTATTTATTAAAATTAATTCCACCCTTAATTAGTTATTTTGTAAATAAATATTAACATTAATTTATTTAGTTAATTGGGTTAATTTTAATATTTTCACAATAAATCTAAAATCAATGTAGAATTAGGGTTTTTGATAACTTTTAATCATTTTATTTTTTATTTTGAGACACTAAAAAACCAAAAATATTTCTTTTATTAATTAATTAGTTTTAGGGTTAATTTAATTTAATAAATAATAAAAACTTCTTTCTTTCTCAAAAAAGGGTCAAAACCCTAAAAAACTCTCTGATCCAATTTTTTCGCGTGCGTGATTATTTTTGATTCATAATTTTTTATCATATAATTGTAATTGTTCCGAGGATGTAGTAGCTTTAATCAGGACCCTTTTATCGCTTTTATTTATTTCCCGCAATTTACTTTTTTTTCAAGGGTTGTTTTTGACGATGTAAATACCCGACGCCTTGTAATAGTTTAGTTTATTTTCCGCAACTATTAACTGCTAGATGTATGTTAACTAGGCTATGCATGACAAGACTTCTCTTAAAATAAAATCAATCGTATCTCACCATAACATGTACAAAGATAACATTAACTGAAACCTGACACACTCGCATATGCCACTCCTAGGGTACGCCTCACTTGGTTGCCTCGACGTGGTCATTGAGTATAGGGTGTTTTAGAGGTCGCCCTCCTGTCTAAAGATCAAAGTTACCTTGAAACGGTTGCCTCGATAAAAAATGATCTAAGACATTAGGGTTACCGCTAAGGCGTCCTACCATTGCTCTAGTGACCACATGTCCCTATAATCGAATTGACCCGAAAACTCCAACGACGGTGCTACCTACTTCTCAATAGTGGGATAGTATTGTCTAAAGGACATTTACACAGCTTAATTTCTTTTGAGTAGGTAGAGGTTCTTAGATACTTGCTCTTTCAAAACAAAAAATACTTTTCGCACCTACACTTTTCTGACAAAAGTTTTCAAACAACACTTCATACACTCTTGAGGACAGACACAAGAGTTAAATCAAAGTTTTCAAACAAAACTCTTTTCAAAACCCACAAACACAAGAAAAGCAAAACTCTTTTGAAAACATAGTGAGCAAGTACCTAAGAGCCCGTGGATAACCACGGATAGAAAGGGTGTTAACACCTTCCCTTTCTATAATCTACCTCCCGAACCCGAGAAACATCTCGAAAAGGAATTTTGATGTGCTTTTGTCCTTTCCTTGTTGGAGAAAATAAAATACGGTGGCGACTCTTGCTTACCGCGACATTTTGCTAAATGCAAACGCGAACCAGCATTCCAAAACAGTCAGTTCTATTTCCACCGATCACAGAACTGGAGACTCTGCTGGGGATTCTAAATAAGTGAGGTGTACCTTAGGATTAGATCACTTGTGTTTTCAATTGTATGCTTTGTATGCTTTAAATTTTTGGGTTGTATCGGAGTTCTATAGATCCTAACCCAGATCTGGGGATACCCTTTAGAAGTAGCAACAAACTGTGAGGGAACTGTGTGGGGTATACCGACATGGTTGAAGTAGTAGCTACGTTGATGTGGCACTTTGGTGAGTACCGATAACCCTTGAGTCAAGTCAAGGAGAACACGGGGCCGCCGCGTGGTATCACGAAGCATCAACTGACCTTAGAACCTTACTTGACCATCCTGGCCTTTTAGGGGTAGTGAGATGACCGACTTTGGTGTAGCCCGAAGTTGGTAGATACTCGATACTACACTCATTGAGGGTTGTTTTCTTGGAATATTTTGGTCGCCAGTTAAGTGGATAAATCAAAACAATGAACATAGAAAACAATCCAATGATATTGAGCTCCTTAGAACCCGGTTACTATTTATAGGACAGGTTTTGAGCCAACTAACTTCAAGAGGGTACTTACCTACAAACCCCATGCAAGCCTAAACCTAAGGACTTGTTTGCTTTGTGTGAATATGACTGCCTGTATATACACTTGCTTACTTTTTGCATCCATGTACATAACATCATAAAGCATCATATGCATCTGCTAACCATTTCAAGGGTTCGGATCTTCATCTTTGTTCTTGTTTTGTAGGACATGGAGTCTCTCCGCAGGAAAACAATTCAGGTCAACCTTGTAAGGATCCCTCCTCAACTCAAGGAGCTTACATCCAGGATTCCCGAGAACTCTCTCTTCAGTGAAAGACATGGTAGACTCCTCAGCTTGGTCAACACCAACATTGAAGAAGATATGATAAAAGTTCTCTTCCAGTTCTTTGACCCCCTACACCACTGTTTTACATTCCCTGATTATCAATTGGTGCCTACTTTGGAAGAATTTTCTCAACTTTTGAGAATTCCTATTCTTAGTCAACTACCCTACAACGGTACGGAAAAGGAACCAAAACTCGAAGATGTTGCCCAAGCATTACGTCTGCAACCATCTGACATCAAGGGGCATTGGGAAATCAGAAGTGGTATCAAGGGATTCTTGGCAAAGTTCCTGTTTGAGAAGGCACAAGAATGTTGGAATTCTCTTGATCTACAAGCCTTTGAAGAGATTGTGGCACTCCTTGTCTATGGGTTGGTGTTGTTCCCAAACCCTTATCAACTTATAGATGTGAATGCTGTCAAGATTTTCATGTCCAGGAATCCCATACCTACATTGCTTGGGGACATCCTCCACTCATTTTACACACGAACAATGAGAAAAAGAGGTGTTCTCATGTGCTGTACTCCTCTCCTGGCAAGGTGGTTTATTTCTCACCTTCCACAATCGGTTTTGAAGAACGAGCAGGGTTTAAGGTGGTCACAACGATTGATGACCCTCACACATTCTGATATACATTGGTGTGCTCGGTCCAGAGAAAATGTCACTATCATTGATCGTTGCGGAGAATTTCCTAATGTTCCTTTACTTGGAATTAGAGGAGGCATTACCTACAACCCTTGTCTGGCTTTGAGACAATTTGGATATGCTCGGAGGGATGGCCCTCATGACATGCTGATTCCTGACATAGTTCTTGACTTCGACAATGATGCGCAAGGACTTCGACAAAGGTTCATCAGAGCTTGGAGGATGCCTAACAAGGTAGATAGTAAGACACTGGGGCACAAGAATTCCATCCCCCTTGAGCCTTACCTCAAGTGGGTACGAGCCCGCTCCCAGAAGCTCATGATGCCATATCCTCACATTCTCCCCTTGATCAAAGAGCCTATTATGGAAGGAGAGGTTCCATACACCATTCTACATCCTGACATGCCAACATCATGGGAAGAAATGCAAAAGAGCTGGATCCAACTCAAGGAAGAACGGAATGCTTTTGAAGCCAGCTTACATGCCAGTGAGAAGAAGGTCTTGGAGCTCACCCGCCGACCTCACGAGGAAGAGACCCTCAACACTTACATCGCTCCAAAAAGGATGCGCAATGTCTTTTTACATTAAGTATTTTGTAATCTTTTGCCCATGAGGCACTGATGAACTAAACAAATTACTTCTTAATATGACGTGTGTTCCTTTTTTTGTCTACAACGAATTTGAATTTTCGAACCTTTGAATGCATTACATAAATAGCATACCATTCATCATATGCATAACAGGTACCCTTTTTACAGGTCACTTATCTTCTTTGCTGTTTATTTCAGCAATCATCATGTCTACTGAACCTTCCACTGAACAAGCTATCAAGGCCCTCCAGGCCCAGAACGCCCAGTTCCAAGAGTTGGTTATGAGCCTAGCCAAGGGTCAACAGGAGTTGAAGACTCTGATTCTGAAGAAGAAGAAGAAGAAGAAGAAGAAGAAGAAGAGGACCGTCTTGTTCAACACTGGACGCAGATTTGGGAATGGATTACAGAATGAGGTTGAGCTGACTACCTCATCTGTAGGAAAAGACAGTCCACAAGAGAGAAGGGTTCCTAGTACCGTGGTCTCCGACAACGAGATGGATTATGATGAAGAGCAGTACCCTCCTGCTGAGGATAGGTACAAACAGTTGGAGGACCGCTTGAGCGCTATGGAGATACAAAATGTGCCCGGGTTGGACTTTGGAGACCTAGGCTTATCCTCTGGGGTGGTAATTCCCCATAAGTTCAAGGAACCTGCCTTTGCCAAATATGACGGAGCTTTCTGCCCAAAGCTGCACCTCCAGTCGTATGTAAGGAAGATACAACCTTACGCTGCTGACAAGAATTTGTGGATCCATTTCTTTCAGGATAGTCTTTCAGGGACTCAACTCGAGTGGTTCTATCAGCTGGATGGAGCCAGTATCCGTAACTGGGAGGATTTGGCTACTGCGTTCTATATGTAGTATCAATATAATTCCGACCTTGCTCCTACGCGTACCCAACTCCAGGGTATGTCACTAGGGACGGGTGAAGGATTTAAAGAATATGCTCAAAAGTGGAGAGACCTTGCTGGAAGGGTGCAGCCACCTTTGACTGACTGCGAACTTGTTGATATGTTTCTGGGGACCCTGTCTTGTCCATTCTTCAACCATTTGATTGGAAATTCTTCAACCGGGTTTATAGACCTTATCTTGACTGGTGAGAGAATTGAAGTTGGTATCAAGTCTGGGAAGATACAGAAAGGTGCCTCCTCGAGCACTGAAAAGAAGTCTTTCAAGAAAGAATCTAGTGCTGTATATGGGTCAAGGAGACCAAACAGATCTGAACACCGCCAAGCTGTCAACGCGGTGGTTATTTCAAAACCTGTTGCTGCTCCTCAACATCATAACCAACAAAGGGGTGAGAGACCTAGAAGGCAGTTCACTCGACTCAGCATGACCTTGTCCCAGATATTGCCGCAGTTGCTGACAACCAATTTGGTGACTCTAAGGGAAACTCCTAAGAATCCCAATACTACTTCTCCAAAGTACAATCCTAACGCCCGCTACGCTTATCACTCTGATAGCCCGGGGCATAGTACGGATGATTGCGGGACTTTGAGGAATTATGTTCAGGACCTAATCGATGCAAAGGAGGTTGAGTTCGAGGCGCCCGAGAGGCCTAACATTGTAACAGCCCCCATGCCCAAGCATGGAGTAAATGCTATTAGGGATGATGATGACGTGGAGGAATCTTAATTCGACAGCTGGATCTACCCCACGACCAACGGTGGACCAAACAACTGGACAGCGAAAGACTTCGTCCCTATTACTTTTGTGACTCAGTAATGAACTCCTTTGTTTTGAATTTGTAACAGACAATATTGTGAAACTTTATGGCCCGGTGTCTTACCCGGGGCACTGTGGCTTCATTTGTGAGGGCTTTTGTGTGTCATTTTCATATATCATTAATAAAAGCATTGGACGTTTTTTGCATTTCAAATCTTGCGCTCCCTGTCTTTCTTTATTATATATTGCAAAACAGCTATTTACACACACTCACATATACAGGTCTCAATCCACTCTGGATCTCACTAGTAACGACTCTGCTACTGCCAGTTATGACTTCGAAAATCCGATCAACTTAGACGAAGACGAAGGTGAAGATGATTGCGAAGTGCCTGGTGAGCTTGCAAGACTGTTACTCCAGGAAGAGAGGGTCATTCAGCCACACTAAGAGCTAGTGAAAATGGTAAATCTGGGTACTGAGATAGACAGGAAAGAAGTCAAGATCGGTGCAAATCTGGAGCTCATTGTGAAACAACGGTTGATTTAGATGCTGCATGACTACGTGAAAATATTTGCCTGGTATTACAAAGACATGCTTGGGTTGGATACCGACATTGTGGTTCATCACTTGCCTACCAAGGAAGAATGCCCTCTGGTAAAACAGAAGGTTCGCCGTATGCGCCCAGAGATGTCCGAGAAAATCAAAGCGGAGGTTATGAAACAATTTGACGCCGGTTTTCTAGAAGTGACTTCTTACCCTCAGTGGGTTGCCAATGTGGTTCCAGTGCCGAAGAAAGATGGTAAGGTCCGAATGTGTGTTGACTACAGGGATTTGAACAGGGCGAGCCCTAAGGATGACTTCCCTCTGCCACACATCAACGTTCTGGTTGACAACACTGCTCAGCATAAGGTATTCTCCTTCATGGACGGTTTCTCCGGTTATAATCAGATAAAGATGGCTCCTGAAGACATGGAGAAGACCACCTTTGTTACTCAGTGGGGCACCTTCTGTTACAAGGTCATGCCTTTTGGGTTGAAAAATGTTGGGGCAACGTATCAGCGTGCCATGGTTGCTCTGTTTCATGATATGATCCATCATGAGATCGAAGTATACGTCGACGATATGATTGCAAGGTCCCAAACTAAGGAGGAACACCTTGACCATCTACAGAAGCTGTTTGACCGGTTGAAGTTGTACAAGCTGAGATTAAACCCGAACAAGTGCACCTTCGGGGTGAGATCTGGGAAACTGCTAGGCTTCGTCGTGAGCGACAAAGGTATTCAAGTGGACCCTGCCAAAGTGAAAGCCATACAAGAGATTCCAGTTCCCAAGACAGAGAAAAAGTTCAGAGGCTTTCTAGGACGGCTGAACTACATTGCCCGATTCATCTTGCACCTAACTGCTACTTGTGAACCAATCTTCAAGCTACTGAAGAAAGATCAAGTAGTGCGTTGGAACGATGAATGTCAGGCCGCTTTCGAAATAATCAAAGAGTATCTCCAAGAGCCACTCATTCTTATGCCACCGGTTGAAGGGAGACCTCTAATCTTATACTTGACAGTACTGGACAACTCAATGGGATGTGTTCTGGGTTAGCATGACGAGTCTGGCCGAAAAGAGCATGCTATTTATTACCTTAGCAAAAATTTTACCGAATGTGAGACCCGATACTCACTGCTCGAGAAAACTTGTTGCGCTTTGGTATGGGCTGCTCGCCGGCTGAGACAGTATATGTTGACTCACACTACTCTGTTGATTTCAAAGATGGATCCAATCAAGTATATCTTTGAAAAGCCTGCCTTGTCCGGAAGAATAGCAAGATGGCAGATGATCTTGACTGAATATGACATCCAGTACACGACTCAAAAAGCAATCAAGGGAAGTGTGTTGGCAGACCATTTGACACATCAGGCAGTGGATGATTACCAGTCTATGAACTTTGAGTTTCCAGACGAGAATATCATGGTAGTGACTGATTGTGAAATACCTGGACCGGATGAAGGACCTGAGGAAGGATCCCGATGGTCTATGCACTTTGATGGAGCCTCAAACGCTTTGGGTAATGGCATTGGCGCTGTGATCATATCTCCTAAAGGCTCTCATACTCCACTTATCACCCGACTATGTTTCAACTGCACCAACAACATGGCGGAGTATGAAGCATGCATCATGGGTCTTCGAGCTGCAATTGACCTAAGGATCAAGTTTCTGAGTGTCTTCGGAGATTCCACTCTCGTGATCAGTCATATCAAAGGCGAGTGGGATACGAAACACCCAAATCTTATTCCTTACAAGGAGTATGTATTGACGTTGCTTCCCCATTTCGAGGAGATAACCTTTGAACATTTCCCAAGAGAGGAGAATCAGTTGGCGGACGCGCTAGCTACGATGTCTTCTATGTTCAAAGTCAAATGGGACAACGAGGCTCCCCGGATCATTATTTGGAAATTGGATGAACCTGCACATTGCTGTGATCTCGAGACCGAAGAGGTAACAGAAAAGCCTTGGTATCATGAAGTAAAGAGGTACCTTGAAGCTCAAGAATACCCCGAGGGCGCGTCTGTTAATAACAAGAAGTTCCTGAGAAGATTTGCGGCAAAGTTCTTCCTCGGCAACGGCATTCTTTACAAACGAAACCATGATTCAACCTTACTGCGTTGTGTGGATAAGATTGAAGCAGAAAGGATCATGGCAGAGCTGCATGAAGGTACCTTCGGAACTCACTCCAGTGGACATACTATGGCAAAGAAAATCCTTTGGGCAGGATATTACTGGTCCACAATGGAAGCCGACTGTTATCAGCATTCCCGGACATGTCACAAGTGCCAGGTCTATGCTGATAAGATGCACATTCCTCCAGTTCCTTTGAACGTCTTGACAGCACCTTGGCCTTTTGCAATGTGGGGCATCGATATGATCGGCGAGATCAGACCTACGGCATCCAACGGGCATCATTTCATCCTGGTAGCGATTGATTACTTTACGAAGTGGGTTGAAGCAGCTTCCTTCGCCACTGTAACCAAGAACGTCGTAGCACGTTTCATTCGGCACAACCTGATTTGTCGATACGATGTACCAGAGAGGATTATTACGGATAATGGTACCAATCTTAACAACAAGATGATCACTGAGCTCTGCGAGCAATTCAAGATACAGCACCACAACTCTTCTCCCTACCGGCCGAAGATGAATGGGGCTGTAGAAGCAGCTAATAAAAACATTAAGAAGATTGTGCAGAAGATGACAGTGACCTACAAAGATTGGCACGAGATGTTGCCATTTGCTCTTCATGGGTACCGTACCTCAGCACGGACGTCAACAGGGGCAACACCCTACTCCTTGGTATATGGCATGGAGGCAGTCCTGCCCATTGAAGTTCAGATACCCTCTCTCCGAATCATGAAGGATGCAGGTTTGAGCGAAGATGACTGGATCCAGACCCAGCTTGATCAACTAAACCTAATCAACAAAAAGAGACTCACTGCTATTTGTCATGGTCAGACGTACCAAAAATGGATGATCAAGGCATTTAACAAGAAAGTCAGACGACAAGAGTATCAAGTCGGAGACGTGGTAATCAAGCGCATCATTCTACCTCAAGGTGATCCCATGGGCAAATGGACCCCTACGTACGAAGGGCCATTTGTGCTTAAGAATATCTTCTCAGGAGGAGCGATGATTCTAACCACCATGGATGGTGACGACCTTCCTCACCCCGCCAATGCAGACATAGTAAAAAGATACTACGCATGATTAAAGACCCGTTAGGTCGACTGGACTAGGCAAAAATAAGGGCTTCCCAGCGAACCAAAAGGGTTCGGGCAAAAATAAGGGATGAAAATGAAAAGAATCTGTACACCCGGCAAGTCGAAAACCTGAAAAGGCGGCTTGGGCAAAAATGGGTATCCCGGTGGACTGAACACCCGAAAGGGCGGTCCAGGCAAAAGTTAGGGATAAGCGTAACACTATGTCTCATTGGATCACCTTGCATCCAGACGTCAGTATCGACCATCAGGCTCAGACGGCACCAGTCAATCAATTCCTCTTCAACTAAGCAGCAAAGTGATGAGACGCTTGAAGACATAAAGGCGATAGCAGAGTTGGAACCCAGTGGGATTTTTCACATAGCTGTTTTGTTTTCTTTTCACAAATTGTATAAACTCTATTTTGTTCGGCGGCGTTCTCTTACTAGGACGTCAGCCTCTTGTACACAAAACGCCTATTTACAGGCAAACTTCAAAATCAATACAAGTCCATTTTCCAGACAAATCGCAAATTGTTTTTCCTTTATTTGTTTTGTTTTGCAAAGAACGTCCAATGTTCATTTTTGATATATGCATTTGACATTAATTGCTGCTCATAAATATTGCATGCGAAACAAAGGACTAATTACGGGTGACATCGGAAGTAGGGGCAATAAGAATTGTCTAAGCGATCTAGTTGCTCTGTCCACCAAGGTACCAAGGTAGGTTCGGCTGAAGAATATGACCAAGATACCTTCACTCCCCAAGAGTAAGACAGTGACGATAGCTACTCCCCACTGAGACTTGCAATCATGGACGAATTAGCAATACTCTCCCCAAGCAGAGTTGATCTACCATCAGCCCTAAAAAGGTTGGGTATCCCCAGTAGATCTTAATATTCCCCATCGGAGTATACAGATATTCCTCAGCAAGCATCCCCGGCAGTCTTAATATTCCTCGATAGGATATAAGAATGTTCCCCGGCAAAATACAAGATACCCCCAGTGGAGCCATTTCCCAGCGCAGTCTAAAAAAGCTTCCCCTCTAGAGTTGAATCATCTTCCCCAGTAGATTCTGGAAGCTGGTCCCCTGCAGAGTACATATATCTCTCCCCAGCCGTATTCAGAGGTTATCCCCACGAGAGTCTAATTGGGTTATCCTCAGCATGTTGCAACGAAAAGATCATCCCCAGCGAAGTTCTTTCTATCCCCAGCGGAGTTCATCATCAAAATCCCCAATAGAGCTTATCAACGGAATCCCCAGCGGAGTTATCGTTAAATTCTCAGAAGAACATCTCTTCCCCACAGAGTAATTCCCCGCAGAGTAATCTCTTCACCAATTTATTCCCCAACGGAGTCATCCTCTCGTGCAAGATTATCATCTTCGTTCATCATCCCCAGCGGAAACGAAGAATTCAACTCATTCTCCAGCAGCTATCCGGGATTTATTTTCCCCAGATAAAACATCACATTTTCATACATCATGATGCATGCATATATGCATCATATCATACGATCTCATTTATATTGAGAACATCATTGCTTGATCCATATCATGCATTGCATACGACTGACCTTTGCTTTTCAGAAAAGATACAGTTAAAGTTCTCAGCAGTCAAAGGAGACAAATCCAGTCAAAAGAGACAAATCTAGTCAAAGGAGACAAATTCAGTCAAAAGAGACAAATCCAGTCAAAAGAGACAAACTCGTCAATAGAGACAAATCCAGTCAAGTGAGACAAATCCAGTCAAAGGAGACAAGATCCAGTCAAAGGAGGCAAAGCCAGTCAATGGAGACAAAATCAGTTCAATCGATTCCTAAAGATTTTTCTGAGGCAAAGCCAGTCAATGGAGACAAAATCAGTTAAATCGATTCCTAAAGATTTTTCTGAGGCAAAGCCAGTCAATGGAGACAAAATCAGTTAAATCGATTCCTAAAGATTTTTCTGAGGCAAAGCCAGTCAATGGAGACAAAATCAGTTAAATCGATTCCTAAAGATTTTTCTGAGGCAAAGCCAATCAATGGAGATAAAACAAGTTAAATCGATTCCTAAAGATTTTTCTGATCCGAACCCAGTCAATGGAGACAAAATCAGTTAAATCGATTCCTAAATATTTTTCTGAGGCGAAGCTAGTCAATAGAGACAAAATCAGTTAAATCGATTCCTAAATATTTTCTGAGGTGAAACCCGTCAATAGAGACAACCCGTCAATAAAGACAACCTGTCAACGAAGACAAAACTATCTACCAACAATCTCCAGATGGCATCTATAAGCCCATACTCCTATCCATCATCTCTCCAAATGGCATATGTAAGCCCATTCCCGACATCGCATTGCTGATAGTACACCATGCGAGTGCAAATTTCTGGGCACTTTAGTGTTCAATCATCTTCCACCTTCGGATCACGAAAGGCATGCAAGCCAATCTACATCCTCAGGTTTAAGAAGATTTAACAGGGGCAACTGTTGTACCCCAAAATTTTCCCTCCCATATTCCTCAAGATTGGTCAAGAATGATCCTCAAGTTGCTCAAGATTACTCAAGGATTGTATAGTCCAAACACCTCCTAAGCCAGATGAAATTAGGGTTTTGGTTCTTGCAAGGAATTTAGGGTTCTAAATGGTTCAATCAAGTCTCATAGGCCTATATACATTCTCAAGCACCTACATGCCAAGTTTCAAGACTCATAGTGCCAATTTGCACAGTCAAAAGCCTCATTTGATCTACAGTCAACTGCAAGGGCAAAATGGTCATTTTGCAATCAAAAGTCGTAATTTTTGGTCAACATCTCATTTTGAGTTCACAATCATCATTTGATCAAGCCTTGATCATGATTCCACAAGAATAGCTCAAAAATCATCAAGGTGCAAAAAGTTACTATTTTTGGACAGCAGAAAAGTCAATTGTATCTTGACCAAGGCATAACTTTTTCATGGTTTGTCAGAAAAATTCCATCCAATGCTCATTTTGAAGGGGATTCAATTTCCTACAATCCATCTTCACACTCCAAGTTCAAGAAATGCTCTCACAAAAAGTTACCAATTTTTACAATATAGGTCAATTTCAAAAGTCAACAAAAGTGCATTTTGAGTCAAAGGCCATAACTTGAGATTGGTAAATTCAAATGACACGGGACCAAAGGCATTGGTTAGAGGACTTCAAGAGCTTTCCAAAATGTCCAAGAACAGGGTCATATGATCAAAATTGAGCAAGTTGTGCATTGGAGAAGTTGGGAAATTTTCATGAATTTGCAAAAGTCAACTTTGCTCAAAACACCTTCTTTTTGCTAATGGGCCTCAAATCTCTTGTTGAAACTTCACCCATGACCTATGCACGACCCATCAAGATTAATTGGATTTATTTTCTTATTTTTATTGATTAATTGGATTTTTAATTAATATTAATTCATTTAATCAATTTAAATCATAAGAAAATAGAAGATTTGTTTTTTAAATCTTTTTGTGAAGCAAATATGACCTAAACATGCTGGCAAATTCGTGCACAAAGTCAAAGATACAAAAATCCAAAATTGGCAACTTTGTTCAATCATGAAGAATCAAAAATATTTGATTTCCAATCAAAGATCTAAACATCAATGCAATGGATATTGGCCCAAGTTTTTGACCTAATTCAATTGCCTTATATGTATGCAAGCAAACCCTGGCCTGAAAGACGTGAAAAAACTGCAGAAACCACCCTGTCCAATTCCAAGAAATTCCAAGAAAATTGAAAATCTATTCTTGCATTCCAGGCCAATTCAAGGCGTGATATTCATCCAAACACCTTGCAGGAGTTCCCAGGAACGTTTTACAATCAAATTCAAGCATTGAAGCTCCAAGAATCGTCATATACAGAACCACGGTTTGCCTTTTTGATTCAAAAATATATTGCTTGATTCATGTGCATTTAACATGTTTTATGGATTATTTTGCATTGCTAGGAACCATACGAAGCTAATGGCATAGTTTAATTGAATTATAACGCCCTGAATCAAAAGATGCCATGATCAAAATTCTAGGGTTCTTGAGCTTTCAATTAGGGCTTTCTGAACCAGACAAAATTAGGACTCATGAGATACATGACTGAACTCGTGAGAACAAGACGAACATAACAAACCCCTCGCGAAATATTTATATCCACTGTGCTTCTAATCTCTATTTTTGATTGCAGGGGTTAGTGGGGGTTAAAAACCCCCGCTATTTGATATTTGTTATACAGGACAAACGAAGAAGATGATGAGGTGTTATCACATGGTTGGACAGTTTAAAAAAATGCGCGTTTTATTGTTTTACAGCATATTGATTAATTTCCCAATATAATAATTGCTCCTTATTTTACTAACAATTGAAGCAGCGTAGTGGAGTGGTTGATGCGTTGGCCTGGAAGCACTGGGACCTGGGTTCGAACCCCAGGTCCCCCAAAACAATTATTTGTTTTCTTTCTGCAGGTGATCCCATGTGTCCTCCAATGCATGATCCACCATGCGCCTCACGTCTCAGTGAGCCAGATGTCTTCAAATCTAAATCCAATGGACATGAATGGGAGATCACCATACGCTTTAGTCAACAGGCGTGTAGATGATCACAAAAGCCAAACGTGGCTGGAAGCATAATGGGCCACAAATTTCCAAACACACCTCCTGATTTGTCCCATCACCCCCTGGGTTTTATTCCTTTTTTCTTTTCTTCTTTTATATTTTTCATTTAATTGATTTACTATTAATTATTATTATTATTACTTAATTAACCCAATTAATTTTTTTTCATAATAAAATCAGACAACAAAAATATAATATTTTTTATTATTATTTATTAAAATTAATTCCACCCTTAATTATTTATTTTGTAAATAAATATTAACATTAATTTATTTAGTTAATTAGGTTAATTTTAATATTTTCACAATAAATCTAAAATCAATGTAGAATTAGGGTTTTTGATAAATTTTAATCATTTTATTTTTTATTTTGAGACACTAAAAAAACAAAAATATTTCTTTTATTAATTAATTAGTTTTAGAGTTAATTTAATTTAATAAATAATAAAAACGTCTTTCTTTCTCAAAAAAGGGTCAAAACCCTAAAAAACTCTCCGATCCAATTTTTTCGCGCGCGTGATTATTTTTTATTCATAATTTTTTATCATATAATTGTAATTGCTCCGAGGATGTAATAACTTTAATCAGGACCCTTTTATCGCTTTTATTTATTTCTCGCAATTTACTTTTTTTTCAAGGGTTGTTTTTGGCGATGTAAATACCCGACACCTTGTAATAGTTTAGTTTATTTTCCGCAACTATTAACTGCTAGATGTATGTTAACTAGGCTATGCATGACAAGACTTCTCTTAAAATAAAATCAATCGTAGCTCACCATAACATGTACAAAGATAACATTAACTGAAACCTGACACACTCGCACATGCCACTCCTAGGGTACGCCTCACTTGGTTGCCTCGACGTGGTCATTGAGTATAGGGTGTTTTAGAGGTCGCCCTCATGTCTAAAGATCAAAGTTGCCTAAAAACGGTTGCCTCGATAAAAAATGATCCAAGACATTAGGGTTACCGCTAAGGCGTCCTACCATTGCTCTAGTGACCACATATCCCTATAATCGAATTGACCCAAAAACTCCAACGACGGTGCTACCTACTTCTCAATAGTGGGATAGTACTGTCTAAAGGACATTTACACAGCTTAATTTCTTTTGAGTAGGTAGAGGTTCTTATATACTTGCTCTTTCAAAACAAAAATTACTTTTCACACCTACACTTTTCTGACAAACGTTTTCAAACAACACTCCATACACTCTTGAGGACAGACACAAGAGTTAAATCGAAGTTTTCAAACAAAACTCTTTTCAAAACCCACAAACACAAGAAAAGCAAAACTCTTTTGAAAACATAGTGAGCAAGTACCTAAGAGCCCGTGGATAACCATGGATAGAAAGGGTGCTAACACCTTCCCTTTCTATAATCTACCTCCTGAACCCGAGAAACATCTCGAAAAGGAATTTTGCTGTGCTTTTGTCCTTTCCTTGTTGGAGAAAATAAAAGACGGTGGCGACTCTTGCTTACTGCGACATTTTGCAAAACGCAAACGCGAACCAGCATTCCAAAACAGTCAGTTCTATTTCCACCGATCACAGGGAGGTAGATTATAGAAAGGGAAGGTGTTAGCACCCTTTCTATCTGTGGTTATCCACTGGCTCTTAGGTACTTGCTCAAAGTGTTTTCAAAAGTTTGCTTTTCGTTGTGTCTGTGGGTTTGAAAAGATTTTTTGTTTGAAAGGAGTGTAAGTGCGAAAAGTTTTATTTTGTTTTAAAGGAGCAAATACTTAAGAACCATCTACCTACTCGAAAAGGGAATTAAACTGTGCAAATGTCCTTTAGACAATGCTATCCCACTATTGATGAGTAGGTAACATCATCGTTTGGAGTTTTCGGGTCAATTCGATTAAGGGACGTGTGGTCACTAAAGCAATGTTAGGACGCCTTAGTGGTAACCCTAATGTCTTAGATCATTTTATCTGAGGCAACCGTTTCGAGGAAACTATGATCTTTGGACAAGAGGGCGGCCCCTAAAACTTCCTATACTCAATGACCACGTTCGAGGCAACCAAGTGAGGTGTACCCTAAGAGTGCGCATGTGCGAGTGTATTGTTTTCGGTTATTTTTCTTTGTACATGTTAATGGTGAGCTACTGTTGACTTTAGGTTAAGGATTTGATCTTGTCATGCATTCCCTATTATCAAACATCTAACAGTTTATATTGTGCGAAAATTAAATTACGGAAAATAAATCTAAGCTATTACAAGGCGTCGGGTATTTACATCGCCAAAAACAAACCCTTAAAAATTAAATTGCAAAAAGTAAATAAAAGCGATAAAATAAAATGCTAAGTTAAACTATTACATTCCCGAAGCAGTTACAATATTGAAATATGGATCAAAAATAATACGCGCGCGAGAAAATTGAATCAGAGTGTCTTAGGGTTTTGACCCTTTTTGTTAAATAAAGCATTTTTTTTGTTATTTTTTTAAAAAATTAGTCTAAGTTAATAATTGCATTAATTAATTAAATGAAAATATTTTTTGGGTTTTATTTATAATTAAGGAAATAGAAATAAAAAAGGTTAAAAGTTAATAAAAATCCTAATTCTAAATTGATTTTAATTTATTACAAAAGATATTAATACTAAACCTATTTAAACTAAATAAATTAATTAATGTTTATTTACAAAAATAAATAATAAAATTAATGGAATTAATAAAAAATATTATTTTTGTGGTTTCTGATTTTTTATGAAAAAAGTTAATTGGTTAATTAATTAATTAAGATAATAATAATAATAAAACAAAAATAGGAAAATAATGAAAAGAAAATAAAATGGAACAAACTCAAGGGGTGTTGGGCCCAAAGAGGGAGTAAGATTAGCAATTAGTTGGCCCAAAACATCCAACCTGTTTTGACCTTTGGAATCCAATGCGTTTTTGTTGACCAAGGAGTATGATGGGCGTGCAATCTGGGCCCCTGGATCTAATCTGAGACCACCTGGCTAGCATCTGGAGAAGGGCATATGGTGAGCTTCATCCTAGGCGCTACATGTGAACACCTGAAGAAAAATCAAATAAAGTTTTGGGGGACCTGGGATTCGAACCCAGGTCCCAAGGGGTTTTGCCACGCTTCTCTCACCAACCCAACTATGCTGCATTATTGTTAATGGAATAAGAAACAAATATAATATATGAAACAACGCACTAAGCCTAAAAATAAAAATAAAAAAAGCGCCACTGATTTGAATGGACCAATAACACAGGGACACGTTATCATCTTCTTCAAATAACCCTGGTTATTTACCTGCGGATTTTTATCCGCGGGAAGATTCGTAGGGTATCTCAAAAATCTCCCCCAGGCCATGTAAACGAGACCTAAGAGTACCAATGCGTTCGTCTCTTCCTCCTGGTCATCCCTATACCCACCATTAGCATTGATTTTGCCTGTATCTAAAAGGCCTAAAAAACAAGAACAAGAACCCTAGGATCGGGCATCACAGTACAGGCCATGAAAATCAAATTAAATAATGCAGAATTGTTAGACTTTAACTGTTAAGCATAATGGTACAAATAAATTGGCAAAAAGATGCAAGAGAAATGATTCACGATGCCATGTTCAGAGCTTAGTTCGTGATGACTTACAGTGAGTTTGAGGCAATAAAAAGGCTTGATTTTGATTGGTATTGCTTCAAGGGATGTCAGGGAAGAGAGCTACGTCAAGCTTTTTGTTTGAATCGAGCTCTAATGTTGTTTTTTATCTCACACTTTTTCACACTTTTTCCAAACTTGGTATGGCCGTTTCTACAATGCTTTGTGCGTGTTCTTGGCCTGCCTCCCTTATGTGCACATAATAGGATGTATTTAGGTCAAAACTTAGGCCTTAAACCAAATGCATTGAAGATGGAAGATTTGATTTTGATCACCATTATCAAGTTGCCATATTTGCATCAAATCTGAGATTTTGTGCATGTTTTGACTTGCCACGAATTTGATTGAGTTTCATATGATATTTGCAAGCTGTAATGACCACAAGAATCTTATTACATCAATTTTTAGATTTTATTTGATTTAATATTGATTAAATCAATAAAAATCAAATAAAATAGAAAAATAAATGAATGGCCATGCAATTAAAGATGGAACACGTGTGTGGCATGACAAGACTATATCAAGTGGAAAAAAGTGGACCCTTTTGTCAAAAATTGGAGTTTTGAGGATAGTTGACTTTTGGCAAATTTGGAAAAATGTCCAACTTCAACAATGCATAACTTCCTCAATTTTGAACTTTTGGAGGTGTTCTTGGACTTTTTAGAAACCTTAAGATGTCCTATAATCAACCCTTTTGGTCTCACCTCATTTTGATGTTCCATTCTCAAGTTATAAGCTTTGGCAAAAAAATGTGTTTTTGTTGACTTTCAAAAATAACCTATAATGTCTAAATTTGTAACTTCTTGTGAGTGCATTTCTTACTCTTGGGGTGTGAATATGGATTGTAGTAAATTTCATCCTCTTCAAAATGAGCTTTGTATGGGTCATTTCTCATAAATTATGAGAAAGTTATGCTTGTTCAAAGTTGAGTTGACTTTTCCTACAAAACCCTAATTTAGCAACTTTTGAATCTTGATGAATCTTGAGCAATCCTTGATGAATCATGATAAACCCTTGATAAAATGATGAATTATCCTTTAAAATGAGAATGTTGACAAAAAATCTTGAGGTTTGACTGTATTTGGGACATAGTTGACTTTTGCCCTAGCACAGTCGATTTTTGGGCCTCTTGAGCAATTGACTGACCAAACTTCCTCTGCAAGGTTTGAAATTTGACATGGATGAACTTAAGAATATATTAAGACATTGGGAAGCACTTGAGGCCATTTGGATATGAGGACCTTAATGCAACACAAAACCCTAATTTTGACTTGACTGCCTTAGGAGGTGATTTGACTGTTCACCCTTGAGCCAACTTGAGCAACTTGAAGATTATTCTTGACATGTCTTGAGGAATATGGGAGGGCAAATTTTGGGGTACAACAGTTGCCCCTGTTCAATTTTCTTAAACCTGCGGATATAGATTGGCTTTCGAGCCTTTCGTGATCCGAAGGTGGAAGAAAATTGAACACTAGAGTGCCCAGAAATTTGCACTCGCATGGTGTAGTATCAGCATTGTGATGTTGGGAATGGGCTTACAGATGCCATTTGGAGATTGTTGGTAGGAGGATGGGCTTACAGATGCCATCTGCAGGAATGTCGATCGCATAAGGGATTCCTTAGCGAGAACTTGCATACCTGTTGTTGTAAAAGATTCCGCTGGGGAAGTCTAACCTTTGTTGAGATTTAGGAATCTGGCCTGTACTTCAACTGAGAGAATGTCTCGGCTGAGTCTTAAGAACCTGTCCATAATTCAACTGGGGGGTAATCTTCATCAAGATCTAGGAACTGTCTCGTGCTCAACGTAGTATACCGTTGAGGTTATAGCACTTGTCCACACTATGACGGAGGAAAGCATCAAGATCTAGGAATTGTCTCGTGCTCAACGAAGTATACCGTTGAGGTTATAGTACTCGTCCACACTATGACGTAGGGAAACATCTAGATCTAGGAATTGTCTCGTGCTCAACAGAGTATACCGTTGAAGTTATAGAACTTGTCCACACTATGACGGAGGAAAACATCAAGATTTAGGAACTGACTCGTGCTCAAAGGAGTATATCGTTGAGGCTATAGTACTCGTCCACACTATGATGTAGGGAAACATCTTCATCAAGATCTAGGAACTGTCTCGTGCTCAACGTAGTATACCACTGAGGTTATAGAACTTGTCCACACTATGACGGAGGAAAACATCAAGATCTAGGAACTGACTCGTGCTCAACGTAGTATACCATTGAGGTTATAGTACTCGTCCATACTATGACGTAGGGAAACATCTTCATCAAGATCTAGGAACTGTCTCGTGCTCAACGTAGTATACCGTCGAGGTTATAGAACTTGTCCACACTATGACGGAGGAAAACATCAAGATCTAGGAACTGACTCATGCTCAACGGAGTATACCGTTGAGGTTATAGTACTCGTCCACACTATGATATAGGGAAACATCTTCATCAAGATCTAGGAACTGTCTCGTGCTCAACGTAGTATACCGTCGAGGTTATAGAACTCGTCCATACTATGACGGAGGAAAACTGTCGAGATTGAGAACTTTATCTGAAATTCAACCGAGGATAATTCAATTTAAGAACCGGTCAGGTCTTCGACGTAGCTGAGAACTTTTAATTGTATCTTTCCTGAAAGGTAAAGGTCATTCATATGCAATGCATGATATATATCAAGCAATGACGCTCTCAAAATAAATAAGATTGTATGGTATGATGCGTATATGCATGTGTCATGATGTATGGAAATGTGATGTTTCAGCTGGGGAAAATAAATCTGGAGCTGCTGGAGAATAGAGTTGAGTTCTTTGTTTCTGCTGGGGATGATGAACAAAGATGATTGTGAGAAATAACCTGCAGGAGAAAAGAACTCCGTTGGGGGAATAAACTGATGAAGAGATTACTCTGAGGGGAATTACTCTGTGGGGAAGAGATGCTCTGCTGAGGATTTTAACAATAAACTTTGTTGGGGATTCCGTTGATAAGCTTTGTTGGGGATTTCAATGATGAACTCCGCTGGGGATGGATTACCATTGCTGGTGATATTGAATCTGTTGAGGATAGAAGTCCTGCTGGGGGGAAAGAAAGAACTTCATTGGGGATGATCTTTCAGTTGCAACTTGCTGAGGATAACCCAGTTAGACTCTTGTGAGGATAACCTTCTGAATTTGGCTGGGGAGATTTATTTATGCTCTGCAGGGGATAAGCTTCCAGAATCTACTGGGTAAGATGATTCAACTCTGGAGGGGAAGCCTTTTTTAAACTGCGCTGGGAAAATGACTCCACTGTGGTATCTTGTATTCCGCCGGGGAACATTCTTATATTCTATTGAGGAATATTAAGACTGCCGGGGATGCTCTTATGCTTGCTGGAGGATATCTTTACACTCCGTTGGGGAATATTAAGATCTTTTGGGGATACCAAACCTTTTTAGGGCTGATGGTAGATTAACTCTGCCTGGGGAGAGCATTGCTGATTCGTTCATAGTTGCAAGTCTCAGTGGGGAGAGCTACCATTACTGTTTTACTCTGCGGGGAGTGACGGTATCTTGGTCACATTCTTCAGCTGAACCTACCTTGGTACCTTGGTGGATAGAGCAACTAGACAGCTCGGACAATTCTTATTGCCCCTGTTTCTAACATTACCAGTAATTCGTCCTTTGTTTTGCATGTAAATATTTATGAGCAGCAATTAATGTCAAATGCATATATCGAAAGTGAACTTTGGACGTTCTTTGCAAAACAAAACAGATAAAGGAAAAAAGAAATTTGTATGGAAATGAATTTGTATTGATTTTGAAGTTTGGCCTGTAAATAGGCGCTTTTATACAAGAGGCTGACGTCCTAGTAAGAGAATGCCGCCGAACAAAATTTATACAATTTGTGAAAAAGAAACAAAACAGTTATGTGAATAATCCCACTGGGTTCCAACTCTGCTATTGTCTTTATATCTTCAAGCATCTCATCACTTTGCTGCTTAGTTGAAGATGAATCTATTTGATTTGTGTCGTCCGATCTTGATAGTTGATACTGAAGTCTGGATGCAAGGTGATCCAATGAGACATAGTATTACGCTTTGATTCCTAACTTTTGCCTGGACTACCCTTTCGGGTTTTCAGTTCACCGGGATACCCTTTTTTGCCCAAGCCGCCTTTTCAGGTTTTCGACTTGCCGGGTGTACAGATTTTTTTTTATTTTCATCCCTTATTTTTGCCCGAACCCTTTTGGTTCGCCGGGAAGCCCTTATTTTTGCCTAGGCCAGTCAACCTAGCGGGTCTTTGATTATGCATAGTATCTTTTCACAATGTTTGCATTGACGGGGTGAGAAAGGTCATCACCATCCATGGTGGTTATAATCATAGCTCCTCCTGAGAAAATATTCTTAACCACAAATGGCCCTTCGTAAGTAGGAGTCCATTTTCCCCGGGGATCACCTTGAGGTAAGATAATGTGCTTGATTACCAGGTCCCTAACTTGATACTCTTGTCGTCTGACTTTCTTGTTAAATGCCTTGATCATCCGTTTTTGGTACGTCTGACCATGACAAATAGTAATAAGTCTCTTTTCGTCAATTAGGTTCAGCTGATCAAGCCGGGTCTGGATCCAGTCATCTTCACTCAAACCTGCATCCTTCATGATTCTAAGAGAGGGTATCTGAACTTCAATATGCAAGACTGCCTCCATACCATAAACCAAGGAATAGGGTGTGGCCCCTATTGACGTCCGTGCTGAGGTACGGTACCCATGAAGAGAAAATGGTAAGATCTCGTGCCAATCTTTATAGGTCACTGTCATCTTTTGCACAATCTTCTTAATGTTCTTATTTGCCGCTTCGACAGCCCCATTCATCTTCGGCCGGTAGGGAGAAGAGTTATGATGCTGTATCTTGAATTGCTCGCAGAGCTCAGTGATCATCTTGTTGTTAAGATTGGTACCGTTATCCGTAATGATCCTTTCTGGTACACTGTATCGACAGATCAGATTGTGCCGAATGAAACGTGCCACGACGTTCTTGGTTACGGTAGCAAAGGAAGCTGCTTCAACCCACTTCGTAAAGTAATCAATCGCTACCAGGATGAAATGATGCCCGTTGGATGTCGTAGGTATGATCTCGCCGATCATATCAAAGCCCCACATTGCAAAAGGCCAAGGTGTTGTCAAGATGTTCAGAGGGACCGGAGGTACGTGTACTTTATCAGCATAGACCTGGCACTTGTGACATGTCCGAGAATGCTGATAACAGTCGGCTTCCATTGGGGACCAGTAATATCCTTCCCGGAGGATTTTCTTTGCCATGGTATGTCCACTGGAATGAGTTCCGAAAGTACCTTCATGCATCTCTGCCATGATCCTTTCTGCTTCAATCTTATCCATACAACGCAGTAAGGTTGAATCATGGTTACGTGTAAAGAATGTCATTGCTGATGAAGAACTTCGTCGCGAACCTCCTCAGAAACTTCCTATCATTAACAGATGCACCCTCGGGGTATTCCTGAGCTTCAAGGTACCTCTTCACTTCATGATACCAGGGCTTTTCTGTTACCTCTTCAGTCTCAAGATCACAGCAATGTGCAGGTTCGTCCAATCTTTCAATAATGATCCTGGGAGCCTCGTTGTCCCAATTGACTTTGAACATAGAAGACATCGTAGCTAGCGCGTCCGCCAATTGATTCTCCTCTCTAGGGAAGTGTTCAAAGGTTATCTCCTCAAAATGGGGAAGCAATGTCAATACATACTCCTTGTAAGGAATGAGATTTGGGTGTTTCGTATCCCACTCGCCTTTGATCTGACTGATCACGAGAGCAGAATCTCCGAAGACACTTAGAAACTTAATCCTTAGGTCAATTGCAGCTCGAAGACCCATGAGGCATGCTTCATACTCCGCCATGTTGCTGGTGCAGTTGAAACATAGTCGGGCGGTGAACGAAGTATGAGAGCCTTTAGGAGATATGATCACAGCGCCAATGCCATTACCCAAAGCGTTTGAAGCTCCGTCAAAGTACATAGACCATCGGGATCCTTCCTCCGGTCCTTCATCCGGTCCAGGTGTCTCACAATCAGTTATCAACATGATATTCTCGTCCGGGAATTCAAAGTTCATAGACTGGTAATCATCCACTGCCTGGTGTGCCAAATGGTTTGCCAATACACTTCCCTTGATTGCTTTTTGAGTTGTGTACTGGATGTCATACTCAGTCAATATCATCTGCCATCTTGCTATTCTTCTGGACAAGGCAGGCTTTTCGAAGATATACTTGATTGGATCCATCTTTGAAATCAACAGGGTAGTGTGAGTCAGCATATATTGTCTCAGCCGGCGAGCAGCCCATGCCAAAGCACAGCAAGTTTTCTCAAGCAATGAGTATCGGGTCTCACAGTCGGTAAACTTTTTGCTAAGGTAATAAATAGTATGCTCTTTTCGGCCAGACTCGTCATGCTGCCCCAGCACACACCCCATTGAGTTGTCAAGTACTGTCAAGTATAAGATCAGAGGTCTCCCTTCAACTGGTGGCATTAGAATAGGTGGCTCCTGGAGATACTCTTTGATCCTTTCAAAAGCAGCCTGGCATTCATCGTTCCAACGTACCACTTGATCTTTCTTCAGTAACTTGAAGATTGGCTCACAAGTAGCAGTTAGGTGCGAGATGAATCGGGAAATGTAGTTCAGTCGTCCCAAAAAGCCTCTGACTTATTTCTCTGTCCTGGGAGCTGGCATCTCCTGTATGGCTTTCACTTTGGCAGGATCCACTTGAATACCTTTGTCGCTTACGACGAAACCCAGTAGTTTACCAGATCTCACCCTGAAGGTGCACTTGTTCGGGTTCAATCTCAATTTGTACAACTTCAACCTGTGAAACAGCTTTTATAGATGGTCAAGGTGTTCTTCCTCAGTCTGGGACCTTGCAATCATGTCATCGACGTATACTTCAATCTCATGATGGATCATGTCATGAAACAAAGCAACCATGGCACGCTGATATATTGCCCCAGCATTTTTCAACCCAAAAGGCATGACCTTGTAGCAAAAGGTACCCCACTGAGTAACAAAAGTGGTCTTCTCCATATCCTTGGGAGCCATTTTTATCTGATTATAACCGGAGAAGCCGTCCCTAAAGGAGAATACCTTGTGCTGAGTGGTGTTGTCAACCAGAACGTTAATATGAGGCAGAGGGAAGTCATCCTTAGGGCTTGCCCTGTTCAAATCCCTGTAGTCAACACACATTCGGACCTTACCATCCTTCTTCGGTACCGGAACCACATTGGCAACCCACTGAGGGTAAGAAGTCACTGCTAGAAAACTGGTGTCAAACTGTTTCATAACTTCAGCTTTGATTTTCTCAGACATCTCTGGGCGCATTCGGCGGACCTTCTGTTTTACGGGAGGACAGTCTTCCTTGGTAGGCAGGCGATGAACCACAATGTCAGTATCCAACCCAGGCATATCTTCGTAAGACCAGGAAAAGATCTCAACATAGTCATGCAGCATCTGAATCAACCGTTGCTTCACACTAAGCTCTAGATTTGCACCGATCTTGACTTCCTTCTTGTCTGTCTCAGTACCCAGATTCACTGTTTCCACTGGCTCTTCATGTGGCTGAATGGCTCTCTCTTCCTGGAGTAACAGTCTTGCAAGTTCACCAGGAACTTCGCAATCATCTTCACCTTCTTCTTCGGCTAAGTTGATCAGATTTTCAAAGTCATAACTGGCAGTAGCAGAGTCGTTACCAGTGAGATCCAGGGTGGATGTGGACCTGTATATGTGAGTGTGTGTAAAATAGCTGTTTTGCAATATATAATAAAGAAAGACGAGGAGCGCAAAATTTGAAATGCAAGAACGTCCAATGCTTTTATTAATGATATATGAAAATGGCACGCAAAAGCCCTTCACAAATGAAACCACGGTGCCCCGGGTAAGACACCGGGCCATAAAGTTTCACAACATTGTCTATTACAAATTCAAAACAAAGAGCTCATTACTGGGTAACAAAAGTAATAGGGATGAAGTCCTTTGTTGTCCAGTTGCTTGGTCCACCGTTGGTCATAGGATAGATCCAAATGTCGAATTCAGACTCCTCCACATCATCTTCAATGGCATTTACTTCCGAGTTGCTGATGAACACGGGAGGTCTTCCGATCCTTGTATTACGAACAGCCCTTTGAGCTTCTGCAGTGAAACCCAAACCAAACTTGTTAGTCTTCTGAGTGAAATTAGGAAGTCGGCCCCAATTTGCACACCCACCCTTCTCAATAACAGCTCGGGCATCCTTTAAGGAAGCCATCTTCATAGCTGAATCTTCAACCACAGTCTCAGCTTATGCCAGTGTCTGAGGAACCTCTTCAAAGTGCTGAAATGGGGTCTCAATGAATTCCCCATCCATCTCTATGTATCTAAACGAGTTGAGGTGGCTGACCATGTACTCTTCCTCCCCTTGAACTGTCACAATCTTCCCTTTGACCGGGTACTTCAGCTTCTGGTGGAGCGTTGAGGTTACAGCTTCAGCTTTGTGGATCCATGGACGACCCAGCAAACAAGAATAGGATGGCCAAATGTCTATCACGTAGAATGTAGAATTGAAGACTTGAGAACCAACTTTAATTGGAATATCAACCTCACCATGCACCATCCTTTTGGACCCGTCAAAGGCCCTGACAACGATGTTACTTGGTTTTAACTCTAACCCTTCACAATCCAACCGGTCTAGAGCTTTCTTGGGCAAGACGTTCAATGAGGACCCAGTATCAACCAACACATGTGCAAGAGTAGTGCCCTGCATTCAATGGAGACATGCAGGGCATCGTTATGGTTCTTCCCTTTAGCAGTCAAATCAACGTCGGAGAAACCCAAACCATTATCAGCAGTTAAATTAGCCACACAATCGGTAAACTAATCAGCTGATGTCTCTTGTGGCACGTGGGCAGTTTTCAGGAAGGTAATCAGAGCCTTGGCATGGGCCTTTGAACACAACAACAGTGACAACATAGAAATCTTGGATGGGGTTTGCCCCAGTTGCTCAACTACATTGTAGTCACTCTTCTTAATAATCTTTAGAATCTCTTCCATCTCCTGTTTGGAAGCTTCAACAGTAACTGTCTTCGGTGCCTCCGTCTGGGCAGGCACATCAGTGGTGATCCCTTTGCCCCGAGCGTTAGATGACTCGGTGACAGGGGTAAGGATAGGAACTTGATCAGGAATGGCAGTAGGTACACTTGCAGGTGTAATGATAATAGGTCTTCGGACAATTGGTGGAGCAATATCAGGTGAGAAAATTCTACCGCTGCGGGTGACTTTAGCAGGTCCAGTAATGTTGCTGACGCTGGTGTCAGCATCCAACTCTTGCTTAACTCCAAGAACATAAACATCAGCCCCATAGTGCCAAGGGACAACTTTGTCAGAGGTATAGGGGATGGGCCCCGGAACAGTGATGATTACAGGCGCGATCTTCGAAACAGATGTAATTCTAACAGGCTTCCTCGAGGGAGCCTTGGAAGATTTATCGAAAATGGTAATAATGGCGACTTCTTCAGTAGGAATGGAAGGAACAACAATCTTCTCAAACAGGATCTCTTTATTATCCATCAGGTTTTGGATACCTGAATTCAGGAATGGGCAACCAGTAGGTAAAACAGAACACACATGACAACCTTCGTCGTAGCCCAGAAATAAACCGGCTAACAACAGGTTCTTCTTGACAGTCATCAGAGGGGTAGCAATATCTTCTACGGAAACCATAAACAAGTCTTCCTCTACAGCATTTACTCCATGTTTGGGCATGGGAGCAGTCACAACATTAGGCCTCTCGTGCGCCTCGAACTCAATCTCCTTTGCATCAATTAGGTCTTGCACCTTGTTCCTCAAAACCCAACAATCATCTGTATTATGCCCCGGGCTATCAGAGTGAAAAGCGCAGTGGGCATTAGGGTTGTACTTTGGTGATGTGGTACTTGGATTCTTCGGAGCTTCTTTTAGAATCACCAGATTGGTCTTCAACAACTGTGGCAGAATCTGAGATAAAGTCATGCTGAGACGAGTGAATTGCCTTTGAGGTCTCTCGTCCTTTTGTTGATTGTGATGCTGAGGAGCACCAGCAGGTTTTGAAATAACAACCGCATTGACAGCTTGGCGGTGTTCAGGTCTATTATGTCTCCTCGAACTGTAGACATCACCAGACTCTTTCTTAAATGGCTTCTTCTCAGTGCTAGATGAGGCACCCTTCTGTATCTTTCCAGCCTTAATACCAGCTTCAATCCTCTCACCAGTCAAAATAAGATCTATAAACCCAGCTGAAGAGCTTCCAATCAGATGGTTAAAGAACGGACCAGACAGGGTCCCCAAAAACATATCAACAAGTTCACAATCAGCCAAAGGTGGTTACTCCCTTCCGGCAAGGTCTCTCCACTTCTGAGCATACTCTTTAAATCCTTCACCCGTTCCTATTGACATACCCTGGAGTTTGGTACGCGTAGGAGCGAGGTCGGAGTTGTACTGATACTACCTATAGAATGCAGTAGCCAAATCTTCCCAGCTACAGATACTGGCTCCATCCAACTGATAGAACCATTCAAGTTGAGTCCCTGAGAGACTGTCTTGAAAGAAATGGATCCATAAGTTCTTATCAGCAGTGTAAGGCTGGATCTTCCTCCCATATGTCCGGAGGTGCAGCTTCGGACAAGAAACTCCATCATACTTGGCAAAGGAAGGTGCCTTGAACTTATGGGGAATTACCACCACAGATGATAGACCCAGATCTCTGAAGTCCATACCAGGCACCTTGTGAATTTCCATAGCGCTTAAATGGTCTTCCAGCTGTTTGTACTTATCCTCAGCAGGAGGATACTGTTCTTCATCGTAGTCCGTCTCGTTGTCGGAGACCATAGGGCTAGGAGCCCTCCTTTCTTGTGGACTATCCTTCCCTCCAGATGAGGTGGTCAGATCAACTTCATTCTGCACCCCATTTCCAAACCTGCATCCAGTATTGAACAGGATGGTCCTCTTCTTCTTCTTCTTCTTCTTCTCTTTCAGAATCATGGTCTTCAGGTCCTGCTGACCCTTAGCTAGATTCATGAACAACTCTTGAAATTGGGCATTCTGGGCCTAGAGGGACTTGATAGCTTGCTCAGTGGAAGGTTCAGCAGACATGATGATTGCTGAAATAAACAGCGAAGAAGATAAGAGACCTGTAAAGGGTACCTGTTTATGAAGTGCATGGGATGAAATGCATATGATTTATGATTTCAAAGACAATCGGGATTCAAATTTGTAAACAAGAAAGGAAACACACTTTATTAGATTTAAACTTCAAAATTTAAATTGTTTAACAAACTGCCCTTAGGCGTTACAAGAATGGAAATACTGAAAAGTAAATAAAAACTGTAAAAGAAATCATCAACGGTCCATCAATGCTCCCATGGTCTCTTCTTCTCAGTGCGGACATAATCATTCAGGATCCGCTCATTCTCCAGTTGCCTAGTCAGCTTCTGGATCTTCTGCTCCTGCTCATTGAACTTCTCCCGATAAGAATCCCGTTCTTCCTGCAGTTGCATCCAAGACCTCTTCAGTGTCCCAATATCAGTGGGCATATAAGGGTGGAGAATGGTTGGAAGAACCCCGTCTTCATTAGCAACTTCAAGAGTGACAGGCCGGATAACTTCATATGGCATACCTAGCTTCTGGGCACGGATGCAGACCCATCTGAGATATGGCTCCATTGGCAGAGAAGTCTTTGGACCCAACTCATGTGGATCAGATTGGTGAACTTTGTCCCAAGCCCTTATGAATCTACGACGCAGCTCGTCGCTATCTCCCTGAAAATCAAAGATGATATGAGGCATCAACATCTCATGAGGCCCTTCTCTTCTGGCTCTTCCAAACTGACGGAGAGCTAAACATGGGTTGTAAGAAATCCCTCCATGGGTTCCGATCAATGGAACATTAGGATACTCTCCACAGTGATCAATAACAGTCACCTCATCCATACCTTTGAGAGTCCAGATAATGTCATTATTAGAAAGAGACATCACCCTATAAGCCCATCTCGTTCCTTCTTTATTCTTTAGCACGGACTTAGGGAGGTGTGAAATAAACCACCTCGACAATAAAGGAGCACAGCACATCAAAGTCCCCCGCTTTCGGGCAGTACAAGCATAGAGCTGATGAAGGATGTCACCCAAGAGAGTGGGTACGGGGTTCTGAGAGATGAAGATCCTTATGGCATTAATATCAACAAAAGTATCAGGATTCGGAAACAATACCAGGCCATAAATCAGAAGAGCCAAAGTGTCCTCAAAGGCCTTAAAGTCTAGGCTATCCCAGAAGTAATTAGCTTTGTCAACCAAAAACTTAGTCAGAAAACCATTAGCTCTACTCCTAGTCTCCCAGTTAGCCATTACCTCTTCTTTGGTCAAGTGAAGGGCTGCAGCAATTTCTTCGGGCTTAAGAGTCTTCTCCCACCCAGTGACGGGGTCTGCTCCAAAACAAAGATACCGAGCAACTCAGAGAACTCTTCCAGGGTAGGAACCAGCTGGAAGTCTTGGAAAGTAAAACAATGGTACAGCGGATCATAGAATTGGACCAGGACACTCATCATTTGTTCGTCCAATTTTGAGGTGACCAAACTGAGAAGAAAACCATGCCTTCTGATGAAGGAAGTAGTGTCTGGAATCCTGACAACCAACTCTTTAAGCAAGGTAGGACTTAGACAAAGTTGATCCGGATAGTATTCTTACGTATGGGCATCATAATGACCTACAAAACAAAGCAAAGATGAAACCCTCTTGTCTTTGAAATAGGTTAGTCCTTATGCAAAATGTATACAATGTTATGATGTCATGATGACATGATAAAGGCACATCACAAGTATCCACAAAAAGCAAACATGGTAAAGGCACACAAGTCACACTGAGAGCCCTTAGATTTCAGGCTGGCATGGAGCTTAGGTACTACCCTCTTTCAGTTCAGTTGGTTTAAACCTGTCCTAAAAATAGTAACCGGGTTCTAGAGGATCTCAATATCACTGACTACCCTCAATCGGTCATAATTCCAGTTTAGCAACCTTTTCTTGCAGCCGGAATCATCGCGAGAGTTTAGTCTCAATGAGTGTAGCATACTGTGATATGGTGGGAGAACTGACTTGAGTTTTGCGTTTGTATTCGCACTTGTTCGGTTTAGCAAGAGTCGCCACCGACTTTTTATTTTATCCTAAAGGAAAGGTTAAAAAGCACAGGAAAAACCTTTTGAGATGTTTCGTGGGTTCGGGGGGTAGATTATGAAAAGGGAAGGTATTAGCACCCTTTTCATCCATGGTTATCCATGGGCTCTTAGTTACTTGTTTTAGATCACTTGCCTTTGATTTTCAATTGCTTGAAATGGTGGTGCGTGTGTGTGTGTTTGAAAATATTTTGAAAAAGAGGCCTTGTCTAGGCAACCGTTGTAATAATTCTTTACTCGAATGTTTTACAAAGGTGTGTATCTTTTCGAAAAGATGTTTCAAATGTTTTTGAAAGTTTGTTTTAGAAAGTGTTTGTGGAGTGTGGTTTGAAAAGTAGGCAAGTGTGTTTTGCAAGTTGGATCAAGTAACTAAGAGTTGTCTACCCCTAAATTTACTCAAAGGTTTTCCTCATGTTTTTAACCTTTTTAACAATTTTGTTCCACCATTGTATTTGGTGGACAATCTTGCGTTAGGATGTTAACGGGACAGGCGCGGGTCATCGTATGGACCATGAATGCAATGGTGCCAAGTGTCTTTGGCAATTTTGCTTGAAGGGACTATGATCATTTTGATTAGGCAACTTTCGAAAGCGTCATCGAGGGACTATGATCATTGTGATTTGTTTTGTTTTGCCAAAGAAACTCAACGTGCAAGCATGGCCCATTTTGGAAGGCAACAAGCGGGATTACCCTAGGGGTGCAAGTGTGAATGGTGTATTGATTTCATGTATTTGTCTTGTATTAGGTTATCGAGTGTTTGATTTTATGTACATACAAACCCTAGGTCTAACCATGGTATATTTGAAAGCGATAAATTGCGGGAATTTAAAGTCTACGCTATTACAAATAAGTATTCGGGAGTGGGGGTACAAATATTTACAAATGGGGATGAGACTTTAATAGGAGAGTAATGTCCAAATAAATTTACAACCAAATCGAATTGCAATCTCAAATGTAATATGTATTAATGTATAGGAATAAAGCAATGTAAATGTGTCAATGTATTTGTGTAAGTGTATGTTTATTTACAAGTGAGAATGATGTTTAACTTAATATATTATTAAGGTATTTATTTGTTTTTTGGATCTTTTCATGGTTTAGGGCAAAACCCTAATTTTGGTAAATAAATGGTATTTATTATTTATATCATATACAATATTTAATAATTATATACAAAAAATAAATAAAAGAGAAGTATATTGTAAAAAAGTAATTTTTGAGGTCAAATATAAATAAAAATAAAAAATGTATTATTTTTATATTTTTATCCTAAATATTCTAATAAATATATAAGTATTTACATTATTTATTAAATATACTAAGTATGTACAAAAATAAAATATTTATTATTTACAAAAAAAGTGTATTTTAAGAAAATGTTTTCATAAAATGCAAATAAAAATAATAACTAAAAGTATATATTTTCACATTATTTTTAAGGTTTTAAATAAAAGTATTATATTTATTTATATGTACAAGTGTAAACAAAGCAAATAAATTCAAAATAAATGCAAAAATGTATGAAAAAATATTTTTAATATTTTTTATGTTTTGACAAAAAATAATAAGTCAGAAGAAAAAATAAAAAGTCAAAAATGATTAAAAAATCACACAATGGGCCAAGGGGGTGTAAGTGGGAAATAGTGGTGCAAACAGAAAAATAAGCCAGGCCCAGCCCAAAGGGAGTTGTCTTCAACCTCCAGCAATATTCAAACAAAGAAAACGCGTGTTTCCTTCCCAACCTATTAACTTCTGATTCCTTGATTTTTATCAAAAACTTACAACATCAAAAGTGTAGAGCATCTTGTCACGATTCCAAATATATAAAAAAAGTCGTTCTAACTCTCAAATGAGAGAGAATTTCTTCTCCCCCAATTCCTGACCTAAGTTTTTTCCAATGTTCAGGTTCAAAATTCTCTCAGCACACACAACATAAATGAAAAGTGAGGATATGGGTAGCTTCAGGGCCATGAATAGGACATACTTTCTTCACAAACCTAAGCCTATATATACTTGGATAGAGAGATAGAAGTGCAAACTTTTACCTGTTCAGCTTGAGTCGTGTACAACAATGGAGGTACTTTCAAGGAAGTTTGAGGATTTGTACAGCTTGCCTGAGGTCCAAGGATGCTTCCTCTATGCTTGGCTTGCTTTGAATCTTACTGAATCGAGCTATAGAAGTCAACCTGCACAGATGAAAAATGAAAATGGCAACCTTGGTTATGGATGTCATAGTTCTAGTTCAATGCTTGGAATAGTTTGTATGAATGTTATAGAATGTGTTTGAGGTGGTTTTAGCCAAAACGCACGACAGGAATGGACTGTGGGATTCAAGTTACAGAAGACTCTGTTTTTGCAGCAAGAAGGTATTTTTGTGAATGAGGAGGTATTGAAGGTGGTTAGGTCGTGCCTTAGGTCTGGTTTTATGTTTGGAAAATGTTCAAGATGTTTGTGTTAGCTTGTGTTGACAGGAGCTCAATGTTGGACCCCTTTTGCCATGTTTCTTCCTTGATAAGTAAGAAAATACAAGTTTCTATACCAGCCTGTCCAATGCCCTACATTATGCTGCACCTCTTGTTCTTGATCAGAGTGATTTGTGTACAAAATGTTAGCTCTAAAGATTTTGCCCATGCCTCTTGGATTTGTATTTGACATAAAGTGTACTTTTTCCAAAACGGCAAAAATGCTTTATCCATTTAAAGGTTAATCTTTCATGTAATGACCAAATGAACAAAATAACCTCTTGGCACAATGGTTTAGCATTGAATTATTGAGTGTGAGAAGGATTAGAGGCATGTAATCTAGCTTGTACAAGCTGACTTGAAAATGGCAATGTTATGAACATGTAATTGGCCTATGAACAAAGTGACTTTTGCCCATCTTTACAAATTCGATTCTCCCTAACCACAAGGGTGTTTGAGAATTTCTTGGACAATTTGGAAAGCTTGGAATGTGTACTACAATCCATCTTTGTAATGCAAGTTGAAATTCCAAGTGGAAGCATTTGGAAAGTGGCCATGAAGTTGGGCAAAAATCCTTCCTAAAATAGGTCAAAAAATTTCTAAGTTAAGAATGTTTTGCAACCCTATTCCAAAAATCATAACTTGAGATACAAGCTTCTTTTGAGGAAACTTTGTGAATCAAAGTTGTAGATTTTGCAATTTACTATAACTTTCATGTTTTGAGTTTTGTTTGAATCCAAATATATCTTGATGAAAAGATGGGACAAAGTTAGGAAAAAATAAGGGAATTTCATAACTTAGAAAATTTCTAAGTTATGAAATTTCTTCATTTTAAACCCTAATTTGTAATTTTTGGTTTCTTGATGAACAAGTTTCATAATTTGACATGTTTTGATGAAAAATGGATCTTGGCACTTGATTTTGACCAAAAAGTCAAAGTTTGACTTTTAAGTATACAGTCAAATTTGATCAGTTGATTGAAAAATTCATCTGTCAATCTTGTGCATTTGGGATCTTTTGAACTTGTTGAATGTGTCAAGACCATGTCATTGAGTCCTTGAGTCCATATGTGAGCTTGGTTTGCCATTGGCTAGGTCAAACAGTCAAAAATTGCCTTTGTGCAGTCAAAACCCTAAAAATGACCATTTTGCCCTTTTGGTGATCTGATCAAATTTCTTGTGGAATTGTGATCCAAACTTGATCAAATGTTCCATATGAGTTCATAATGTTGATTTCGGTCCAAAATCATGAGGTTTGACTGTCAATTGACCACGGTTGACTTTTTCCCCAATACAGTTGATTTCTAGGTCAACTGTCCAATTGACTGGGCAAAGATTGGAATCAAGGCTTGAAACTTGGTATGGATAAACTTGTGAGTCCAACATGAAGCATGAAAGTTATTTTTGGCATTTTAGGTCAAAACATCTTTGTGCAAACTCAAACCCTAATTTGAGTCAACAGTGCAAGGAGGAGTCTTGAGCAGAGCAAATCCTAACTTGTTCTTGAACTCCAAAGGTCTTGTGGTGAGAAAAAGTTGATGAAATGAGAGGGCAAATTTTGGGGTACAACAGTTGCCTGTTCAATCTTCTTGCACCTGAAGAGTTAGATTGGCAGGTTTGCCTTTCGCGTCTCGAAGGTAAAAGGAGATTGGACACTAGAGTGCCCAAAAAAATTTGCACTCGGTGATGTGATGGTAGAGGGAATGGGCTTAAAGATGCCATTTGGTGATGAGCTTAAAGATGACATCTGGAAGTGTGACAGAATCTTGTCGGGGGATGGGCTTAGAGATGCCATCTAGAAGTTACTGGTAGGAGGATGGGCTTAAATATGCCATCTGGAAATGTTTGGAGGAGGATGGGCTTATAGATGTCATCTGAAGGTGATTGTTGAACTGTATGTCATTGGTGAGTGGACGAGTATCAGAAAGGTATCCATGTTTTGGAACATCTCTGAACTGGGGGTCTGAACAAGCAATAGATTGACAACCGTGTTTGGAGAATCCGTAAACTGCTTTCAGAAGTCTTGAAGTTGAATAAGCAATAGAGCAGCATCCATTGATGGGAAGCGTCCGTAAACTGTTTTCAAAAGTTGAGAAGAATCTGAACAAGCGATAGGTTAACATCCGTTACTGGAGAACCCGTGAACTGTTTTCAGAAGTCTTGAGGTTGAGAAGGAACCGGTGTAGGGTTTCCTGATGATGAGTCCGTGTAAAACTGCATCTGGATGAATCTGGAATAAGTATCAGAATGTCGCCGTGTCTGGGTCACATCTGAACTATTTCTAGAAAGAATCTCAGAAGATGATGATTTTTGTCTGTTGACTGATCTTTTCCTGAAAAGGTAAGGGGTTAGTTGTATGCAATGTCATGATGCATGATGCGATGTATGTTATATCAATGTTTATGATATGAATGTGATGAATGTGCATGTAAGCTGATGAGCTGTCTTGCTGAGGATAGATGAATCCTGGATGGCTGGAGACAAAAGAATCTTGACTGCTGCCAGGGAAAATAAATCCTTGGCTGCTGCTGGGGAGGGCAAGAATCTTTTGATCGTTGAAAATGAGAAGTCCTGGGACCGCTGTTGGGGAATTAGAAGCTTAGGTTATATGCCAATCTACTGGGGATTCCTGTCTTGAGGAGATCTTCACTGGAGAATATTCGAATATTCTGTGAAGTGCTGAGAACGAGAGTCTTCATTCTGCTTGGGGATTGATAGTTGGAAGTTTTAGCTCCGCTGGGGATTGCAAGAATCTTGACTCTGAGGGGAATTAGATTCTGGAAGGTTCTCTGGCTGGGGATTCCAAGAATCTTCTGATTGCTGCAGGTGTTGATCTGGAATAAGTTATGGAATGTTGCCATCTCTGGGTCACATTTGAACTATCTCTAGAATGAAATCTGAATAAGTTATAGAATGTCGCCATCTCTGGGTCACATCTTGAACTATATCTAGAAGGAAATTCTTGAATAAGTTACGGAATGTCGCCAAATCAGGGTCACATCTGAACTATCTCTAGAATGAAATCTGAATAAGTTATAGAGTGTCGCCATCTCTGGGTCACATCTTGAACTATATCTAGAAGCAAATCTGGAATAAGTATCAGAATGTCGCCAAACCTGGGTCACATCTTGAACTATATCTAGAAGGAAATTCTTGAATAAGTTACGGAATGTCGCCAAATCAGGGTCACATCTGAACTATCTCTAGAATGAAATCTGAATAAGTTATAGAATGTCGCCATCTCTGAGTCACATCTTGAACTATATCTAGAAGCAAGTCTGGAATAAGTATCGGAATATCGCCAAACCTGGGTCACATCTGAACTATTTCTAGAAGGAAATATGGAATAAGTATCAGAATGTCGCCAAATCTTGGGTCACATCTTGAACTATTTCTAGATCTTGATTTTGTTAAGGGTCAGAAATTGGGAGTATACCAATCTTCTGAGTTGATGAGAATCTTCATGCTTGAGAGAAACAGATTTTAAGGAGCTTCAATTGTCCGTTATTCTGTTGGTGGTTGTAACTTCCAGCAGGTGATGAAGGAATTGTTGAACACTTTTGACATTCGAATGCCCCAAGTGATGATGAAGGAGTCTTGAATCAGATTACTCTGCGAATTGAGAGATTTCTTGAAATCTTGACTGGACTGCCCCAGGTTAACTGAACTTTGAAAGATCTGTTGAAACCTTGACTGGACTGCCCCAGGTTAACTGGATGGTGACATGTCATGCCCCTTGTTGATAGGAGATTTGTAATGGAAGTGTCATCCTTTTGAAGTGATTTTTGTTCACTGAGAGAGTTTTCGTTCCTCCGAACATTCGCTGTCAATCAAATAGCCAAATGCAAACAGTGATATTCAAACAATGCAAAGTTTATGTTTGTCTCGAAGTTTTGAAAAATGCGTTTTTTAGCAGAAAACTTTTTATAAGACAAATCAACACAAGATTTAGAGCAAAGCCTTACAGGAGTCAGGATACCTTTTGTAACAGTATGCTTTCGAACTAACCCATGCTTCAATTAGGACTTTTGAAGGGTTGTAACGTGGCTTGGTTCACGGTTTAAGAAACAAAGGATAAAGGCTCAAAGTATATTTGTACCCACCCGCTCTTCGTGATGTTCTTCAATCCTAAGCTCAGTTAATTTGTGCGTCGAACTACATTCGAATTTGGAACGACTTTTGGGTGATGGTCCACCAGTTGAATTTTGGAAGACAGTCATCATCTCCTTTTTTTCTTTTGCAACATTTTTCATGTTGTTGAGGATTTGTAATGACCTCTTTCTTTTGATTTGTTATCCCTAACTTTTGCCTGACTGTTTCTGTTTTCGAGATTACAGTCAGCGGGATGCCCCAGCTTTCTTAAGCCTCCTTTGTAGGTTTTGGCTCAGTGGGTTTTTCTTTTCTGAGAGATTGACTGCCTATGTGATAGGGAACCATCACTGTCTTTTGATTCCAAAGGAATGCTTTTCTTTGACGTCGTTCATTGTATTATGAACTGAGAGTTTGCGACCTTGACGCGCACCTTTTTGAATTAACTGAGATACTACCCTGCCCCAGGTTTGTATCAAAGGTTTTGAATGTTTAGAACAGAAAACTCCTACTTCTTTGGCTCGAAGGGGTTGACTAGGGATTATCTTCCTTATAAATCCAGTGTTTGGGAATTGAAAGAAATGCATGTACATCATCAGCAAGGTCTGTTCAAAAGCATATTGTATGAGATTATGGTATTGTTTCGTCGTCCTCCCTCTAAAGGCTTGCAGCTTTTTATCAAGAGTCAAATATCATAAAGAAAGCATAAGAGTAGTGAAAACGAATGTATGAATTCAAGACAGACATATGCAATGCATTAATGAAACAAAGTTTGACATTAAAAGATAATTGTTTGAATAACACAAGAAATTACAACTTGAAAATTCAAATGAAACAAACACAATCTCAATGAGCTGGCATAGGAGCAGTGATCATGCTGGAGTCTCTGGAGGGTCAAACTCGATCTCCTTGGCATCAATCATGTCTTGGATCTTGTTCTTCAGAGGCCAACAGTTGTTGGTGTCATGCCCCGGACTGTCAGAGTGGTATGCACACCTTTCATTGGGATGATAGGTAGGAGCAGAAGTATTTGGGTTTCGGAGGGGAGCCCTCAATGTAATCAGATCCTTCTTCAACAAGTGTTGCAGTGCTTGAGACAGTGACATATTGATATTGGTGAATTGTCTCTTAGGCGCGACCTCCTTATGCTGATGCCCCTGTCTTTGTTGAGCAGGCGTAGGATTAGAGATCAAGATTGACCCTACGTGTTGGTGATGACGACCCTTTTGACTGTTCACAGCATTGGACTCTTTCTTTCCATTGTAGGGAATTATTTGAGTATCCGAGGATGTAGTTCCTTGGATCTTTCCACTCTTGATGCCAACTTCGACCCTCTCGCCGGTCAGTATTAGCTCGGTGAACCCGGCTGAGGAGCTTCCAATTAAGTGATTGAAGAAAGGCCCGATCAAAGTTCCCATGAAGATGTCAATCAGCTCTCTGTCAGTTAAAGGGGGTTGCACCCTACCATCCAGATCTCTCCACTTTTGGGCATATCCTTTGAAGCTCTCGTCGGAACCCATGGTCATGCTCTACAATTGCACACGAGTTGGTGCAAGATCAGCATTGTACTGATACTGCTCATAGAAAGCAAAAGCTAAGTCCTTCCAGGTGTGGATGCGAGAACTCTTCAATTGATAGAACCACTCAAGTTGAGCCCCTACCAGACTTTCTTGGAAGAAATGGATCCAAAGCTTTGGATCAGTTGCGTATGGTTGAATCTTGCGGACATAAGACGTTAGGTGCATCTTAGGGCAAGAAACTCCGTCGTACACGGCAAAGGTAGGGACTTTGAACTTCGGATGGATGACCAATCCAGGAACCAAACCCATGTCTCCTAGATCCAAGCCAGGTATTTGTTGAATCTCCATAGCACTGAGGCGACCCTCCAACTCTTTGTACTTGTCATCAGCGAGAGGATATTGCTCTTCAGAGTAGTCAGCTTCCTCTTTAACAATCTCCACATTGTGGTCTTCTTCAAGACTATCCCCTATGTTGGATGGAGTTGCAAGGTCCAGGGTCTTAGGTTTTCTCCTCAAGTTCAGGATGTGGGCTGCCTTCTTGGGCTTCTTCTTCTTGTCTTTGAGAAGAAGAGCTGTCAGATCCTCTTGCCCTTTACCCATAGTCAGCAGCATTTGTTGGAATTGAGCATTTTGAGCTTGGAGATCTTTCACTGTTTGTTCCATATCCATCTTACTGAAATAAACAGTAGGAAGATAAGGAGACCTGTATGGGAGAAACCTGTTATGCAATGATATGTATGATATATATGCAATGTTTTCAAGGATCTCTTGGGGTAAACACAAGAGAATGTTAGAGGTTGAACTTTGATCTTTGATTGGAGCACTTTGCACCGGTGGATGTCTTTCCACGAGAATCAAGCTCACCATGTCAAGTGGGTCATAGCCCCTGATTCAAGTTGTTGCAATTGATCTTTGATGGCATTTGTTTAGAGCAGAAACCTCTTGCCCTTTGGTAGACGTCTGGTTCAACGTAACCCTGCATCAAAAGAACCCTTGAGATCCTTGAAATGGTTATTGAAAATGCTATGGTATGATGTTATGATGTTATGTACATGTATGCAAAAGCAAGTAAGTGTATATACAGGAAATCATATTCACACAAAGCAAACAAGTCCTTAGGTTTAGGCTTGCATGGGGTTTGTAGGTAAGTACCCTCTTGAAGTTAGTTGGCTCATCCTGTCCTAGAAATAGAAACCAGGTTCTAAGGAGCTCAATATCATTGGATTGTTTTCTGTGTTCATTGTTTTGGTTTAGCCACTTAACTGGCGACCAAAATATTCCAAGAAAACAACCCTCAATGAGTGTAGTATCGAGTATCTACCAACTTCGGACTGCACCAAAGTCGGTCATCTCACTACCCCTAAAAAGGCTAGGATGGTCAATTAAGGTTCTAAGAGTTCGTTAGTGCTTCACGATATCACTCAGCGGCCCCGTACTCTCCTTGATTGAACTCAAGGGTTACCGGTACTCACAAATATGTCACACTAACATAGCTTACTGCTTCAACCGTGTCGGTATACCCCGCACAGTTCCCTCACAGTTTTATTGCTATTTACCTAAGAAGGTGCCCCAAATCCGGGTGTAGGATTTATAGCAAACCCAAACAAGGACCCAAAAAGTAAAGCAATCAAGGCAATCAAAGCAAGAATGTAAAGGTGATCTAAACCCTAAGGTAACCCCACTTTTGAATTTATCCCCAGCAGAGTCGCCAGTTCTGTGATACGGTGGGAGAACTGACTTGAGTTTTGCGTTTGTATTCGCACTTGTTCGGTTTAGCAAGAGTTGCCACCGACTTTTTATTTTATCCTAAATGAAAGGTTAAAAAGCACAGGAAAAACCTTTTGAGATGTTTCGTGGGTTCGGGGGGTAGATTATGAAAAGGGAAGGTATTAGCACCCTTTTCATCCATGGTTATCCATGGGCTCTTAGTTACTTGTTTTAGATCACTTGCCTTTGATTTTCAATTGCTTGAAATGGTGGTGTGTGTGTGTGTGTGTGTGTGTGTGTGTGTGTGTGTGTTTGAAAATATTTTGAAAAAGAGGCCTTGTCTAGGCAACCGGTGTAATAATTCTTTACTTGAATGTTTTACAAAGGTGTGTATCTTTTCGAAAAGATGTTTCAAATGTTTTTGAAAGTTTGTTTTAGAAAGTGTTTGTGGAGTGTGGTTTGAAAAGTAGGCAAGTGTGTTTTGCAAGTTGGATCAAGTAACTAAGAGTTGTCTACCCCTAAATTTACTCAAAGGTTTTCCTCATGTTTTTAACCCTTTTAACAATTTTGTTCCACCATTGTATTTGGTGGACAATCTTGCGTTAGGATGTTAACGGGATAGGCGCGGGTCATCGTATGGACCATGAATGCAATGGTGCCAAGTGTCTTTGGCAATTTTGCTTGAAGGGACTATGATCATTTTGATTAGGCAACTTTCGAAAGCGTCATCGATGGACTATGATCATTTTGATTTGTTTTGTTTTGCCAAAGAAACTCAACGTGCAAGCATGGCCCATTTTGGAAGGCAACAAGCGGGATTACCCTAGGGGTGCAAGTGTGAATGGTGTATTGATTTCATGTATTTGTCTTGTATTAGGTTATCTAGTGTTTGATTTTATGTACATACAAACTCTAGGTCTAACCATGGTATATTTGAAAGCGATAAATTGCGGGAATTTAAAGCCTACGCTATTACAAATAAGTATCCGGGAGTGGGGGTACAAATATTTACAAATGGGGATGAGACTTTAATAGGAGAGTAATGTCCAAATAAATTTACAACCAAATCGAATTGCAATCTCAAATGTAATATGTATCAATGTATAGGAATAAAGCAATGTAAATGTGTCAATGTATTTGTGTAAGTGTATGTTTATTTACAAGTTAGAATGATGTTTAACTTAATATATTATTAAGGTATTTATTTATTTTTTGGATCTTTTCATGGTTTAGGGCAAAACCCTAATTTTGGTAAATAAATGGTATTTATTATTTATATCATATACAATATTTATTAATTATATACAAAAAATAAATAAAAGAGAAGTATATTGTAAAAAAGTAATTTTTGAGGTCAAATAATAATAAAAATAAAAAATGTATTATTTTTATATTTTTATCCTAAATATTCTAATAAATATATAAGTATTTACATTATTTATTAAATATACTAAGTATGTACAAAAATAAAATATTTATTATTTACAAAAAAAGTGTATTTTAAGAAAATGTTTTCAGAAAATGCAAATAAAAATAATAACTAAAAGTATATATTTTCACATTATTTTTAAGGTTTTAAATAAAAGTATTATATTTATTTATATGTACAAGTGTAAACAAAGCAAATAAATTCAAAATAAATGCAAAAATGTATGAAAAAATATTTTAATATTTTTTATGTTTTGACAAAAAATAATAAGTCAGGAGAAAAAATAAAAAGTAAAAAATGATTAAAAAATCACACAATGGCCCAAGGGGGTGTAAGTGGGAAATAGTGGTGCAAACAGAAAAATAAGCCAGGCCCAGCCCAAAGGGAGTTGTCTTCAACCATCAGCAATATTCAAACAAAGAAAACGCGCGTTTCCTTCCCAACCTGTTAACTTCTGATTCCTTGATTTTTATCAAAAACTTACAACATCAAAAGTGTAGAGCATCTTGTCACGATTCCAAATATATAAAAAAAGTCGTTCTAACTCTCAGAAATGAGAGAGAATTTCTTCTCCCCCAATTCCTGACCTAAGTTTTTTCCAATATTCAGGTTCAAAATTCTCTCAGCACACAACATAAATGAAAAGTGAGGATATGGGTAGCTTCAGGGCCATGAATAGGACATACTTTCTTCACAAACCTAAGCCTAGATATGCTTGGATAGAGAGATAGAAGTGCAAACTTTTACCTGTTCAGCTTGAGTCGTGTACAACAATGGAGGTACTTTCAAGGAAGTTTGAGGATTTGTACAGCTTGCCTAAGGTCCAAGGATGCTTCCTCTATGCTTGGCTTGCTTTGAATCTTACTGAATCGAGCTATAGAAGTCAACCTGCACAGATGAAAAATGAAAATGGCAACCTTGGTTATGGATGTCACAGTTCTAGTTCAATGCTTGGAATAGTTTGTATGAATGTTATAGAATGTGTTTGAGGTGGTTTTAGCCAAAACGCACGACATGAATGGACTGTGGGATTCAAGTTGCAGAAGAGACTCTGTTTTTGCAGCAAGAAGGTATTTCTGTGAATGACGAGGTATTGAAGGTGGTTAGGTCGTGCCTTAGGTCTGGTTTTATGTTTGGAAAATGTTCAAGATGTTTGTGTTAGCTTGTGTTGACAGGAGCTCAATGTTGGACCCCTTTTTCCATGTTTCTTCCTTGATAAGTAAGAAAATACAAGTTTCTATACCAGCCTGTCCAATGCCCTACATTATGCTGCACCTCTTGTTCTTGATCGGAGTGATTTGTGTACAAAATGTTAGCTCTAAAGATTTTACCCATGCCTCTTGGATTTGTATTTGACATAAAGTGTACTTTTTCCAAAATGGCAAAAATGCTTTATCCATTTAAAGGTTAATCTTTCATGTAATGACCAAATGAACAAAATAACCTCTTGGCACAATGGTTTAGCATTGAATTATTGAGTGTGAGAATGATTAGAGGCCTTTAATCTAGCTTGTACAAGCTGACTTGAAAATGGCAATGTTATGAACATGTAATTGGCCTATGACAAAGTGACTTTTGCTCATCTTTACAAATTCGATTCTCCCTAACCACAAGGGTGTTTGAGAAGTTCTTGGAAAATTTGTAAAGCTTGGAATGTGTACTACAATCCATCTTTGTAATGCAAGTTGAAATTCCAAGTGGAAGCATGTGGAAAGTGTCTATGAATTTGGGCAAAAATCCTGCCTAAAATAGGTCAAAAAATTTCTAAGTTAAGAATGTTTTGCAACCCTATTCCAAAAATCATAACTTGAGCTACAAGCTTATTTTGAGGAAACTTTGTGAATCAAAGTTGTAGATTTTGCAATGGACTATAACTTTCATGTTTTGATTTTTGTTTGAATCCAAATATATCTTGATGAAAAGATGGGACAAAGTTAGGAAAAAATAAGGGAATTTCATAACTTAGAAAATTTCTAAGTTATGAAGTTTCTTCATTTTAAACCCTAATTTGTAATTTTTGGTTTCTTGATGAACAAGTTTCATAATTTGACATGTTTTGATGAAAAATGGATCTTGGCACTTGATTTTGACCAAAAAGTCAAAGTTTGACTTTTCAGTATACAGTCAAATTTGATCAATTGATTGGAAAATTCATCTGTCAATCTTGTGCATTTGGGATCTTTTTAACTTGTTGAATGTGTCAAGACCATTTCATTGAGTCCTTGAGTCCATATGTTAGCTTGGTTTGCCATTGGCTAGGTCAAACAGTCAAAAATTGCTTTTGTGCAGTCAAAACCCTAAAAATGACCATTTTGCCCTTTTGGTGATCTGATCAAATTTCTTGTGGAATTGTGATCCAAACTTGATCAAATGGTCCATATGAGTTCATAATGTTGATGTGGGTCCAAAATCATGAGGTTTGACTGTCAATTGACCACAGTTGACTTTTTCCCCAATACAGTTGATTTCTAGGTCAATTGTCCAATTGACTGGGCAAAGATTGGAATCAAGGCTTGAAACTTGGTATGGATAAACTTGTGAGTCCAACATGAAGCATGAAAGTTATTTTGGGCATTTTAGGTCAAAACATATTTGTGCAAACTCAAACCCTAATTTGAGTCAACAGTGCAAGGAGGAGTCTTGAGCAGAGCAAATCCTAACTTGTTCTTGAACTCCAAAGGTCTTGTGGTGAGAAAAAGTTGATGAAATGAGAGGGAAAATTTTGGGGTACAACACATACTGCTACTGTTCTATGGCCAAGTTGGTCAATTTAAAGGTTCTAAGGTCAGTTGGTGCTTAATGACCCCTTAGAAGACCCATATTCTCCTCGTTCCAACACAAGGGATATCGGTACAGACTAAAGTGCCACACCAACGTAGCTACTGCTTCAACCGTGTCGGTCTATGTCGGACAGTTCCCTCACAGTTTATTGCTACTTACCTAAAGGGTATCCCCCAGATCCGGGTTAGGATCTATAGAAACTCCGATACAAGCCCACAAAGATAAATCATACAAAGCAAACAATTGAAAACAACAGTGATCTAATCCTAAGGTACACCTCACGAATATCTCTCCCCAGCAGAGTCGCCAGTTCTGTGATCGGTGGGAAGAGAACTGACTGTTTTGGAATGCTGGTTCACATTTGCGTTTGTTTTTGCAAAATGTCGCGGTAAGCAAGAGTCGCCACCGTCTTTTATTTTATCCAACAAGGAAAGGACAAAAGCACAGAAAAATTCCTTTTTGAGATTTTTCTCGGGTTCGGGAGGTAGATTATAGAAAGGGAAGGTGTTAGCACCCTTTCTATCCGTGGTTATCCATGGGCTCTTAGGTACTTGCTCAAAGTGTTTTCAAAAGTTTGCTTTTCTTTGTGTTTGTGGGTTTGAAAAGAGTTTTTGTTTGAAAGGAGTGTAAGTGCGAAAAGTTTTGTTTTGTTTTAAAGGAGCAAATACTTAAGAACCATCTATCTACTCGAAAAGGGAATTAAACTGTGCAAATGTCCTTTAGCCAATGCTAGCCCACTATTGATGAGTAGGTAACATCGTCAATTGGAGTTTTCGGGTCAATTCGATTAAGGGACGTATGGTCACTAAAGCAATATTAGGACGCCTTAGCGGTAACCCTAATGTCTTAGATCATTTTATCCGAGGCAATCGTTTCGAGGCAACTATGATCTTTGGACAAGAGGCCGGCCTCTAAAACTTCCTATACTCAATGACCACGTTCGAGGCAACCAAGTGAGGTGTACCCTAAGAGTGCGCATGTGTGAGTGTATTGTTTTTTCGGTTATTTTTCTTTGTACATGTTAATGGTGAGCTACTGTTGATTTTAGGTTAAGGATTTGATCTTGTCATGCATTCCCTATTATCAAACATCTAACAGTTTATATTGTGTGAAAATTAAATTGCGGAAAATAAATCTAAGCTATTACAAGGCGTCGGGTATTTACATCGCCAAAAACAAACCCTTAAAAATTAAATTGCGAAAAGTAAATAAAAGCGATAAAATAAAATCCTAAGTTAAACTATTACATTCCCGAAGCAGTTACAATATTGAAATATGGATAAAAAATAATACGCGCGCGAGAAAATTGAATCGGAGTTTCTTAGGGTTTTGACCCTTTTTGTTAAATAAAGCATATTTTTTTGTTATTTTTTGAAAAAATTAGTCTAAGTTAATAATTGCATTAATTAATTAAATGAAAATATTTTTTGAGTTTTATTTATAATTAAGGAAATAGAAATAAAAAAGGTTAAAAGTTAATAAAAATCCTAATTCTAAATTGATTTTAATTTATTGCAAAAGATATTAATACTAAACCTATTTAAACTAAATAAATTAATTAATGTTTATTTACAAAAATAAATAATAAAATTAATGGAATTAATAAAAAATATTATTTTGTGGTTTCTGATTTTTTATGAAAAAGGTTAATTGGTTAATTAATTAATTAAGATAATAATAATAAAACAAAAATAGGAAAATAATGAAAAGAAAATAAAACAGAACAAACTCAGGGGGTGTTGGGCCCAAAGAGGGAGTATGATCAGCAATTAGTTGGCCCAAAACATCCAGCCTGTTTTGACCTTTGGAATCCAATGCGTTTTTGTTGACCAAGGAGTATGATGGGCGTGCAATCTGGGCCCCTGGATCTAATTTGAGACCACCTGGCTAGCATCTGGAGAAGGGCATATGGTGAGTTGCATCCTAGGCGCTACATGTGAACACCTGAAGAAAAATCAAATAAAGTTTTGGGGGACCTGGGATTCGAACCCAGGTCCCAAGCGGTTTTGCCACGCTTTTCTCATCAACCCAACTATGCTGCATTATTGTTAATGGAATAAGAAACAAATATAATATATGAAACAACGCACTAAGCCTGAAAAAAAAAAGAGCGCCACTAATTTGAATGGACCAATAACACAGGGACACGTTATCATCTTCTTCAAATAACCCTGGTTATTTACCTGCGGATTTTTATCCGCAGGAAGATTCGTAGGGTATCTCAAAAATCTCCCCCAGGCCATGTAAACGAGACCTAAGAGTACCAATGCATTCGTCTCTTCCTCCTGGTCATCCCTATGCCCACCATTAGCATTGATTTTTCCTGTATCAAAAAGGCCTAAAAAACAAGAACAAGAACCCTAGGATCGGGCATCACAATACAGGCCATGAAAATCAAATTAAATAATGCAGAATTGTTAGACTTTGACTGTTAAGCATAATGGTACAAATAAATTGGCAAAAAGATGCAAGAGAAACGATTCACGATGCCATGTTCAGAGCTTAGTTCGTGATGACTTACAGTGAGTTTGAGGCAATGAAAAGACTTGATTTTGATTGGTATTGCTTCAAGGGATGTCAGGGAAGAGAGCTACGTCAAGCTTTTTGTTTGAATCAAGCTCTAATGTTGTTTTTGATCTCACACTTTTTCACACTTTTTCCAAACTTGGTATGGCCGTTTCTGCAATGCTTTGTGCGTGTTCTTGTTCTGCCTCCCTTGTGTGCACATAATAGGATGTATTTAGGTCAAAAATTGGGCCTTAAACCAAATGCATTGAAGATGGAAGATTTGATTTTGATCACCATTATCAAGTTGCCATATTTGCATCAAATCTGAGATTTTATGCATGTTTTGAATTGGAACGAATTTGATTGAGTTTCATATGATATTTGCAAGCTGTAATGACCACAAGAATCTTATTACATCAATTTTTAGATTTTATTTGATTTAATATTGATTTAAAATGAATTAAATCAATAAAAATTAAATAAAATAGAAAAATAAATGAATGGCCATGAAATTAAAGATGGAACACGTGTGTGGCATGACAAGACTATATCAAGTGGAAAAAAGTGGGCCCTTTTGTCAAAAATTGGAGTTTTTAGGATAGTTGTCTTTTGGCAAATTTGGAAAAATGTCCAACTTGAACAATGCATAACTTCCTCAATTTTGAACTTTTGGAGGTGTTCTTGGACTTTTTAGAAACCTTGAGGTGTCATCTAATCAACCATTTTGGTATCATCTCATTTTGATGTTCCATGCTCAAGTTATAAGCTTTGGAAAAAAAGGTGTTTTGTTGACTTTTAAAAATGACCTATAATGTCCAAATTTGTAACTTCTTGTGAGTGCATTTCTTGATATTGGGGTGTGAAGATGGATTGTAGGAAATTACATCCTCTTCAAAATGAGCTTTTGATGGGTCATTTCTCATAAAGTATGAGAAAGTTATTCTTGGTCAAATTTGAGTTGACTTTTCCTGCAAAACCCTAATTTAGCAGCTTTTGAATCTTGATGAATCTTGAGCAATCCTTGATGAATCGTGATCAACCCTTGATCAAATGATGAATTATCCTTTAAAATGAGAATGTTGACAAAAAATCTTGAGGTTTGACTGTATTTGGGACACAGTTGACTTTTGCCCTAGCACAGTCGATTTTTGGGCCTCTTGAGCAATTGACTGACCAAACTTCCTTTGCAAGGTTTGAAATTTGACATGGATGAACTTAAGAACATATTAAGACATTGGGAAGCACTTGAGGCCATTTGGATATGAGGACCTTAATTCAACACAAAACCCTAATTTTGACTTGACTGCCTTAGGAGGTGATTTGACTGTCCACCCTTGAGCCAACTTGAGCAACTTGAAGATTATTCTTGACATGTCTTGAGGAATATGGGAGGGAAAATTTTGGGGTACAACAGTGTGCTTGTGCAAAAACTATAGTTTTGGGCAGTTTTTTGGTGTTTTTCAGCTTGGGAGTGTTTCAGGTCCTTGCTTCATCTATTATGTGTTGTATATTGTTTGTATATTAGTATTGAAATGGTCTTAGGTTAGCTCTCCAACAGATCTGCAAGCCCTAGCCTTTTTGCAACTTTCCTTGCATTTGAAGTAAAGTGAAGTGACCATACTTGCCATGCTTATACTTGCTCCCTTGGGGTTGGTATTAGTTTGTAAAACTTACTTGAGACCTGTGAGACTTGTATGCACCAAGAGGACATGTCCAAAGCTCAAAATTGTAAAGTTTGCAAAAGTTGCTCTTTTTCAAAATGGCAATGCAACCTTTTTTCCATAAATGGAATTACAAGTTGGATAAAGGTTTAAAAGCATGGATCAAAGCTTTATCAACTGGGCAAGCATTTAATTAAGGAGTGTGGAATAAGTTTAGGACCTGTACAGCATGAATTAGCCAGCATAGGATTGATTTGCAACTTTGTTCTTCATGAAATGGCTTGGACAAAAAGTGAGAAATGGCCAACTTCATCTCTTCGATTATCCCTACTCAAAAATGATCTTGAGGAGTTCTTGGACATTTTGTAAAGCTTATAATGTGCTTTATAATTCATCTTTGAAATGAATTTTGAGATACCTCTTGGAACTAGGTGAAAATGGCCATGAAGTTGGGTCCAAAACCTGCCTAAATTAGGGCAAAATTTCACTAAGTTATTTAGTTCATGACCATGTATTCACAAATTTATATCTTGAGATGCAAGCATATTTAGGGAAAAGTGTGTGAATCAAAGTTTTAAATTTCATGGAGGTATACAACTTTTATGTTGGTAACTTTCCTTGAATCATTATGCATCATGGTGAAAAAGTGGTGTAAAGCTGAGAAAAAATAAGAAAATTTTCTATACTTCGAAAATTTCTAAGTTAAGAAAATTTTCAAATTCAAACCCTAATTTTCAATTTTGGTTTCTTGATGAACAAGTTTCACATTTTGACATGTTTTGATGAATTATGACCCTTGGTACTTGATTTTGACCAAAAAGTCAAAGTTTGACTTTTCAGTGTACAGTTGACTTTTGATCAGTTGACTGCAAATTTCATATGTCAATCCAATGTATTTGAGATTTTTTGAGCTAAGTAATTAAGTTAAGATGATTCCATTGAATCCTTTAAATCATGCTTGAACTCAATTGGTCATTTGCTAGGTTAAAAATCAGAAATTGCCCTTCCTCAGTCAAAACCCTAATTTTGACCATTTTGCCCTTTTGATGATTTGATCAAATTTCTTGAGGAATTATGATCCAAACTTGACCTAATGATACACGTGAGTTTAAAATGTTGATGTTGATAAAAAAATATGATGTTTGACTGTAAATTGGCCATGGTTGACTTTTTCCCCAATACAGCTGATATTTAGGTCAACTGTCCAATTGACTGATCAAAAATATGGTTCAAGGCTTGAAACTTGTCATGAGTGATCTTAGGGATCCCTAATGATGTTTGAAAGTCATATGAAGCAATGATAGTCCAAAAATCCTTGTGCAAACTCAAACCCTGATTTTGGGTTATTAGTGCAATATGAGATGTCTTGAGCTGACCAAACCCTAATCCAGTCTTTAGTCAAAGAGATCTTATGAGAAAAGTCTTGATAAATGAGAGGGAAAATTTTGGGGTACAACAGTTAGCAACCAAGATATGCTGAGCTTGCAAGATCAATTCGAATCAATGGTAATTGGTACAAAAAGATCATGATTAGCATGAAAATAGAAAGATATCACATGGCTAAAGAATCAAATCAAATATCATCAAAGCTTAAAGATTTGATCTGTTTTGCAACCCTAATTCATTGAGGGATATATAATGAACAAAAATAAAGCAAAAAAAGAGGGTTAGAGGTCGTGCATAGCCAAGAAGAAAAACTAAAAATTCAAGAAAAAGTGAGAATCGGTTTTCCATCTACAAGGCATTTCAAAGCATTTCAAGATCACCAATCCCTTCCTTGATGTCCCCAGAAGCTATTCCTATCATTGCCAAGGTCTCAAACATTCAAAATCGTAAGCTATAAGACTCGATTCGTCCCACTGTTTTTGGTTTTTGATTTCATATATGCATGCGTTTTCAGTGAGAATTAACCCTATATTCTTGTTTGTCGTGAGGATTCGAAGCTCTCTGTGTCATTTAATTGAATTCTAAGTGCAGGAAAGGTAAGATGCCATGATTAGGTTTCCAAGCTTATTTTGGGGTTTTTTAGTACAGGCCAAATTAGGAACTGATGTGGATACCATGATGATCAGGGCTTCAAGCCGAGTTGATTCATGGCCTCCAATGAAATTTATATCGTGTTTGTTGCATTTTTGAAGTTGACAGGGTTTTAGCTACGGAGTCCCGTCTGTAGGTAAAAGTCTTATTACCTAAAATGGCAGGCCGGTGAAGGAGATGATGGCGTGGCAGTCCATGGTTGGCCCGTTTGAATTTTCGTGCATTTTTCTGAATACATTATTTGTTTTGATTATATTGTTTTACTTCCATTATGTGAATAACAAAAGCGCGTGGCTCAGTTGGCAAGCAAGCATTGGAATTGGATATAAGGGCATGAGTTCGATCCCCAGGTCCCAATATTTGTTTCATGTAATTTTGCTTCATGTGATCAGGTGCAAAGTTATCCCATACGCCCACCATATGCCATCAAGATCCAACCATCAAACACATCTTCAGTCAAGATCCAATGCCTTTCCATTGAAGGATCACCATACATCTCAAGTCAACATACGCATCAGATTTGGCAAAGTTAAACGGGCTTGGATTGTTTGGGCCCAGAAATCAGATCTACACCCCCCATAATTGCTAGCAATTAGGCCCACTTCTAATTTTTCTTTCTTATTTTTATTCTTTAATATTTCTTTTATTTATTTTAATTGACAATTAATTACTATTTTTCATAAAATCATAAAATCAAGAAATCAAAAAAATTAGAATTAGACTTTTTTTTATCAAAATTAATTTTGTTAATTCAATGTAATTTAGTTTAACTTAGGGCAATTTTAACTTGTTTTTTTATAATTAAAACTAATTAGCAAATTAGGTTAAATTCTTGATTTAATTCTTTTTCTCAAATAAACTAAAATACAAAAAAATAGGTTTTTAGAAGTAATTTATTTATTTTTTCTTAATTTAAAATTAATTAGAACTTAGGGTTTTCTTTTTAATTTAATTGTTTCATTATTTTCTTAAATAACAAAACATGACAAAAATATCTTTTTTTAATCAAATCGCAAATAGGTTTAGTCAAGGGTCAAAACCCTAATCGCCTCGTATTTAATTCATCGCACGCTTGTTAATTATTTTTGCCAATATTTTTGTAACTATTCATGGTTTGTAATAGTTTAATTTAGGGTTTTATTTACTGTTTTAATTCCCTGGTTTTTGGCTATGTAATTAATCCCCCTCCCCGATAATACAGTTAGAAAACCCTAATGTGCAAAGATTAAATAACTCAAAACAGATCACTCGCACATATCACTCTTAGGGTATGCTCTCACTTCAGTTGCCTTCGGTAAACGATCGTTAAGCATAGGGTGTCTTAGTGGTAACTCTCCAATCTAAAAGATCAAATTGTCCCCTTCGAATGTTGCCTCGGAAATGTTGCCTCGAATATGATCTTAAGACTCTAGGGTTATTACTAAGGTGTCCTAACATTGTTTTAGTGATCGTACGTCCCTTTCTAATTGACCCTTACAACTCCAACGACGGAGCTACCTAATTCTCAATAGTAGGATAGCGTTGTCTAAAGGAAACAAGAATAGAAACAATCTTTTTTTCGAGTAGGTAGATGCTAGTAGGCACTTGCTCAAATCAATTCTCTTCACACTTACACTTTTCAAACAAATTTTCAAAACAACTTCGTCACACCCTTGAGGACTAATACAAGGGTTATCACGAAGTAAAACTTTTCAAAACAAAGCACACAAACACAAGCAATTTTAAAATATGAGCAAGTACCTAAGAGCCCATGGAAAACCATGGATAAAAAGGGTGCTAACACCTTACATTTCTATAATCTACCCCCCGTACTCAAAAACATCTCGAAAAAGGATTTTTTCTGTACTTTTTTCCTTTCTAGTTGGATGAAATAAAAGTCGGTGGCGACTCTTGCTTACCACGACATTTTGCAAACAAAAAACGCAAAACACAAACCAGTATTAAACAGTCGGTTCTGCCATCGTATCACACATGTCATCGACGTAAACCTCTATCTCATGGTGAATCATGTCATGAAACAGAGCTACCATAGCTCGCTGATAAGTTTCCCCAGCATTCTTCAACCCAAATGGCATCACCTTGTAGCAGAAAGTGCCCCACTGTGTAACAAAGGTTATCTTCTCCATGTCTTCAGGTGCCATCTTGATCTGATTGTAACCAGAGAAACCGTACATGAAGGAAAAGACATTGTGTTGTTGGGTGTTGTCAACCAGAACATCGATGTGGGGAAGCGAGAAGTCATCCTTGGGGCTTGGCCTGTTCAGGTCTCTGTAATCCACACACATTCGTACTTTACCATCTTTCTTAGGTACTGGAACTACATTAGCAACCCACTGTGGATAAAAGGTGGCAATTAAGAACCCTGTGTTAAATTGCTTCATAACCTCTGCTTTAATCTTCTCTGACATATCAAGGCACATACGATGGACCTTTTGCTTTACCGGAGGGCAGTCTTCTTTAGTCGGCAGACGATGAACCATTATATCTGTGTCTAGTTCCGGCATGTCTTCATATGACCAGGCAAAGATTTCAACATACTCATGCAACATCTGTACCAACCGTTATTTGACACTAAGCTCTAGATTTACACCTATCTTAACCTCTTTTTTGTCTTCCTCTGTACCCAAGTTCACTGTCTCAACCGACTCTTCATGAGGCTGTATGGCCCTTTGTTCCTGTTGTAATAGTCTAGCAAGTTCTCCGGGTACCTCACAATCTTCCTCACCTTCGTCCTCGGCTTGGTTGATCGGATTTTCAAAGTCATAATGAGCACTAGCAAAACTGTTATCAATGGGATCCATAGTGGATATGGATATGCATTTGGATACGTGAGTGTGTGTAAGAGCATAGCTGTATAGATAGAATAAAAGAAAAGAAAGACAGAGAGCGCAAAATTTGTATGTAAACGTCCAATGCTTTATTGATGTCATATGAAAATGAAACATGATAACCCTCACAAATAGAACCATTTTGCCCCGGGTAAGACACATGGTTATAGAGTTTATATTGTTTTTAAATTACATATCTAAGAAATCAGAAAGACAATTACTCCTGAACAAAAGTAATGGGTACAAAGTCCTTGGCAGTCCAGTTACTGAGTCCGCCGTTGGTAGTCGGGAAGATCCAACAGTCAATGTCGGAATCACCATCATTATCTTCAAGCGCATTGACCCCAGGATTGCTGATGTGTGGGGGAGGTCCTCCAGCCCGAGCACGACGAACGGCCTTTTGAACACCTGTAGTAAAGCCCAAACCAGATTTGTCATACTTGTAATGAATAACCGGGAGCTGACCCCAAATGGTAGACCCACCTTCTTCAACCACTGCTCGTGCATCCTTGAGAGAAGCCATCTTTGAGGGAGATTTGGTGATCTTTGGAGGACTGTCGGTAGTTTCTGCTATAGCTATAATCTGAGGTACCTCTTCAAAGTTCTGGAAAGGAGTCTCGATGAACTCGCCATCCATTTCCACGTACCTGAAGGATTTCAAGTGACTGATCATATACTCCTCTTCACCATGCACAGTGACAATATTTCCTCTTACTGGGTACTTCAACATTTGATGGAGGGTAGAAGTAACAGCCCTAACCCCATGTATCCAAGGGCATCCCAACAAGCAAGAATATGATGGTTTGATATCCATTATGTAGAAAGTGGAGTCAAAGGTATGGGAACCAACTTTGATAGGGACATCCATTTCCCCATGCACCATCCTCTTCGAACCATCGAAAGCTCTCACTACTATATTGCTAGGCTTCAAGGTCAAGCCTTCGCAGTCCAATCTGTCCAGAGCTTTTTTAGGTAGCACATTCAAAAAGGAGCCAGTATCTACCAAAACATGGGCCAGATTCATGCCCCTGCATTCAACGAAAACATGAAAAGCATCATTATGCTTCCTCCCCTTTAGTGTCAGATCCGCATCGGAAAACTCAAACCGTTATCGGAAGTCAGACTAGCCACACAATCTTCAAACTGATCAGCAGATGTCTCTTGTGGCACGTGAGCCGTCTTCAGAAACTTAACCAAAGCCTTCGCATGGGCCTCAGAACACAATAACAAAGCCAACATAGAAATTTTGGATGGGGTCTGCCCCAACTGCTCGACCACGTTGTAGTCGCTCTTCTTTATTATCTTCAAAATTTCTTCCATTTCTTTTTTGGAAGCTTCTGGTATGGTTACTGAATTGGCCTTTGTCAGGACAGGCTCAATCAGTATGTCTTTGCCTCGAGTCTCGGTCGAATCGGTGATGGGAGGGTCAACACGAGTGATTACTAGAATTGCAGTAGTAGTCTTGGGTGGAACCACAATAGGAATGATCACAGGTCCGATAACAGTCTTCGGGGGAGAAATTTCAGGGGAGAACACTTTTCCACTTCTTGTTATTTTACTGGTTCCGGCAATGTTGACGATGTCGGAATCAGCATTTTCAGCAATCTTGTCTTCAATGGCTAGCATGTCCTGCTTTACGCCGTGGTAATAAACGTCGACCCCATAGTTCCAAGGAACAACTTTGTCCGAGGAGTATGGGATTGGCCCTGGCATGGTTATGATCAATGGAGTCACCTTCGAAATTGATGTAATCCTGACGGGTCTCTTAGTGGAGGCCATGGGAGGATTGGCGGAAATGGTTATGATAGCAACGTCTTCACAGGAAACAGTCAGAACATGAGTCTTCTAAAAAAATCTCTTTGTCATCCATCAGGCGCTGAACACATGTCTTCAACAAAGGGAAACCAGTCGGTAGAAATGAAAAAAGGTGGCAACCTTCATCACATCCTGAAAATAAACCGGCCTTCAGCAAATTCCCTTTGATAGTCATGAGTGGGGTCACCAATTCTTCAACAGAAGTCACAAACACACCTTCTTCAACGTCATTAACACCCCGACCATGTTTCAGCATAGGGTCAGTGATAAATTTGGGAGTCTCCGGGGGACCAAATTCAATCTCCTTAGCATCAATCAAATCTTGTACTTTGTTCTTCAAAACCCAGCAGTCATTGGTATCATGGCATGGACTTTCCAAATGGTAAGCACAAAGAGCATTCGGTTTATAGTAGGGAGAGATGGTGTTCAGATTTTTCGGAGCTTCCCTCAGAGTAACCAGATAGGACTTCAGCAACTGAGGTAAAACCTGAGACAACGTCATGTTGATCTGAGTGAACTGTCTAGCTGGTCTTTCTGCTCTTGGCTGATTGTTTCATTGCTGAGCAGGTGCAGATTTGGGAATCATAACAGCTCCTACCGTCGGATGGTGCTCGGTTCGATTCTGATTCTTTTGGTTATATACGACACTGACTTCCTTTTTACTTGCAAACGGATTCCTTGCAGCACTAGAAGAGGCATCCTTCTGAATTTTTCCACTTAGGATTCCATCTTCCACTCTTTCTCCTATTAAGATCAGTTCAGTAAAACCCGCCGATGAACTTCCAAACAAATGGTTGAAGAATGGCCCAGTCAAAGTTCCCAGAAACATATCCACGAGCTCCCTATCATCCAAGGGAGGTTGAACTCTTCCAGTCAAATCTCTCCACTTCTGAGCATAATCCTTGAAACCCTCGTTCGAACCCATAGACAGATTTTGGAGTTGTGTACGGGTGAGAGCGAGGTCTACATTATACTGATATTGCTTATAAAATGCAGTAGCAAGGTCTTCCCAGTTACGAACATTAGCTCTTTCCAACTGATAGAACCAATCCAGTTATGTTTCAGACAGACTGTCTTGGAAGAAGTGAACCCACAAGTCTTTGTCAGCAATATGAGGTTGTATCTTCCTCACATAAGAACGAAGATGCATTTTAGGACAAGAGACCCCATCATACTTAGCAAATACCGGTGCCTTGAAATTTGGGGGGATGACAACCCCGGAGACCAGACCCAACTTTTCTAAATCCAGCCCAGGAACCTTCTGGATTTCCATAGCACTCAGACGCTCTTCTAACTGCTTATACTTTTCATCATCCGGAGGGTACTGCTCCTTATTATAATCAGTTTCATTGTCAGACTCTTTAGGACTAGGGTCCTCTTCTGTGGCTTCACCCTCTTGATTCTCTCCCTCTTTAGATGAAGAAGCTAAATCAACAACCCGTCTTGGTGGCCCTCTGAACCTTCTGCTCATATGTGCCATACTGGCTGCCCTTTTGGTCTTATTAGTGTTATTCTTAACAATCAGAGCCTTCAGCTCTTTCTGTCCTTTGGCCAGAGCCAGAATCATTTGTTGGAACTGCGTGTTCTGAGTCTGAAGATCTTTCACAGTTTGCTCAAGAGCCATTGCTGAAATAAACAACGGAGGAGATGAGAAACCTGTTATGAATCCTGTTATGCAATGATATGTATGATATGTATGCAATTTTTTCAAGGGTTCTTAAAGGCTCAAATTTTCTTAAACAAAAAGGAACAAACGCGAGTTGTATTAGTAAACTTGAATTGTTACAAAGAATTTATTTTGAGAGTACAATTAAGCAAAATAAAACAAAAAGAATACTAGGTTCCCCGTGATCGCATACTCTTTGGCACGATGTAGGCGTTGATATTCCTCTCTTCATGAAGTAGCTTAGTGAGTTCCAAGACCTTCTTCTCGCTGGCGAAGAATTGGGCTTCAAACGTATCCCTCTCCTCTTTAAGGTGAACCCAGGACTTTTGTAACTCTTCGTGATCAGTTGGCATGTCTGGATGAAGAACAAGATGAGGAGTGTCTCCCTTGGCAACTGGTTCCATAATCACACGTAGGATAGCGGGATAAGGCATCATAAGAGTTTAAGCACGTGCTCGTACCCATCTGAGATAAGGCTCGAGAGGTATGGAATTCTTATGCCCAAGTGTCTTGCTGTCAACCCTATGTACCATACTCCAAGCTCGTATGAACCTTTTGCGGTAACCTTGAACATCATTCTCATAGTTGAAGGTGATTCCTTGAATAAGTGTATCATGAGGACCATCCCTTCTTGCATAACCAAACTGTCGTAATGCTAAGCAAGGGTTATAAGTGATTCCTCCCCTAATGCCTAAGAGAGGGACATTAGGGAATTTACCACAGCGATCGATGATAGTAACATCTTTCGAGAACCGTGAACACCAATGAATGTCTGAATGCGTAAGGGACATCAGTCGATGAGACCATCTTTTACCCTATTCATTCTTCAAACTAGATCTGGGTAGGTGCGAAATAAACCACCTAGCCAATAGAGGAGTGCAACACTGGAGGGTCCCCCTTCTTTTTAGAGTGCGAGCATGCAGAGAGTGTAGAATATCCCCGAGTAATGTAGGTACCAGATTCTGAGACAGAAAAACCTGGATTATGCTCACATCTAGGAGTTGATACGTATTAGGGAACAATACCATCCCATAGACAAGGAGCGCCAAAACCTATTCAAAAGCTTGTAGATCAAGGGTATCCCAAAAATAGTAAGCCTTCTTGAACAGAAATTTAACCAGAATTCCTTGAACACTCCCTCTGGTTTCCCAATTTGTCATTATGTCGGACCATTGTAAGGATAGAGCTTTAGCAATTTCTTCAGGTTTGGAATGTCTTTTCGTACCGCTGAAAGGTAGCTGATCAAGAATGGGTATCCCTAATAACTGAGAAAATTCCTCCATAGTAGGCACTAACTGGTAATCCGGGAATGTGAAATAGTGATACAGAGGATCGAAGAATTGGAATAGCACTTTCAACATTTCTTCGTCAGGTTTTACAGTGACCAAGTTGAGCAACCAACCATGCTTTTCAGTGAAAAGATAGCTTTAGAGAATCCTTACTGCCAAGTCCCTTAATTGGGGAGATACTTTCACTAGCTTAATCTGAATAGTGTTCCTGCGGGCGGATGCCATATCCTACAAAACAGAGCCAAGATGAGCCCTAGAAACCATTGAAACAGTTAGTATGATATGCTATGGTATGATGTTTATGATGTCATGATAAATCACAGGTATATCAAACACAAACAAATCACACCAATTCCTTAGGTTTAAGGCCTGCTTGAGTTTTAAGGTTATACCCTCTTGAAGCTGGATTGGTTCAACCTATCCTATAAATATGTAACCGGGTTCTAAAGGGATCTCAATATCACCGATCTTTCCCGCAAGCCTTGTTCAATCAATGATTGACTCGTAATCAAACGAAACTCAGAAGTCAAACCTCAATAAGTGTAGCATCGAGTATCTGTCGACCTTGGGCATACACCAAAGTCAGCCATCTCGCTACGTCCTACTGGCCAAGTTGTGCAATTAAAGGTTCTAAGGTCAGTTTATGCTTTATGACACCACGCGGCGGCCCCGTACATCTCCCTGATTGACTCAAGGGTTACGGGTACCAACCAAAGTGCCACATCAACGTAGCTACTGCTTCAACCGTGTTGGTATACCCCAGCACAACTCCCTCACAGTTTATTGCTACTTACCTAAAAGGTGTTTCCCGGTCCGGGTGTAGGATCAAATAACCCAAATAGTTCCCATAAATATAAAGCAAGCAAGACAATCAAGAGATAGCAATTAAATATGACCTAGATCCTAAGGTTTACCCCACTTTATATTCTTCTCCCCAACAGATTCGCCAGTTCTGTGATACGGTGGCAGAACCGACTGTTAATACTGGTTTGCGGTTTTTGTTTGCAAATGTCGCGGTAAGCAAGAGTCGCCACCGACTTTTATTTTATCTAATCAGGAAAAGGGAAAAGAACAGAAAAAACCTTTTTCGAGATGTTTCTGAGTACGGGGGTAGATTATAGAAAGGGAAGGTGTTAGCACCCTTTCTATCTGTGGTTTTCCACGGGCTCTTAGGTACTTGCTCATTTTGAAAACTGCTTGTGTGTGCTTGTTTTGAAAACTGCTTGTATTACTTTGTTTTAACCCTTGTTTCTGTCCTTAAGAGTGTTACGAAGTTGTTTTTGAAAACTTTGTTTGGAAAGTGTTGGTGTGAAAAAGTTTTTGTTTGTTTAAGCAAGTACCTAGGAACTAATCTACCTACTCGAAAAAAGGTATGTTCATTTTCCTTTTAGACAATGCTATCCCATTATTGAGAAATAAGTAGCATCATTATTGGAGTTTTTTAGGGACATTCAAAGGGACATGTACGATCACAAAAGCAATGTTAGGAAATGTTAGTAATCATCCTAAAGCCTTAAAGATCTTTTTCTGAGGCAACATCTTAATGAGTCATTTTAGATCTTTCGGGGCTAGAGGACAACCACTAACAAACCCTATACTTCATGACCATTTACCGAAGGCAACCGGAGTGGAGTAAACCCTAGGAGTGAGCATGTGCGAGTGTAATTTTCAGTTAGTTTATCTTTGCATATTTAGGGTTTTCTACTGTATTAATTTCAGTTTGCCTTTCCAGACAATCCTATTAACATCTAGGCAGTTTATAGTTTACGGAAATAAAAATGCAGGAAAGTTAAAAGTCCTAGCTATTACAAGGCTTTTGCAGATACATAATTATCTTGGACTGAAAATAAAGATGCAAAATTGAAATCCTAATTACTATTACAAACTCGGAGCAGTTACAATAATAATAAAAAGGAAATTAAAAATGTGCGCGGCGAATTAAATGCGAGAATAATTAGAAAACCTAAAAAATATAGTTGAAAAAGAGTTAGGTTGGTTTTTGAGAAAAAATTAATTAGGTTATGTACAAATTAAACCATAATTTCTAATTATTTTAGATTATATAAAAAGGAATTAAATTGCCCTAATTTTAATTAAACTAATTAATTAAGGAAATAAGATATTTTTTATGAAAAAAAATATTTTTATGTTTTTGTGATTTTTGATTTAATGATGAAAACTGATTTTTATGTTATTTTTGTAAAAGGAAATAACTAATCAAATAATTAAAATAAAGGAAATAAAATAAAAATAAAAGAAATTAGGCATGTATTGTTGAGCAATTCAGGGGGTGTAGTACTGAATTTGTTAGGCCCATTCCTTGCTTAGCCCAGTCAACGCGCCTGATTCAGTGTGATACTTTTTCTAATGGTCCATGGTATGACTTGAGCGTTGGGCGTTAGATCTGGATTGATGATGAATCAAATGGCTGGATGGTTGTAGCGTATGGTAGATGCCTGGAAGCATGGAGCATGGAACCCTGCGTGTAAATGTTAAGAAAATAGAGAAAATGCTGGGACCTGGGATTGAACCCAGGTCCTCCCACTTACACATACGCGCGCTTAACCAACTAGGCTGCAAGGCTTAATCGTTAATGTAATAACAACAATACATAATATATAAAAGAACGTGAATGACTCCAGTAAGCGCGCGAAATTCAAATAAGCCAATGGTGGTCATCCACGTTATTGTCTCTTTCCCCAAGACTGTCGTTTTTGACACCAACTCTTTACCTACGGTCAAATTCGTCGTTGTATGCTATAGTGACGGTATTTGCATGTAACTATAAACCTGCGAATCTTTAGAACAAACTTTAAGCAATATAAATTCCATTCAAAGGCATAAATCAAATGTATTTCCTCCTCTGAACATGAATAGGCCCTTAATTTGGCCCAATTTTGCCTCTAGCTAGGGTTCCCCAATTTGTAGCTCACGAACCCTAACTATGGCAAATAACCATTCCTGCATCAAAACTTAAATCCAGACTATCAAAAAGATTCCCAGCATGATCATGAACATGTATATGCAAGCAAATTGGATTAAAAGTACGTAAAACCCAAGGAACAAGTTTGAGTTCAGAAGGTGCAAATCGTGAGGATTATATGATGATTCCTGGAGTTTTGAGGCGTGCAACTGGTCTTCTTAGCTTCAGAAGATATCCAGGAATGGATTTGTGGCTTTGAATTGCAATGAATCATCCTCTAAGCTTGAAACCGATCCACACTTTTTTACAAAAAATTCACTTTGTGTTTGATGATTTTCACGACTTCAACCCCCTTTCTTGCCTTGGCTGCACATTATATTTGTACTAGAGCATATTAGGTCAACAAAAACACTTTGTATCTATGAAAATCATGGAGATTTGATTTGATTTTGCTCCTTGTATAATATCTTTCCAAAATAGCCTAATCATGCCAATTTTGCTTCAATCATCCCTTGCACGATTTGATATGATATGACACCCTAATTGGATTTGATTCTACAAAAAATCAGATCAAAAATTAATCTTTTTATATTTTTTGCAATTTATTTGATTTAATTTAACTTTTAAATAATAAAAAATCAAAATAAATAAATAAGTAAAGTAAAAAATGTGTGGATGCTGATTTGGGTCGTGGACCATGTCTCTAACAAGATGCAATCATGAGAAGCTAGGCCCATTTGACAAAAAATGTATTTTTGAGCACATTTGACTTTTGGCAATTTTGCAAAAATGGTCAACTTTGACAAGGCATATCTCCTCCAATTGTAACCCTAGAGAGGTGTTCTTGGACTTTTTAGAAAGCTTAGGATGTCCCCTAAATAACCCTTTTGGTTTCATCTCAATTGGGTCTTCCATGTTCATGTAGGAAGCTTTGACCCAAAAGGTGTTTTTGTTGACTTTTCAAAAGGACCTATAATATAGAAATTCATATCTTTTGATGAGTGCATATTTTGAACTTGTCAGGTGAAGATGAGTTGTAAGGAATTGCATCCTCTTCAAAATGAGCATTGGATGGAAAATTTATGATAAAGTATGAAGAAGTTATGCCTGGTCAAAGTTTGGTTGACTTTTCCTATGAAACCCTAATTTAGCAACTTTTGGGTTTTGATGAATTTGGGGGCATTCCTTGAGGAATCATGATCAACCCTTTATCAAATGATGGATATCTCTTAAAAATGTTGATGTTGACCAAAAATATTGAAGTTTGACTGTATGTGGGCCACAATTGACTTTTGACCTAGTACAGTTGATTTTCAGGCATCTGGGCAATTGATTGGGCAAACTTCTTGTGCAAGGCATGAAACTTGACATGGATGATCTTGAGAACATATTGGGACTATGGAAAGAATTTGGGACCCATTTGACTTCAACCATCTTGATGAGGAGTGAAACCCTAGTTTGAAGCTTGTTGCCTTAGGAGGAGGATTTGTCTGGTCAATCCTTAGTCATCCTTGAGCAATTGAGGACCTCTAGAGGCATGTCTTGAGTGAAATGAGAGGGAAAATTTTGGGGTAAATCAGACGTAGATTCATTCTGATACACTTTCGGATACAGTTGGGCAAAGACTCATTTTGATCTACTTCTCGATACAGTTGGGCGTAAACTCATTCCAATACATTTTTCAGATACATTCGGGAGAAGACTCATTCTGATCCATTTATGGATACAATCAGGCATAGACTCATTCCAATACATTGTTCAGATATAGTTAGGGGAAGACTCATTCTGATCCATTTTTAGATATAGTCAGGCGTAGACTCATTATAATACATTTTTCAGATACAATCGGGCGTAGATTCATTCTAATACTCTTTCGGATACAGTCAGGTGTAGACTTGTTCCAACATAATTTTTCAGATACGCTTGAGCAAAGACTCATTCTGATCCACTTCTGGATACAGTTGTACATAGACTCATTCCAATACATTTTTCAGATACAGTCGGGCGAGGACTCATTCTGATCCACCTTTAGATACAGTCAGGCGTAGACATTCTAATACTTTTTTCAGATACTATCAAGTAAAAGACTCATTCTGGTCGACTTCTGGATACAATCAGGTGTAGACTAATTCCAATATATTGTTTAGATATAGTCGGGCGAAGACTCATTCTGATCCATTTCTATATATAGTCGGGTGTAGACTTACTCTAATATACTTTTCAGATACAGTCGGGCGAGGACTCATTCTGATCCACCTTTAGATACAGTCGGGTGTAGACTCATTCTAATAATTTTTTAGATACAGTCAGGCATAGACTCATTCTGACACTCCTGTCAACAGTTATCCAAGAACACAGTTACTTTGGATGGCATCTATATGCCCATCTCCGGCGGCATCCCCTCACCTTTTCCAAATGGCATCTTTAAGTCCATTCTCGGTGGTACAACAAATAATATAATTACCAATTGACCCGCAACATTACTTCGTGCATCCGCGAGTGCAAATTTTTGGGCACTTATAAGTATTCAATCCTCTTCCACCTTCAGATCACGAAAGGCAAGCATACCAATCTAACTCTTCAGGTTTAAGAAGATTGAACAGGGGCAATTGTTGTACCCTAAAATTTACCCTCTCATTCTTAAGACAAAAATTGTTCAAGATACTTCCTCATGCTCATGAAGGTATCAAACACTCAAGAACTAACAAGGATTGATCAGACAAACTCTCATCCTAAGCAATTAACCTACAACCAAGGCTTTGTTTCTCTCAAAGTTTTATACCCCAATTTTTACCCGTAAGATCCCTCTATCATCTAATATCAACTCAATCACAACAAGATCACATCAGGATTTGGTTCTTCTCCTTATCTTTAGCTTTGCTCATGGGGAATCACCAATCACCTTGACTTTTATATTGTGATTGTTGTACCCAAAAAATTTCCATCTATTTTTCTCAAGACATTTCTCACAAAAGATCTTCAATGGCTCAAGTTTGCACAAGTGTTGACTAGGTCAAACCACCTTCTAAGCACTGAGACCCCAAATTAGGGTTTTGATTTTCACAAAGTAAATCGTACTTCTAATTACTCAAATAGATTTCATGGTTCATCATAGACCTCAAAGAATACTCATGCCAAGTTTCAAGCCTTGGATCACAATTTTGCTCAGTCAGTTGATCAAATGACTAAAAATTAGTTGTGTTAGGTAAAAAGTCAATTATGGTCAACCTACCGTCAAACTTCAAGGTTTTTGGCCCATATCAATATTTTGAAGTCATATTCATCAGTTGATCAAAGTTTGATCATAATTCCTCAAGAAAAGCATTCAAATTAGCAAAGGGGGCAAAACAGTCAAAACTAGGGTTTTGATTGGGATTGACCATTCATTGACTTTTGAGCTAATACATGACTTAATGGTTTGAAGAATGATCTTGATAATTCAAACACGATATCTTGACCTAATTTCATGGCTCAAATCATTTCTCAAGATCAAATAATTGATAGTTGAAATTTGATCAACTAATGAACAAGTCAATTGTTACACAAAAAGTCAAACTTTGACTTTTTGGTCAACATTGAGTTTCAAAGATCAATATTCATCAAGAAATTCAAAAATATGAAGTTTGATCATCAAGAATCAAGAAAATAAAAAAAAAGTCCACAAAAAAAGTCAAACTTTTCAAGACTTAGAAAAATTTCTAAGTGTTTTAAACCTTGATAATTTCATTACTTCATGACCCTTTTTCACCAAGATGCAAGATGATGCAAAGAAAACATTAAACATGAAAGTTGTAGACTTGATGAATTCTACAAATTTGTATTAGAGAGTTGATGTCCAAAAAATGCTTACATTTGAAGATATAAGCCCATGAAGTCATGAAATTTTTCATAAAACACTTAGTGAAAATTTTGACAAGTTTAGGCAGATTTTTGACCTAACTTCTTGGAAAATTTTCACCTAGATACAAGATGATTTAGACAAAATGGTCAACATTAAGGTTGTAGATAAGGTTTCAAGCTTTCAAAAATGTCCAAGAACTTGAAGATATCATTTTTAGGTAAGAGAATCGAAGGCAAGAAGTTAGGCATCCATTCTTGAACTACAAGTCATTTTGATGATGAACTCTTGGCCAAATCTCATAGATATGATGTATAATCTTACTTTGCAGGCTTCTAACTTGCAATTCACTCCATAATTAGTGGTTTATACAATTTTTAGAGCTATGACCCAAGCACTAGAGCCATTGTCCAAGAGATTCATCCATTTTTGGCATTAAGTAACATTGTTATTCTTGTAAAGTTGCTTTAATCACAAAGTCAACTTATATTGAGCCTCTAACTTGCTCCCTCTACATACACTCAACATACAAAGTCAGATAAACATGTTTAAAGCTTCTAACCACTCTATATATCCATGCCTTGGAAAGATGTTTGTCAAGTTGCTTTAAAAACAAGTAAAAAATCCATAACTTTTGATCTTGTGATTTTGAACACTCCAAGCTTCCAAACCTTTTCCTATAAGTAGAAGCACTATTTTTCAAGATAGGAGACGAAATTAAAAGCCCTCAAGCACCCTCACATTCTCACAAATCAGAAATTGCAACAAAAGCTCCAAAACTTGTCATTTCTGACTTTGAAATCCAAACTCATTTTCCACTCATGCTTTCTTCCTCAAAATCAAACACAAAGCATACATACATCATCTAGAAGTGACCCAGGACCCTATTACACAACTGTAACACCTCCTTCATCATCCTCTATAACCAAAAACAGGGTGTTGCATATTGACTTCTCCAGAAAAATTCAAGCACTCTCAGCTTAGTCTAAGCATTGCATTAGCTTCATAGGAGTCCACTAAAGTTATCCAGATCGTTATAACACTTTGAAGAGTGATCAAACTCATAATACGATTTCCATTTTCAAGGTAAGTTTTCTGAACTTTCAACTATTCATACAAGCATCATTTGACTTTGATTTTCAAAGATAAAATGTAGACATCATTGCCCTGAAGCTAACCATGCTTTTAGATTTCATTTATATTGCCTGAGCATGGGGAATTTTGAGTTTGAACTTTCTGAAAAGAGTTAGGTTAAATTTGGTACCAACAGAATTTTGTGTTCATCTTTGATCCATAGCTTAAGTTATTTACATATTTGAAATCCTGATGAAATTTCTAACAAGTTTGATGTTTACAATTTCTGAAATGGTTGAGAAATGAGCAAGTTACAAATTCAAAAATCTGGACATTCTACTTACTCATGCTACATGCATTTACTTGCACTAAAGATATCTCTTTTGTGAAAAGTTGATTTTAACAGTTTTTCTTATGTTCTAAAGGTCAAGTTCAGTTTTTGTTTAACCAAGCAGTGGTTAATACTCAGGGGAAGGTATTTATTGCCTTATCTCTCGTACCTTTCTTAGGTCTCCAACTAAGATGATTGGTATTTTGACACTAACTGTTTCAGACACATAACTGAAGTAAAAGTGTTACTGGTGGTTTGTTTAAGTATCATTCTAATTAGATGTTACTTTGTGGATGATGCTAGAAAGGAAGTTTAAGGACATCAGATAACTAAAGAATTCAGGATAGATTCTCTAAGTTTTGGTAATTGGTTTTCTTCTTACTCAAAGACTGGTGATTATTGTAATAAACATAAGTCAGTTGTGTGATCAAAGTCTGAAGGTATATGTCATCAAGGATGGATTGTCTGTCAATATTGAGGTGTATGAAGTTCCTCTGAGGATTTAAGTACATTTTATATTTGTGAATTTCATAAATATTTATTTTTTATCCTTTTACTTGGTGCTCAAGAAATAAGAAGTCAAGATGTCACACCAAAAGGTGCAAAAACAAACAGTTGCAAAAGCTCTAGAACCTGTTCTATAGATATGTTTGGTTCAATGAAAAGTAAAGTTTCTGGTAGATAGAAGGATATATATGGTTTCTTTTGGTGAAACTATTATTTGTAAAGTCTTTAATGGGTCTTATCTACTACTTGAATGAGAACAAGGTATGTTTCAGAGTTACTTTATTGAGAGAAGTATTTTTAATGATGAGTAACTTCAGGATCAAAATCAGTGATATGTTTATTGAGAAAGATACTAATGTTCAACCAGATGTTGGAACATCGTCATAGAAGTTTGATACTCCTGGAATTGTGGAAGATTCTAAAGGGCTAGGAGGCACTTAACAAGAATCTCTCAAGAAAGTATTTAAGAGGAAGTTCATTATTTAGGGTTTGTTTTGGTTTGTGACCATCAGATGTTTCAGATGGAATATTGAATGATTATGAATCTTGGGGTAAAAAGCTATCTGCCAAGTCTAAAGAAGATTGTATCATTGGAGGATATTCGGATCTCTAAGAATAGAATTAATTGAGTCCTGGTATATCTTGAAGATTAGGTACATTGCTGAAGAAAAAGATTTTCTATTTTGGGTTGATTACTAAAAGAGTGTAATGTCAAACCGGATGTCATGACATTGGAGTATGACATGCTACTGCAATCAACATACAAGGATTTTATTCTGCTTTTAGAACAAAGTCATTGGGTATGTCATCTTTGTGTCAATAATCTAGCTATAGGTTTATATTGACACTCATAAACTTAGTTTGGTTTAGAAGATCTGGAAGTATTTTCATAATAACTTGAGGTGCAAGTTATATTGGGAATATGAGGGGTATTTTTGGAATTGCACTACTGAAGAATTGTTGGAGTAATTGTTTGTACGGTCTACCAACTATATTCTTTTTTTTAGTGGAGTGTGCAATCTCAGAAGAATCATTTTCAATGGCATGATAAATGTCATTTCAAATGTTGTAAAAAATTTCACTGTTACTAAGGGTGATCTTATCTTCTTCCCAAAACACTTTCATTGATTGAAGTGTTATTACAAGCAAGGTTTCATTACATCCTAAGTAACTTTTCTTGTATTTAAAGACCTTATAACCTCACTATCCTCACAAGTTTCATTTCAACATTGTTGATGCAAAAGAAAACTTTTATGCTGAATATCAAGAAGGAAGTGGGTTCTGGTTCAAAGAAAGTAGTGTTTAACACTTTTACACGTGTTGTAACATCTATTGGAACATCCAGGATAGGAAAAACACTTAATCAAGGTGAAGTCCCTCAAGAAGAACCGTGTGATCCTACATGATTTAGACTCATAGGCTGATCAAGGTTGAGTGTGTGGGATAACTGTTATATGTTGTCTGTTATAAAAAAAATGATGTGTTTATTTTCTGTTTGTTGAGTCAATTTATTTTGAGTCTTTTCTTTTGTATCTTGAATCAATTCTTGTTGGTTTTGATTCTTAGTGTGTGTCTATAGATATATGTCTTTTAAGGTGTTACTAACTGCAACGCTTTAGGGGGAGCATGATTGTCCATCATGTGAATCTAGAGTCTCTTCTTGCAGTTGGTTTCCAGGAATGTGTCGAACTATGTTCTAACATCTTGGGTGTTTAGGTTTTAGGATATGTTTCTGAGTTATGGGGCAGAGTTGTGTCTTGTGCTTCGAGTTACATATTTTGCGTACTTCGAGTTACATATTTTATAGTTGTTTCATCTTAAGGTTCTCTTGTGCTCCCATAGAAGGTTCTTCTTCCTTATGTGATGAGAATTAGTTCTGGTTTCAAGGGGAATGTTAGGCTATCTTCTTTCTCATGTGCAAAATATTGCCATCTGTTGTTGTACAAAGTCTACATGTTTGACATGTAACTTGTATTTGTCTTATGTGTTTCAGTTGTGTACATTTACTCTGTTTCTTTTTGTCAATATTTTGGCTAAAAAGGGGAAGTGAAGTGTTTGTGTCCTGATGTTACATCACATGTCTTGACATGTTGATCTAGCATTATAATAAGACTGTGTGATACTACTTTTGGGAGAGTAGCTATTTGTGTTTGTGTGGTTGCTCATGCAACTAATCAGGGGGAATAGTTACTGCTACTTTTGTTGTGGTTTTCTACTGAAGGTGCTATGGTGTATATGTTCTCTTCTTGATGGGGATGACTGATTATGTGTGACAAGAGGAGTAGTAAATCTATCTGCATATGCATAACTTACATGATTAACATGTAGTTGGTGTTGTGTAACTATTGTATCTCTAATACATTTCCGTGTAGTTTAGTTTGTGGTTTTATTCCTCTCTCTAAAATTTGTTTTTGGGTTTTGGTTATTTTAGCCAAATTTTGACAAAGGGGGAGATTGTTAGTTTCATGTCTTTATGGTTGGCTAAATTTTGGCTAAACATGGTTCTATGTTGTTGTTGAGTAATATATTATAGCATCTTTATCAACTTTGTTGTACCCCAAATTTTGACCTAAAATATCATCTCCCATCTGCATCATTACATTGCAAGTGTTTTGACCTATCTTTATCAATTTTCAAAGCAGATTTTAAATTCATAACTTTTTCAAGTCAAGAGTTGTTTATTTTTGAAACGCTAAATTTATTAATTGATCAATGCTAAAACAATGTTTATTTAATTATTTATTATTCTGAATTTAAATAATTGGAATTTATTTTCAGTTATTATATAAATTAAAGAATTATAAATAATAAAGTAAATATTTGAAAAGAAGTTTGTTAATTGATCAATGATGTTTATTTAATTATTTATTATTCTGAATTTAAATAATTGGAATTTATTTTCAGTTATTATATAATTTAAAGAATTATAAATAATAAAGTAAATATTTTAAAAGAAGTTTATTAATTGATCAAACAATGTTTATTTAATTATTTATTATTCTAAGTTTAAATAGTTGAAATTTTATTTTCAGTTATTATAATTTAGAAGAATTATAAATAATGAAGTAAATAATTGAAGAGAAGTTAATTGATCAATGATGTTTATTTAATTATTTATCATTCTAAATTTAAATAATTGGAATTGATTTTCAGTTATTATATAATTTAAAGAATTATAAATGATAAAATAAATAATTGGAAAGAAGAAAAGAATTAACTGGTAAAATAATAGAATTTTATTCATCTTTATTCTAATTATTACAATTGTTGTTTAAATACTGTATTATTTACAAAGTATTTACAATGACAATTATATAAAATGTTTAAAGTGAAATAAAAACTATTTTAATTTTTCTAAGATTCTAAATCTTCATCTTCTATCCAATACTTCTTTGATGCCCATTTGATTTTACCTGCAAAGAATTAAAAGAAAAAGTCAGAAATGAATATAATTAAAAGCAGACAACTAATTAAGAGTTCATCATTAAAAGCAAACGGCTGGAATCAGTTTTTTACCCTCTTTGCAAATCACGGGATTTCTCCCGGTTCACAAAAAGGGATGAATATTTTTTGATAAATATGAATGCACAAGTTAAAAATATGCACAAGTTCAATTTTTCAAAATAAACTGCATAGTTAAAAATCAATTGCACAAATCCAATTTTTGTCAAAACAGCATATTTCAAAAAAAAAAAACAGCATATGCAAATAACCAAGTCAAGTTACATTTTCAAAGCCAAAGTCCAACGTAAACTGTCAAGTATGGAAGTATGTCAATACAAAGGCTCCCATACTGTAATGTGCAAATCAAAACCACATATGCAAGCAAATATATTCCTATTTTTCATCATTTTCCAGCTTTGCTTTTTCAGAACTTAAAGTACATACATCATTTTAATGTTTCAAACTGTACTAAGGAGAGAGAAGAGAGAAAGAGTGTGGGTTTACAGGTTTTGGCCTTAGGCAGAAAAGGGATATAAAACAAAACTGCAATAATACAGTAAAAAAGGAAGTATAGAAAAGGATATAGGCAAACTGAATGGAACAGTAGAGTGCAGAGGTATCAAAGGAAAATAGTTAAATATACAAAACCTGAGCCATCAAAAAAGAAGCCAGAAAACTGTTATTATAACAACAAACCCTTCAAGAAAAGTAGAGAGTTGATAACCTGTTGGAAGCCTAAAACAAAAACTGTCAAACAAATACAAAACGAATTCTCAAGGTCTCAAAGCAAAAAACCTCAAGAACCTACTGTCTCAAGACCAAAACCAATAACCATGGCCTAAAAAAACAGTATAACCTGCTGTCTTACGCCAAAAACCAGAACCTGTAACACAAAAGCCCAGACCCTTAACCATGTCAAGCCTGTCCAGCTCTAAAGCCTAAGCCATAGAAACCATAACCAGTAAACACAACTTGTTAAGCCATGCCAAACCTGAAACGAGTTTCACCAACACAAAAGCCAGTAAAACCTTAAGCCTTTCAAACCATAACCTGTTCAACCTGTTTTCAGGCCTAAAACCTTCATACCTGCCTAAACATCCAAGGCCAAAACTTGTACCAGATACCTGCCTGAAGCCTTTAAACCGATACCAACATACCAGCCATACACGCCGAAAGCCAAAAATCAGAATACCACAACAACACAAACTTTAAAAACCAATGTCCAAACCCATCAAGCCTCAGAAATATTCCATCATAGGCCAATAAAAAGCAACAGAAGCACAACAAAGAAGAAGAGAGGAAAAGTATTCAAGCATCCAAGCATCAAGGCCACCAAACAAAGAAACGTTCAAGGCAACTCATTCAAGCATCAAAAGCCCTCAGACAGTCTCATCACTGGGCAAAAGTTCACAGAAGCAAAGCATCAAGCCCACATAAAGAAGAAGGAAAAGAAGCATACGAAGCAAAGAAGCAGCAAGAGAAAAGGATAAAGTTTTGTTTTCAGGATTTCATCACCAAACAAAAGAAGTAAGAAACGAAATACCAGGACTCTAAGCCACCGCGCTTCACTCCTCCGCCAGCAAGCCTCCGGAACGCCTCTTCCTCCTCCTTCATAAAGGTAGCTATGCTTTTTCTTTTTCCTTTCCACCATCTCAACAGAAACCACATGTAAAATAGAGTCAGAATCAAAATGGATGTAGATCATAAACATGCAAAAATCATAAAAAACCCCAAAGAGATAAAAACGGAAGTTAACCTTTGAACTATCGCGTGCTTCATCGTAGGGAGGAGAGCACAGAAGTGGCGTTGGTGGCTCGGGCAAGGGAAGTTCAGAAGTGGGCATGAGAGCAACGAAGAAGACGAGCGAAGAAAAACGCGTGAACGAAGAGCAGCGGCGCTGTAACCTTAACCCCTTTCTTCCCTAAACTAAAACAAATATGTTTAACCCTAACAAGTTATGGAATAATTGGGCTTAACCCATTTCCTAAAACCTAAAAAGCCCAAACGAACTTTATTAAGAGCACCCCCATCCCATTTCTGTTATTTCTTGATTTAGCCCCCTTGAAAGCTTTTTGGCCCATACAATGGTTTACTTATCTACCCCCTTAATTTCTTGGACACCTCTCTTTCTATTTACTTTCTTTTAGCTTTTTTTTTAGAATTTTATTGATTTAGTTAATTAATGGATTTAATCAAATAAGAGGTGTAACTTAATTAGACAAATTTTAATATTTGACCAATTTTTATTAGTTTAACTTTAGGATTAATTTAGTAATTTCAGTATTCTTTTTTAATTAGATTTAAGTTAGTAACTTTAAAAGTTTTAATTTAGTTTAAAATTATTTAATAATTCCTAAAATAATACTTTATATTAATACAAAAATATATTAAAAATATAGAAATTTAAGAATTAAAACATTTTATTTTTTTAATTAATTCTCTTGCTTTGTACATATTAAATAAAAATATAAAAAAATCATTTAGTCTGTTATTTAATCATTGTTGTGGTTATATATCACTTAGCTACTTAATCATTATCTGCATAATTTTCTGTTTAATTATTTCATCTTTACTTGGTTATTCCGTTTACGTCTAAATCCAAGAGAAAAATGATTAAACTTGTTGACTTCATGTCCTCAAATCCAATCACGCGAATATCTTCATTTCATTAAAACTTAAGTTAATTTTCCCCCAAATATTCAATCTTTTCAAAACTTATACCTTTTAAGCCAAAACTTCGACATTAGGTCGTCGTACCTTCAAAGACCCGTCCGTACCCCTTTTCGGCCAAAACAATTTATTTTTAATCAAACGAACATTTTAATAAACAGATATTTCAAAAGGTTCCTATAGAGTACTATAGATACATTGGGTGCTAATACCTTCCCACTGTATAACCAACCCCCGAACCATAGACCTCTTTTCAAAACGCCTTGTATTTTCATTACTTTTAAAAGTATTATTTTACATTGCATACTTTAGGGTTTTATTTCGCTCTTTCCCCTTTTCCCTTGGAAATAATAAAGCGCGGTGGCGACTCTTGCTTTTGTGAGACGAATTAATCAATAATTCGATCTCCGATTTACCCTGCTACATTTTTTATCGCTACAGAATTGGCGACTCTGCTGGGGATAGATTGACCTCTTGCTGGTCCATCCCTAAGTGGGTTAAGCCTAATTTGTCTTATCTGTTTTATTATTATTTGATTTGTTTGATTATGTGTTTAAATTGGGGTTGTTTGGGTTTTTTGCAAAGGAAGAATCCTATACCCGGATTAAGTTACACTTAAGAATAGGACGGGTGGTACAGTCATGTTAACTTTGAGGGAGTAATCCCGAAGAAGGAGGCATGAGATCCCCCACTCAATGGAAGGCCCTTTTGAACTTAATATTTGTTTACCGAGTAATCGGGAAGACATTATTATTTTCGACCTGGGAGCCAGAGAAATTGAGGACCGTAGAACCCTAACCCATCTTGGCTTTTTAGGTGTAGCGCGGAGACTATAATGGAGTAATTTGGAAGTAGTTGTTACGCGATGCTACGCTCGAATGAGTTTCTCTTGAGAATATTGCTAATTATTGAGTAATCAAGACGTCGGCAATATCCGAAGGAGGAATGTAGACTCTGGGAACTCTTAGAACCTTGTCTTACAGGTGTGATTGAACCGTTAGTACATACCTTGGGGTGGGCTTTACCCTCGACTCCATGCTGAAACGTTGAACCTTTGAACCCCATGTTTGTGAACTTGTGTGTAACTGTTGCATTATCATTCATTCATGCATTCATCAACATTTTTGTAAAAAAACTTGTTTTTCAAGGAACTTAGGAATGATTTTTGCAGACATCTCAGGTACTATTATTATGGAATTTGGAAGGAGAAACACTCGAAGTTTTAGTTTTAAGGAGCCCGAGATTGAAGAACTGAAGAGTTTAATTCCTAAGATCAAGAGCCCGACGGATTTTCAGAAAAAGTATGGGTCCATTATACCTCTCATGAAGCGCAAGATGAAGGAAGGCATCCTTAATACGTTAGTCCAATTTTACGATCCTTTGTATCGATGTTTCACCTTTCCGGATTACCAGTTAATGCCCACCTTAGAAGAGTACTCCTACATACTTGGTTTGCCGATCACCGACTGTGTTCCTTTTTCTGGATTAGAAGAGGAACCCAAATCTCACGAGATAGCAACCATCACCCACTTGAAGAAATCAGAGATAGAGGAGAACATGACTACAAAAAGGGGAATCTGAGGCTTGTCTGCGCAGTTTTTGTTGAGGAAAGCTCGTCATTTCGCTGAGATAAAAGATACTATTGCCTTCGAAGACGTCTTTGCTTTACTCGCTTATGGTCTATTCTTGTTCCCTAACGTTGATAAGTTTGTGGATATCAACGCCATCAGAATTTTCTCGATTGGAAATCCGGTCCCTACGCTGCTAGGAGATACCTACTACTCCATCCATCTTCGAAACTCTTATCAAGGAGGAATGATTATTTGTTGTGCACCGTTGTTGTATCAGTGGTATGTTTCTCATCTACCTAGGTCTGATGTTTTCTGGGATCTCGAGAAGGAGCCGCGATGGGCGCAAAAAATTATGGCTCTCACTCATTTCGACATTGATTGGTATAATCGAGTTTACTATGACGTGAAGATCATCGATAGCTGTGGTGCTTTTCCTAACGTGCCTCTTCTTGGTACGAAAGGTGGAATTAACTATAACCCTGTTCTCGCGCGCCGTCAGTTTGGATACCCGATGAGGGACAAGCCAAACAACATCCATGTGAGTGGTTTCTTTTTACAAGAAGGACAAGATCACCAGGCAGCTAAGAAGGAGATCGAAGGAGCTTGGCGCCACATCCATAGGAAAGGGAGAGACATGTTAGGACATAGGGGTGTCGTTTCTTTGGAGCCTTACCTACAATGGGTCCGCGCTAGGGCTTGTGCTCTCAAGATGCCCTATAAACCTGAGAAACCTTTATTCCCTACTGTTGCATCATCATCTGTTGATATCCCTATCGAGAATATGGGAGAATACTAAGGAAATCTGGCTAGGATGAAGTCCGAGAGAGATGCTTGGAAAGAAAAGTATAATATGTCTGAATATGAGAATCGGGTCCTGGCTCGACAACTAAAGGAAAAGGAGGATTTGCTATTTATTCAAGACGGCTGGTTCATTGATCATGATGAGAAACTTCGTCAAAAGGATGCTTTACTGAAGAAGTATGCTAGTGAAAGGAAGAGAAAAAAGGAAGGTTCGGTAAGCGTTGCTCTCGTTCCTAATCCACAAAAGGAAACCATTGATCGACTGGTAGCTGAGAAGAAAGAGATGGAAGACTTTTATGAAGAGAAGATCAGGAAGCTCCGGTTACAGTTGGCATTTGGTCCTTCATCTGATGATTCTGAGTGATCTTTAGTTCTTGGTCTTATTTTACTAATGTCATTTTGTAAAACTCTGTAAAAGGGCTTCATGTTTCGAAGTTGTAATTTACTGCTTTTATTATGGGCTTCATGTTCCGAAGTTGTAATTTACTGCTTTTATTATGGGCTTCATGTTCCAAAGTTGTAATTTACTGCTTTTATTATGGGCTTCATGTTCCAAAGTTGTAATTTACTGCTTTATTTTGGGCTTCATGTTCCAAAGTTGTAATTTACTGCTTTATTATGGGCTTCATGTTCCAAAGTTGTAGTTTACTGCTTTTATTATTGGGTTGTTATCCCAAAGTGTAATTTATTGTTTTGATTGTTCCAAAGTTGTAAGTTGTAATTTACCGCTTTTGATTAATGAAATGAGTTTTTGTTGTTCCAAATTCCTTTACCATTGATGTGTGCAAAATTATCGAAGTTCCTTGAAAAACTATTAAAATGAATTATCATTTGCATCACATATCATGCATCATCCAACATTCCACTTCACATGTTTTCTAGAGTCTCATCCTTGTTTCTTTTTCCACTCCGATAGATTGTCAAGCTGTCTCATCGATACGATACTCGAGCCAATCGTTAGAGGAAGATGGAAGATCTGGAACAGGAAAACCACGAGCTTCGTGAGGAGGTCGCTACCCTTCGTGTCGGTATGGAAAAGTTAACTGCGCTAGTGGAAAGTTTGATGGCTGCTCAGAATCAGCCATCGACTACAGCTGCTGAGATTCAGACTTCAACTACTGTGGTTTCCGAGATTGTCACTGTTCCAACATCTGTGACTCAAATCAACTCTCCGCTTCAACATCAGAAGCCAAAAGGTTTTCCGTGGGGAATGCCTTACAACTTTGTGCCAGAGGGGTATCAGCCTGTCGTACAACCTTTGTTTCAACCTACTTTGTCTCTTCCTCAACCAGAGACAACTGCCATGCCGCCAGTAATCCCGTCTGTAACACCTTTCCCGCAACCGGTGATGACAACTGTCGCTCCTGTGGTTCACTCCGTGCCATACTTGAATGAACCTACTTATCCTGCCGAGCCTGCTGAAAGTTTGGGTCTTTTTGATAGAATGGGAGAATTTCAAGACCAATTCCAAGAAATGCAGAGGGAGCTCAGAGCGTTAAAGGGGAAGGATTTGTTTGGAAAGAACACTCATGACCTTTGTTTAGTTCCGAATGTCAAGATTCCAGCAAAATTCAAAGTGCCAGACTTTGAAAGATATAAGGGTGATTCGTGTCCTCGGAGTCACTTGACTATGTACGTGAGAAAGATGTCTACATATTCTGATGATCATGACTTGTTGATTCACTATTTTCAAGACAGTTTGACTGGTGCCGCTCTAAAGTGGTATATGGGTTTAGACAGCATTCGGATCCGCAACTTCAACGATCTTAGTGAAGCTTTTGTCCATCAGTATAAGTACAACGTTGACATAACGCCGGACAGAGATCAACTTCGGGCGATGTCCCAGAGAGACAGAGAGTCCTTTAAGGAATACGCCCAGAGGTGGCGTGAAATTGCTGCTCAAATCTATCCTCCTCTTGAGGAGAAAGAGATGACAAAGATATTCTTGAAGACTTTAGGTTCCTTTTACTATGAAAGAATGATCGCCAGCGCACCCAGTGACTTCACCGAAATGGTAAGCATGGGCATGCGGTTGGAGGAAGGGATTCGCGAAGGGCGTTTGGTTAAAGAAGGAAGTCCGTCTAGCAGTACCAAGAAGTTTGGAAATGTTTTCCCAAAAAGAAAAGAGCAGGATGTCAGCGCAATCTTCCCAGGGAGACCGAGGAGAGGTTACTCACACGTTGCGGCAGTCACTCCGGCTGTCCGCCCAGCATTGATGACCCCAACTCATCAAACCCCACCAATTCAACAACGGCCATTTCAGCAGCAGCCTCGACAACAGGCTTATCCATTCAACAACCAGAACCGTTCACCAAGAAAACCGCAATTCGATGCCATTCCTATGACTTATACTGAATTGTTCCCTGCTCTTATCAGAAAGAACCTCATAACGACGAAGCCTCCTCCTATCGCACCAAATAGTACTTCTCCGTGGTACAAGGCGGATCAGTTTTGTGAATATCATCAAGGGTCGCCGGGGCACAACCTTGAAAATTGTTTTGCTCTAAAGGCGGACGTGCAGAGGTTGATTAAGAATGGTATCTTGTCTTTCAAGGATGTTAACCCAAATGTTAGAGATAATCATTTGCCTCGACATGGGGCAGCATCAGTGAATATGGTGGAAGGTTGTCCGGGAAAGTTTCGAGTTTTTCAAGTTGAACACATAAGGGAGTCGTTGATCAGGTTACATCAGAGCTTAAGAAGACTTGCCTTTGTTAGGCATCAGCATGATTATGATGTTTGTGAATTTTGTTCAAGAGAGGTTGATTGCCCTATTGTGAAGGAGGATATTCAAAAGTTGTTAGACCAGAGGGTTATCACTATTACATATGACAGAGATCCGGAGGATGAAGTGAATGTTATAATACCACAATTCAATTTGCCTGAATCAGTAGAGATCGTTTACGACAGTCAGACTGCACCTGTTGCTCCTTTGATCATTTATCCACCTGGTCATGTTCCTTACAACTCAGACCAAGCTATACCGTATAAGTATAATGCCACAATGATTGAGAATGGGGTAGAAGTCCCTATACCAACAAGGCCGTCTTTTGTTAACATCGCTGATGTGAGTAGAGTTACGAGAAGTGGACGTGTCTTTGCAGCGGTACCTTTGAAGAGACCAGAAGTTCAAGTCAGGAGGCCCATACCGGCAGAAATTCCAGCGAGAAATGTTGAACCAAGGGTTGAGATAGGCCGATCCAATGAACCTATCCCACATCCCGGTGATGATGAGATTCTGAAGCTTATCAAGAGAAGTGAATATAAGATTGTGGACCAACTATTGCAAACTCCTTCCAAGATTTCTTTGCTTGCTTTACTGAGAGATTTTGGTGCCCATAGAGAAGCTTTGATGAAGGTCTTGGACCAGGCATTCGTGGATCATGATGTGACGGTTGACCAATTTGATGGAATTGTGGGAAATATTACTTCGTGTAACAATCTTGGTTTCAGTGATGAAGAGCTTCCGGAGGAGGGAAGGAACCATAATATGGCTTTGCATATCTCAATAAGTTGTGGAAATGATACTTTATCAAGTGTATTGGTAGATACAAGTTCGTCGTTAAATGTAATGCCTAAAACTACATTATCTCGACTCTCATATCAAGGTGCTCCCATGAGACCTAGTGGAGTAATTGTTAAAGCGTTTGATGGTTCTAGGAAGACTGTCATTGGTGAAGTAGATCTTCCTATAGTAATTGGCCCTCATACTTTTCAGATCACTTTTCAAGTAATGGATATCTGTGCCGCCTACAGTTGCCTATTGGGTCGTCCATGGATCCATGATGCAGGGGCAGTCACTTCCACGCTCCATCAGAGATTGAAGTTTGTAAGGCATGGAAAGCTGGTAATGATTGGTGGAGAGCAGGCTATGGTGGTAAGCCATTTGTCATCTTTCTCTTTTATTGATGCTGATGAGGATGTTGGAACCCAATTCCAAGCTCTATCTGTTGCTAATAATGAAGTGAAGAAGCAAGGGACATCTATTTCTTCTTTTGAGGATGCGCGACGAGTGGTTGAAAGTGGTTCGGCTGAAGGTTGGGGCCAGGTGTTGACTCTGCCCGAGAACAAGTCTAGAGAAGGTCTTGGTTTTCATCCCGTGTCTACAAGAGTCAAGCAGGAAGTAGTTACTCGTCCGATACAAGAAGTTTTCCGAAGTGTAGGTTTTATCCATCCGACTCCTCCTGAAGTTGATGCTATAATAGGAGACGATTCTGAAGAGGATTTACCTGATTTTGTAACGCATGGAGTGGCTTGCCCGAACTGGATTGCTATTGATGTTCCTGTTGTGATGCATATTTCTGAGTAATGTTTTGTTTTATTTTTGAAAAAAATTCGCTTTGCCCAAGGCGAAAAGTATTTGTGTCGGGCTATGTTGAAAATAAATCCTTTTGCTCTGCCCAAGGCAAAAGAGAAATGTCTGGGCTCTTTGTTTCAAGTATTTCCCGTCATGAATAAAAATATTATTTTGTCCACTACTGTTTTATTTTTCACTTTTTCTAGGAAATAGTAATGAAAATTAATTGGTAGTAATAGGGAAATATAATAACTTTTTGTTTTATTTGTACAAATCGATTTATAAAATAAAGCATAATCATATGTGCAGATTAATCCATGACTTAACCATTGAAAACAATGATCCTATGCCCTCTCCCAACTTTGAATTCCCTGTGTTCAAAGCCGAAGAAGAGGATAGTGAAGAGATTCCTGATGAAATTTCCCGTTTACTTAAGCATGATGAAAAGATTATTCAACCGTTTGAAGAACCTGTAGAGTTGATCAATTTGGGTGATGAAGAAGATAAGAAGGAAGTCAAAGTCGGAGCATTGCTTATCCCATAGGTCAAAGAGAAAATGTTGGAGCTTCTCAAAGAGTATGTTGATGTGTTTGCTTGGTCCTACCAAGATATGCCAGGTTTAGACAACAATATTGTGGAGCATCGTTTACCGTTGAGACCTGAATGTCCGCCGATTAAGCAGAAGTTGAGAAGGACTCGTCCCGATATGGCTGACAAGATCAAATAAGAAGTTTAAAAACAAATTAATGCAGATTTCCTTGTTACATCGGTCTATCCTCAATGGTTAGCCAATATAGTGCCTGTTGCTAAGAAAGATGGCAAAGTTCGAATGTGTGTAGACTATAGAGATCTGAATAGAGCTAGCCCAAAGGATGACTTCCCATTACCGCACATTGACGTATTGGTCGACAATACCGCAAAGTTCAAAGTCTTTTCTTTCATGGATGGTTTCTCTGGTTATAATCAAATCAAGATGGCACCAGAAGATATGGAGAAGACAACTTTCATTACACCGTGGGGAACATTTTGTTATCGGGTTATGCCGTTTGGTTTGAGGAATGCTGGTGCAATATACCAAAGGGCCATGACTGCTTTGTTCCATGACATGATGCATAAAGAGATAAAAGTGTATGTAGATGACATGATTGCCAAATCACAAACTGAGGAAGATCATTTGGAACATTTATTGAAGTTATTCCAGCGTTTGAGAAAGTATAAACTCCGTCTGAATCCCAACAAGTGCACTTTTGGTGTTTGTTCTGGGAGACTTCTGGGTTTCATTGTCAGTCAGAAAGGTATTGAGGTAGATCCTGATAAAGTCAAAGCTATTCGGGAAATGCCCGCACCCAAGACGGAAAAACAAGTAAGAGGATTCCTTGGGAGACTGAATTATATTTCTAGATTTATATCTCATATGACTGCTACCTGTGGGCCGATTTTCAAGCTTCTCCGAAAGAACCAAGGATGTGTGTGGACAGAAGATTGTCAGAGAGCTTTTGATAGCATCAAAGAATATTTGCTTGAACCTCCCATATTGATTCCTCCAGTGGAAGGAAGACCTTTGATTATGTACCTGACTATATTGGAAGATTCCATGGGATGTGTGCTTGGGCAACAAGATGGGACTGGAAGAAAGGAACATGCTGTATATTATCTGAGTAAGAAATTCACAGACTGTGAGTCTCGATACTCATTGCTTGAGAAAACCTGTTGTGCTTTAGCTTGGGCTGCTCGCCGTCTGCGCCAGTATATGATTAACCACACCACTTGGTTGATCTCCAAAATGGATCCGATCAAGTATATCTTTGAGAAGCCCGCCTTATCTGGAAGAATAGCCCATTGGCAGATGTTGTTATCTGAATATGACATTGAGTATCACACTCAGAAAGCAATCAAAGGGAGTATTTTAGCCGACCATTTGGCTCACCAACCAATTGACGATTATCAATCCATCAAATTTGATTTCCCAGATGAAGATGTTATGTACTTGAAAGCTAAAGATTGTGAAGAGTCGTTACCTGAAGAAGGACCTGATCCCGAATCCCATTGGGGTTTGATATTTGACGGAGCTGTGAACTGTTATGGAAATGGAATTGGGGCAATCATCGTCGCTCCCCGAGGTACTCATATCCCGTTCACGGCAAGATTGAAGTTTGACTGCACGAACAACATGGCTAAATATGAGGCATGTATTATGGGTCTCGAAGAAGCAGTGGATCTAAGGATTAAGATTCTTGATATTTACGGAGATTCGGCATTGGTAATTAATCAAATCAAAGGAGAATGGGAGACTCGTCATCCTGGTTTGATCCCTTACAGAGACTATGCTAGAAGATTGTTAACTTTCTTCAACAAAGTGGAATTACATCATATCCCTAGAGATGAGAACAAAATGGCTGATGCTTTAGCTACTTTGTCTTCAATGTTTCAAGTAAATGGTTGGAACGATGTGCCTACAATCCGGGTTATGCGCCTCGACAGACCTGCTCATGTGTTCTCAGTAGAAGAGGTTACCGACGATAAACCGTGGTTCTATGACATTAAACGTGTTCTTCAAACTCAAGAGTACCCGCCTGGGGCATCCAATAAAGATAGGAAGACGTTGAGAAGATTAGCAAGCAGTTTCTTCCTCAATGAAGAAGTTTTGTATAAGAGGAATTACGACATGGTCTTGCTCAGATGTGTAGACAGACGTGAAGCGGACATGCTGATGCAAGAAGTACATGAAGGATCCTTTGGCACACATGCCAACGGACATGCAATGGCTAAAAAGATGTTGAGAGCTGGTTACTATTGGATGACAATGGAATCTGATTGCTGCAAATATGTGAAGAAATGTCATAAATGCCAGATTTATGCGGACAAGATGCATGTGCCACCGACCCTCCTCAACGTTATCTCTTCACCTTGGCCTTTCTCTATGTGGGGCATTGATATGATTGGAATGATTGAACCCAAAGCTTCAAATGGTCATTATTTCATCTTGGTAGCGATCGATTATTTTACTAAATGGGTGGAAGCAGCATCTTATGCTAATGTAACCAGACAGGTGGTAGTCAGATTTATCAAGAATCAGATTATTTGTCGATACGGCATCCCGAGCAAGATCATCACTGTTAATGGCTCGAATTTGAATAACAAGATGATGAAAGAACTTTGTGAAGAGTTCAAAATCGAACATCATAATTCTTCTCCTTACAGACCGAAGATGAATGGGGCTGTTGAAGCTGCTAACAAGAATATCAAAAAGATTGTCCAGAAGATGGTGGTAACTTATAAAGATTGGCATGAAATGCTTCCGTTTGCTCTGCATGGATACCGTACTTCAGTTCGAACTTCAACATGCGCAACCCCATTTTCCCTAGTTTATGGTATGGAAGCAGTACTCCCCGTGGAGGTTGAGATTCCGTCTATGAGAGTGTTGATGGAAGCTAAACTTTCTGAGGCCGAATGGTGTCAAAGTAGATATGATCAGTTGAATTTAATTGAAGAAAAGAGATTGACAGCATTGTGTCACGGTCAATTATATCAGCAGAGAATGAAGAAGGCTTTTGATAAGAAGGTTCGACCACGCGAGTTCAGAGAAGGTGACCTTGTGCTCAAGAAGATATTATCTTTCCAACCTGATTCTAGGGGCAAGTGGGCTTCGAATTATGAAGGACCGTATGTTGTTAAGAAAGTTTTCTCTGGAGGTGCCTTGATTCTAACAAATATGGACGGTGAAGAGCTCCCGTGCTCCATGAACACCGATGCAGTCAAGAAATATTTCGCTTAGGTCTGAGTTGACAGTTTGCTAAGTTGAAAACCCGAAAGGGCGGCTTAGGCAAGCTTTTGGTCAGACCGGTCTTGGCATTTGAACACATTTTGGAAATTCGAAGTTGTTAGGGAGAATAGTGATCATTGTTTTTGTGTAACCCTTTCTTTCATGTACTATTTCCCAAGCTTTTGTGAACCGTTAGAGTCGCATTGTTAGCGAACTACCATCTTATTAATGAAATTTGAGCATTTACCTTTTGTGGGCAAAATTTTAATTTTTACGGAAATATTTGAAATAAAGTTATCTAAAGTATTCTTATTTTAAAAAAATGTGTAATGAAAGGAATATTAACAGTTGTTCCGAGGATGGTCAAGCCATGAAATGCAAAACAATACAGTAACTTATCCTTGCATGATGAACATGTTTTATTTCAAAATCGTCATGAGGTGTTGGTTGTGTTAAACTTGCGTTTCTCGCGGTACTAAGTTTGGTGACTCCCCAGTTGTTCCAGTTAAGCGTTGTTTTGGCTACCTTTATTTGGGCAATTTCTGAAGTGTGGTACGCTTTGTCTCATGCTAGTGGTCTATTGGTATTAGAAGATTGGATTTGAATACTTTTCTCCTCAGAAGACTTGAACCTTGTGGCGTGTTACGCTCCGACGTTGCTTTGGGGTTCCAGTTCCAGTTATTTTACGTCTTTTTAAGATTGGCCGAGTATCTATTATGTCGTGACATCTTATTGTCTTCAAGTTATTCCATTTGTTTGTTTTATCAGCATAACATTCATTTACTCATTTACACTTACATCAGTATGCATATTCACATTTGCCGTTGATTTTGGGTTGTTTTACTTTGTTTTAATACAATGTACACGTTCTTTCCAAGTAGAAGGTTAGCTTAGGCAGAAAATGTGCTTCCTTTCTAAATTCCCCAACTGAGCTAATCCTCGTGGATGATTTTTGATTTAGCCTACCCTGTCCATTTCTGGATAGGATGAATCCCCAATCAAGTTACTTTCTCATTGGGTGGAGTCTTGTTTGACTGTTTCCTTTCTGGTTTATTCCTGGAGGGAGTTGTTGTCTCTTGCATAGGCTATCTCATGATTTTTCCCAGTGAAGTCGCGACCTAGATGAATGGTGCATTTATTTTGCACCTTTAAGTATGTGATCTCCTCGGGAAAGATTGATTCATGGTTCTCTTTGACGAAGATTTTATTCTCTGCCAATATCATCGCAATTTCCTTCTGAATTATTTTTGGAAAACGACAAGCGGCGGTCTCTTCATGAGCAACTTGTACGTTATAGACATCGTTGGAAAACGGCAAGCGGCGGTCTCTTCATGAGCAACTTGTGTGTTATTATTATTTTGGAAAACGGCAAGCGGCGGTCTCTTCATGAGCAACTTGTGCGTTATTATTATTTTGGAAAACGGCAAGCGGCGATCTCTTCATGAGCAACTTGTGCGTTATTATTATTTTGGAAAACGGCAAACGGCGGTCTCTTCATGAGCAACTTGTGTGTTATTATTATTTTGGAAAACGGCAAGCGGCGGTCTCTTCATGAGCAACTTATGCGTTATAATTATTTTGGAAAACGGCAAGCGGCGGTCTCTTCATGAGTAACTTGTGCGTTATTATTTTTGGAAAACGACAAGCGGCGGTCTCTTCATGAGCAACTTGTACGTTATAGACATCGTTGGAAAACGGCAAGCGGCGGTCTCTTCATGAGCAACTTGTGCGTTATTATTATTTTGGAAAACGACAAGCGGCAGTCTCTTCATGAGCAACTTGTGCGTTATTATTTTGGAAAACGGCAAGCGGCGGTCTCTTCATGAGCAACTTGTGTGTTATTATTTTTGGAAAACGACAAGCGGCGGTCTCTTCATGAGCAACTTGTACGTTATAGACATCGTTGGAAAACGGAAAGCGGCGGTCTCTTCATGAGCAACTTGTGCGTTATTATTATTTTGGAAAACGGCAAGCGGCGGTCTCTTCATGAGCAACTTGTACGTTATTATTTTGGAAAACGACAAGCGGCGGTCTCTTCGTGAGCAACTTGTACGTTATTATTTTTCTGGAAGACAACGAGTGGCAGCTTCTTTATTTGAGCAGCTTGTATGTCATAGTATTTTTGGAAGACAACAAGTGGCAGCTTCTTTATTTGAATAGCTTGTATGTTATTGACATCCCTGGACGACAGCGAGTGGCAGCTTCTTTATTTGAGCAGCTTGTATGTCATAGTATTTTTGGAAGACAGCAAGTGGCAGCTTCTTTATTTGAGGCAACTTGTGTATCTACAATCTTATTATTATTTCAGCATTAATGAGTATATCTCCGGAAATCTCGCAGAGAAGTTTGTTATGAATCTTTACCTTCAGAAGTCGGTAATCCGTCGCCAGCAAATTTGATACTCTCTGTCTATCTTTGACCTTGAGTTGTGAGCTCACTGGTATTTTTGGGTCAATAATTTGTTTTATGGCCTATGCAAGATACCTTCTTTGTTAGGGTCAGAGTCCGTATTCGCTCAAATTTTTATTCGCCGTCAAGAGTCTATATCTTGAAGTCGATAGTTTATTTCCCCAGTATTGTATAATCCTTGTCCCTGTGTTTTGTTGGTGTTTGATTTCTCCAGCATTGTCTTGTTTCATACAATATCTTTCTCTGTGAATTCAATCACTACATTCATATCAAACATAATGGCGGTATCTTAGGGCAAAAATTTGCGTATTATGTATTTAAGTACCTTCAATCTCGTCGAGACAAAGATTTTAATCTTCATATCTCCGGATAGAAGAAACTTAAATAGGGGCAGCTGTTGTACCCCAAATTTTGACCTAAGATACCATCTCCCATCTGCATCATTACATTGCAAGTGTTTTGACCTATCTTTATCAATTTTCAAAGCAGATTTTAAATTCATAACTTTTTCAAGTCAAGAGCTGTTTATTTTTGAAACGCTAAATTTATTAATTGATCAATGCTAAAACAATGTTTATTTAATTATTTATTATTCTGAATTTAAATAATTGGAATTTATTTTCAGTTATTATATAAATTAAAGAATTATAAATAATAAAGTAAATATTTGAAAAGAAGTTTGTTAATTGATCAATGATGTTTATTTAATTATTTATTATTCTGAATTTAAATAATTGGAATTTATTTTCAGTTATTATATAATTTAAAGAATTATAAATAATAAAGTAAATATTTGAAAAGAAGTTTATTAATTGATCAAACAATGTTTATTTAATTATTTATTATTCTAAGTTTAAATAGTTGAAATTTTATTTTCAGTTATTATAATTTAGAAGAATTATAAATAATGAAGTAAATAATTGAAGAGAAGTTAATTGATCAATGATGTTTATTTAATTATTTATCATTCTAAATTTAAATAATTGGAATTGATTTTCAGTTATTATATAATTTAAAGAATTATAAATGATAAAATAAATAATTGGAAAGAAGAAAAGAATTAACTGGTAAAATAATAGAATTTTATTCATCTTTATTCTAATTATTACAATTGTTGTTTAAATACTGTATTATTTACAAAGTATTTACAATGACAATTATATAAAATGTTTAAAGTGAAATAAAAACTATTTTAATTTTTCTAAGATTCTAAATCTTCATCTTCTATCCAATACTTCTTTGATGCCCATTTGATTTTACCTGCAAAGAATTAAAAGAAAAAGTCAGAAATGAATATAATTAAAAGCAGACAACTAATTAAGAGTTCATCATTAAAAGCAAACGGCTGGAATCAGTTTTTTACCCTCTTTGCAAATCACGGGATTTCTCCCGGTTCACAAAAAGGGATGAATATTTTTTGATAAATATGAATGCACAAGTTAAAAATATGCACAAGTTCAAATTTTCAAAATAAACTGCATAGTTAAAAATCAATTGCACAAATCCAATTTTTGTCAAAACTGCATATTTCAAACAAAAAAAACAACAGCATATGCAAATAACCAAGTCAAGTTACATTTTCAAAGCCAAAGTCCAACATAAACTGTCAAGTATGGAAGTATGTCAATACAAAGGCTCCCATACTGTAATGTGCAGATCAAAACCACATATGCAAGCAAATATATTCCTATTTTTCATCATTTTCCAGCTTTGCTTTTTCAGAACTTAAAGTACATACATCATTTTAATGTTTCAAACTGTACTAAGGAGAGAGAAGAGAGAAAGAGTGTGGGTTTACAGGTTTTGGCCTTAGGCAGAAAAGGGATATAAAACAAAACTGCAATAATACAGTAAAAAAGGAAGTATAGAAAAGGATATAGGCAAACTGAATGGAACAGTAGAGTGCAGAGGTATCAAAGGAAAATAGTTAAATATACAAAACCTGAGCCATCAAAAAAGAAGCCTGAAAACTGTTATTATAACAACAAACCCTTCAAGAAAAGTAGAGAGTTGATAACCTGTTGGAAGCCTAAAACAAAAACTGTCAAACAAATACAAAACGAATTCTCAAGGTCTCAAAGCAAAAAACCTCAAGAACCTACTGTCTCAAGACCAAAACCAATAACCATGGCCTAAAAAAAACAGTATAACCTGCTGTCTCACGCCAAAAACTAGAACCTGTAACACAAAAGCCCGGACCCTTAACCATGTCAAGCCTGTCCAGCTCTAAAGCCTAAGCCATAGAAACCATAACCAGTAAACACGACTTGTTAAGCCATGCCAAACCTGAAACGAGTTTCACCAACACAAAAGCCAGTAAAACCTTAAGCCTTTCAAACCATAACCTGTTCAACCTGTTTTCAGCCCTAAAACCTTCATACCTGCCTAAACATCCAAGGCCAAAACTTGTACCAGATACCTGCCTGAAGCCTTTAAACCGATACCAACATACCAGCCATACACGCCCAAAGCCAAAAATCAGAATACCACAACAGCACAAACTTTAAAAACCAATGTCCAAACCCATCAAGCCTCAGAAATATTCCATCATAGGTCAATAAAAAGCAACAGAGGCACAACAAAGAAGAAGAGAGGAAAAGTATTCAAGCATCCAAGCATCAAGGCCACCAAACAAAGAAACGTTCAAGGCAACTCATTCAAGCATCAAAAGCCCTCAGACAGTCTCATCACTGAGCAAAAGTTCACAGAAGCAAAGCATCAAGCCCACAGAAAGAAGAAGGAAAAGAAGCATACGAAGCAAAGAAGCAGCAAGAGAAAAGGATAAAGTTTTGTTTTCAGGATTTCATCACCAAACAAAAGAAGTAAGAAACGAAATACCAGGACTCTAAGCCACCGCGCTTCACTCCTCCGCCAGCAAGCCTCTGGAACGCCTCTTCCTCCTCCTTCATAAAGGTAGCTATGCTTTTTCTTTTTCCTTTCCACCATCTCAACAGAAACCACATGTAAAATAGAGTCAGAATCAAAATGGATGTAGATCATAAACATGCAAAAATCATAAAAAACCCCAAAGAGATAAAAACGGAAGTTAACCTTTGAACTATCGCGTGCTTCATCGTGGGGAGGAGAGCACAGAAGTGGTGTTGGTGGCTCGGGCAAGGGAAGTTCAGAAGCGGGCATGAGAGCAACGAAGAAGACGAGCGAAGAAGAATGCGTGAACGAAGAGCAGCGGCGCTGTAACCTTAACCCCTTTCTTCCCTAAACTAAAACAAATATGTTTAACCCTAACAAGTTATGGAATAATTGGGCTTAACCCATTTCCTAAAACCTAAAAAGCCCAAACGAACTTTATTAAGAGCACCCCCATCACATTTCTGTTATTTCTTGATTTAGCCCCCTTGAAAGCTTTTTGGCCCATACAATGGTTTGCTTATCTACCCCCTTTATTTCTTGGACACCTCTCTTTCTATTTACTTTCTTTTAGCTTTTTTTTTAGAATTTTATTGATTTAGTTAATTAATGGATTTAATCAAATAAGAGGTGTAACTTAATTAGACAAATTTTAATATTTGACCAATTTTTATTAGTTTAACTTTAGGATTAATTTAGTAATTTCAGTATTCTTTTTTAATTAGATTTAAGTTAGTAACTTTTAAAGTTTTAATTTAGTTTAAAATTATTTAATAATTCCTAAAATAATACTTTATATTAATACAAAAATATATTAAAAAAATAGAAATTTAAGAATTAAAACATTTTATTTTTTTTAATTAATTCTCTTGCTTTGTACATATTAAATAAAAATATAAAAAAATCATTTAGTCTGTTATTTAATCATTGTTGTGGTTATATATCACTTAGCTACTTAATCATTATCTGCATAATTTTCTGTTTAATTATTTCATCTTTACTTGGTTATTCCGTTTACGTCTAAATCCAAGAGAAAAATGATTAAACTTGTTGAATTCATGTCCTCAAATCCAATCACGCGAATATCTTCATTTCATTAAAACTTAAGATAATTTTTCCCCAAATATTCAATCTTTTCAAAACTTATACCTTTTAAGCCAAAACTTCGACATTAGGTCGTCGTACCTTCAAAGACCCGTCCGTACCTCTTTTCGGCCAAAACAATTTATTTTTAATCAAACGAACATTTTAATAAACAGATATTTCAAAAGGTTCCTATAGAGTACTATAGATACATTGGGTGCTAATACCTTCCCACTGTATAACCAACCCCCGGACCATAGACCTCTTTTCAAAACGCCTTGTATTTTCATTACTTTTAAAAGTATTATTTTACATTGCATACTTTAGGGTTTTATTTCGCTCTTTCCCCTTTTCCCTTGGAAATAATAAAGCGCGGTGGCGACTCTTGCTTTTGTGAGACGAGTTAATCAATAATTCGATCTCCGATTTACCCCGCTACATTTTTTATCGCTACAAACTTCCATAATAGTTTTACTGTTATGTGTTTTTAGTCAGATGTTGAAGGCAAATGTCATGACATTTTGATATGGTACTGCAATACAACACGCAGTGCTGTTTTAAATCTTGACAAATTTAATTTGATTATGGAATATTTCTTTTGGATATGTTTCAGTAAATTTTGCAGGTCAAGAAGATTTTATCTGGGACAAGGTTTTATATCTCCAACTATACATTAGTTACTAAATCGGGTCTTGAGACAATTTAGGAAACTTTGTATTGTTTGTTCAAAGATTTAAGGAGATTTTGCTGCACAACATATACAACTCTCAACTTGTGGATTAAGAAATATCATATGGAGATTTTGAAGCCCACGGATTGAAGAAGTGTATTTAAAGAGAAAACATGACCTAATGTAATTTAAGTTTTCAACAATTGTAAAATCGGGGGAAGCATAAGTCTTAGGTTTTGAGAATCTCTTGTGTATTATTTGGTGTAAGTCACCCTTGTATCTTTTGATACTTGTGGTCGACACTATATTCTCACTCAGAAGCCTTTAGGCAATGAATTAAGTATTATTCTTGGATGAAGCTTTTAAGCAAATTTAAGTATTGTTCTTGGTCAAGAATCTTGGCTAAGTTTTATAATGGAAGTATGATCTTCTCGTTGAGTTATACTCAATACATTCACTGAGATTTGGACTGTTAGATATCACTAAGGTGATTTAGAAAGTGAGATAATGATTTCTCATATCTAGAAGGTGCCTAGGTAGAAGTAGTATTGGATAGGGATTAAGCGAGAAGTTGTAAACGGGGGAGTTTAGCTTTGAACTAATACTGCTAATAGTGGAATTCCTTCTTGGCTTGGTAGCCCCCAGATGTAGGTAAGTTTGCTACGAACTGGGTTAACAATTCTATGTGTTATTTATCATTCTGCAGTTTAAGTTTCAGTATTTTGTGATAACTCAATGAACCTGTTCAGGATGTCAAGACAAATGTTGTAACATATGTCTTGAACTTATATCTGAGTCACAAATTTGACACGAAATTTAACATTATCCAAAATAGACGAAATGGAAAACTTATCTGAATTTAAACTCTAATGTCGAGGACTCTCAAAAAATTATCATTAGACTGCTCAGACTCGAATCAATTGGACAAAATTACTGATTCTTCATCAGATAACAAACTACCTAGATATTATCGGCCCACCCTTTCTAATTCCTGGCCTTTAAGCCAATGATTTGAGAAAAAAGTCGATCTCCTATCTCGACTTATTTTCCATGATATTGAACTTATCAAGGTCAGGAAGATTGACAAAGGTTTGGGACGCTTTGATCCGTCATGAAGCTGATTTTAACATCGAAGATCCTGCCGCTGAAATATTGACAGTTTCATCATCCGATTAGCCCAAAAAGATTTTAACTTTCATGAGTCATGAAGGTCCTCCTTAGCATCCTAAATTATGTGCTCAACTCAAAACCTGAGCGTGATGATTATTTAGAGCTACTTAAGATGATACTAGTCATATTGCAAATCCTTATTCATAATTATTGGCTGGAGACTTAAGTAGACCGGTTGACATATATATCTTCAGTCTCAGAGAGAGAGAGAGCCATCACAAGTTTGGGAAAACTATTAGCCTTGTGACGCTCGGGATCCACATGACTATTACTAATATTTGCTACATAAAAACTATACAAATACCATAACGGTTGGTGCTTTAATGTTGTATTTACAATTATATTTCGACTACTAGGTACCAATGCAACAATTTGTAAAATCCCCATATGCATACTGAAGTAAATTATGAAGATATCACCCCACAATTGGGGCCTACAAATAACCAGATGAATAATAAATGATGATTAGAATTATATGGCATGTCATTAATGCTTAAACTAAATACTATGTGTAGTATCTACGAATAAAACTGCCACTTAACGATAGACCTTAATTGTGTCAAGTTAATAAGGTGAATACAAAATAATTTTCTCTTTAGGTCCACAAACATTGTTTCTATATGATGACGTCACAAATTGCTATTTATCTATTATATATTACATAATAACTTCGCCTCGATATCATGCTGAGTTGGAGTTTCGCCAACTTATCTTATTTACCAGTCAAATATGATAGAATTGTTCCCTTCTGTTTACTCGTTGGAGCGCTACATGCACACGAGAATTCTATAAAATAATAACCCCTTACTGGTTCTTTTTGAGATAGTTGGCGCTTGTCAACTTCCGTTGAAGCTTCGCATATCCCTTAAACGAGTTGTGTATTCACCGAAATGTCAGGTTATAACCCTGATGTTGTAGAAGTTGTGACGACAACTTCGAATTTGAGGACTTCGAAGACATGTGTGTTGTCACGTTGACCAAACAATTTGTTCTCTCGACCTTCTTACCGCCACGAAGACAATCAGATCGAGAATGAATGTTGCAACGACTTCTTAAGGCCTATACCGTTGTCCTTGAGCTTCGATCGAATCAATTATCAAGGCACAATCTGAAGAATGGAAAAACACAAGAAAGGGTGGTTTGAATTGAGATTTTTAAAACTTAAAGGAAAGAACAAGTTGGTTATCCTGGTTCGTTTAAACTCAAACTACTTCAGTCCACCCGTCAAGGTGATTTTGCCTCTCTCAACGAGGTCTTAATCCACTAATCAATCTTGATTACAAATCTTCTTTAACAACCGTCAAAGTCTTCTTGAGTATAAACCACAACCTTGTTTTTGTCAAGGAATTTCTCTAAACAATGTATGAATAAAAGTTACAGTAATGTTTCTAATAAAGCAGTATCATAATACAATTGATGTTTTACACAGTTTGAATGTTGAATGTTTGAGGATGAAAAATGATAGCAGCGTTACTGTGTGTGAGAAATTGTGAATAATTTATCCTCAAAGCCTTGTTTAAATAGGCGAAGCATGAAGGAGTATTTGGAATGTTGATCAATGACAATTAAGGTGCTTTCCAAAAATAAAGATCCTAGTTCCCTTCCAGCCGTTACTCTTGAAATGGAAATATTTGATTTGTAACGCTTCAGAACATGTTTGCTTCAGAAGATGGAAGTGATCGTGGCTGCTTGCTTCAGAACATTGTAGATCAGAACCATGAAGTCCTATTTACAATGTTAGAACTTCTCTCAAAGATGTTAATAATCAGAGTTGAAACATCTTTGTAACTCATCTTCCATCAAAACTTCTTTAAGAAATGTTTACAGTCAAAGTTGAAACAGCGTTATAATGCATCTTTTGATTTTCTTCCATCATAACTTCTCTAAGAAATGCTTACAATCAGAGTTGAAACATCGTTATAGCGCATCTTTTGATCTTCTTCCATCAGAACTTCTATGCAAAGCAGAATATAAATTTAGGGAGCATAATTTTTCTTTGTGTTTGTTATCATCAAAACTCTTACAAGGGTTGTAGAATCAAACTATGTTCTAACAATCTCCCCCTATTTGATGATGACAAAAACTATGATATTTCAATAGAAATAGAAAGAACATAAGGCATTTGAAGGTCTCCCCCTGAGTTAAATACTCAGATAAAGATGAATTACTTCCCTTAAGTTTATTCTGATCAGAGCTATTGATGCATCTACTTCTGTCTTCACCAGAGTTTTGTTCCTATTTTACTTTCAGAAAAAGAAACGAGAAGTTATGATATTCAAAATGTTTGAGACTGTGTCTCGATATTATTATTAGAAATATCTTACGTTCTCCCCCCTTTTTGCAAAGAATCAAAAAGCAATATAAACACGTTTAAGCAATAAAATAAGAGTTGTATTAATAAAGGATTGCAATAACATATTCAGAAGCAAACAACATAAGAAATTGGACACAGTAAAGAAAACAATTTTCAAAAACTAAAATTAAGGTGGAGGAAGTCGTGTGAACAGGGCTTCCAACAAGTTCTTAATATGAGTGTTTGACTCTTCTTGTTTTCCCAACATTTATTTGATTTCCTTGCATGTCTCATCTTGCTTGTTTAGTCTCTCCTTGATCACTGCATTTTCTTTCTTCAGCTCCTCCAGAGTTTGCATAACTAGAGATGAAGAAGGTATATCAGCAAAAGGTGCCACCTCTTCAGAGTAGGTTGCGGCAGATTCTGACTCAGTAGATTTTTCAATAGTTTTGCCTTTGTCTTGAACTATAACTAGAGGAAGATCATCATAACATGGTTCATCAACTTCTAAAGGCTGGTGATCTTCCTAGGGAGCATTGTCCAGCAGAAGGAGAGGTTTCTTTTCCCAATGACGCAAAACTTGTTCTTGAAAACATTCAGCTGATTACAAAAGTTCTGTTTGGCCATTTCATAACTTAACTCCTTGAGTTTCTGGGATTCAGAATTGAACCATTTTCTGAACTGGTTCCAGTGTGAATCAGAAGTAGTAGGATTCAGATTTTCTAAGCAGGCTAGCTTCAAAGAGTTAACCCATTCAATTATCTCTGTTTCAAAAATCAGTAAATTTCTACCAACATCTTCCTTGGTGATATTTGGTTTTGGTTTTGGGATAACAATTTTGTGAGAGCTAGAGGCAAGGTTGTCCAACGCTTCTAAGTCTATTATTATACAAATGTGATCTTCTGAAGGGTTGAATGGAGAGGGAGAATCATAAATGATAATGGGTGAAGGAGGTGTGTTTGGTGGAATGGAATGGTAAGGAGATGGAATTTTTTGAATGTCGTGGATTGTGAGTGGTTGTCAGACCATGAGAGGTTTTGTTATTCCAGGAATGTGTGAAGTGGTATCAGATTCAAGATTTGGATTTTTTGGCTGGGGAGCATGAAAGTTTGGATTTTTAGAGTTGAGAACTTAAGAGTTTGGATTTTCTGTTTGGGAGTCTTGGAACACCAGATCAAATTGATCAATATCAGAAAGAACTTGAGCAAGTTCTTGCTAATTTTGGTCAAGATGTGAGGTAGTAGAATGTGGTTCGTTCAGAATGATTTCTAGTGTGAGTGAAGGGTCAAACTCAATATCAAAATCATCAAAGGTTTATGGTGAAGGGTCTTCTGTGGGTTTTGGAGAGGAGGGGGTTTCAGATGTTGATAAAAGTATTGATTCTACAACAGAAATAAAAGAAGAATTACCTTGATTCTTAGTAGCTTTTGGAACCTTCTGAGAAGATCCTTCTCTTGTAACTTTCCTTTTCCTTGATTTCTTGAGAACAACCTCTAGAGCCTGTTGTTGCAGGTCACAGATGTTCACTTTTGGAATAGTCCCATCCATTTTGCAAGCTTTTAAATATCTGACAATAATTTATGGAGAAGCATCTATTTGAGAGAACAGAGGGAAATCCTTCAGAAGAACTCTTCTTGTTGTAATGACTTCATTTATTGCAACAGTTGGATCCTTCTTGATGGTATCAATGATTTTTCATTTTCTTCAGATTCTTCGCATTCATAGGTTTTCCAGCACATGCTTCCAGAGTGCTAACATATTGTGCTTCAGTAAGATATTCTACCAGTTTGTTTTTTGTCAGAATATCTAATATTAGCCTACCCAGAGGTATTCAATACCTCTTAGTCCTTTCTTCTTCTCCAGTCTCTTTAACGCTTGTCTTCAGATGATTAAACAACAGATGAGAAAGATTTACCTTTGCCTTTATTGCAATGAAGTACATAAGAAATTGCTGGTCAATATTGATATAATCAGGAAAGCTTGTGGGCTTTCTATGGTTGATGCATCCCAAGATGATCTTTGACCAAATTCTGAAGTAGTCCTTCAGATCTTTAATTTTGTTTGATGGTTGGCCAGAAGTAAAAATCTCTTTTGAGATTGTTGTTAGGTCAGAGCATTTTTCTGCCATGTCGCTGCAACAAATGCCTCCACCGCCATGACCTATCAAGCGTGTGATAAGGTCTCCTGAAATTACTATTTTCTTCCCCATCACAAACGAAGTAACTTGATGGTTTGAAGCAGTTGCATGAATCTATAATTCTTTGACTAATCTTGGAAAAATTGGACCCAGTAGACGATCAAAATACTTGGTCCACCCTTGAAGTTCAACATCAGCAGTAAGGTCGTAGCCATTTTCCTTCATACTTTCAAAGTCCACAATGAGTTCAAAGAACTTCTAGTGAATTAATGGGAGTCAGTAGATTTCTTGAAGGTTCTTCATACCTTTCTGCTGTTGAATAAGAAGAGTCAGGAACATATTGAGAGCTTTGAGCTCTTTGAGAAGAAGCCATTGTTCACACAGACTTGTTGAAGGTTTTTGAAAGAAATTTGCACACAAAAAATAGAGAGAAAATAGTAGCGAGAAGAAGTGAGAGTGAAAAAGTGAAAGTGAAAGTGAAAGTGAACGGTGTATTTATAAACAAATTGAAAACTTAATTAGTAAGAAAAGAGTGAAAAATAATGATTACATAGCATTAGTGATTCCTAAAAATAGGGAGATGGCGTGGAGATATAGAATAGTTATCGATACAACATGAGTCTCAATGTATCCAATCAAAGCTTTAGTCCCTTCAGAATTTGAACGCGTGTTCAGCATTAGAAGAACACTTGTGAGAAGATGAAAGATGTTGATGATGTGAACTGCATGCTTCTATCTTTGAAATGAACCATTTGGGAACTATTCAGATCTTCTTAGATAGATCCAGATGCAACTGTCCTTCTAACTTCTGAAGAATTATTGATCAGATGTTCACAAAAAAAATATAAACTTCTGAGGGTTAAAGAATACATAAATAAAACTTTTTTTCTGGACATAATTTCATGCTGAGATGTTTCAAAATGAAATTAAACCTATCTTAAGAAAGGGGTTTAGTAAAGACATCAGCCCATTGATGGTATGTGTCAATAAATTTTAAAGAGAAAATTCATTTCTGAATATAGTCCTTAATAAAGTGATGTTTTATTTCTATATGCTTAGCCCTAGAATGTAAAATTGTATTTCTAGATAAACAAATGGCAGAAGTATTCTCACAGAGTATAAGAATGTTACTCTGAAATATATTGAAGTCTTCAAGCTGACTTTTCATCCAGAGCATCTGTGTGCTACATCCAACTGCTGTTATATATTCAGCTTCAACGGTTGATAATGCAACTGTGGATTGCCTCTTGTTGGACCACGAAATCAGATTTTCTCCCAGAAATTGGGAGCTCTCAGAAGTGCTTTTTCTTTCTACTTTTTCTCCAGCGAAGTCAGCATCACAGTACCCTACTAATTTGTATTCATTGATTTTTCTATAAAACATACCAAGATTATTAGTACCTTTCAGATACTTGAAAATTCGCTTAACAGTTGTTAAGTGAGATTCTCTAGGATCTGATTAGAATCTGGCATATAAACATACACTATATAGAATATCAGTGTGATCGGTGAGAATGAGAACTGATTGTTTTGGAATGCTGGTTCGCGTTTGCGTTTGTTTTCGCAAAATGTCGCGGTAAGCAAGAGTCGCCATCGTCTTTTATTTTATCCAACAAGGAAAGGATAAAAGCACAGAAAAATTCCTTTTTTGAGATTGTTTCTCGGGTTCGGGAGGTAGATTATAGAAAGGGAAGGTGTTAGCACCCTTTCTATCCGTGGTTATCCACGGGCTCTTAGGTACTTGCTCATTGTGTTTTCAAAAGTTTGCTTTTCTTTGTGTTTGTGGGTTTGAAAAGGGTTTTTGTTTTGAAGAGAGTGTAAGTGCGAAAAGTTTTGTTTTTGTTTTCAAAAGAGCAAGTACTTAAAAGCATCTACCTACTCAAAAAGGAATTAAACTGTGCAAATGTCCTTTAGACAGTGCTATCCCACTATTGAGGAGTAGGTAGCACCATCGTTGGAGTTTTTCGGGTCAATTCGATTAAGGGACGTGTGGTCACTAAAGCAATGTTAGGACGCCTTATCGGTAACCCTAATGTCTTAGATCATTTTATCCGAGGCAACTGTTTCGAGGCAACTTATGATCTTTGGACAAGAGGGCGACCTCTAAAACACCCTATACTCAATGACCACATTCGAGGTAACCAAGTGAGGTGTACCCTAAGAGTGGCATGTGCGAGTGTATTGTTTTTCAGTTATATTATCTTTGTACATATTATGGTGAGCTACGGTTGATTTTAAATTAAAGGTTAATCTTGTCATGCATCACCTATTTACTAGCAAGCATATAAAAGTAATAAAGTGCAGAAAGATAAAATCCTACACTATTACAACCATATTGAATTTCATGAAAATGTAAGGGCAAAAATAAAATAAAAGCAAAAAAACGAGGGTCTTTCGATCTGGGCAGAGACACCCTTCGATTATGCACTTTCTGGCTCTCTTCGATTTGGCATGAAAAAAGGTGAAGGCATGACTTTCGACTGAAGCCTCACGGTCAGCATGTTATGCCTTTCGATTGGGACCAGCAGGACAACATGTTGTGCCTTTCGATTGGGACCAGCAGGACAGCATGTTGTGCCTTTCGATTGGGCCTGGAACCAGTCTAAGATGCAATCTGCCTTTCTGCCTCCTTCGATTGGGCCTGGGGTCAGTGAGGTGCAATCTACCTTCCTGCCTCCTTCGATTGGGCCTGGAGTCAGTGAGGAAGCCTGAGGCTTCGTTTCATGTTCCTGTTTCCTGCTTATTTCGTTTGAGATATTAAATAGCAACATGGCCTAAGGCCATGCTATCATTACCTCAGGGCCAGGTTAGTTCTTAAAACATATGTAACCAACCAAATAACCAAACCAAAAGGAGCAGCAATAAAAACAAACTAAAGGGTGGAAACGAAAAGGTAGCAAACACTACGTATATATTTGAAACGAAAAGGAAGTTTATTTACATGTTATGCTAGAAATGAAGGGTTCAAGGTTAAGAACGACTTACCTTGCTTGAGGCTGGAACGTGTGTTGAGCCTTTAAGTGGTTTCCTTGAGTGCTTCTGGATTCGAAGGGAGGAACCAGGGGTTATGTCTTTGATACTGGATTCGAAAGAGAAGAACAAGGGTGAGGTTCTTCCTGTTGGATTTGAAGGGTAATAAGGTATAGGGATGTTTCAGATCCTAAGGGGATAAGTGTTTGGATTCTGGATATGTGTTTCGATTCTGGATATGTGTTTGGATTCTGGATATGTATTTTGATTCTGGATATGTGTTTGGATTCTGGATATGTGTTTGGAGTGTTTAAGTGTTTTTGAGGATTTTCTGCAGATTCGTTCGACTGGCCAGCAGGTCCTCTCCAGCTTTGCATAAATTCCTCTATTTATAGAGAAAAAGAAATAGATATGTCTTCAACAGCCAACCTTGCAAAATAATAAAAATAATAGGTAACGTGACAGTACATGTGGGGGGCCTGTTGGCAGCAACAACAGTGGGGTGCAGAAGATGCCTCTGACGTTGCTTGTGCTCAGACCAAATTCAGGTTGACAACTGCTTTTGTGATAAAGTACTCTCTGTTTGAAGAAAAAATATGTAGCCTTTAACCCAGAATAGCAGTATCCAAAAGGTAAAGTCTAAAACCTTTGTACAAACTTCTGACTATATAAAGATTTGGACGCAACACAGCCTGGAAAACGAGATTTGGTCTTGAGCAAGAGTGAGATCGAAGCACACCTGTTTGATGGAAGCCTTTGCCTCAGTCGAAGCTTGTGGTCGAAACAAGCTAACTCGAAGGAAGCTATTGCCCAATCGAAAGCTCATGCTCGAAGGAAGCATATTGCCCAATCGAAGCCTGGGTCGAAGCAAACATATTTCCCAATCGAAAGTCCGTGTTCGAAGGAGGCTTAGAGTTCAACATGAAGGACATATCCAAGTTGCATTCGAAGGAGGCTCTTGCTCCACTGAAGTTTTCATCTAGGCACACAGAAGGTGAGTGCCAAAACGAAGACTTGCCTTGCAGGGGGTACATGTGACCAGTAGGTCATGGCTTTCGATTGCAAGCATGCAGGCAGCAAAAGACACAAACGAAACCTGCAACAAGAAGTCACATGCCCAGGCGAAAGAGGCCAAAAGGCCAATCGAAGGATGCAAGCCAAGCTTGTGTCGAAAGAGGTCAAAAGGCCAATCGAAGGATGCAAACCAAGCTTGTGTCGAAAGAGGCCAAAAGGCCAATCGAAGGATGCTGATCGAAAGAGGCCTAAAGGCCAATTGAAAGAGCTGAAACGAAGAACACTTGTATTTCTCCAATTTTTGTCAAAATAATATTTTATCTGTTTTCTCCCTTTTTGACAGTTTCCTTTTTCCAAAGTACTTGTGCAAGCTTGAATTTTGAGAATCCTTGTGAGAAAGGCCTTGAGGAATAAGAGGGCAAATTTTTGGGTACAACAGTTGCCCCTGTTCAATTTTCTTAAACCTGAGGATATAGATTGGCTTTCGAGCCTTTCGTGATCCGAAGGTGGAAGATAATTGAACACTAGAGTGCCCAAAAATTTGCACTCGCATGGTGTAGTATCAACATTGTGATGTCGGGAATGGGCTTACAGATGCCATTTGGAGATTATTGGTAGGAGGATAGGCTTATAGATGCCATCTGGAGAAGTGTGACAGAATCTTGTTGGGGATGGGCTTAAAGATGCCATCTGGAAATGATTGCTACTCCAAATAGATGATGAAGGAATCTTAGATGACTACAACCCAGCAGGATGATGAAAGAATCTTGGATGACTACAACCTCATCAGGATAATGAAGGAATCTCTGGATGACTACAACCTCAGCAGGATGATGAAGGAATCTTGGATGACTACAACCTCAGCAGGATAATGAAGGAATCTCTAGACGACTACAACCTCAGCAGGATGATGAAGGAATCTTGGATGACTTCAACCTCAGCAGGATGATGAAGGAATCTTAGATGACTACAACCTCAGCAGGATGATGAAGGAATCTCTGGATGACTACAACCTCAGTAGGATGATGAAGGAATCTTGGATGACTACAACCTCAGCAGGATGACGAAGGAATCTTGGATGACTACAACCTCAGCAGGATGATGAAGGAATCTATGGATGACTACAACCTCAGCAGGATGATGAAGGAATCTCTGGATGACTACAACCTCAGCAGGATGATGAAGGAATCTCTGGATGACTACAACCTCAGTAGAATGATGAAGGAATCTTTGGATGACTACAACCTCAGCAGGATGATGAAGGAATCTTTGGATGACTACAACCTCAGCAGGATGATGAAGGAATCTTTGGATGACTACAACCTCAGCAGGATGATGAAGGAATCTTTGGATGACTACAACCTCAGCAGGATGATGAAGGAATCTTGGATGACTACAACCTCAACAGGATGACAAAGGAATCTTTGGATGACTACAACCTCAGCAGGATGATGAAGGAATCTCTGGATGACTACAACCTCAGCAGGATGATGAAGGAATCTTGGATGATTACTACCTCAAAAGGTAATGATAACTTTTATTTGTCGATCGATCTTTCCTGAAAAGGTGAAGAGTTAGTTGTATGCAATGTCATGATGCATGAAATGCATAATGTCATGATGTTCTCAAAAGTAAATGAGATTGTGTTGTATGCACCTATCATGTATGTAAATATGATGTATGAAACGTGAAATGTTAATGAATTTATTTTTGTCTGGGAAAATAAATCCTTGACAAAAGCTGGGGAGTCAATAAATCCTGGACTGCTGTTGAAGAGTATGTGTGTCTTTAAACTTTGCTTAGAATATTTCCAATGGATTTCTGTTTTGTTTGTTTGAGGAGAACTCCGCTGAGGGAAGTTGAAAACTCTGTGGGGAGTATGTTTATTTCTGCTTGGGAAAGGAGTTTAGGAGTCTTGGTCGTCCGTTGCTCTACTGGGGAGTCGAAGTTAAACTGATATCTGGTCGGTTCCAGGTTTCGCAGTAACTTGCTGGGGATTGTATAGTAGTCTACTGGGGAAGAGGATTTGTGGTCCTTTGACTTGTAGTAGTAGGAGAGGTAAACCCAAGCTGGGGAATCCTGGTGTTGTTGGGGAAATAAACCCTGTCGTCGGTCTGCTTGAGAGGTGATGACTTCGTTGGGGGAAGTCCTTGAGGATTCTTGAGGTTGATTCAGCTGGGGAAAGGGGGTCAAAGATTATACTCTTATTGGGGAATCATCCTATGAGAAGGACTTTGGGGAGACTTGTCATTGCCCCTAGCAGCGAGTGTTTGTGGTATTGTCAAAAGGTTTGATTGTACGCAACCCTTTGTTGGGATTGACGCTCAATGTCCCAAGTGACGGAGATGGAGACCTGCCCCTGGTTACTCTGCACTTCTTTGAGAGATTTCCTGAAATCTTGACTGGACTGCCCCAGGTGTGCTGGAGAGCGACATGTCATGTCCCCCTGTTGATAGGAGATTTGTCAATGGAAGTGTCATCCTTCTTGAATTGATTTTGTTCACTGAGAGAGCTTTCGTTCATCGGATATTCATTGTGTGAATTTCTCCGCTGTCAAACAAATAGCCAAACGCAAACAGTGATATTTAAGTAATGCAAAGTTTATGCTTGTCTCGAAGTTTTTGAAAAATGCATTTTTTATCAGAAAACTTTTTATAAGACAAATTCAACACAAGATTTATGGCTAAGCCTTACAGGAGTCAGGATACCTTTTGTAACAGTATGCTTTCGAACTAACCCATGCTTCAGTTAGGACTTTTGAAGGGTTGTAATGTGGCTTGGTTCACGGTTTAAGAAACAAAGGATAAAGGCTCAAAGTATATTTGTACCCACCCGCTCTTCGTGATGTTCTTCAATCCTAAACTCAGTTAATTGTGCGTCGAACTCTATTCGAATTTGGAAGGACGTTTTGGTGATGGTTCACACAAGTTGAATTTGGAAGGCAGTCAATTTTGCAACATTTTTCATGTTGTTGAGGATTTGTAGCGACCTCGTTCTTTTGATTTATTATCCCTAACTTTTGCCTGACTGTTCCTGTTTTCGAGATTACAGTCAGCGGGATGCCCCAGCTTTCTTAAGCCTCCTTTATAGGTTTTGGCTCAGTGGGCTTTTCTCTTTTTGAGAGATAATGACTGCCTATGAGATAAGGAACCACCATTGTCTTTTGATTCCAGAGGAATGCTTTTGATGTCGTTCGTTGTATTACGAACTGAGAGTTTGCGACTTCAAGCGCATTTGAATTAACTGAGAGACTACCCTGCCCCAGGTTTAAATCAAAGGTTTCAATTTGTTTAAAAACATAAAACTCCTACTTCTTTGGCTCGAAGGGGTTGACTAGGGATTATCTTCCTTATAACTTCAGTGTTTAGGATTTGAAAGAAATGCCTGTACATCGTCAGCAAGGTCTGTTCAAAAGCATATTGTATGAGATTATGGCATTGTTTCGTCATCCTCCCTCTAAAGGCATGTAACCTTTAGCAAGAGTTGAATGTCATAAAGTGAGTAAAAAGCATAGTTTAAATATAGTGAAAATGAAAGGATGAATTCAAGACAAACATATGCAATGCATTAATGAAACAAAGTTTGACATTAACAGATAATTGTTTGAATAACAAAATAAATTACAACTTGAAAAATCAAATGAAACAAAAGCCTTCAATGATTTGGCATAGGAGCAGTGATCACGTTTGGAGTCTCTGGAGGGTCAAACTCGATCTCCTTGGCATCAATCAAGTCTTGAATCTTGTTCTTCAAAGTCCAACATCCGTCGATGTCATGTCCGGGACTGTCAGAATGATAGGCACATCTTACGCTCGGATTGTACCTAGAAGGGGAGGTATCAGGATTTTGTGGAGGATCCTTTAGTGTGATCAATTTCAACTTCAGCAATTGTTGTAATGCTTGAGACAGAGGCATGTTGATGTTAGTGTACTGCCTTTCTTGATATCTTTCCCTACGCCTATTTCTCTATCTTTGTTGAACAGGCGTGGGATCAGAGATCAGGATTGCCCCTACATGACGACTCTTTTGACCACTCACTGCATTGGACTCTTTCTTCCCATTGTAAGGCTTTTTCTTAGCATTAGAAGGTGTTTCTTCTTGAATCTTTCCACTTTTGATGCCAGCTTCGACCCTTTCGCCGATCAGTATTAGCTCGGTGAACCCAGCTGAGGAGCTTCCAATTAAGTGATTGAAGAAAGGCCCTATCAAAGTTCCCATGAAGATGTCAATCAGCTCCCTGTCAGTTAAAGGGGGTTGTACCCTACCAGCCAGGTCTCTCCACTTTTGGGCATATCCTTTGAAGCTCTTGTTGGAACCCCTGGTCATGTTCTGCAATTGCACACGAGTTGGTGCAAGATCAGCATTGTACTGATATTGTTTGTAAAAAGCAGTAGCTAGATCCTCCCAGGTGTGGATGCGGGAACTCTCCAATTGATAAAACCACTCGAGTTGAGTCCCTACCAGGCTTTCTTAGAAGAAATGGATCCAAAGCTTTGGATCAGTTGTGTATGGTTGAATCTTGCGGACATAAGACTTTAATTGCATCTTAGGGCAAGAGACTCCATCGTACAGGGCCAAAGTAGGTATTTTGAATTTTGGCGGGATGACCACTCCAGAAACCAAACCCATATCTCCTAAATCCAAGCCAAGTATCTGTTGAATCTCCATAGCACTGAGGCGATCCTCCAACTGTTTTTACTTGTCATAAGCGGGAGGATATTGTTCTTCATCATAGTCTGCCTCGTTGTCGGAGACCATAGGGCTAAGAGCCCTCCTTTCTTGTGGACTATCCTTCCCCCCATATGAGGTGGTCAAATCAACTTCATTCTGCAGCCCGTTTCCAAACCTGCGTCCAGTATTGAACAGGATGGTCCTCTTCTTCTTCTTCTTCTTCCTCTCTTTCAGAATCAAGGTCTTCAGGTCCTGCTGACCCTTAGCTAGGCTCATGACCAACTCTTGAAATTGAGCATTCTGGGCCTGGAGGGCCTTGATAGCTTGCTCAGTGGAAGGTTCAGTAGACATGGTAATTGTTGGAATAAACAGCGAAGAAGATAAGAGACCTGTACTAGGAGACCTGTTATGCAATGATATGTATGATATATGTATGCAATGTTTTCAAGGATCTCGTGGGGTAAACACAAGAAAATGTTAGAAGTTGAACTTTGATCAACATCTTTGATTGGAGAACTTTGTACCGGTGGATGTCTTTCCACGAGAATCAAGCTCACCATGTCAAGTGGGTCATAGCCCCTAATTCAAGTTGTTGCACTTGATTTTTGACGGCGTTTGTTTAGAGGATAACCTTCTTGCCCCTTGGTAGACATCTGGTCCAATGTGACCCTGTATCAAAAGACCATCGAGATCCTTGAAATGGTTATTGCAAATGCTATGGTATGATGTTATGATGTCATGGTAAAGGCACACCACAAGTATCCACAAAAGGCAAACATGGTAAAGGCACACAAGTCACACAAGAGAGCCCTTAGATTTCAGGCTGGCATGGAGCTTAGGTACTACCCTCTTTCAGTTCAGTTGGTTAAGACCTGTCCTAAAAATAGTAACCGGGTTCTAGAGGATCTCAATATCACTGACTACCCTCAATCGGTCATAATTCCAGTTTAGCAACCTTTTTTTGCGGCCGGAACCATCGCAAGAGTCTAGTCTCAATGAGTGTAGCATACTGCTACTGTTCTATGGCCAAGTTGGTCAATTTAAGGTTCTAAGGTCAGTTGGTGCTTAATGACTCCTTAGAAGACCCATATTCTCCTCGTTTCAACACAAAGGATATCGGTACAGACCAAGGTGTCACACCAACGTAGCTACTGCTTCATCCGTGTCGGTCTACGCCGGACAGATCCCTCACAGTTTATTGCTACTTACCTAAAGGGTATCCCAGATCCGGGTTAGGATCTATAGAACTCCGATAAAAGTCCACAAATTTAAAGAATACAAAGCATACAATTGAAAACATAGTGATCTAATCCTAAGGTACACCTCACTTATAAATTACTCCCCAGCAGAGTCGCCAGTTCTGTGATCAGTGAGAATGAGAACTGACTGTTTTGGAATGCTGGTTCACGTTTGCGTTTGTTTTTGCAAAATGTCGCGGTAAGCAAGAGTCGCCACCGTCTTTTATTTTATCCAACAAGGAAAGGACAAAAGCACCGAAAAATTCCTTTTTTGAGATTGTTTCTCGGGTTCGGGAGGTAGATTATAGAAAGGGAAGGTGTTAGCACCCTTTCTATCCGTGGTTATCCACAGGCTCTTAGGTACTTGCTCATTGTGTTTTCAAAAGTTTGCTTTTCTTTGTGTTTGTGGGTTTGAAAAGGGTTTTTGTTTTGAAGAGAGTGTAAGTGCGAAAAGTTTTGTTTTTGTTTTCAAAAGAGCAAGTACTTAAAAGCATCTACCTACTCAAAAAGGAATTAAACTGTGCAAATGTCCTTTGGACAGTGCTATCCCACTATTGAGGAGTAGGTAGCACTGTCGTTGGAGTTTTTCGGGTCAATTTGATTAAGGGACGTGTGGTCACTAAAGTAATGTTAGGACGCCTTAGCGGTAACCCTAATGTCTTAGATCATTTTATCCGAGGCAACCGTTTCGAGGCAACTTATGATCTTTGGACAAGAGGGCGACCTCTAAAACACCCTATACTCAATGACCACGTTCGAGGCAACCAAGTGAGGCGTACCCTAAGAGTGGCATGTGCGAGTGTATTGTTTTTCAATTATATTATCTTTGTACATATTATGGTGAGCTACAGTTGATTTTAAATTAAAGGTTAATCTTGTCATGCATCACCTATTTACTAGCAAGCATATAAAAGTAATAAAGTGCAGAAAGATAAAATCCTACACTATTACAACCATATTGAATTGCATGAAAATGTAAGGGCAAAAATAAAATAAAAGCAAAAAAATAAGGGTATTTCGATCTGGGCAGAGACACCCTTCGATTCTGCACTTTCTGGCTCTCTTCGATTTGGCCTGAAAAAAGGTGAAGGCCTGACTTTCGACTGAAGCCTCACAGTCAGCATGTTGTGCCTTTCGATTGGGACCAGCAGGACAACATGTTATTCCTTTCGATTGGGACCAGCTGGACAACATGTTGTGCCTTTCGACTGGGCATGGAACCAGTATAAGATGCAATCTGCCTTTCTGCCTCCTTCGATTGGGCCTGGGGTCAGTGAGGTGCAATCTGCCTTCCTGCCTCCTTCGATTGGGCCTGGAGTCAGTGAGGAAGCCTGAGGCTTCGTTTCATGTTCCTGTTTCCTGCTTATTTCGTTTGAGATATTAAATAGCAACATGGTCTAAGGCCATGCTATCATTACCTCAGGGCCAGGTTAGTTCTTAAAACATCTGTAACCAACTAAAGAACCAAACCAAAAGGAGCAGCGATAAAAACAAACTAAAGGGTGGAAGCGAAAAGGTAGCAAACACTACGTATATATTTGAAACAAAAATGAAGTTTATTTACATGTTATGCTAGAAATGAAGGGTTAAAGGTTAAGAACAACTTACCTTGCTTGAGGCTGGAACGTGTGCTGAGCCTTTAAGTGGTTTCCTTGAGTGCTTCTGGATTCGAAGGGAGGAACCAGGGGTTATGTCTTTGATACTGGATTCGAAAGAGAAGAACAAGGGTGAGGTTCTTCCTGCTGGATTTGAAGGGTAACAAGGTATATGGATGTTTCAGATCCTAAGGGGATAAGTGTTTGGATTCTGGATATGTGTTTCGATTCTGGATATGTGTTTGGATTCTGGATATGTATTTTGATTCTGGATATGTGTTTGGATTCTGGATATGTGTTTGGAGTGTTTAAGTGTTTTTGAGGATTTTCTGCAGATTTGTTCGACTGGCCAGCAGGTCCTCTCCAGCTTTGCATAAATTCCTCTATTTATAGAGAAAAAGAAATAGATATGTCTTCAACAGCCAGCCTTGCAAAATAATAAAAATAATAGGTAACGTGATAGTACATGTGGGGGGCCTGTTGGCAGCAGCAGCAGTGGGGTGCAGAAGATGCCTCTGACGTTGCTTGTGCTCAGACCAAATTCAGGTTGACAACTGCTTTTGTGATAAAGTACTCTCTGTTTGAAGAAAAAGTATGTAGTCTTTAACCCAGAATAGCAGTATCAAAAAGGTAAAGTCTAAAACCTTTGTACAAACTTCTGACTATATAAAGATTTGGACGCAACACAGCCTGGCAAACGAGATTTGGTCTTGAGCAAGAGTGAGATCGAAGCACACCTGTTTGATGGAAGCCTTTACCTCAGTCGAAGCTTGTGGTCGAAACAAGCTAACTTGAAGGAAGCTATTGCCCAATCGAAAGCTCATGCTCGAAGGAAGCATATTACCCAATCGAAGCCTGGGTCGAAGCAAACATATTTCCCAATCGAAAGTCCGTGTTCGAAGGAGGCTTAAAGTTCAACATGAAGGACATATCCAAGTTGTATTTGAAGGAGGCTCTTGCTCCACTGAAGTTTTCATCTAGGCACACAGAAGGTGAGTGCCCAAACAAAGACTTGCCTTGCAGGGGGTACATGTGACCAGTAGGTCATGGCTTTCGATTGCAAGCATGCAGGCAGCAAAAGACACAAACGAAACCTGCAACAAGAAGTCACATGCCCAGGCGAAAGAGGCCAAAAGGCCAATCGAAGGATGCAAGCCAAGCTTGTGTCGAAAGAGGTCAAAAGGCCAATCGAAGGATGCAAACCAAGCTTGTGTCGAAAGAGGCCAAAAGGCCAATCGAAGGATGCTGATCGAAAGAGGCCTAAAGGCCAATCGAAAGAGCTGAAACGAAGAACACTTGTATTTCTCCAATTTTTGTCAAAATAATATTTTTATCTGTTTTCTCTCTTTTTGACAGTTTCCTTTTTCCAAAGTACTTGTGCAAGCTTGAATTTTGAGAATCCTTGTGAGAAAGGCCTTGAGGAATGTGAGGGCAAATTTTGGGGTACAACAGTTGCCCTTGTTCAATTTTCTTAAACCTGAGGATATAGATTGGCTTTCAAGCCTTTCATGATCCGAAGGTGGAAGATAATTGAACACTAGAGTGCCCAAAAATTTGCACTCGCATGGTGTAGTATCAGCATTGTGATGTCAGGAATGGGCTTACAGATGCCATTTGGAGATTGTTGGTAGGAGGATGGGCTTATAGATGCCATCTAGAGAAGTGTGGCAGAATCTTGTTGGGGATGGGCTTAAAGATGCCATCTGGAAATGATTGCTACTCCAAATAGATGATGAAGGAATCTTAGATGACTACAACCTCAGCAGGATGATGAAGGAATCTTGGATGACTACAACCTCAGCAGGATGATGAAGGAATCTCTGGATGACTACAACCTCAGCAGGATGATGAAGGAATCTTGGATGACTACAACCTCAGCAGGATGATGAAGGAATCTTTGGACGACTACAACCTCAGTAAGATGATGAAGGAATCTTGGATGACTTCAACCTCAGCAGGATGATGAAGGAATCTTGGATGACTACAACCTCAGCGGGATGATGAAGGAATCTCTGGATGACTACAACCTCAGCAGGATGATGAAGGAATCTTAGATGACTACAACCTCAGCAGGATGACGAAGGAATCTTGGATGACTACAACCTCAGCAGGATGATGAAGGAATCTTTGGATGACTACAACCTCAGCAGGATGATGAAGGAATCTCTGGATGACTACAACCTCAGCAGGATGATGAAGGAATCTCTGGATGACTACAACCTCAGTAGGATGATAAAGGAATCTCTGGATGACTACAACCTCAGCAGGATGATGAAGGAATCTCTGGATGACTACAACCTCAGCAGAATGATGAAGGAATCTTTGGATGACTACAACCTCAGCAAGATGATGAAGGAATCTTTGGATGTACCTTCTGGGGTTTGATTGATCTGAATGCTCAGAAAGAACTTGAGTTCTCCCATCAAGCTCATTTCAAACTCTGCCTGCATAGACTTAGCAAATTCTCTTCCCATAGAGGCTTTAGTTGATCCAAAAATAATATCATATACATAAATTTGACAAACTAGAATGTCATTTTTAAATGGCTTACAGAATAAGGCTGTGTCCACCTTCCCTCTGGTAAAATCATTTTCTAGCAGAAAACTACTTAGTCTTTCATACCAAGCTACGGGAGCTTGTTTCAGACCATATAGTTATTTCTTTAGTTTAAATACATATTCTGGATGTTTTGAATTTTCAAAACAAGGGGGTCGGTGCATATAAATTTCTTCATCAATGTATCCATTTAAGAATTCACTTTTGACATCCACCTGATAGAGAGTGATGCCATTATTTACAACAAAAGAAATTAAAAGTCTGATAGATTCTAACCTGGCAACTAGAGCAAAGGTTTTTGTATAGTCTATCCCCTCTTGCTGACTATAAACTTATGCAACTAGTCGTGCTTTGTTTCTGATGACTTCTCCTTGTTCATTTAGCTTGTTTTTTAATACCCATTTGGTTCCAATGATGTTGAACCCTTTGGTTTAGGAACCAGATCCCATACATCATTTCTGATAAATTGGTTTAATTCCTCCTGCATTGCAAGTATCCAATCATTATCCAAAAGAGCTTCATCAATGGAAGTTGGCTCAATCAGAGACATTAATCCCATGAGAGATTCTTCACAGTTTCTGAATGTGAATCTTGTTCTGATTGGGTCTTCTTTATTTCCCATAATTTTGTCTTCAGGATGAGTTAAGCTGCTTCTGGATTATCTTTTCTGGATAGGCTCTTCAGATGTTGCTATAATATTTGTGACATCTTCTTCTGGTGTTGTCTGTGATTCTTTCTGAGAAACTTCTGATGTAATATCTTCAGCACCTGTAATTTGGACTTCTATATCTGCAAAAGATTCATCTTGCTTTGACTTTTGAGAGCCAAGCTTAGCATCAAATCTAACACTTATTGACTCTTCTACAATCCATGTTTTTGTGTTGTATACTCTGTAGCCTCTTGAGCGTTCAAAGTATCCTAACATAATATACTTTTGTGCTTTAAAGTTAAACTTGTTCAAATGTTCTTTAGTGTTAAGAATAAAATAAATACATCCAAATGGATGGAAATACGAGATGTTGGGCCTTATGTTCTTCCACAATCCATATGGAGTCTTATCCAGAATAGGTCTTATGGAGATTATATTCTGAATGTAACATGCTGTGTTAATTGCTTCTGCCCAGAAGTTCTTAGAAATGTTAGTCTCGTTGATCATGGTTCTAACCATTTCTTGTAAAGTTTTGTTCTTTCGTTCTACAACTCCATTTTTTGGGGAGTTCTAGGACAAGAGAAATCATGAGAGATGCCATTCTCATTAAAAAATTGTTCAAATTTTTTGTTTTCAAATTCTCCACCATGATCACTTCTGACTTTAATAATTATAAGATCTTTTTCGTTTTGGACTTGGTTATAGAAGGCAAAGAACACATAGTGTGACTCGTCCTTGTGTCTTAAGAACTTTACCCATGTCACCTGCTATAGTCATCTACGATCATTAATCCATACTTCTTGCCACTAATGAATGCAGTTTTCACTTGTCCAAATAGATATATATGCATAAGTTCTAATGGTCTAGAGATAGAAACAACATTTTTTGCTTTAAAAAAGGGTTTTGCAAACTTGCCTTTTTGACATGCTTCACACATAGCATCTGAGCTGAACTTTATGTTAGGAAGTCCTCTAACCAAATTGAGTTTGTTAATCTGAGATATTCTTCTCATACTAACATGCCCCAATCTTCTGTGCTAGACCTATTGCTCATTGTTAACAGACAATATGCATTTTACATTCTGACTTTTCAGTTCAGAGAGTTTTATTTTGTAAATGTTGTTCTTTCTCTTTCCATTAAAGAGGATAGGTCCATCTTTCTGACTAACTGCTTTACATGACTTTTGATTAAAGATTATATCATAACCGTTATCACTTAATTGACTTATGGATAACAAGTTGTGTATTAATCCATATACTAACAGAATATTAGTAATAGATGGAAGATTACCGTTACCAATAGTTCCAGAGCCAATGATCTTTCCCTTCTGATTGCCTCTGAAACCTACGTAGCCTCCAGATTTAAGCTCCGGGCTTTGGAACATATGCTTTCTTCCCTTCGAGAGCATCCAGAGTCCAGGTACCACGATTGGTGTTTCAGTCTTGCTGTCAAAGATATTTGCAAGACAGTTTTATCCTTAGGTACCCATATCTTTTTGGGTCCTTGTTTGTTAGAGTTACCAAAATTCAGTTTGAATTTTGGTTTAGCAGAGAAATCATTACTAGTATACTTTAAGTCATGTGTGTGCCCATAAGTAAAGTGAGAATTTAGAGGAGTTCGTTTAATAACCAAATCCTTAACTTTCTTAGGTTGGGATACTTTACCTTTGTATCCTATACCTTTTCTTCCATTTCTGCTAACTCCATAGATCGTTGAAGCCATCTTGCTTCTATCTATGTTTTTAGCAAGGAATTTCTGAAAGCTATGATCAGATTCCTTTACGATCTTATCAGGGTTACTAGGAACTTCAAAGATAGTTTCCTTTTAAGTATTTTGTAATTCATTTTCAAGTTTTAAAATTTTTTCTTTCAACTCAGAGATTTCCAATCTCAGATTCTTAGTTTCTTCAGAGTCATAAACTAGATCCTTTTTCAGGTTCTTGTTTATGACTTGAAGTTTTTGATACATTTCTAGAATTTCTGACAGACTCTCTTCTAATTAAGATCTGGAAAAGTTAGAAAATACCTCTTCTGTCCCTGAGCCTGATTCTGATCTAGATGATTCAGTATCTTCTGACACGTTGGCCATAAGGGCAATGTTGGCTCTTTCATCTTCTGATTTTGTGTCTGCTTCAGAAGAGTCTGAGTCATCTCATGTTGCCATGTGACTTTTCTTCTTCTCCTTAAAGAACTTATTTTTAGGTTTCTCCTTTTGAAGCTTTGGACAATCGCTTTTATAGTGCCCTTGTTCATTGCATTCGTAGCAGACAATGTCTCTGTTTATTGACTTTCTGTATTCAGAAGATGGTTCAAAATTTCTGTATCCAGATGATGATTCAGACTGATTCCCTATTCTTCTGGAATTTATGAACTTCCTTTGCATGTGCTTCCATAACTGATCAACTCTTCTGGAGAGAATGGATAATTCGTCTTCTTTTGATGAGGATCCACCAGAGTTTTCTTCTATTGCCTGCAAAACTTTAGAGTCATATCTTTTGTTAGATTTAAGGGCTAAATGCTTACCTTGATTATGGGACTCGTCATCTTCTAACTTTATCTCATGACTTCTGAGAGAGATGACAAGTTCTTCTAGAGATATTTTGTTAAACTCCTGATGATCTTCTTTACATAATCAGTAGTTGAGTACCCTTTGTCCAGAACTTTTAGCCCAACAACCAGAATTTGAAATCTTGAGATTATTGTTTCAATAATTTCATCTTCTTCTATTTTGAAGGCTTCATACTTCTGAATGAGCGCAAGGGCTTTGGTTTCTTTGACTTGCGTGTTGCCTTCACGCGTCATTCTCAAGGAATCAAACATGTGCTCTACCGTCTTTTTGTTTGTGATCTTCTTATACTCTGAGTATGAGATGGAACTCAGGAGAATAGTTCTGTCCTTGTGATGATTTCTGAAGTCTCGTTTTTGATGATCTGACATTCTTTTTTTTGTCAATCTTCTGACCGCTTTCATCAACAGGATATATGTACCCATCAATCACCATATCTCAAAGATCAGCGTCACGAGCCAGAAATAAACTTCCAATTTTGTCTTTCTCATCATGGTAGTCATTGCTGATGTTCTGACTTTGCCCCACCATAGTGTTTTTCTTAGCTTGGATCTTTTACTGATACAATTAAGTGCTTGAACTCAGAACCAGACGCTCTGATACCAATTGGAGAATGGAAAAACACAAGAATTAGGGGTTTGAATTGGGATTTTTAAAACTTAAAGTAAAGAACAAGTTGGTTATCCTGGTTCATTTGAACTCAATCTACTTCAGTCCACCCGCCAAGGTAATTTCGCCTATCTCAACGAGGTCTTAATCCACTAATCAATCTTGATTACAAATCTACTTTGACAATTGTCAAAGTCTTCTTGAGTATAAACCATAATCCGTTTTTTCTCAAGGAATTTCTCTAAACAATGTATGAATAAAAGTGTACAATAATGTTTCTTATAAAACAGTATCACAATACAAGTGATGTTTTACACAATTTGAATGTTGAATGTTTGAGGATGAAAAATGATAGCAGCATTACCGTGCATGAGAAATCGTGAACAATTTATCCTCAAAGACTTGTTTAAATAGGCGAAGCATGAAAGAGTATTTGGAATGTTGATCAATGACAATTAAGGTGCTTTCCAAAAATAAAGATCCTTGTTCCCTTCCAGCCGTTACTTTTGAAAAGAAAATATTTGATTTGTAACGCTTCAGAACATGCTTGCTTCAGAAGATGGAAGAGACCGTTGCTGCTTGCTTTAAAACATTGTAGATTAGAACCACAAAGTCTTGTTTGCAGCGTTAGAACTTTTTTCAGAGATGTTAATAATCAAAGTTGAAACATCTTTGTAACTCATCTCTTATCAGAACTTCTTTAAGTAATATTTACAGTCAGAGTTGAAACAACGTTATATCGCATCTTCTGATTTTCTTCCATCAGAATTTCTCTAAGAAATGTTTATAATCGGAGTTGAAATAGCATTATAGCATATCTTCTGGTCTTCTTCCATCATAACTTCTCTGCAAAATAGAATATAAATTTTGGGAGCATAATTGTTCTTTGCGTTTGTTATCATCAAAACTCTTACAAGAGTTGTAGAATCAAACTATGTTCTAACACAATCCACCATTTTCATGAAAATGAGGTTTGGATAAGTGATTTGTTTATGCATGATTGATTACTAATTGAAAGATCACACTTCTTCTTCACTTATGAAAATTACTTATGATATTAATTGTTAGATTTTTTCAACTTATTTTCACAAGTTCTCCAGAATAATTAAACTTTACTTTTTGTATTTTAATAAAAAATAAAAAATACAATATAAAAAATAATAAATTTAAATAATATTTATTAAAATAGGTCGGTTTGATAGACTTAAAATGTGTCCTTAATGACATGTGACATAACCTATTTAATTAAATATACTTATAAAAAAGTTTAGATCTTTTCTATTAAAAAAATTTGATTTGACATTTACTTGTGTAGGCCGCAGACTCCGGTTAATTGATCTGACTTATACTTACCCCTTTTCGTCAATATTCTTATCTACTTCAAATTCATACCACCATATTTATAAGATATTACTTGCTTTAGAGTGTGAGAACTTATCACAGTTTTATTTTTAAAAAAACACACTTTGTTGAACTTAAAAATATAAATATTATATATAAATTATCATTAATCTCGATTCTCAAAATATAACATAAGTGAAGTGTATCAAAATAAATTATATACTTGATCAAATTAAATAATACTCAACAATAAAAATGTAATAGACATGATTATTTTAAACATGTAAATAAAAACATAGCTTCGCATTCACGATCTTGTTTGAACTTAATACATCAGGTCAAATCACGTTTTACTTCAATTTGTAGAGACTAAAAAAAGAGCTTTTCCAAATCTCAATTGGATATGGCGGGAAGGAGAGATAAATAGCCACGTCACTCTCACCCGAACTCCCGCCATGTAACAAGAGACTCACCGCTAATTTACAATTTCTACGAATTTCAAATTTCCTCTTCTTTTTTTGAACCCTTTTACCTTCAAATTAGGGTTTTTTCTAATCCCAAACCCTTAGCATTAAAAAAAAATTAAGAATTTTTTAGGGTTAGGGTTCCGATGGGTAGCAAGGTCTCCGACGATCGCCTCTACACCGTCCGATCCATAGTCGGTTCGGAATTCACCGACATGGACATCATAAGAGCTCTTCATATGGCCAAAAACGACGTCACTGCCGCCATCAACATAATCTTCGACACCAGCACCCCTAAATCCCAACCCACTCACGCCATCAATAAACGGCGGGTTTCTCCTCCGAAATCAACTCCACCCTCGGTCACATCCAGTTGGAAGCGTAATGTCCATGCAGAAAACAAGAAATGTTCCGTCGAGGCTGATTCCACTGACTGGTGGTTCATTGGCTCCGGTGAAGTGGCGGGGCTGTCCACGTGTAAAGGGAGGACTATAAAATCAGGTGATGCAGTGATTTTCAAGTTTCCGTCTAAAAAGGTTTCTGTTTCGCCTTCTCCGGGTAAGGGTTTTGGGCGGGCAGTAGCTTGTTCGGAGATAGTTCGGTTTTCTAATGAACAAGATTGGGAGGTAATTTGAAATTGTTTAAAATAGTAAGGTTTTTGTTTTTGTAATTTGTAAATTCACTTTGTGATTAAGTTGATGTATTTGATTGTTTTTGTAAGATTGGTAGAATACCAAACGAATGGGCTCGGTGTTTGTTGCCTCTGGTGCGGGATAATAAGGTTAAGGTTGAAGGGAAATGTGAATCTGCACCTAATGTTTTGGGCATCATGGATACTATCATTTTGTCAGTCAGGTATATGCTCATTGCGAAAAGTTTCTTGGGTTGTCACACCATGTTCTTTACTAGTTGCATAGTTACATTCTTTTGTTGAAGTAATTGTTTATTATATGGTTTTATGGTTAATTTTATGTGATGGCAAATAAATAAATTGTGTCTGTTTCAGTGTATTCATCAATAGGTCAATGTTTGTTAAGCAACATCAGGTTTCTCTTAAGGATGCTGCGAATTCGACAGATGAATCAGTGTTTCATCCTCTTCCAGCCCTGTTTCGATTGCTTGGTCTTAGTCCTTTCAAGAAGGTTGTTGTTGGCTGTTACATTTTTCTTCTTCTTTTGGGTTGTTTTTATATCTTTGGTGTATTCAATGTAAAATGTGTTTTCTTGTTGTCTATGGAGTCAGCTTCTGCTGTTGAAACAAGTGACTCACTTGTTAGTATAATTAAGTCGAACTAGACTATTGACTTGCATTATTGCTTGTTTTTTTAGGCAGAGTTAACTCCTGGTGATTTCTGTTCCAACAAGCGTCCTTTCAGTCAAACGGTAAAGGTTATGGATTTGATTGCTTCAAACCACATCTTCATTAACATGGTTGGTTTCTTTAACAGAAGGGATTTTCTCTTCAGGTCACATCACTACATGCCAAGGCCGAGCGTCCTTTGCAAAATGGTCATGAGAATGAAACTGAGGATACTGTTCCCGAATTTGATCTTGAAAACATTGTTGGTGTTGCGTCAAGTTCAGAGTTAGAGGTGCTGATTAACATGCTGTGTTCTACATATATCATGATTATTGTCCACTAACCTGAAAGTTTTGTTTAGGAAATGGACCCCCCTGAAAATCTTCTTTGTGATCTGCGACCCTATCAAAAACAAGCTCTTCATTGGATGATTCAGATGGAGAAGGGACGGCCAAGGAACGATACTACAACAACCCTTCATCCTTGTTGGGAGGCATATCGCCTGGCTGACAAGTATGTGCGTGTTGTTACTTGTCATAGACAATAAACCAATGAATGGTTCTGATGTAGTAGTCGTGCTTGTGTTTTTCAGGAGGGAGCTTGTTGTTTATTTGAATGCATTTTCTGGTGAAGCCACAACAGAATTTCCTAGCACCCTTCAAATGGCCAGAGGAGGAGTAAGTTTTTTAAGTAGTTAACCCCGATTTTTTGTTGTTATTTCACATACTTTTCAATTTTATAATGCATTATTTTCTTTTGAAACTGAAGATTTTGGCAGATGCCATGGGACTTGGAAAGACAGTAATGACCATATCCCTTCTCGTTGCCCATTCAGGAAGGGGTGGATTATTAGGCAGTCAACCCATAACACAGTCATTTATTGAAGGTGGCGAAGTTAGTGATACTGGTACAATTCCCAATTTTGCAGACATTCCAAAGAAGGTAACCAAATTTACTGGTTTTGATAAACCAATGAAGCAAAGTAATTCTCTAACAAGTGGCGGCAACTTGATAATATGTCCCATGACTCTTCTTGGGCAGTGGAAGGTATTTACATTATGTAGCTATCTTGTATTCAAATGTGGGATATATAGAGTAATTCAAATGCTTTTTTTTCCAGTTCTAAACATTTGACAATTTTCCAGGCAGAGATTGAAACTCACGTGCGCCCTGGGTCCCTGTCTCTATATGTTCATTATGGGCAAAGTAGGCCCAAAGATGCAAAAAGTCTAGCTCAGTGTGACGTTGTAATTACTACATACGGAGTTTTGGCTTCTGATTTTTCCAGTGAGGTAGCTGCAAACCTGTTCACTCTTATAGTTCTCTGCCAGTTTGGTTCATTTCTTAAATCTTATCAACTTGCACATCTTTCTATCCGTCTCTTGTACAGAGTGCAGAGAATAATGGTGGACTCTTCTCAATTCGTTGGTTCAGAGTGGTTCTTGACGAAGCACATACTATAAAATCTTCTAAAAGTCAAGTTTCTATGGCTGCTTCTGCTCTAGTTGCTGACAATCGCTGGTGTCTTACTGGGACTCCAATCCAGGTGTATATTTCGATTCTTACTCTTATACAAAATTCTTTTTTATATGGATTAAATCTAAGACAAGAGTTTTCGTCCAAATTTTTAGAAGACCACTAAGCGATGCATTAATTCGATATACCGGGAATCTTCAATCTTCAATTAATGCTGAGGTTATGTTGTATGATTAAACTTACAAATCTTGATTTAACTTTGACAGTGTCTTATGGTTTCCATCTCTCTCTGGGTTGTATGATTATGATTTGTTTATGATTATAATTTCTTTTTCATGCTCTGAATTGTGTATATTTTGTCATCTTGCATTTTTGTTCTGTTATACTTCATTTATTATTTTTGCTTAATCCTAGCAAGTTGGGTATTAATGTTTAAATATGATAACATTTGGTTTGTCATGCAAATTTGCTTGTTGTTGACTTGTTCTTTTTTCAATTCCAAAAATGAATTCCGTATACTTTTTTTTCTTTGGGAAAGGTAAAGAATATCAGCAGTTGGGTTGTGTTAATGACTTTCAAATGAGTATTGATAGACACCCAAATCCCAATAGTTAATTAAGAGGATAAATGTTATGCGGGGGAATAGAAAGGAGAGAATTAATATTCAATTGTAAATTCATGTTACTCATATATAAGAGAAAGGGGGCAGTTAGTTAGTGGTTAGAAAATTTCTTAATCCAGAGGCCAGAAGAGCGCTCTTGAATTTCATGTATTCGTATTGAGCATCAGTTGACTTATTTTTGGTTGGTCACGACTCTCGTGACAGCAAAAATAATCATATAGATTTTATGCTTTCTGACACTGAGTCCTTTTATTTTTATCTACAGAACAACCTTGAAGATGTTTACAGTCTTCTTCGCTTTTTGAGAATAGAGCCTTGGGGTCATTGGGCCTGGTAAAATAATTTTATTCTTAGTGTTGGCTATTTAACTCTAATTGTAATATGTCCAATATCCAATATGTTTTACCATGCTTTTTCATTTCTCTGTTATTTTTGGAGGGCGAATGCTAGGCTTTGATGTTTAGTTATGGTTTTATTTTTTGTTATATATGTTGAAATCAAACTTTGGATTTCATTTATCTAACTTGATTTATTGTCCCACATTCTAGTTAATGTTTTAGCTCTCAAATATTTCCTTCAGAGGATTGAAACAAATGAAAGCAGTAACAAGACTTGTACATAGAATTTTTAGTTTGACTCTTAAGACTACTGGTCTGGCTCTCCTTTTTTTATTTTGCTTTTAAAGTCTCTGTTGGCGAACTGAAGATATCAACACCTTATGATTTATTTGGGGTTTATGAAAATAATGTGTTGGAAAATATTATATTTTCAGTTTTATTATTTCCTTTATGGCTTTTTATTTTTCTTTATTTTCCATTATTCTCTATTATTCTCTATTAAGGAGAAAATTAAACGTATTGATTGTATCTTCTCTATATAAACCAGCCAAAGGCTAAGGAATAAAATACAATAACTTTTACCTATTTCTTCTAATATGGTATCGAGAGCATTGAGTTAGGGGTTATTGTAAAGCTTTCCACAACTAGGGATTACTGTTTGACCTGCTTTCTTACCCGACCCGTTTCACATACCCGTTTAGTCTCCTATGGCAAATAACAACAATAAGTGGTCTTCCCCATCACAAGCCTACATTGGATCCAACCAAGGCGAACAACTGCCACTTGAGTCGGGCGTCGGCCGTGGAAACGGCGGTGGCTGCGGAAACGACTGTGGCCGTGGAAACGATGAAAATAGTAACAACATTGTTTTTGACAGTAATGACGCCAACAATAACAATGTTGTTTTTGGTGTCAGTTATTCCAACATAGACAGTAATGATCAAGAGGGTTCCTCATACTCCCTCAAGGTCAATATCTCTAAAATGAATGGAACTAACTATAATGAATGGGCTCAAACCGTTCGGTTGGTATTGGATAGCAAAGGGAAAGTTGGTTTCTTAACAGGAACAATAGCTGAACCGGCAACAGGAGACCCTTGTTACAAACAATAGAAGTCTGAAAACTCCTTGATTATTGCGTGGCTGGTAAGCTCTATGGAAACTGGAATAGGTAAGCCTTACATGTTTTTACCTTTCGCAAAGGATGCGTGGGAAGCTTTTAAGGAGACATACTCTGATATTCAAAACTCCTCCCAAATTTTTGGGTTAAAATCGAAGTTATGGCACGCGAAACAAAGTGACATGAGTGTAAATGCTTATTACAACGAGCTGCTGACACTGTGGTAAGAGTTAGATCTCTGTTATGATGACAATTGGAGATGTACAGAAGACAATGTTTTGTTTCTCAAGAGGTAAGAGAATGCTCGTGTACATATTTCTCGCTGGGCTCAATAAGATCTTGATGAGGCAAGAGGTAGAGTTTTAGGAAAAGTACCATTGCCAACTCTGAAATTTTTGCACAAATAAGAAGGGAGAAGGCACAACAAGGAATTATGATGGGCAAGAGTACAAGAAGCTCTGAATCTGAAGGCTCAGCTTTGGCTGCTAGGAACCTTGACGAGGGAAGAAGGTCAAACAAAGTTCCTTGGTGTGATCATTGCAAGTGCGAATGACATACACGTGAAACTTGTTGGAAGCTCAAAGGCAAACCTCCTAACTGGAAGAAGAAAGGTGGTCGTGCATTTCAGGCTAATAATTCTGATCAAGGGCAGCAATCCCCTCAAACTCAACTTCCACTCACTACAGAACAACTAGACAGACTGTACAAACTCCTCGAGTCTCCAATCCCTTCTTGTTCTATAGCAACAAAAGGTAATTATGCATTTCTTAGTGTCAGTCTTAGTCATACTTGGATAGTAGATTCTGGTGCCTCTAATCACATGACAAGTGAATCTACTTTGTTCTCTTCATATAGTCCATGTGCAGGTAATAAAAAAATAAAAATTGCAGATGGCTCATTTTCAGCCATTGCAGGTTAAGAGTCAATTATGTTGTCTTCAATGTTAACTCTTAAAAATGTCCTTCATGTTCCAAACTTATCGTGTAATTTAATCTCCGTAAGCAAATTAGCCCAAGATATAAATCGTCAAACTGATTTTTTCCGATCTCACTATGTCTTTTAAGATTTGAACTCGGGGAAGATGATTGGCAGTGTTAAGGAGAGTGGAGGACTCTACTTCCTTGACATTGGATCTGCATCACAACAACCTTTAAAAACAATAAGTTCTTACTTTGAGTCTTTTTCTGTTTTAAATAATAAAGATGACAACATTATGGTATGACATTTAAGATTAGGGCACCCTAGTTTTCGTTACTTAAAACACTTGTTTCCTAAGTTATTTCATAATAAGAATTTTTCTTCATTTAAATGTGAAACATATGAGTTTGCAAAGCATCATCGTTCCCAATTTTCAATATAGCTTTATAAACCATCAAAACCGTTTTCTATTATTATTCACTGTGATGTTTGAGACCCTAACCGTACAAGTACACTCTCTCTCAAAAAATGATTTATCACATTTATAGATGACCATACAAGAGTATGTTGGGTGTACTTGTTAAAAGGGAAATCAGACAGACTGTAAAGAATTTTTTTTTAATGGTGCAAAACCAATTTCAAACAAATATCCAAGTCTTTAGAAGTGATAATGACAAAATATTTTAACAATATCCTGGATGATTTTTTTCTAAAAAATGGAATTGTTCATCAAAGTTCGTGTCCTAATACTCCTCAACAAAATGGAGTGTTCGAATGGAAAAATAAACATTTACTAGAGGTTGCTAGAGCTCTACTTTTTTCAAATAAAGTACCTAATTATTTGTGGGACGAAGCTGTTTTAACAGCTGCGTATTTAATTAATAGGACGCCCTCCAAAATTCTCAATTTTCAAACTCTTATTAATGTCTACAAAGAATGTTTTCCTAGTACTCGTGTTTTAACTAATTTGAATTTAAAAATCTTTGGTTGCACAATCTTTGTCCATGAACATAAAAATGTTGGAAAACTTGAGCCACATGCCATAAAATGTGTCTTTATTGGATACTCCCCAACCCGAAAAGGATATAAAAGTTTTGATCCAAAAAATAAGAAAATGTTTGTCACTATGGATGTTACATTCTTTGAAAATAAATCTTTTTTTGATGACACTCATCTTCAAGGGGACGAGATAAACGAAGACTCGTTTCAAATTGAGGACATGAGTTTTTTAAATAACTTATTTTTGCCAGTATCACAAAATTCTGAGACTTTTACACATACACCAATAGAAAATGTCCATGATTCTTTATCTGATCCTACTCCTGTTATATGAGTAAGGAACCTTGTGAATCCGAGCCTACATTTTGTCTTGTAGAAAACAATGAGAATCTTGAAAACGATGATAATGGTGATCTTATTGAAATGCCACAAAATAATGAGTCACTTCAAGAAAACATATTAATTAGAAACCAGGACTTGGAAAGTAAAGGTTTTTGTGAAAAAGCACCATAAAGGAAGGGACGAGTCCACATCTCAACACTGCTAGAAATCTGAACCAGGGAATGATCAACCTCCTAACAAACGAAAAGGTAAGTCTATCTCTGTTTTTGAAAGCATATTTTGTATTCTGATATAGATGAACCTGTTGCCATTAGAAAACCTGTTTAGATCTTGCACTAAACACCCCATATCCAAATTTATATCATATTCAAATTTGTCTTCATCTTATGTATGCCTTCACCTCAAAATTGTGTAGAAATTCCAAAAAGTGTTCAGGTTGCTTTAGAAATTCCAAAGTGGAGGGAAGCTGTACTTGAGGAGATGAAAGCTCTTGAAAAGAACAAAACTTGGAGTGTTATGTCACTACCAAATGGCAAGAAGACAGTTGGATGCAAATGGGTGTTTACTGTGAAGTATAATTCAGATGGGTCAATTGAAAGGTACAAGACTCGCTTGGTGGCTAAAGGCTTTAGTCAGACCTACGATATAGATTACTCTGTGACATTTGCTCCTGTTGCTAAATTGAACATTGTCAAAATTCTTTTATCTCTTGCTGCTAATCTGGATTGGCCCCTACATCAGTTAGATGTTAAGAATGCATTTCTTAATGGCGATCTAAAAGAAGTATATATGGACATTCCTCCTGGCTTTGAAAACAAATTTGGATCAAATGTGTGCAAACTAAATAAGTCTTTGTATATCAAAGCAGTCCCCTAGAGCTTGGTTTAAAAAATCACCGTCCATGAAGATATGTGTCTATGGAAAAGTTGTTGCCTTGATTGTTTATGTTGATGATATTGTCCTTACTGGAGATGATACAATGGAAATGACAAGAGTAAAAGAGAAATTGACAGTTGACTTTGAAATCAAGGACTTGAGATTCATGAGATATTTTCTAGGTATGGAGGTTGCTCGGTCAAAGAATGATATTGTGGTTTCACAACAGAAATACATTCTAGACTTGTTGAAAGAAACATGAATGAATGGATGTCGTCCTGCAGATACCCCTATGGATCCTAATGCTAAACTTTGGGGAGAAGGTAATGTTCCCGTTGATACTGGAAGATATCAGAGATTGGTTGAGAAACTGATTTATCTGTCACAAACCCGACCTGATATTGCTTTTTCAGTTAGTGTAGTGAGTCAGTTTATGCATTCTCCTTTCGAAGAACATGTTGAGGCAGTTTATAGGATACTGAGAGAAGTTAGATGCTAAAATCATATGTCTACTCTTCGTGACTTCAAGTCAGCAAACTGCAGATATCTTGATCAAAAGTTTGGCAAGACCTATTTTTGAGCATTTGATAGACAAGTTGGGCATGATAGATATCTATGCACCAACTTGAGGGGGGTGTTGGAAAATATTATTTTATTATTTCCTTTATGGCTCTTTATTTTTCTTTATTTTCCATTATTCTCCATTAAGAAGAAAATTAAATGTATTGATTGTATCTTCTCTATATAAACCAGCCTAAGGCTAAGGAATAAAATACAACAACTTTTACCTATTTCTTCTAATATAATGTTTCCAGTCAAAATTTGATTAAAATAACTGGAGGGTGGAAAGCGATCTATTGCTAAGCACTTTAGTTACTTCTACTCTGTTTATTACTTCAATTATTTAACCATAAGGGGGGTATGTGGCTGGAAAGCATGACTCTGAAGACTTGCCTTGTATGATCCAGGTGGAACAAGCTTATTCAGAAACCATTTGAGGGTGGCGATGAGAGAGGATTGAAATTAGTTCAGTCCATTTTGAAGCCTATCATGTTGAGGAGAACCAAACATAGCACAGATCGAGAGGGCAAGTTAGTAAACTGGTTAAGCAATTGAGTTGTTTTTAAATCTAGTATATTCTGTTAACCTATTGTTTGTTGTAGGCCTATACTTGTTCTCCCTCCTGCTGATATGCAGATAATTTACTGTGAACCCACAGAAGCTGAAAAAGACTTTTATGAGGCCCTATTCAAAAGATCTAAGGTTTTTTGTTTTTTTTAAAGTTAATCCTAATCTATATTAAAAATTTTCATTTTACTTCTTTGGCACTGAAAAAGGCTATGTTGATCATGCATGCTGGGTGAAATTTATGCAGGTAAAGTTTGATCAATTTGTTGAGCAAGGACGTGTTCTTCATAATTATGCTTCAATTCTAGAGCTACTTTTACGTCTTCGGCAATGCTGTGACCATCCATTTCTTGTAATGAGGTGGGGCGTCTTACATTTCGGTTATATATACATGGCTGTTACAGTGGAAAGATGCTGCCGGTGTAAATTGTTTTAACAACGTGTCTGGTCTGGTCTGATCAATTGACTTTAAGGAACAGTTCACAAACATATTTGACTTGCTCAAAGGAAATTTCTAATTTGGTCTGACCAATAAAATGCAATTCATAAGCTATTCTGAGGTGTTCTTAGTTAGGTTAGGTTTATTTTTTTCATTTTAAGGAGAAAGTTCAGTAATGTTCTCAGTAAGAAACATGCTTTTTTTTTTTGAAAAGATTTGGCTCTGAAATATAATGTATGGTATCAAAATTGAATTTCAGTGAACTTCAGCGCTAATCAAACTGATCAGATACAGGATGGCAAAATAATGACGAAATGCTGAATGATAGTGTGCATTAGGGAGGTGAAAAGCATAAATGATACACCCTCCGTCCCACAATGAGTGACCCAATTGACTATTTCACACATATTAAGAAAAATGTATAAAAGTAAGAGAGAGAATAATGTTTTTATTATAGTACACCTTATCATGTATTGGGAATGATGGACTTTTTATTAATTAGAGGGTAGAACCAGAAAAAGTGTATTGGAAATTGAAATGAGTCAGGGAGTAGCTGAGAAGTACTTATTATGTATATTGATCTAACTGTCAATTTTCTTTCAAAATTCAGAAAAATCTCATTTCTTTCTGAAATTGAAGAGTATTATGAAGGGTAACTTGTTGCTAATTATATTTAGAAGGCTATGGGTTTTTAAGGTGGAGCCAGAAGGCAGCACTTTGAAAGAATGATATAGAAATTCTGAAACTGAGGGATTCTAGAGAAAGAGAAAGTGGTAAAAAAATTGATATTTGAATTGCTGAAGAATGATAGAGTAAATGAGTTATTTATAGGGGTCTGATGAAGTTTATGGCAGCTCTGGTGCAGTAAAATAATCTTACTGCAGTTATAATTTATAGCAAAAGTGTCCGCGTTTAACTGAAAAATTCTAACTAACAACTAACAGCTGTGATGACATCTGTCAAATAAGCATTCTGACAGTTTGAGCAACTCAAGAGTTGCATGCCTAGATGTACTTTTGTACTTCCTCCTCAAAAGCTTAGGTGGATGTGGTAAAGGAACTTGATCACATAACAAAAGACAATAGTTTTCTGAGAACAACTGTTTAGAATTGAGCTCCAATGTGCTACATGGCAGAGACAAAGCCACCCAAAAGAAAAAGAGTAATATTACTAAATGTGAGTAAGAAGCAAGAAACGATTATAGATCAAGTGGTTATCCCACCCTCTTTTCACCATCCTTGTGCATGGCTTTCTCGATTGGTAGCCCTGCTTATTTGATTTTCCATCACTAAATTGTTTGAAAGTATTTGGAATGTTTTATTTAAGCTGTGAGCTCATGACTCATCACAAACTTTTCTTTCTTGAACACAGATATACATAGCTGATATGTTTGTATATGGTGTTTGATTGCAGTAGATACTATTTAGGAATGGGTTTATCATTTAGGATGGTTTTCTTAGCTGTGCTTGATGATGTTTCACTTTTGATGTTTTTTTGGGAACTTTGTTGAACACATTATGATTTAAAAGCTCTCTTGTGGTGATGTTTTCTTTTTCCCTTGCATAATTTAATTGTTGTCTTACTAAGCCTTAACCTTTTGTCATGATGGCCATTGATTTTTTAGTCGAGGTGATACTCAAGAATTTGCTGATCTAAAGAAACTAGCTAAGCGCTTCCTTAAAGGAACTTGTAATGCTTCAGAAGGTGAAGAAAAAGATGCACTCTCACGAGCTTATGTTCAAGAAGTTGTGGAGGAGCTGCGTAAAGGGGAGCAGGGAGAGTGTCCAATATGTCTTGAAGCATTTGAAGATGCAGTGTTGACACCATGTGCTCACCGCCTTTGCCGGGAATGCCTCTTGGCAAGTTGGCGAAATTCTATGTCTGGTTTATGTCCTGTTTGTAGGTATTTTCAGGTTAACCTGTTAGAATTTTGGATATCTTATCTTTAACTTGGACTAATAGATGTTTAAGATTGTTTTTATTAGTAGTTTCAAGGTTATAGTGCAAACTTCTATTCCTAAAATTGTTTTTAACAGGAAAACGGTGTGCAAGCAGGATCTTATCACTGCCCCTACCGAGAGTCGATTTCAGGTTGATATAGAGAAGAACTGGGTAGAGTCATGCAAGGTAACTGGTCTTTTGAATGAACTTGAAACTCTCCGCTCCTCAGGATCTAAGAGCATTGTTTTCAGCCAGTGGACTGCTTTTCTAGACCTCTTGCAGATTCCCTTTACTCGGTAAGATTTTTGCTGGTTTAATTGTTTTTTAGGAATAACGTGGGAGAATTTGAGTGAAAGTGAAATCTTGAAAAGAGCTGTTCCTATGGACAGTAATGTTTTTTTTTTATTTTTTTTTTACATTGTGTTTTAATTATTCTATTGAAGTTGATATCCACTTTAATGATTGCTGTGATCTTGTGACATGCTTCATCTTGGTGATGAACAATGATACCGGGGGTTCATTAATCATTATCTTTGTTTTATCATTGATGTCCAGGAATAAAATATCATTTCTTCGTCTTGACGGGACATTGAATCTGCAGCAGCGGGAAAAAGTAATCAAACAATTCTCAGAAGACAGTGACATACAGGTTTTAACATATTTCCTCATGTTTGTTTGTTACCTAGTCAGTACAGCGAGCTGTTTCAATGTATTGACTATTAATGACCATCAGTAGTTATTTCTTGCACCAGGTGTTGTTGATGTCGTTAAAAGCAGGTGGAGTGGGTATAAATCTAACTGCAGCTTCCAATGCTTTTGTCATGGTACGGGCATATCAGTTTCTATTTGCTTAAGCTGGTGTGTGTTTGTCTAGCTTCAGGTTTTCTAATGTAGGGTAAACAAAGTATTTTGGTATGTTGAATGAGAATAATAAAGGACACATGGTGCAACGGGCTTCAACTGCACACTGTGCACTATTTATCTAGACTTCAAAGCAACTAATAGAATAATTACAGAATATTCTATCTCATTTTAAGCCAATCCTACAATCAATAAAGAAAACACATGGATCCTAATGTTGTTTTCAATAGGATTCTTTCAAGATTTGCAAACAAGGTTTCAGTTGATACTTGATTGAACACATGTTTCAATAAAATGGAAGTCAAAACACGGCTCTTTGATTGATTTGAAGCTGGGAGATAAATGAATGTAACAAAACGATGCAAATTTAGGCTATTATACACCCAAAATACTTTTACTGGTTTCTATATAAATATACAGAATTTTGGCTTCCAATTAGTTAGCTTTAGTATATATTTTAGATTAAGAAATTTAGTCTATGCAATTTTTAGGCAGGAGCCATGAATCTTATACAAGAGTATTAAGTATTCAAAAAGTTGCACCATAATATGTTTATGAATAACCAACCTAACTGACGTGGCATATCATTATTATTGTTATTGTTCATTAAGTTGTTTTTCTAAAAGCACTTTTGATATAGATAGTTTGTCAATATCAACAGGACCCATGGTGGAATCCAGCTGTTGAGGAACAAGCTGTTATGCGTATTCATCGCATTGGACAAACAAAGAAGGTGGCCATCAAACGGTTTATTGTGAAGGTATATTTAATATCCCAAATTTGGGAAATCATACGTGCATGGAACATTATTTTATTTATGAAGCATTGACTCTCGGACACGGCACTAATATATGATTGTATTTGACTTTCATTTATATCTATTATTAAAAAAGTTAAAAATATTCTAATAAAAATTAATGTCTTTTAATTCTTTGTTCATAACATTGCTCCAATACATACTTAATCTTTTTAGATGTGTGTGAGAATTGTCCAAAAAAATGTGTTGTAGCAAAGAAAAAAACAATTTTTTTGAAATACTTATTTGAATTGTTCGACCCATGTCGTATGAATGTCATAGCGTGTCAAAGCAAAGGAAAAAACGTATTTTTTAGGGACACTTGTTTTATTTTTCCGACACTTGTCACGAGTGTCATACAAGTGTCGGAAACTGATGCGTGTTATATAATATGTATGAGAAATTGTAAGTTCAAGTGAGTCAGTAATATAATATGTATGGATAGTTACACAAGGTTGTTAGGATGTCTGTTTGGTGCATATCACAATATGATGTGACTTCATTGACTAAAAGTAATGCATTTATTCTTACATTTCACACTGCAGGGGTCAGTTGAGCAGAGAATGGAGGCAGTGCAAGCACGCAAACAGAGAATGATATCTGGTGCCTTGACGGATCAGGAAGTTCGATCTGCACGGATTGAGGAGTTGAAGATGCTTTTTACTTAGAACAATGAGGTAGTGAAAAACATTGTTTTCTGTTAGGTGCACCACGGGCCTTCATCGTTTTGCATCTCATGGTTTTCTTTTGCCAACTGCATACAAGATAGTGGTGTCTCATAAGAAGAAAGTGCTTCTTAGGTGGCATGTGAGCTAGGGAGTTGTCTCTTGCTTGCAACTTCCATTGGGAGAAGTAAATTTTTGGAAAGGGAAGGCTTGGAGGGGATTTAAGTTAAAATAAAGCCATTGGAAGGGGCAAATGATTCTTATCAGAAAAAGGGTAAGAGATATGTATTTTCAACGTAGTACCTGTTTTGTCTAAGTACCTATATATGTAATTCATTAACTTGGAGGGGAAGAATTCTTGAGATTTGAAGGAGGATGAGAAGAGGCCATCCATTGTATTTTTAATCTTCATTCGAACAATATAATGTAATTAGGGTTCATTTGTTTTAAATTAACTGTACAATAGTTCAAACAAGCTAGTCATGGAGAACAGAGATTCCACTGTACATCAATAGTATGTTCATTCTATCATTTGCCATAATGGCATCAGATCAGATGCAACGATTATGTCAATTGTTTGTGTTTTTTTTTTATTAACATTTTGCATCGATAGGTTTATATTGCTTATTGAATTTCTGCTATCATTTAAGTGGACTTTTTTTTCTTCCTGATTTTGTCTGAATACGAGTGAAAATGTGCAAAAACAATAGGGGACCAGATTGGTAGTTTTATTTACTTTTTAATTAAATAAGAGTGAAAATTCATTTTGATCTTTATTAAAAAGAATGTAGAGTTTAGATTTGTTATCAACAAAATAATGAAAGATCTCTTACTCCAAAAAAAAAAAAAAATGAAAGATCTCTTACTCCAAAATTAAATAAAAAAATAAATAATGAAAGATCTCTAATTATTTTACAAAAATAAACTAGGTCTTTACTCTTTATAGTCTAAACCTAGTGGTTGAAATTTACCTAATTAAAGATGAACAACTGAGATATTGCGGGTTTAAATTTATGTTCCTGCATTTAACGTAAATTTATGTTCTTGCATTTAACGTTTCTATACAACTACTAACTGAAAATATTTCTTTATTTGTGTTTACATTTATTAGTTCTAATGAATGCTAAGAATTCTTATTAAAAAAAAGTTTAAAAGTTAAAAATTATAAGTATATTATATATCAGAAAAAAAATCAAATTTTGTCTTAGATAATAAAAAGTACTAATTTGATTTATTGACATTAATGAAAATATAATTTTAATTTTTCATGTAGGTGACAAAGACCAAATTGTCCTCAAAAAGCAGTTCATTAATAGCATTAATAAAAAATTCCATCTAAAACAGACACATACATATATATGATATATTGTTAACCAGTTAGTATGTATATTTTAACAGTTATTGATCGGTTAGCAGTTTTCTGTTATGACAGTTGATTAGTTAGAAGTAGTTATAAATAGTTAGTTACATTTCCTTCCAAACGAATATTCGTCTCTCTCCCTTCATACTCCATAGATACTTGGTAATTTTCATGTAACAGGTCAAGAGTATGCTCTCCTGGTTCTGGTTCGGGATCAAAGAAGAGAAAAGACAGAAAATCACAAACAACTTCTGAAGATGGAAACATAAATAAGGACATTTGAAAAGTTCTTCATTAGTTTTGATCAGGAAATGATATTTATCAAAATCCATAGTTGTTCCCTTTTCTTTTCAGTTGATTTTTTAGGAGGGATAATTAGAAACTTAATTCCCATGCTATGGTATGCATTTTTCTGTTATATGTTGTTACGAGATGGTCAATGTTAGCGTATGATGTTATTCAAAATCATATATTGTAGTGAATGCGAAACTTAGGAGTGCGTATAATATATCCTTAGGAAATACACTAGTGGAACTCGAGCCTAAAAATGTGGTTCATATAACATTCAAGCATTAGCGATAAAAGTTTGGAGTCATGTTTCAAGTGTTGCAATGTGTGAAGTGATTTGTCAAAGGAACTTATTGGTTGAGATTAGGAAGAGTTGTTTATGTCCAAAATAGTCTAAACACTTGGTGAGTTTTCCTGCAGAGTTTAAGATTTGGCAATATGGTTGTAATTCATGCCATTGCCAAAATACTAGAAACTACAATTCTTGAAGTCCCCAAACTGTTTGAGTGTGAAGGAAGTGTTGAAATTAGTAATAAGTTATTGAATGTTGGAGGAAGAGCTTCCTGTTACGATAACTTTGACCGAGTAATCATCCTTGGACCATCTCCATCTATCCTTGATGTTCTCTTTTAAAACGATTCTCTTCACCCCATACGAATGTAGTTTTCTATCTCTATATTCTCTTCGTCTAACAGGGCATACAAGTTTGGGATCCAAGTCTCTCCTCTCTCACTCTTTAAGGAATTAATGATCAATGCTCTATGTTGTAACATGTCTTTGTTAATTTTAAATTCTTTTTAAGTCTCACTTGTTACAATAATGTTTGTGGTTGAAAAAATCATTTAGTCTCAGATTGTTTATGCGAGAAATATTAACTAGTTTATTTTATTATATAAAGAGTGTGCATGTTTTATTTTACATTACACAAAAAAAATTCTATTAGTTTTTCGTTCCTCACTTTCATAACTTACGTTTCTTGAATTGTCGAAACGCCAACTTCTTCCCATTTATGTTAATTTTTCCTAATTTGAGTTGAGAAATTTTCAAGTACTAATTTTTGGATTCTCATTGGAGAATTATTTGAATTTCTCTTTGTTGGAGAAATTATTATGAGCGGTCAATTGACTATTATTAAATTCTCTTTGGAAAATTATTTGAGTTTCTCTTTGATTGAGAAATTATTACGACCGGTCTTTGTACCAGATACTACGAGTGGTATTGATATCATATTTGAATGGTCTTATATCATTAGAGGGTGTATTTCTAGACCGATTATCTACCGTGAAAGTAGTAACCATACAATATAGAACTAAGCTGTTTTATCTGGAGGCGACACAGTAGTTCGATTGTTTTGCATAATTTTGAGTAGTGCCGCAAAACGTCTTAAAGAGAGCGATTTAGTTTGTGACTCAACTCAATAATTTCTTCGGTGACAAATATTTCAAAATCTGAAAACAACAATTTTAAGACGCTTCAACCTGCCATGGCTACTGAAGAAATTATCGGTACTTCCAAGATTGTCTCGGACAAACCGCTCAAGTTTGAAGGAGTGAATTTAAAACGTTGACAACAAAAGTGAGGTTTTTCTTAACCATAAAGAAGATTGTCAATATTGTGACCGATGACACTCCTACTGTCCCATTTGGATCAGTCGAACAAACAAATAGAAAAAAATCTATGAACTCAGATTGAATTGTTAATTTCAATGAATATGAATTTATAACATAGATTAATGCGAATGATTTACAACTAAAGGAAGAAATCTCCTTATAGAAAGAGAATGCCTATAACATTCTGAATGGACTCGCAAATGATCTGTATGATTATTACAGCAACTGCGATACTTTAAAACATATTTATGAGGCTCTGAAAAACAAGTATGGCGTTGAAGCAGTAGCAAAAAGTAAATTGTTAGTCGCTACTTCAAGTATCAAATGACAAAGATGAAAGGTCGATGGAGACTCAATGTTACGAACTTCAAAATATTGCTTACAAGATCATCACAAAAGGTATGTGTTTAGATGAACAATTTTAAATTACTTTTATTGACAAACTACTTATAGTTTGAATGTTTTTAAAAAAATCCCGCTTCGCCACAAAACAAAAGAATTCTTGATTGAGAATCTAATTATTCGCCTTGAGTTAAAAAAATAATAAATATCTTAGAGACAAATATCAAAAGAAAGGGTCTTGGTTGTTTCAAACAACAAAAAGAAATTCGGTGTAGTTTTGAAGCCATTTGGAAAATGATTGAAGAATCAGAACCGCAATATTGTGAACCAAATTAAGAATATGAACCATTCTATGACCCCAATTGCTCCAACTAGGCAACGACCACCACCTCAAAGAAATTACGTTGGTTTCCCTTGGTTTTAACTATGGAAAATCAAGTCATATGACTAAAAAATGTAGAAGTAGGCTTGAACCTAATGCTGCCCCTAATTCACAGGTCAACCTGACTAATGGGAAATTTATTGTTATGATCATTGAAATCAACATGGTCATGCTTTCCAACTCAGGATATGAGTCCCGCATCTTACTTTCCAACTCCCAAGTCATGCTTTCTCCGGCAGCTTCTAGCCAAACCACTTTAACCAAAGCAATCTCTTTGCCCCTCAGAGTCTTTATTTCACGATCCGCGATCCGTACATGCATCATCTCCACAGTAAGGTTATCCCGTACTTGCACATCATCTATATGAATCACATGAGATGGATCTGAAATATACTTTCGGAGTTGTGACACATGAAACACATCATGCAAATTCGAAAAATTAGGCGGTAAAGCCACTCTATAAGCAACATTTCCCACTCTCTCTGAAATCTGATATGGACCAATAAAACGAGAAGTGAGCTTCTTAGACTTCAATGCTCGCCTAACACCAGTCACAAGTGTAACTCTCAAAAACACATGGTCACCCGCTTGAAATTCTAAATCTTTCATTCGCTTGTCATGATAACTCTCCTGTCTACTTTGGAAAGCTTTCATATTTTCTCGAATCAACTTCACCTTCTCAGTAGTCTCACGAACAAGTTCAGGTCCAACTACTACACTTTCTCCAGATTCATGCCAACATAAAGGAGTTCTACATCTTCGACCATATAACGCTTCAAAAGGTGCCATCCCAATACTAGAATGGTAAATGTTATTATAAGTGAACTCTATCAACGGAAGGTGAGTATCCCACGAACCTCCCTGCTCAAGAACACATGCCATCCACAAATCTTCCAACGATTGAATAGTCCATTCAGTATGACCACCTGTCTGAGGATGATACACCGAACTCAACCTCATCTTAGAATCCAACGCTTCTTGCAAACTCTTCCAAAAATCAGAAGTAAACCTAAGATCTCTATTTGACACAATGCACAAAGGAACAACATGTAGCTTCACGATTACACTAGTGTAAATCTCAGCCAACTTCAACACTGGAAAACTGATGTTAATAGGAATGAAATGAGCCGACTTTGTAAGCCTATCAACAATCACCCAAATCGAATCATGTCCTCTTAAAGTATTAGGTAACCCCATCACAAAGTCTATCGAAATGCTATCCCATTTCCATTCCAGAACTTCTAACGGTTGCATCAACCCTGCAGGCTTTTGATGTTCAACTTTTGACTTCTGACAAGTCAAACATACATACACAAACCGAGCCATATAACTCTTCATCCCAGGCCACCAAAACAAGCCTTTCAAATCTTGATACATCTTTGTAGCTCCTGGATGAATACTCAACTTACTTCTATGACTCTCTTCAAGTATCACTTTCTTCATCTTTGCATCATCAGGAATACAAATACGGTTACGAAGTCTCAACACACCTTGCACATCTAACTTAAAATCATTATTCTCATACTGATCGATCCTAACCATCGAGTCTATAAATTTCACATCCAACTTCTGAACTTCTCTAATACTGTCTAGAAATTCATTATTAATCTTCAACATACCCAACATAACACTCTGTGGTGTCACCTTGCAAACTAAGCTATATCCCTGAACTGTTCAATTAATTCCAACTCTTTAACCATCATCGCCGACATATGTAAAGTCTTTCGACTCAATGCATCAGCTACAACATTCGCTTTTCCTGGATGATAATTCAAACCAAAATCATAGTCCTTTAACAATTCCAACCATCTTAGTTGTCTCATATTCAATTCCTTCTGATCAAATAAATATTTTAAGTTTTTATGGTCACTAAACACTTCAAATCTAGAACCATAAAGATAATGCCTCCAAATCTTCAACACAAAAACAACTGCAACAAGCTCTAAATCATGCGTAGGATAGTTCTTTTTTATGAGTCCTCAACTGCCTTAATGCATAAGCAACTACCTTATCATTCTGTATAAGCACACCTCCTAAACCCATCTTCGAAGCATCACAATATACCACAAAAGGTTCTCCTAGATTAGGCAACGTCAAGATCGAAGCCGACGACAATCTCTTCTTCAATTTTGTAAAACTTTCTTCGCACTAAACATCCCACACAAAAGCTATACCTTTACAAGTCAACTTAGTCAATGGAAGTGCCAACTTAGAAAAACCTTCGATAAACCTTCTATAGTAACCAGCTAATCCCAAAAAGCTCCTAATCTCAGTAGCTAACTTCAGAGTTTCCCATTGCAACACAACATCAACCTTTGATGGATCTACAATAATGCCACTACCTGAGATCACATGACCAAGAAAACTAACCTCCTTTAACTAGAACTCACAATTGGACAGCTTTGCATACAACTTCTTCTCTTTCAAAACTTACAATACTACTCTTAAATGTTCTGCATGCTCTTCTTCTGACTTAGATTAAATAAAAATGTCATCAATGAACACCACTACAAACCGATCCAAATAAGTATGAAAGATACGATTCATGTATTCCATGAATACTCTCGGCGCATTAGTAACACTGAAAGGCATCACCGAATACTCATAATGTCAATATCGCATTCTGAAAGCCGTCTTCTGGATATCTTCATCCTTCACTTTAATATGATGGTAACCCGACCTCAAATCAATCTTACTGAACACACGAGCATCCACTAATTGGTCCATTAAGTCATCTATTCTTGGAAGTGGATACTTGTTCTTAATTGTCACTTTATTCAACTGTCTATAATCAACACAAAGCCTCATACTCCCATATTTCTTCTTTACTACTAACACTGGAGCTCCCCACGGCGATACACTTGGTCTTAAAAACATCTTTTCAAGTAAATCATCTAATTGCTTCTTTAACTCTGAAAATTCAGATGCAGACATCCTGTATGGTGCCATAGACACAGGTCTGGTACTAGGTACACGATCAATAGCAAATTTAACTTCCCTCTCTGGCGGTACATCAGGAATTTCCTCAGGGAAAACTTTAGGAAATTCACGCACCACTTGCAATTCCTCAATTATAGCTTGATTTTCAACAGATAGCTACGCCATCAATGAAAGCATATGTACTTCTTCTTGCATCAACTTCCTCAACTGTCTAGCAGACAACAGACTATTTTACTCTTCTTCAGGAGTAGAAAACCTCACAGACTTATCATAACAATTAATATGAACATAGTTATGCTCTAATCAGTTCATACCCAAAATCACATCCAACCCTCTTAACGGCAAACAAACCAAATCAACAATAAAGTCTCTGTCGAAAATCAATAAAGGACACTTTAAACACACAAAATAAGTAGTCACCGAACCCTTGGCTGGAGTGTCGACGACCATCTCTCCATTCATAGAAGACAACATAAGACCTAATATTTCAACACAATCAGCAACAATAAAGCAATGGGTAGCACCGATATCAATAATAGTAATTAAAGGAGTACTATTAATGAAACATGCACCTCTGATAAGTCTGTCCTCAGCAGCTGCCTGATCCTCAACTAAAGCAAACACTTTACCACTTGTCTGTGCCCTTTTTTGTTTCTGACACTGACTACTAATGTGTCCTTCTTCACTACAATTGAAACAAATCACCTCCTTATACTTGCACTCAGATACAACATGTCCAGTCTTACCATAACAGAAACACCTCTTTACCTCAGCAGTACACACATTACTCTTATGCCCAAGTTTCCCACATTTGAAACAAACCACACTAGCAGGAGCATCTCCCCCACTAGTCTTCTGACCTTGAGCAGCGTTCTGTTTATCTTTACCAATTGGGGTATCATAAGGCTTATCCCGATTCTGTTGGTGTTTACCCCTCTTCTCACTGATAATCTTGTAATGAGCATTATTATCCTCTTCATAGACTCTGCAACTATCAATCAAATCAGGAAAGACACAGATCTTCTGGTATCCAACTGCCTTCTTGATCTTTGGGTGCAACCCATTCTCAAACTTGATACACTTTGAAAACTCAGCATCTGCCTCACCGTAGTGCGGATAAAACTTAGCCAACTCAACAAAATTTGTCGCATACTCAACAACCGGCATATTCCCTTGCTTCAGCTCAAGGAACTCAATCTCCTTCTTACCACAAACGTCTTCAGAAAAATACTTCCTCAAAAATTCCCTACGGAACACAGCCCAAGTGACATTTTCACTTACAGCTTCTAACCTCTAACACGTCTCTAGCCACCAATCATCAGCTTCGACTGCTAGCATATGAGTACCATATTGAACCTTCTGCGCTGGAGTGCAGTCCATCACACAGAAGATTCTCTCAATCTCTTTCAGCCAATCCAATGCTCCATCAGGATCATACTTGCCCTTGAAGGTAGGCGAATTATTTCTCTGGAAAGTCACCAAACTACGAGATCCAGCATTCCCGTCAGCATTCGGCTGATTCTCCACCGCATGTGCCATTGCTTCTAAAGCAGCAAAAAGTGTAGCATCATTCCTTCCAACCATCTCAACTTATCACTACAACATAAACAACAATTAGAACTCAAATTAACAATACTCGATTGTTAGACAACTATGACTCGACAATTTGGTCAGACGAACCAACATTTACTCTGATACCAACTTTGTAACACCCCAATTCTACCCGACAATTATAATTGTAATTCATAGTTTTAAAATTCATACAACTGAATCAGGATGCCACAAATCCAACTTAAAAACACACTGCATTCAACGTGGATACATAACACTTTAAAACTTCGGATGAACCATCAGCAAAATAATTTAATCTCTTAATTCAACAACTTGAACATCTACACAGTGGAATCATAATAACATCTTTGTCCAACATTACAACAACTTACTTAGCAACAATCAAATTAAAATTCAACAACTGAAATAATCAATAATTAAAATCAACAAGCGTTCATCCCCCCGAGTGTTACGTATCAGAGCAATGACACTGACTCGAACTACTGAAGGTAAACCACCTTCACTATGGATTTCCTGCACGTTACCAACATAAGGGTAACATTCAAACATAAGGGGTGAGATATCTAACAATATAATAAAACGTATGATAAATAATATGTTAGATCAGCTCATATAATAACACCACTTCTCATCTCATAAACAACAATAATCGCAATAGAATACCAACAATATACACATTTACCGCATCAATACACAACTTCTTTATGCAATCATAAAATGCGACTCAATACTATGCAAATGCATGTGGTACCATTGGAGCATAACTCCCATCTCAAAATAATTTCCAATAAATAGAGGCATCAACAAGGCATAAGCCTTCATCTTAATATTCTCCAATACAAGCCATCTTAACAAGCATCAGCTCCATCTTGATATGCAATGTATGCTACACAATCATGAATATAGTAATAACAACCAAAATTAACAACATATCAACACAACATCATCGTTGGCCAGAAGCCTACATCTTAATAGCTGCCAATTATTAGAGGCATCTCAACATCATTCATCAACACAATTCATCAACATACTTCATCAACATAATTCATCGCATAATTCATCTACATAATTTCATCACGTAATTCATCAACATAATTCATAAACATACTTCATCAACATAATTCATCAACATAATTCATCGCATAATTCATAAACATAATTCATCAACATAATTCATCAACATAATTCCATAGCAACTCAACCACAACCACAATACAACGACAAATCGACAATCCCTCAATGTTGGCCATAGGCCTACAATATGATAATGCCTATAATTAATTAATAATCTAAGTATTATCTCTAATTACCAAACCTCTACATATTATTATTCTGTAATACTACATCATTATCATTATATATCTTATTGTCATGAACCAAACGATAATCTAAGATCGTCTTATCCTCATCATACTTCACAAAATCGTCATAGCGATTAACGCGGGAAGCTAAATATAATCCTAATTTGGGTACTAGGATTATTCTTATTATCCTTCATTTTAATCCTTAAATTTGAAGTTCATCGCGTTAGCTATCCAACGCTTCAAACGACACCTCAAACGAAGTCCGTAAACTCAAGTTACATCCTTTGGAAGAATCTGTCAAAATTTGGACTGCATGAGTCGATGCATACTTCTTTGAGTTGACGCGTACTAGATTGAAATCCTGCATGAGTGGACGCATAATCCTCTTGTGTCGACTCATACTGAGTCTGCAACACTGTATGTATCGACTCATCCTGAGTCTCAAAACCTGCATGTGTCGACGCATAGCCTTTGAGGTCGACTCTTACTGTTCTATGATGAATATATTCTGTGATCTCACTGCATTTTCACTGCGATTTCTCTGCCTTAGACCCTAATAACATCCTCTAATCATAGGTAATCATCAATTATAATAATCCTATGTTTCTACATCAATTATACATCATTAGTGCATCATTATTCATCTCTAAATCATTGATCCTTGTGATACGGTGGGAGAACTGACTTGGTTGTTTTGCATTTTATCACAAATGATGCAGTTAGCAAGAGTCGCCACCGACTTTACTTTTATCCAATAAGAAAAGGATGAAAAGAATAGGAAAAACCTTTAGAGATGTTTTCTTGAGTTTGGGGGGTAGATTATGAAAAGGGAAGGTATTAGCACCCTTTTCATCCATAGTTATCTATGGGATCTTAGTTGCTTGCTAGATCACTTGCTTTTTTGTTTGAAAATGTGCTTTGTATGGTTTTTTGAAAGTATTTCATAAAGATTCCATAGTTTAGGCAAACTTTGTAATGATTCTCGTTCGTAAGAATGTATACAAAGTGTTGATCTTTTGAAAATGTTTTCAAGTTTGAAAGATGTTTTTGAAAGTGTTGGTGTTTGTTTTGAAAATAGCAAGGATGTTTTGGTTTGAAAATGAGCAAGAAACTAGGAACATTCTACCTACTCAAAAGTCTTTCTTGTTTATTTCCTCTTTCCTTTGACATTGTTATCTTACTATTGATTTGGTAAGTAACCCTATCTTTGGATGTAAAAGGGACGGGCGTGGGTCATCGTATAACCATGATTAACAATATTTCAAGGTATCTTAGCATTTTTATTTAGGGACTAAGATCATTTTGAAAGGCAACGTAGATAACATCATCGAGGGGCTATGATCTTGTATTTTGCTCGTCTTTGCTAAGATACCCCACATGCGTAATATGTCCACTTTCATAAGGCAACCAAGTGGATTTACCCTAGGGGTGTTTGTGTGCAAGTGTATTGATTTACATGCTTGTTTATCTTTGATTAGAGTTTTCTATTGATTGGTTTTAGTCTTTCCATACAAAACCCTAATTACTAGCATTTGTATTAGAAAGCATTAAATTGCGGAAAATAAAGTCCTACGCTATTACATCGTTTAGGGGATGGGGGTACAATTTACAAATGGGGATGAAATAGAAACTTAAATATTAAAACCATATCAAATAACGATGAAGGAAATATAAAAACAGTGTAAAAAGAAGGAAAAAAATGCATTTTGAACTATTATGTGTCGACACAAGCTCCTATGCATCGACACATAACTTTCCTTGCCCCTGTATTGCCAAATAAACTCAGTATCAGTCGATACATAATGGTATGTGTCGACTTATACACTGCATATGGCGACTCATACGTGCTTTGTGTTGACTCATACACTATTTTTCGTTCTGTTTTGGTCCTGTAAAGCAATATGTATCGACTCATAAGACTATGTGTCAACTCATAAAGTCATTTTTTCTACTTCAACATTGTTTTGCAGCATACATGGGTTAGTTCTCAACACATAATGAAAAGAATGGAAGATAAACAAAAGGTTAGCTTCAATAATAAAGGTTACTACACTTTGTCTTCAAAAATGAATTACTAATGGTGCTTGAAATGAAGAACTAAAGTCAAGAAACTTACCTTGGAGATGGATCTTATGCTCTGAGATTGAGTTGTTATCTTGACTGTTCTTGAACTTGGAAAAGAAAACAGAGGTGTTGTAGAAGCTTGCTCTTGAGTTTGAACAAATTCTAGGTGATGTACGTGAGGTGCTTAGATGTTTGGACAGAGTTTGCAAGGTGTGAGAGTTCCAAATATTTGGACTTTAAAACTCAAGAGTGGAAGCTTTTTTTTGGGACAGTTATGGCTTTTTGGAGAGTATGGGATCTTGATGACTAGTTTACAACAAAACTTCTGGCTTTTCTCTCTATTTCTTCTAACCTCTTCCTCTTGCAAATGCTTCTTCTATTTATGGGCAAGGGGTTTGTGCATATGAGCTGATTAGGTTTTCAAAACAGCATGTTTTGGTTTGGTTGGATTACAAAGATCAAACTAAGTCAAGTACTCCATAGTCCTAAGATAAAGTACTAAAGTTTCTGGTGTTGAGGATCTACTTTCCATGATTTATGGTGGAGTATAATCAGCAACCAACAAGGTATGGGCTCAAGACAAACTTTGTACAAAAAGCTTGCTTTTCAAGAATCACAATGGCGCCTTTATGCCATAAATGGAAAGATCTTTTGGACAATGGTTTAAACACTTGGGTAATAGCTCAAGAGTGGGTGTAAGCATTAAATTATGATGAGGTTTGCAAGCAAATAATCCTGCAACATAAAAATCATGCAGCAAACCATGAGAGTTTTGTTATGTGTTCTTCACTAGAATGACTTGCAATTCAAGGATGGATGCCCAACTTCAAGCCCTTGAATCTCCTAGCTCAAGTATGATAAATTCATGCTCTTGGATGTTTTATAAAGCTTGAAACATCCTCTATAACTTTCATGTTTGCCATTTTGACAAAATCATCTTGTAACTATGTGAAAAAAAGCCAAGAAGTTGGGATAAAATCCTGAACAAAATCTGTTGAAAATTTCTCTAAGTGTTAAATGAAAATGTCATGACTTCATGAATTTATAACTCAAAATCCAATCACTTCTAAGATTTGATCAGCAAAGCAAAGTTTTAGATCTCATTAGGTTCTACAACTTTCATGTTGAACGTTTTCCTTGAACCGTCTTGCATCTTGGTGAAAGAATGGTATGAAGTGATGAAATTATCATGTATAAAAACACTTAGAAAATTTCTAAGTCTTGGAAATCTTGACTTTTCAAGTTGACTTTTGACTTTCTTGACTTCTCGATGATCAAGCTTGATATTTTTGAATGTCTTGATGAATTTTGATCTTTGGAATGTAATTTTGACCAAAAAGTCAAAGTTTGACTTTCCAGGGTATAATATACTTTTTTCATAAGTACTGCTGTTTTTAGGTCATCTAATCAATTGCCTGAAAAATTTTGTGATCTAAGGCTTGGAACTTGACATGAGAAATCTTGAAGATCCATAATGATCCATGAAAGTCATTTGAGGCATTAAAAGTCCAATTGTCCTTGTGCAAACTCAAACCCTAATTTTGGTCATCAGTGCTTAAGGAGGTGTCTTGAGATGATCAAACCTAGTGCAGTCTTGAACCAAGAGATATCTTTGTGAGAAAATATTTCATAAGTGAGAGGGAAAATTTTGGGGTACAATAACTGCCCCTGTTCAATCTTCTTAAACCTGAAGAGTTAGATTGGCGGATCCGCCATTCGTGACTTGAAGGTGAAAGATGATTGAACATTAGAGTGCCTAGAAATTTGCACTCAAAGATGGATGGTGAATGGGCTTATAGATGCCATTAGGATGAAAGTTGGTAAACACTGGAAGAAGTATCGACACAAATCTCTTGTTGATTTATACTAAAACTTGATGTTTTACCTGTGAGAAAAAGGGTTAGTAAAATGCAGATGTATGCATGAGGTTCACCATATTTGGTATTATGTTAAATGCATATGGTATGTACATGGTATGATGTATGAATGTGAGATGTATGTTTTTGTCCGGGAAAATAAATCCTTGACTGCTGCTGAGGAAATTCTAGGTGGTTGAATCCCTGATTGCCGTTAGAGATGGAGAATATGTATATCTTCAAATTTTGTTGAAAGGATGCTTTCGCTGGAGGATATCTCTTGAATGTCAGCTGTTATCTGGTCGGATCCAGGCTTTACAATTTGCTGAGGATGAAGTAGCCACCTGCTATCTGGTCGGATCCAGGCTTCACGACAACTTAACTGGGGGAAGAGATGAATTAACTGTTATCTGGTCGGATTCCAGGGTTTGCAGAAAATTATCTTAAAATTGAATAGTTATCTGGTCGGATCCAGGCTTTACAACAACTTGCTGGGAATACGGAAGTTAACTGTTATCTGGTCGGATCCATGCTTCACAATAACTTTAAGTGGTAACTACTATCTGTTCGGGTCATGTATGATCGGTGGGAATGAGAACTGACTGTTTTGGAATGCTGGTTCGCGTTTTGCGTTTGTTTTCACAAAATGTCGCGGTAAGCAAGAGTCGCCACCGTCTTTTATTTTATCCAACAAGGAAAGGACAAAAGCACAGAAAAATTCCTTTTTGAGATATTTCTCGGGTTCGGGAGGTAGATTATAGAAAGGGAAGGTGTTAGCACCCTTTCTATCCGTGGTTATCCACGAGCTCTTAGGTACTTGCTCATTATGTTATCAAAATTTTTGCTTTTCTTTGTGTTTGTGGATTTGAGAAGAATTTTTGTTTGAAAGGAGTGTAAGTGCGAAAAGTTTTGTTTTGTTTTTAGAATGAGAAAGCACTTAAGAACATCTACCTACTCAAAAAGGAATTAAACTGTACAAGTGTCCTTTAGACAATGCTATCCCACTATTGAGGAGTAAGTAGCACAGTCGTTGGAGTTTTAGGGTCAATTCGATTAAGGGACATGTGGTCACTAAAGCAATGTTAGGACACCTTAGTGGTAACCCTAATGTCTTAGATCATTTCATCCGAGGCAACCGTTTCGAGGCAACTTATGATCTTTGGACAAGAGGGCGACCTCTAAAACTTCCTATACTCAATGACCACGTTCGAGGCAACCAAGTGAGGTGTACCCTAAGAGTGGCATGTGCGAGTGTATTGTTTTTCAGTTATATTATCTTTGTACATGTTAATGGTGAGCTACTGTTGATTTTAGGTTAAAGGTTAATCTTGTCATGCATTGCCTATTATTCAAACATCTAACAGTTAATGGTTACGGAAATTAAATTGCGGAAAATAAATCTAAGCTATTACAAGGCGTCAGGTATTTACATCGCCAAAGACAAACCCTTTAAAATTAAATTGCGAAAAGTAAATAAAAGCGATAAATAAACCCTAATTTAAAACTATTACATTCTCGAAGCAGTTACAATATTGAAATATGGATCAAAAGTTATTCGCGCACGAGAAAATTAAATCGGAGTGTTTTTAGGGTTTTGACCCTTTTTATTAAATAAAGCATATTTTTTTGTCATTTTGAATTAAATGGAAATTAAGTCTAAGTTAATTATTAATTAATTAAAAAAAGATATTTTTTGGATTTTTTATATTTAAAGAAATAAAATAAGAATGGTTAAAAGATATTAAAAACCCTAATTCTTAATTAATTTTAATTTATTGCAAAAATATTAATGTTAAACCTATTTAAACTAAATAAATTAATTAATTGTTATTTACAAAAATAAATAATAAAATTAATGGAATAAAAAAAAATATTATTTTTTTGTTTTCTGATTTTTTTTAAGAAAAAGGTTAATTAGTTAATTTTTTAATTAAGATAATAATAATAATAAAATAAATAAATAAGAAAAATAAATAAAATGTAAATAAATACTCAGGGGGTGTGGGCCTGAAGAGGGAGTATGATGAGCAATTTCCAGGCCCAAAACATCCAGCCTGCTTTGACCTTTGGGATCCAACGCGTGCTTGTTGACTAGGGAGTATGGTGGTCCTTCAACTTTGGCCAATGGATCTACCTAGTGGGCCACTTGGCAGCTGAGATCTAGAGGCGTATGGTACACCACACTTGGAATACTGCACATGATCGCCTGAAATAAAATTGCAAATAAAGTTTTGGGGGACCTGGGATTCAAACCCAGGTCCCATTGGTTTTTCATCCACCTGCTTGCCAACTCAACTAGCGCGTGTTTTTGTTATTAGAATAAGCAATGAATATTATATGTAAAAACAATCAATACGCTGTAAACAAAAAAAATAAAGCGCGCGAGATTTGAAAGGACGAATGGGAAGGAGACGCGTCAGCGTCTTCTTCGTTGAGCCACTAGTTTCTTACCTGCGGATTTTTATTCGCAGCAAGATCCGTGGGTTCTTCCTAAAATCATCCCCATGCTCGTTTCGTCCTCCTGTAACTCAAATGCCTAAAAATAACACATATAAACCCTAGATTCGGGAATCGTTATGCAGGCCATGAAAATCAAATTAAATGATGCAGACTTGTTAGAAATTTGATAAGGATCAAGATTATGCCAATAGTTTATCAAAAGGATGCAATAATGAATGATTTCAATTTCATGTTCAAAGCTGTTTTCAAGAACACTTACAACGCTTTTCAGATAATTCCAGGCCTTGGCTTTGGTTGCTATAGCTTCAGGAGGTTACTGGCAAGAGAGTAGTGTTGAGCTTTTGCTTTGAAAGTGCCTCCAAACAAGAATTCGATCTCCCATTTTTCAAGCTTTTTTCCAAAGTTGTTCTGGCCGTTTCAACAGAGCTTTGTGCGTGTTTTAGGTTTGCCTCACTTGTGTGCATATAATAGAATGAATTTAGGTCAAAACATGGGCCATAATCCTTATGCATTGAAGATGGAAGATTGGATTTTGATCACCATTAACAAGTTTCCAAATATAGGCCAAATCTGATTTTTTGTGCTTGTTTTGACTTGGCACGAGTTTGATTGAGTTGCACATGATATTTGCAAGCTGTAATGATCACAAGAATCCTCTTACATCAATTTTTAGATTTTATTTGATTTAATATTGATTAATAATGAATTAAATCAATAAAAATGAAATAAAATAGAAAAATAGATGAATGTCCATGAAATTAAAGATGAAACACGTGTGTGGTGTGATAAGACTAAATCAAGTGGAAAAAAGTGGGCCCTTTTGTCAAAAATTGGAGTTTTGAGGATAGGTGACTTTTGGCAAATTTGAAAAAAATGCCCAACTTCAACAATGCATAACTTCTTCAATTTTGAACTTTTGGAGGTGTTCTTGGACTTTTTAGAAACCTTGAGATGTCCTATAATCAACCATTTTGGTCTCATATCATTTTGACATTCCATGCTCAAGTTATAAGTTTTGGCAAAAAAGGTGTTTTTGTTGACTTTCAAAAATGACCTATAATGTCCAAATTTGTAACTTTTTGTGAGTGCATTTCTTGATCTTGGGGTGTGAAGATGGATTGTAGGAAATTGCATCCTATTCAAAATTAGCTTTGGATGGGTCATTTCTCATAAAGTATGAGAAAGTTATGCTTGGTCAAAGTTGAGTTGACTTTTCCTACAAAACCCTAATTTAGCAACTTTTAAATCTTGATGAATTTTGAGCAATCCTTGATGAATCATGATCAACCTTTGATCAAATGATGAATTATCCTTCAAAATTAGAATGTTGACAAAAATCTTGAGGTTTGACTGTATTTGGGACACAGTTCACTTTTGCCCTAACACAATCGATTTTTGGGCCTCTTGAACAATTGACTGACCAAACTTCCTCCGCAAGGCTTGAAATTTGACATGAATGAACTTAAGAACATATTAAGACATTGGGAAGCAATTGAGGCTATTTGAATATGAGGACCTTAATGCAACACAAAACCCTAATTTTGACTTGACTTCCTTAGGAGGTGATTTGACTGTCCAACCCTTGAGCCAACTTGAGCAACTTGAAGATTATTCTTGACATGTCTTGAGAAATATGGGAGGGCAAATTTTGGGGTACAACAGTTTACCCTGTTCAATTTTCTTAAACCTGAGGATATAGATTGGCTTTCGAACCTTTCGTGATCCGAAGGTGGAAGATAATTGAACACTAGAGTGCCCAAAAATTTGCACTCGCATGGTGTAGTATCAGCATTGTGATGCCGAGAATGGGCTTACAGATGCCATTTAGAGATTGTTGGTAGGAGGATGGGCTTACATATGCCATCTGCAGGAGTTTCGATCGCATAAGAGATTTCTTAGCGAGAACTTGCATACCTGTTGTTGTGAAAAGATTCCGCTGGGGAAGTCTAAACTTTGTTGAGATTTAGTAACTTACTTGTACTTCAACTGAGAGAATGCCTCAGCTGAGTCTTAAGAACCTGCCCATAATTCAATTGGGGGGAAACATCTTCATCAAGATCTAGGAACTGTCTCGTACTCAATAGAGTATACCGTTTATAGAACTTGTCCACACTATGACGGAGGAAAACATCAAGATCTAGGAACTGACTCGTGCTCAATGGAGTATACCGTTGAGGTTATAGTACTCGTCCACACTATGACATAGGGAAACATATTCATCAAGATCTAGGAACTGTCTCGTGCTCAATGGAGTATATCGTTGAGGTTATAGAACTTGTCCACACTATGACGGAGGAAAACATCAAGATCTAGGAACTGACTCGTGCTTAATGGAGTATACCGTTGAGGTTATAGTACTTGTCCACACTATGACGGAGGAAAAAATCAAGATCTAGGAACTGACTCGTGCTCAATGGAGTATACCGTTGAGGTTATAGTATTCGTCCACACTATGACGTAGGGGAACTGTCGAGATTGAGAACCTTATCTGAAATTCAACCGAGGATACTTCAATTGAGATTTAAGAACTGGTCAGGTCTTCGACTAAGCTGAGAACTTAACTCCATCTTTCCTGAAAGGTAAAGGTCAGTCACATGCAATGCATGATATGGATCAGGCAATGATGTTCTCAAAATAAATGAGATTGTATTTGTATGATGTGTATATGCATGTATCATGATGTATGGGGATATAATGTTTTGGCTGGGGAAAATAAATCCCGGAGCTGCTGGAGAATAGAGTGGAATTCTTCGTTTCCACTGGGGATGATGAACGAAGATGATAAAACTGTGAGAGAGAAAAACTCCGTTGGGGGAATAAACTGATGAAGATATTACTCTGAGGGGAATTACTCTGTGGGGAAGAGACGTTCTATTGAAGATTTTAACGATAACTCCGCTGGGGATTCTGTTGATAAGCTCTGTTGGGAATGTTAATGATGAACTCCGCTGGGGATAGAAAGAACTTCGCTGGGGAAGATCTTTCAGTTGCAACTTGCTGAAGATAACCCAGTTAGACTCTTGTGAGGATAACCTTCTGAATTTGGCTGGGGAGATTTATTTGCGCTCTGCAGGGGATAAGCTTTCAGAATCTACTGGGGAAGATGATTCAGCTCTGGTGAGGAAGCCTTTTTTAGACTGCGCTGGGGAAATGACTCCACTGGGGTATCTTGTATTCCACCGGAGAACATTCTTATACTTCGTTGAGGAATGTTAAGACTGCCGGGGGTATTCTCGTACTTGTTGGGGAATGTCTTTATACTCCGCTGAGGACTATTAAGACCTTCTGGGGATACCAAACCTTTTCAGGGCTGATGGTAGATTAACTCTTCTTAGGGAGAGTGTTGCTGATTCGTTCATAGTTGCAAGTCTCAGTGGGGAGAGCTACCATTACTGTTTTACTCTGCGGGGAGTGACGGTATCTTGGTCATATTCTTCAGCTGAACCTCCCTTGGTACCTTGGTGGACAGAGCAACCAGACAGCTCGGACGATTCTTATTGCCCCTGTTTCTGTTATTACTCGTAATTCGTCTTTTGTTTCACATGTAAATTTTATGAGCAGCAATTAGTGTTAAATGCATATATCAAAAATGAACATTGGACGTTCTTTGCAAAACAAACAGATAAAAGAAAAACAATTTGAAATTTGTCTGAAAATGAATTTGTATTGATTTTGAAATTCAGCCTGTAAATAGGCATTTTTGTACAAGAGGCTGACGTCCTAGTAAGAGGACGCCACCGATCAAATAGAATTTATACAATTTGTGAAAAGAAAACAAAACAGCTATGTGAATAATCCCACTGGGTTCCAACTCTGCTATTGCCTTTATATCTTCAAGCGTCTCATCACTTTACTGCTTAGTTGAAGATGAATCTGTTTGATTGGTGCCGTCCGAGCTTGATAGTTGATACCAAAGTCTGGATGCGAGGTGATCCAATGAGACATAGTGTTACGCTTTGATCCCTAACTTTTGCCTGGACCGCCCTTTCGGGTTTTCAGTCCACCGGGATACCCATTTTTGCCCAAGCCGCCTTTTCAGGTTTTCGACTTGCTAGGTGTACAGATTTTTTCATTTTCATCCCTTATTTTTTCCCGAACCCTTTTGGTTCTCCGAGAAGCCCTTATTTTTGCCTAGGCCAGTCAGCCTAGCGGGTCTTTGATTATGCGTAGTATCTTTTTACTATGTCTGCATTAACGGGGCGAGGAAGGTCGTCACCATCCATGGTGGTTAGAATCATTGCTCCTCCTGAGAAAATGTTCTTAACCACAAATAGCCCTTCGTAAGTAGGGGTCCATTTGCCCCTGGGATCACCTTGAGGTAGAATAATGCGCTTGATTACCAGGTCCCCAACTTGATACTCTTGTCGTCTGACTTTCTTGTTAAATGCCTTGATCATCCGTTTTTGGTACGCCTGACCATGACAAATAGCAGTAAGTCTTTTTTTGTCGATTAGATTCAGTTGATCGAGTCGAGTCTGAATCCAGTCATCTTCGCTCAAACCTGCATCCTTCATGATCCGGAGAGAGGGTATCTGAACTCGATGGGCAAGACTGCCTCCATGCCATATACCAAGGAATAGGGTGTTGCCCCCGTTGATGTCCGTGCTGAGGTACGGTACCCGTGAAGAGAAAATGGTAACATCTCGTGCCAATCTTTATATGTCACTGTTATCTTCTGCACAATCTTCTTAATGTTCTTATTAGCCGCTTCGACAACCCCATTCATCTTCGGCCGGTAGGGAGAAGAGTTATGATGCTGTATCTTGAATTACTCGCAGAGCTCAGTGATCATTTTATTATTAAGATTGGTACCATTGTCCGTAATGATCCTCTCTGGTACACCATATCGACAGATCAGATTGTGCCGAATAAACCGTGCCACGACGTTCTTGGTTACCGTAGCAAAGGAAGCTGCTTCAACCCACTTCATAAAGTAATCAATAGCTACAAGGATGAAACAATGTCCATTGGATGTCGTAGGTCTGATCTCGCCGATCATATCAATGCCCCACATTGCAAAAGGCCAAGGTGCTGTCAGAATATTCAGAGGAACTGGAGGAATATGCACATTATCAGCATAGACCTGGCACTTGTGACATGTCCGAGAATGCTGATAACAGTCAGCTTCCATTGTGGACCAGTAATATCCTGCCCGAAGGATTTTCTTTACCATGGTGTGTCCACTAGAGTGAGTTCCGAAGGTACCTTCATGTAGATCTGCCATGATCCTTTCTGCTTCAATCTTATCCACACAATGCAGTAAGGTCGAATCATGGTTACGCTTGTAAAGAATGCCATTACTGATGAAGAACTTGGCTGCAAACCTCCTCAGAAACTTTTTGTCATTAACAGATGCACCCTCGGAGTATTCTTGAGCTTCAAGATACCTCTTCACCTCATGATACCAGGGCTTTTCTGTTACCTCTTCAGTCTCAATATCACAGCAATGTGCAGGTTCGTCCAATTTTTCAATAATGATCCGGGGAGCCTCGTTGTCCCAATTGACTTTGAACATAGAAGACATTGTAGCTAGCGCATCCGCTAACTGATTCTCCTCTCTAGGGAAGTGTTCAAAGGTGATCTCCTCGAAATGGGGAAGCAACGTCAATACATACTCCTTGTAAGGAATAAGATTTGGGTGTTTCGTATCCCACTCGCCTTTGATCTGACTGATCATGAGAGCGGAATCTCCGAAGACACTTAGAAACTTAATCCTTAGGTCAATTGCAGCTCGAAGACCCATGATAGACGCTTCATACTCCGCCATGTTGTTCGTGCAGTTGAAACATAGTCGGGCGGTGAACGAAGTATGAGAGCCTTTAGGAGATATGATCATGGTGCCAATGCCATTACCCAAAGCATTTGAAGCTCCATCAAAGTACATAGACCATCAGGATCCTTCCTCAGGTCCTTCATCCGGTCCAGGTGTCTCACAATCAGTCACTACCATGATATTCTCGTCCAGAAATTCAAAGTTCATAGACTGGTAATCATCCACTGCCTGATGTGCCAAATGGTCTGCCAATACACTTCCCTTGATTGCTTTTTGAGTTGTGTACTGGATGTCATACTCAGTCAAAATCATCTTCCATCTTGCTATTCTTCTGGACAAGGCAGGCTTTTCGAAGATATACTTGATTGGATCCATCTTTGAAATTAACAGAATAGTGTGAGTCAGCATATACTGTCTCAGCCAGCGAGCAGCCCATGCCAAAGCGCAACAAGTTTTCTCAAGCAGTGAGTATCGGGTCTCACAGTCGGTAAACTTTTTGCTAAGGTAATAAATATCATGCTCTTTTCGGCCAGACTCGTCATGCTGCCCCAGCACACACCCCATTGAGTTGTTAAGTACTGTCAAGTATAATATCAAAGGTCTCCCTTCAACTGGTGGCATTAGGATGGGTGGCTCCTGGAGATACTCTTTGATTCTTTCGAAAGCGGCCTGGCACTCATCGTTCCAACGTACCACTTGATATTTCTTCAGTAACTTGAAGATTGGCTCACAAGTAGCAGTCAGGTGTGAGATGAATCGGGAAATGTAATTCAGTCGTCCTAGAAAGCCTCTAACCCCCTTTTCTGTCTTGGGAACCGGAATCTCTTGTATGGATTTCACTTTGGCAGGGTCCACTTGAATACCTTTGTCGCTCACGACGAAACCCAGTAGCTTCCCAGACCTCACTCCGAAGGTGCACTTGTTCGGGTTCAATCTTAGCTTGTACAACTCCAACCTGTCAAACAGCTTTTGTAGATGGTTAAGGTGTTCCTCCTCAGTCTGGGACCTCGCAATCATATCGTCGACGTATACTTCAATCTCATGATGGATCATATCATGAAACAAAGCAACCATGGCACGCTGATATGTTGCCCCAACGTTCTTCAGTCCAAAAGGCATGACCTTGTAGCAAAAGGTGCCCCACTAAGTAACAAAGGTGGTCTTCTCCATGTCTTCGGGAGACATTTTGATCTAATTATATCCGGAGAAACCATCCATAAAGGAGAATACCTTGTGCTGAGCAGTATTGTCAACTAGAACGTTGATGTGAGATAGAGGGAAGTCATCCTTAGGGCTTGCCCTGTTCAAATCCCTGTAGTCAACACACATTCGAACCTTACCATCCTTCTTCGGCACAGGAACCACATTGGCGACCCACTGAGGGTAAGAAGTAACTGCTAGAAAACCGGCGTTAAACTGTTTCATAACTTCAGCCTTGATTTTCTCGGACATCTCTGGGCGCATACGGCGAACCTTCTGTTTTACAGGAGGGCAGTCTTCCTTGGTAGGCAGGAGATGAACCACAATGTCAATATCCAACCCAGGCATATCTTTGTAGGACCAGGAAAAGATCTCAACATAGTCATGCAGCATCTGAATCAACCGCTGCTTCACACTAGGCTCCAGATTGGCACCAACCTTGACTTCCTTCTTGCCTGTCTCAGTACCCAGATTCACTGTTTCCACCGGCTCTTCATGTGGCTTAATGGCCATTTCTTCATGGAGTAGCAGTCTTGCAAGTTCACCCGGCACTTCGCAATCATCTTCACCTTCGTCTTCGGCTAAGTTGATCGGATTTTCGAAGTCATAACTGAAAATATCAGAGTCGTTACCAGTGAGATCCAGAGTGGATTGAGACCTGTGTATGTGAGTGTGTGTAAAATAGCTGTTTTGCAATATATAATAAAGAAAAACAAGGAGCACAAAATTTGAAATGCAAGAAACGTCCAATGCTTTTATTAAAGATATATGAAAATGGCACACAAAAGTCCTCACAAATGAAGCCACGGTGCCCCGGGTAAGACACCGGGCCATAAAGTTTCAAAACATTATCTGTTACAAATTTAAAATAAAGAGTTCATTACTGGGTAACAAAAGTAATAGGGATGAAGTCCTTTGCTTTCCAGTTGCTTGGTCCACTGTTGGTCGTAGGATAGATCCAGCTGTCGAATTCAGACTCCTCCACATCATCTTTAATGGCGTTTACTTCCGAGTTGCTGATGAACACGGGAGGTCTTCCAATCCTTGCACTTCGAACAACCCTTTGAGCTTCTGCAGTGAAACCTAAACCAAACTTGTTAGTCTTCTGAGTGAAATCAGGAAGTCGGCCCCAATTTGCACACTCACCCTTCTCAATAACAGCCCGGGCATCCTTTAAGGAAGCCATCTTCATAGGAGAATCTTCAATCACAGTCTCAGCTGATGCCAGTGTCTGAGGAACCTCTTCAAAGTGCTGAAACAGGGTCTCAATGAACTCCCCATCCATCTCTACGTATCTAAATGAGTTGAGGTGGCTGACCATGTACTCCTCCTCCCCTTGAACTGTCACAATCTTCCCTCTGACTGGGTACTTCAGCTTCTGGTGGAGCGTTGAGGTCACAGCTCCAGCTTTATGGATCCATGGGCGACCCAGCAAACAAGAATAGGATGGCCGAATGTCCATTACGTAGAATGTAGAATTGAAGACCTGAGAACCAACTTTAATTGGAATATCAACCTCACCATGTACCATCCTTTTAGACCCGTCAAGGAGATATTGTCCTGGCTTGTTACAGGTGTTGATCTCTGACCTGAGAAAGAAAGATGGTTCCCTGGCTTGTTACAGGTGTTGATCTTCAATCTCTTCATGTAGATGATTTCCTGGCTTGTTACAGGTATTAATCCACAATCGGTCGTTCACAGATATTTTCCTGGCTTGTTACAGGTGTTGAATCTGGAACTTCAAAAGGTTGCTTACAGACGTGCCCTGGCTGGATACAGGTATCAAATCTCTAAACTCCTTATGCAGACATGCCCTGGCTGGATACAGGTATCGAATCTACAATCAATCACTCACAGATATGCCCTGGCTAGATACAGGAATCGAATATGGAATTGTGACAGTTGATCTGTTGGCGGTTGTAATTTCCAACAGGTGGTGAAGGAATGATTGAACACTTTTGACATTCGAATGCCCCAAGTGATGATGAAGGAGTCTTGAATCAGAATACTCTGCGGATTGAGAGATTTCTTGAAATCTTGACTGGACTGCCCCAGGTTAACTGAACTTTGAAAGATCTGTTGAAACCTTGACTGGACTGCCCCAGGTTAATAGGATGGTGCCATGTCATGCCCCTTGTTGATAGGAGATTTGTCGTTGGAAGTGACATCCTTTTGAAGTGATTTTGTTCACTGAGAGAGTTTTCGTTCCTCCGAACATTCGCTGTATGAATTTCTTCGCTGTCAAACAAAAAGCCAAATGCAGACAGTGATATTCAAGCAATGCAAAGTTTATGTTTGTCTCGAAGTTTTGAAAAATGCATTTTTTAGCAGAAAACTTTTTATAAGACAAGTCAACACAAGATTTTAGAGCAAAGCCTTATAGGAGTCAGGATACCCTTTGTAACAGTATGCTTTCGAACTAACCCATGCTTCAATTAGGACTTTTGCAGGGTTGTAACGTGGCCTGGTTCACGGTTTTAAGAAACACAGGATAAAGGCTCAAAGTGTATTTGTACCCACCCGCTCTTCGTGATGTTCTCCAACCCTAAGCTCAGTTAATTGTGTGTCGCACTCTGTTTTGAGTTTGGAACGACTTTTAGGCGATGGTTCACCAGTTGAATTTGGGGAGACAGTCATCATCTCCTTTTCTTTTGCAACATTTTTCATGTTGATGAGGATTTGTAATGACCCCACTATTTTGATTTTGATTTGTTATCCCTAACTTTTGCCTGACTGTTCCCATTTTCGAGATTACAGTCAGCGGGATGCCCCAGCTTTCTTAAGCCTCCTTTATAGGTTTTGGCTTGGTGGGCTTTTCTCTTTTGAGAGATTGACTGCCTATGTGATAGGGAACCACCCTTGTCTTTTAATTCCAAAGGAATGCTTTCTTTTTTTTGACGTCGTTCGTTGTGTTACGAACTGAGAATTTGCGACTTCAATGCGCGTTTTCTTTTGAACTAACTGAGATACTACCCTGCCCCAGGTTTATATCAAAGGTTTTAATTGTTTAGAAACAGAAAACTCCTACTTCTTTGGCTCGAAGGGGTTGACTAGGGATTAACTTCCTTATAACTCCAGTGTTTGGGAATTGAAAGAAATGCCTGTACATCATCAGCAAGGTCTGTTCAAAAGCATACTGTATGAGATTATGGTATTGTTTCGTCATCCTCCCTCTAAAGGCTTGCAGCTTTTTATCAAGAGTCAGATATCATAAAGAAAAGCATAAGAGTAGTGAAACAAATGGATGAATTTACGACAAACATATGCAATGCATTAATGAAAACAGAGTTTAACATCAACAGATAATTGTTTGACAACAAAAGAAATTACAACTTTGAAAATTCAAAATGAAGAAAAAGTCTTTCAGCTTGAGCTTTGTCACTCCAGGTGTAGAACTCCTTAACGGAAGATTTTCATCTCGCCGTCTGGCATGAATTCCAGCACTCCAATGTCGATCAGATCTTGAATCTTGTTCTTCAAGGCCCAACAGTCGTTGGTGTCGTGTCCCAGGCTGTAGGAGTGGTAAACACAAAATGCGTCGGAACGATAATTAGGAGAGGAGGTATTGAGCTTCTGAGGAGGATCCCTTAAGGTAAGCAGGTTGACCTCCAACAGGCGCTTCAGTATGAAGAATGATGGTATCTCAGTCTCCGTGAACTGTCTTCCCAACGTTTCTTGCTTACGCCGATTACCCCGTTGACGCTGGCGAGGTTGTTGATGGGCTTGTGACCCTGAAGCAAGCGAAGGAGCCTTCCCCTTGTCTTCTTGAGTGGATGGAGGCTGAGCGGTGACTTGCTCTTCAACCTCAGATGTTTGCCCCAATTGGTTGTTTTGAAGCAGTTGGCGGACGAGAACTCTGAGTTCCTCTTGTCTTTGAGACAGGTCTTGGATGAGAGCCATCTGGCCACCAACTGCCCCATCACTTGGATCCTCAATGTTGCCAGATCAAACTGCAGCTCCGCAAGCTGATCACTCCTGGCATTGTTTGAATTCTCCAAGCCCTTTGTGAGGAGAGCTTTCATTTCTTCTTCCCCAGAGACAAGTTCAAGAACATTTCCTGCAGCTGAGCAGTCTGGTCTTGGATGTCTTTGACATACATTTCTAGAGCCATCTCTTACTGAAATAAACAGTATGAGAGTAAGGAAACCTGAAAAAAGGAAAAAACTGTCAAAATGCAATGCATGATATGTGGATGCATGCTTTCAAGGATCTCTTGGGGTAAACACAAGAAAATGTTAGAGGTTGAACTTTGCTCTTGGATTGGAGAACTTTGCACCGGTGGATGCCTTTCCACAAGAATCAAGCTCACCATGTCAAGTGGGTCATAGCCACTGATTCAAGTTGTTGTGCTTGATCTTTGACTGGAGAACTTTGTATCAGCGGATGTCTTTCCACGAGAATCAAGCTCACCATGTCGAGTGGGTCATAGCCACTGATTCAAGTTGTTGCACTTGAACTTTGATTGGCATTTGTTAGAGGAGGAACCTCTTGCCCTTTGGTAGACGTCTGGTTCAACGTATCCCTGTATCAACAGACCCTCAAGATCCTCGAAAAGGTTATTGAAAATGCTATGGTATGATGTTATGATGTACATGTATGCAAAAAGCAAGTGAGTGTATATACAGACAAACATATTCACACAAAGCAAACAAGTCCTTAGGTTTAGGCTTGCATGAGGTTCAGGTACTACCCTCTTTCAGTTTCGTTGGTTAAAACCTGTCCTATTAAAAGTAACCGGGTTCTAGAGGATCTCAATATCACTGACTATCCTCAATCGGTCATAACTCCAGCATCGCTATCTTTTCTTGCGGCCGGAACCATCGCGAGAGTTTAGCCTCAATGAGTGTAGCATACTGCTACTGTTCTAATGGCCAAGTTGGGTCAATTTAGGGTTCTAAGGTCGGTTGGTGCTTAATGACTCCTTGGAAGACCCATATTCTCCCCGTTTCAACACAAGGGATATCGGTACAGACCAAGGTGCCACACCAACGTAGCCACTGCTTCACCCATGTCGGTATACCCCGGACAGGTCCCTCACAGATTATGCTACCTAAAAAAGGTATTCCCCAGATCCAGGTTAGGATCTATGAAACTCTGATGCAAAGCCCACAAATGTAAAAGCAAACAAAACAATTAATTGAAAACAAAGGTGATCTAAACCCTAAGGTAACCCCACTTTTAAGTTTATCCCCAGCAGAGTTGCCAGTTCTGTGATACGGTGGGAGAACTGACTTGAGGTTTTGCGTTTGTATTCGCACTTGTTCGGTTGAGCAAGAGTCGCCACCGACTTTTTATTTTATCCTAAAGGAAAGGTTAAAAAGCACAGCAAAAACCTTTTGAGATATTTCGTGGGTTCGGGGGGTAGATTATGAAAAGGGAAGGTATTAGCACCCTTTTCATCCATGGTTATCCATGGGCTCTTAGTTACTTGGTTTTTTAGATCACTTGCCTTGATTTTCGATTGCTTGAAAATGGTGTGTGTGTGTGTGTTTTTGAAAATGTTTTTGAAGAAGATGCCTTGTCTTAGGCAACCCTTGTAACAATTCTTTACTCGAATGTTTTACAAAGGTGTGTATCTTTTCGAAAAGATGTTTCAAATGTTTTTGGAAGTTGTTTTTTTGAAAGTGTGTATGAAGTGTGGTTTTTGAAAAGAAGGCAAATGTTTTTGCAAGTTGATCTCAAGTAACTAAAAGTTTTGTCTACCCCTATTGTACTCAAAGGTTTTCTTTATGTTTTTAACCCTTTTTAACAATTTTGTTCCACCATTGAATTTGGTGGACAATCTTGCGTTTAGGATGTTAACGGGATGGACGCGGGTCATCGTATGAACCATGAATGCAATAGTGCCAAGTGTCTTTGGCAATTTGCTTGAAGGGACTTGATCATTTTGATAGGCAACTTTCGAAAGCGTCATCGAGGGACTTATGATCATTTGAATTTGTTTTGCCAAAGAAACTCGACGTGCAAGCATGGCCCATTTTGGAAGGCAACATGTGGGATTACCCTAGGGGGTGCAAGTGTGATTGTGTATTGATTTCATGTATTTGTCTTTGTATTAGGTTGTCTAGCGTTTGGTTTTATGTACATGCAAACCCTAGGTCTAACCATGGTATAATTCGAAAGCGGTAAATTGCGGGAATTTAAAGTCTACGCTATTACAAAATAAGTATCCGGGAGTGGGGGTACAAATTTACAAATGGGGATGAGACTTTAGGAATGTAGTGTCCAATAATTTACAACCAAATCGAATTGCGATAAAAGTGTAAACAATGTATAGTAACGTAGAAGAATAGCAATTGTACATGTATAAGATGTAAAGTGTATTGTGTAAGTGTAATTGTTCATGTATGAGAATTATTTATAAGTTAAGAAAATGTGAATTTTAAAGGTATTATTAAGTATTGTTTAACCTAATAAAAGGAATTAAATATTTTCTTTATTTAATTTTTGTAATCTTGTATATTTCTTTAATATGTACAAAAGAGAGTATTTTACTTAAAAGAAAGAAAAATGTTTTAAATTTTAATATTTGCATTAAGGTATTTCTTATGTATTAATATATTTTTTATTTTCATAATTTGTGTATAAAGGGATTCAAAGAAAAAAGAAAATTAAGGTAAAAAATCTTTTAATCTAATTAAACCTAAGGTTTATGTAAAAAGAAAATTTTATAATGAAAAAGAATTGAGATAAGTTTATTTACAAATAAAATTAGATGAGTTTAAATTGTATAAAAAAAAATGAATAAAATAAAAAAAGTTAGTTTAAATTGTAAAAAAAGGATAAGTAAAAAGGTTAGTGAGTTGAATGGGCTTTATGCTGGCCCAGTCTGATTTGAACAGAAGCCAGGGGGGGGGGGGTTTAATTAGGAACGCGCTTGGGCTTAGGGCAAATGAATGGGGTTGTGGCCCAATGCTTCAATACGTTTTGTTTTAGGGTTAAATGATTTGTTTCATTTGGGGCACGGATTAGGGTTTGACATGCAAAGGCGCCGTTCACTTGCTTCATTCGTCTTCTTCGTTCATTCTCACGCCTTCGCCTCTGAACGCCTCTCCGTCCATGGCCGGCCATCGCCACCGTCCCTGCTTCCTTCCTCCATGGATGGATCAAACCAAAACGCGAAATGGTAACGACCTAGAACGCTTTTTAGGTTTTTGATTTTTGTCTTTGCATGTTTTCATTTTTGTTTATTGACTCTGTTTCTTGGTTTACGCGAGGTTTTGAAAAGAGATGAAAAGAAGTTCTACCTTTCGGAGACGGAGAAGGAGGGAACGAGGAGGCGCGTGGAGGGCCGGACGGTGAGGTGAGGTGACGATGCTGATGAACTTGGAACCCTGGTACTCTGTACTCTTTGTCTTTTGCCTTTTTAGGGTTTTGTGATGAGCTTGAAAACCCTTTGTATGACTTTTTTTTCTCTTCTCTTTTTGCCTCGTACGCTTGCTTCTGTGCTTGAATATGCTTGATGCCTTTGAGTATATTTGAATATGCTTAATGCCTTTGAGATTCTTTTCCTCTTCTCTCTTTGCTTTGCTTCTGTTGCCTAGCTTGATATGCTTAGGGATGATGATTTGATTTCGTTGGTTACCCAATGATGAGCTCTTTGAGTTCTGAGGGGTCTTTGTTGCCTTTGAATGCTTGTTAGGGTTGCCTAGTTCATTGTTTCGCTTGCTTCTAGTTGCCTTGTATGCTAACCCAGTGATGAACTCCCTGAGTTCTGAGGGTTCTTTGTGTTGGAAATTGGTTTAGGCTTGGCTCAGATTTGGGAGGCCTTTGGCTTCTGTGAACTATGCAGGATTTAGGCTTTACACTGTCTTGAAAAGGGCTTGTATGTTTGATGTTCTGGTTTAGGTTTCAGGCAGGTTTTGGACAGGTGAAGCTTAGTGTGCTTACAGGTTTGCTGCTTGAAACTTGAAAGGCTTATGCAGATTAGGCTTGGCCTTTGATGATTTGTGAGTATTGAGTTTATGTTTTTTGGTTATGTGTTTGTCTGGTTTGAAATCACAGGTTTTTAGGTTTGGCTTGACAGGTTTAAGGTTTTGGTGAGGGTTTTTGAATGGTAAGGTTTGAGGGTTTTTGAATGGTAAGGTTTTTGTTTATGTTGTTAACTGTTTTGATAGAGGTTAAGGTTTGAAACAGGTACATGTCTTGGGCCTGGAGAATGGTTCTAGGCTTGACAAGGTTTTTTGTTTCAGCAGGTTTGGCCTTTGTTTCAGCAGGTTTGGCCTTTCTTTCAGCAGGTTTGGCCTTTGGTTCTTATGCTTGTAAAACAGGTTAAAGGTTTTTGGCTTTAGCTTGCTGTTGCAGTTTTTGAATGGTTAAGCTTGAGGCTTGCTTAGGCCGTTTTACAGTTCTTGAAGGGGTTTTTATGTTATGAGTTCTGTTTTTGTAAATTCTGCCCCCTTTGTACTGTGTTATGAACATATTGTTTTATATTTTGTTTCTCATGCCTAAAGCCTAAGCCTGCAAAACCTGCACTTCTTTTCTCTTCTCTCTCTCTTTCTCTCTCTCTCTCCAGTACAATTAAAATGATAAACAATGTTTTATGTGTACTTAAAGCTGAAAGGGCAGCTGCTTGGGAAATGATGAATCTGAAAGGCTTGCTTGCATTACATGTTTACTCTGCATACTTTATGTCTTCTTGATATCTTTCCAAATCTTCTTTTGACAGTATCTTGTACTTTTGTATCTTGACATCCTTTGGACAACTTTTTGGATAGTTTGTGACTTTAGTTAGGCCATTCTGTTTGTTTTGAACTATGCAGTAGTTTGACAATTTTGACTTATGAATTTCAACTTTGTGCATTCATGATCAGCAAGCAACATTCATCCCTCTTTGTGAACCGGGAGAAATCCCGTGATTTGCAGAGAGGGCTAACTGATTCCAGTCAGTTTCCCTTAATGATGACCTTTATTTTTATCTGTCTCTTTAATTGTTTATCCGCTTCAACTGACTTTTTCCTTCTTTTCTTTGCAGATAAATAATTAAATGGAGAGGAATAGCAAAAGATGAAGAATTGAAGATTTAGAAAAAATTAGGATAGTCTTATTTAGGTTTAAATTACTGTAAAATCATTGTTGTAAACAATTTGTAAGCAAAACAATTGTACAAATAATTTAAAAATAAATAAAAAGTTTTTTATCCAATTAATTCTTTTCCTCTTTTTACTTGTTTACTTTACTATCTATAATTCTTTAAATTAAATAAATGAAAATAAATTCCAACTATTTAATCTTAGAATATAAATAATTAAATAAACAATGCTTCAACATTTGATCAATTAAACTTGGCGCTTCCGACATCCAAAGCAAAACAACAGTCAATCACAGCAATTGCCCAGACGCTTTTTCCCTTTGCTTATTTTAACCAAACATTGCAAATCCAATCCAAAATGCATCTTTTCACTGATTAAGTCAAACAATGCGAATTCAATCCAAATCTCAGAATAACTTGCAAAGCACCGTAGAATTAAATCTTTCTGAGGAACCGTGCATAAAAACCCTAATTCCTGATCAAATGTCAAAGAAACGTCTGCCTGATCGAAGCTGAACCAAAATCAACCAAAACCATAAGCAAACTGTATGAACTGTTCTAAACCCCTCAAAACTAGAGAAAACCCTAATTTTGTCTGACTGACGAGAAAAGTCTGTTTGACCGATTCTTGAGCCAGTTTGAAAAATCAGGAAACGCCTGAAGCTGTGATTTCTTGTGGAAAAATGCGAGGGCAAATTTTGGGGTACAACAGGATGGGACCCGGAACAGTGATGATTACGGGTGCGATCTTAGGAGTAGATGTAATTCTAAAAGTCTTCCTCGAGGGAGCCTTGGAAGAATTGTTGAAAATGGTAATGATGACAACTTCTTCAGTAGGAATGGAAGGAACAACAATCTTCTCAAACAGGATCTCTTTATTATCTATCAGATTTTGGATACCTGACTTCAGAAATGGGCAACCAGTAGATAAAACAGAACACATATGGCAACCTTCGCCACCACCCGGAAATAAACCAGCTAGCAATAGGTTCTTCTTGACAGTCATCAGAGGGGTAACAATATCATCCACAGAAACCACAAACAACTCTTCCTCTACAGCATTTACTCCATGTTTGGGCATGGGAGCAGTCACAACATTAGGCCTCTCGGGCGCCTCAAACTCAATCTCCTTTGCATCAATTAGGTCTTGCACCCTATTCCTTAAAACCCAACAATCATCTGTATTATGCCCCGGGTTATCAGAGTGAAAAGTGCAACGGGCATTAGGGTTGTACTTTGGTGACATGGTACTTGGATTCTTCGGAGCTTCTTTTAGAGTCACCAGATTGGTCTTCAGCAACTGTGGCAGAATCTGGGACAAAGTCATGCTGAGACGAGTGAATTGCCTTCAAGGTCTCTCGTCCTTTTGTTGATTGTGATGCTGAGGAGCACCAACAGGTTTTAAAATAATAACCGCATTGATAGCTTGGCGGTGTTCAGGTCTATTCTGTCTTCTCAAACTGTAGACAACACTGGACTCTTTCTTAAACGGTTTCTTCTTGGTGCTCGAGGAGGCACCCTTCTGTATCCTCCCAGCCTTAATACCAGCTTCGATCCTCTCACCAGTCAAAATAAGATCTTTAAACCCAGCGGAAGAGCTTCCAATCAGATGATTAAAGAACGGACCAGACAGGGTCCCCAGAAACATGTCCACAAGATCACAATCAGCCAAAGGTGGTTGCACCCTTCCGGCAAGGTCTCTCCATTTCTGAGCATACTCTTTAAATCCTTCACCCATTCCTATTGACATACCCTGGAGTTGGGTACGCGTAGGAGCGAGGTCGGAGTTGTACTGATACTTCCTATAGAATGCAGTAGCCAAATCTTCCCAGCTGCGGATACTGGCTCCGTCCAACTGATAGAACCACTCAAGCTGAGTCCCTGAGAGACTGTCTTGAAAGAAATGGATCCACAAGTTCTTATCAGCAATGTAAGGTTGGATCTTCCTCACATACGACCGGAGGTGCAGCTTTGGACAAGAAGTTCCATCATACTTGGCAAAGGCAGGTGCCTTGAATTTATGTGGAATCACCACCCCAGATGATAGACCCAGATCTTCGAAGTCCAGACCGGACACCTTCTGTATTTCCATAGCGCTCAAATGGTCTTCCAGCTGTTTGTAATTATCCTCAACAGGAGGATACTGTTCTTCATCATAGTGCGTCTCGTTGTCGGAGACCATAGGGCTAGGAGCCCTCCTTTCTTGTGGACTATCTTTCCCTCCAGATGAGGTGGTTAGATCAACTTCATTCTGCAGCCCGTTTCCAAACATGCGTCCAGTATTGAACAGGATGGTCTTCTTCTTCTTCTTCTTCTTCTTCTTCTTCTTTTCTTTCAGAATCAAGGTCTTCAGGTCCTGTTGACCCTTAGCTAGATTCATGAACAGCTCTTGAAATTGGGCATTCTGGGCCTGGAGGGCCTTGATAGCTTGCTCAGTGGAAGGTTCAACAGACATGATGATTGCTGAAATAAACAGCGAAGAAGATAAGAGACCTGTTAAGGGTACCTGTTTATGAGGTGCATGGGATGAAATGCGTATGATTTATGATTTCAAAGACAATCGGGATTCAAATTTGTAAACAAGAAAGGAAACACACTTTATTAGATTTAAACTTCAAAATTTAAATTGTTCAACAAATTGCCCTTAGGCGTTACAAGAATGGAAATACTGAAAAGTAAATGAAAACTATAAAAGAAATCCTCAAAGGTCCATCAATGCTCCCATGGTCTCTTCTTCTCAGTGAGGACATAATCATTCAGGATCCGCTCGATCTCCAGTTGCCTAGTCAGCTTCTGGATCTTCTATTCCTGTTCATTGAACCTCTCTCGGTAGGAATCCCGTTCATCCCTCAACTGCATCCAAGACCTCTTCAGTGTCCCAATATCAGTGGGCATATAAGGGTGGAGAATAGTTGGAAGAACCCCTCATTAGCAACTTCAAGAGTAACAGGCCTGGCAGCTTCATATGGCATACCTAACTTCTGGGCACGGATACAGACCCATCTGAGATATGGCTCCATTGGCAGAGAAGTCTTTGGTCCCAACTCATGTGGGTCAGATTGGTGAACTCTGTCCCAAGCCCTTATGAATCTACGATGCAGCTCGTCGCTATCTCCCTGAAAATCAAAGATGATATGAGGCATCAACATCTCATGAGGCCCTTCTCTTCTGGCTCTTCCAAACTGACGGAGAGCTAAGCATGGGTTGTAAGAAATCCCTCCATGGGTCCCGATCAATGGAACATTAGGATACTCTCCACAACGATCAATGATAGTCACCTCATCCATTCCTTTGAGAGTCCAAATAATGTCATTATTAGAAAGAGACATCACCCTATAAGCCCAACCCATTCCTTCTTTGTTCTTCAGTACGGACTTAGGGAGGTGCGAAATAAACCACCTCGACAATAAAGGAGCACAGCACATCAAAGTTCCCCGCTTTCGGGCAGTACGAGCATAGAGTTGATGAAGGATGTCACCCAAGAGAGTGGGTACAGGGTTCTGAGAGATGAAGATATTTATGGCATTAATATCAACAAAGGTGTCAGGATTCGGAAACAATACCAGACCATAAATCAAGAGAGCCAGAATGTCCTCGTACGCCTTGAAGTCTAAGCTTTCCCAAAAGTAATTAGCTTTGTCAACCAAAAACTTAGCCAAAAAACCCTTAGCTCCACTTCTAGTCTCCCAGTTAGCCATTACCTCTTCTTTGGTCAAGTGAAGGGCTGCAGCAATTTCCTCGAGCTTAAGAGTCTTTTCCCAACCAGTAAATGGAGTTTGTTCCAGGACGGAGATACCGAGCAGCTCAGAGAACTCTTCTAGGGTAGGCACCAGCTGGAAGTCCTGGAAAGTAAAACAATGGTACAACGGATCATAGAATTGGACCAGAACACTCATCATTTGTTCGTTCAATTTTGAAGTGACCAAACTGAGAAGGGAACCATGCCTTCTGATGAAGGAAGTAGTGTCTGGAATCCTGACAACCAAATCTTTAAGCAGGGTATGTACTTGGACAAAGTTGATCCGAATAGTATTCCTACGCATGGGCATCATGATGACCTACAAAATAGAGCAAAGATGAAACCCTCTTGTCTTTGAAATAGGTTAGTCCTTATGCAAAATGTATGCAATGTTATGATGTCATGATGTCATGATGTCATGGTAAAGGCACACCACAAGTATCCACAAAAGGAAAACATGGTAAAGGCACACAAGTCACACAAAAGAGCCCTTAGATTTCAGGCTAGCATGAAGCTTAGGTACTACCCTCTTTCAGTTCAGTTGGTTTAGACCTGTCCTCAAAATAGTAACCGGGTTCTAGAGGATCTCAATATCACTGACTACCCTCAATCGGTCATAATTCTAGTTTAGCAACCTTTTCTTGCGGCTGAAATCATCGCGAGAGTTTAGTCTCAATGAGTGTAGCATACTGCTACTGTTCTATGGCCAAGTTGGTCAATTTAAGGTTCTAAGGTCAGTTGGTGCTTAATGACTCCTTGGAAGACCCATATTCTCCTCGTTCCAACACAAGGGATATCGGTACAGACCAAGATGCCACACCAACGTAGCTACTGTTTCATCCGTATCGGTCTATGCCGTACAAATCCCTCACAGTTTATTGCTACTTACCTAAAGGGTATCCCTAGATCCCGGTTAGGATCTATAGAACTCCGATACAAGCCCACAAAATTAAAGCATACAAAGCATACAATTGAAAACATAGTGATCTAATCCTAAGGTACACCTCACTTATTAATCAATATTCCCCAGCAGAGTCGCCAGTTCTGTGATCGGTGGGAATGAGAACTGACTCTTTTCGAATGCTGGTTCGCGTTTTGCGTTTGTTTTCACAAAATGTCGCGGTAAGCAAGAGTCGCCACCGTCTTTTATTTTATCCAACAAGGAAAGGACAAAAGCACAGAAAAATTCCTTTTTGAGATATTTCTCGGGTTCGGGAGGTAGATTATAGAAAGGGAAGGTGTTAGCACCCTTTCTATCTGTGGTTATCCACGGGCTCTTAGGTACTTGCTCATTATGTTTTAAAAATTTTTGCTTTTCTTTGTGTTTGTGGATTTGAGAAGAATTTTTGTTTGAAAGGAGTGTAAGTGCGAAAAGTTTTGTTTTGTTTTTAGAATGAGCAAGCACTTAAGAACATCTACCTACTCAAAAAGGAATTAAACTGTACAAGTGTCCGTTAGACAATGCTATCCCACTATTGAGGAGTAAGTAGCACCGTCATTGGAGTTTTAGGGTCAATTCGATTAAGGGACATGTGGTCACTAAAGCAATGTTAGGACGCCTTAGTGGTAACCCTAATGTCTTAGATCATTTCATCTGAGGCAACCGTTTCGAGGCAACTTATGATCTTTGGACAAGAGGGCGACCTCTAAAACTTCCTATACTCAATGACCACGTTCGAGGCAACCAAGTGAGGTGTACCCTAAGAGTGGCATGTACGAGTGTATTGTTTTTCGGTTATATTATCTTTGTACATGTTAATGGTGAGCTATTGTTGATTTGAGGTTAAAGGTTAATCTTGTCATGCATTGCCTATTATTCAAACATCTAACAGTTAATGGTTGCGGAAATTAAATTGCGGAAATAAATCTAAGCTATTACAAGGTGTCGGGTATTTACATCGCCAAAGACAAACCCTTTAAAATTAAATTGCGAAAAGTAAATAAAAGCGATAAATAAACCCTAATTTAAAACTATTACATTCTCGAAGCAGTTACAATATTGAAATATGGATCAAAAGTTATTCACGCGCGAGAAAATTAAATCAGAGTGTTTTTAGGGTTTTGACCCTTTTTATTAAATAAAGCATATTTTTTTTTTGTCATTTTGAATTAAATGGAAATTAAGTCTAAGTTAATTATTAATTAATTAAAAAAAGATATTTTTTGGATTTTTTTATATTTAAAGAAATAAAATAAGAATGGTTAAAAGATATTAAAAACCCTAATTCTAAATTAATTTTAATTTATTGCAAAAAATATTAATGTTAAACCTATTTAAACTAAATAAATTAATTAATTGTTATTTACAAAAATAAATAATAAAATTAATGGAATAAAAAAAATATTATTTTTTTGTTTTCTGATTTTTTTATGAAAAAGGTTAATTAGTTAATTTTTTAATTAAGATAATAATAATAATAAAATAAATAAATAAGAAAAAGAAATAAAATGTAAAGAAATACTCAGGGGGGTATGGGCCTGCAGAGGGAGTATGATGAGCAATTTCCAGGCCCAAAACATCCAGCCTGCTTTGACCTTTGGGATCCAACGCGTGCTTGTTGACCAGGGAGTATGGTGGTCCTTCAACTTTGGCCAATGGATCTGCCTAGTGGGCCACTTGGCAGCTGAGATCTAGAGGCGTATGATACACCACACTTGGAATGCTGCACATGATCGCCTAAAATAAAATTGCAAATAAAGTTTTGGGGGACCTGGGATTCGAACCCAGGTCCCATTGGTTTTTCATCCACCTGCTTGCCAACTCAACTAGCGCGTGTTTTTGTTATTAGAATAAGCAATGAACATTATATGTAAAAACAATCAATACGCTGTAAACAAAAAAAATAAAGCGCACGAGATTTGAAAGGACGAATGAGAGGGAGACGCGACAACGTCTTCTTCGTTGAGCCACTGGTTTCTTACCTGCGGATTTTTATCCGCAGCAAGATCCGTGGGTTCTTCCTATAATCACTTCCAGGCAATATAAATGCAAACTAAAATCATCCCCATGCTCGTTTCGTCCTTCTGAGTCCATCCATGGTCATGGCTTGCTCCAATTTTCCCTATAACTCAAATGCCTAAAAACAACAAACATAAACCCTAGATTCGGGCATCGTTATGCAGGCCATGAAAATCAAATTAAATGATGCAGACTTGTTAGAAATTTGATAAGGATCAAGATTATGCCAATAATTTATCAAAAGGATGCAAGAATGAATGGTTTCGATTTCATGTTCAGAGCTGTTTTCAAGAAAACTTACAGCGCTTTTCAGATAATTTCAGGCCTTGGCTTTGGTTGCTATAGCTTCAGGAGGTTGCTGGCAAGAGAGTAGTGTCGAGCTTTTGCTTTGAAAGTGCCTCCAAACAAGAATTCGATCTCCCACTTTTCAAGCTTTTTTCCAAAGTTGTTCTGGCCGTTTCAACAGAGCTTTGTGCGTGTTTTAGGTCTGCCTCACTTGTGTGCATATAATAGAATGAATTTAGGTCAAAACATGGGCCATAATCCTTATGCATTGAAGATGGAAGATTGGATTTTGATCACCATTAACAAGTTTCCAAATATAGGCCAAATCTGATTTTTTGTGCTTGTTTTGACTTGGCACGAGTTTGATTGAGTTGCACATGATATTTGCAAGCTGTAATGATCACAAGAATCCTCTTACATCAATTTTTTGATTTTATTTGATTTAATATTGATTAATAATGAATTAAATCAATAAAAATGAAATAAAATAGAAAAATAGATGAATGTCCATGAAATTAAAGATGGAACACGTGTGTGGTGTGATAAGACTAAATCAAGTGGAAAAAAGTGGGCCCTTTTGTCAAAAATTGGAGTTTTGAGGATAGGTGACTTTTGGCAAATTTGAAAAAATGCCCAACTTCAACAATGCATAACTTCTTTAATTTTGAACTTTTGGAGGTGTTATTGGACTTTTTAGAAACCTTGAGATGTACTATAATCAACCATTTTGGTCTCATCTCATTTTGACATTCCATGCTCATGTTATAAGTTTTGGAAAAAAAGGTGTTTTTGTTGACTTTCAAAAATGACCTATAATGTCCAAATTTGTAACTTTTTGTGAGTGCATTTCTTGATCTTGGGGTGTGAAGATGGATTGTAGGAAATTGCATCCTATTCAAAATTAGCTTTGGATGGGTCATTTCTCATAAAGTATGAGAAAGTTATGCTTGGTCAAAGTTGAGTTGACTTTTCCTACAAAACCCTAATTTAGCAACTTTTGAATCTTGATGAATTTTGAGCAATCCTTGATGAATCATGATCAACCTTTGATCAAATGATGAATTATCCTTCAAAATTAGAATGTTGAAAAAAATCTTGAGGTTTGACTGTATTTGGGACACAGTTGACTTTTGCCCTAGCACAATCGATTTTTGGGCCTCTTGAACAATTGACTGACCAAACTTCCTCTGCAAGGCTTAAAATTTGACATGAATGAACTTAAGAACATATTAAGACATTGGGAAGCAATTGAGGCTATTTGAATATGAGGACCTTAATGCAACACAAAACCCTAATTTTGACTTGACTCCCTTAGGAAGTGATTTGACTGTCCAACCCTTGAGCCAACTTGAGCAACTTGAAGATTATTCTTGACATGTCTTGAGAAATATGGGAGGGAAAATTTTGGGGTACAACATCATGGTTTTTGGAAAGTTGTACTATTATCTGGTCGAGTCCAGACTTCATAGTGTCTCTCTGGGGACATAGTTAGTTGTTATCTGGTCAGGCTCCAGGTTTCAAAATAAACTGTTTGAAAAACTTTTATCTGGTCGGGTGCAGATTTCTGAGGTTGATGAGGTCAATTGCTATCTGGTCGGGTCCAAGTTTCACCATAAACTGTTTGGGGATTTAGTTGTTATCTGGTCAGTTTCCAGGTTTCACAACGAATCTCTGAGGGTAATTGCTATTTGGTCGGATCCAGGCTTCACAACAACTTTCTTGAAAAGATGAAATTGAAAATTGATATCTGGTCGGATCCAGGTTTCACAGTAATTTGTGGGGGCAAAGGAAAACTCTATTTGGGAAAAGAAGTTAAACCTTGGTCGGGTTGATTCTAGGTTCTTCTATATCTTTGAAGAGTTTAGACTATTATCTGGTCGGGTCCAAGTTTCATAGTATCTTGAAATTGAGATCAACTGTTATCTGGTCGGGTCCAGGTTTTAGATACTCAAACTGTTATCTGGCTGGGTCCAGGTTTCAATAATTCACTAGGGATAGTGGCAAATTCTACTGTAGAAGAGGAGTTTTGCTAATGATTTTGTAGGAATTAAACTACTATCTGGTCGGGCCCAGGCTTCAGCAATTAAAGAAGTCAAACTATTACCTGGTCGGGTCCAGGTTTCAGTAATAACTTGAAAATTGTGCTAATATATGGTCGGGACCAGGCTTCATAGTATCTTTTTGGAAATAGAAAGGCTTTGGTGACGGCTTTACTGGGGATCAGGAGTTGTGGCCCTATGATTTGCAATAATCTGAAAGGAAAATTCAAACTGGAGAGTGTAGACTCAGTCGGGTAGGACAAACTCACCTTGGAGAGGATACACTTAACTAGGGAGGTGTTGTACACAAAAATTTTCCCTCCCATATTTCTCAATACACTTCAAGTGAGGTCCTCAAATTGCTCAAGGAAGTCCAAGGGTTGACCAGACAAACTCTCTCCTAAGGGAGTCTACCTCAAATTAGGGTTTCAGTTTGCATCAGGATGTTTGAGTCCAAAGGATCCCAAATGCTCACCATTGTCCTAATATGTTCACAAGATCATCCATGTTAAGTTTCAAGCCTTGCAGAGGAAGTTTGCTCAGTCAATTGCTCAAAGGCCTGAAAATCGACTGTGCTAGGGCAAAAGTCAAATGTGTCCTACATACAGTCAAACTTCAAGATTTTTGGTCAACATCCTTATTTTTAAGTATTATTCATCATTTGATCAAGTGTTGATCATTATTCCTCAAGGATTGCTCATAATTCATCAAAACCCAAAAGTTGCTAAATTAGGGTTTTGTAGGAAAAGTCAACTCAACTTTGACCAAGCATAACTTTCTCATACTTTATCAAAAATGACCCATCCAAATCTAATTTTGAAGAGGATATAATTCTCTACAATTCATATTCATCTCCCAAGTTCAAAATATGCACTCACAAGAAGATATGAATTTGGACATTATAGGTAATTTTGAAAAGTCAACAAAAACACTTTTTTTTTGTCAAAGCTTCATACATGGACATGGAAGACTCAATTGAGATTAGACCAAAAGGGTTGCTTATAGTACCTATTAAGCTTTCCAAAAAGTCAAAGAACACATCTCTAGGGTCAAAATTGAAGGAGTTATGCATTGGTGAAGTTGACCCTTTTTGCAAAATTGCCAAAAGTCAAATGTGCCCAAAATTGCAATTTTTGTCAAATGGGCCCAACTTTTTATGCTTGCATTGAGTTTGTAACATGATACAAGACCCATGATCCTTCCCACTTTTTATTATTTTATTTTTGTCATTTATTTTGATTTTTATTTCAATTAAATCAAATAAAATCAAAATAAAATCATGAAAATATCAAAACTAATCAAAGCTTGAGATTTTGTGTATGTTTAGGCCTCTTATACAGCTGGAAAGAGAATAAAATCGTGCAAGCTTCATTTGGACACAAAAAGATTGGATTTGGCTTGATTTGGAAAGATTTTCATAAGGATCAAATCGTGATTCAATCATCTTAATTGAAAAAAATATTTGAAGCAAGTTTGTAACCTAATTCATTCTAGGGTACATAAGGAAGGAATGCAGATCAAAAGCAGACAAATTAGAGGCGTGAAAACGAGAAAGAAAATTTCAAAAAGTTGGAAAAAAGTGGCACACTGATTTCTAAGTTGCAGACCAATTCAAAGCATCCTAAGCATCCCAAACGTTTGCTAGACATCCTAGGAACGTATTCCAATCATTAACAAGCCTCCTAACGTCCATAATTGCACTGTAAGCATCTCACGATATCCATACTTTCTTGAAATCGAATATCACAATTCTGTCACTTTTAACATGATTTATTTGCATATTCTGAATCCTTGAATCATTTGAAAGCTAATGGTAATACTTAATTGCATTTTCGTTAACTATACAGCAAGATACCATAGTTAGGGTTCTTGGCTCGTTTTTGGGGTTTTTCTTTACAAGAACAATTGGCCATGGAGAGTGGTACCATGATGCTCGTGAGGTTGCAACAAGTTGATTGGTACCACTGGTATTGATTTATCATGCTTGCATAGAATTCAGGAGAATCACATGGCTGTACCTACGCCCGTTTGTCCGTAGGTAAAAGTCAGGACTTTTAGCAATGGTGGGAGGAAGAAGAAGGGTAGTAGGCATCCTGTGACTAGCCAATTCAAAATTTCGCACGTTGTAACATTATTATTTTGTTTTTCCAATATAATGATTATTTGTTGTTCCATATACAAAAAGCCAAGCCAGCTCAGATGGTCAGCGTGTGTTGTGAAAGTGCCAAAGGGCATGGGTTCGATCCCCAGGTCCCCATATTTGTTCAATATTATTTTCTTTTACATGATCAGGTGTATAAGCATTCAAGACATCCACCGTGCATCATCAATATCTGATCATCTAGGCCATCAACAAGCTAGATCCAAGGGTCATCCTTTGGAGGTCCATCATAGGCCTAGTCAAGCTTGCAACACAGGATCTGGAAAGTCAAATGGGCTAGCGCTATTGGGCTTATGATTTGCCATTCAGACCCCCCCTTCTTGCTACAAAATCAGGCCCATTCTATTTTCTTTTCCAATTTTTCTTTTTTATTTAATTTATTTTGTTTAATTTTTCTAACACAAAATTAATTTCTTTTTTTTTTACAAAAAATCATAAAATCAATTTTCACAAATTTAGATTTAGGTTTTATTTTTATCAATTTTCACAAATTTAGATCTAGGTTTTATTTTCACCCGCACATGCGCACTCCTAGGGTATACTCTCACTTCGGTTGCCTTCGGTAAATGATCATTAAGTATAGGGTGTTTTAGTGGTTTCCCTCTTATCTAAACAAAGATCAAATGTCCCGTTCAGAAATGTTACCTCGGAAATGTTGCCTCAGAAATTTTGCCTCGGAAATGTTGCCTCGAATATGATCTTAAGACATTAGGGTTATTACTAAGACGTTCTAACATTGCTTTGGTAATCGTACGTCCCTTTCGAATTGACCCTTACAATTCCAACGATGGTACTACCTATTTCTCAATAATAGGATAGTACTGTCTAAAGGAAACAAGAACATAAACATTCTTATTTCGATTAGGTAGATGCTAGTAGGTACTTGCTTAAAATCAAACTTTTCACACTTACACTTTTTCAAACAAAGTTTTCAAAAACACTTTGTAACACTCTTGAGGACTGATACAAGGGTTAAAACAAAGTAAAACAAAAACTTTTCAAAACACACAAACACGAAAGCAAATTTTAAAAATATGAGCAAGTACCTAAGAGCCCGTAGAAAACTATGGATAGAAAGGGTGCTAATACCTTCCCTTTCTATAATCTACCCCCCGTACTCAAAATCTCGAAAAAAGGAATTTTTTTGTGCTTTTGTCCTTTCCAGTTGGATAAAATAAAAGTCGGTGGCGACTCTTGCTTACCGCGACATTTTGCAAACACAAACACAAAATGCAAACCAGCATTTTCCAAAACAGTCCGGTTCTGCCACCGTATCACAGAACTGGTGACTCTGCTGGGGAATCATTTAATAAGTGGGGTATACCTTAGGATTAGTTCATCATAAATTACTTCTCTTGTTTGTTTTAGCTACTTTACTTTTAAAGGTTTTGTATTGGGAGTTACTATAGATCCTAACCCAGATCTGGGGACACCTTTTAGGTAAGTAGCAATAAACTATGAGGGAAATGTACGGCGTAGACCGATACGGTTAAAGCAATAGCTATGTTGATGTGGCACATTGGTTAGTACTGATATCCCTTATGGAGAAATGAGGAGAATATAGGGCTGCTATGTGTTTCGTTAAACATCAACTGACCTTAGAACCCTTAATAGACCAACTTGGCCATTAGGAAGTAGTGAGATAGTCGGCCTCGGTGTAAAGCTGAGAACTGGTTGATACTCGATGCTACACTCATTGAGACCATACTCTTGAGATAGTTTCGGTCGCAAGAAAATATTGCGTGAGCTGAAACCATGACCGATGGAGGATGGTCAGTGATATTGAGATCCCCTAGAACCGGGTTACTTTTGCTAGGACAAGTTGAAACCAACTGAACTTCAAGAGGGTAGTACCTAGACCTCATGCAAGCCTTAAACCTAAGGGCTTTTGTGTGACTTGTTTGCCTTTGCCATGTCTGTTATCTGCTATACTTGTTGTTTGTTTTACCATGACATCATGCATCATAACATAGCATGCATACCTCATTATACTAACCATTTCAAAGACCGAGGGGATTTATCTTTGTTCTGTTTTACAGATTATGGCTTCCATGCGCAAAAACACCATCCGAGTCAACTTTGTGCAACTACCTGCTCAACTTAAAGAGTTAGCCTCAAAAGTTTCTGAGACTTCTTCGTTCATTAAAAGACATGGTCAGCTTCTTAGCTTGGTTACCTCAAAGTTTGATGAGCAGATGATGAGTGTGATTTTCCAGTTCTTCGATCCTGTGCATCATTGTTTCACTTTTCCAGACTACCAGTTGGTTCCCACTTTGGAGGAGTTCTCTCACTTATTGGGTATATCCATCCTAGAGCAGGTGCTTTTCACAGGTTTGGAAGAGACTCCTAGACCAGAAGACATTGCTTCAACTCTACATTTGAAACGAGATGATGTAGTATCTAATTGGGAGACACGAAGCGGGGTTGAATGTTTCTTAGCCAAGTTTCTGATGGATCAAGCTCAGTTATTATGGGATAACTTGGATTTCCAGGCTTTCGAAGACATCTTGGCTCTCCTTATCTACGGTTTGGTTCTCTTTCCAAATCCAGATTCTTTTGTGGATGTGAATGCAGTTAAGATCTTCCTGTCTCGCAATCCTGTGCCTACTCTACTGGGTGATATCTTGCATGACCTCTACACTCGTACTATGCGTAGAAGAGGGACCCTCATGTGTTGCATGCCTTTGCTGGCAAGGTGGTTTATTTCGCACCTCCCCAAGTATGTGTTGAAGAATGAATAGGGTTTGGGATGGTCTTACAGGTTGATGTCACTTGCCCATACAGACATTCTTTGGAGTTCCAAGGCTATGGAAAACACTGCTGTCATTGATCGTTATGGGGGATACCCTAATGTCCCGTTGCTTGGAACCAGAGGGGGTATAACCTACAGTCTTTGTCTAGCTTTACGATAATTCGGTCGTGCTCGGAGAGACGGTCCTCATGAGCTGCTTCTTACAGATATTGCATTTGACTACAAGGAGGACGTTGACGAGCATCACCGAAGGTTTATACGAGCTTGGGGCATGGTGAACAGGTCTGACCCCCAAGAGCTAGGACCAAGGACTTCTCTCCCTATGCAGCCTTATCTCCAGTGGGTCCGAGCTCATGCTCAGAAGCTTGGGATGCCTTATGAAGCTGTGTTGCCAGTGATTGTGGAGCCCACCAATGAAGAGGGCATTCCTTATACAATCCTTTATCCCTACATGCCCATTGATTTTGGGGCATTGAAGAGATCTTGGATTCAGCTGAAAGAGGAGAGGGATACCTACTGGGAAAAGTACCATGAGCAAGAAAGGAAGATCTTGAAGCTCTCCAGGCAACTCGAGAATGAAAGAACAATCAATGACTACGTCAGCACGAAGGGGAAGCGTCCATGGGATTTATGATTTTTCTTTTTCTAGTTTAGATTTGTTTTCCATTTATTTCTTTGTAACACCTCGAAGGAATTGTTGAACCTTTTTACCAGTCAATCTAATAAAGTTTATTTTATTTTTTTGGTTTGAAATTTAAATCTCCCAAAGTCTTTGAAATCATTACATACGCATCCCATTATCATGCACGCCATTATAGGTACCATTACAGGTTTCTCATCTTCTTCACTGTTTATTTCAGCATGAAATGTCTTCTGATCAAGCTATCAAAGATCTTCAGGCACAAAATGCCCAATTCCAAGAGATGTTCTTGAGCTTGGCTAAAGGGCAAGAGGATTTGAAAGCTCTCATTCTGAAAGAGAAAGAGAAGAAGAAGAAGAAGAAGAAGGTTGTTCTTCTGAGTATGGGTAAAAGGTTTGGGGATAGGCTGAAACAGCAAGCTGATCTGTCCCTTTCATCCAAGGAAGGGGAGAACCAAGAAGAAGAAAAGGGCCCCAATCCTGCCATTTCTGATGATGACACTGATTATGATGAAGAGCAATATCCTCCTGCTGAGGATAAGTACAAACAACTAGAAGACCGTCTAAGTGCTATGGAGATTCAGAAGATACCTGGTCTGGATTTCAGAGAGCTGGGATTGGTATTGGGAGTGGTGATCCCTCATAAGTTCAAAGCTCCGGATTTTGCTAAGTACGACGGGGTATCCTGTCTAAAACTCCAGCTCCGCTCGTATGTCCGAAAAATTCAACCCCACACTGCTGATAGAAATTTGTGGGTACATTTCTTTCAAGATAGTCTGTGAGGGACTCAGCTTGAATGGTTTTATCAGTTGGAAGGAGCCAACGTCCGAAACTGGGAAGACCTTGCTGCAGCCTTTTACAGGCAGTATCAGTATAACACCGACCTTTCTCCCACTCGTACTCAGCTTCAGGGTATATCTATGGGTGCAAGTGAAGGTTTTAAGGACTATGCTCAAAAGGGGAGAGATTTGGCTGGAAGAGTCCAACCCCCTTTGTCTGATAGGGAGTTGGTTAACATGTTTATGGGGACGTTATCTAGTCCGTTTTTCAATCATCTGATCGACAGTTCATCATCTGGGTTTACTGAGTTGATCTTGACTGGAGAGAGAGTAGAAGCTGGTATCTGAAGTGGTAAGATACAGAAAGATACTTCATCAAGTGCAGTAAAGAAGCCTTTCACCGGTAAGAAAGAAGCTAGTGAAGTTTACGACCCGAGGGGCCAAAGCAGACCTGAACACTGTCAAGCAGTGAATGCGGTAGTGATATCAAGACCCACCGTTGCTCCACAATGCAACAATCAACAAAGAATGGAGAGACCACAAAGACAGTACACTCGGCTCAACATGACCTTGTCTCAAATTCTACCACAGTTATTGAAGACCAACCTGGTAACTCTGAGGGAAGCCCCGAAGAATCCCAACACCACATCTCTGCTATATAACCTGAATGCCCGCTGCGCCTATCACTCTGATGGCCCAGGTCATGATACAAACAACTGTTGGGCCTTGAAGAATAAGGTACAAGACTTAATCGAAGCTAAAGAGATTGAATTTGACGCTCCAGAGAAGCCCAACCTCATAACTGCTCCTATGCCCACGCATGGTCATGGAGTGAATGCTATGGACGATGATTTATTTGTGACCTCCGTGGAATAAATTTCCACTCCTTTGATGACAGTTAAGAAGAATCTATTATTGGCCGGTTTATTTTCGGGCTGTGGAGAAAGTTGCCACATGTGTTCAGTTCTGCCTGCTGGTTGCCATTTATTGAAATCAGGTGTTCAGTGCCTGATGGATAACAAAGAGATCCTGTTCGAGAAGACTTTGATTCCGTTAGTTCCAGTTGGAGATGTTTCCATCATAACCATATCCGCCAATCCTTCCAAGGCTTCCTCGAGAAAGCCTGTTAGGATTACATCCGTCCCAAGAGTTGCTCCGTTAATAATTACTGTCCCTGGTCCTATCCCATACACTTCGGATAAGGCTGTCCCTTGGCACTATGGTGCAGATGTGTATTACCATGGAGTTAAGCAAGATTTGAAAATTAGAGAAGCTGATATCAGCAATATTGTCGGGTCTAGCAAGGTCACTAGAAGCGGAAGATTCTTTTCTCCCGAGATCTCCCCTCCGACTGTTCACAAACCTGTTGTCATTCCATCTGCCAATACATCAACTACCATCCCAGTGCCTATTCCAGTTATCACCTCTGTCGCCGAGCCATCTAGCACTCGGGGCAAAGAAATCATAGGTGAGCCTGCTCGGACAGAGGCACCTAAGAAGATCATTGTAGAAACCTCTAAGCAGGAGATAGAGGAAATTCTGAAGATTATCAAGAAGAGGGACTACAACGTAGTCGAGCAACTGGGGAAGACCCCGTCAAAAATCTCCATGTTGTCCTTGTTGTTGTGCTCAGAAGCCCATGCAAAGGCTTTAATTGCTTTCCTCAAAACTGCACATGTGCCGCAGGAAACTTCGACCGATCAATTCAAAGACTGCAACTAGTTTGACTGCCGAGAATGGGTTGGGTTTCTCAGACGCAGATCTGACTGCTAAAGGAAGAAATCATAATGACGCTCTGCACGTCTCGATCGAGTGCAGGGGCACTACTATGGCCCATGTACTGGTGGATATCGGGTCCTCATTGAATGTTTTGCCAAAGAAAGCATTAGACCGTCTGGACTATGAAGGTTTGATTCTAAAGCCGAGCAACATTATGGTTAGGGCTTTCGACGGGTCAAAAAGGATGGTGCACGGGGAGGTGGACGTCCCGGTTAAAGTTGGCTCTCAGACTTTTGCATCCACTTTCTATGTGATGGATATCCGACCATCATATTCTTACTTGCTGGGTCGCCCTTGGATTCATAAGGCCGGGGCAGTGACTTCTACGCTCCATCAGATGTTGAAATATCCAGTAAAGGGGAAGATTGTCACGGTACGAGGAGAAAAGGAGTATATGATGAGTCATCTTAATTCCTTTTGCTATATGGAGATGGACGGGGAGTTCATCGAAACCCCGTGTCAGAACTTTGAAGAAGTCCCTCAGACTTTGGCGTCAACTGAAGTGGCTATCGACAAGCCTCCGATGAAGATGACTTCCCTCAAGGATGCCAGGGCTGTAATTAAAAAAGGTGGGTGTAAACATTAGGGTCAGCTCCCTGATTTCACACACAAGACTGACAAGTTTGGTTTGGGTTTTACTACAGGGGCTCAAAGGGCTGTTAGGCGCGTGCGGATTGGAAGACCTCCTCTGCATATCAGTAATTCGGGAGTTAATGCGATTGAACATGGTGAAGAAGATTCAGATATCGACAGCTGGATCTACCCTATAACTAATGGAGGATTGAACAACTGGACGGAGAAAGACTTCGTACCTGTTTCCTTTATTTCACAGTAATTGACTTTTGTTTTGAAGTTTGTAATAAACAGTTTGAAACTTTACGGCCTGGTGCCTTGCCCGAGGCACCATGGCTTTGCTTGTGAGGGCTGATTACTTGTCATTTCATATATCATCAATAAAACATTGGATGTTTCTTGCATTACAAATTTTGCGCTCCTTGTTTTTCTTTTTCTGTCTCTCACTTTATCAAAACAACTATTGTCTTACACACACTCACGTATCATAATGCAGATCCATATCCACTATGGATCCCATTGATAACAACTCTGCTATTGCCATTTATGACTTCGAAAATCTGATCAACCAAGCCGAGGACGAAGGTGAGGATGATTGTGAGGTACCTGGAGAGCTTGCTAGATTGTTACTACAGGAAGAGAGGACCATACAGCCCCATGAAGAGCCGGTTGAATCAGTGAACTTGGGTACAGAGGAAGATAAGAAAGAGGTCAAGATAGGAGCGGATCTGGAGCCTAGTATTAAACAACGGTTGATACAGATGCTACGCGACTATGTTGAGATTTTCGCTTGGTCTTATGAAGATATTCCCGGTTTGGACACCGATATCGTGGTACACCGTCTACCAACCAAAGAAGACCGCCCTCCGGTAAAACAGAAGGTTCACCGTATGCGCCCTGAGATGTCTGAGAAAATTAAAGCTGAGGTCATGAAATAGTTTGACACGAGATTTCTAGCTGTCACTTCTTACCCGCAGCGGGTTGCCAACGTTGTTCCTGTGCCTAAGAAGGATGGTAAGGTGCGGATGTGTGTTGACTATAGATATCTGAACAGGGCGAGCCCTAAAGATGATTTCCCACTTCCTCACATCGATGTTCTAGTCGACAACATCGCGCAACATAAGGTCTTATCCTTCATGGATGGTTTTTCTGGTTACAATCAGATTAAGATGGCTCCCGAAGACATGCAGAAAACAATCTTCGTTACACAGTGGGACACCTTCTGTTACAAGGTAATGTCTTTCGGGTTGAAGAATGCTGGGCAACGTATCAGCGCGCCATGGTCGCTTTGTTCCACGACATGATTCATCATGAGATTGAGGTTTATGTTGATGGAATGATCGCCCGATCCTAGACTGAGGAAGAACACCTTGACCACCTCCAGAAACTGGTCGACAGGTTGAAGACGTACAAGCTGAAGTTGAACCCGAACAAGTGCACCTTCGGGGTAAGGTTCGGTAAGCTGTTGGGTTTCTTCGTCAATGATAAGGGTATTCAGATGGATCCTGCAAAGGTAAAAGCTATACAAGAGATGCTAGCTCCCTGCACAGAAAAGGAAGTCAGAGGCTTTTTGGGACGTCTGAACTACATCGCCCGATTCATTTCACATCTGACCGCTACTTGTGAGCCAATCTTCAAGCTGCTGAAGAAAGATCAAGTGGTAAAATGGAATGATAGATGTCAGAACGCTTTTGAAAGGATCAAGGAATACCTACAAGAGCCACCTATTCTGATGCCTCCAGTTAAAGGAAGACCTCTGATCTTATACTTGACAGTACTGGATAACTCAATGGGGTACGTGCTGGGGCAGCATGACGAGTCTGGGTAAAAAGAGCATGCTATTTACTACCTTAGCAAAAAGTTTATCAACTGTGAGACCCGATACTCACTGCTCGAGAAAACTTGCTGCGCTTTGGCATGGGCTGCTCGCTGGCTGAGACAGTATATGCTGACTCACACCACCTTATTGATATCAAAGATGGACCCAATCAAGTATATATTCGAAAAGCCTGCCTTATCTGGAAGAATAACAAGATGGCAGATGATCTTAACTGAGTATGACATCCAATACACAACCCAAAAGGCAATCAAGGGGAGTGTATTAGCGAATCATTTGGCGCATCAGGCCGTGGATGACTACCAATCCATGAATTTCGAGTTCCCGGATGAGAACATCATGTTGGTGACCGACTGTGAAGAACCTGGACCGGATGAAGGACCTGAGGAAGGATCCCGATGGTCTATGTATTTTGATGGAGCATCAAACGCGTTGGGTAATGGCATTGGCGCTGTGATTATATCTCCTAAGGGCTGTCATACTCCGTTCATCGCCCAATTATGTTTTAACTGCACCAACAATATGGCAGAGTACGAATCATGTATCCCGGGTCTTCGAGCTGCTATTGACCTGAGGATTAAGTTCCTGAGTGTATTCGAAGATTCTGCTCTAGTGGTCAGTCAGATCAAAGGCGAGTGGGATATGAAGCACCCAAATCTTATTCCTTACAAAGAGTATGTATTGATGTTGCTCCCGCACTTTGAGGAGATAACCTTTGAACACTTCCTGAGAGAATAAAACCAGTTAGCGGATGCGCTAGCTACCATGTCTTCTATGTTCAAAGTCAGGTGGGACAATGAAGCTCCCCAGATTACCATTGAGAGGTTGGATGAACCCGCACATTGCTGTGACATCGAGACTAAAGAGGTAGCAGATAAACCCTGGTTCCACGAGGTAAAGAGGTATCTTGAGGCTCAAGAGTACCCCAAGGGTGCGTCTGTTAATGATAAGAAGTTTCTAAGGATATTCTCTACGAAGTTCTTCATCAACAATGGGATCCTTTATAAGCGTAACCATGATTCAACCTTACTGCGATGTGTGGGTAAAAGCGAGACATAAAGGATCATGGCAGAGTTACATGAAGGTACCTTCAGAACTCATTCCAATGGACATACCATGGCAAAAAAGATCCTACGAGCAGGATATTATTGGTCTACTATGGAAGCCGATTGTTATCAGCATTCTCGAACCTGTCATAAGTGCCAAGTCTATGTTGATAAGGTGCATGTACCTCCAGTTCCTCTGAATGTTTTGACAGCTCCTTGGCCTTTCGCAATGTGGGGGATAGATATGATAGGCGAGATCAGACCTACTGCGTCCAACGGACATTGTTTCATTCTAGCAGCTATTGATTATTTCACGAAGTGGGTTGGGGCAGCTTCCTTTGCTACAGTAACCAAGAACGTCGTGGCACAGTTTATTCGACATAATTTGATCTGTCGATATGGTGTACCAAAGAGGATCATCACTGACAATGGTACAAATCTCAACAATACGATGATCACCGAGCTCTGCAAACAGTTCAAAATACAACATCACAACTCTTTTCCCTACCGGCCGAAGATGAATGGGGTTGTTGAAGCGGCTAACAAGAACATCAAGAAGATTGTGCAAAAGATGATGATGACATACAAAGACTGGCATGAGATGTTAGCATTCGCTCTTCATGGGTACCGTACCTCAGCGCGAACATCAACAGGGGCAACACCCTATTCTCTGGTGTATGGCATGGAGGAAGTCCTGCCCATCGAAGTCCAGATACCCTCTCTCTGGATCATGAAGGATGCAGGTTTGAGCGAAGACGACTGGATCCAGACCCGGCTTAATCAGCTGAATTTAATCGATGAAAAGAGACTTACTGCTATTTGTCATGGTCAGACGTATCAAAAGCGAATGATCAAGACTTTTAAAAAGAAAGTCAGACGACAAGAATATCAAGTCGAGGATCTGGTGATCAAACGCATCATACTTCCGTAAGGTGATCCCAGGGGCAAATGGACCCCTACATACGAAGGGCCATTTATGGTTAAGAACATTTTCTCTGGAGGAGCTATGATTCTAACCACCATGGATGGTGACGACCTTCCTCACCCCGTCAATGCAGACATAGTGAAAAGATACTACGCATAATCAAAGACCCGCTAGGTTGATAAACCTAAGCAAAAATAAGGGCTTCTTGGCGAACCAAAAGGGTTCGAGCAAAAGTAAGGGATGAAAATGAAAAAAAACGATACACCCAGCAAGTCAAAAACTTGAAAAGGCGGCTTGGGCAAAAAAGGGTATCCCAGTGGACTGAAAACCCGAAAGGGCGGTCCAGGAAAAAATTGGGGATCAAAGTGTAACACTATGTCTCATTGGATCATCTTGCGATCAGACTTCGGTATCGACTATCAAGCTCGGACGTCACAAATCGATCCGATCCACCTTCGACCTTGTAGCAAAGTGATGAGATGCTCGAAGACATAAAGGCAATAGCAGAGGTGGAACCCAATGGGATTGTTTCACATAACTGTTTTTCTTTCTTTTACACACAAATTATATAATTTCTGTTCCCTCGGCGGCATTCTCTTACTAGAACGTCAGCCTCTTGTACAAAATGCCTATTACAGGCCAACCTCAAAATCAATACAATTCATTTCTACAATAAATTTCAAAATTGTTTTTCTTTTTCTTTTTTGTTTTGCAAGAACGTCCAATGGTTCATTTTTGATATATGCGTTTGACAATAATTGCTGCTCATAAATGTTTACATGCGAAACAAAATACAATTACTCGTAATTCCAGGAACAAGGGCAAACAAGAAATGTCCAAACCTTACAGTTGCTCTATCCACCAGGTACAAGGATAGAACCAGCTGGAGAATATGACTAAAGTTACATACACTCCCCGTAGAGTAAGAAGTACCCAAAGACAGTGGTGTTAATTCTCCCCAAGTAGAGTTTATTTATCACCAACAATAGAAGTTCACCATCAGTGGAGTTTATTTCTTCCACAAGTAGGAACTCAAATCCCCGATAGGGTTCATTATTTCCAGCAACGGTAATTCATCCCCAGCGGAGTTGTTTCTCCAAATCTGTAGATCTTCTAGCAGAGTATTTCTCTTCCCCACAGAGTCATTCTCTTGCCAATTTATTCTCCAGCAGAGTCTCTCCCGACGGAGTATTCTCAAACAGAACGGACGCAAGTCTCCGACTAATCATCTTCGGTCATTATCCCCAGCGAGAAGGAAGAATTCAATTCCTTGTACTCTCCAACAGCAGTCCATGATTTATTCTCCCCAGCTAGAGAGTATCATAAGAACATTGCATATCCATACATTGTAGCATGCGCATATGCTTCATACAACACAATCTCATTTATTTTGAGAACATCATTACTCACTACATGTCATACATCATGACATTACATATGACTAACTCTTTACCTTTCAGGGAAAGATACAATCGAATTCTCACAAGTTTTCTCTGGTTCAGTCAAATCGATGCTAAGATTTCTATTCCAGTTCAAGCTATGAAGCCCGGAAATCGACCGGAAAATAGTTGATTCCCCTGCAAGTTACTGTGAAGCCTGGAAATCAGCCAGATAGCAGTACAAAGCACCATGAAGCCTGGAATCGACTAGATAGTGGTATATCTTTAATGCAAGTTATGAAGCCCGGATTCGACCGGATAATATCTTGATTTCTCCAAATAACATGAAGCCTGGACTCGACCAGATAATGGTATAAGACGTTGTAAAGCCTGAATTACGACCAGATAACAACAAAGAACACCATGAAACCTGGAATCGACCAGATAGTGGTATATCTTTAATGCAAGTTATGAAGCCCGAATTCGACTGGATAATATCTTGATTTCTCCAAATACCATGAAGCCTGGACTCGACTAGATAATGGTATAAGACGCTGTGAAGCCTGGATTACGACCATATAACAGCAAAGAATACTACGAAGCCTGGAATCGACCAGATAGTGGTATATCTTTAATGCAAGTTATGAAGCCAGGATTCAACCGAATAATATCTTGATTTATCCAAATACCATGAAGCCTGGACTCGACCAGATAATGGTATAAGACACCATGAAGCCTGGATTACGACCAGATAGCGGCAAAGGATACTGAATCCTGGATCACGACCAGATAACAGTATAAGATACTGCAAAGCTCGGAATTCGACCAAATAGCAGTTTACCCGACCAATTACTATGAAGCCCGGAGATCGATCAGATATTAGTAAGCCTTAAATTCAAGTTGAAGCCCGGATACGACCGAATAATACCTTAACTCCTTCTGAAGCCTGGAGCACGACCAGATAAGAAGTGAGAAATTGCGAAGCCTGGATTATGACCAGATAGCAAGTTTAATCTCATCCCCCTAGTAAGTTGTTGTGAAGCCTGGAGCACAACCAGATAACAGTCAGTCTTATTTTCCTCAGCAAATCACTGTGAAGCCTGGAGCACGACCAGATAGCAGTTCACTTTCACGTCTTCGACTAAGAGATGATTCCCCAGTAGAATAATAGACGACTGAAGATCCTAAAGTTCTACTTTTACCAAGACAAAGACCAACATTCCCCAGCGTAGTCCTCCTCGACAACATGCATACGAGATCTCGCAAAGGAATCTCTTATGCGATCGACACTTCTTCTGATGGCATCTTTAAGCCCATCTTCCGACATCAACCTCCAAATGGCATCTATAAGCCCATTCCCGCCATCGCAAGGCAAATACCACTTCATGTGAGTGCAAATTTCTGGGCACTCTAGTGTTCAATCATCTTCCACCTTTGGATCACGAAAGGCAGACAAGCCAATCTACATCCTCAGGTTTAAGAAGATTGAACAGGGGAAGCTGTTGTACCCCAAAATTTTCTCTCCCATATTTCTCAATACACTTCAAGCGAGGTCCTCAAATTGCTCAAGGAAGTCCAAGGGTTGGCCAGACAAACTCTCTCATAAGGCAGTCTACCTCAAATTAGGGTTTCAGTTTGCATCAGGATGTTTGATTCCAAAGGATCCTAAATGCTCACCATTGTCCTAATATGTTCACAAGATCATCCATGTCAAGTTTCAAGCCTTGCAGAGGAAGTTTGCTCAGTCAATTGCTCAAAGGCCTAAAAATCGGCTGTGTTAGGGCAAAAGTCAACTATGTCCTACATACAGTAAAACTTCAATATTTTTGGTCAACACCCTCATTTTGAAGTATTATTCATCATTTTATCAAGGGTTGATCATGATTCCTCAAGGATTGCTCACAATTCATCAAAACCCAAAAGTTACTAAATTAGGGTTTTGTAGGAAAAGTTAACTCAACTTTGACTAAGCATAACTTTCTCATACTTTATCAAAAATGACCCATCCAAAGATCATTTTAAAGAGGATGTAATTCCCTACAATTCATCTTCAGCTTCCAAGTTCAAAATATGCACTCACAAGAAGATATGAATTTGGACATTATAGGTCATTTTGAAAAGTCAACAAAAACACCTTTTTTGTCAAAGCTTCATACATGAACATGGAAGACTCAATTGAGATGAGACCAAAAGGGTTGCTTAGATGACATTTTAATATTTCTAAAAAGTACAGGAACACATCTCTAGGGTCAAAATTGAAGGAGTTATGCATTGGTGAAGTTGACCCTTTTTGCAAAATTGCCAAAAGTCAAATGTGCCCAAAATTGCAATTTTTGTCAAATGGGCCCAACTTTTTATGCTTGCATTGAGTTTGTGACATGATCCACGACCCATGATCCTTCCCACTTGTCATTATTTTATTTTTGTCATTTATTTTGATTTTTATTTCAATTAAATCAAATAAAATCATGAAAATTTCAAAACTAATCAAAGCTTGAGATTTTGTGCATGTTTAGGCCTCTTATACAGCCGGAAAGAGAATCAAATCGTGCAAGATTCATTTGGACACAAAAATATTGGATTTGGCTTGATTTGGAAAGATTTGCATAAGTATCAAATCATGATTCAATCATCTTAATTGAAAAAGATTTGAAGCAAGTTTGTAACCTAATTCATTCTAGGGTACACAAGGAAGGAATGCAGATCAAAAGCAGACAGATTGGAGGCGTGAACGAGAAAGCAAATTTCAAAAAGTTGGAAAAAAGTGGCACACTGATTTCTAAGTTGCAGACCAATTCAAGCATCCTAAGCATCCCAAACGTTTGCTGGACATCCCAGGAACATATTGCAATCATTAACAAGCCTCATAACGTCCAGAATTGCACTGTAAGCATCTCACGATATCCATGCTTTCTTGAAATTGAATATCACAATTCTGTCACTTTTAGCATGATTTATTTGCATATTCTGAATCCTTGAATCATTTGCAAGCTAATGGTAATACTTAATTGCATTTTCGTTAACTATACAACAAGATGCCATAGTTAGGGTTCTTGGCTCGTTTTTGGGGTTTTTCTTTATAGGAACAATTGGCCATGGAGAATGGTATCATGATGCTCGTGAGGTTGCAACGAGTTGATTGGTACCAATGGTATTGATTTGTCATGCTTGCATAGAATTCTAGAGAATCACAGGGCTGTACCTACGCCCATTTGTCCGTAGGTAAAAGTCAGGACTTTTAGCAATGGTGGGAGGAAGAAGAAGGGTAGCGTGGCATCCCGTGACTAGACAATTCAAAATTTCGTGCGTTGTAACATTATTATTTTGTTTTTCCAATATAATGATTGTTTGTTGTTCCATATACAAAAAGCCAAGCGAACTCAGATGGTCAGCGTGTGTTGTGAAAGTGCCAAATGGCCTGGTTCGATCCCCAGGTCCCCATATTTGTTCAATATTATTTTATTTTACATGAACAGGTGTACAAGCATCCAAGACATCCACCGTGCATCATCAATATCTCATCATCCAGGCCACCAACAAGCTAGATCCAAGGGCCATCCTTTAGAGGTCCACCATAGGCCTAGTCAAGCTTGCAACACAGGATCTGGAAATTCAAATAGGCTAGGCGCTACTGGGCTTAGGATTTGCCATTCAGACCCCCCCTTCTTGCTACAAAACCAGGCCCATTCTATTTTCTTTTCCAATTTTTCTTTTTTATTTAATTTCTTTTGTTTAATTTTTCTAACACAAAATTATTATTATTTTTTTTACAAAAAATCATAAAATCAATTTTCACAAATTTAGATTTAGGTTTTATTTTTATCAAATTTAATTTAATAATTAGTTAAATTTAATTTTAGGGCAATTCTAACCTTTTTGTAAATAATTTAAAATCAATTAGAAAATTAGGTTTTGTTCTTGATTTAATTTTTAGTTCTTTTCTCAATAAAACAAAATACAAAAATAGGTCAAATTAATTATTTTTCTTAATTTAAATTAATTAGTAATTAGGTTTGTACTTATTCAATTAAAACCTTATTTTCTCAAAATAATCAAAAACAACAAAAATGATTTTCAAATTAAGTTTAGACGGGGTCAAAACCCTAATTTCTCTCATTCTTAATTCATCGCGCGCATTTATTATTTTTTTCTGTATTAATGTAACTGCTCATGGTATGTAATAGTTTAATTAGGATTTTCTTTTATTTATCGTTTTACGGGTTTTAGCTATGTAATTAATCCCCTACCCCGAAGCCTTGTAATAGCGTAGTTTTATTTCTCGCATTTTTATTTTCGCAAATATTAACTGTTAGATGTATGATAATAGGATTGCATGACAAGACTGTGTGTTAATTTAAAATGGTTAGCAAACCCTAAATGTGCAAAGATAATAACTGAAATCAAATTACTCGCACATGCGCACTCCTAGGGTATACTCTCACTTAGGTTGCCTTCGGTAAAGATCATTAAGTATAAGGTGTTTTAGTGGTTGCCCTCTTGTCTAAACAAAGATCAAATGTCCCGTTCGAAAATGTTGCCTCAGAAATGTTGCCTCGAATATAATCTTAAGACATTAGGGTTATTACTAAGACGTCCTAACATTGCTTTGGTAATCGTACGTCCCTTTCGAATTGACCCTTACAACTCCAACGATGGTACTACCTATTTCTAAATAATAGGATAGTACTGTCTAAAGGAAACAAGAACAGAAACATTCTTTTTTCGAGTAGGTAGATGCTAGTAGGTACTTGCTCAAAATCAAACTTTTCACACTTACACTTTTTCAAACAAAGTTTTCAAAAACACTTCGTAACACTCTTGAGGACTGATACAAGGGTTAAAACAAAGTAAAACAAATACTTTTCAAAACACATAAACACAGATGCAAATTTTAAAAAGATGAGCAAGTACCTAAGAGCCCGTAGAAAACTACGGATATAAAGGGTGCTAATACCTTCTCTTTCTATTATCTACCCCCCATACTCAAAATCTAGAAAAAAGGAATTTTTCTATGCTTTTATCCTTTCCAGTTGGATAAAATAAAAGTCGATGGCGACTCTTGCTTACCGCGACATTTTGCAAACACAAACGCAAAACGCAAACCAGCATTTTCCAAAACAGTCTTGTTCTGCCACCGTATCACAGGAGGATATACACAACTGTGGAATAACAGGCTCAGCTGGGGAGGATGGACTATGCCGGGGGAATACAGACTCGGTTGGGGAGGATGTGCTCGGCTGGGGAATTTTGTGGTTCCTCGATTGTTGTTGGGGAAATAAAACCTGTTGGGGAAATAAACCCTGTTGGGGAAATAAACCCCGTTGGGGAATTTTGTTTCTTTTAGGAAGAGATCCACGAGGATTCAACTTATAAAAATCGACTTAGATGGAGAGAGAGCTGCCAAGAGATTGAGACTCTGGTCGGGGATTATCCTATGCAAAGAGACTTTGTGAGTAACTTTGTTGAGGAGGATGTTAATGGAATAACTCTGTGAAGGTATTCCTTATTTATTTAAAGAAGTGCCTGTTACTTCTTAGGTCATATGTGCCAAACAGTTTTAATTATGTTGATATGCATATGTTCATTCAATTTTAGTCATTGGACAAATTTGCATTCAAAACAAAGACAGAAATTTTGCACTTCAAAGTATATTTGTATTGATATTTTGCCCATGAATATGCGTTTTTGTATAGAGAGATGGAGATCCTAGTAAGAGGAAATCGTCGAAAGGAAAAGAAAATTGAGAATGAAAACAAATAGCCATGTGGAATAATCTCACTGCCTTCCAACTCTACTATTTCCCCAATGTCTTCGAATGTCCCTTGTCGTTGATAAAAGTTGATTGGATTGATCTTGGACCGTTTGAACTGGGACCTTGGTGATAAAATTGACTGTGTTGATTCCACGGGACATAATCATACGCTTTTAATCCTTAACTTTTTCCTGGACCGCTCTTTCGGGTTTTCAGTCAACCAGGATACCCATTTTTGCCCAAGTCGCCCTTTCGGGTTTTCAACTTGCCGGGTGTACAATCTTTTGCATATATCCCTAATTTTTCCCAAACCTTTTGGTTTGTCGGGATGCCCTTATTTTGCCTAGGTGTGTCAACCTAGAAGGTCTCTTATACATAGTTAACTATGTCCGCGTTTGTAGGATGTGAGAAATCTTCACCATCCATGGTAGTCATCATCATGGCACCGCTAGAGAAAACTCTCTTGACAATAAATGGCCCTTTATAGGTGGGAATCCATTTGCCTCTGGGGTCGCCTTGTGGTAGAATGATGCGTTTTATCACCAAGTCACCAACTTGATATACTCGAGGCTTGATCTTTTTGTTGAAAGCCTTGATCATCCGTTTTTGGTACGTATGGCCATGGCAAATAACAACTAACCATTTTTCGTCAATCAAGTTCAGCTGATCCAATCTTGTTTGAATCCACTCGTCTTCGCCTAGGCCTACCTCATTCATAATCCTCAGTGAGGGAATCTGAACTTCCACTGGAAAAACAGCTTCCATGCCATAGACTAGAGAAAAGGAAGTTGCCCCAGTTGATGTTCTAGCTGAAGTACGGTAGACATGTAGAGCAAATGGCAACATCTCATGCCAATCCTTATAGGTTACTACCATTTTCTGCATAATCTTATTGATATTTTTGTTGGCCTCTTCGACTGCGCCATTCATTTTCGGTCTATATGGAGAAGAATTGTGATGCTTGATCTTAAACTGAGTGCAAAGCTCAGTGATCACAACATTGTTGAGGTTAGTCCCATTATCGGTGATGATCCTTTCAGGGATACCATAACGGCATATGAGGTTGTGTCTGATGAATTTGGCTACCACATTCTTGGTGACTGAGGCAAACAAGGCAGCTTAGACCCATTTGGTAAAATAGTCGATAGCAACAAGAATGAAGCAATGTCCGTTGGAAGCGGTGGGCTTGATCTCTCCAATCATGTTAATTCCCCATATTGAAAATGGCCATAGAGCAGTCATGACGTTCAAAGGGATATGAGGCACATGCACCTTGTCAGCATAGATTTGGCATTTGTGACAAGTTCTTGAATGTTGATGGAAATCAGTCTCCATCGTTGATCAATAGTAACCATCTCTTAAGATTTTCTTAGCCATCGTATGTCCGCTTGAGTGAGTACCTAAGAGACCATCGTGCATGTCTTCCATAATTTCCTCCGCCTCCTTCTTGTCCACACATCGGAGTAGAGTTGAATCATGGTTGCGCTTGTACAATATCCCGTTACTTAGGAAGAATTTGGCTGCCAATCTTTGCAAGAACTTTCTGTCATTGATAGATGCCCCCTCTGGATACTCTTGTGCTTCAAGGTATCTCATCACCTCATGGTACCATGTCTTTTCTGCATCAGTGTCAAGCTCATAGCAATGTGCAGGTTCATTGAATCTTTTAATTGTTATCATAGGGGCTTCGTTGTCCCATCTGACATTGAACATTGAAGACATGGTTACCAAAGCATCAGCTAATTGGTTTTCTTCTCTGGGGAAGTGCTCAAAAGTGATCTCTTCGAAGTAAGGAAAATAGGGATAGCATAAGTTCCTTGTAAGGGATAAGATTAGGGTGTTTAGTGTCCCAATCTCCTTTTACTTGGCTGATCACTAGGGCGGAATCCCCGAACACGTCCAAATGCTTGATCCTCAAGTCAATAGAAGCTTTCAGACCTAAGATGCATGCTTCATACTCGGCCATATTGTTTGTGAAATCGAAGCATAGTCTGGAAGTGAAAGGAGGGTGGAAATCTTCGGGAGAGATGATCACAACACTAATTCCTTTACCTAAGGCATTGGAAGCCCCATCGAATACCATAGTCCATCGGGATCCTTGTTCAGGTCTGTCATATGGTCCAGGTTTCGCACAGTCAGTTACCAGCATGATGTTCTCATCAGGGAAGTCGAAGCTCATTGATTGATAATCATCCACAGCTTGATGGGCAAAATGATCTGCTAGTACACTTCCTTTAATGGCCTTTTGAGTTGTGTATTAAATGTCGTACTCAGTCAAGATCATTTGCCATTTGGATATCCGTCTGGAAAGGGCAGGTTTCTCGAAGATGTACTTGATTGGGTCCATCTTAGAAATCAACAGAGTGGTATGAGTCAACATATATTGTCTTAGCCGGCGAGCAGCCCATGCCAGAGCGCAACAAGTTTTCTCGATCAGTGAATATCTGGTTTCACAGTCGGTAAACTTTTTGCTCAGGTAATAAATAACATGCTCTTTTCGGCCAGACTCGTCATGTTGGCCCAAAACACACCCCATAGAGTTCTCTAATATTGTCAAGTACATGATCAAGGGTCTTCCTTAAAATGGAGGCATGAGAATAGGAGGTTCTTGTAGGTATTCTTTGATTTTTTCAAAGGTAATCTGGCACTCATCATTCCATCTGACTACCTGATCTTTCTTCAAGAATTTGAAGAGTGGCTCACAAGTAGCAGTCAAGGGAGATATGAAACGGGAAATGTAATTGAGACGACCCAAGAATCCTCTGACTTCTTTCTCAGAATGAGGGACTGGAATTTCTTGGATGGCCTTTACCTTAGCAGGATCAACTTCAATGCCTTTATTGCTGACGAAAAAACCTAGAAGCTTTCCAGATCGTACTCCAAACGTGCACTTGTTAGGGTTTAACCTTAACTTTTACTTCTTCAGCCTCTCGAATAATTTGTGCAGGTGATCGAGATGTTCTTCTTCGATTTGTGATTTGGAAATCATATCATCCACATATACCTCTATTTCATGATGAATCATGTCATGAAATAAAGCTACCATAGCCCTTTGATATGTTGCCCCTACATTCTTCAATCCGAACAGCATGACCTTGTAACAGAAGGTGCCTCATTGCGTAACAAAAGTAGTCTTCTCCATGTCTTCAGGGGCCATCCTTATTTTATTATAACCTGAAAAGCCATCCATGAAAGAGAAGACTTTATGTTGAGCAGTATTATCAACTAAGACGTCAATGTGTGGTAGAGGGAAGTCATCCTTGGGGCTCTCCCTATTCAGATCCCTATAGTCTACGCACATGCGAACTTTCCCGTCTTTCTTTGGCACTGGCACCACATTGGCAACCCATTTAGGATAGGATGTCACAGCTAGAAACCATGCATCAAATTGTTTCATCACTTTAGCTTTGATATTTTCGGACATATCAGGCCTCATGCGACAAACCTTTTGTTTAACAGGAGGGCAATCTTCTCTCGTCAGCAGACAATGAACTACGATGTCGGTATCCAACCCAGGCATATCTTCATAAGACCAATCAAATACTTCCACATAATCAAGCAACATATGAACCAACCTGCTCTTGAAACTGCTTTCCAAATTAGTGCCGATTCTGATTTCCTTCTTATCTAACTCAGTACCCAGGTTGATAACTTCAACTGACTCTTCATGCGGTTCAATAGCTTTTTCCTCTTGTAATAGAAGTCTGGCTAGTTCTCCCGGTATGTTACAATCTTCCTCGCCTTCGTCTTAGGCTTGGTTGATAGGACATTCAAAGTCATAGTCGGCAATAGTAGAGTCATTAGTAATAGGATCCAAAGTGGATGTGGACCTGCAAGAGTGTGTGTGTGTGCATGTAAGATACATGCCTATTTTTTTTGGAAAAATGTATTTGAAAGAAAGGAAAGATAATGAACACAAATATTTGAATGCAAAAGAGTCCAATGTACTGAATGATCATATGATTAGATGAATATAAATAAAACCATTGACAAATGGACCAAAGTGCCCCGGGCCAGGAAAATGGCTGAAAAGTCATTGTTAAAATATTACAGACAACAAGTTCTTAAATTGAAAGAAAAGCAATAACAAGTAGATTACTCCTCAATGAAGGAGACAGGCACAAAGTCTTTCGCATGCCAATTCTTTAGCTCTGTTGTAGTTGGATACACCCACTCTTCAAATGCAGCTTCTTCTTCAGAATCACCCACGGCGTTGACTTCATGGCTTCCAATGCGGAGAGGTGGCTTTCCAGCACAAGCGTGGCTCACTTCCTTCTGAGATTTGACAGTGAATCCCAAACCAAATTTGTCTTCTTTAAAAGGGATATCGAGGAGTTGCCCCCAAGTATCACAGTTTCTTCTTCAATTGCTGCACGGGCATCCTTGACTGAAACCATCTTTGGCGTGGCCTTAACAGCTTTAGACTCATCAGAAGAACATTTAGTAGCAGCAATCATCGGTGGTACAACCTCAAAGTCTTTACATGGGGTTTCAACGAATTCTCCGTCCATCTCTACATACTTGAAAGAGTTAAGGTGGCTCACCATAAACTCTTCTTCCCCACAAACGGTGACTATTCTTCCTTTGACTGGATATTTGAGTTTCTGATGGAGGGTTAAGGTCACTGCCCCAGCTTTATGGATCCACGGGCGACCTAACAGACAAGAATAGGCCGGACGAATATCCATAATATAAAAGGTGGAGTTGAAGATTTGGGAGCCTACTTTGATTGGACGATCTACCTCCCCATGAACAGTCCTTTTTGATCTGTCAAATGCCCTTACAATGATATCACTTGGCTTCAAGACTAAATCTTCACAGTCAAGACGATCTAATGCCCCCTTGGGTAATACATTCAGAGAAGAACCAGTGTCGACTAGCACATGTGCTAAGGTAGTCCCTTTGCACTCAATAGAAACATGTAAAGCTTTATTGTGATTCTTCCCGAGAGGTGTTAAGTCAGCATATGAAAATCCCAAGCCATTATCAACTGTCAGGCTAGCTACGCAATTCTTAAATTGGTCCGTTGTTGTCTCATGGGGGACATGAGCCTTTTTCAGGAACTTGATTAATTTCCGAGCATGGGCATCAGAGAAAAGTAGCAATGACAACATTGAAATCTTAGAAGGGGTTTGCCCTAACTGTTCTACAATCTTGAAGTCGCTTCTTTGTATGATCTTCAAAATCTCGTCCATCTCAAGAGTGGAGGGTTCTTCATCAACTACGTCCTTGGAGGGTACTTCAATCACAATAGGCTCAACAACCTTCTCTTTCCCTCTTGTGTCAGTACCTGGCTTGGCGGTGGTAATGCGGATGGGCGTCCTTGTAACAACTGGTGGTGAGATATTGGGTGAAAATATTCTCCCAGTTCTAGTTACTTTGCTTGAGCCAGCTATGTTTCCAACATTGTCATCTTTTTCTTCCTCGATCCAGGCATCTTGTTTAATCCCATGATAGAACACTTCAGCACCATAATTCCATGGTACTGCTTTATTTGAAGAATAAGGAATCGGTCCGAGATTGGTAATTATTAAGGGAGCAACAATGGGTTCATTTGAAATCCTAATAGGACCTTTGGATATGATCCTAAGAGGCTTGTTGGAGATGGTAATAATGGAGAGGTCTTCACATTTGTCAATCAAACTTTTGGCAAGTGGGATTTTCTCAAGTAAAATTTCCTGGCTATCCATCAGGCGTTGAATTCCTTTCTTTAGCCCCCCACATCCATTGAGTTGCCTTGTACAACACATACAGTCTTTTTCACAGCCAGGGAAGATCCCAGCTTTCAATAGATTATTCTTGATTACATTCAGCGGAGTGGTCAATTCTTCAACAAAGGCAACAAAAATTGTATCTTCAACAATATTAACATTCTTGTCATGCTTCGGCATCAGAGAGGTAATTACATTCGGTGTTGGAGGAGGATCAAACTCAATAGTCTTGTTGTCAATCAAATCCTGGATTTTGTTCTTCAAGGCCCAACACTGGTGAGTCTCGTGCCCGGGGCTATTTGAATGGTAAGCACACTTAACATTCAGATTATACTTTGGTGACGAGGTGTTAGGGTTGGCGGGAGGATCGCACAATGTCACTAAATTAGCTTTGAGCAAATGTTGAAGGGCTTGAGACAGTGACATGCCTAACCTTGTAAACTGTCTTCTTGGAGTTTCAAAACGTTGATGATTTGCAGATGGTCTTGGAGTAGGAGTTGGATTGGAAATTCAGACAACATTGACAGATGGGTGATCGTTCTTCTTGGTATGGGACCTTGCCCCATACACATCATTGACTTCCTTTTTTGCAGAAAAAGTTTTCTTGATAGGATTGGGAGTGAAGGTAGATGCCACAAAGATCTTCCCACTTTTGATGCCACTTTCAACTCTTTCACCGGTTAAGATTAATTCGGTGAAACCAGAAGAAGAGAAGCCAACCAACAGATTGAAGAAAGGACTAGATAAAGTTCTCATGAACATGTCGATGTGATCCCTATAAGTCAAGTGAGGTTGGACCCTACTGGCAAGGTCTCTCCATTTTTGCGCATATTCCTTAAATCCTTCATTCTTTCCCATGGTCATATCTTGCAACTGAACCCTCATTGGCGCCAAGTCGGCATTGTACTAATACTGATGGTAGAAGGAAGTAGCTATATCTGCCCAAGTGTTGATACGAGAACCATCTAACTAATAAAACCATTCAAGTTGTGTTCCAGCCAAGGTCTCTTGGAAAACGTGAACCCAGAGCTTCTTATCAGCAGTGTGCGACTGTATCTTGCGCACATAAGATTTCAAATGAAGTTTTGGACAAGAAACCCCATCGTACTTTGTAAAGAGTGGTATTTTGAATTTGTGGGGAATGACTACCCAAGAGATCAAACTCAAATCATCAAAATCTAAACCGGTGAAGGTTTAGATTTCAACAGCTTTCAATCTATCTTCTAATTGCTTGTATTTGATATCAGCGGGTGGATACTGCTTGTTGAAATAATCATCATCAGATTCTTGATCATTAGCATATTCAGCCTGAGTACTCTTGACCTCATCGACCTGGTTCTCTTCCTCTTCAGATGAGTCTCCTCCTACTGGGATTTGACGGATTGTCTCCTGGAACCTTCTACCCATGTTGAGCAGAGCTTTCTTCTTTGTCTTCTTCTTAACGGCCAGCAAAGCCATCATATCTTGATGCCCCTTGGCTAGGGCTAGTAAAGCTTCCTGAAACTGAGAATTCTGGGCTTGGAGATCCGTCATAGTCTTCTCTAGATCCATCTTGCTGAAATAAACAGCAAAAAGATAAGGAAACCTGTTATGCGAAAACCTGTCATGTTATGATGCATGGAATATGTACATGTAAATGATTTCAAGGATTAATGAATTTTAAATTTTTATAGACAAAAGAAATGAACAAACGTTAATTCTTATTAGACAAAACAAGAAAGATTATATCATACCTCTTGGGCTTACAAAATAACTTTCTAAGATAAAAAGACTGAACACATCCTCTTCGGTGCGATATAAGTGTTCACACTTTGCTCTTCTTGTAGCTGCTTCATAAGCTCCAAGGCCCTCTTTTAACTAGCATAGAATTGAGCCTCGAAAGTATCTAGTTCTCCCTTCAGCTGGATCCAACCCTTTTGCAAGTCTTTGAGATAGGTAGGCATGTCGGGATGGAGGATAGTGTAAGGAACATCTCCTTCAACCACAAGCTCCACAATGACTGGTAAGATGGAGGGATAAGGCATCACAAGTTTCTGAGCACGAGCTCGTACCCATTTAAGGTAAGGCTCGAGGGGAATGGAATTCTTATGTCCTAGCGTCTTGCTATCCACCTTGTTCAACATCCTCCAAGGTCAGATAAATCTCTGGCGGTGACCTTGATCGTCACTCTCGTAGTCAAATACCAAATCTTGAATGAGCATCTCGTGTGGACCATCCCTTCAGGCGTAACCAAACTGTCTTAAGGCTAAGTAAGGGTTATAGGTGACACCTCCTCTAAGGCCAAGCAAAGGGACATTAGGGAATTCTCCACAATGGTCGATAATAGTAACATTCACCAAAGAGCGGGAACACCAATGAATATCTGAATGTCTGAGTGTCATCAACCTATGGGACCATCTTGAACCTTGCTCATTCTTCAATACAAATTGGGGGATATGAGAAATAAACCATCTTGCTAAGAGAGGAGTACAACACATAAGGATACCTCTTTTCCTCATAGTGCGAGTGTGAAAGGAATGTAGGATGTCCCCTAGCAAAGTAGGCACCAGATTACGAGACATGAAGATTTTGACGGTGTTCACATCTATGAGTTGGTCAGGACTTGGGAACAAAACCATCCCATAGATGAGGAGATCCACAATTTCCTCAAAGGCTTGCAAATCCAAAGAGTTCCAACAGTTTTGGGCTTTCTCAAGCAAGAACTTTGCTAGGAAACCTTTGACACCGCTCCTTGTTTCCCAACTAGTTGTGATATCAGATGGTTGCAAGTATAGAGCTTGAGCAATCTCTTCTGGCTTTGGATCTCTTTCTGTACCCTTGAAAGGTAGTTGATTGAGAATGGGAATCCTTAAGAGTTGGGATAATTCTTCCAAAGTCGACACAAGTTGATAATCATGAAAAGTGAAGCAATGGTGGTGAGGATCAAAGAATTGGAAGAGCACCTTCATCATGTCCTCATCAGTGTTAGAGGTAACCAAGTTTAGTAGGCGACCATGTCTTTCAGCAAATCGAGAATTTTCAGGGATCCTTGATGCTAGCTCTTTGAGTTGAGGAGGGGTCCTTACGAGATTGACTTGAATGGTTTTCCTGCGAATAGAGTTCATGTCCTACAAAACAGAACAAAGATAAATCCCAAAAATCCTTGAAATGGTTAGTGAGTATGAGTATGATGTTATGATGTTTATGATGTTATGTACAAGTATATATATATATATATATATATATATATATATATATATATATATATATATATATATATATATATATATATATATATATATTATATATATATATATATATATATATATATATATATATAAACAAAACAAACAAGTCCTTAGGTTTAGACTTGCATGGAGTCTCATAGGTAAGTACCCTCTTGAAGTTTAGTTGGCTCAAACCTGTCCTAGTAATAGTAACCGAGTCCTAAGGAGCTCAATATCACTGATTTATTTTCTCGGGAATTGTTTCAGCGCAAGCCTCTTAAATGGCGACCGAAAAATCCCAAAAAAACAAACCTCAATAAGTGTAGTATCGAGTATCTACCAACTTCGGACTGCACCAAAGCCAGTCATCTCACTACATCCTAAAGGCCAAGTTGGTCAAGTAAAGGTTCTAAAATTTCATTAGTGCTTCATGACATCACTCAGCGGCTCCATATTCTCCTCGAATACTCAAGGGCTATCGGTACTCACAAATATGTCTCACTAACGTAGCTATTTCTTAGACCGTGTCGGAATACTCCGCACAATTTCCACAACGTATTGCTACTTACCTATAAGGTATCCCAAATCCGGGTAGAGGATTCAAACCTAAACAAAGAACCAAAATGTAAAACATACAAGTCAAACAAAGAAAGAAAGTAAATGTAATCTAACCCTAAGGTAACCCCACTTTTACAAAATTCCCCACCAGAGTCTCCAGTTCTGTGATACGGTGGGAGAACTGACTTGGTTGTTTTGCGTTTTATCGCAAATGTTGTGGTTAGCAAGAGTCACCACCAACTTTTCTTTTATCCAATAAGGAAAGGCTGAAAAGATCAGGAAATACCTTTAAAGATGTTTTCTTGAGTTCGGGGGGTAGATTATGAAAAGGGAAGGTATTAGCACCCTTTCATCCATAGTTATCTATGGTCTCTTAGTTGCTTGCTAGATCAGTTGCTTTTTTGTTTGAAAATGTGCTTTGCGTGGTTTTTTGAAAGTATTTTGTAAATATGCCATCGTTTAGGCAAACTTTGTAATGATTCTCATTCGTAAGAATGTATACAAAGTGTTGATCTGTTGAAAATGTTTTCAAGTTTGAAAGATGTTTTTGAAAGTATTGGTGTTTGTTTTGAAAATAGCATGGATGTTTTGGTTTGAAAATGAGCAAGCAACTAGGAACATTCTACCTACTCAAAAGTCTTTCTTGTTTATTTCCTCTTTCCTTTGACATTGTTATCTTACCATTGATTTGGTAAGTAACCCTATCTTTGGATGTAAAAGGGACGGGCGTGGGTCATCGTATAACCATGATTAGCAATATTGCAAGGTATCTTAGCATTTTTCTTGAGGGACTAAGATCATTTTGAAAGGCAACATAGATAGCGTCATCGAGGAGCTATGATCTTGTATTTTGCTCGTCTTTGCTAAGATACCCCACATGCGTAATATGGTCATTTTCATAAGGCAAACAAGTGGATTTACCCTAGGGGTGTTTGTGTGCAAGTGTATTGATTTACATGTTTGTTTATCTTTGATTAGGGTTTTATATTGATTGGTTTTAGTCTTTCCATACAAAACCCTAATTACTAGCATTTGTATTTGAAAGCATTAAATTGCGGAAAATAAAGTCCTATGCTATTACATAGTTTAGGGGATGGGGGTACAATTTACAAATGGGGATGAAATAGGAACTTAAATATTACAACCATATCGAATAACAATGAAGGAAATGTAAAAACAGTGTAAAAAGAAGGAAAAAATGCATTTTGAACTATTATGTGTCGACACAAGCTCATATGCATCGATACATAACTTTCCTTGCCCCCGTATTGCCAAATAAACTCAGTATGAGTCGATACATATTGGTATGTGTTGACTCATATACTGCATGTGTCGACTCATACGTGCTTTGTGTCGACTCATACACTCTTTTGCCTTCTGTTTTGGTCCTGTAAAGCAGTATGTATCGACTCATAAGGCTATGTGTCGACTCATACATTCATTTTTTCTACTTCAACATTGTTTTGCTTCATACATGGGTTAGTTCTCAACATATAATGAAAAGAATGAAAGATAAACAAAAGGTTAGCTTCAAGAATAAAGGTTACTACACTTTGTATTCAAAAATGAATTACTAATGATGCTTGAAATGAAGAACTAAACTCAAGAAACTTACCTTGGAGCTGGATCTTATGCTCTGAGATTGAGTTGTTATCTTGACTGTTCTTGAAATTGGAAAAGAAAACAGAGGTGTTGTAGAAGCTTGTTCTTGAGTTTGAACAAATTCTAGGTGATGTATGTGAGGTGCTTAGATGTTTGGACAGAGTTTGCAAGGTGTGAGAGTTCCAAATATTTGGACTTTAAAACTCAAGAGTGGAAGCTTTTTTTTTTGAACAGTTATGGCTTTTTGGAGAGTATGGGATCTTGATGACTAGTTTACAACAAAACTTCTAGATTTTCTATCCATTTTTTCTGACCTCTTCCTCTTGCAAATGCTTCTTCTATTTATAGGCAATGGGTTTGTGCATATGAGCTGATTAGGTTTTCAAAACATCATGTTATGGTTTGGTTGGATTACAAAGATCAAACTAAGTCAAGTACTCCATAGTCTCAAGATGAAGTACCAAAGTTGCTGGTATTGAGGAGCTACTTTCCATGATTTATGGTGGAGTATAATCAGCAACCAGCAAGGTATGGGCTCAAGACAAACTTTGTACAAAAAGCTTGCTTTTCAAGAATAGTAATGGTGCCTTTATGCCATAAATGGAAAGATCTTTTGGACAATGGTTTAAACACTTGGGTAATAGCTCAAGAGTGGGTGTAAGCATTAAATTATGATGATGTTTGCAAGCAAATAAGCCTTTAACATAAAAATTATGCAGTAAATCATGAGAGTTTTGTTATGTGTTCTTCACTAGAATGACTTGCAATTCAAGGATGGATGCCCAACTTCAAGCCCTCGAATCTCCTAGCTCAAGTATGATAAATTCATGCTCTTGGATATTTTGGAAAGCTTGAAATATCCTCTATAACTTTCATGTTATCCATTATGACAAAATAATCTTGTAACTATGTGAAAAAAGCCAAGAAGTTGGGATAAAATCCTGAACAAAATCTATTGAAAATTTCTCTAAGTGTTAAATGAAAATGTCATGACTTCATGAATTTATAACTCAAAATCCAATCACTTTTAAGATTTGATCAACAAAGCAAAGTTGTAGATCTCATTGGGATCTACAACTTTCATGTTGAATGTTTTCCTTGAACCGTCTTGCATCTTGGTGAAAGAATGGTATGAAGTGATGAAATTATCATGTATAAAAACACTTAGAAAATTTCTTAGTCTTGGAAATCTTGACTTTTCAAGTTGACTTTTGACTTTCTTGACTTCTTGATGATCAAGCTTGATATTTTTGAATGTCTTAATGAATTTTGATCTTTGGAATGTAATGTTGACCAAAAAGTCAAAGTTTGACTTTCCAGGGTATAGTTGACTTTTTTCACCAGTACTGTTATTTTTAGGTCATCTGATCAATTGATTGAACAATTTTATGATCTAAGGCTTGGAACTTGACATGAGCAACATTGAAGATCCGTAATGACCCATGAAAGTAATTTGAGGCATTAAAAGTCCAATTGTCCTTGTGCAAACTCAAACCCTAATTTTGGTCATCAGTGTTTAAGAAGGTGTCTTGAGTTGATCAAACCTAGTGCAGTCTTGAACCAAGAGAGATCTTTGTGAGAAAATATTTGATAAGTGAGAGGGAAAATGTTGGGGCACAACAATCCTCATCAACAACAATATCATAAACAAAACAACTTTTTAAATCCAATCCCACATACTACTACTCATCATAAACCCTATTATAGAGTCAGAACCCCATCCTTACCTTGGATTGAAGGTTGCTCTACAACTTTTCCGATTGAATTTCATTCTGCCTCTCTTCTTACCCTTATTTCCTTCTCTTCTTACTGCTACTTCTTTTTCCTTATTAATTCTAAATAACTAATATTTTAATCCTATAATTCTCATTATGTCTTAATGGGCTTAAAACTCCTACACGTCGTTTCTACTACTTCTAATCCTTAAAATAAGTCCGCATCAAACAATATTATTATTCTAATATAAATCCACAACTTAATAGAATAATTAAATCTAACTAATCACAACACAACATCTATCATCATAACACAACTTCACAAATAACCCAAAAACAATTTATTAAAATAATTAATTAAATTACGGGCGTTACATAAGTCGTAGACACCTTTGTTTATGCACAATCTTAGAAATATTTTAAGTTGCTTTTAAAACCACTTCTTTAAATTCAAGTGGGGGATTGTTGGAACATGCCCATGTTCTAATATGTAGAATTTAAAAATTTCTTTAGTCCCACATAGTTAGGATATCTTTTGTGATTGAAATAACCATTTAGTCCCATATTGCTTATGTGAGAAATATTAACCAACTTACTTTACTATATAAGGAGTGCACATGTTTCATTCCAAATTACACCAAAAACTATTTGTTGTACCCCAAAATTTGCCCTCTCATTTCTCAAGGCATTTCTCACAAGGATTCTCCAAAATTCAAGCTTGCACAAGTACAATTGGATTTTTCAGCATCAAGTTAAAGAGGAAACTGTTAAAAAAGGGCAAAGCAGATAAAAATAATCTTTTTGACAAAATTGAAAACTATGGTCTCCTTCACGCCTCCTTCGATCCATCCTTTGTGCCTCCTTCGATCCACAAAGCAATGACTCACTTCATGCAAGCTTCGGCTGTACCATTGGCCTCACATGGTTCACAATGCAATGGTGGCCTGCATGCCTACTTCGATTGGACATTTGATGCCTGCATGACTGTGTTGATTGGACAAATAATTCTCTCCATGCTTGCTTTGATTCACAAAGTAATGGCTAGCTACATACAACATACAGTTGAGCAATAACTTCCTTCTTGCATGCTTCAAAGCAAGAGGCTCCCACCAGGCTAGCAGGCACAAGGCAGAGAGCCTCCTGTAGCCTCCTTTGATTCAAAGAGGAAAAGCCTCCTATTGATGTCCTTCGATTCAGAAATTGGTGGCTTCTTACTAGCCTCCTTTGATTTAGAAGACAAATTCCTTCTTTACACTTGCTCCTAATTCACAAGGCAATGACCTTCTTCAGGCCATCAGGCACAAGGCAATGGTCTCCTGCAGCTTTCTTTCGATTCAGAAGCCATTTTCCCCTTGCATGCTTCCTCCGATTGACAAAAGCCAGAATTCCCTTTAGGCCAGAATGCACAAGGTAAAAGCTTCCCTATGGCTAGCATTCACAAGGCAATGACGCCCACAAAGCATTGGCCATTTTTCACGCTAGCTTCGAATGGGTAATATTTCCTTTGGAAACAGTCTGCTTCGATCACACATAACTCATACACTATGGCATGCAATAGGTGTCCCATTCAAAAGACATATCTGGGTGTCCCATTCGAAAGACATGGCTGGGTGTCCCATTAGAAAGTCATGTCTTAGTGGCCCATTAGAAGAGTTGCAAATGGTGCACACAAATGATGCATGTGGTCCCTTTGAAAGACACACATATGGTCCAATCAAAGGACACATATTTGGCCCTTTCAAAGATACACATATGACCCATTCGAAAGACACTTGTTGGGTGAAAACTAAATAGTATGGTTTGAAGAAGAATCTGGTCGAAGGTTGGACCTAGGTGGTTAAAACAAAAGGTTGAGATGTCAAAAGATGCTTGCTATCAAGTTCAGGCCTGATACACTGGCCACAACGCTCCAAAACTGCTGCACACCAGTCCAGCAACACTGCCCCTATTCTTGCACCAATTTGGCATACGAATACTGCCCCTCGAAAGCTACAAAAAAGTTTACCCATTTTGTTCAAATTGTTTTGTTTTCCCTCCTAAACCTCAACCAACTTCACCTATAAATAAGAGGCTCCACAACACATCCTTAGGCTTTTAGTACCTGGGAAAAACCTTGATTGTGTGAAATTTATGAAACACTTAACATATTATCATACCCAGATTTAAAAGATCATACCTTTGTTTCTGACCCTTTTGAATCCAACACTAGAAACACAACACTTGTTTCTTTTCCCCTTCGAATCCAAAAACAACCCCACACTTTGTTTTTCTTTCGAATCCAGTAGAAAGAACACTACACATGTTCTTCTCCTTCGAATCTAGAAATAACAAACACCACCCCACTCCTCTTGACCTTCGAATCCAGTCAAAGAAACACCACACCTGTTTCTTTCCTTCAAATCCAGAAGCATCTATTCCAATCACTCAAGGTCAAACACACGTTCCAGCTTCAAGAAAGGTAAGTCACCCTAACCTTAAACTTTTCATTTCAAGCACATAATAATTTCCTTTCGTTTCAAACATCATTATCATCCTTTGGCTTGTTTTCGTTTCCACCTTTTCAGTTTATTTTTATTGCTAACCTTTTGGTTTTGTTTCTTGGTTTATCAAACATTTTTAAGAACTAACCCGACCATGAGACAATACTAGCGTGGCCTTAGGCTATGTTGCTATTAAAATACCAAACGAAAGAAAACAGGAGGAAGGAAGTGTGAATCGAAGCTTTAGGCTTCACCCCTGGCCGCTTCACAGTTGCAAGCAGAACAAAGAGTGTGGCCTTAGGCTTCACTGCACACTGACTTCTAGGCCATTCGAAGGAAGCAGAAAGGTAGAATCGAAATCTACCCACACACTGACTTCCAGGTCCCATTCGAAGGAAGCAGAAAGGCAGAATCGAAAGCTACCCACACACTGACTTCCAGGTTCCATTCGAAAGAAACAGGAAAGGGATGAAATCAAAGGGCGTATCTGTGATATGATGGTAAAACCGACTGTTTAATACTGGTTTTGTGTTTGTGTTTGCAAATGTTATGGTAATCAAGAGTCGCCACTGAATTTTCTTTTATCCAAATTATGGAAAGGGTGAAAAGAACATAAAAAGGTCTTTTCGAGAATTTTCTGAGTAAGGGGGTAGATTATGGAAAGGGAAGGTGTTAGCACCCTTTCCATCCATAGTTCTCTACGGGCTCTTAGAGGTTTGCTCATGTTTTGAAACACCTTTGTGCTTTGTGTGTTTGAAAATGTTTGGAAAATTTCTCAGTATGGCGAACTTTGTAATGTTTCTCGGGATAGTGGAGAAAGTATACAAAGTGTTTTGAAAAATGTTTTTTTTTGAAAAGTAGTATTTGTGTAAGTGCAAAATGTTTTGAGCAAACTTCTAACAACTATATACTTTTGTACTCGAAAAAAAAAGATCATTCTTTTCCTCTTTTCCTTTAAACAATACTATCCTACTATTAGTGAGTAGGTAGCCTTGTCGTTGGATGTTTGAGGGACAATCGAAGGGACAATACGATTACGAAGGCAACTTGGCAAGAAATTTTAGTAACTGTCCTAAAGTCCTAAGATCACTTTAAACTGAGGCAACGTCGAAAGGGTCTTCGAGGGGCTTGTGATCTTTCAAAATAGAGGACAACCACTAAAACTTCTCACGTTTCGAGAATTGTGACCGTTTTTCAAAGGCAACCAAAGTGGGGTACTCTAGAGGTGAATATGTGCAAGTGTGTTGTTCAGTTATTTTGTCTTGTGTTAAGTTTGCTAATCATTTAATTATTAAGCTCTTGTCATGCATTCCTATTATCATACATCTAACAGTTAATATATGTACAAGAATTTAAATACAGAAATTAAATCTATGCTATTACATGGCTTTGTAAGAGGTACAGTAGAGAAATGCGGAAAATAAAGTCCTAGTTACTATTACAGACCATGAGCAAGTACATTAATAATAAAAATGTGGAATTAAATAAACGCGCGTGAAATTGAAAATAACGTCTAAAAACATCCTAAGAAATATAAATCTTTTTGTTTGTTTCTGATTTTTTTGATTTAAGAAAATAATTAATTAATCCTTAAAATCTATTTAGAAAATAAAATAAAATAAAGAAAAATACTCTAAGTTCTTTTTGGTTTTTATTATGAAAAATGATTAAAACATAAATTAAATCCTAAATTCTAACTCATTTTAAATTAAAGAAAATAGTTAAAATATTTATTTAATTTATTTACAAAATTAGTTTAATAAAAAAAAGTACTAACTTAATATTTTGTGATTTTTCTGACTATTAGTTAATTAAATAATTAATAGAGAAAACTAAATCAAATTAAAGGAATACAAAAATGGGCTTGATAACAAAAGAAAATAGGGGGGGGGGGGTGTGAGATTGAATTTTCGCTAGGCCCAATGTTGAAGAGAGCCCACGTCTGTCCTTGGATCCAAGGAGCAATGTGGTTCTTCGATCCAAGGAAGGGTATGCTTTTTCGATCCGAGGAGGGAGTTGTCTTCGATCTGGATCTGCAAGATAAATATTGGCAAAAACAAAGATGCAGGACCTGGGTATCGAACCCATGCCTTTCTCCTTAATTCGAATCTTCTGTCCTCAAGCCTAAGCTTGTTTTGAATTGAAACTAGATATACCATGAGTTTCGAAAGGCAAACCCAGATCATGCCTGTTGTACCCCAAAATTTGCTCTCTCATTTATCAAGATTTTACTCAAAAGACTTTTTGGACTCCGGACATGATTAGGGTTTGCTCAGCTCAAAACCTCATCTTGCACTGATAACCTGAAATTAGGGTTTGAGTTTGCACAAGGCTTTTTGGACCATCAATGCTTCATGTGACTTTCATACACCATCCTGGATCCCTAAGATTGCTCATACCAAGTTTCAAGCCATGAATCACATTTTTGCTCAGTCAATTGGACAATTGACCTAAAAATCAATTGTATTGGGGAAAAAGTCAACCATGGCCAATTTACAGTCAAACTTCATAATTTTGGATCCACAACAACATTTTAGACTCATATGAACCATTTTATCAAGTTTGGATCACAACTCTTCAAGAAATTTGATCAAATCATCAAAAGGGCAAAATGGTCAAAATTAGGATTTTGACTGAGAAAGGGCAATTTCTGATTTTTAACCAAGCCAATGACCAATTGAGTTCAAGCATGATTTCAAGGACTCAATAGAATCATCTTTACCTAATCACATATCTCAAAAGATCTCAAATGCATAGGATTGACAGATGAATTTTGCAGTCAACTGATCAAAAGTCAACTGTATACTGAAAAGTCAAACTTTGAGTTTTTAGTCAAAATCAAGTGCCAAGGGTCATAATTCATCAAGACATGTAAAAATATGAAACTTGTTGATCAAGAAAACCAATTTTGCAAATTAGGGTTTTAATTTGAAATTTTTTCATAACTTGGAAAATTTCCAAGTATGGAAATTTTCTTATTTTTTCCCAACTTTCCACAACTTTTTAACCATGATGCAATTGGATTCAAAGGAAACTTCCAAAATGAAAGTTGTAGTCCTCCATGAAATATACAACTTTGATTCACAAAGTTTTCCCAAAAGATACTTGGATATCAAGATATAAATTTGTGAATAAGGGTCCATGAACTAAAAAGACTTAGTGAAAATTTGCCCTAATTTAGGCAGGTTTTTGACCCAACTTCATGGAAAATTTTCACCTAGTTCCAAGAGGTATCTCAAAATGCATTTCAAAGGTGGATTGTAGAGCATGTTGCAAGCTTTCCAAAATTTCAAGGAACTCTCCAAGATCATTTCTGGTTAGGGAGAATCGAAGAAGAGAAAATGGCATTTTGTCACTTTTGATCAAGCCATTTCTACAAAATGTCAAGTTGCAAATTAGATCCTAGCATGCTTGTACCTTGCATTACAGGTCCTAAATCCATTCAACACTCCATAATTAAATGCAAACTCATGGGATAATGGCTTTATTTTGACCTTTAGAGCATTGTACAAAGAATAATTCCATAAATAGCCAAAAGTTCACAATGCCATTTTGATAAAGCAAGCTTTTTGCAACTTTACAATTCTTGAGCCATGGACCTGTTTCTTGATTACAAGCAATGCCCACAAATACCCAACAATGTTTACCAACGATTATCAGCCCTAAAACTAGCAAGTACAACATTTTGGCTTAAGTCATTTCACCTTTCTTCAAAAACAAGAAAAGTTGCAAAAGTCAAGATAACTTGTCCATCTGATAAAGGGAGGGCTTGGCATCATTCAAAACATCTTCACAAACTTGTTACAAGCCTAAGCACGAATGCACAACATCTGAAACCTTCCTAAACACAAAAAACACAAATTTCTGCCCAAACAGGGCAGCTTTGGCAAAACACTATCCATTTCATTTTTGGCTCGTGCGTTTCTTGTCTCAAGACTTCAAACACTTTACATACATCCTACCTAAGCTGTCCAAGCCTTTACATTGCATCTGTAAGCTCTGTTTCAGCCATCACCATTTTCACTTGGGAAGGTTGCAACTTGACTTCTACAGGGAGTTTCAAGCATCCTCAAGGCAAGCTAAGCATTGTAATAGCTTGAGGGAACTTCAAGGAAGCTCACACGATCCTCAGGCCTCACTCAAAGTCCCCACATTGCCATATCCAAACTCAGCTGAACAAGGTATTTTTCAAAACTCTATCTCTCTATTTAGGAATCCTCAAGCTTTGATTTGTGAAGCAAAAATGTAGTCCTTAACATGGTGAAGTTGTACATATGCATAATTGTCATTTATATTAGCTGAGTAGTGAGAATTTGAAGCTTGAAGTTCATGAAAAAATTAGGTCAGAAATTAGGGCTACAAAAATTCTCCCTGATCTTTGAGAGTTAGATTATGAATCTTATATCATTGGAATCGTGATAAAAAATGCTATATGTTTCATGTTGCAAGTTTTTGTTTTTGTGCAAAGAATAGCAAGTTGCAGGTTTTGAAAAAACGCGCGCAAGGAAGTGGACAGAGGACAGGGACGAAGCTGTTCTAGGCCTGGCGCGCATTGGGCTTCTGTTTTTGCTTCCCATACCCCCTGACTTGATATCCACACCCCCTTTGCATATTTGTTTTATTTTTCATTTTTCTTTTTATATTTTTATATTTATTGTTTTTAATTCTTTTTCTGAACAATAAAAAATCACAAAAATAATTTCTTTATTTTTTGCATTTTATTTTATTATTTTTATTATTTTTTTGGCATAAAAATAGTTTATTAGGTTTATAGAATTTATTTTCTTAAATAAATTTGTAAATACAATTTAAAAATACTATATATTTTTATTTTATTTATTTAACACATAAAATATTATTTCCACATATATTTTAATTTTTAATATTTGTAAATAATTTTATTTGTTTTTTCTTGTACATAAATGGATAAAAATAAATAATAATGAAACATATATTTTCTTTAATAAAAAATTAGGGTTCCCCCTTTCAAAAATAACAATATTATTTTTTCTTATTCTTAAGACTTAAATAATATTATTCTCTCATACATAAAACAAAATACAAAACATTTTGCATAAATACATTTTATTGCATATTTAAATACTTGTTTATTTATTTAATTTGCAAATATTCAATTGGGTTGTAATAATATTTTAAGGTTTTTTATTTTGTGCAAATATCCCCATTCAAAAAACTTGTATCCCCCTCCCATAATAATTGTTGTAATAGCTTAGCTTTATTTTACACAATTTATCGCACTATATACATGTTTAGTAAAATTAGGGTTTGCATGATAAGACAAAAATCAAACAAATACAAGATCTAATACAAGATAAAATTCATGTAAAATGACATACATTGCACACAAACACCCCTAGGGTTTCACCCACTTTGTTGCCTAAAAAATGGCCATGGTATGCATGGAAGGTATCTTGGCAAAACAAAACAAAAGATCATAGTCCCTCGATGACGCTATCAAAAGGTTGCCTAAACAAAATGATCTTGGTCCCTCAAAATGCTAAAGATACTTGGCAACATTGCTATCATGGTCATACGATGACCCACGCCCGTCCCGTTTAACATCCAAAGATAGGGTTGTTTACCAAAACAATGGTAAATCAACAATGTCAAAGGAATAAAAATGTACAAGAAAGACTTTTGAGTAGGTAGATAGCTTCTAGTTACTTGATCAATTTGCAAACAATCCTTAGTATTTTCAAACAAACACACACACATTTCCAAAATATTTCCAAACAACTTTCAAAACATTGAAACATTTTTCAAAAGACAAACATCTTTGTATATATTCTTACGAACAAGAATCATTACAAAGATTTCCTAAACGATGGCCTCATTTCAAAATACTTTCAAAACCACACAAAGCACCATTTCAAACAATTTCAAAAGTAAAGCAAGTGATCTAAACAAGTAGCTAAGAGTCCATGGAAAACCATGGATGAAAAGGGTGCTAACACCTTCCCTTTTCATAATCTACCCCCCGAACTCAAGAAAACATCTCAAAGGTCTTTCCTGTTCTTTTTTACCTTTCCTTTTGGATAAAAGAAAAGTCGGCGATGACTCTTGCTAACCGCAACATTTGCAAACACAAACGCAAAACCTCAAGTCAGTTCTCCCACCGCATCACAGAACTGGCAACTCTGCTGGGGAAATGTATAAAAAAGTGGGGTTAACTTAGGGTTTAGATCACCTTTACATGCTTATCTTGTTTGACTTGTATGCTTTACATTTTGGTTCTATTGTTTGGGTTTGAATCCTCTACCCGAATTTGGGGAAACATTCATAGGTAAATAGAAATACATTGTGGAAACTGTGTGGGGTATACCGACATGGTCTAAGCAATAGATATATTAGTGTGACATATTTGTGGGTACCGGTAGCCTTTGAGTCAATCAAAGAGAATATGGGGCCGCTGAGCAATGTCATGAAGCACTAATGAACTTTTAGAACCTTTACTTGACCAACTTCGCCTTTTAGGATGTAGTGAGATGACCGGCTTTGGTGCAGTCCGAAGTTGGTAGATACTCAATACTACACTCATTGAGGGTTGGTTCCTTGGAATATTTCGATCGCCAGTAAAGAGGCTGAATTGAAACAATGAACAAGGAAACAATCCAATGATATTGAGCTCCTTAGAACCCGGTTACTATTTCTAGGACAGGTTGAGCCAACTAAACTTCAAGAGGGTACTTACCTATGAAACCCCATGCAAGCCTAAACTAGGAACTTATGTGATTTGCTTGTACATATATACTTGTGCATAACATCATGGACATCATGAGTATCATATGCATCAACTAACCATTTCAAGGATTTTGGATATTCATCTTTGTTCTTGTTTTGTAGGTTATGGATTCACTTCGCAGGAAAACTATCCAAATCAACCTTGTAAGAATTTCTCCACAACTCAAGGAGCTAGCTTCAAGGATTCCTGAGAATTCTCCATTCACCGAGAGGCATGGTCGTCTACTCAACTTGGTCACCACCAACACAGAGGAAGATATGCTGAAAGTTCTCTTCCAGTTCTTTGACCCTTTGCATCATTGCTTTACATTTCCCGACTACCAACTTGTGCCAACTTTGGAGGAATTTTCTCAACTCATAAGGATTCCTATTCTCAATCAACTACCCTTCAATGGTACGGAAAGATATCCAAAGCCATAAGAGATTGCTCAAGCCTTACACTTACACTCATCTGATGTCACAACACATTGGGAAACTAGAAGTGGCGTCAAAGGCTTCTTGTCAAAGTTTTTGTTTGAGAAGGCCCAAAGCTGTTGGAATTCTATAGACTTGCAAGCTTTTGAGGAGATTGTAGCTCTTCTCATCTATGGGATGGTCTTGTTCCCTAACCCTGATCAACTCATAGATGTGAGTGCTGTCAAAATCTTTATGACTCGCAACCCGGTGCCTACATTGCTTGGGGATATCCTCCACTCTTTTCACACTCGTACAATGAGGAAAAGAGGTGTTCTCATGTGTTGCACTCCTCTCCTGGAAAGATGGTTTATTTCTCATCTTCCCCAATCAGTCTTGAAGAATGAGCAAGGTTTGAGGTGGTCACAACGATTGATGACTCTTACACATTCATACATTTATTGGTGTTCTCGATCCAAAGAGAATGTCATCATCATTGAACTTTGTGGGGAATTCCCTAATGTCCCTCTACTTGGCATTAGGGGAGGCATCACTTACAACCCTTGCTTATCTCTAAGACAGTTTGGGTATGCCCGAAGGGATGGCCCACATGATATGCTAATTCAAGGTTTGGTTTTCAACTTCGACAATGACAACCAAGGACTTCGTCAGAGATTCATCCGAGCTTGGAGGATGCCTAACAAGGTAGACAGTAAGACCTTGGGACACAAGAATTCCATCCCTATTGAGCTTTACCTCAAGTGGGTACGAACCCACACCCAAAGTCTTATGATGCCTTACCCCTCCATTCTCCCAGTGATTATAGAGCCTGTTATGGAAGGAGAGGTTCCATACACCCTCCTACATCCTGACATGCCAACATCACTCGAAGATTTACAAAGGAGTTTGATACAGATCAAGGGAGAGCACGATACTTTCGAAACCCAATTCTACGCAAGTGAGAAGAAGGTTTTGGAACTCACTCAGCTACTTCACGAAGAGAAGACTCTCAAAACCTACATTGCACCAAAGAGGATGTGCAACGTCTTTTTACCTTAGAATTTTGTATTATTTTGCCCAAGGGGCATTGATGTACTAACAATTCTATCTTATTAATATGACGTGTGTTTCTTTTTTGTTTAAAACAAATTTGAATTTCTGAATCCTTGAAAGCATTACATGAATACATATCATTCATCATATGCATAAACAAGTCTTCACACCAAGTTTCCTCATCTCTCTACTGTTTATTTCAGCAAGATGTATATTGAACAAACGATCAAAGATTTGCAAGCTCAGAATTCACAATTTCAACAGCTACTCTTGACCTTAGCCAAGGGGCAGGAGGAGCTCAAGACTCTACTAGAGAAAGAGAAAGAGAAAAAGAAGAAGAAGCGAGCCGGTGTGGTTATTATGGGCAGAAGGTTTGAAGGGCAAGCCAGATGGACTTTGGAATTCCCATCAACATCTGAAGAAGGGGAAGGAAAAGGAAAAAGAGCGGAAGTGCCATCAGATTCTAAAGCAGAAGAGGAGGAAGATGAGGACTACTCTGAACAGCAATACCCTCCGGCCGATGACAAATACAAAAACCTGGAAGAATGTCTAGCTGCTATGGAGATACAAAGAGTACCGGGGCTGGATTTTGAGGAGTTAGGGTTGGTTTCTAGAATTGTAATCCCTCCTAAGTTTAAAGTGCCACTTTTTGCTAAGTATGATGGGGTGTCTTGCACAAAAATGCACCTCAGATCCTATGTCAGGAAAATTCAACCACATTCTTTTGACAAAGACCTGTGGGTCCACTTTTTCCAGGACAATCTATCAGGAACGCAGCTTGATTGGTTCTACCAGCTGGAGAGAGCAGATGTTCACAATTGGGAAGACTTGGCAACATCCTTTTATAAACAGTACCAATACAACGCCGACTTGGCGCCAACCCGTACTCAGCTACGGAGTATGGCTATGGCTACCAATGAGGGCTTCAAAGACTACGCCCAAAAGTGGAGGGATTTAGCCGGAAGGGTGCAACCACCTTTATCTGAAAGGGAGCTAGTGGACATGTTCTTGGGGACTCTGTCAGGCCCTTTCTTTAATCACCTGATTGGAAGCTCCTCTACAGGTTTCACTGAGTTGATTTTAACTGGCGAGAGGGTGGAAGCCGGTATTAGAAGCGGAAAAATTCCAAAAGACGTGTCTGCCTCGACTGCTGTAAAAAAGCCCTTCACTGGAAAGAAAGAAGTGTCTGCTGTCTATGCCCAGAGGAATCAGGGAAGAACCGAAAGACCACTAACAGTGGGGGCCGTTATGATTCAAAAGTCTGTATCAGACCAGCCAAGAAACAACCAGCCGAGAAATGATCAGTCGAGAAATAACCAGCAAAGGGTGGAAAGGCCTGTAAGGCAATTCACCAAGATAAACATGAATCATGCTCAAGTCCTACCACATCTCTTGAAGTTGAACCTGACCATGCTAAAAGAGGCCCCTAAAGATCCTAACACTGCTTCTCCACATTACCATCCGAACGCCAGATGCGCGTACCATTTAGAAAGTCCAGGGCACGACACCAACAACTGTTGGGCTCTGAAGAACAATATTCAAGATCTGATCGACGCAAAGGAACTTGAATTTGAAGCTCCTGAAAAGTCGAATGTTATCTCCGCTCCAATGCAGAGGCATGGTCATAATGCCAACGCTATTGAAGAAGATCTGTTTGTTTCTACCATGGATGAATTGTTAACTCCTCTCCTAACCATCAAGTTAAATTTGCTAAAAGCTGTGGTGTTCCCAGGTTGTGACCAAGATTGCCATGCTTGCCTATCTTCCCCATTTGACTGTCCACTGTTGAAGAAAGGAATCCAACAATTGATTGATAACCGAGAAATCTTGTTTGAGAAAGCTCCCATTTCACCCATTCCAGTTCCAAAAGTTTCAATAATAACCATATACGCCAATCCTTCCAGGGTTCCTAAAAAACCCGTTAGCATTACATCTGCTCCTATGACTACTCCATTGAAGATGACAATGCCCGAGCTTGCCCCATACAAATCCGATAAAATGGTACCATGGAACTATGGTGGAGAAATCTACTACCATGGTGTCAAACAGATTGAACTGACTGTTGAAGAAGAAAGCCCCAAAGAGGATAATCCCAACATCAGTAACATTGCCGGAACAAGCAAAGTTACCCATAGTGGAAGAATCTTTTCTCCAGAGATTGCTCCTCCAACAGCAGTCTTTGGACCCGTGGCCATTCTGAAGATCACCCCTGTGATTGTATCTACAAGTGTACCCGCCAACAATGACAATGCAATTCCCATCCCTGTTTCTGCTACCGAGAAAAAAGGAAAGAATGTTCAAGAGGAGCCTGTCTTGACGAAGGCTCAATCACCAGTCATTCCTGAGACATCCAAGAAGGAGATGGAAGAAATCCTGAGGATTATTAAGAAAAATGATTATGATATTGTTGAACAACTGGGGCATACCCCCTCCAAAATCTCTATGTTAGCCTTGCTGCTGTGCTCTGAGGCACATGCTAAAGCTTTGGTCAAGTTTCTGAAGACAGCGCACATGCCGCAAGAGACTTCGGCAGATCAATTCCAACAGTGTGTAGCCAGTCTGACAGCTGACAATGGCCTGCATTTCTCCGATGCCGACTTGACCTCCAAAGGGAGAAAACATAACGATGCACTACATGTCTCGGTGGAGTGTAGGGGAACCACCTTAGCTCATGTTTTGGTTGATACTGGATCATCTCTAAATGTCTTGCCAAAGAAAGCCTTGGATAGATTAGATTGTGAAGGCCTAACCCTGAAACCCAGTAATATAATTGTGAGAGAATTTGACGGCTCTAAAAGGATGGTGCACGGGGAGGTGGACATCCTGATCAAGGTGGGAACCCAGACGTTCAATTCAACATTCTACGTGATGGACATTCGTCCTTGTTACTCTTGCCTGTTGGGACGTCCCTGGATTCACAATGTCGGTGCCGTCACCCCCACCTTGCATCAAATGCTCAAGTACCCCGTCCAAGGGAAGATTATAACTGTCCATGGGGAGGAGGAATATATGATTAGTCATATGAATTCCTTCCGTTATGTGGAATTAGATGGCGAGTTCATAGAGACCCCTTTCCAACATTTTGAAGAAGTCTCTCCTGAAATAGCGGTGACCAAAGCGGTATCCTCAACTCCTGTGATTACAAGACCACCACCTCGAATGTTATCTCTCAAGGATGCTAGGGCGGTAGTGGAAGAAGGCGGATGGGGGCAACTTCCAAACTTTCCTTTCAAATCAGACAAATTCGGCTTGGGGTTTACTTCGACTACTCAGAAGGCTGTGTGCCGCTCTCGTGCCAGAGGGCCACCTGTGAAGATCAGCCACCAAGGGGTTAATGCACTAGAGGACAGTGAAGAAGAGGCCAGCTTGGAAGACTGGATTTTTCCTACTGTTGACGAAGGACTGTGCAACTGGGAAGCAAAAGACTTTGTTCCGATTACTTTCATACCGCAGTAATTTATCTTTTCCATTTCTGTTGGATCTGTAATAGTTCACAAACAATTCGTACTTTTTCAACCTTGTGTCTTACCCGAGGCACATAGGTCCATTTGTAAGGGTTCTTATTTCATTTTCATATGTCATTTAATGAATCATGGACGCTTTTCATATTTAAACCTTTTGTGCTCATTGTCTTTCTTTTACATTTTGTTGATTTAAGATGGCTATCCCTTACACACACCCACACTCACAAATGCAGGTACCCTTCCATTCCAGAACCCATGGGTAACCATACTGCTATAGCCTTCAGTGACTCTGAAGATCTGATCTACCAAGCCGAATACGAAGGTGAGGAAGATTGTGAGGTGCCAGGAGAATTGGCCAGACTTCTACAACAAGAGGAAAGAGCAATTCAGCCTCATGAGGAGCAGTTGGATACAATCAACTTGGGTACTGAGGAAGATAAAAAGGAAATCAAGATAGGTGCCAATCTAGAGCCGAGTGTCAAGGAGCGCCTAATTCAACTGTTGCATGATTATGTTGAGATCTTTGCCTGGTCATACGAAGACATGCCGAGACTTGATACAGACATTGTGGTACACCGTCTACCCACAAGAGAAGACTGTCCACCAGTGAAGCAAAAGGTCCGCCGCATGAGACCTGACATGTCAGAAAAGATCAAGGCAGAAGTTATGAAGCAGTTCAATGCTGGATTTCTGGCTGTTACTTCCTATCCATAATGGGTTGCTAACATTGTGCCCCTGCCTAAGAAGGACGGCAAAGTGAGGATGTGCGTGGATTATAGAGATTTAAACAGGGCCAACTCTAAAGATGATTTTCCACTTCCGCACATCGACATCCTGGTTGACAACACAACTCAACACAAAGTATTTTCTTTCATGGACGGATTCTAAGGCTATAACCAGATCAAAATGGCACCTGAGGACATGGAGAAAACCACTTTTGTCACACAGTGGGGTATGTCCTGCTACAAAGTGATTCCATTCAGACTGAAGAATGCCGGGGCAACCTATCAACGCGCATGGTAGCTTTATTTCATGATATGATACATCATGAGATAGAGGTCTACGTAGATGACATGATAGCCCGATCACAAACTGAAGAAGAACACCTTGATCACTTGCAAAAGCTGTTTGTCAGGTTGAAGGAGTACAAGTTCAGATTGAACCCAAACAAGTGTACATTCGGAGTCCGGTCCGGTAAACTCTTAGGTTTCATTGTCAGCAACAAAGGCATCGAGGTTGATCCTGCCAAAGTCAAAGCTATACAAGAAATGCCATCTCCTCGCACTGAGAAGGAGGTCAGAGGTTTCTTGGGACGCCTAAACTACATTGCTAGGTTCATTTCTCACCTAACATCTACTTGTGAACCAATCTTCAAGCTGTTGAAGAAAGATCAGGTAGTTAGATGGAATGATGACTGTCAAGTTGCTTTCGATAAAATCAAGGAGTATTTGCTAGAACCTCCTACCCTGATGCCACCCATCGAAGGAAGACCGCTAATCATGTATCTGACCATCTTAGAGAATTCAATGGGGTGCGTACTGGGGCAGCATGACGAGTCTGGCCGAAAAGAGCATGCCATTTATTACCTTAGAAAAAAGTTTACCGACTGTGAAACCAGATATTCACTGCTCGAGAAAACTTGCTGCGCTTTGGTATGGGCTGCTCGCCGACTAAGACAATACATGTTGACTCATACCACTTTGCTGATATCTAAGATGGATCCGATCAAGTACATCTTTGAAAAGCCTGCTTTGTCTAGAAGAATAGCTAGATGGCAGATGATCCTAACGGAATACGATATACAGTATACGACCCAAAAATCTATAAAGGGGAGTGTGCTAGCTGACCATCTGGCTCATCAAGCTGTTGAAGATTACCAATTCATGAAGTTTGACTTCCCTGACGAAGACATCATGACATTTGACAATGTTGAAGAAATCAAACCATATGACGGACCTGAACAAGGATCCCAATGGACCCTGTATTTTGATAGGGCCTCCAATGCACTTGGCAACGGTATCGGCGCGGTACTCATTTCTCTAGAAGGTTGCCATACTCCTTTCACCACCAGACTTTGCTTCAACTGTACGAACAACATGGCAGAGTATGAAGCATGCATCTTTGAACTCAAGGCTACCATAGACTTAGGAATCAAATCTTTGATTGTGTTTAGGGACTCAGCTTTGGTCATCAGTCAGATCAAAGGAGAGTGGGACACTAAACATCTAAACCTCATCCCTTACAAAGAATATGTTTTGACATTGTTACCACATTTCGAGCAGATTACCTTCGAGCACTTCCCGTGAGAAGAAAATCAGCTAGCAGATGCTCTAGCTACAATGTCATCCATGTTTAAACTTAACTAGGATAATGAGGCTCCCCAAATCACCATTGAACGAATGGAAGAATCGACACATTATCACGAGATTAACACCGAAGAAGTAGTGGACCAGCCATGGTTTCATGAAGTCAAAAGGTATCTCGAGGCGTAAGAATACCCTGAAGGAGCATCAGTCAATGACAAAAAGTTCTTAAGGAGATTCTCGGCAAAGTTCTTCTTGAGTAATGGCATCTTGTACAAGAGCAATCATGATTCTATTCTGCTCCGTTGTGTGGACAAAGCTGAAGCTGAAAACATCATGGCCGAATTGCATGAAGGTACCTTTGGCACTCACTCTAGCGGGCATACAATGGAAAATAAGATTCTACGGGCAGGATATTACTGGTCTACCATGGAAGTTGACTGCTATCAACACTCCCAGACTTGTCACAAATGTCAAATCTATGCAGATAAGGTACATGTTCCTCCTGTTCCTCTAAATGTCTTAACATCTCCTTGGCCCTTCGCTATGTGGGGAATCAACATGATTGGAGAGATCAAGCCTACAACATCCAATGGACACCGCTTTATTCTAGTGGCCATTGATTATTTCACCAAGTGGATCGAAGCAGCTTCCTTCGCATCCGTTACTAAGAATGTTGTTGCCCGCTTCATCAAGCAGAACCTTATTTGCCGATACGGTATCCCCGAAAGGATCGTCACTGATAACGGTACAAACCTTAACAATACTATGATCACCGCTTTGTGCGAGTAGTTCAAAATTTAACATCACAATTCATCCCCCTACCGGCCAAAGATGAATGGTGTAGTTGAAGCTGCTAACAAAAATATCAAGAAGATCATACAAAAGATGACAGTCACCTACAAGGACTAGAATGAGATGTTACCATTTTCTCTCCACGGGTATCGTACCACGGCTCGCACATTAACTGGGGCAACACCCTATTCCTTGGTATATGGCATGGAGGTTGTTTTACCTATCGAGGTTCAGATTCCCTCCTTGAGAATCATGAAAGATACTGGTTTGAGTGAATACGATTGGATTCAAAACCGACTTGATCAGTTAAGCTTAATTGACGAGAAGAGACTTACTGCTGTTTGCCACGGTCAGACATACCAAAAGCGGATGATCAAGGCTTTCAACAAGAAAGTCAGACGCCAAGTATATCAAGTTGGAGATCTAGTGATCAAGCGCATTATCTTGCCACAAAGTGATCCCAGGGGTAAATGGACTCCTACCAATGAAGGACCATTTGTGATCAAGAACATCTTTTCTGGTGGGGCAATGATCTTAACCACCATGGACGGTGACGATCTGCCACATCCTGCAAACGCAGACATAGTCAAAAGATACTACGCATAAATGACCCGCTAGGTTGACACACCTAGGCAAAATAAGGGCATCCCGGTGAATCGAAAACCCGAAAGGGTGGTTCAGGCAAAAATTAGGGATAAATGAAAAAAGTTGTACACCCGGCAAGTTGAAAACCTGAAAGGGCATGTGATACAGTGGGAGAGAACTGACTGTTTTTTGGAATGCTGGTTTGCGTTTTGCGTTTGTTTTTGCAAAATGTCGCGGTAAGCAAGAGTCGCCACCGACTTTTATTTTATCCAACAAGGAAAGGAAAAAAGCACAGAAAAATTCCTTTTTCGAGATGTTTCTCGGGTTCGGGGGGTAGATTATAGAAAGGGAAGGTATTAGCACCCTTTCTATCCGTGGTTATCCACGGGCTCTTAGGTACTTGCTCAAAGTGTTTTCAAAATTTGATTTTCTTTGTGTTTGTGGGTTTGAAAGAAGTTTTTGTTTGAAAGGTGTAAGTGCAAAAAGTTTTTGTTTTGTTTTGAAAGAGCAAGTACTTAAGAACCATCTACCTACTCGAAAAAAGAATCAATCTGTGCTAATGTCCTTTAGACAATGCTATCCCACTATTGATGAGTAGGTAGCATCGTCGTTGGAGTTTAAGAGTCAATTCGATTAAGGGACGTGCAGTCACTAAAGCAATGTTAGGACGCCTTAGCGGTAACCCTAATGTCTTAGATCATTTTTCCGAGGCAACCGTTTCGAGGCAACTATGATCTTTGGACAAGAGGGCGACCTCTAAAACTTCCTATACTCAATGACCGCGTTCGAAGGCAACCAAATAAGGTATACCCTAAGATTACGCATGTGCGAGTGTGTTGTTCCGGTTAATTTCATCTTTGTAAATGTCAATGGTTATCTATGTTGATTTTAGGTTTAAACATTTGATCTTGTCATGCATTCCCTATTATCAAACATCTAACAGTTTATAAGTTGCGGAAATTAAATTGCGGAAATTAAACTAGCTATTACAAGGCGTCGGGTATTTACATCGCCAAAAGCAACCCTTGAAAATTAAATACGGAAAATAAATAAAGCGGTAAAAATATTTAAAGTCCTATTAAACTATTACATTTCGGAAACATATACAATATTGAAAAATGGATTGCGTGCGGGAAATTAAATTGGGCGCATTCTTAGGGTTTTGACCCTTTAATTTAAAGAAAAGATTTTTTTGGTTTACTTTTGAATTAAAAAGAAATTAAACTAAGCTAATTATTAAATTAATAAATGATCAATTAATCAATGAAAATAATATTTTTTTTGGATTTTGATATTTAAAGAAATAAAAATAAATTAACCAAAGTTAATAAAAACCTAATTGTCTAAGTTAATTTTAATTATTGCAAAAGATATTAAAGTTATTACTAATTTAAACTAAATTAATTAAATTAATACTATTAACAAAAATAAAATATTGAAAATTAATTTTAATTAAAGAAAATATTTTTGGTTTTTAATTTTATGAGGAAAAAAGTCTTGATTGGTTAGTTAATTATTAAAAATAATAACAATAAATGATTAAAAGAAAATTAAAAAAAGGAAAAGATTAGGAGGTTTGGGCCTGTTTTTGGGAGTCTGAATAGCAAATTCAAGGCCCATTTTAGTTGGCCTAGCTGACTTTTCTGATTCTCCACGCGCCCTTTGACTTGATCCCACCATAGGCCTTCATTCTGGACCACCAGATATGGCCTGGGGCCATCTGGCAAGCCATTGAGTGAGGGAGTATGATATGCTGTGCGCTTGAAGTTGTACTGGAATACCTGAAGAAAAAATATAGCAAATACATGGGGGACCTGGGATTCGAACCCAGGTCCTGTGAGTCACTGAACAACGTCTCTACCACTCAACCAACGCGCTTTAGTTGTTAGTGTATTGGAAACTAATAATAATAAAACAAAAACAAATAAATGGATCAGGAAAAAAATAAAGTGTGCTATATTTGAACCATCCACTAAGGGGGGGGGGGGGGGGGGGGGGACACGTCTTCATCTTCTTCGTCCAACCCTGGATATTTACCTGTGGATTTATATCCGCAGCTAAATTCGCATGTTCAACCTAAAACCCGTTCTAGGCCATGGAAATTGATTCCAAGCACATGGTTGTGCTCGTCTAGGCCTCTTGAGCAAACCTATATCTCTCTTGAGTCTTGATTTCGCCTACAAAAGAAATGCCCAAAAAACACAAGCCACGAACCCTAGATTCGGCTATGGGGTTACAGGCCAGATAAATGCAATTGGCTAATGCAGAATGCTTCTAAATTGAACGATAATCATGAATATGCAAAGATTTTGTAAGAAAAGTGCAAGAATAATGATCTACGAATTCAAATGAAAAGCATATTTTTGAGACACTTATAGAGCTTTAGGGCGCGTATGAGAGCTTGTTAGGGATTGGTTTCGCTTCAATGATTTCCCAGCAATTGATTAGCGTTGAGATTTGCTTCTGAATTGGCCTCCAAGAACGATTTCAGTTTCACACTTTTTCACCTTTTTTCAAGTTTTTCTTTTGATGATTCTGCAGCCTCTAGCCTCCAATTCGTGTGCCTTTCACTTGTATATGTAATAAGCAATGCATTAGGTCAACAAATAGGTCTTGAATCTTTGTACATCAATGCTTGGAGATTTGATTTGATCCTCCATTGAAAGCTTTCCAATTTTGCCAAAAATCCAATCCTTTTGCACATGGAATGTTTGATACGAATTTGATTCACTTGATGATGATGATTAGGTCCTGAAAATAGAAAAAGATCTCATGTAATCAAGTTTTGTGATTTTATTTGATTTAAATTGATTTAAAATGAAATAATTCATTAAAAAATAAAATTAAATAATAAAATTGATAAATGGTCACAAGGCTGAAGCTAGGACACGTATGTAGTGTGACAAGATCAAATCAAGTGGAAAAGAATGGGCCCCTTTGACAAAATTTGATGTTTTGGGGATAGTTGACGTTTGGCAATTTTGCAAAAATGCCCAACTTCAACAATGCATAACTTCTTCAATTTTGAACTTTTGGAAGTGTTCTTGGACTTTTTAGAAAGCTTGAGATGTCCTATAACCGACCCTTTTTGTCTCATCTCATTTTTATATTCCACGCTCATGTTATAAGCTTTGGAAAAAAAGGTGTTTTTGTTGACTTTCAAAAATGACCTATAATGTCCAAATTTATAACTTCTTGTGAGTGCATTTCTTGATCTTGGGGTATGAAGATGGATTGTAGGAAATTTCATCCTCTTCAAAATAAGCTTTGGATGGGTCATTTATCATAAAGTATGAGAAAGTAATGCTTGGTCAAAGTTGAGTTGACTTTTCCTACAAAACCCTAATTTAGCAACTTTTGAGTCTTGATGAATTTTGAGCAATCCTTGATGAATCATGATCAACCCTTGATAAAATGATGAAATATCCTTCAAAATGATAATGTTGACAAAAAATCTTGAAGTTTGACTGTATTTGGGTCACAGTTGACTTTTTCCCTAGCACAGTCGATTTTTGGACCCTTTGAGCAATTGACTGAGCAAACTTCTTCTGCAAGGCTTGAAATTTGACATGGATGACCTTGAGAACATATTATGACATTGGGGAGCACTTGAGGTCATTTGGATGCAAGGACCTTGATTCCACACAAAACCCTAATTTGAGATTGATTGTCTTAGGAGATAGCTTGACTGTCCAACTCTTGAGCAATCTTGAGCAACTTGGAGACTTTTCTTACAATGTCTTGGGAAATATGAGAGGGAAAATTTTGGGGTACAACAGCTACCCCTGTTTAATTTTCTTAAACCTGAGGATGTAGATTGGCTTTCGGGCCTTTCGTGATCCGAAGGTGGAAGATGATTGAACACTAGAGTGCCCAGAAATTTGCACTCGCATGAAGTGGTATCAGCATTGTGATGTCGGGCATGGGCTTACAGATGCAATTTGGAGACTGTTGATAGGTGGTCTGAACTTCGACTAGAAAATGAATCAGGGAGATCTTATCGTTGATCTGACTGAACCAGAGAAGGTCTTGGATTAACTTTGACTGGATAAGAATCAGAAAAATCTTCGAATCGATTAAGCTGAACCAGACGAAAGCCTTGGAATAACTTCAACTAGAATACGAATCAAGGAGATCTTCGCATCGATCTGAATGAACCAGAGAAGGTCTTGGATTAACTTTGGCTGGATAAGAATCAGAAAAATCTTCGAATCGATTTAACTGGACCAGACGAAAGTCTTGGAATAACTTCAACTGGAATATGAATCAGGGAGATCTTCGCGTCGATCTGACTGAACCAGAGGAGGTCTTGGATTAACTTTGACTGGATCGGCATCAGAAAAATCTTCGTATCGATTTAACTGGACCAGACGAAAGTCTTGGAATAACTTCAACTGGAATACGAATCAGGGAGATCTTCGCGGCGATCTAATTGAACTAGAGGAGGTCTTGGATTAACTTTGACTGGATCGGCATCAGAAAAATATTCGAATCGATTTAACTAGACCAAACGAAAATCTTGGAATAACTTCAACTGGAATACGAATCAGGGAGATCTTCGCGTCGATCTGACTAAACCAGAGGAGGTCTTGGATTAACTTTGAATGGATCGACATCAGAAAAATCTTCGAATCGATTTAACTGGACCAGACGAAAGTCATGGAATAACTTCAACTGGAATACGAATCAGGGAGATCTTCGCGTCGATCTGACTGAACCAGAGGAGGTCTTGGATTAACTTTGACTGGATCGGCATCAGAAAAATCTTCGAATCGATTTAACTGGACCAGACGAAAGTCTTGGAATAACTTCAACTGGAATACGAATCAGTGAGATCTTCGCGATGATCTAACTGAACAAGAGGAGGTCTTGGATTAACTGAGAACTTAACTGCATCTTTCCTGAGAGGTAAAGGTCAGTCATATGCAATGCATGATATGGATCAAGCAATGATGTTCTCAAAATAAGCGAGATTGTGTTATATGATGCGTATATGCATGTATCATGATGTATGGAAATGTAATGTTTCTAGTCGGGGAAAATAAATCCCGGATAGCTGCTGGAGAATAGAGCTGGATTCTTCGCTTCCGCTGGGGATGACGAACGAAGATGATCGTGAGAATAGACCTGTAGGAGAAGATAACTCCATTGGGGAATATACTGATGAGGAGATTACTCTGTGGGGAAGAGATGCTCTACTGAGAATTCCACTTATAAATTCTACCAGGATGAATTATCATTGCTGGTGATATTGAATCTATTGAGGACTGAATTCCTATTTGTGAAAGGCAAGAACTCCACTGGGGATGATCTTTCAGTTGCGACTTGCTGGGGATAACCCTGTTAGGATTTTGTGGGGATAATCCTTTGAATTCGGTTGGGGAGATTTATTTCATACTCCGTTGGGGATAAACTTCCAGAGTCTACTGGGGATGATGCTTCAGCTCCGTTGGGGAAGCTTTTTCAGACTGCGCTGGGAAAATTTTAACTCCACTAGGGGTGTCTTGTATTCTACTGGGGAACATTCTTATACTCTGCCAGGGAATATTAAGACTACCGGGGATATCACGCATTTTTAGTGCTGATGGTAGATCAACTCTGCTTGGGGAGAGTATTGCTGATTCGTTCATAGTTGCAAGCCTCAGCTGGGGGAGAGTTACCATTACTGCCTTACTCTGCGGGGAGTGAAAGTATCTTAGCCATATTCTTCAGCTGAATCTACCTTTGTACTTGGTGAACAGAGCAACTGTATAGTTCGAACAATTCTTATTTGCCCCTGTTTCTGATATTACCAGTAATTCATCTTTTGCTTTGCATGTAAATATTTATGAGCAACAATTAATGTCAAGTGCATATATAAAAAATGAACATTGGACGTTCTTTGCAAAACAAAACAGATAAAGGAAAAATAGTTTGAAACTTCTTTGAAGATGAATTGTATTGATTTTGAAGTTTAGCCTGTAAATAGGCGTTTTTGTACAAGAGGCTGACGTCTTAGTAGGAGAACACCGCCGAATAATAAAATTTACACAATTTGTGAAAAACTAAACAAAACAGCTATGTGAACAATCCCACTGGGTTCCAACTCTGCTATTGCCTTTATGTCTTCGAGCATCTCATCACTTTGCTACTTGGTTGAAGGTAGATCCGATTGATTAGTGCCGTCCGAGCTTGATAGTCGATACTGAAGTCTGGATGCAAGGTGATCCAATGAGACATAGTGTTACGTTTTGATCCCTAATTTTTTCCTGGACCGCTCTTTCGGGTTTTCAGTACACCGGGATACCCTTTTTTTCCCAAGCCTCCTTTTCAGGTTTTCGACTTACCGGGTGTACAGATTTTTCAATTTCATCCCTTACTTTTGCCCGAACCCTTTCGGTTCGCCGGGAAGCACTTATTTTTGCCTAGGCCAGTCAACCTAGTGGGTCTTTGATTATGCGTAGTATCTTTTCACTATATCTGTATTGACGGGATGAGGAAGGTCGTCACCATCCATAGTGGTTAGAATCATAGCTCCTCTTGAGAAAATGTTCTTAACCACAAATGGCCCTTCGTAAGTAGGGGTCCATTTGCCCCTGGGATCACCTTGAGGTAGTATGTTGCGCTTGATAACCAGGTCCCCAACTTGATACTCTTGTCGTCTAACTTTCTTGTTAAATGCCTTGATCATCCATTTTTGATACGTATGACCATGACAAATAACAGTAAGTCTCTTTTCGTCGATTAGGTTCAGCAGATCAAGCGGGTCTGGATCCAGTCATCTTCACTCAAACCTGCATCCTTCATGATCCGAAGAGAGGGTATCTGAACTTCAATGGGCAAGACTGCCTCCATGCCATATACCAAGGAGTAGGGTGTTGCCCCTGTTGACATCCGCGCTGAGGTACGGTACCCATAAAGAGAAAATGGTAACATCTCGTGCCAATCTTTGTATATCACTGTCATCTTCTGCACAATCTTCTTAATGTTCTTATTAGCCGCTTCGACAGCCCCATTCATCTTCGGCCAGTAGGGAGAAGAGTTGTGATGCTGTATCTTGAATTGCTCGCAGAGCTCGGTGATAATTTTGTTGTTGAGATTGGTACCATTGTCCGTAATGATCCTCTCTGGTACACCGTATCGACAAATCAGATTGTGCCGAATGAACCGTGCCACGATGTTCTTGGTTACAATAGCAAAGGAAGCTGCTTCGACCCACTTAGTAAAGTAATCAATTGCTACCAGGATGAAGCGATGCCCGTTGGATGCCGTAGGTCTGATCTCGCCGATCATATCGATGCCCCACATTGCAAAAGGCCAAGGAGCTGTCAAGACGTTCAAAGGAACTAGAGGTACGTGCACCTTATCAGCATAGACTTGGCATTTGTGACATGTCCGAGAATGCTGATAACAGTCGGCTTCCATCGTGGACCAATAATATCCTGCCCGTAGGATTTTCTTTGCCATGGTGTGTCCACTGGAATGAGTTCCGAAAGTACCTTCATGTAATTTTGTCATGATTCTGTCTGCCTCATTCTTATCCACACATCGCAGTAAGGTTGAATCATGGTTACGCTTGTAAAGGATGCCATTGCTGATGAAGAACTTCACCGCGAACCTCCTCAGAAACTTCTTATCATTAACAAATGCACGCTCGGGGTATTCCCGAGCCTCAAGATGCCTTTTCACCTCATGAAACCAGGGTTTATCTGCTACCTCTTCAGTCTCAATATCACAGCAATGTGCGGGTTCATCCAATCTTTCAATGATAACCCGGGGAGCCTCGTTGTCCTAATTGACTTTGAACATAGAAGACATTGTAGCTAGCGCGTCCTCCAACTGATTCTCCTCTCTCGGGAAGTTTTCAAAGGTTATCTCCTCGAAATGGGGAAGCAACGTCAACACATACTCCTTATAAGGAATAAGATTTGGGTGTTTCGTATCCCACTCACCCTTGATCTGACTGATCACGAGAGTGGAATCTCCGAAAACACTTAGAGACTTAATCCTTAGGTCAATTGCTGCTCGAAGACCCATAATGCATGCTTCATACTCCGCCATATTGTTGGTGCAGTTGAAACATAGTTGGGAAGTAAATGGAGTATGAGAGACTTTGGGAGATATGATCATGGCGCCAATGCCATTACCCAAAGCGTTCGAAGCTCCATCAAAGTACATAGACCATCGGGATCCTTCCTCAGGTCCTTCATCCGGTCCAGGTGTCTCACAATCAGTTACCAACATGATATTCTCGTCCGGGAATTCAAAGTTCATAGAATGGTAATCATCCACTGCTTGATGTGCCAAATGATCTGCCAACACACTCCCTTAATTGCCTTTTGAGTCGTATATTGGATGTCATATTCAGTCAAGATCATCTGCCATCTTGCTATTCTTCTGGACAAGGCAGGCTTCTCGAAGATATACTTGATTGGATCCATCTTTGATATCAATAGAGTAGTGTGAGTCAGCATATACTGTCTCAGCCGGCGAGCAGCCCATGCCAAAGCGCAACAAGTTTTCTCGAGCAGTGAGTATTGGGTCTCACAGTCGGTAAACTTTTTGCTAAGGTAATAAATAACATGCTCTTTTCGGCCAGACTCGTCATGCTGGCCCAGCACACACCCCATTGAGTTGTCGAGTACTGTCAAGTATAAGATCAAAGGTCTCCCTTCAACTGGAGGCATCAGAATAGGTGGCTCTTGGAGATATTCTTTGATCCTTTCGAAAGCGGCCTGGCATTCATCGTTCCAACGTACTACTTGATCCTTCTTCAGTAACTTGAAGATTGGCTCACAAGTAGCAGTCAGGTGCGAGATGAATCGGGCAATGTAGTTCAGTCGTCCCAGGAAGCCTCTGACTTCTTTCTCTATTCTGGGAGCTGGAATCTCCTGTATGGCCTTCACCTTTGTAGGATCCACTTGAATACCTTTGTCGCTCACGACGAAACCCAACAGCTTACCAGATCTTACCCCGAAGGTGCACTTGTTCGGATTTAACCTCAGCTTGTACAATTTCAACCTTTCAAACAGCTTCTGCAGATGGTCAAGGTGTTCCTCCTCAGTTTGGGACCTTGCAATCATATCGTCGACGTATACCTCAATCTCATGATGGATCATGTCATGAAACAAAGCAACCATGGCACGCTGATACGTTGCCCCAGCATTCTTCAGTCCAAAAGGCATGACCCTGTAGCAAAAAGTACCTCACTGAGTGATAAAAGTTGTCTTCTCCATGTCTTCGGGAGCCATTTTAATATGATTATTACCGGAGAAACCATCCATAAAGGAGAAGACCTTATGTTGTGCGGTGTTGTCAACCAGAACGTCGATATGAGGTAGAGGGAAATCATCCTTGGGGCTCGCCCTGTTCAAATCCCTATAGTCAACACACATTCGAACCTTACCATCCTTCTTCGGCACGGGAACCACGTTGGCCACCCACTGAGGGTAAGAAGTAACCGCTAGAAAAACCGGCGTCAAATTGTTTCATAACTTCAACCTTGATTTTCTCAGACATTTCTGGGTGCATTCGGGGGACCTTCTGTTTCACTGGAGGACAGTCTTCCTTGGTAGGTAGGCGATGGACCACAATATCAGTATCCAACCCAGGCATGTCTTCGTAGGACCAGGCAAAGATCTCAACGTAGTCACGCAACATCTGAATCAACCGTTGCTTCACACTAAGCTCCAGATTTACCCCGATCTTGACCTCTTTCTTGTCCTCTTCTGTACCCAGGTTCACTGATTCCACTGGCTCTTCATGTGGCTGTATAGACCTCTCTTCCTGAAGTAACAGTCTTGCAAGTTCACCAGGCACTTCGCAATCATCTTCACCTTCGTCTTCGGCTAAGTTGATCGGATTTTCGAAGTCATAATTGGCAGTAGCAGAGTCGTTACTAGTGAGATCCAGAGTGGATGTAGACCTGTATATGTGAGTGTGTGTAAAATAGTTGTTTTGTAATATAGAATAAAAGAAAGACAAGGAGCGCAAAATTTGAAATGCAAGAAAACGTCTAATGCTTTTATTAATGATATATGAAAATTACACACATAAAGCCCTCACAAATGAAGCCACGGTGCCCCGGGTAAGACACCGGGCCATAGAGTTTAAAACATTGTCTGTTACATATTCAAAACAAAAAGTTTCATTACTGGGTAACAAAAGAAATAAGGATGAAGTCCTTTTCAGTCCAGTTGCTTGGTCCACCGTCGATCGTAGGATAGATCCAGCTGTCGAACTCATACTCTTCCACATCATCTTCAATGGCATTTACTCCCGAGTTGCTGATGAACACGGGAGGTCTTCCGATCCGTGCATTCCGAACATCCTTTTGAGCTTCTGCAGTGAAACCCAAACCAAACTTGTTAGTGTTCTGTGTAAAATCAGGGAGTTGGCCCTAATTCGCACACCCACCTTTCTCGACAATAGCCCGAGCATCCTTTAGGGAAGCCATCTTCATAGGGAAATCTTCAACAACAGTCTCAGTTGATGCCAGCGTCTGGGGAACCTCTTCAAAATGCTGAAATGGGGTCTCAATGAACTCCCCATCCATCTCTACATATCAGAAAGAGTTGAGGTGGCTCACCATGTACTCTTCCTCTCCTTGTACTGTCACAATCTTCCCTTTCTTTGGGTACTTTAGCTTCTGGTGGAGCATTGAGGTTACGGCCCCAGCCTTGTGGATCCATGGACGACCCAGCAAGCAAGAATAAGATGGCCGAATGTCCATCACATAGAATGTAGAGTTGAAAACCTGAGAACCAACCTTAATCGGAATATCAACTTCTCCGTGCACCATTCTCTTAGACCCATCAAAGGCCCTAACAACGATGTTGCTTGGTTTCAGATCCAACCCTTCACAGTCCAACCGGTCTAGAGCTTTCTTAGGCAAAACATTCAATGAGGAACCAGTATCCACCAATACATGAGCAAGAGTAGTGCCCCTGCATTTAATGGAGACATGCAGGGCATCATTGTGATTCTTCCCCTTAACGGTCAAGTCGGCGTCAGAGAAACCCAACCCATTATCAGCAGTCAGACTAGCCACACAATCTTTAAACTGATCAGCCGATGTCTCTTGCGGTACGTGTGCAGTCTTCAGGAATGCAATCAAATCCTTGGCATGGGCCTCTGAGCATAACAACAGTGACAACATAGAAATCTTGGACGGGGTTTGCCTTAGCTGTTCAACTACATTGTAATCACTCTTTTTGATGATCTTCAGAATCTCTTCCATCTCTTGCTTATAAGCTTCAACAGTAATCGTCTTCGATGCCTCCGTCTGGGCAGGCTCACTGGTGATCCCTTTGCCCCGAGTGTCAGATGACTCGGTGACAGGGGTAAGAATAGGAACTTGAATAGGAATGGTAGAAGGTACACTGGCAGGTGTAATAACAACAGTTTTTCGGGCAGTTGGTGGAGAGATATCAGGTGAGAAAGGTCTTGCGCTGCGGGTGACTTTAGCAGGACCAACAATGTTGCTGACGTTAGTATCAGCATCCAACTCTTGTTTAACTCCATGAAAATAAACATCGGCCCCGTAGTGCCAAGGGAAAGCTTTATCAGAGGTGTAGGGGATAGGCCCGGGAACAGTAATGATCAATGGTGCGATTCTTGGAACAGATGTAATTCTAACAGGCTTCCTCGAGGGAGTCTTGGAAGAATTGTCAAAAATGGTAATAATAGCAACTTCTTCAGTATGAACTAAGGGAACAACAGTATTCTCAAACATAGTTTCTTTACTATCCATCAGGCGTTGGACACCTGATTTCAAAAGTGGGCAACCGGTTGGTAGGGCAGAACACATACGACAACCTTCGTCACAGCCCGGAAATAAACCGGCTAGCAAAAGGTTCTTCTTCACAGTCATCAAAGGGGTAACAATGTCGTTCACAGAAACCACAAATGAGTCTTCACCTATAGCATTCACTCCATGCTTGGGCATAGGAGCAGTCACAACATTAGGTCTTTCGGGCGCCTCGAAGTCAATCTCCTTAGCATCAATTAAGTCCTGTATTTTGTTCTTCAAAGACCAACAATCATCTGTATTATGCCCCGGGCTATCAGAGTGAAAAGCACAGCGGGCATTAGGGTTGTACTTTAGTGATGTTGTATTTGGACTCTTCGGGGCTTCCCTTGGAATCACTATATTGGTCTTTAATAACTGTGGCAGAATCTGAGACAAAGTCATGTTGAGTTGGGTGAATTGCCTTTGGGGTCTCTCAGCCTTTTGTTGATTGTTATGCTGAGGAGCACTAGCAGGTCTTGAAATAACAACCGCATTAACAGCTTGGCGGCGCTCAGGTCTATTCTGGCTTTTCGAACTGTAGATAGTGCTGGACTCTTTCTTAAAAGGCTTCTTCTCGGTGCTTGATGAGGCACCCTTCTGTATCTTACCAACCTTAATACCAACCTCAATCCTCTCACCAGTCATAATTAGCTCTGTAAACCCAGACGAAGAGCTTCCAATCAGGTGGTTGAAAAATGGACCAGACAAGGTCCCCAGAAACATATCCACAAGCTCCCGATCAGCCAAGGGTGGTTGCACTCTTCCGACGAGGTCCCTCCACTTCTGAGCATAATCTTTGAAACCTTCGCCCATTCCCATCGACATACCCTGGAGTTGGGTACGCGTGGGAGCGAGGTCGGAATTGTATTGGTACTGCCTGTAGAAACCAGTAGCCAAATCTTCCCAAATGCGGATACTGGCTCCGTCCAACTGGTAAAACTATTCAAGCTGAGTCCCTGAGAGACTGTATTGAAAGAAGTGGATCCATAGGTTCTTATCAGCGGTGTACGACTGAATCTTCCTTACATATGACCGGAGGTGCAGCTTTGGACAAGAAACTCCGTCATACTTAGCAAAGGATGGTGCCTTGAATTTATGGGGGATTACCACCCCAGATGACAGACCTAGATCACCAAAGTCTAGACCAGGCACTTTCTGAACTTCCATCGCACTCAACCGGTCTTCAAGTTGCTTGTATCTATCCTCAGCAGGAGGATACTGGTCTTCGTCGAAGTCTGTCTCATTGTCTGAGACCACAGGGCTAGGAGCCCTCCTTTCTTCCTGACTATCTTTCCCTCCAGATGAGGTGGTCAAATCAACTTCATCCCGTAGCCTGTTTCCAAACCTGTGACCTGTGCTAAACCGGACTGTCCTCTTCTTCTTCTTTTTCTTCTTCTTCTCTTTCAGAATCAGGGTCTTCAGATCTTGCTGACCCTTAGCTAGATTCGTGAACAACTCTTGGAATTGGGCATTTTGAGCCTGTAGGGCCTTGATTGCTTGCTCAGTTGATGGTTCAGCAGACATGATGAGTGCTGAAATAAACAGCGAAGAAGATAAGAGACCTGTAATAGGTACCTGTTATGAAGTGCATGGGATGAAATGCGTATGATATGATTTCAAAGACATCGAGAGATTCAAATTCGTAAACCAAAAAGGAAACACACTTTCATTAGATAAACTTGAAATTCAAATTGTTCAACAAATTTCCCTTAAGGCGTTACAAGGAAGGAAATACGGAAAAGTAAATAAAAACTGGAAAGGGAATAATCAAAGGACAATCAGTGCTCCCATGGTCGCTTCTTATCGGTGCAGACATAGTCATTGAGAATCCGCTCGTTCTCCAGCTGCCTAGTCAACTTCTGGATCTTCTGTTCTTGCTCGTTAAACTTTTCTCGGTAAGCATCCCGTTCTTCTCTCAGCTGCATCCAAGACCTTTTCAGTTCCCCAATGTCAGTGGGCATGTAAGGATGGAGGATGGTCGTAAGAACTCCCTCTTCATTAGCAACTTCAACAATGATAGGCAGGACGACTTCATATGGCATACCCAATTTTTGGGCACGGATACGGACCCATCTGAGATATGGCTCCATTGGAAGAGAAGTCTTTGGACCCAGCTCATGTGGATCAGATCTGTGAACTCTATCCCAAGCCCTTATGAATCTACGGCGTTGCTCATCGCTATCCCCTTGAAAATCAAAGATGATACTAGGCATTAGCAACTCATGAGGTCCTTCTCTTCTGGCTCTCCCAAACTGACGTAAGGCCAAGCATGGATTATAAGAAATTCCTTCATGGGTTCCTATCAATGGAACATTGGGGTACTCCCCACAATGATCTATAATAGCCACCTCGTCCATACCCTTGATAGTCCAGATGATGTTATTATGAGAGAAAGACATAACCCTATAAGCCCAGCCCATGCCTTCTTTGTTCTTCAGCACTGATTTGGGGAGGTGTGAAATAAACCACCTTGCCAATAACGGAGCACAACACATCAAGGTTCCCCGCTTTCGGGCATTACAGGCATAAAGCTGATGAAGAATGTCACCCAAGAGAGTGGGTACATGATTACGAGAGATGAAGATTTTCACCGCATTCACATCAACAAAAGAGTCAGGATTCGGAAACAATACCAAGCCGTATATCAGAAGAGCCAGAATATCTTCGAATGCCTTGAAGTCTAGACTATCCCAGAAATGATTAGCCTTACCAACCAAGAACTTAGTCAGAAAGCCCTTTGCTCAACCTCTAGTCTCCCAATTAGCCATTACCTCATCCTTTGTCATATGAAGGGCTAAAGCAATTTCTTCTGTCCTAAGGATCTTCTCCAAACCAGTAAACGGGGTCTGCTCCAGAATAGAGATACCGAGCAGATCAGAGAACTCTTCTAAGGTGGGAACCAACTGGTAGTCCTGGAAAGTAAAGCAATGGTACAACGGATCATAGAACTGGACCAAAACACTCATCATCTGCTCGTCCAATTTGGAGGTGACCAAACTGAGAAGATATCCATGTCTTCCGATGAAGGAGGTAGTATCAGGCATCTTTGCAATCAACTCTTTAAGCATAGTGAGAACCTGTACAAAGTTGATCCGGATGGTATTCCTATGCATGGGCGTCATGACCTACAAAACAGAACAAAGATGAATCCCTCATGTCTATGAAATAGGTTAGTCTAATGCAAGATGTATGCAATGTTATGATGTCATGATGTCATGATAGAAAGCACATCACAAGTATCCACAAATAGAAAACATGGTAAAGGCACACAAGTCACACAGAGAGCCCTTAGATTTCAGGCTGGCAAGGAGCTTAAGTACTACCCTCTTTCAGTTCAGTTGGTTTAAACCTGTCCTAAAAATAGTAACCGGGTTCTAGAGGATCTCAATATCACTGACTACCCTCAATCGGTCATAATTCCAGTTTAGCAACCTTTTCTTGCGGCCGAAATCATCGCGAGAGTTTAGTCTTAATGAGTGTAGCATACTGCTACTGTTCTATGGCCAAGTTGGTCAATTTAAAGGTTCTAAGGTCAGTTGGTGCTTAATGACCCCTTAGATGACCCATATTCTCCTCGTTCCAACACAAGGGATATCGGTACAATCTAAAGTGCCACACCAACATAGCTACTGCTTCAACCGCATCGGTCTACGCCGTACAGTTCCCTCACAGTTTATTGCTACTTACCTAAAGGGTACCCCCAGATCCGGGTTAGGATCTATAGTAACTCCGATTCAAGCCCACAAATATAAAGCATACAAAGCAAAAAATTGAATACACAATGATCTAATCCTAAGGTACACCCCACTTATAAGAATTTCCCAAGCAGAGTCGCCAGTTCTGTGATACGGTGGGAGAGAACTGACTGTTTTTTGGAATGCTGGTTTGCGTTTTGCATTTGTTTTTGCAAAATGTCGCGGTAAGCAAGAGTCGCCACCGACTTTTATTTTATCCAACAAGGAAAGGAAAAAAGTACAGAAAAATTCCTTTTTCGAGATGTTTCTCGGGTTCGGGGGATAGATTATAGAAAGGGAAGGTATTAGCACCCTTTCTATCCGTGGTTATCCATGGGCTCTTAGGTACTTGCTCAAAGTGTTTTCAAAATTTTCTTTTCTTTGTGTTTGTGGATTTGAAAGAAGTTTTTGTTTGAAAGGTGTAAGTGCGAAAAGTTTTTGTTTTGTTTTGAAAGAGCAAGTACTTAAGAACCATCTACCTACTCGAAAAAAGAATCAATCTGTGCTAATGTCCTTTAGACAATGCTATCCCACTATTGATGAGTAGGTAGCATCGTCGTTGGAGTTTAAGGGTCAATTTGATTAAGGGACGTGCGGTCACTAAAGCAATGTTAGGACGCCTTAGCGGTAACCCTAATGTCTTAGATTATTTTTCCGAGGCAACTGTTTCGAGGCAACTATGATCTTTGGACAAGAGGGCGACCTCTAAAACTTCCTATACTCAATGACCGCGTTCGAAGGCAACCAAATAAGGTGTACCCAAATAGTGCACATGTGCGAGTGTGTTGTTTCGTTTAATTTTATCTTTGTACATGTCAATGGTTATCTATGTTGATTTTAGGTTTAAACATTTGATCTTGTCATGCATTCCCTATTATCAAACATCTAACAGTTTATAAGTTGCAGAAATTAAATTACGGAAATTAAACTAGCTATTACAAAGCGTCGAGTATTTACATCGCCAAAAGCAACCCTTGAAAATTAAATGCGGAAAATAAATAAAGCGATAAAAATATTTAAAGTCCTATTAAACTATTACATTTCGGAAACAGATACAATATTGAAAAATGGATTGCTTGCGGGAAATTAAATCGGGCGCATTCTTAGGGTTTTGACCCTTTAATTTAAAGAAAAGATTTTTTTGGTTTACTTTTGAATTAAAAAGAAATTAAACTAAGCTAATTATTAAATTAATAAATGATCAATTAATCAATGAAAATAATATTTTTTTTGGATTTTGATATTTAAAGAAATAAAAATAAATTAACCAAACTTAATAAAAACGTAATTGTCTAAGTTAATTTTAGGCAAAATACTCTTTTTAGTCCTTTAAGTTTACCCCAAGGTCCATTTTGGTCCTTTATCTAAAAAAAGTGTCAAACTGGTCCTATAATTCTTTCAAAAGGACCATAGGAGTCCTTTCCGTCCATTTTGGTCCTTTTTGGTTCAGCCCATTCTTCTTTATTTCAATTTGTAACTCCATTATCTTATGTTTCAGCCCATCCTCCCTTTCCTTTAGATGATGTATCTCCATCTTTGCTCCATCAAGCTCATTTTGCAGCTTCTCCAATGAACCAAAAAGGACCAAAATGGACGGAAAGGACTCCTATGGTCCTTTTGAAAGAATTATAGGACCAGTTTGACACTTTTTTTAGATAAAGGACCAAAATGGACCTTGGGGTAAACTTAAAGGACTAAAAAGGGTATTTTGCCTTAATTTTAATTATTGCAAAAGATATTAAAGTTATTACTAATTAGAACTAAATTAATTAAATTAATACTATTAAAAAAAATATTGAAAATTAATTTTAATTAAAGAAAATATTTTAGGTTTTTAATTTTATTAGGAAAAAAGTTTTGATTGGTTAGTTAATTATTAAAAATAATAACAATAAATGATTAAAAGAAAATTAAAAAAAGGAAAAGATTAAGAGGTTTGGGCCTGTTTTTGGGAGTCTGAATATCAAATTCAAGGCCCATTTGAGTTAGCCTGGCTGACTTTTCTGATTCTCCATGCGCCCTTTGACTTGATCCCACCACAAGCCTTCATTCTGGACCACCAGATCTGGCCTGGGGCCATCTGGCTAGCCATTGAGTGAGGGAGTATGATATGCTGCGCGCTTGGAGTTGTACTAGAATACCTGAAGAAAAAATATAGCAAATACATGGTGGACCTGGGATTCGAACCCAGGTCCTGTGAGTCACTGAACAACGTCTCTACCACTCAACCAACGCGCTTTAGTTGTTAGTGTATTGGAAACTAATAATAACAAAACAAAAACAAATTAATGGATCAGGAAAAAAAATAAAGCGCGCTATATTTGAACCATCCACTAAGGGGGGGACACGTCTTCATCTTCTTCGTTCAACTCTGGATATTTACATGCGGATTTATATCCGCAGCTAAATTCGCATGTTCAACCTAAAATCCGTTCTAGGCCATGGAAATTGATTCGAAGCACATGGTTGTGCTCGTCTAGGCCTCCTGAGAAAACCTATATCTCTCTTAAGTCTTGATTTCGCCTGCAAAAGAAATGCCCAAAAAACACAAGCCACGAACCCTAGATTCGACTATGGGGTTACAGGCCAGATAAATGCAATTGGCTAATGCAGAATTCTTCTAAATTGAACGATAATCATGAATATGCAAAGATTTTGTAAGAAAAGTGCAAGAATAATGATCTACGAATTCAACTGAAAAGCATATTTTTGAGACACTTACAGAGCTTTAGGGCGCGTATGAGAGCTTGTTAGGGATTGGTTTCACTTCAATGATTGCCCATCAATTGATTAGCGTTGAGATTTGCTTCTGAATTGGCCTCCAAGAACGATTTCAGTTTCACACTTTTTCACCTTTTTTCAAGTTTTTCTTTTGATGATTCTGCAGCCTCTAGCCTCCAATTCGTGTGCCTTTCACTTGTATATGTAATAAGCAATGCATTAGGTCAACAAATAGGTCTTGAATCTTTGTACATCAATGCTTGGAGATTTGATTTGATCCTCCATTGAAAGCTTTCCAATTTTGCCAAAAATCCAATCTTTTTGCACATGGAATGTTTGATACGAATTTGAATCACTTGATGATGATGATTAGGTCCTGAAAATAGAAAAAGATCTCATGTAATCAAGTTTTGTAATTTTATTTGATTTAAATTGATTTAAAATTAAATAATTCATTAAAAAATAAAATTAAATAATAAAATTGATAAATGGTCACAAGGCTAAAGCTAGGAGACGTGTGTAGTGTGACAAGATCAAATCAAGTGGAAAAGAATGGGCCCCTTTGACAAAATTTGAAGTTTTGGGGATAGTTGACTTTTGGCAATTTTGCGAAAATGCCCAACTTCAACAATGCATAAATTCTTAAATTTTGAACTTTTGGAAGTGTTATTGGACTTTTTAGAAATCTTGATATGTCCTCTAACCAACCCTTTTAGTCTCACCTCATTTTGATATTCCATGATCAAGTTATAAGCTTTGGCAAAAAAGGTGTTTTTGTTGACTTTCAAAAATGACCTATAATGTCCAAATTTATAACTTCTTGTGAGTGCATTTCTTGATCTTGGGGTATGAATATGGATTGTAGGAAATTTCATCCTATTAAAAATGAGCTTTGGATGGGTCATTTATCATAAAGTATGAGAAAGTTATTCTTGGTCAAAGTTGAGTTGACTTTTCAAGCAAAACCCTAATTTAGCAACTTTTGAGTCTTGATGAATTTTGAGTAATCCTTGATGAATCATGATAAACCCTTGATAAAATGATGAAATATCCTTCAAAATGAGAATTTTAACAAAAAAATTGAAGTTTGACTGTATTTGGGTCACAGTTGACTTTTGCCCTAGCACAATCGATTTTTGGACCCTTTGAGCAATTGACTGAGCAAACTTCTTCTGCAAGGCTTGAAATTTGACATGGATGACCTTGAGAACATATTAGGACATTGTGGAGCACTTGAGGTCATTTGGATGCAAGGACCTTGATGCCACACAAAACCCTAATTTGAGATTGACTGTCTTAGGAGATAGCTTGACTGTCCAACTCTTGAGCAATCTTGAGCAACTTGGAGAATTTTCTTGCAATGTCTTGGGAAATATGAGAGGGAAAATTTTTGGGTACAACAGGGCAACTTGGGCAAAAAAGGGTTTCCCGGTGGACTGAAAACCCGAAAGGGCGGTCCAGGAAAAAGTTAGGGAATTAAAGCGTATGACTATGTCTCGTCGGATCACTTTAAGGATAATCTCTTCACTGACAAACTTGGAGCTTCTGATCAATCCAATCATCTTAGGACGAAGCAACGGATGGAAAAAGATATTCAGAGATACGAAGGCTATAGCGGAATGGGAACCCCACGAAATTTTTTACACATAATTATCTTTCTTTGTATGAATTTTTCTTACTTTTATGACACCATCCTCTTACTAGGATGCCTGTCTCCTTTGTACAAAACACTTATTCAAAGTAAATACAAAGATATCTCTTTCAAAGTACAAAAAACTATTTGCCTTTTTCTTTTACACTTGTGTTTTTATTTGCAAAAACGTCCAATGATTCATTGATGAACATATGCATTTAAACATAATTACTGTTTACAAATAAACAAAGTGGAAAAGAACAATTGCTGACAGACTGAAAGAATAGGAAAACATCTTTAGGCTATTCCAGGAGAAATCCCTACAGTACATCATCTAGATCCCCAGTGGAGATAAAATTTCAAACCCTTAATCTCCATCAAGGTTATAACTTCAAACTCCCAATCCCTAGCGGAGTCAAAACTTCTAACTATCAATCCCCAGCGGGAACCATCCAAGTTCCCCAACAAGTTGTATTCAAGCCTGGAAATCAACCAGATAACAGTTAACTTTTGTATCTCCCCAACCTAGGATAATTCCTCAGTAGAGTGGCAGACAACCGAAAACTTCTGAACTTACTCTCCAACAGTAAGCCTTCTTCCCCACAGAGTTTTTATGCCTCAATAGAATGAAGATTCTCATTTTTAATTCCCTAGTGAAGTCACCAGAATGAAGATTCTCATTCTTAGCTCCCCGCAGAAATCATCAGAGTTTTCTCTATTCCCCAGCAGAATAAGGATTCCCATTGAGTAACCCCCAATAGAAGTCATCAAAGTTCTATGGATTTCCCAAGCAGATTTCTCAAGCAGTATCTGGCATTACTCTCACAACAGATTTTGTCAATATTCCAACTTCAAGACATGAAGGATCCTTATATCCCCACAAAAGTTGTCAAGGATTTTCTATCCCTAATAGTCACCAAGGATTTCTTATCCTCAACAGTCGAGGATTCATTTTCCCTGGCACTAGTCAAGGGTTCTATTATCCCCAACTGTCAAGGATTTATTTTCCTCAGCAATACAACAAATCAGCTTACATGCGCATACATTACATCCATATATCATAAACATTGATAAATACATATATTGCATCATACATTTCATGCAATATAACCTTTGTGTTTCAGCTAACATTTTACCCTTTTCAGGATAAGATTAACAACTATCAATAACAATGTTTAAATATTTCAGATACAATACAGATACACTCCAGACACATAAGTCATTATGTTACTCATTCAGATCTAAACTCAAGATACAGTTCAGATACACTCCAGACACGGAAGTCATTCTGTCACTTATTCAGATTCTAGTTCAGATATGCTCCAGACACGGATCCCATTCTGGCCCTTACCCCAGTAGTCCGATTCTCTTCAGCTCAGAGACGCTCCAGACACGGATGCTATTCTATTACTCATTCAGATTCAAACTTCAGATACAGTCCAAATACGCTCCACACACAGTTGCCATTCTGTCCCTTACTCTGATTTTCCCCAGCTTAGATACGCTCTAGATACGGACGCCATTTTGTCGCTTATTCAGATACAGCTCGGAGACGCTCCAAACACGGACGCTATTCCATTGCTCACTCAGATTCAGTCTCTAGATACAGTTCAGATACATTCCTGATACGGACACCATTCTGATACTTATTCTTTTGGCTTACAACTTTCAACTTAGCAAACATTCTTGGATGGCATCTTTAAGCCCATCTCCAACAAGATTCTATCACATCTCCAAATGACATCTTTAAGCCCATTTACTCAACTACACTTTGACAAGTGCAAATTTACAGGCACTCTAGTGTCCAATCATCTTTTACCTTCGAGTTACGAACGACAAAACTCACCAATCTAACTCTTCAGGTTCAAGAATATTGAACAGGGGAAGCTGTTGTACCCCAAAATTTTCCCTCTCATTTATCAAGATTTTCCTCACAAGACTTCTTGGACTCCAGACAGGATTAGGGTTTGCTCAGCTCAAGACCTCATCTTGCACTGATAACCTGAAATTAGGGTTTGAGTTTGCACAAGGATTTTTGGACCATCAATGCTTCATGTGACTTTCATACACCATATTGGACCCCTAAGATTGCTCATACCAAGTTTCAAGCCTTGAATCACATTTTTGCTTAGTCAATTGGACAGTTGACCTAAAAATCAACTGTATTGGGGAAAAAGTCAACCATTGCCAATTTACAGTCAAACTTCATAATTTTGGATCCACAACAACATTTTAGACTCATATGAACCATTATATCAAGTTTGGATCACAGCTCCTCAAGAAATTTGATCAAATCATCAAAAGGGCAAAATGGTCAAAATTAGGGTTTTGACTGAGAAAGGGCAATTTCTGATTTTTAACCAAGCCAATGACCAATTGAGTTCAAGCATGATTTCAAGGACTCAATAGCATCATCTTGACCTAATCACATAACTCAAAAGATCTCAAATGCATAGGATTGACAGATGAATTTTGCAGTCAACTGATCAAAAGTCAACTGTACACTGAAAAGTCAAACTTTGACTTTTTGGTCAAAATCAAGTGCCAAGGGTCATAATTCATCAAGACATGTCAAAATATGAAACTTTTTGATCAAGAAAACCAATTTTGCAAATTAGGGTTTTAATTTGAAATTGTTTCATAACTTAGAAAATTTCTAAGTATGGAAATTTTCTTATTTTCCCCCAACTTTCCACAACTTTTTCACCATGATGCAATTGGATTCAAAGGAAACTTCCAACATGAAAGTTGTAGTCCTCCATGAAATATACAACTTTGATTCACAAAGTTTTCCCAAAAGATTCTTGGATCTCAAGATATAAATTTGTGAATAAGGGTCCATGAACTAAAAAGACTTAGTGAAAATTTGCCCTAATTTAGGCAGGTTTTTGACCCAACTTAATGGACATTTTTCACCTAGTTACAAGAGGTATCTCAAAATGAATTTCAAATATGGATTGTAGATAATGTTGCAAGCTTTCCAAAATGTCCAAGAACTCTCCAAGATCATTTGTGGTTAGGGAGAATCGAAGAAGAGAAAATGACATTTTGTCACTTTTGATCAAGCCATTTCTACAAAATGTCAAGTTGCAAATCAGATTCTAGCATGCTTGTACCTTGCAATACAGGTCCTAAATACCTTCTACACTCCATAATTAAATGAAAACTCATGGGATAATGGCTTTATTTTGACCTTTAGAGCACTGTACAAAGAATAATTCCATAAATAGCCAAAAGTTCACAATGCCATTTTGATAAAGCAAGCTTTTTGCAACTTTACAATTCTTGAGCCATGGACCTGTTTCTTGATTACAAGCAATGTGAACAGATATCCAGCAATGTTTACCAACTATTATTAGCCCTAGAACTAGCAAGTACAACATTTTGGCTTAAGTCATTTCACCTTTCTTCAAAAACAAGAAAAGTTGCAAAAGTCAAGATAACTTGTCCATCTGATAAAGGGAGGGCTTGGCATCATTCAAAACATCTTCACAAACTTGTTACAAGCCTAAGCACGAATGCACAACATCTGAAACCTTCCTAAACACAAAAAAACACAAATTTCTGCCCAAATAGGGCAGCTTCGGCAAAACACTAGCCATTTTATTTTTGGCTCGTGCGTTTCTTGTCTCAAGACTTCAAACACTTTACATACATCCTACCTAAGCTGTCCAAGCCTTTACATTACATCTGTAAGCTCTGCTTTAGCCATCACCATTTTCACTTGGGAAGGTTGCAACTTGACTTCTACAGGGAGTTTCAAGCATCCTCAAGGCAAACTAAGCATTGGAATAGCTTTAGGGAACTTCAAGGAAGCTCACACGATCCTCAGGCCTCACTCAAAGTCCCCACATTGCCATATCCAAATTCAGCTAAACAAGGTATTTTTCAAAACTCCATCTCTCTATTTAGGAATCCTCAAGCTTTGATTTGTGAAGCAAAGATGTAGTCCTTAACATGGTGAAGCTGTACATATGCATAGTTGTCATTTATATTAACTGAGTAGTGAGAATTTGAAGCTTGAAGTTCATGAAAAAATTAGGTCTGAAATTAGGGCTACAGAAATTCTCCCTGATCTTTGAGAGTTAGATTATGAATCTTATATCATTGGAATCATGATCAAAAATGCTATATGTTTCATATTGCAAGTTTTTGTTTTTGTGCAAAGAATAGCAAGTTGCAGGTTTTGAAAAAACGCGCGCAGGGAAGTGGACAGAGGACAGGGACGAAGCTGTTCCGGGCCTGGCGCGCATTGGGCTTCTGTTTTTGTTTCCCATACCCCCTGACTTGATATCCATACCCCCTTTGCATATTTGTTTTATTTTTCATTTTTCTTTTTATATTTTTATATTTATTGTTTTTAATTCTTTTTCTGAACAATAAAAAATCACAAAAATAATTTCTTTATTTTTTGCATTTTATTTTATTATTTTTATTATTTTTCTGGCATAAAAAATAGTTTATTAGGTTTATAGAATTTATTTTCTTAAATAAATTTGTAAATACAATTTAAAAATACTATATATTTTTATTTTATTTATTTAACACATAAAATATTATTTCCACATATATTTTAATTTTTAATATTTGTAAATAATTTTATTTGTTTTTTCTTGTACATAAATGGATAAAAATAAATAATAATGAAACATATATTTTCTTTAATAAAAAATTAGGGTTTCCCCTTTCAAAAATAACAATATTATTTTTTCTTATTCTTAGGACTTAAATAATATTATTCTCTCATACATAAAACAAAATACAAAACATTTTGCATAAATACATTTTATTGCATATTTAAATACTTGTTTATTTATTTAATTTGCAAATATTCAATTGGGTTGTAATAATATTTTAGGGTTTTTTATTTTGTGCAAATATCCCCATTCAAAAAACTTTTATCCCCCCTCCCATAATAATTGTTGTAATAGCTTAGCTTTATTTTACACAATTTATCGGACTATATACATGTTTAGTAAAATTAGGGTTTGCATGATAAGACAAAAATCAAACAAATATAAGACCTAATACAATACAAAATGCATGTAAAATGACACACATTGCACAGAAACACCCCTAGGGTTTCACCCACTTTGTTGCCTAAAAAATGGCCATGGTATGCATGTAAGGTATCTTGGCAAAATAAAACAAAACAAAAGATCATAGTCCCTCGATGACGCTATCAAAAGGTTGCCTAAACAAAATGATCTTGGTCCCTCAAAATGCTAAAGATACTTGGCAACATTGCTATCATGGTCATGCGATGACCCACGCCCGTCCCGTTTAACATCCAAAGATAGGGTTGTTTACCAAAACAATGGTAAATCAACAATGTCAAAGGAATAAAAATGTACAAGAAAGACTTTTGAGTAGGTAGATAGCTTCTAGTTACTTGATCAATATGTTTTCTATGGCGGTGTGAGTGTTCTTTTTGATAGGAAATCTGTATGTGTGTGATGCAATACATGTGGTCTCTCCTTTTTTTTCTTCTGCGCGTATGTATGTGGTCTCCTTATATAGAGGGGATGGATGGGACAAGTGAACAAAGGTTTAAACATCCATAAACAAGTGTTTTCAAAGCCATGAATGATGTTTGTAACTTTGCCAAAGTCATGAAAACTTGTCTCTTTTTTGAATATGAATAAGTGTGGACAATTTTGGCTTTAGAATACCTTCCATCCTTGTTCTTTGATTGGCCTAGAGTTGCCTCCTTCGAATGACTCCAATCCGCACCATTGGGGATTCTTCGATTGAGCCCCTATTTGCCTTGGTAGATTGATCTGAAACTTTTCAACTAACCCAATAGAAAACTCTTTTCTGGCCATTCAAAGCTTCTTTTATCATGAATGTGATTGTGCAGGAGGCTTGGGTATGGTAGCATGCAGGAATTTGTCCAGACTCATCAAAATACAAAACAACACTTGTCTTCAACCATTATGTGTCTTTCGACTAGACCAAATGCATGCCCCTTCGAAGGCACCATTTGCGTATCCTTTGAATAGCCCACATGCACCCCTTGTGCATTCTTTGAATGGGCCACAAATGTGTGTTCATAATGTAGCAATCCTATGCTTGTGAAACAAAGGCAGGCATGAAGAGGAAACCTTTGCTTGGTGAATCAAATGCCATTTGAAGAGAGAGCATTTTCCTTGTGCGCTGAAGGCAAGCATCTTGAACCAATACCCACCAAAAGGCAAAATAAGCTTGTTTCCCACAATTATGTATCCTTCGAATGGACCACATGTATGTCCTTTGAAGGCACCATTGGTGTGTCCTTCAAATGGACCTTACTAGGTGTCAAAATGTGGAGAACTGTGTGTTGAATATTTTGGAGGTGGAGTCAAAGCTAGCATGAGGGAGTCCAACTGCTTAATGAATCGAAACACATATGAAAGAAAGCCATTACTTTATAGGCGCTAGCATGAAGGGAAACCATTGCCTTGCGCATTGGAGGAAAACTCAGAGGAAGTCATTTTCTTGTAGGTCCAAAGAAAACACAGAGGCAAGTTGAAGGGGCCTTGGCCTTATGGATCGAAGGCAAGTCTAAGGCAGCCTTTTGTCTTGTGAACCGAAGACTAGTGAAAGGGGCCTTTTGCCTTGTAGATCGAAAGCAAGTTGATGGGCCCTTGCCTTGTGAATCCAAGGCAATCATGAGGAAGATTTTGCCTAGTGGATCAAAGGAAGGTCTGAAGAAGCCTTTTCATAAACGAAGCTTGCATGCAGGAGTCCACTGCTGGAGAATCGAAGCAAACTTGTAAGGGGTTCTTGCTTTGTACGCTGAAGGCACACACAAAAGGAGTATTTGCCTAGCGCGCTAAAGGCACACACATAGGGCTCTGCTGGAATGATACTTGTGGGCCAAAGCTTGCTCGAAGGATGGCAAATACCCAATCGAAGCTTACTAATCAAAGCATGATCGAAGAGTTCCCAAACTCCCAATCGAAGTATCTTGTTCATATGGCAATCGAAAGACACTTGATTACCTTCAAAAAAATTTATATTTCTCTAATCAAGTGTTTGTAACCACCATGCAAAGGGAAGATCTTGGAAAACATGATAGGGAAAATTTTGGGGTACAACAGCTGCCCCCGTTTAATCTTCTTAAACTAGAGGATTTAGATTGGCTTGTCTGCCTTTCATGATCTGAAGGTGGAAGATGATTGAACACTAGAGTGCCCATAAATTTGCACTTGAATGAAATGACACTGTTAGTTGATGATGACGAGAAAGGGCTTACCTATGCCATTTAGAGAAGATGATAGAGAGTTGTCGGAGATGGGCTTAAAGATGCCATCCAAAATAGATGCTGATTTCACACATGGTCCCTGTGATGCGGTGGGAGAACTGACTTGAGGTTTTGCGTTTTTTGTTCGCAAATGTTTCAGTTTAGCAAGAGTCGCCACTGACTTTTTATTTTATCCAAAGGAAAGGTCAAAAAGCACAGGAAAGACCCTTGAGATTGTTTTTGGGTTCGGGGGGTAGATTATGAAAAGGAAAGGTGCTAGCACCCTTTTCATCCATGGTTTTCCATGGGCTCTTAGTTACTTGTTTTAGATCACTTGCTTTTGCTTTTCAATTGTTTGAAATAGTGCTTTGTGTGTGGTTTTGAAAGTATTTTGAAAAGAGGCCTTTGTTTAGGCAACCTTTGTAATGATTCTTGTTTGAATGTATACAAAGGTGTTTGTCTTTTGAAAAATGTTTCAAATGTTTGAAATTTTATTGGGAAATGTTTTGAAATTGTTTTGAAAGGTGATAGTTTGAAAATAGCAAGGATGGTTTTCAAGAGATCAAGTAACTAGGAGTTGTCTACCCTACTCAAAGATCTTTCCTATACATTTTTAACCCTTTGACATTGTTGTTTTACCATTGTATTTGGTAAACAACCTTGTATTTGGATGTTAAACGGGACGGGCGTGGGTCATCGTATGACCATGATAACAATATTGCCAAGTATCTTAGCAAGTTTTTAAGGGACTATATCATTTTTGTATAGGCAACCAAGATAGCGTCATCGATGGACTATGATCTTTTTGTTTTGTTTTTGTTTTGCCAAGATACCTAGCATGCATACCATGGCCATTTTTAAGGCAACAAGTGGATGAAACCCTAGGGGTGCTTGTGTGCATTGTGTTGTCATTTTTCATGCATTTTTGTCTTGTATTTAGTCATGCTATTTGTTTTGATTTTTGGTTATCATACAAACCCTAATCTTACTATCATGGCATTTGAAAGCAATAAATGCGTAAAAGTAAATCTAAGACTATTACAACATTATTATGGGGAGGGGGATACAAGTTTGAATAGGGGATATTGCTCAAAATAAAACCCTAAAACTATTATTACACCCAAATTGAAATATTGCACAAATAAATAAATAGACAAATATTTAAATGTACAAATAAATATAAATATGCAAAGGATATTTTTGTATTTATTTCATGTATGCAAAATAAATTATTTAGGTCTCCAAATGAAAAAATAAAAATGATTTTTTTGAAAGGGTGGAAACCCTAGTTTTTGGTTTTAAAATAAAATATATTATATTATTTATTTATTCATTTTTATGTACAAGATAATAAATAAAAATATATTCAAAGATGTTAAAAAAATAAAATATGTGAGAAAATAATATTTTAAGTGTATAATATAATAAAATAAAAATATGTAAGTATTTTAATATTATTTACAAATTTATTTAAGAAAATAAAAGTATTTAACCTAATAAACTATTTTTTGTCATAAAAAAATAATAAAAAAATAAAATAAAAATGTAAAAATTAAGAAAATATTTTTGATGATTTTTAATATTTAGAAAAAAATAATAAAGTCAGAAAATAAAAAAAGAAATGAAAAATATGCAAAAATAAAGAAATGGGCCAAGGGGGTGCAAAAAGCAGAATGGGGGTGTCAAAAGCAGAAGCAAGCCATGCCCATCCCACGTTCCACTTCATCCCTGTCCTTGGAACAAAAACGCGCGCGCCATGGTTGAAATCCTGTTCTCTCTTGTTCTTGTATGAAATCAAAAAACTCACAACATAAAAGTTATAGCATTTTCAATCACGATTTCAATGATATAAAAAACTTGATCTAACTCTCAAAGACCAGAGAGAATTTCCTTGGCCCTAAATTCTAACCTAGTTTTTTTCAGCAACTTCAACTTCAACATCTAACCTATCATGGCATTTGAAAGCAATAAATGCGTAAAAGTAAATCTAAGACTATTACAACATTATTATGGGGAGGGGGATACAAGTTTGAATGGGGGATATTGCTCAAAATAAAACCCTAAAACTATTATTACACCCAAATTGAAATATTGGACAAATAAATAAATAGACAAATATTTAAATGTACAAATAAATATAAATATGCAAAGGATATTTTTGTATTTATTTCATGTATGCAAAATAAATTATTTAGGTCTCCAAATGAAAAAATAAAAATGATTTTTTTGAAAGGGTGGAAACCCTAGTTTTTGGTTTTAAAATAAAATATATTATATTATTTATTTATTCATTTTTATGTACAGGATAATAAATAAAAATATATTCAAAGATGTTAAAAAAATAAAATATGTGAGAAAATAATATTTGAAGTGTATAATATAATAAAATAAAAATATGTAAGTATTTTAATATTATTTACAAATTTATTTAAGAAAATAAAAGTATTTAACCTAATAAACTATTTTTTGTCATAAAAAAATAATAAAAAAAATAAAATAAAAATGTAAAAATTAAGAAAATATTTTTGATGATTTTTAATATTTAGAAAAAAATAATAAAGTCAGAAAATAAAAAAAGAAATGAAAAATATGCAAAAATAAAGAAATGGGCCAATGGGGTGCAAAAAGCAGAATGGGGGTGTCAAAAGCAGAAGCAAGCCAGGCCCATCCCACGTTCCACTTCATCCCTGTCCTTGGAACAAAAACGCGCGCGCCATGGTTCAAATCCCGTTCTCTCTTGTTCTTGTATGAAATCAAAAAACTCACAACATAAAAGTTATAGCATTTTCAATCACGATTTCAATGATATAAAAAACTTGATCTAACTCTCAAAGACCAGAGAGAATTTCCTTGGCCCTAAATTCTAACCTAGTTTTTTCAGCAACTTCAACATCTAAATTCTCCTAGCTCAGTTAATATAAATACAAGCTATGCATATGTACAGTTCAAGGACATTAAGGGCTACATTTTTGCTTCACAAACCTAAGCCTAATGATTCCTAAATAAGGAGATAGAAGTTTGAAAATTACATGTTTCAGTCAAGTTCGAATATGGCAATGTAAGAGTTTTGGATGAGGCCTGATGGTCGTGTTAGCTTGCCTGAAGTTCACCCAACCTTTCCAAATGTTTGGCTTGCCTTAAACTTGCCTGAATGTGCTTGTAGAACTCAACCTGCAAAGCTTCAGAGTAAAAATGGTGAAGTGTGAAAATTGAGTTACAGTTGCTTGAGAAGGACTTGGCTAGCTTGGATGGGATGTATGCAATGTGTTTGAAGTGGTTTGGGACAAAACGCACGAGTGTAATTTTTTTTGGAAGTGGTTTTGCAGGGCTTGCCCTGTTTTGGGCAGAAGTTAGTGTTTTAGGGTGTTTGAGAGTTTTGTAACTCGTGTATTCTGCTTGCTACAATGTGTTGAACTTGTTTGAAATGAACACAAGACTTGTTTTTATCAGATACCAAAGTTGTGGAGTTTTTGCACACTTGCTTGTTTTTGAAGTAAAAGGTGAGTTGACAAAGGCACAACCTGTACAGGCTAGCTCAAGGCCTGAGGAGAGTTGGTAAATCTTTTCTGATGTTTGTGGATGTGGTTTTCTACAAAAGATTAAGTTCAATGCTCAAGATAAACAATTTGACATAAAGCATGCTTTATCAAAGTGGCAATGCTACCTTTATGCCATTTTTGGATTAAACCTTTGTACAAAGCTTCCAAGACAAAAACAATGCCATTAACCATTGTATTTGCATTCAATTTTTGAGTGTATAAGAGATTAGAACCTATAAACCAAGTACAAGCATGCTTAGGATAGATTTGCAAGTTGTAACATGGTGCAAAATGCCTTGGCCAAAAGTGATAATTTGCCATTTTCAAACTTTCGATTCTCCCTAACCACAAATGATCTTGGAGAGTTCTTGGACATTTTGGAAATGTTGTAACATGCTATACAATCCATATTTGAAATGCATTTTTATATTCCTCTAGGAACTATGTGAAAAATTGCCATGAAGATAGGTCAAAATCCTACCTAAACTAGGGCAAAATTTCACTAAGTTAAAAGTTTCATCGACCCTTATTCACAAAATCATAACTTGAGATACAAGCATCATTTGGGAAAACTTTGTGAATCAAAGTTGTATATTTTGTGGAGGACTACAACTTTCATGTTGGAAGTTTTGTTTTAATCCAATTGAATCATGGTGAAAAAGTTGGGCAAAGTTGGGGAAAAAAAAAGAAATTTTCATAACTTAGAAAATTTCTAAGTTATGAAAATTTTCCATTTTAAACCCTAATTTTCAAAATTAGGTTTCTTGGTGAACAAGTTTCATGTTTTTACAAATCTTGATGAAAAATGACCCTTGGCACTTGATTTTGACCAAAAAGTCAAAGTTTGACTTTTCAGTGTACAGTTGATTTTTGATCAGTTGACTGGAAAATTCATCTGTCAATCCAATGCATTTGAGATCTTTTGAACCTTGTGATTAGGTCAAGATGATGCCATTGAGTCCTTGAAACCACTCTTGAACCCAATTTGCCATTGGCTAGGTGAAAAATCAGAAATTGCCCTTCTACAGTCAAAACCCTAAAAATGACCATTTTGCCCTTTTGATGATCTGATCAAATTTCTTGAGGAGTTGTGGTCCAAACTTGATAAAATGGTTCATATGAGTCTATAATGTTGATGTAGATCAAAAATTATGAGGTTTGACTGTAAATTGGCCACAATTGACTTTTTCCCTAATACAACTGATTTTTAGGTCAACTGTCCAATTGACTGTGCAAAAATGTGATTCAAGGCTTGAAACTTGGTATGAGCAATCTTATAGGTCCAACATGAAGTATGAAAGTCACATTGAGCATTGAAAGTCCAAAAATCCTTGTGCAAACTCAAACCCTAGTTTCAGGTTAACAGTGCAAGGAGATGTCTTGAGCTGAGCAAACCCTAATCCTGTCTGGAGTCCAAAGATTCTTGTGAGGGGAAATATTGATAAGATGAGAGGGAAAATTTTGGGGTACAACAGCTGCCCCTGTTCAATCTTCTTGAACCTAAAGAGTTAGATTGGTGAGTTTGCCGTTCGTGACTCGAAGGTAAAAGATGATTGGACACTAGAGTGCCCGTAAATTTGCACTCGTCAGAATGTAGTTGAGGGAATGGGCTTAAATATGCCATTTGGGGACGGTAGAATCTTGTTGGAGATGGGCTTAAAGATGCCATCCAAGACTGTTTGTTTAATTGAATGTTGTAAGTCAGAAGAATGAGTATCAAAATGGTATCCGTGTCTGGAACGTATCTGAACTGTATCTGGAGACTGAATCTGTATGAGCAAGGGAATGGAGTCCGTGTCTGGAGCGTATCCAAGCTGTAACTGTACTTTAATCTGAACGAATAACAGAATGAATTCCGCATCTGGGGTGTATCTGTATTGTATCTGAATCTGAAATTTTAATAAGCGACAAAATGGCACCCGTGTCTGGAGCGTCTATGGGCTGGGAAAATCAGAATGAGTGACAGAATGGCTTCCGTGTTTGGAGCGTATCTGTACTGTATCTGAAGTTGAGATCTGTATGAGTAGCAGAATGACTTTCGTGTTTGGAGTGTATCTGAACTGTAACTGGGATCTGAATAAGTGAATAACAGAATGACTGCCGTGTCTGGAGTGTATCCGTACTGTATCTTGATTTTGAATTCTGAATGAGTAATAGAATGACTTCCGTGTCTGGAGTGTATCTTTAATGTATCATGAAATCTTTGGATAGCTGTTAATCTTATCCTGAAAAGGGTAAAATGTTAGATGAAACACAAAATTATGTTGCATGAAATGTATGATGCAATAAAATGTGCTTTATCAATGTTCATGGTATATGAATGCAATGTATGCGCATGTAAGCTGATTAGCTGTCTTGCTGAGGAAAATAAATACTTGAAAACCAGAGATAATAAAATCCTTGACTGCTGCCGGGGAAAATAAATCCTTGACCGTTGTTGGAGATTCAAAATCTTTGATTGCTGAGAAATCCTTACTGACTACTGTTGGGGATAGAAAATCCTTGGCAACTCGTGGGGATTATCAAAAACTTTGACAATGTCTATGGGGATGTGAGAATCCTTCACAACTTTCCTGGGGATATAGGGATCCTTCAAGTCTTTGGAGTTGGAAGATGATAAAAAATCTGCTCGGGGAATCCAGAGAACTTTGAAGACTTCTACTGGGGATTAAATAATGGGAATCCTTACTCGGCTGGGGAATAAGGAAAACTCTGGTGATTTCTACCGAGGATCAAACAAAGGAAAACCTTGATCGGCTTGAGAATAAGGAAGACTTTGATGGCTTCTGCGGGGAATTAAGAATGAGAATCTTCAATCTGTTGAGGAGTAGTGAATGAGAATCTTCGATCTGCAGAGGATTAAAAATTCTGACAAATTCATGCTGAGGGAGTAATGAAGACTCTGGCAACTTCACTGGGGAATCAAGAATGAGAATCTTCAATCTGCTAGGGGAATTTGAATCCTTGGGGATTTCAAGCTGGGGAGTTAAGAATGAAAATCTTCATTCAGTTGGGGAGTAAAAACTCTGTGGGGAGTAGCTATACTGCTGGGAGATCAGGAGTTTGGGTTATATGCCGATCTTATGGGGAATTATCCTAGTTTAGGGATAAGACAAAATTTAACTGTTATTTGGTTGATTCTCAGACTTCAAGACAACTTGCTGGGGAAATTGGGGAAAACTGAATGGTTTTCGATGGGGATTGATAGTTGGAAATTTGACTTGACTGGGAAGAAGGTTTCATCTCCGCTGAGGGTCTGTAGTTCAAAGTTTTTTCTCTGCTGAGGATTGGGAGTTTGGAGTTTTGACTTTGATGGGAATTAATAGTTTGAAAATATAACTCCGTCGGGGATTGGGGGTTTGAAGTTTAACTCTGGCAGGGATTTTGAAATTTAATTCCGTTGGGGATATGTATTTCAAGGTTTTAGCTCCACTGGGGAGCTAGATGATGTGCTGCAAGGGATTTCTCCGGGAATAGCCTAAAGACATTTTCCTATACTTTCAACCCGTCAGTAGTTATTCTTTCACATTTCGTTTATTTGTAAACGGTGATTATATTCAAATGCATATGCTCATTTAATAAATCATTGGACGTTTTCAAATAAAACACAAGTGTAAAAAAGAAGAAAAGACAAATAGTTTTCTGCACTTTGAAGTATATTTGTATTAACTTTGTGTAAGTATTTTGTACAAAGGAGACAGACATCCTAGTAAGAGAATGTTGCCATAAAGAATGAGAAAAATTTATACAAAGAAAGATGGCTATGTGTAAAAATTCCATGGGGTTCCCATTCTGCTATAGCCTTCGTAACTCTGAATATCTTGTCCATTCATTGCTTCGTCTGAAGATTATTGAGTTGATCAGAAGCCCGAAGCTTGTCTGTGAAGAGATTTTCCTTAAAGTGATCCGACGAGACATAGTCATACGCTTTAATTCCCTAACTTTTTCCTGGACCGCCCTTTCGGGTTTTCAGTCCACCGGGAAACCCTTTTTTGCCTAAGTTGCCCTTTCGGGTTTTCAACTTGCCGGGTGTACAGATTTTTTTATTTATCCCTAATTTTTGCCTGAACCGCCCTTTCGGGTTTTCGATTCACCGGGATGCCCATTTTTTCCCAAGTCTCCCTTTCGGGTTTTCAACTTGTCGGGTCATTTATGCGTAGTATCTTTTGACTATGTCTGCGTTTGCAGGGTGCGGCAAGTCATCGCCGTCCTTGGTGGTTTAGATCATTGCCCCACCAGAAAATATGTTTTTGATCACAAATGGTCCTTCGTAAGTAGGAGTCCATTTGCCCCTGGGATCACTTTGCGGCAAGATGATCCGCTTGATTACAAGATCCCCGACTTGATATACTTGGCGCCTGACTTTCTTGTTGAAAGCCTTGATCATTCGTTTTTGATATGCCTGACCATGGCAAAGATCAGTAAGTCGCTTCTCATCAATCAAGTTAAGTTGATCAAGCTGGGTCTGAATCCAATCGTCTTCACTCAAACCAGCATCTTTCATGATTCTCAAGGAGGGAATCTGAACCTCGATAGGTAAAACAGCTTCCATGTCGTATACCAAAGAAAAGGGTGTTGCCCCAGGTGATGTGCGTGTCGTGGTACGGTACCCGTGAAGAGTAAATGGTAACATCTCATGCCAGTCCTTGTAGGTGACTGTCATCTTTTGTATGATCTTCTTGATATTTTTGTTCACAGCTTCGACAACACCGTTCATCTTTGGCCGATAGGGAGATGAATTATGATGTTGAATCTAGAACTGCTCGCACAAAGCGGTGATCATAGTGTTGTTAAGGTTTGTAACATTGTCAGTGATGATCCTTTCGGGGATTCCATACCGGCAAATGAGGTTCTGCTTGATGAAGCGGACAACAACATTCTTAGTAACGAATGCGAAGGAAGCTGCTTCGACCTACTTGGTGAAGTAGTCAATGGCCACTAGAATGAAGCGGTGTCCATTGGATGCTCTAGGCTTGATCTCCCCAATCATGTCGATTCCCCACATAGCGAATGGCCAAGGAGCTGTTAAGACATTGAGAGGAACTGGAGGTATATGTACCTTGTCCGCATAGATTTGACATTTATGGCATGTCCTGGAATGTTGATGGCAATCAGCTTCCATGGTAGACCAGTAATAACCTTCCCGCAGAATCTTCTTAGCCATCGTATGTCCGCTAGAGTGAGTGCCAAAGGTACCATTGTGTAGTTCAACCATGATCTTCTCAACTTCAACCTTGTCCACACAACGGAGCAGAATGAAATCATGATTGCGCTTGTATAGGATACCATTGCTCAGGAAGAACTTAGCTGAGAACCTCCTTAAGAACTTTTTGTCATTGACGGAAGCTCCTTCAGGGTATTCTTGAGCCTCGAGATACCTTTTGACTTCGTGAAACCAAGGTCGGTCCACTACTTCTTCGGTATTAATCTCGTGACAATGTGCAGGTTCGTTCATCCGTTCAATGGTGATTTGGGGAGCCTCATTATCCAAGTTAAGTTTAAACATGGATGACATTGTAGCTAGAGTATCTGCTAGCTGATTTTCTTCTCGCGGGAAGTGCTCGAAGGTAATCTGCTCGAAATGTGGTAACAATGTCAAGACATGTTCTTTGTAAGGGATGAGGTTTGGATGTTTAGTATCCCACTCTCCTTTGATCTGACTGATGACCAAAGCGGAGTCCCCAAATACAATCAAAGATTTGATTCCCAAGTCTATGGCAGCCTTGAGACCAAAGATACAAGCTTCATACTCGGCCATGTTGTTGGTGCAGCTGAAGTAGAGTCTGGCGGTGAAAGGTGTATGGAAACCTTCCGGAGAGATGAGTACCGTGCCGATATCGTTGCCAAGTGCGTTGGAGGCACCATCAAAGTACAGGGTCCATCGGGATCCTTGTTCAGGTCCGTCATATGGTATGAAACCTTCAATGTTGTTCAAAGTCATAATGTCCTCGTCGGGGAAGTCGAACCTCATGGATTGGTAATCTTCGACAGCTTGATGAGCCAGATGATCGGCTAGCACACTCCCCTTTATATATTTTTGGGTTGTGTACTGTATATCGTATTCCGTTAGGATCATCTGCCATCTATCGATTCTTTTGGATAAAGTAGGCTTCTCAAAGATGTACTTGATCAGATCCATCTTAGAGATCATCAAAGTGGTATGAGTCAACATATACTGCCTTAGCCGTCGAGCAACCCATACCAAAGCGCAACAAGTTTTCTCGAGCAGTGAGTATCGGGTTTCACAGTCGGTAAACTTTTTGCTAAGGTAATAAATGGCATGCTCTTTTTGGCCAGACTCGTCATGTTGGCCCAGTACGCACCCCATTGAATTCTCCAAGACAGTCAGATACATGATTAGCGGTCTTCCTTCAACGGGAGGCATCAAGATATGAGGTTCTAGCAAATACTCCTTGATTTTATCGAAAGCAACTTGACAGTCATCATTCCATTTAACCACCTGATCTTTCTTCAACAGCTTGAAGGTTGGATCACAGGTAGATGTTAGGTGAGAAATGAAACTTGCAATGTAGTTTAGGCATCCCAAGAAACCTCTGACCTCCTTCTCAGTGCAAGGGGTAGGCATTTCTTGTATAGCTTTGACTTTGGCAGGATCAACCTCGATGCCTTTGTTGCTGACAATGAAACCCAAGAGTTTACCGGACCTGACTCCGAAAGTGCACTTGTTAGGGTTCAGTCTGAGCTTGTATTCCTTCAACCTGAAAAACAGCTTTTGCAGATGGTCAAGGTGTTCTTCTTCAGTTTGTGAACGGGTTATCATGTCGTCTATGTAGACCTCTATCTCATGATGTACCATATCATGAACGAAAGCTACCATGGCGCGTTGATAGGTTTCCCCGACATTCTTCAGTCCAAATGGTATCACTTTATAGCAGAACGTACCCCACTGTGTAACAAAAGTAGTTTTCTCCATGTCTTCAGGTGCCATTTTGATCTGGTTGTAACCTGAAAATCCATCCATGAAAGAAAATACCTTGTGCTGAGTTGTATTATCAACCAAGATGTCAATGTGCGGTAGTGGAAAGTCATCTTTAGGGCTGGCCTTGTTTAAGTCTCTATAATCCATGCACATTCTAACTTTGCCTTCTTTCTTAGGCACGGGCACAATGTTAGCAACCCATTGTGGATAGGAAGTAACAGCAAGAAATCCAACATTGAATTGCTTCATAACTTCTTCTTTTATCTTTTCAGACATGTCGGGCCTCATGCGGTGAACTTTATGTTTAACTGGTGGACAATCTTCTCTTGTAGGGAGAAGGTGAACCACAATATCTATATCAAGTCCCGGCATGTCTTCATATGACCAGGCGAAGATCTCAACATATTCGTTCAAGAACTGAATTAAGCGCTCTTTGACACTCGGCTCTAGGTTGGCACCCACTCTAATTTCTTTTCTGTCTTCGTCGGTACCCAAGTTGATTGTCTCTAACAGCTCCTCATGAGGTAGAATAGCCCTTTCTTCCTGTTGTAGCAGTCTAGCCAACTCTCCCGGCACCTCACAATCTTCATCACCTTCGTATTCGGCATGGTTGACCAGATCTTCAGAGTCACTGAAGGCCATAGCAGAATTGTTACCCATGGAATCCGGAATGGAAGGGTACCTGCATTTGTGAGTGTGGGTGTGTGTGAGGGATATCCACCTTTAAACAAATAAGATGTAAAAAGAAAGACAATCAACACAAAAGTTTATATGTGAAAACGTCCATGATTCATTAATATGGCATATGAAGATGAAAAAGCAAACCCTTACAAATGGACCTATATGCCTCGGGTAAGGCACAAGGTAAAAAGTGTACAAATTGTTTAGGAATTATTACAAACCAACAGAAATGTTTGAAAGATAAATTACTGATTCATGAAAGTAATGGGAATAAAGTCTTTTGCCTCCCAATTGCATAGTCCTCCTTCAACAGTAGGGAAAATCCAGTCTTCCAAATTGCTTTCCTCTTCACTATCCTCCAAAGCATTGACTCCATGATGGGTGATCTTCACCGGTGGCCCTCCAACACGGGAGCGGCGCACAACCTTTTGAGCGGAAGCAGTGAAACCCAAGCCGAATTTATCATATTTGAAAGGAAAATCGGGAAGCTGCCCCTAGACTGTACTTCCTCCTTCTTCAATCATAGCCTTTGCATCTTTGAGGGATGACATCCGAGGCGGAGGTCTGGTAATCATGGGTACAGAAGGCACTGTCTTGGTTGCCGCAATCTCTTGAGCTACCTCCTCAAAATGCTGAAAGGGGGTTTCGATGAATTCACCATCCAATTCTACATAGCGGAAAGAATTCAGACGGCTTATCATGTATTCCTCTTCGCCGTGAACAGTTACAATTTTCCCCTGGACAGGGTACTTGAGCTTTTGATGCCGAGTAGAAGTGACGGCTCCAGCATGATGAATCCAGGGTCTTCCCAACAAGCAAGAATAGTAAGGATGGATGTCCATGACGTAGAATGTGGAGTTGAAGGTTTCAGTTCCCACTTTAATTGGGATGTCCACCTCCCCGTGGACCATCCTTTTAGAACCATCAAAGGCTCTGACAATGATGTTGCTGGGCTTCAAGGTTAGGCCTTCACAATCCAACATATCCAATGCCTTCTTCGGTAGGACGTTCATCGAAGAACCAATGTCTACCAGAACGTGTGCTAGAGTAGTCCCTCTGCATTCCACCGAGACATGCAAAGCGTCATTATGTTTTCTCCCTTTGATTGTTAGATCAGCATCGGAGAATCCTAGACCATTGTCTGCTGTTAGGCTAGCTACACATTCCTGGAACTGATCTGTAGAAGTTTCCTGGGGCACATGGGCCGTCTTTAAAAATATGATCAGAGCTTTGACATGAGCCTCTGAAAAAAGTAGCAAGGCCAGCATAGATATTTTTGAGGGGGTTTGCCCCAGTTGCTCCACAACAATATAATCGCTCTTCTTGATTATTTTCAAAATCTCTTCCGTTTCTTTTTGAGAGGTTTCAGGGATTATCAACGGCTGAGCCCTCGTCTTGACGAGCTCTTCTTGGATCCCCTTCCCTCTATCATCATCAGCAGAGGGGACCCACCACAAGAGTCACAACCTCTTCAATAACTAGAGTTCTCTCAGATATGTTGACCGGCACAAGGGTAACCTTAAGAGCGGCTGAGGGTCTGAAGATTGCCATTGGAGGGGCAATCTCCAGAGAGAAAATTCTTCCACTACGGGTGATTTTACTCATTCCGACAATGTTTCTAATGTCGGAAGTCTCTTCATCAGAACTCTCTTCATTTGATTCAATTTGTTTAACACCGTGGTAAAAGATCTCTCCCCTATAGTTCCACGGTATTGATTTGTTGGACTTGTACGGGATGGGCCCCGACATAGTTATCTTCAAAGGTACAATCTTCGGATCAGATGTAATCTTAACAGGTCTTTTGGAGACCTTGGAAAGATTGGCGGATATGGTAATTATTGAAATATCATTGACAGGAGTCGGTGTAACAGGAGTCTTTTCAAAAAGGATCTCTTGGTTATCCATTAGGCGTTGGATGCCTAACTTCAATAATGGACAGTCGGTTGGTAAGGATGAACAAAGGTAGAAATCTTCTTCACAACCTGGGAAAATCCCAGCCTTCAACAAATTCAGCTTGATTATCGGTAGCGGAGTCATCAAATCATCAACAGCAACAACAAAAAGATCTTCTTCAACAACATGGGCATTGTGACCATGTTTTGGCATCGGAGCAGAGATCACATTAGGCTTTTCAGGGGCATCGAATTCAACTTCTTTAGCATCTATCAAATCCTGAATCTTATTCTTGAGGGCCCAACAATTGTTGGTGTCGTGCCCCAGGCTGTCTGAATAATAAGCACACTTTGCATTTGAATGGTAGTAAGGAGAAGATGTATTCGGATTCTTCGGTGCCTCTTTCAAACTTACAAGGTTTAACTTCAAGAGATGAGGGAGAACCTGAGCAGGTGTCATGTTTATCTGGGTGAATTGCCGTGCAGGCCTTTCCACCCTTGCTTGGTTGGTTCTGGGTTGATTGTTTCTAGGCTAATCAACTGCAGACTTCTGAATCATTACAGCTCCCACCGCTGGCCGGCGCTCAAATCTTCCTTGACCTCTTTGGGAGTAGAGATCTGAGACTTCTTTCTTTGCTGGAAAAGTCTTTTTGATGGCAGCGGAAGCAGATGCATCCTTTTGAATTTTCCCGCCCTTGATTCCAGCTTCAACTCTCTCACCAGTCAGAATCAACTCGGTGAACCTCGTAGACGAACTTCCAATCAGGTGATTGAAAAAGGGGCCTGAAAGTGTACCCAAGAACATATCTACCAGCTCCCTCTCAGATAGAGGTGGTTGCACTCGTCCCGCCAAGTCTCTCCATTTCTGGGCATACTCTTTGAAACCTTCATTTGAGACCATGCCCATACTCTGTAATTGAGTACGGGTTGGTGCTAAATCCGCATTATATTGATACTGTCTATAAAAGGTAGCCGCCAAGTCCTCCCAATTGTGCACATCATACCTCTCTAGCTGGTAGAACTAATCTAACTGCGTCCCCGAAAGACTGTCCTAGAAGAAATGAACCCATAGGTCTTTGTTAGAAGAATGCGGTTGGATTTTCCTGACGTAAGACCATAGGTGCATCTTGGGACAAGACAACCCATCGTATTTAGCAAAAAGAGGCACCTTAAACTTAGGGGGAATGACAATTCCAGAAACCAACCCTAACTCTTCGAAGTCCAGCCCAGGCACTCTCTGTATCTCCATGGCAGCTAGACGCTCTTCCAAGTTCTTGTATTTTTCATCTGCAGGAGGGTACTGCTGTTCAAAATAGTCTTCATCCTCCTCCTCCTCTTCTTCCTCAGACTCAGATGGCACTGCAGCTCCCTTTCCTTTTCCTACCCCTTCATCAGATGTTGAGGAGAAATCTAGGACCCTTCTAGCTTGACCTTCAAATCTTCTACCCATGGTAGCCACACCAACCCTCTTCTTTTTCTTTTTCTCCTTTTCCTTTTCCAGTAGAGTTTTGAGCTCCTCCTGACCCTTAGCCAAGGTCATGAGTAGCTGTTGGAACTGTGAATTCTGTGCTTGTGAGTCTTTGACCGTGTTCTCTATATCCATCTTGCTGAAATAAACAGCAGAGAGATAAGGAAACCTGGTGTGAAGACCTACTTATGCATATGATGAATGATATGTGTTCATGTAATGCATTCAAGGATTCAGAAATTCAAATTTGTTTTAAACAAAAAGGAACACACGTCATATTAATAAGATATAATTTGTTAGTACATCAATGCCCCATGGGAAAAATAATACAAAATTCTAATGTAAAAAGACGTTGCGCATCCTTTTTGGTGCAATGTAGGTGTTGAGAGTATGCTCTTCCTGAAGTTGACGAGTAAGTTCCAAAACCTTCTTCTCACTTGCGTAGAATTGGGCTTCAAAAGTATCGCGTTCTCCCTTGAGCTGTATCCAACTCCTTTGTAAATCTTTTAGTGATGTTGGCATGTCAGGATGTAGGAGGGTGTATGGAACCTCTCCTTCCATAACAGGCTCTTTGATCACAGGGAGAATGTAGGGGTAAGGCATTATAAGACTTTGGGCGCGGGTTCGTACCCACTTGAGGTAAGGCTCAAGAGGGATGGAGTTCTTGTGTCCCAATGTCTTACTGTCCACCTTGTTGGGCATTCTCCAAGCTCGAATAAACCTTTGTCGAAGTCCTTGATCGTCGTTGTCGAAGTTAAAAACCAAGTCTGGAATCAGCATATCATGTGGGCCATCCCTTCAGGCATACCCAAACTGTCTCAGAGCCAAGCAGGGGTTGTAGGTAATGCCTCCCCTAATTCCTAATAGAGGGACATTAGGAAATTCCCCACAACGTTCAATGATGATAACATTTTCTCGGGATCGAGAACACCAATGAACATCTGAATGTGTAAGAGTCATCAATCATTGTGACCACCTCAAACCTTGATCATTCTTCAAAAATGATTGGGGAAGATAAGAAATAAACCATCTTTACAGTAGAGGAGTGCAACGCATGAGAACACCTCTTTTAATCATTGTTCGAGTGTGAAAAGAGTGGAGAATATCCCCAAGCAATGTAGGCACCGGGTTGCGAGCCATGAAGATTTTGACAGCACTCACATCTATAAGCTGGTCAGGGTTTGGGAACAAGACCATCCCATAGATGAGAAGAGCTACAATCTCCTCAAAAGCTTGTAAGTCCAATGAATTCCAGCAACTTTGGGCCTTCTCAAACAGGAACTTTGCCAAGAAACCCTTGACACCACTTCTAGTTTCCCAATGACTTGTGACATCTGATGGTTGCAAGTGTAGGGCTTGAGCAACATCTTCAGGCTTTGGATCTTTTTCCGTACTGTTGAAAGGTAGTTAATGGAGAATAGGAATCCTCAGGAGTTGAGAAAATTCCTCCAAAGTAGGCACCAGCTGGTAATCAGGAAATGTGAAGCAGTGGTGTAGGGGGTCAAAGAACTGGAAGAGAACTTTCACCATGTCTTCCTCAGTGTTGGTGTTGACTAAGTTGAGAAGATGACCATGCCTTTCGGTGAATGGAGAATTCTCAGGAATCCTTGAAGCTAGCTCCTTGAGTTGAGGAGGAATTCTCACAACGTTGACTTGGATTGTTTTCCTGCGAAGTGAATCCATTACCTACAAAACAGGAACAAAGATGAAGATCCAAATCCTTGAAATGGTTAGTGGATGCATATGATGCTTCATGATGTCCGTGATGTTATGCACAAGTATATGTGTACAAACAAATCACACAAGATCCTAGTTTCAGGCTTGTATGGGGTTTCATAGGTAAGTACCCTCTTGAAGTTTAGTTGGCTCAACCTGTCCTAGAAATAGTAATCGGGTTCTAAGGAGCTCAATATCACTAGATTGTTTTCTGTGTTCATTGTTTCAGTTTAGCCACTTTACTGGCGACCAAAATATTCCAAGAAAACAACCCTCAATGAGTGTAGTATCGAGTATCTACCAACTTCGGACTGCACCAAAGCCGGTCATCTCACTACCCCTAAAAAGGCCAAGATGGTCAAGTAAAGGTTCTAAAAGTCCATCAGTGCTTCATGACATCACTCAGCGGCCCCTTATTCTCTTTGATTGACTCAAAGGCTACCGATACTCACAAATATGTCGCACTAATATAGCTATTGCTTCAACCATGTCGGTATACCCCGCACAGTTTCCACAACGTATTGCTATTTACCTATGAATGTTTCCCAAATCCGGGTAGAGGATTCAAACCCAAACAATGGAACCAAAGTGTAAAGCATACAAGTAAAGCAAGATAAGCATGTAAAGGTGATCTAAAACCCTAAGGTAACCCCACTTTTATGATTTTCCCCAGCAGAGTCGCCCGTTCTGTGATGCGGTGGGAGAACTGACTTGAGGTTTTACGTTTTTTGTTCGCAAATATTTCGGTTTAGCAAGAGTCGCCACCGACTTTTTATTTTATCCAAAGGAAAGGTCAAAAAGCACAGGAAAGACCTTTGAGATTGTTTTTGGGTTCGGGGGGTAGATTATGAAAAGGGAAGGTGCTAGCACCCTTTTCATCCATGGTTTTCCATGGGCTCTTAGTTACTTGTTTTAGATCACTTGCTTTTGCTTTTCAATTGTTTGAAATGGTGCTTTGTGTGTGGTTTTGAAAGTATTTTGAAAAGAGGCCTTTGTTTAGGCAACCTTTGTAATGATTCTTGTTTGAATGTATACAAAGGTGTTTGTCTTTTGAAAAATATTTCAAATGTTTGAAAGTTTGTTGGGAAATGTTTTGAAATTGTTTTGAAAGGTGATAGTTTGAAAATAACAAGGATGGTTTGCAAGAGATCAAGTAACTAGGAGTTGTCTACCCTACTCAAAGATATTTCCTATACATTTTTAACCCTTTGACATTGTTGTTTTACCATTGTATTTGGTAAACAACCTTGTATTTAGATGTTAAACGGGACGGGCGTGGGTCATCGTATAACCATGATAACAATATTGCCAAGTATCTTAGCAAGTTTTTGAGGGACTAGATCATTTTTGTATAGGCAACCAAGATAGTGTCATCGAGGGACTATGATATTTTTATTTTGTTTTTGTTTTGCCAAGATACCTAGCATGCATACCATGGCCATTTTTAAGGCAACAAGTGGATGAAACCCTAAGGGTGCTTGTGTGCATTGTGTTGTCATTTTTCATGCATTTTTGTCTTGTATTTAGTCATGCTATTTGTTTTGATTTTTGGTTATCATACAAACCCTAATCTTACTATCATGGCATTTGAAATCAATAAATGCGTAAAAGTAAATCTAAGACTATTACAACATTATTACGGGGAGGGGGATACAAGTTTGAATAGGGGATATTGCTCAAAATAAAACCCTAAAACTATTATTACAACCAAATTGAAATATTGCACAAATAAATAAATAGACAAATATTTAAATGTACAAATAAATATAAATATGCAAAGGATATTTTTGTATTTATTTCATGTATGCAAAATAAATTATTTATGTCTCCAAATAAAAAATAAAAAAATTTTTTTTGAAAGGGTGGAAACCCTAGTTTTTGGTTTTAAAAGAAAATATATTATATTATTTATTTATTCATTTTTATGTACAAGATAATAAATAAAAATATATTCAAAGATGTTAAAAAAATAAAATATGTGAGAAAATAATATTTTAAGTGTATAATATAATAAAATAAAAATATGTAAGTATTTTAATATTATTTACAAATTTATTTAAGAAAATAAAAGTATTTACCCTAATAAACTATTTTTTGTCATAAAAAAATAATAAAATAAAAATGTAAAAATTAAGAAAATATTTTTGATGATTTTTAATATTTAGAAAAAAATAATAAAGTCAGAAAATAAAAAAGAAATGAAAAATATGCAAAAATAAAGAAATGGGCCAAGGGGGTGCACAAAGCAGAATGGGGGTGTCAAAAGCAGAAGCAAGCTAGGCCCAACCCACGTTCCACTTCATCCCTGTCCTTGGAACAAAAATGCGCGTGCCATGGTTCAAATCCCGTTCTCTCTTGTTCTTGCATGAAATAGATAACTTACAACATAAAAGTTATAGCATTTTCAATCACGATTTCAATGGTATAAAAAACTTGATCTAACTCTCAAAGACCAGAGAGAATTTCCTTGGTCCTAAATTCTAACCTAGTTTTTTCAGCAACTTCAACATTTAAATTCTCCTAGCTCAGTTAATATAAATACAAGCTATGCATATGTACAGTTCAAGGACATTAAGGGCTACATTTTTGCTTCACAAGCCTAAGCCTAATGATTCCTAAATAAGAAGATAGAAGTTTGAAAATTACCTGTTTCAGTCAAGTTCGAATATGGCAATGTAGGAGTTTTGGATGAGGCCTGATGGTCGTGTTCGCTTGCCTGAAGTTCACCCAAACTTTCCCAATGCTTGGCTTGCCTTGAACTTGCCTGAATGTGCTTGTAGAACTCAACCTGCAAAGCTTCAAAGTAAAAATGGTGAAGTGTGAAAATGGAGTTACAGTGGCTTGAGAAGGGCTTGGGTAGCTTGGATGGGATGTATGCAATGTGTTTGAAGTGGTTTGGGACAAAACGCACGAGTGGAATTTGTTTTGGAAGTGGTTCTGCAGGGCTTGCTGTGTTTTGGGCAGAAGTTAGTGTTTTAGTGTTTTAGGGTTTTGAGAGGTTTGTAACTCATGCATTCTGCTTGCTACAATGTATTGAACTTGTTTGAAATGAACACAAGACTTGTTTTTATCAGATACCAAAGTTGTGGAGTTTTTGCACACTTGCTTGTTTTTGAAGTAAAAGGTGAGTTGACAAAGGCACAACCTGTACAAGCTAGCTCAAGGCCTGAGGAGAGTTGGTAAACAAGGCCTGAGGAAGGTAGTCTGTTGGATAATTTGAGATCCATGAATATTTTGGGAAAAAATTGTGATTCAAAGTTATAGATTTTATGGAGGACTACAACTTTCATGTTGGAAGTTTTGTTTGAATCCAATTGCATCTTGGTAAAAAAGTTGGGCAAAGTTGGGAAAAAATAAGAAATTTTCATAACTTAGAAAATTTCTAAGTTATGAAAAATTTCCATTTTAAACCCTAATTTTCAAAATTAGGTTTCTTGGTGAACAAGTTTCATGTTTTGACACATCTTGATGAAAAATGACCCTTGGTACTTGATTTTGACCAAAAAGTCAAAGTTTGACTTTTCAGTGTACAATTGATTTTTGATCAGTTGACTGGAAAATTCATCTGTCAATCCAATGAATTTGAGATCTTTTGAACCTTGTGATTAGGTCAAGATGATTCCATTGAGTCCTTGAAACCATGCTTGAACCCAATTTGCCAGTGGCTAGGTGAAAAATCAGAAATTGCCCTTCTACAGTCAAAACCCTAAAAATGACCATTTTGCCTTTTTGATGATCTGATCAAATTTCTTGAGGAGTTGTGGTCCAAACTTGATCAAATGGTTCATATGAGTCTATAATGTTGATGTAGATAAAAAATTATGAGGTTTGACTGTAAATTGGCCACAGTTGACTTTTTCCCTAATACAACTGATTTTTAGGTCCACTGTCCAATTGACTGTGCAAAAATGTGACTCAAGGCTTGAACCTTGGTATGAGAAATCTTATAGGTCCAACATGAAGTATGAAGTCACATTGAGCATTGAAAGTCCAAAAATCCCTGTGCAAACTCAAACCCTAATTTCAGGTTAACAATGCAAGGAGATGTCTTGAGCTGAGCAAACCCTAATCCTGTCTAGAGTCCAAAGAGTCTTGTGAGGGGAAATCTTGATAAAATGAGAGAGAAAATTTTGGGGTACAACAATACCTTTGGGGGTTCCTGTTCCTGCTGTGTGAGGAGGAGTCCGTTGGGGAATATGGGTTTTTGTTGTTCTCTTGCTTGAGGAAAACTCTATGGGAAATAGAGTCTAGAAACTTCAGTTGTCCAAAGCTATACTAAAGAGTTATCTCTGGAGAGATGACAATTTGTTGTCTTCTGGTTGAAGTCCATGCTTCCAGTAATTTGCTGGGGATAATGGAATTAATCATTATTTGGAAATGTACTAGAAAGATCCTGTGTAGGGCCATTTCAGAACGAGTCTGTGTTAGACTGCATCTGGATGCTGAGAAGGAACCCATGTAAGATTGCTTCGTCTGGTCATATAGATAGCTTTCCTGTCTGGTTTCAGGTGTTAATCTACAATCATCTTGTTCACAGATAGTTGTCCTGTCTGGTTTCAGGTATTAATCTGGAATTTGAAAATTGTCGGTCATTGAGATAGTTGTCCTGAATGGTTTCAAGTATTAATCCATAGTCGGTCATCCACAGATAGTTCTCATGGCTGGTTACAGGCATTAATCTGGAACTTGAAAATTGTCGGTTGCTAAGATAGTTGTCCTGGCTTGTTACATGTATTAATCTCTGACCTAAGAAAGAAAGATAGTTTTCCTGGCTTGTTACAGGTATTAATCTTCAATCTCTTCATGTAGATAGTTCTCCTGGCTTGTTACAGGTATTAATCCACAGTCGATCGTCCGTGGATAGTTCTCCTGGCTTGTTACAGGTATTAATCTGGAACTTGTTTTGCTGGTCACATAGATAGTTTCCCTTCCTGGTTTCAGGCATTAATCTTTGACCTACTGTAAAAGTTGATAGTGTTTGTCTGTCTGTTAATTTAACCTGAAAAGGTAAAATCAGTTTCATGCGATGTCATGATGTATGAATTTCATGATGCTTCCATAATAAATAAGATCATGATATATGTACTTGTATGCACATGCCATGATGTATGAACATGTAATGCTGTTGTGCAGTATCTTTGTCTGGGAAAATAAATCCATGACTATTGCTGAAGAGTACCGTGAAGCGGAATCCCGTACTGCTGTTGGTGAGTGAAGAAAGTGATTCTTCAATTTCCGCTGGGGATAATGAATGGAGATAGTTTTGTTGGCGATTCCCTCTCTCTGCTGAGGATCTTCGACTTCAATTTGAGAAATTTTTTGCCGAGGGGAAGAGTTCTGTTAGAAGATTTCACCAATTTGGAGAAATAAAATCCATTGGGGAATGAACTTCCATAGCTAGAGAAATAAACTGTACTGGGGATAAGGCTTTATAAACTACTTGAGATTTATAAAACTCTGTTGCGGAAGGTGAAATCCATAAAATGCTTGGGGATTTTATTGGAATCCTGTAGGGGAATCTTGAGAAGCTTGGCGATTTCACTGGGGGATTTTGGATCAGTAATTGGAGATTTTTGCTCTGCCGGGGATGTGAGAACAACTAACATTAATAGGCTACATGCTAAGAATATAGCAGTGACCTTGTAGTAGAATGCCCCTGCCTCTGTACCTGTTGGAGAATATATCTGCCGGGGAAGACATCTATGGGGATCTTGTGGATGGCCCTTAGATATTGTCCCGTTTCTTAAAGTCATTAGCAATTGTCTTTCTGTTTTTATGCGTGTATTTTTAAGAAGTAATCATATTCAAATGCACATGTTCAAAAATAATCACTGGACGTTTTCGCACACAAAACAGAAAAATAAAAACAGAAGTTTTACACTTTCAACGGGATAGTTTTGTATTAACTTGAGTAAGTGTTTTTGTACAACGAGACAGGCATCCTAGTAAGAGAATGCCGTCATAAGAATACAAAAATAGTATACAAAGAAAAACTGCGATGTAATAATCCCATTGGGTTCCCATTATGCTATTGCCTTTATGTCTTTGAGCGTCTAATCTATTTTGCTGCTTGTCCGAAGCTGATTGGATTGATTAGTACCGCTTTGAGCTTGAGAGTTGATATTGAAGATTGGCTGTAAGGTGATCCAATATGATATAGTTATACGCTTTAAATCCCTAACCTTTTCCCGGACCGCCCTTTCGGGTTTTCAGTCCACCGGGATACCCTTTTTTGCCCAAGTTGCCTTTTCAGGTTTTCGACTCGCCGGGTGTACAGATTTTTTTATATAAATCCCTAATTTTTGCCCGAACCCTTTTGGTTCGCCGGGATGCCCTAATTTTTGCCTAGGCCAGTCGACCTAGCGGGTCTTTATTTATGCGTAGTAACTTTTAATTATGTCTGTGTTTACAGGGTGCGGAAGGTCGTCACGGTCCATAGTGGTTAGGATCATGGCTCCACCAGAAAATATATTCTTGATCACAAATGGCCCTTCGTATGTGGGGGTATGTTTGCCCCTGGGATCAAATTATGGTAGTATGATGCGCTTGATTACCAGGTCACCGACCTGATATACCTGACGTTTGACCTTTTTGTTAAAAGCTTTGATCATATGTCTTTGCGTTAAAATGATGAGAAAGACCTAGAAGTTCTATGTTGTGTTAAAACAGTGAGAAAAACTCAGAAGTTCTTTATTGTGCTATAACAGTGAGAAAACTTAGAAGTTCTATGTTGTGTTAAAACAATGAGAAAAACCTAGAAGTTATGTGCTGCGTTAAAACGATGAGAAAGACCTAGAAGTTCTGTGTTGTGTTAAAACAGTGAGAAAAACTCAAAAGTTCTATATTGTGCTACAACAGTGAGAAAAACCTATAAGTTCTGTGTTGTGTTAAAACAGTGAGAAAAACTCAGAAGTTCTGTATTGTGCTACAATAGTGAGACAAAAAAACCTAGAAGTTCTGTGTGCTGTATTACAACAGTGAGAAAAAAGTTAGAAGTTCTGTGTGCTGTGTTACAACAGTGAGAAAAACACCTAGAAGTTCTGTGTTACACTTCACCTCCTTTCTTACATTAGCCATACCATCTAAAAATTATTCAGTTCTTAACAACAACAAAATAGAAAAATAAAAGCACGACAATTTATAGAAGTTCTATTCCTAATTCTGAGCCTAGTTTTCTTCAAGAAGTTCTAATCCATAATTTTTATACTTAGGCAATGATATATACAGTCTCAACACTATGATATCTATATTTTTAATGATGTTCTAAATGAAAAGTTCAAAGTCAGGATGACTTACCTTGAATCTGAAGTGTGTGTTTGGGAGTTGAATTGCTGCCTTCGAATGTTCTAGGGTTAGCAAGAAACGGAACAAAAATGTTATGTTCTTTGATTCAAAATAAAGGTATTGTTTTTGAGAACTCTGGGTTTAAGAATGTTTGAATGTTTTCTTTTCTCTCTTTTTGTATTCAATAACTCTCTCCTCAAAAGCCAGCCCCTTAGACGTGTGGTGGAACAACTTATTTATAGATGAGTTTGCTGTGATTTTTGGGGGGGAAAACAAATGGGATTTGAACCTTTTTGGCATACTGTTTCATTGCTTTTTAAATACAGCTTTTATGTGCTAATTTGGTGTAAATATGGGGTTTGAGAAAGTGTAGGCGTGGACTGGATCAACAACAATTTAGAGTGTTGTGGCAGCTGGATGCAGGACAATGTCATAGCAGTAGAGCAGATTGTTCAAAATGAGGTTTTGGGGCTTGGTGATGTTCTGATCGAAGAGTGGAAAGACCGGAGTGAGATTAGAAGGGTGATGTTCTGATCGAAGAGTAGAACATAGTCTCTATATGCTGAAGAATGAGATTTGAAGAGTCATGTTTTGATCGAAGAACACATCTTCCATACATTCTGATCGAAGAGTCATGTTCTGAATCATTTTTGCAAATTCTGATTGCACTTGTGTGAAAACTGGCCCAGAAGTTATGAAATTATCATATTCTCTTAACACTTAGAAAATTTTCTAAGTGTATAGAAATTTGACTTTTTCAAAGTACTTTTTTACTTTTGATTTCTTGATGAACCAATTTCCTGTCCTGATGGAATATGATTGTTGAATCTTGATTTTGATCCAAAAGTCAAAGTTTGACTTTTCAGTGTGCTTTTGACCATTTTTCCCTTGTGAATGACCTTCTTGGAAAATTGTAATTCGAGACTTGAAACTTGACAGAAGCAAACCTAAGGGTCCAGGATGATCTTTTGAGAAATGAGAGGGCGAATTTTGGGGTACAACAGCTGCCCCTGTTCAATCTTCTTAAACCCGAAGAGTTAGATTGGCAAATCTGCCATTCGTGACTCGAAGGTGGAAGATGATTGAACACTAGAGTGCCCAAAAATTTGCACTTTGATGATTTTGAGGTTAAGCTGTAAGGAATGGGCTTAAAGATGCCTTTTGGAGAAATGATGGAGAGTTGGCGGAGATGGGCTTATAGATGCCATCCGAGGGTAACTGTTGATAGAAATTAGACTAAGTCTAAGCTTGACTTCAACCAGTACAAGAATCAGAATAAACCTTTGGTAGATTTAAAACTGAACCTATTAAAAGTCTTGAAATAATCTTTAACTAGAAAGAATCAGGATAAATATTTGGAGCGATTTATCTGAACCAGGGAAAGTATCTACTGGGAAGGCATCAGGATAAACCGTTGAGAGATTTAAACTGAACCTGCAGAGGTCTTTGAATGATATTTAACTGGAAAGAATCAAGATAAATCTTTGGAGCAATTTATATGAACCAGAGAAGGTGTCTGCAAGAAAGAGTCAGGATAAACATTTGAGAGATTTAAACTGAATCGGCAGGGGTCTGGAAAAGAATCAGAATAAATCTTTAGAGTGATTTATCTGAACCAGGGAAGATGTCTGTGGGAAAGAATCAGGATAAACAATTGAGAGATTTAAACTGAACCGGCATAGGTCTGAAGGAAATATTTGTCATGTAGATAGTCAACCAGTCTTTTCTCAGGAATTGATCTATAATTGATTTGTCCACAAATATTTATCCTGCCTTATTGGAAATTTGTTGATGATAATTTTCTGTTGATTGATCTTTCCTGAAAAGGCAAAGAGTTAGTTGTATGCAATGCCATGATGTATGAAATGCATGGCATAATGATGTTTCTCAAAATAAATGAGATTGCGATATATGCATTTGTATTGTCGATGTCTATGATGTATGAATTTGATGTATGCACACATTAATTGTTCTGCTGCAATGCTATTTAGATTGAGGAAAATAAATCCATGACTGCCGCTGAGAACGAGGAGTGTAAGTCTTCATATTTTGTTGAAGTTGAAGCGTTGATGGATTGGTTTCCATTACTAGAGAAATAAACTCTGTTGGGGAAGTGAAACGTCGTGCATTGCTTGTGGACTTGGTGAAATCCTACTGGGGAATTCCTGAGCAGCTGGGTGATTTTCATTGAGGAATCATTGGAGCAGTAACTGGAAATTTTGCTCCGTCGGGGATATGAAGGCAAAAGATACCATTAGGCTGCATGCTGGAGATATGACAATGATCCTGTAGTAGGATGTTCTTGCTTCTTCTCTGTTTAGAGAAATTACCTGTGCGGATTTTGTGGAATGGCCTATAGATATTATCCTGTTTTTTAAAGCCATTAGTAATTGTCTTTCTGTTTAGTTTTCCTTTTTTATGCATTCATTTATAAACAGTAATTACATTCAAAGGCATATGTTCAAAAATAAACATTGGACGTTTTTTGCAAACAAAACAAGAACAATAAAAGAAAAGCAGATAGTTTTGCACTTTTAAAGGAATATCTTTGTATTTACTTGAATAAGTATTTTTGTACAAAGATAAGAACATCCTAGTAAGATAATTTCATCGTAAAAATGAAAATTGATACAAAGAAAAGACAACTATGTAAAATAATCTCATGGGGTTCCCATTCTGCTATAGCTTTCATGTCTCTGAGCCTCTCATCCACTTGCTGCTTTGTCCGAAGTTGATTGGATTGAGCTTGACGATTGATGCTGAAGAATGGATGTAAGGTGATCCAACGGGACATAGTCATACGCTTTAAATCTCTAACTTTTGCATGGACCGCCCTTTCGGGTTTTCAGTCCACCAGGATACCCTTTTTTGCCCAAGCCGCCTTTTCAGGTTTTCAGCTTGCCGGATGTACAAATTATTTTTTATCCCTAATTTTTTCCTAGGCCATTTGACCTAGCGGGTCTTTTTTCATGCGTAGTATCTTTTAACTATGTTCACATTTATAGGGTGCGGAAGGTCGTCACCGTCCATAGTTGTTAAGATCATTACTCCTCCAGAAAATATGTTTTTAATCATAAATGGTCCTTTGTATGTAGGAGTCCATTTGCCCCTGGGATCACCCTGTGGCAGTATGATACGCTTGATTACCAAGTCACCAACCTGATATAACTGACATCTGACCTTCTTATTAAAAGCCTTAATCATACGTTTTTGGTACATCTGGCCATGGCAGACAACCGTAAGTATCTTCTCATCAATCAAGTTCAACTGGTCAAATCAAGTTTGAATCCAATCATCTTCATTCAACCCCGCATCCTTTATGATTCTCAGAGAAGGTATTTGGACTTCAATTGGTAGGACAACTTCCATGCCATATACCAAGGAGAAAGGAGTTGCCTCTGTTGATGTGTGCGCCGTGGTATAATAACCGTGAAGAGAAAATGGTAACATCTCATGTCAGTCCTTATAGGTCACTGTCATTTTTTGTATGATCTTCTTGATGATTTTATTAGCGGCTTTTATAGCACCATTCATCTTCGGCAGGTAAGGAGAAGAATTATGATGCTGGATCTTGAATTACGCACATAGTACGGTGATCATAGTATTGTTGAGATTGGTACCATTATCTGTAATGATTCTCTCTGGAATACCATACTGACCGATAAGATTTTGTTTGATGAATTAGGCCACACCATTCTTTGTAACAGAAGCGAATGAAGCTGCCTCGACCCACTTCATGAAGTAATCAATGGCAACCAAGATGAAGCGGTGTCCATTAGATACTGTAGGTTTGATCTCTCCAATCATGTCAATGCCCCACATTGAGAATGGCCAAGGAGCGGTCAGAACGTTTACAGGAACCAGAGGCACATGTACCTTGTCAACATAGATCTGACACTTGTGACATGTTCGTGAATGCTGATGACAATCTGCTTCCATGGTGGACCAATAATATCCTTCCCGTAGGATCTTTCTATCCATCATGTGCCCACTAGAATGGGTGCCAAAGGTGCCTTCGTGTAAATCAACCATGATCTTATCTGCCTCACTCTTGTCTACACACCGAAGTAAAGTAGAGTCGTGGTTATTCTTATAGAGAACTCCATTATTGAGGAAGAACTTAGCAGAGAATCTTCTCAAGAATTTCTTGTCATTGACTGAAGCTCCCTCCGGATACTCTTGGGCCTCGAGATATCTCTTAATTTCATGGAACCAAGGCTTGTCCACTACTTCTCTAGTATCAATCTCGTGACAGTAAGTTGGTTCTTCCATCCTCTCTATGGTGATTTGAGGAGCCTCATTGTCCTACCTTACTTTGAACATGGATGACATAGTGGCTAGCACGTCTGCTAGTTGATTTTATTCTCATGGAAAATGCTCAAAAGTAATTTCCTCAAAATGTGGGATCAATGTCAACACATGTTCTTTGTAAGGGATGAGATTAGGGTGCTTCGCGTCCCATTCTCCTTTGATCTGACTGATGACTAAGGCTGAATCTCCAAATACACTTAAGGACTTGATTCCCAAATCCATGGCAGCTTTGAGACCCATAATACACGTTTCATTTCCTGCCATATTATTGGTGCAGTTGAAACACAGTCTAGCAGTGAAGGGAGTATGTCAGCCTTTGGGGGATATGATCACAGCGCCTATACCATTTCCGAGTGTGTTGGAATCCCAGTCAAAAACCATGATCCATCGGGATCCTTGTTCAGGTCTGTTATATGGTATGAGTTCTTCACAATTATTTACCAACATGATGTCTTCGTCCAGGAATTCGAAATTCATGGATTGATAGTCATGCACAACCTGATGAGCAAGGTGATCAGCTAGCACACTTCCCTTTATTGCTTTCTGGGTAGTGTATTGAATGTCATATTCAGTTAGGACCATCTGCCATCTTTCTATTCTTCCAGAGAGGGCAGGTTTCTCGAATATGTACTTAATTGGATCCATCTTGGATATCAATAAGGTAGTGTGAGTCAACATATATTGTCTTAGCCGACGAGCAGCCCATGCCAGAGTGCAACAAGTTTTCTTGAGCAGTGAATATCTGGTTTCACAATCGATAAACTTTTTGCTCAGGTAGTATATTGCATACTCTTTTTGGCCAGACTTGTCATGCTTCCCCAGCACACACCCCATTGAATTTTCCAAGAATGTTAGATACATGATTAGAGGTCTTCTCTTAACTGGAGACATCAAAATGGGAGGATCTTGAAGGTAATCTTTGATCCTATCGAAGGCATCCTGGAAGTCGTCATTCCATTCCACCACTTGATCTTTCTTCAGTAATTTGAAGATTGGTTCACAAGTAGCGGTTAGATGGGAAATGAACCTGGCGATATAATTTAGCCGTCCTAAGAATCCCCTGACTTCCTTCTTAGTACAAGTAGTATGAATTTCTTGTATTGCTTTTACCTTTGCAGGGTCCACTTCGATACCTTTGCCGATGACAACGAAGCCTAAAGTTTGCTGGACCTCACTCCAAAAGTGCATTTATTCGGATTCAGCCTTAGTTTGTATTTCTTCAGTATTTTAAATAGTTTCTGCAGATGGTCAAGATGTTCCTCTTCAGTTTGAGATATGGCTATCATGTTATCCACATAGACCTCTATCTCGTGATGGATCATGTCGTGGAACAAAGCTACCATGGCACACTGATAGGTTGCCCGGTGTTCTTCAACCCAAATGGCATGACTTTGTAACAGAACATGCCCCACTGTGTGACGAAGGTTGTTTTCTCCATGTCCTCAGGTTCTATTTTGATCTGGTTGTATCCATAGAAACCATCCATGAAGGAAAATACTTTATGCTGTGCAGTGTTGTCAACCAGAATATCGATATGGGGAAGCGGGAAATTATCCTCGGGGCTTGCTCTATTCAAGTCTCTGTAATCCACACACATACGTACCTTACTGTCCTTTTTAGGCACTGGAACAACATTGGCGACCCATGTTGGATAGGAGGTGACAACTAAGAATCCAGCGTTGAACTGCTTCATGACTTTAGTCTTGATTTCTCTAACATTTCTGGCTGCATGCGACGTACCTTCTGTTTTACCGGAGGTCAGTCTTCTTTTATCGGCAGATGATGGACCATGATATTAGTGTCGAGTCCTAGCATGTCTTCATATGGCCAGGCAAAGACCTCAACATAGTCATGTAGCAACTGAGTTAAGCGCTTCTTGACACTAGGCTCCAGGTTGGCGCCTACCTTGCCTTCTTTCTTGTCCTCTTCAGTACCTAAGTTAACTGTTTCAATCGGCTCTTCGTGGGACTGTATGGTCCTTTCCTCCTGTTGCAATAACCTGACTAGTTCCCCTGGTACCTCACAATCTTCCTCACCTTTGTCTTCGGCTTGGTAGATTGGATTTTCAAAGTCACAATAGTCCATAACAGAATCGTTACCCATGGGATCCTGAGTGGATGTGGATCTACATTTCGATATGTGAGTGTGTGTAAGAGCATAACTATCTTTGATAAAATAAAAAGGGTAGAAAAAGAAGAACAAAGAGCGTAAAATTTTGCATGCAAAAACGTTCATGATTTATTGATGACATATGAAGATGAAGTAAGAACCCTCACAAATGGACCATTGTGCCTCGAGTAAGACACAAGGTTTTAAAGTCTAAATTGTTTAATTATTACAAGTCTGACAAGAAAAATTAAAATACAATTACTCTTTGATAAAAGTAATAGGGACAAATTCTTTGTCTTCCCAATTGTTGAGTCCTCTGCTGATGGTTGGAAAAATCCACTCGTCCATGTCACAACTGCCATCAATGTCCTCCACTGTATTGACTCCCTAATTACTGATACGTAGAGGTAGTCCTCCAGCGCGAGCTCGTCGAACAGATCTCTGGGCCTCCGAAGTAAAACCCAAACCAAATTTCTTGGATTTGTAGGGAATATCCAGAAGTTGACCCCAAATGGTGCATCCACCTTCCTCAACTACTGCTCTAGCATCCTTCAGAGAGGCCATTTTCAATGGCGGTCTGGTAACCTTTGGAGTCTTGGTAGTAGTCTTGGTTGCCGCGACTGTTTGTGGGACCTCCTCAAAGTTCTGACATGGAGTCTCAATGAACTCACCATCCATTTCCACGTACCTGAAAGAATTTAGGTAGCTAACCATGTATTCCTCCTCCCCATGGATAGTGATGATCTTTCCCTTGATTGGGTATTTCAACATCTGATGTAGGGTAGAAGTGACGGCACCAACACCGTGGATCCAGAGTCGGCCCAAAAGACAAGAATAGGAAGGGAGGATATCCATCACATAGAAAGTTGAATCAAAAGTATGAGTTCTAACTTTTATAGGGATGTCAACTTCTCCGTGCACTGTCCTTTTAGAACCATCAAAGGCCCTCACCATAATGTTGCTAGGCTTTAAAGTGAGTCCCTCACAATCTAGCCGGTCAAGTGCATTTTTGGGCAAGACGTTCAACGATGAACCCGTATCTACCAGAACATGGGCTAATGTAAAGCCTCTGCACTCAATGGAAACGTGTAAGGCATCATTGTGTTTCCTTCCTTTGGGAGTCAAATAAGCGTCAGAAAAGCCCAATCTGTTATCAGCAGTTAGACTGGCCATACAATTCTCAAATTGATCAATGGAAGTCTCTTGGGGCACGTGGGCGGTCTTTAAAATTTTTACCAAGGCCTTGGCATGAGCCTCAGAACACAAGTAAGGCCAACATTGATATTTTCGAGGGGGTCAGCCCCAACTGTTCCACGACGTTGTAGTCAATTTTCTTGATTATTTTTAGTATCTCTTCCATCTCTTTGCTAGAAGCTTCAAGAATGACCTCTGGATGTGCCTTCTTCTGGACAGGCTCAAATAATACCTCCTCGCCCCTTGTCTTGGTAGAAGGGATAATAATAGGATTGTCAATGGGAGTATCACTGGGAATGCTGGTAGGAGCATTAGCGGGAATAATTACAGGAGTAACAATGGTCTTTGGAGAGATCTCGGGTGAGAAGACTCTTCCACTTCTTGTTATCTTACTGGTCCCAATGATAATGACGACGTCAGGATCAATTTCTTTCGCAACTTTGTCTTTGATAGCCAATAGATCTTGCCTGACGCCATGATAATAGACGTCAGCCCCATAGTTCCAGGGAACAACTTTATCTGAAGAATATGGGATTGGCCCCGACATGGTGATGTTTAGGGGAGAAAACTTTGGAACAGATGTAATCCTGACGGGTCTTTTGGTGGAGACCCTGGGAGGATTATCAGAGATGGTGATTATTGAAACATGTTCACAAGAATTTCTGGTAAGAGGAACTTTTTCAAACAGGATTTCTTTGTTAGCCATCAAGCGTTGGACGCCCATCTTCAGTAACAAACAACCATTTGGTAGAGATATGCATAAGTGACAACTTTCATCACAACCCGAGAACAGACCGACTTGCAATAGACTCTATTTAATAGTCAAAAGAGGAGTAGTTAAATCATTCACAGAGGAAACAAAACAATCATCATCAACAGCGTTGACACCTTGACCGTGTTTGGGCATTGGCGCCGTTATCATATTAGGTGTTTCTGGGGGTCAAACTCAATCTCTTTTGCCTCGATAAGGTCTTATACCTTATTCTTCAAGGTCCAACAATCGTTTGTATCATGCCCCGAGCTTTCAGAATGATAGGCGCATCAAGCATTCGGGTTTTAGCCAGTAGAAGCAGTATTGGGGTCCTTGGTAACTTCCTTTAGGGTCACCAGATTGGACTTCAGAAGATGTGGCAAGACTTGGGACAAGGTCATGTTGATCCAAGTGAATCGTCTCATGGGCGTCTCTGGTCTGCATTGATAGTTTCACTGCTGATTTGGTACATGATTGGAAATTATAATAGTCCCTACCTCAGGCGACGTTCGACTTAGTTTTGATTTATGTGGTCGTATGCAACACTAACCTTTTTCTTTCCGATAAAGGGTTTCTTCATCGTGCTCGAGGATACATCTCTTTAAATTTTGCCACTTTTTATTCCGGCTTCTATCCGTTCACCAGTCATGATTATTTCGGTAAATCTAGTCGGAGAACTTCTGATCAAATGGTTGAAGAATGGACCAGATAACGTGCCTAAGAACATATCCACCAATTCTATGTCAGATAGAGGGGGTTGGACTCTTCCCACAAGATCCCTCCATTTCTGAGCATAGATTTTGAAACCTTCACCAGCACCCATAGATATTCCTTGCAATTGTGTTTGAGTTGGAGCTAAGTTAACGTTATACTGGTATTTCTTGTAAAAAAGCGGCGGCCAAATCTTCCCAGTTGCGAATATTGGTCCCTTCCAACTGATAGAACCAATCTAATTATGTCCCTAACAAGCTTTCTTGGAAGAAATGCACCCATAGGTTCCTATCAGCGGTATGGGGTTGAATCTTCCTGATGTATGACCTTAAATGCAAATTTGGACAAGAGATACTGTCATATTTAGCAAAAGTGGGGACCTTGAATTTCTATGGGATGACAACCCCTGAGACAAGTCCTAACTCTTCAAAATCCAACCCGGGTACCCTATGGATCTCCATAGCATTTATGCGATCCTCCAACTGCTTGTATTTATCGTCAGCTGGGGGATATTGTTCTTCCGAGTAATCCCCTTCTTCCTCTTCTCCAGACTCTGGGTGGTCATTTACTTCCTTGTTTTTCCCTTCTTTATCATCTCTTTCACCCGACAAGGTTGCGAAATCTAGAGTTCATCTGGATGGTCCTTTGAACCTTCTTCCCAGATTCAAAACACTGACTGGTTTCTTCACTTTCTTCTTCTTCTCTTTGATCAACAAAGTTTTCAAATCCTCTTGTCCATTTTCCAGAGCCAAGAATATTTGTCGGAATTGAGTGTTCTGCACTTGAAGATCTTTTATTGTTTGTTCAATATCCATCTCACTGAAATAAATAGTAGAAAGATAAGGAGACCTATTGTAAGAAACCTGTCTGTGTTATGATGAATGAAAATGCACATGCAAATGATTTCAAGGAAATTAGAGATTTAAATTTGCTTAGACAAAAAGGAAACACACGTTGCATTAATAAATCCAAGTTTGAGTACATCATGCCTTTTTGGGCTTACAATGAAAGAAATAAAATACAAAAACTCCTAAGACAAAAAGGTTAAACGCATCCTCTTCGGCGCGATGTAGGCGTTCAAACTCCACTCTTCATGAAGCTTCTTGGTGAGTTCCAGAACTTTCTTGTCACTGGCATAGAATTGGGCTTCGAAAGTGTCTCGCCCTTCCTTTAGCTGAATCCAATCCCTTTGCAAGTCTTCGAGAGAGGTAGGCATGTTGGGATGAAGGACAATATACGATACATCTCCTTCAGCAACAGGCTCCGTGATAATGGGGAGGATAGAGGGGTAAGGCACTACGAGACTCTGAGCACGAGCTCGCACCCACCTGAGGTAAGGCTCAAGGGGAATGGAATTTTTGTGTCCCAATATCCTACTATCCACCTTATTTGCCATCCTCCAAGCTCGTATAAACCTTTGACGGTATCCCTGATCATCGCTTTCATAGTCGAACACCACATCTTGGATGAGTGCATCATGTGGACCATCTTTTCGGGCGTACCCAAACTGTCACAGAGCTAAGCAAGGGTTATAAGTGATACCTCCCCTAACTCTAAGTAGAGGGACATTAAGGAATTCCACACAACGGTCGATGATAGTAATGTCCTCCAAGTATCGACAACACCAGTGGATATCCGAATGTCTGAGTGACATCAACCTATTGGACCATCTCAAGCCTTGCTCGTTCTTCACAACGGATCAAGGGAGATGCGAAACAAACCATCTAGCCAACAGATGAGTACAACACATGAGGGTTCCTCTTCTCCTCATGGTGCGAGAGTAGAGAGAATGCAATATATCTCCCAATAAAGTAGGCACTGGATTGTGAGATAAAAAGATTTTGACAACATTCACATATATAAGTTGGTCAGGATTTGGAAATAGTACCAACCCATAGATGAGAAGAGCCAAAATTTCTTCAAAAGCTTGTAAATCCAGAGTATTCCAACAGTCTTGAGCTTTTTACAACAGGAACTTGGCTAGGAAATCTTTGACACCATTTCTTGTTTCCCAATTAGCCGTGACGTCGGATTGTTACAAGTGTAAAGCTCGGGAACCTCTTCAGGGCTTGGATCCCTTTCAGTACCGTTGAAAGGTAGTTGATTGAGAATAGGAATTCCCAAGAGTTGAGAAAATTCTTCCATAGTTGGTACAAGATGATAATCGGGGAAGGTAAAACAATGGTGCAAAGGGTCAAATAAATGGAAAAGCACCTTCATCATATCCTCATCAAAGCTTTAGGTAACCAAGTTGAGAAGTCGTCCATGTATTTTAGTGAACGGAGAATTTTCAGGGACCCTTGATGGTAACTCTTTGAGCTAAAAAGGTACTCGTACAAGGTTGACTTGGATTGTGTTCCTGCGAGTGGGAGTCATGTCCTACAAAACAGAACAAAGATAAACCTCGAAATCCTTGAAATGGTTAGTCTAAAATGCTATGGTATGATGTCATGATGTTATGTACAAGCATATGCACAAGTTAAATCAAACAAATCCTTAGGTTTAATCTTGCATGATGTTTATAGGTAAGTACCCTCTTGAAATTTAGTTGGTTCAACCTATCCTAGAAAGTAATTGGGTTCTAGGGAATCTCAATATCACTGATATTTCTTCATCGGGCATTGTTTCAGTGCAAGCCTCTTTATTGGTGACCGAAATATCCCGAAAGTCTGACCTTAATGAGCGTAGTATCGAGTATCAACCAACTTCGGGCTGCACCAAAGTCGGCTACCTTACTACTTCCTAATGGCCAAGTTGTTCAAGCAAAGGTTATAAATTCAGTTAGTGCTTCATGACACCACACAACGGCCCCGTATTCTCCTTGACTACTCAAGGGCTACCGGTACCAACAAATGTGTCACACTAACGTAGCTATTGCTTAGACCATGTCGGTATACCCCGCACAGTTTCCACAACTTATTTCTACTTACCTAAAAAGGTGTCCCAGATCCGCGTAGAGGATCAAAACAAACCCAAACAAGGAACCATAATATAAAGCAAACAAATCAAACAATGAAAAGCAATTAAAGGTGATCTAGCCCTAAGGTAACCCCACTTTTTTAAGTAAATCTCCCCAGCAGAATCTCCAGTTCTGTAACACGGTGGGAGAACTGACTTGGATGTTTTGCGTTTGATCACAGTTGTTGCGGATAGCAAGAGTCGCCATCGACTTTTCTTTTATCTAATAAGGAAAGGTTGAAAAGAATAGGAAAGACCTTTCGAGATATTTCTTGAGTTCGGGGGGTAGGTTATGAAAAGGGAAGGTGTTAGCACCCTTTTCATACGTAGTTATCTATGGGCTCTTAGTTACTTGCTAGATCACTTGCTTTTTGTTTGAAAGTGTGTTTGTGATGTGGGTTTTGAATGTAATTTGAAAAGGAGTGTCTTTGTAATGGTTCTCGTCTCTATAAGAATGCGTACAAAGTGTTTTATCTTTTGAAAATGTTTCAAAGTGAAATTGTGGGTGTATAAAATATTTTTATTGTGAGCAAGCAAGCAACCAGGAGAAACCTACATACTCAAAAAGTCTTAAACGTTCTTTTCCTCCTCCTTTAGATGTTGTTATCTTACCATTGTTTTGGTAAGAAACCCCATCATTGGATGTGAAGGGATGGGTGCGGGATGTTTTGTATATTCATGGAAGGAAACCTATGGGACATTTTAACAATGTCGTTTAGGGACTAAATCGTTTATCGAAGGCAACATTGAGGGTCATCGAAGGACTACGATCTTTTATCGAGGGTATTTTCTAAAACGCCCATGTTCGAGGGACATGAATATTTTCCGAAAGGCAACAAAGTGAGATTACCCTAGAGGTGCTAGTGTGCAAGTGTGTTTGATTGCATACATTCTGTCTTGCATTTAAAGGTTGTCTACTTGTTGATTTTATCTTGCCATACACTCTAATTATTAACAATGTATGAAAGCAAATAAAATGCGGAAAATAAATCCTAAGCTATTACATCATTTCAGGGATGGGGATACATATTTACAAATGGGGATTGCAAGAATTTAAATCCTAATTATCTATTACAACCATATTGAATTGTACAATACAAGAAAAGAAAAGGATTTGTTTTGAAATTGGTTTTTTTGTCTTAATAAATTAAAAGAAAAATAATTAGTTAATAAAAAGAAAAATATTTCTTATGTCTCTTTTATATTATGAAAAATAGTATTAATGCTAAAAATAATAAAAATAGGAAAGAAAAGGACAAATAACGAAAACAAGATCAACATGTTGCTGAAAACAAAAATGAGAGGGACTAGAAGTTCTGATGCTAGGCACACTGTAGTTCAGAAAGAAACATTTGAGGAAACCAGAAGTTATGGGTTGCTGCGTGCTGAAGTTTTGAGTGTTGAAATAGTGAGGAAAAACCTGGAAATTCAGTGTACTATGTTACAACCGTGAGAAGGACCTAGAAGTTCTGCATGCTGTGTTACAACAGTGAGAAAAACCTAGAAGTTCTGTGTTGTGTTAAAACAATGAGAAAAACATAGAAGTTCTATGCTACGTTAAAATAATGAGAAAGACCTAGAAGTTTTATGTTGTGTTAAAACAGTGAGAAAAAAATCAGAAGTTATGTATTATGCTACAACAGTGAGAAAAACCTAGAAGTTATGTGTTGTGTTAAAACAATGGGAAAAACCTAGAAGTTCAGTGCTGCGTTAAAACAATGAGAAAGACCTAGAAGTTATGTGTTGTGTTAAAACAGTGAGAAAAACTCAGAAGTTCTGTATTGTACTACGACAATGAGAAAAACCTAGAAGTTTTGTGTTGTGTTGAAATAGTGAGAAAAACTCAGAAGTTATGTATTGTGCTACAACAGTGAGAGAAAAAAAACCTAGAAGTTTTGTGTGCTGTTACAACAGTGAGACAAAAAAAACCTAGAAGTTCTGTGTGCTGTTACAACAGTGAGAAAAAAAGCTAGAAGTTCTGTGTGCCGTGTTACAACAGTGAGAAAAACAACTAGAAGTTCTGTGTTATACTTCACCTCCTTCCTTACATTAGCCAGACCATCTGCAACTTATTCAGTTCTCAACAACAGAAAAACATAAAAATAAAAGCACGACAATTTATAGAAGTTTTATTCCTAATTCTGAGCCTAGTTTTCTTCAAGAAGTTATGATCCATAATTTTTATACTTGGGAAATGATATATACAGACTCAGCACTATGATATCTACATTTTTAATGATGTTCTGAATGAAAAGTTCAAAGTCAGAATGACTTACCTTGAATCTGATGCGTGTGTTTGGGACTTGAACTGCTGCCTTCGAATGTTCCAGGGTTAGCAAGAAACATAATAGAAAAGTTATATTCATTGATTCAAAGGGAAGAACAAAGGTATTATTTTTGAGAATTATGGGTTTAATAATGTTTGAATGTTTTCTTTTCTCTCTTTTTGTATTCAATAACTCTCTCCTCAAAAGCCATCCCCTTAGACGTGTAATGGAAACACTTATTTATAGATGAGTTTGCTGTGATTTTTTGGGGGAAAAACAAATGGGATTTGAACCTTTTTGGAATACTATTTCGTTTCTTTTTAAATACAACTTTTATGTGCTAATTTGGTGCAAATATGGGGTTTGAGAAAGTGCGGGCGTGGACTGGATCAACAAAAATTTGGAGTGTTGTGGTAGCTGGATGCAGGACTGTGTCATAACAGTAGAGCAGACTGTTCAAAACGAGGTTTTGGGGCTTGGTGATGTTCTGATCGAAGAGTGGAAAGACCATAGTGAGATTCGAAGGGTGATGCTCTGATCGAAGAGTAGAACATAGCCTCCATATGCTGAAGAATGAGATTTGAAGAGTCATGTTCTGATCGAAGAACACAACTTCCATACGTTCTGATCGAAGATTCATGTTCTGAATCATTTTTGCAAATTCTGATTGCACTTGTGTGAAAACTGGCCCATAAGTTCTGAAATTATCATATTCTCTTAACACTTAGAAAATTTTATAAGTGTTTAGAAATTTGACTTTTTCAAAGTAATTTTTGACTTTTGATTTCTTGATGAACCAATTTCCTGTCCTAATGAAATATGATTGTTGAATCTTGATTTTGATCCAAAAGTCAAAGTTTGACTTTTCAGTGTGTTTTTGACCATTTTTCCCTTGTGAATGACCTTCTTGGAAAATTGTAATCCGAGACTTGAAACTTGACAGAAGCAAACCTAAGGGTCCAGGGTGATCTTTTGAGAAATGAGAGGGCAAATTTTAGGATACAAAATCCGCCCCTGTTCAATCTTCTTAAATCTGAAGAGTTAGATTGGCGAATTTGTCATTCGTGACTCAAAGGTGGAAGATGATTGAACACCAGAGTGCCTATAAATTTGCACTCTTATGATTTTGAGGTTGAGGTGTAAGGAATGGGCTTAAAGATGCCTTTTGGAGAAATGATGGAGAGTTGGTGGAGATGGGCTTATAGATGCCATCAGAGGGTGACTGTTGATAGAAATTAGACTAAGTCTAAGCTTAACTTCAACTGGGACAAGAATCAGAATAAACCTTTGGTCAATTTAAAACTGAACCTAGCAAAAGTCTTGAAATAATCTTTAACTGGAAAGAATCTGGATAAATCTTTGGAGCGATTTATCTGAACCAGGGAAAGCATCTACTGGGAAGGCATCAGGATAAACCATTGAGAGATTTAAACTGAACCAGCAGAGGTCTTTGAATGATCTTTAACTTGAAAGAATCAGGATAAATCTTTAGAGCAATTTATCTGAGCCAAAGAAGGTGTCTGCGGGAAAGAATCAGGATAAACCATTGAGAGATTTAAACTGAACCGACAGGGGTCTGGAAAAGAAACAAAATAAATCTTTGGAGCGATTTATCTGAACCAGAGAAGATGTCTGCGGGAAAGAATTAGGATAAACCGTTGAGAGATTTAAACTGAACCGACAGAGGTCTGGAAAAGAATCAGAATAAATCTATGGGGTGATTTATCTGAACCATAGAATGTGTCTGCGTGAAAGAATTAGGATAAACCGTGGAGAGATTTAAACTGAACCGGTAGAGGTCTGGAAAAGAATCAGAATAAATCTTTGGAGTGATTTATCTGAACCAGAGAATGTGTCTACAGGAAAGAATCAGGATAAATCATTGAGAGATTTAAACTGAACCGGCAGAGGTTTGGAAAAGAATCAAAATAAATCTTTGGAGTGATTTATCTGAACCAGAGAATGGTCTGCGAGAAAGAATCAGGATAAACCATTGAGAGATTTAAACTGAACCGGCAGAGGTCTAGAAAAGAATCAGAATAAATCTTTGGAGTGATTTATCTAAACCAGAGAATGTGTCTGCGAGAAAGAATCAGGATAAACCGTTTTGAGATTTAAACTGAACCGGAAGAGGTCTGGAAAAGAATTAGAATAAATCTTTGCAGTGATTTATCTGAGCCAGAGAAGGTGTCTGTGGGAAAGAATCAGGATAAACCGTTGAGATATTTAAACTAAACCGACAGAGGTCTGAAGGAAATATTTGTCATGTAGATAGTCAACCAGTCCTTTCTCAGGAATTGATCTGTAATTGATTTGTCCACAAATAGTTATCCTGCCTTGTCGTAAATTTGTTGATGATAATTTTCTGTTGATTGATCTTTCCTGAAAAGGTAAAGAGTTATTTGTATGCAATGCCATGATGTATGAAATGCATGGCATAATGATGTTTCTCAAAATAAATGAGATTGCGATATATGCATTTGTGTTGTCGATGTCTATGATGTATGAATGTGATGTATGCATACATCAATTGTTCTGCTGCAGTGCTGTTTAGATTGAGGAAAATAAACCTCTGAATTCCGCTGGGAACGAGGAGTGTAAGTCTTCATATTTTGTTGAAGTTGAAGCGTTGAGGATGGGTTTCCATTACTAGAGAAATAAACTCTGTTGGGAAAGTTAAATGCCTTGCATTGCTTGTGGACTTGGTGAAATCCTAATGGGGAATTCCTGAGCAGTTGGGTGACTTTCATTGAGGAATCCTTGGAGCAGTAACTGGAAATTTTGCTCCGTCGAGGATATGAAGGCAAAAGATACCATTAGGCTGCATGCTGGAGATATGACAATGATCCTGTAGTAGGATGTTCTTGCTTCTTCTCTGTTTAGAGAGTACATGTGGGGATTTGTGGAATGGCCTATAAATATTATCCCGCTTCTTCCTCACCATGTACTCCTCTTCCCCTTGGACTATGATAATTTTCCCATTGACTGGGTACTTCAACTTCTGATGTAAGGTGGAAGTCACAACACCAGCCCCATGGATCCAGGGTCGACCAATAAACAGGAGTAAGATGGGCGGATGTCCATCACATAGAAAGTGGAATTAAAAGTATGAGTACCCACTTTAATAAGGATGTCCACCTCCCCATGCACCATTCTTTTAGAACCGTCAAAGGCTCTCACCATAATGTTACTGGGTTTTAGAGTCAATCCTTCACAATCTAATCTGTCAAGGACTTTCTTGGGCAGAACATTCAGTGATGAACATGTATCCTTTATAACATGGGCCAAAGTAGTGCCCCTGCACTTGATAGAGATATGCAGAGCATCATTATGTTTCCTTCCCTTGGGAGTTAGGTCTGCATCAGAGAATCACAGACCATTGCCAGCTATCAGACTAGCCACACAATTCTCGAATTGATCGGCGAAGGTCTCTTGAGGCACGTGAGCATACTTTAGGAATTTTACTAAAGCCTTGGCATGGGCTTTAGAGCACAGTAACAGGGCCAACATTGAGATTTTGGAAGGGGTCTGCCCCAGTTGTTCAGCCACATTGTAGTCACTCTTCTTGATTATTTTCAATATCTCTTCCATCTCCTTTTTAGAAGCCTCAAGGATGGCTTCTGGACGTGCCTTCGTCCGGACAGGCTCAACCAATACCTCTTTGCTCTGAGTCTCGGCCGACTCAGTAGCAGGGATAACAGTAGGACTAACAACAGGAGTATCTATGGGAGTATTAACATGAGAAACAAGGATGATCACATGAGTATCAACAATTTTAGGAGGAGAGATCTCGGGAGAGAAAACTCTTCCACTTCTGGTGATTTTGCTGGTCCCGGTGATATTATTAATGTCAAGATTAGAGTCTTCGGCATCTTTATCTTTAACAACCAGCAAATCTTGCTTGATGCCATGGTAATAGACTTCATCCCCATAGTTCCAGGGAACAGCTTTATCCGAGGAAAGTAATTATCAATGGAGCAACTCTTGGAACATATGTAATCCTGACAGGTCTTTTGGAGGAGACCTTGGGAGGATTGGCAGAAATGGTAATGATAGAAACATCTTCACACGGAGCACTTGTAACTGGAGTCTTCTCAAACAAGATTTCTTTATCATCCATCAGGCACTGAACGCCTTAATTCAACAAGCTGGAAATAAACTGGTCTGCAAGAGATTCTTTTTAATCGTCGGGAGTGGAGTAGCTAGTTCATCAACATAAGCAAAAAACATGTCATCATAAATATCATTAACACCACAACAAGGCTTGGGCATAAGGGCAGTTATAACATTAGGGGTTTCAGGAGCATCAAATTCAATCTCCTTCGCCTTAATCAAATCCTGCACCTTGTTCTTCAAAGCCCAACATTCGTTTTTATCATGGCTCAGATTTTCAGAATGGTAAGTGTTGTACCCCAAAATTTGCCCTCCCATATTCTTCAAGATTTGCAAAGAGCATGCTTCAAAATCTCCCCAAGGGTTGCACAGTTCAAGGGCCTCCTAACAGTCAAAAAATAGGGTTTTGGTTATGGCAAAGAAATTGAAGTTTTCAAGGGTCCAATCAAGTCCCACATGCCTACAAACATTGTCAAGTATCCTCATGTCAAGTTTCAAGACTTACAGCATAAAATTCCACAGTCAAAAACCCTAATTGCTCAACAGTCAACTGTAGGGGTAAAATGGTCATTTGACAGTCAAAAGTTCAAATTTTTGGTCAACATCTTATTTTGAAGCCACAAACATCATTTGATCAATTCTTGATCATGATTCTCAAGGCATGGCTCAAAAAGTCTCAAGATGCAAAAGTTTCCATATTTGGACAGTTGAAAAAGTCAACTGTAACTTGACCAAGGCATAACTTCCACATGGTTTATCAGAAAAATTCCATCCAAAGCTCATTTTGAAGAGAATGACATTTCCTACAACTCCTCTTCACACTTCAAGTCCAAGAAATGCTCTCACAAAAAGTTATCAATCTCAACATTATAGGTCATTTTCAAAAGTCAACAAAAAGGCACTTTAAGTCAAAGGCCATAACTTGATATTGGTAAATCAAAATGACATGGGACCAAAGGCATTGGTTAGAGGACTTCAAGACCTTTCCAAAATGTCCAAGAACATGTTCAAAGCTTAAACATTGAGCAAGATATGCCTTGTGGAAGTTGGGAAAGTTTTGGGAATTTTGAAAAGTCAACTTTGCTTCAAATGCCTCAAAATTGCTAATGGGCCACATTTTCTTCCAAGAATCATCATCCAAGAGCTATGCACGACCATTTGACCCAAAGGGGATTTATTTCATCATTTTTTATTATTTATTTGAATTTTTATCACCATTAATTCATTTAATTAAATAAAATATGACAAAAATACTCAAGCATGCATTTTAAATCTTTTTATGCAGCTAATAGGTCTATCATAACTCCAAGATTTCGTGCACACTCAAGTTGGAAAGATTTGGCCATGATTGATATCAAAAGGGCATGGAAAAGATTGAAAAAGATCCATGGAAATCAAATCTCAAAAGCATTGAATGCAAAGGTTTTTGGTTGAAATTTCTACCCTAATTCATTCCTCACATAAGTATAAACCTAAACCTAATGCTCAAGACCTAGAGGCTGCGCTCAAAAGCAAATACACACTTTGCATTTTTGGCAAAAAAGTTCAAAACTGAAAACTGCATTACAGGGTGATTCAAAGCATACAAACGATTCAAAAAGCTTGCTGAGGTCTTCCTGGACATAACTGAATTCTTTTCCAGTCCCCACGCATCAAGAAGTGGTAGAATAAAGTCAAACTTCCTCAAATTTTTGCATAATCGTGTCTCATAATTCATGCCATATTTTTGATTTCTAATGCTTGATTTGTACTAGTTTAATCATTCTAAAGCTAACCATGCCATTCAATTGAGTTTTTAAGGCCAGTATGTGAATCTACCATGGAAGCTTTCTAGGTTTTCAAAGATGTGAAATTGGGGACTTTTACGTATAGAAAAATTAGATCATGAGACCAACGCCATTGGATTCGTGACATTCCAACGAACCATTCTCATACCTCGCGCCCAATTTATCATTATCCCAGAGCTAATCGCTATTTTCCTATACTGTGGTTAGTGGGGGTTCAAAACCCCGGCTATTTGATGTATTTTTCAGGCTAAAGCAAAGAACGAGTGGAGAAGAAGATGAGTTGTAAGCATCTGGTTGGCCGGTTCAAAAAGCTGGCGCATTTTTGTGTTTTACGTCACTAACCCTTATTTTTATCATATTAATTGTTGTCCATTATAATTACAAAGTGGCTGAACAGCTCAGTTGGTGGAAAGCGTTGTTGGCAAGCCTTGGGACCTGGGTTCGATCCCCAGGTCCCCCATATTTCTTTCTATTTTTTTCTTGCAACGTGATTAGGTACTCAACATGTCCAGAAGTCCACCAAACATCCAGCACTGGTGCTTGCCACATGGCCACTGAGATCAATCCAAAAGCCAAGATATGAGTTCCATGGTGCACCTCAGTCCAGAGGTCTACACGTGACCATCAAAAGTCAACCAGGCCTCCTTCAAATGGGCCAAATTACTGCGCATACACCTCCTACTGGGCCAGAAAACCCCCTATGGTTTGCATTTTTCTTCCTTTTTTAATTCTTTTTTTTTTCTTTTGATTAATTATTTTATTTAATTCCATAAAAATAATTTTATAACACAAAAAATAACAAAAAATCAGAAAAGACAAAAAATAAAAATGTATTTTATTTAATAGTTTTTTTGTAAATAAATTTAATAATTAACTTAGTTTTAATTTTAGGTTTAATTTTAATGCTTTCTTAATAAATAAAAAAACATAAAAACTAGGGTTTCTAGTTTTTTATTCTTTTTTTAATAATTAAAAATTTCTTCTTATTATTATTAATAATTAATTATTTTTGTAAATAAATTGATAATTAAATAATTAATTAAAATTAGATCAAACTTAAATATCTTTTTTTTAATAAATTAAAAATAGTCTAGAATTAGGGTTTTAATTCCATTTAACTTTCTCATTAAATTCCATAAATACAAAAACTCCAAAAAATTCTTTCTTTTATTTAAACTTAATTAATTTATTAATTGTAATGTAATTTCTTAAAAGGGTCCAACGCCCTCGCGTTCTCGATTTTATTTCTTTTCGCATTTACTTTTATTTCTTTTTATGAACATAATGTACTTATCCCAAAGCCATGTAATAGATTAATTAGGACATTTATCTTCCCGCATTTTTATTTCAAATCGGGTCTTGGATTAATTTGGCGATGTAGACCCGCGCCTTTGTAATAGCGTAGGATTTTTAATTCCGCACCTTTTTTAACTGTTAATAATTTGCATGAAAGAATGAATGCCAAAAATAAAAACAAAGCGTAGATCACCAATGCATGACAAGATGAACATAATTGAAATTGACACACAAATCACACACCACCCCTAGGGTATGTCTCACTGTTGCCTTGCCCCTCGAAAAGTGGTCGTCGAGTAGAGGATGTTTTAGTAAGTCCTCATGTCCATGAACATGGCATGAGGGCAGCTTCTAAGGTGCCCTCCTATTGCTCTGGTGACCACACTATACCGAACCCTCGAATTGACCCGAACACCTCCAACGGTGGTGCTACCTACCTCTTAATGGTGGGATGGCACTATCTTAAGGACATTTACACAGACGAATTCCTTAGGGTAGGTAGACGACTCGTAGATACTTGCTCTAATTTCAAAACAAATCAAAAATTTCTTTTCACACCGACACCTTTCAGAAAGCTTTCAAAAGCAATTTTTCAAACACTCTTGAGGACTGATACAAGAGTCGAACTGAAACTTTCAAAGAAACTTTTTCAAACCCACTCACCTTGAAAAGCAAACAAACAATTTTGAAAACACAAATGAGCAAGTATCTAAGAGCCCATGGATAACCATGGATAGAAAGGGTGCTAACACCTTCCCTTTCTATAAATCTACCTCCCGAACCGAGAACTAATCTCAAAAGGAATTTTTCTGTGCTTTTGTCCTTTCCATTTGGAGAAAATAAAAGACGGTGGCGACTCTTGCTTACCGCGACATTTCGCGAACCAGCGTTAAACAGTCAGTTCCAGATCCACCGATCACAGTAAGCACACCGAGCATTTGAATTGTAGTGAGGAGATGTAGTGTTGGGGTTTTTGGGAGCCTCTTTAAGATTTACCAAATTGGACTTCAACAGGTGTGGAAAAACCTAGGATAGGGTCATGTTAATCTGGGTAAACTGTCTCCTTGGCTTATCTGTTCTAGACTGATTGTTTCATTGTTGGTTTGAGGCAGGATTGGAAATCATAACAACCCTTACCGTCGGATAATGTTCAGTTTTGTTATGATTTCTTTGGCTGTAAGCAGCACTGACCTCCTTCTTTCCCATGAATGACTTCTTTCCTGTACTAGAGGATGGTTCTCTCTGGATTTTACCACTTTTGATGCCAGCCTCTACTCGTTCACCCGTCAAGATCAATTCAGTAAACCCAGCAGAAGAGCTTCCAATCATATGGTTAAAGAAAGGCCCAGATAATGTACCCAAGAACATGTCTACCAGCTCCCTATCAGACAGAGGAGGTTGGACCCTTCCTGCAAGGTCTCTCCATTTTTGGGCATAATCCTTAAAACCCTCGCCAGAATCCATAGACATACTTTGCAACTGTGTACGAGTCAGGGTGAGGTCAGCATTATATTGGTTCTGCTTGTAGAAAGAAGCAGCAAGATCTTCCCAATTACGCACATTGGTTCTTTCTAGTTGATAAAACCATTCTAGCCGAGTCCCTGCCAAACTTTCCTGGAAGAAGTGTACCCACAGATCCCTATCAGTAGTGTGGGGTTGAATTTTCCTAACATACGACCTTAAATTCAGCTTAGGACATGAGACACCATCGTACTTAACAAATGTAGGGACCTTGAACTTCCGCGAGATGACCACCCCTGAGACCAGTCCTAGTTCTTCAAAATCCAACCCGTGTACCCTTTGGATCTCCATGGCATTGAGCCGATCCTCCAGCTGTTTTTATTTATCATCAGCAGGAGGATACTTCTCCTCAGAATAGTCAGGTTCATCTTCTTCAGACTCCCTTGTACTGTGGTCTTCTTCTCTTGACTCTCCTTCCTGATTGTCTCTCTCTCTTGACGGAGTTGCGAGCTTCGAAACTTGCTTCACTGGTCCTTTGAACCTTCTTCCCAAATTCAGAACACCCACTAGCCTCTTTTTCTTCTTCTTGTCCTTGAGAATCAGAGCTTTCAAATCTTCTTGTCCCTTAGCCAGATTCAGGAACCTTTCTTGGAATTGAGCATTATGTGCTTGAAGCTCCTTAATTGTTAGTTCAAGAGCCATTGCTGAAATAAACAGCGAAGAAGATAAGAAACCTGTCCTGAAACCTGTTTATGCAATGATACATATGGTATATGTATGCAATGTTTTCAAGGACTCCGGGAAATTTAAATTTGTGAACCAAAATGAAACAAAGATTTTATTAGTAGAATTCAAGATACAACTGCCTTTTAGGCTTACAAATGAAAAATTCTAAAATCTAAGACATCAAGTTTCCCATGGTCGCTTCCTTTTCGTGCCGAGATAGACATTAAGACTTTTTTCTTCGTGAAGTTGCTTCGTAAGCTCCAACACTTTCTTCTCATTGACATAGAAATGATCTCTCAAGGTATCCCGTTTGTTCTTCAAATTAATCTAGGATCTCTGGAACTCTTCAAGATCAGTGGGCATGTCAGGATGGAGAACTGTATAAGGAACATCTCCTTTAATGATGGGCTCTACAACCACTGGTAAGATGGCTATATACGGAATTATGAGGTTCTGAGTGCGAGCTCGTACCCATTTGAGATAAGGTTCCATAGGGATGGAAGTCTTAGGCCCCAAGGTCTTGGTATCAAATATGTTTACCATGCCCCAAGCTCGTATAAACCTCTGACGATACCCTTGAACATAATCCTCGTAGTTAAACACAATGCCCTGGATAAGCATATCGTGGGGACCATCCCTTCGAGAATAACCAAATTGTCGTGACGCCAGAGAAGGATTATAAGTAATTCCTCCCCTGATGCCAAGTAGGGGGACATTAGGGAATTCCCCACAATGGTCAATGATAAAAATATCTCCCATAGATCGGGAATACTAGAGAATATCCGAGTGAGAAAGCGACATTATCCTTCGCGACCAACCCAAAGCTTCTTCATTCTTCAATACTGATTTAGGGAGGTGTGAAATAAACCACCTTGACAACAACAACATGCAACACAGAAGAATCCCTTTTCTCTTCGTGGTGCGAGTCTCGAGGGTATACAAGATGTCTCCGAGTAGAGTAGGCATATGGTTACAAGAGAGGAAAACTTTGATAGCATTCACATCTATGAGTAAGTCTGGATTAGGGAACAACACTAAATTATAGATTATAAGGACCAGAACCTCCTCAAAATCTTGGAAACCTAAATCACCCAAAAATTGGTGAGCCTTCTCGTACAGAAACTTGGCTAGAAAACCCTTAACACCACTTCTTATTTCCCAGTTGGATACAATGTCAGACCGTTTCAGATGTAAAGTTGTTGCAATGACTTCTGGCTTGGGAGCTACTTCGAAACCGGTGAAAGGCATATGATCAAGAATAGGTATACCCAATATTTGAGAGAACTCTTCCATGGTGGGAACCAACTAATAATCTGGAAAGGTGAAGCAATGGTGCTTAGGGTTAAAGAATTGAAAGAGTACACTCATCATCTTCTCATCAAAATCTGAGGCAACCAGATCGAGAAGTCGACCATATTTCTTGGTGAAAGAGGAAGTCTCAGGAACCCTTGATACTAGCTCTTTGAGTTGGAGAGGTATTCTTACAAAGCTGATTCAGATAGTATTTCTACGAGCGAAAGCCATGATCTGTAAAACAGAACAAAGATAAATTCCCTTGGTCCTTGAAATGGCCAGTGTAATGAAAAATGGATGTTATGATGCATGATGTCATGTTTAAGCAAACTAATCATACACACACAAAACCTTAGGTTTAGGCTTTCATGGAGTTTATAGGTAAGTACCCTATTGAAGTTTAGTTGGTTCAACCTGTCCTAGAAATAGTAACCGGGTTTTAAGGAGTCTCAATACCACCGATCTTTCTTTATCAAGCATTGTCTCAGCTTAGCAATCTTTTCTCGCTGCTGAAACATCTCGAAATTCCAATCTCAATGAGTGTAGCATCGAGTATCAACCAATCCCAAGCTTTAAACCGAGGCCGGCTATCTCACTACTTTCTAATGGCCAAGTTTTCTCAACTAAGGTTCTAAGGTCCGTTAGTGCTTCAAGATACCATGCAGCGGCCCCGTATTCTCCTCGATTCAACATAAGGGATATCGGTACCAACCAAAGTGTCACACCAACACAGCTATCGCTTCAACCATATCGGTCTACACCGTACAGTCTCCACGGTCTATTGTTATTTACCTGAAAAGATGCCCCCAGATCCAATTGTAGGATCTATAGTAACAACCCAAACAAACCTCCAAGGATAAAGCATACAAAGCACAAAAAAGAAGTTAAATAATGAACTAAGTCTAAGGTAAACCCCACTTTTTATTTTTCCCCAGCAGAGTCGCCAGTTCTGCAATACGGTGGCATAACCGACTGTTTAATACTGGTTTTACGTTTGTGTTCATAAATGTTGCGGTAAGCAAGAGTCGTCACCAACTTTTCTTTTATCCAAATTAAAGAAAGGGTGAAAAGAACATAAAAAGATCTTTTCGAGAATTTTCTGAGTAAGGGGATAAATTATGGAAAGGGAAGGTGTTAGTACCCTTTCCATCCGTAGTTATCTACGGGCTCTTAGAAGTTTGCTCATGTTTTGAAATACCTTTGTGCTTTGTGTTTGAAAATGTTTGGAAAATGCCTTAGTATGGCGAAATTTGTAATGTTTCTTGGGATAGTGGAGAAAATATACAAAGTGTTTTGAAAAATGTTTTTTTTGAAAAGTAGTATTTGTGTAAGTGCAAAATGTTTTGAGCAAACTTCTAACAGCTATCTACTTTTCTACTAAAAAAAGGTTGTTCTTTTCCTCTTTTCCTTTAAACAATACTATCCTATTATTAGTGAGTAGGTAGCCTTGTCGTTGGATGTTTGAGGGATAATCGAAGGGACAATACGGTCATGAAGGTAACTTGGCAAAAAAATTTAGTAACTGTCCTAAAGTCCTAAGATCACTTTAAACCGAGACAACATCAAAAGGGTCATCGAGGGGCTTGCGATCTTTAAACTAGAGGACAACCACTAAAACTTCTCACATTTCGAGAATTATGACCGTTTTTCAAAGGCAACCGAAGTGGGGTACCCTAGAGGTGAATATGTGCAAGTGTGTTGCATTCAGTTATTTTGTCTTGTGTTAAGTTTGCTAATCGTTTAATTATTAAGCTCTTGTCATGAATTCCTGGTAACATACATCTAACAATTAATATATGTACATGAATTTAAATGCGGAAATTAAATCTACGCTATTACATGGCTTTGTGAGAGGTACATTAGAGAAATACGGAAAATAAAGTCCTAGTTACTATTACAGACCATGAGCAAGTACATTAATAATAAAAATGTGAAATTTTAAATAAACGCGCGTGAAATTGAAAATAACGTCTAAAAACATCCTAAGAAATAAAAATCTTTTTGTTTGTTTATGATTTTTTTGATTTAAGAAAATAGTTAATTAATCCTAAAAATCTATTTAGAAAATAAAATTAAATTAAGAAAAATAGTCTAAGTTCTTTTTGGTTTTTATTATTAAAAATGATTAAAACATAAATTAAATCCTAAATTCTAACTCATTTTAAATTAAAGAAAATAGTTAAAATATTTATTTAATTTATTTACAAAATTATTTTAATAAAAAAAAGTACTAACTTAATATTTTATGATTTTTATGACTATTTAGTTAATTAAATAAATAATAGAGAAAACTAAAACAAATAAAAGGAATACAAAAATGGGCCTGATAACAAAAGAAAATAGGGGGGTGTGAGATTGAATTTTTGTTAGGCCCAATGTTGAAGAGAGCCCAGGTCTGTCCTTGGATCCAGGGAGCAATGTGGTTCTTCGATCCAGGGAAGGGTATGATTTTTCGATACAAGGAGGGAGTTGTCTTTCGATCTGAATCTGCAAGACAAATGTTGGCAAAAATAAATATCCAGGACTTGGGTATTGAACCCAGGCCTTTCTCCCTAATTCAAATCTTCTGTCCTCAGGCCTAAGCTTGTTTTGGCTTGAAACTGGCTATACCATGAGTTTCAAAAGACAAACCCAGATCATGCCTTTTGATGGCATGATTTTATTCTTGCATGTTACCTTGCGTATGATATGTTCATATAAACACAAATGACATTAGCAACACAAATATACCAACAACATGTATTTAAAGGGCCTAGAAATACAGTTTTGACTTGGGTGAATCCTTACCAACTACAAATGCTTTGATCTATATATCTGGGTGTGGCTTGGCATGGAGCAGACTCTTGGGAGTCTCAGGAACACAAGTATGGTCTTTGTCTGGATTGAGGGTGCCTGCAAAATTGGTTAGAATTTTGATATGTTTTCTATGGCGGTGTGAGTGTTCTTTTTGATAGGCAATCTGTATGTGTGTGATGCAACACGTGTGGTCTCTCCTTTTATTCTTCTGTTCGTATGTATGTGGTCTCCTTATATAGAGGGGACAAGAGAACAAAGGTTTAAACAACCATAAACAAGTGTTTTCAAAGCCATGTATGATGTTTTTTTAACTTTGCCAGAGTCATGGAAACTTGTCTCTTTTTTGAATTTGAATGAGTGTGCATAATTTTGGCTTTCGAATACCTTCCATCCTTGTTCTTCGATTGGCCCAGAGTTGCCTCCTTCAAATGTCTCCAATCCTCATCATTGGGGCTTCTTAGATTGAGCCCCTATTTGCCTTGGTAGCTTGATCTGCAACTTTTCAACTAACCCAATCGAAAACTCTTTTTTGTCCATTCGAAGCTTCTTTTGTCATGAATGTGATTGTGCATGAGGCTTGGGTCTGACAACATGCAGGACTTTGGCCAGACTCATCAAAAGACAAAACAACACTTGTCTTCAACCATTATGTGTCTTTTGACTGGACCAAATGCGTGCCCCTTTGAAGGCACCATTTGGGTGTCCTTTGAATAGTCCACATGCACCCCTTGTGCATTCTTCGAATGGGCCACCAATGTGTGTTCATAATGTAGCAATCTTATGCTTGTGAAACGAAGGCATGAATGAAGAGGAAACCTTTGCTTGGTGAATCAAAGGCCAGTTGAAGAGGGATCCTTTGCCTTGTGCGCTGAAGGCAAGCATCTTGAACCAATACCCATCAAAAGGCAAAACAAGCTTGTTTCCCATAACTATGTATCCTTCAATAGACCACATGTATGTCCTTCGAAGGCACCATTGGTGTGTCCTTAGAATGGACCTTACTAGGTGTCAAAATGTGGAAAACTGTGTGTTGAATATTTTGGAGGTGGAGTCAAAGCTAGCATGAGGGAGTCCAACTGCTTAATGAATCAAAGCACATATGAAAGAAAGCCACTACTTTATTGGCGCTAGCATGAAGGGAAACCATTGCCTTTCACATTGGAGGCAAACCCAAAGGAAGTCATTTTCTTGTGGGTTGAAAGAAAATACAGAGGCAAGTTGAGGGGGCCTTGGCCTTTTGGATCGAAGGCAAGTCTGAGGCAGCCTTTTGTCTTGTGAATTGAAGACAAGTGAAAGGGGCCTTTTGCCTTGTAGATCAAAGGCAAGTTGATAGGCCCTTGCCTTGTGAATCCAAGGAAAGAATGAGGAAGCTTTTTCCTGGTGGATCATAGGTAGGTCTGAAGAAGCCTTTTCCTAAACGAAGCTTGCATGCAGAAGTCCACTGCTGGCGAATCGAAGCAAACTTGTAGGGGATTCTTGCTTTGTGTACTGAAGGCACGCACATAAGGAGTATTTGCCTAGTGCGATGAAGGCACGCACAAAGGGCACTGCTGGAATGATAATTGTGGGCCAAAGATTTCTCGAAAGATTCTAAATACCCAATCGAAGCTTACTAATCAAAGCATGATCGAAGAGTGCCCAAACGCCTAATAGAAGTACCTTGTTCATATTCCAATCGAAAGATTATATTAAAAAAAATTATATTTTCTCTATGCAAGTGTTTGTAACCACCATGCAAAGGGAAGGTCTTAGAAAACATGATAGGGCAAATTTTGGGGTACAACAGTATCCTTACTACTTCCAGGCCAAATCGAAGGAAGCCAGGTGATAACCCGAAAATGTATCGAATATTTAGGTTAATTTATATGAATTTTATCCGCATTTTAATTACCTTTATTATTAGTAATTCGTATTATGCCGATATTTTCTATGTTTTCAGGAATTTGATGTTACAAGACACATGCGAAGAAAATCGGGAAAAGTCGTACCAATCATGCTTAAATCCACATAAAGAGTGAACAATTATGAAGCTATGGGGTGTATGACAAAAGAAAGCGTATCACAAGCAAAAATCAAAAAGGCCCTGAAGAACAAATGAAGGAAGGCCCGAATTTCCCCTAGCCCAAGGTGTAACGACCGTTAAACTCCCTTTTGCCTAGGTGTAACGACCGTTACACCCTTGCCAGCTAGCCCTTCCTAAAAACTTGGCCTACAACAACAATTGCAGCCTTCCCGTTTTTAATAGGTCATGACGACCGTTCAATCCTCCTTGAAGAGAGGAGCGTAACAACCGTTACGCTAGGCAAGTGGGAGGAGAAAATATCTCAACTCCCACACGCCTCCAGGCCTATAAATAATGCCTCATAATTCCTGTTCGAGAGCTCTTTTTTTGAGTACTTTTTTTATTCTCTTTAATTTTAGTGTTACTCTGCCAAATATTCTCTGCATTATTTATTTTCTCTTTTTATTTTTCATCAATCTCTGCGAGATACCTGAAGCGAGTCAAATATTCCGCCATATTATTTTCAGGTTTAATTTAAGAATTTTATTTATCTATGTCAAGATTGTTCGAAATGTTATGTTTATTTAGATTGTTTGATGATGATTATTTCTGTTGCGTTGTTATTAAATTGTTTTAACATGCTAGGATAAATTTGTTTATCGGTATGTAAGGTCACATAGCTGACGGGATTTTGGCAACGCCGACTGATCAGTTCCTTTTTAAAAGAATAACTTTTTTGGTTTCAATTATCAATTCTAAAAACCAACTGTTTTGTTACGAGAGTAAAATACAAATAGAAGTTAGGATCAATAAAATGAGAGTTTGAGATAATAGCTGGACAATGATAATTGGGCATTAACTTAAAATACAACAAGAGCGCTTTTAAGTTGATTAGGTTTTATTTGTTTTCAAAAACTATTTTAAACTCTATTTGAAACAACGAGAGCACTCACTTAGGTTTGATAGTAGGATCTGAATATATAAACACGAGAGTGTGAGAAGAGGGTTTTCGAACTAATACCTCCTACTGAGAACTATTTTATTAATTTGAATTAGGTCATCAAGTTGCTAAATCCCCAAAGCCCGACCATTACATACCGATATTCCCCCTTGAATCTAAACTAGATATTAATCAGTTAGGTTCCCAAACCCCAGTTGATTATATTATTATCCTTAGATTTATGTAGTAACCTAAGATAACGGTAGTTCGACATTTAATCCCTTGGGATTCGATAATCTTTAAAGCTACACACGATAGGACTGTATACTTGCGGTCTAGATTCTTTAAGACTCACAAAGTCGCGATCAAGTTTTTGACGCCGTTGTCGGGGACTGATAAGTCGATATCATAACTCTTTTAGTTACGCTATATAAACTAAGGCACCATCCCCAATTGGATGCCAATCACTGGCTCTAGGAGTGAAGGCTTAGTGCTACCAATTTCCGAACCTGAGTGCTCTATTACTAGGAGATGCCGCGTACGAGTATCTCGTACGAACAATTCCCTCTCTCAATCTTCTATTCCTGCTGAATTAGTTGAAGAATCAAACATGGGTGAACAGCCACGTCCGCTCAAATCTTATGTTATTCCTTCGCAGGAAGAACCACATAATAACATTGCTGCTCCTCCGGTCGAGGCTAACAACTTCGAACTCAAACCTTCCCTGTTATCTGCTGTACAACAAAACCAGTTTTCTGGAGGGTCAATGGACGACCTTAATCTACATTTATCGATGTTTCTGCAATACGCAGATACAATTAAGAAAAATGGAGTCAGTCAAGAGGCGATAAGACTTCGTCTTTTCCCTTTTTCCCTAAGAGACAAAGCCCGAGCTTGACTCCAGTCTCTACCAGCTAACTCGGTTACCTCTTGGGATGAGTTGAAGAAAGTTTTTCTTGCAAGATATTTCCCACCAAGTAAGACAGCTATGCTAAGATCCCAAATAAGCGATTTTCGACAAAAAGACAGCAAGTCTCTTTTCGACACTTGGGAAAGATACAAAGACATGATGAGGCTCTATCCACATCATGGCCTAGAAGAAGGGTTAATTATCCATACCTTCTACAATGGTCTCCTTTACAATACAAGATTAACAATAGACGCTGCCGCAGGTGGCACACTTATGGATAAATCCTACGTTACTGCTTATGCTCTCATAGAAAGTATGGCTCAAAACCACTACCAATGGGGGAGTGAAAGAGGTTAAGCAGACAATGCTCGCGTAGAGAAAGCATCAACAAAAGGAGGTATGTACGAGATCAGCAGTCTTGATAGTGTCCATGCTAAGGTAGACGCTGTCACCCAAAAGATAGATAGTTTAACCACAGTGCCTCCAGCCACCGTGGCTGCTATAACTCCGAGTTGCAAGATATGCGGAGTACTTGGAGATGCCTCTGCTGAATACCAAATCTTAGCAGGAACTCCCCCCGACCAAGTAAATTATTCTCAAGGAATCCGTTACTCAAACACTTACAACCCTAGATGGAAAAATCATCTGAATTTCTCATATAAGAACACCAATGCGTTGTATGCACCTGGCCAAGCACCTGTTGTACCACCAGGGTATCAAAAGGAACCTGCAACTGCTCCTAACATACCTAGGAAGTCTAACCTCGAACTTCTGATGGAAAATTTTATAGCTTCCCAAGCTCAAACTAACAAGGAATTTCTAAACCAAAATATTCACACTAGTGAGCAAATCAAATAGTTAGTGAATAAAGTAGATGATTTAGCCACTCATAACAAAATGCTTGAAACCCAAATTTCGCAAGTAGCTCAATAACAAGCACCTACTGCTGCACATGCTGGTACCTTTCCAGGTCAACCTCAACCAAATCCAAAAGGACATGCTCACGCTATTATATTGCGAAGTGGAACTGAATACGATTGACCAATTGACCCCAGAGCTGAAAACCCAGCCATGTCCCAAAGTTCTAGAAAAGCGACTGAGGAGGATAACGAACCAAAAGATAAGGAGAAGGTAGGTGATGGGGAGACAGAAGAAAAGGAAAAACCTTATGTGCCTCCGCCTCCTTACAAACCACCAATCACATATCCTCAAAGACTTGCTCAATCTAGAAGTGCAGGGCAGTTTAAGAAATTTATTAAACTTCTGAAACAATTAAACATCACAATACCATTCACATAAGCTATCACTCAAATGCCCTCGTACGCTAAGTTTCTCAAAGAAATCTTGTCAAACAAGAAAAAAGATAGAGGATAATGAGAGAATTACACTCACTGTTGAGTGTAGCGCAATCATTCGAAACAAAATACCTCAGAAGCTGAAGGATCCCGAAAGTTTTTCCATACCCTGTAATATAGGTAAGTACGTCATAAACAAAGCTCTATGCGACTTAGGCGCTAGTATAAGCGTTATACCCCTGTCCATATCCAAAAAGCTTGACATGAGAGAATTAAGACCAACCATACAACTAGCAAATCGCTCTGTCAAATACCCCATGGGAATTCTAGAAAACGTTCCAGTATGCATAGGTCAATTCTACATCCCTACAAATTTCATCATTATGGGCATTAAGGAAGACAATGTAACCCCTATAATATTGGGAAGACCATTCTTAGCCACTCCCGGAGCTATCATTGATGTTAAAAGAGGAAAGCTAACTTTTGAAGTTGGAGAAGAGAAAGTTGAGTTTATCCTGACACAATTCTTACAAGCACCAACTATAGATGATACATGCTACCTAATAGACGTAATAGATGAATGTGTTAAATAGATAGAGTCGGGAGAAGAAACTCATTCTGAAATTATGAAGATTCCGATGCCCTTAATCTTTGAAGATGATGATTGGTGTCCTGAGTATTAAGATGACAGTTTAAGCGAATGCCTAGCGCTGACACCAGATCATATGCCTTGTCCGAAGAAACCCAACTTGGAACTTAAAGTGTTACCTAAAACCCTAAGATACGAATTCCTAGACTCCAAACTTAAAAGACCTGTGATAGTCAATGCTGGCTTAGGACAAACTGAGACGAAAAAGCTATTGCATGTCTTAAGAAAATATCCCTCTGCTTTGGGATATAACATTGCTGATCTAAAAGGTATAAGTCCTTCCATCTGCATGCATCGCATTATGCTGGAAGACAACTGCAAATCTTCTAGAGAACATCAGAGAAGAATTAACCCGATCATGAGAACGATGGTCAAGGATGAAGTAACCAAACTTCTGAACGCAGGTATCATCTATCCAATGGCTTAGTCTAGTCCACTGTGTACCCAAGAAGGGAGGAATCACAGTCACGACAAACAAAGCAGGAGAACAAATAGCAAAAAGAGTCGCGAGTGGAGCCAGAATGTGCATTGACTAGAGGAAGCTAAATAAGGCGACTCGAAAAGACCATTTCCCCTTACCTTTTATCGACCAAATGCTTGAGCGATTAGCTAAGCATTCTTACTACTGCTATTTAGACGGTTATTCAGGATTCTTTCAAATTCCTATCCACCCTGATGACCAAGAAAAGACAACGTTCACGTGTCCTTATGGTACATTTTCCTATCGGCGAATGCCGTTTGGACTATGTAATGCGCCTGCAACATTCCAAAGATGTATGATGTCCATCTTCACTAATTTTATAGATGATATCATGGAAGTATTCATGGATGACTTCTCTGTATGTGGGCAAAGTTTTGAAGGATGCCTGTCAAACCTGGAAAGGGTACTGGAAAGATGTATACAGGTAAACCTAGTGTTGAACTGGGAGAAATGCCATTTTATGGTAAAACAAGGGATTGTACTTGGACACATAGTTTCTAAAAAGGGGATCGAAGTAGACAAAGCTAAGATTGAAGTAATAGAAAGCCTCGAACCCCCAAAAACCGTAAAATAAATACGAAGCTTTTTGGGCCATGCCGGTTTCTACCGACGCTTCATAAAAGATTTCTCAAAAATATCTAAACCTCTGACTAACCTCTTAATGAAAGAAGCTGAATTCATCTTTGATGATGATTGCTTGAAGGTGTATGAACGATTAAAAGCTGCTCTCATATCTGCACCTATAATGCAACCACCAGATTGGAATTTTCCATTCGAGATAATGTGCGACGCAAGGGATTATGAAGTAGGTACAGTCCTAGGATAAAGAAGAGAGAAAAAGATCCATGCAATTTACTATGCAAGTAGAAATTTGGATTATGCGCAAATAAATTATGCCACTACAGAAAAGGAACTTTTGGCAGTCATTTTTGCATTAGATAAATTTCGTTCCTATCTAGTGGGTGCAAAGTTTATTATCTACACCGACCATGCAACTATTAGATATCTATTAGCTAAACAAGATGCTAAACCAAGATTATTAAGATGGATCTTACTCTTACAAGAGTTTGATTTAGAAATCAAAGACAAACCTGGATCTGAAAATCTTGTGGCCGACCATTTATCTAGAATGGAAAATCTTAAACCTGAAGAGATACCTATTAATGATGATTTTCCATATGAACACCTGGTAGCCCAGATAGGATCAAACAAAGAATGCTCTGAATTTTGCATTAATGATAAAACAATTGAAGTATTGGAAGCAGTATCCACTCAAATTTCACTGCCCTGGTATGTTGACTATGTCAACTACTTAGCAACAAAAGTCCTTCCACCTGATTTAACTTATCAACAGAAGAAGAAATTCTTTCACGATCTCAAACACTATTATTGGGACGAGCCCTTACTATTCAAGCGAGGCCCCGATGGTATTTTTCGTTGATGCGTTCCTGAGAGTGAAATAGAGAGCATCATATCTCATTGTCATGAAGCCCCCTAGGGTGGACACGCTAGCACCTCAAAGACTTACGCAAAAATCCTACAAGCTGGCCTTTATTGGCCCAGTCTATGGAAAGATGTCCATGCTGCAATTAAAAAATGAGACAGGTGTCAACGCACTGGTAACATATCTAGGCACGATGAGATGCCTCAAAAGGGTATCCTAGAAGTAGAGATATTTGACGTGTGGGGAATTGACTTTATGGGACCTTTCTCATCATCTTCTGGAAACAATTACATATTAGTGGCAGTAGATTAAGTATATAAATGGGTAGAGGCTGTAGCCTCTCCAACAAATGATGCATAAGTAGTCATTAGGTTATTCAAAAACATAATTTTTCCAAGATTCGGTGTCCCGAGATTAGTCATCAGTGATGGTGGCTCTCATTTTATTTCCAAAATTTTCAATAAACTCTTAGCAAATTATGGAGTCCGACACCGCGTAGCAACGCCTTACCACCCACAAATAAGCGGGCAAATGGAAGTCTCTAACTGGGCGATTAAAAAAATACTTGAGAAAACTGTTGCCACATCTAGGAAAGATTGGTCGTCTAGACTACATGAAGCATTGTAGGTGTACAAAACAGCGTACTTGGAACCACGCCTTTCAAACTCGTTTATGGTAAATCTTGCCATCTACCTGTAGAACTGGAACACAAAGCCTATTGGGCCATCAAAACCCTGAACCTAAGTTACAAATCCGCTGGGGAAAAGAGAATTCTAGACATCCATGAATTGGAAGAGCTTAGGCTAGATGCATACGAAAATGCCAAAATCTACAAGGAGCAAACTAAGAAATGGCACGACAAATGCATCTCTAGGAAAGAATTCAATGAGGGTGATGTAGTACCCCTGTTTAACTCTAGACTTAAACTATTTCCAGGGAAACTTCACTTTAGATGGCCAGGACCTTTTGAAGTTACTAAAGTACTCCCAAGCGGTGCTATAGAAATCAAAGGAAAAGCCAGCGATCCATTTATTGTAAACGGGCAGCGTTTGAAGCACTTACATTGCATCAAGAATAGAAAATACTCAGCTAGTTTGAGAATTATACAGCTGCCGGCTGAGTCACTAAAATAGATTTTCGATTTTCAATATAGGTCGAGCTTAGGAAGTTAAACAAAGTGCTTTGTGGGAGGCAACCCACCCTTTTATTAAAATTTTATTTACTAAAGTTGTTTTTTATGTTTCTCTTAAAAAATTTACAAAATTTTCCTGTTTTCTATTTTTTTAGGCATAGGCCGATGCTGATTTAAAACTATTTTTAGATTAACCACATGGTTCACATTTCTTTTCCTTCACTGATTTTCGCTATGGACTTTTCTGACACTATGCCTGTCACCTTCGTGAGTGATGCTCAACATAAGTGTTATGAGATGCTTGCTAAGAGAGAGATGTATCCCACCATCTTTGTGCATGATTCCACATTGTCCGCATTAGGAATCAGGGAGAGTGTCTGCTTCATGTTTAACCAGATTAGTTGGGATTATTTTATTCATCATCAGCAACCTACCTACCAAAACCTGGCGCTGGAGTTCCTCAGTTCATTGCATTACAACCCTGATATTGGTTTAGGGTTGGCCAGAGGTTTGGTTTCCTTCAGATTGTTTGGTTTCACCCACAGGTTCACCATCCGTGAACTTGCTGCTTTACTGGATTTTTCGGTTAGTGCTGATGTTGTCATTGCTATTCCAGATGACAAGTATGTGGACAACCAGCTTGATGATTTTTGGGGAGCGATATCTGATCTGAGACAGGAGAGCTCTATTCCTAGGCATTCTTCAGATATTCATAACCCCTCTATTAGGTATTTCCACATGATTATGGCGCTTACCCTATTTGGAAAACCTCAGAATGATACCTCAGTGTCTAATGAAGATCTGTTTATCATGTTCTATGTGTTTCAGTCCAGACCGGTAGTTGGTGCATCTTTTATGATTGCTCGCCTCCTGAGTATAGACCATGCTCCTCATGGCTCGATTTGTGTTGGTGGTTTAGTGACTATGATCGCTAAAGCTCTATTTCTGAGAGAGCCACTGTCCCGTTTGACCCCTACTAGTAATTTCACCCTGCTAGACCTTACTTTTTGTTTTAATGTTGGGTTGATCAGACTTTTAGAGCCCAATCATTTTTAGTTACTGATACTTCATGAGCCGGTATACCACTTCACACTTCCTGACATTGAACGAACCAGTATGCACAATAAGAAGAATTGGATTTATGACCTAGAAGGTATAGCTGAGAATGACATAGAAGAAGAAGAGTCTGATCCTTTGACACCTCCCCATTATTATGATCCTCTAGTAGGTTTGGGAGAATTTGATCCTGTGACACCTCCTTCTCTTGACCGCCATCCAGTTTACGACCCACCATCAACCCCAGATGCTACTGCTGCCCGTATTCCTCAGACTGATGTTGCTATTGCTATGGATGCTATCACGACGGAGCTTGATGATATTCGTTCTAATATTACTACCCTTCGTAGATATTTATATGGTTTTATGGATCTTGTTACAGCAAATATAGATCACATGTTTCCTTCTAGAGGTGGCTGATTTATGTCTTTAGAACATTGAGGACACTATTTTCTCCGAGTGTAGGGGAGGAGTGTTTATTCAGTTTTTTGTTTTTTACCAGCATCATTTTTTAGTTGAATTTATTTATTCTAATTTATTTATTTATATATTTATTTATTTTTCGGAATTATTTATTTATTTATTTCATATTTTTTTATTTTTACTCCTCATTGAGTTATTTTATTTTATGACGATACTATATTATTGTTCCCAAAATTAAACATGCATTACACCAAATTATCACTTCATTGTCTCATAGCATTTTAAATTAATTATTCCCTCTAGACATAAAGTGACACAACACTGCCATGCCCTGGTCAAACAATGAAGCTACCTTGCATGCCGACTGTTGCAGACGCATGAATTTTTTATTTTTTTTGGAAGAAAGCCTTTTAACGACCGTTACAAGGTCCTTGTATCATGTGTAACGACCGTTACAACTCCTTCACCTCCTCCCATTTCAATTTTCAAACTTTAGTCGTTGCACCTTATTTATTTTCATTTCAAACTTCTTTTTGAAACCTCCAATCCGTTCCATTTCCTATTCTACACATCACTCTATACACCATTCAATATTACCATTAATCTCCTCTTCACCATTAAATCCTTACCCCTATATAAACTCTAGAAGAGATTATTTCTATCACACCAACCTTCTTCAACTCTTCTACCTCATAATTTATCATTTCCATTACCCTTCCAAAATGGCCAGAAGAGCTCAAGAAGAAAGAGAGGAACCAGACCTAACTAACATGGTATTCAGAAATGGAGCCGACGGAGATCGACAAGAACAACTTTATCGAAGGTTTCATCAGAGAGGTATAGTTCCAACAAAGTATATTGATGAAGATTGTCTACGTGATTTGGGATTGCTTGAAAGTGTGCAATTTATGCTCCATGCATCTAGTCTATATTACATTGCCACTATGAATCTTCCAACTTATGAATCCCTCACGTTGGAATTCCTGAGCTCTTTTTCATACCAAACACCTTCTACTCCGGAAGCCAGTCAGTATCTAATCGGCGCAACGACTTTCAGATTATTCAACACAGAGTACACCATGAATAAAGAGACTCTGAGTCAGATACTCCATTGCTACCATGGTGCAGGTGTGGAATATAGAATTCCGCTTGAAGAAGATTGGAAGGCAAGATCGTTTGAATTGTAGGAACGTTTAACTAATACTCAGGTAAACGACTAGGATGAAATTTTATCCACTCATATCCATAACCCGTGCATCCGCTATTTTCATCGTGTTCTAGCCAATACAGTGTTCGGGCGAGCAAACAACAATAAAGTGAACATTAGGGAGATGTATTTTCTGCACTGCACCCTTGATCCCGATCTCAGAATTAATTCTTCTCCATTCCTTCTCAACCATATCCAGTCTCTGTTATCAAGGAGCGCAAGTGCATCACATTTCTACATCGGAGGTTTTGTCACTGCTATTGCCAACTATCTAAATTTGTAAAATAGGTTAGTTCAACTACCTTTTTGGCAAGCTGAGTTTCTTGATATTGATTATTGCCAATTTGGCCATATTGTCAAAGCAAGAAGGGATGGAAGGTACAACCTGATGGACTAACACAAGGTCGTCCCAGGTATTATTCTACCAAATCCAAATATTACTAGAATTGACATTGTTGCAAATTAGATTTATGATCTGCAAGCACCTGCCCCTAGAGCACACGAGCAGAATAATCAAGCAGGGGAAGAAAATGCAGCACCTGAAGTAAATCAACAAGGGCCACAACAAGAGCAAGTGAGAAATGATCCTGAGCCTTCCACCATTGAAGCCATTTTTGCATCACTTTTACTTCAAGATCAGCGTCAACAAGAACTGATGCAGATGATACAAGAGCTGTGGCGCGACCAACGCGATAACGCTTACCAGAACCATCGCGACATTTCTAACTTGATTGATGAAATGCGTAATTTATCATTCCGTGTTGAAGACTTGCATGCTTATGTTTATAACACTGGTGAAGAACCTCCTAGACCCAGAAGAGGTGGAGTAAGGACACATGGAAGAAGGGCACGAGGTGAAGCATCATCCAGTAGAGACATCAGAGATAACAATGAGGAGTGATCTTTGTTTTCTTTATTCCTTACATTTCTATTATTTCTTTAAGTTTTCTATTTGTTTTCTTTTCTTACTTTATTTTTCGTATTGAGGACAATGCTCAGTTCAAGTGTAGGGGAGGAAACCTTTGTTATGTTTTCTACTTTTCTAGTAAGTTATTCGAATTTTTGTTATTTCCCTTTACATTCAATAAAATAAAAAATTCATTTTCGTAAGTTATTTGTACTTCAACACTTTTCTTGAACCATACAATTTTTTGTTACTCGACGCATTAGCTCGGTACATTTGAAAAGTATATAGGTTGCTCACAATTAGGCTACGTTAGAAATTTTGAAGTTGATTCGACAAAATAATACCGCCTTGACACCTAAATCTTCCAGATTATGTAAATCAGTTTGAGTGGTTATGATACCAAAGCCTTAAGTTTTAGTTTTGGATCGACCCGAGTAGTTTATACTAGAAGTCAGCACCGTCTTATCCACAAACTACGTAAGGAGCCGATGAATATAAGTGACTGGTCCTAATCAGGAAAAAAATATTAGTAAAGAAAAAAATGCTAAACATAAAAATATAATAGGGAATGCGCTAACTAAGTTAGGTGACTCTCACCAAGTCATTTAATCCAACACCTGCGGTATCTACAAAAACTGATGTAAAAACCAGTGTAAGCCTCTTCAGTGGTATCCGGTGCTGAACTTGGTAGGGCGAACTACGGTTCGATCCCCCGAGACTTATAATCTGGAAAAGAAATAAGGGTTACCAACTTGCGTACCAGAAACCCGTGCATAAAGGACCAGAATCGCCAACCAGCTACTCTACTATGTGCGTGCGAAAGATAAAGGGCTTAATGTGATTGCGCTAGAATGAAAGCGGTTGATTTCGAACGAAAAGAATTAGGTCAAGCTATGATAGCATAATTCAGACGAGTTTGCATAGGATGGAGGATTTTGACCATGTCACATGGTTTTGTGTCATTTCTGTATCATTAGTGTCAGAACCTAGTTCTGTCTTTCTAATGTATTGCTCCTTAACCACGTATGATTCGATTCGTGTCATACGATTGTGTCAGAGATTGTGCGTTAAAAGATTTTTACTCTATTATTTGCTTGAGGATAAGTAAAGGTTCAAGTGTAGGGGAGTTTGATAACCCGAAAATGTATCGAATATTTAGGTTAATTTATATGACTTTTATCCGCATTTTAATTACCTTTATTATTCTTTATTCGTATTATGCCAATATTTTCTATGTTTTCAGGAATTTGATATTACAAGACACATGCGAAGAAAATTGGGAAAAGTCGTGCCAATCATGCTTAAATTCACATAAAGAGTGAATAATTATGAAGCTATGAGGTGTATGACTAAACAAAGCGTATCACAAGCAAAAAGCAAAAAGGCCCTAAATAAAAAATGAAGGAAGGCCCAAATTTCCCCTAGCCCAAGGTGTAACGACCGCTACACTCCCCTTGCCTAGGTGTAACGACCGTTACACCCTTTCCAGCTAGCCCTTCCTAAAAACTTGGCCTACAACGACCGTTGCAGCCTTCCCCTTTTTAATAGGTCATGACGAATGTTCAATCCTCCTTGAAGAGAGGAGCGCAACGACCGTTACGCTAGGCAAGTGGGAGGAGAAAATATCTCAACTCCCACGCGCCTCCAGGCCTATAAACAATGCCTCATAATTCCTGTTTGAGAGCTCTTTTTTTGAATACGTTTTTTCTTCTCTTTAATTTTAGTGTTACTCTGCCAAAAATATTCTCCGCATTATTTATTTCCGCTTGTTATTTTTCATCAATCTCTGTGAGATACCTGAACCAAGTCAAATATTCCGCCACATTATTTTCAAGTTTAATTTAAGTATTTCATTTATCTATGTCAAGATTGTTTGAAATGTTATGTTTATTTAGATTGTTTGGTGATAATTATTTATGTTGCGTTGTTATTAAATTGTTTAACATGCTAGGCTAAATTTATTTATCAGTATGTAAGGTCACATAGATGACGGGATTTTGGCAACACCGACTGATCAATTCCTTTTTAAAAGAATAACTTTTCTGGTTTCAATTATCAATTCTAAAAACCAATTCTGGTTACGAGAGTAAAATGCAGATATAAGTTAGGATCAATAAAACGAGAGTTTTGAGATAATATCTGGACAGTGATAATTGGGCATTAACTTAAAATACATCGAGAGCGCTTTTAAGTTGATTAGGTTTTATTTATTTTCAAAAACTATTTTAAACTCTATTTGAAACAGCGAGAGCACTCACTTAGGTTTGATAGTAGGATCTGAATCAATAAACACGAGAGTGTGAGAAGAGGGTTTTCAAACTAAATCTCCCACTGAGAACTATTTTATTAATCCGAATTAGATCATCGAGTTGCTAAATCTCGGAAGCCTGACCATTACATACCAATATCCCCCCTTGAATCTAAACTAGATATTAATCAGTTAGGTTTCCAAACCCAATTAATTATATTATTAGCCTTAGATTTACGTAGTAACCAAAGATAACGGTAGTTCGGAATTTTGTCCCTTAGGATTCAATAATATTTAAAGCTACACGCAATAGGACTGTATACTTGCGGTCTATATTCTTTAAGACTCACAAAGTCGCGATCACCAGGAAGAGAAGAATCGAAGGGTGTTGCTGCATGAATCAAAAAGCTTTCCTTCCCTTCTTTTATTTTGTTTTGTCTTTACATTTTCTTGCTATTCAATATGGTTGTAATAGTGTAGGATATTTATTTTATGCATTTTTATTGCTTTATACAAATAATAGTAATTAGTATGTATGGCAAGATAAAACCAACAAGTAGACAACCAAAAAATCAAAGACAAAGTGCATGCAATCAAACACACTTTACACACATGCACCTCTAGGGTAATCTCACTTGTTGCCTCGAAAAATAGTCATGTCCCTCGATAAAAGATCATAGTCCATCGATGACCCTCGATGTTGCCTTCGGTAAATGATCTAGTCCCTAAACGACATTACTAAAACGTCTCATAGGTTTCCTTCTATAACTATACAAACGACCCACGCCCGTCCCTTCACATCCAACGATGGGGCTTCTTACCAAATCAATGGTAAGTTAGCAACATCTAAAGGAGGAGGAAAAGAACATTAGACCTTTTGAGTAGGTAGGATGCTCATAGTTCTCACTTGCTCACAACAAAAACATTTTTACACACCAACACTTTCCTTTGAAACATTTTCAAAAGTTAAAACACTTTGTACCCATTCTTATAGGAACGAGAATCATTACAAAGACACTTTTCAAAATCACTTTCAAAAACACATTCCACAAACACCTCTTTTAACTATTTTCAAAATCAACACTTTGTACGCATTCTTATAGAAAAGAGAATCATTACAAAGACATTTTTTTCAAAATACTTTCAAACCCACACAACAAAGCACATTTTCAAACAAAAGCAAGTGATCTAGCAAGCAACTAAGAGCCCGTAGATAACTAAGGATGAATAGGGTGCTAATACCTTCCCTTTTCATAACCTACCCCCCGAACTCAAGAAATAATCTCGAAAGGTCTTTCCTGTTCCTTTCAACCTTTCCTTATTGGGTAAAAGAAAAGTCGGTGGCGACTTTTGCTATCCATAACAACTGCAAACATACGCAAAACACCCAAGTCAATTCTCCCATCGTATTACAGAACTGGAGACTCTACTGGGGAATATTGGTTTTGGCTGTGGGGTTACCTTAGTGCTAGATCACCTTTACTTGCTTTCTTTGTTTGACTTGCTTGCTTTACATTTTTTGGGTCCTTGTTTGGGTTATTGTTAAAGATCCTACACCCGGATCTGGGGCACCTTTTTAGGTAAGTAGCAATAAATCATGGACGATGTATGGTGTAGACCGATATGGACAAAGTGATAGCTATGTTAGCTTGATACTCTAGCTTGTACTAATGTTCCTTTAGTGAGTCAAGGATAACATTAGGCTTCCTTATAGTGTCATTAAGCGCTAACTGACCTTTAGAATCTTTAACTGAATCATCCTAAGCCACTAGAAAGTAGTGAGATGGCTGACTTTGGTTCCGACCAAAGATTGGTTGATACTCAATGCTACACTCATTGAGATTGGACTTTTGGGATATTCTAGCCGCAATACTTTGGTGCTTGAGCTAGAATAATGCCCAAAAGAAAGGTCAGTGATATGAGACTCCTTAGAACCCGATCACTTTCTAGGACAGGTTAAGCCAACTAAACTTAAAGAGGGTACTTACCTATGAACCCCATGTAAGCCTAAACCTAATAACTTGTCTGCTTTGTGTGTATATGAGTATTTGTACATAATAACTTACTTGCTTTGCATACTTGTACGTAACATCATGACATTATACCATGGAATTTTCAATAATCATTTCAAGGATCTCAAGGGCCTATGATGCAGGGTCACATTGAACCAGACATTTATCAAGGGGCAAGAGGATTTATTCTCCTCTATCAAACATCGTCAAAGACCAAAGCACAGTAACTTGAGTCAAGGGCTATGACCCACTTGACATGGTGAGCTTGATTCTTGTGGAAGGACATCCACCGATACAAAGGTCTCCAATCAAAGTTGTTGATCAAAATTCAACATCTAACATCTTCTTGTGTTTACCCTACGAGATCCTTGAAAACATGCATCCACATACCATGCATCATATCATGACAGATTTCTCCCATACAAGTCTCCTTATCTTCCTACTGTTTATTTCAGTAAGATGGATATGGAACAAACAATGAAGGATCTTCAAGCACAAAATGCTCAATTCCAACAAATGTTCTTGACTTTGGCTAAAGGGCAAGAGGACCTGAAGACTCTTCTTCTCAAAGACAAGAAGAAAAGTACAAAGAAGTTAGTGGGCATCCTGAATTTGGGAAGGAGCTTCAAAGGACCAAAAGAGCGAGCTCTAGAATTTGAAACTCCGTCAACTGAGGGGGACAATCAGACAAAAGAAAGGGACCATATTCTGAGGTCTAACAAAGAAGAGGTTGATTATGCTGAAGAATAGTATCCTCTTGTAGATGACAAATACAAATAGCTGGAGGATCATCTCAATGCCATGGAGATCCAGAGAGTACCTAGTCTGGACTTTGAAGAAATGGGATTGGTTTCTGGAGTGGTCATCCCACCAAAGTTCAAAATCCATACCTTTTCCACGTATGATGGGGTCTCTTATCCTAAGATGCATATGAGATCTTATGTCCGCAAGATTCAACCATACACCACTGATCAGAAGCTATGGGTCCATTTCTTCCAAGAGAGTCTAGCTGGAATGCAACTTGAGTGGTTCTATCAATTGGAGAGTTCCCACATTCACACCTGGGAAGATCTAGCTGCTGCTTTCTACAAGAAGTACCAATACAATGTTGATCTTGCACCAACTCGTGTGCAGTTGCAGAATATGACCATGGGTTCCAACGAGGGCTTCAAAGAGTACGCCCAAAAGTGGAGAGACCTGGCTGGCAGGGTGAAATCAACCTTAACTGACAGGGAGTTGATTGATATCTTTATGGGAACTTTGACGAGGCTTTTTTCAATCACCTAATTGGAAGCTCCTCGGCCGGGTTGACCGAGCTAATACTGACTGGCGAAAGAGTCGAAGCTGAAATCAAAAGCGGTAAAATCCAAAGGGGTGCATCTTTAAGTACAGGGAAACAATCTTTCAATGGGAAGAAAGAGTCCGATGCTATATACAGTCAAAAAGGTCGTAACCAGAGTAACTAAGACCAACACGTGGGGGCAATCCCGATCTCTAATCCTACACATGTTCAATGTCAATAGGGGAATCAGCGTAAGGAGGTCGTGCCTAAAAGACAATTCACCAAGATCAACATTCCATTGGCACAAGCATTACAAGACATGTTGAAGGCAGAATTGATTACGTTAAAGACTCCTCTCCAGAATCCCAATACTTCTGCTCCTACTTATCATCCCAATGAAAGATATGCATACTATTCTGATAGTCCTGGACACGACACGAATAGATGTTGGGCTCTGAAGAACAAGATTGAAGACATGATTGATGCCAAGGAGATTGAATTTGATCCACCTGCTACTCCCAATGTAATCACTGCTCCTATGCCAAATCATTGAGAGCGTCCTTTTCATTTTGAATTTTCAATTGTAATCTCTTTTGTTTGTTCAAACACTTTTCTATTAATGTCAAACTTTGTTTCATTAATGCATTTCATATGTTTGTCTTGAATTAATCCATTCATTTTCATTATATTTAAACTATGCTTTTTTACTTCCTTTATGATATTCAACTCTTGTTTTAAAAAGTTGTAAGCCTTTAGAGGGAGGATGATGAAAATAATGCCATAATCTCATACAGTATGCTTTTGGACAGACCTTACTGACGATATACAGGCATTCTTTCAATTCCTAAACACTGGAGTTGTAAGGAAGATAATCCCTAGTCAACCCCTTTGACCATAAGAAGTAGGAGTTTTCTTTTTTACACAAATTGAAACCTTTAATCAAAACCTGGGGTAGGGTAGTCTCTCAGTTAATTCAAATGCGCATTCAGTTGTAAGCTTTCACTTCATACATAATGAATGACAACGAAAACGTCCTTCTGAATCAAAAGAGGGCGATGGGTCCCCATCAAATAGGTAGTCGTTATCTCGCAAAAGAAAAGCCCACTAAGTCAAAACCTACGAAGGAGACTTAAGAAAAACTGGGGTATCCCATTGATTGTAATCGCAAAACTAGAACAGTTAGGCAAAATCAGGGATAATAAATCAAAAAAGAGGACGCTACATATCCTCAACAAACACGAAAAATGTTGCAAAAATGACTGCCTTCCAACAAACTTAACTTGTATGAACTGTCACCAAAATGTCATTCCAGATTCATTTGGAGTTCAAACGCACAATTAACCGAGCTTAGGACTGGAGAACATCATGAAGAACAGGCGGGTACAAATACACTTTGAGCCTTATCCTTTGTTTCTTAAACCATGAACCAGACCACGATACGACCTCTCAAAAGTCCTAATTGAAGCATGGGTTAGTTCGAAAGTATACTGTTACAAAAGGTATCCTGACTCCTGTAAGGCTTACTCTAAATCCTGAGTTGAATTCACATTCTTACAAAATTCTTTGTCGTACCCCAATTTTACCCCCTAAGATCCCTTCATCATACCATATTGATTCAATCACAACAAGGTCACATTAGGGATCTTGGTTCTAATCCCTATCTTTAGCTTTTCTCTTTGAGGAATCACCAAGAACCTTGACTTGTTTTTCTTTTTTGATCATTCATGTTTTGTTTTGATTTTTATTTTAATTAATAAAATGCAATATTGGTTTGTCTTACTTGTTAATAATGTAGGTAAAGGCAACGTGGCTTAGCAAGTTGATCCATGGGTTCATGAGTTTATTTCCATGCACTAGTCAACAAAGCTTGAGAAGTTCAAACCTCACCATTGAAGTTATTTTGGAAGGAATGGAATGGAAAGGTCTATCTTGGATCACCACATTTCAAAGTTATCAAGTTTGATTCAAAGGTACAAGAGGTTGATTGAAGAAGTTGTCATGTTTGGACAAGGTCTTGTTCCCATTGGTCACAAGTGCATATTTCTCTCAATTCTCAAGATATGGAAGTGGTTTTAGTTTCTATGAGCTCTCATTATCATCCCCAACAAATTCTATTTACAAAGTAATAGTGTTGGTACAAGAACGTTGTTCAAAATTGTCAAAGTTCCTTAAAGCATTTTCTTGATCTAGGAGCTAGGGTTTTGAACTTCAAAGTATATCTTGCTCATCTTTTGGTATTTTTGAGTGATTCCAAATACATCCTTCCCTTTAAAGGGTTATTAACAAGTCACTTCAAAAGTTTCAAGGAGTTTTAATGTGGAAGAAACTTGATGATGAAGAAAGATTATAAGTCCTCAAGATGAACCCCTAATTTCCCATGTGTGACTTCAAATGATAATAACTTAGTCAATTTTTATCACCTTGAGCCCACTCTTTTTCCAAAAATGATCTTGAGGATGTGAAATTAATTCCTTCTTTTATGTGCAAAGTGAGAAAATGGATGGAAGATTCCCTAAGGATACAAAAGATTATAGGTCATTTCATGATTTTTTTTTCAACTTCAACAATTCATAACTCTCTCAATTTTTGGATATTTTGAATGGTTCGAGTTTCAAAATGTCCTTCAATAGGTCTATTTCATGCCATCTTTTTTGGTCAAGAGAAAATTCTAAGTGGAAGGCCATGTTTGAATGCAAAAGATTATAGGTCACTTTTGAAGAAAAAACTTGAAATATTTATAAGTATGGAAAGTCAACCCTTTTTTCCCAACTTTGACTCATTACAACTTTCAGATCAAACATCCATTTGATTTCATTCTTTTCCCATTGAAAAGCTTGTAACCTCATCTTTCTAAAGCATCAAGAATCATGCCCTAAGACCCCTTGAGCTGAGAATGCCATTGATTTGAACTTGGTAACTTGAAACTGAAGTTTCTTCAAAAGTCAGAATTTGAAATCCTTGATTTAGCTTCTAAACACATTGTTTCTGCGTGTTTTTGCTTCTAAACATGTTTAGTGAACTTCCAGAAGTGATTAGCATAGCAAAGCGTGCGTTTTGGATGAGGATCAATATAGAAGTCACACTTTTCTTGTTTGCAACTTCACACAATTTCCCTCCAAACTTCATCATTTCACACGCTTGAACATTCCATTTGATTCCCTATAAATAGAGGATCATCTCTCATTCATTTCCTCAAGCTTGAATAACCAGAATCACCCTGTCAAACTTGCTCTATAACTCAATTTTCTGTAACTTCGAAATCAGTGTTCAAGCCTTTTTCAATCCAATTTTTCTATCAATTCACCTTCCTTGATCTTCCCTGAAGATAACCATATAATTACCTTCAAGAATTATGCCTTATTTTGCTCCATAGATGTCCATTTTCAGATCTCTGCAACTCAACTTCAATAGGTAGATTTCTCCATCAATTCTTCAAAACTTTGATATTATTGTGAAGCTCTCGTTGTCCTGGTTCTAGTTGCAACACTTGCTTTTATCTAGAAACACATTTTGACCATGAATCCCTTTTCAAAACTTTCTTTCCAAATTGCTTGAGCTACATTTTATATAAATTTGTCGTGAAGGTGTGGTTGTCTTAACATGCACAATGCACAATGCGCCAGGTCCACTTGATCTGTTTACTAACGTGTTTTGACATTGATCAGATGACCCATATTTTTTTGGTTTGATATTTTATTTTTTGATTTTGATTTTAATTGTTTTAAACTTCAAAAAATCATAGAAAAATTATTTTTAGTACAAAAAATCTGAAAAAATTATGAAAAATATTTTTGATTTTTCTCTTTCTGATTTTTATTTTTTCACAATTTTATTTTGAGCTTTGATATTTTTTATAAATTTTCACTTTATTTTAATTGTTTTAAATATTTAAAAATACTTTTATGCATTTTTTTAATTCCAAAAAATTATGGAATGATCCAATGATATTGTGACAAATATTGGTGACCTCATTTATTTTTTATTTCCGACTTTGTTATTTTTTATCATTTTTGGTTTATTTTACTCATTTCTTTTAATTTTAAAAATAGTTTCTGACTTTAAAAAATTACCAAAAATTTTATAAAAATATTTGAGTTCATTTTTGATTTTTCTATGGTCTTAATATTTCTTGATTAGTTTGAACATAGTTGATATTTTTATCCCTTATTTATATTTTAAAACATTTTAAACCTTTTTTTATATATATTAAATGCAATATTATTTTGTGATTATTTTCTGGCTGATCTTGGGTTGAATTTTTGATCATGAACTTTATTAACATCATTGGATCCATGGTGTTGAGTCTAACTCCACAAAAAATGGATGAATGATTTTAATAATAGTTTGATTAAATTTTAATCCAAATGTGGTTTATATTTTTTCCCACCCATCTTTATCTCATACCTTTCTTATTGCACTAAGTTTTATTGGAGCATGATCTCTATATTATGTCTCAAAACAAATGGTGCATAAATAGCTATTGACCGGCCTCAAAATAGGTGTGACTTCTATATAAGTCCACTTACGATTGCTTAACATAGCGTTAAATTTTGTCCCGATTTGAATAAATGATCATTCGTGGCCCAAACCTATGTTTGTAAGCCCAAGTATGTTAATTTGATCTCTTTGGTCCAATAACCTTGAGATTCATTGTGTGGAGGCTTTGGTTCTACCAATCCTCTAATGGATCTACAACACTTTTAGTCAACGCGGATCACTTAAACATCATTGATCATTACATGTTACTTTTGAGGATTCCAAATGGATGATATACTTGACAAAAAGCAAATGCAACTTGTTGTATGGAGGCTTTGGTTCTACCAATCCTCTAATGAGTTCCAAATACAAGTTTCAAGATGGTCATCCAACTAACCACTAATTATTAAATTGTTTTTACTTTATACTTTTATTTTTATGCTTTATGTACCATTTACTTTAAGCATTACATTTTATTCCATTTTTATTTTGCTCACTTGAGCATTTATATTCTTGTCATTTTATTTTTACTCACTTGAGCTTTTCCTTTTCTCTTTAAAGACACCTAATAATCAACATGAATCATAAAAAGCTTTAATGATACTTGGACTATTTGGTTACTATCCTTGGCATTGTGGAGTATTGGACTTCTTGGACTTAGGGTTAGAAACCTTGGCCTATGTTGGAGACCTTGAGACCTTAATTGATATTTGGTCTGGAGTTCTTGAGGTTTACCTCAAGACACTGGGTTGTTTGTTTGTTTTGTGTGCAGGTTATTGTGATTACACTATTTGTTTGTAATATGGAATTCACCCGTATACAGCTAATACTCTGCTCAATTTTTGTGAAGACTTAATACACTTCAAGTTTAGTTCTCTCAAGAGGTCTATTATCTTTGCTTGTTTGGTTTCAATCTAAAGAATGGTAATTCTATCTTGACTCATAATGTCAAGTATTGGCTTCTTATTGGTTAGATGGTTCTTATCCCTAGATTTTACCTTATGCTTTAGGATAGTCTTTTCTTCTCCTCCCACTTTCTTTAATTTCAAAAATCTTCTCCCTCCTTTTGAAAACTCTTCTTTGTTTTGAAATTTGAGCTATTTTCATAATAAACTTGGACTTAGGTCCATGCATTTTCAAAACATTTTCCATAAAACAAATTTCAATCAACTTAATGATGCCTTGTAATTTTTTGTTAGAAGATTAAAAGTCAATCAATCTCATTTCAAATTATTTTGCCACTTTGGCTTTTTATTTTAAAACCTTTCTCAAAAGATTAGACTCTTGTCAATCCTTGTAGTGATGCAAATAACTATACTTCTACAATATATAGTGAAGAGAGATATTTTCCACTTGGGTGTTGAGTGAGGCATTGTTGATTTTAAAATCCAAGCCATATCCTCCACTTTGAGATGATGAAAATTCTCCTTTCTCATGATTGTGGGTAGTAAGTATGTTTTCCACACGAACAATGACGATGACGTCTTATCTCATAAAATTAACCAACACACTTGTGTTTTAAATTTTTAAAAGGTGAACTTCGTGTACCCTAATCCCCTATTGCACGAAAGGTGGTGCATAGGCACTAAAGGTTCGCAACCACGACGAGTGCAAAAATCATAAAAAATATATTTCTTTTCTCACCTCCACCATCTATTTTTTATACAACATTTTATAGCCAAAATATACAGATTTTTCAAAGAGGTTCCTACGGAGTACCGTATATGTTTAGGATGCTAATACCTTCCCTTTGCATAACCAACCCCCTTACCTTAAATCTTTCCCCCTTTTTTTGGGTTAATCGCTCTTTTCCCATTCCTTTGGAAACAATAAAGCGCGGTGGCGATTTTTAATTTGATCTGTATAAGTCTAGTCAATCCAATGGTTTAGTCTTAAACATTTCTACTGCTACAGAAGAAAATGACGACTTCACTGGGGAAATATTGACCTCTTGCTGGTCCATCCCTAAGTGGGTTGAGCTTGTCTTTGTTTATATTTGTATATGTGCTATTGTTGTTTATGTATTATATGTTGTATATTTGTTTGTCTAGATTTTCCTAGCTTTCAGGGTGCTTGGTGATTACTTATAAGTCTTATACCCGGACTTGGGAAAACTTTAAGATGGGATGGACGATATAGTCATGTTAACTTTGAGGGAGTAATCCTAAAAAATGAGGCATGAGATCCCCCACTCAGTGGAGACCCATTTGACTGTAGTGTTTTTTACTGAGTAATCGGGAAGACGTACTGCTTTCGCCCTGGGAGCCTGTTGAAGCTGAGGACCGTAGAATACCTAACCCATATTGGCCTTTTAGGTGTAGTGCGGAAGCTATGACGGAGTAATTCGGAAATAGCTATCACACGATACTATGCTCGGGCGAGTTTTTCTTGAGAATATTACTAATTACTGAGTTAATTGGGAAGTTGGTAATATTCAAAGGAAGGATGTAGACTCTGGGAACCTCTAGAACCTTGTTTGGCAGGTGATAAGTTTTAGACCATACCTTATGGATAGTACCTTCGACCTCATGCTCATGACGTTGAAAATATGAACCCTATGTGTGTGATCTTGTGTGTGATTGTTGCATCATGCATCCATGCACTCATAAGCATCTTTTAAAGAAATTTCATCTCAAGAGACTTAAAAGTTGACCATTTGCGAATATCTCAGGTACCTTTTGACCATGGATTCTGGAAAAAGAAAGACCGTAAAATACAGTTTCAAAGATCCCAAGATAGATGAGCTGATCAGTCTAATTCCCGAGATTGAGTGTTCTGCATATTTTTGGAAGAAGTATGGATCCATCATTCCTCTCATGAAGCTTAGGATGAAGGAGGGTATTCTCTCGACCTTGGTCCAGTTCTATGATCCGATGTATCATTGATTTACTTTCCCTGACTATCAGTTGATGCCTACACTAGAGGAGTATTCTTATCAGTTGGACCTACCTATTACCGATCGTGTTCCTTTTACTGGCTTGGAGGGTGAGCCAAAGCCACACGAGATTGCTGCTTTGATCCATCTAGGGAAGTATGAGGTTGAAGCCCATATGACTACTAAAGGGGGAATTATAGGATTACAAGCTCAGTTCTTATTGGAGAAAGCTCGTTATTTCGCCAAGATGAAGAGTACAGTCGCTTTTGAGGCCATCTTTGCTCTACTTGCTTATGGGTTATTCTTATTTCCTAATGTGGACAAGTTTGTTGACATTAATGCTATCAGGATCTTCATGATTGGAAACCCAGTTCCTACATTGTTGGGTGATGCTTATTACTCTATTCATCTTAGGAATTCTTATCATGGGGGGATGATTGTCTGTTGCACGCCTCTGTTATACCGATGGTTCATTTCTCATATGCCTCAGTCTGATGCTTTCTGGGATGTCAAGAAGGAACCTCGTTGGGCTCCTAAGATTATGGCACTTACTCACTCGGATATTGATTGGTATCATCGAGTTTACCAGAATGTAGAGATTATCGACAATTGTTGTAGTTTCCCTAATGTACCTCTTCTTGGTACAAAGGGAAGAATTAACTATAACCTTGTTCTTGCACGACGTCAACTTGGTTATCCGATGAGGGATAAACCAAATAGTATTCATTTGAGTAGTTTCTTTATGAAAGATGGAGAAGACCACAAGGAAGCTAGGGAGCATATTGCGAAGGCCTGGCGTCACATTCATAGGAAGAATAGGAAAGACTTGGGACCTAGGGGGGCTATTTCTTTGGAGCCATATCTTTAGTGGGTTCAAGCGAGAGCTATTCAGTTGAAGATGTCGTATTCCCGAGAAACACCTATGCCTAATTTGTTTGTGAAGACCACTCTTCCCTTATTGGATGATGTGGAAGAGCTACAACTTGCTTTGGTCAGGGTGCGGCAGGAAAAGTATGCTTGGAAGAATAAGTGCCAAACTTTAGAGATTTCCTATAGAGTAGATTTGAAGGAGAAAGACGACTTGATTGAGATCCTTGAGAGTAGGGTTGTAGAGATGATGGAGAGGAAAGGGGATTTATTTTCTCTTAAGACTCAGTCAGATGCTAGTTTCTCACTTCATGATTCAGATGATTGGAAGGAGGTTGCCACCAGATATACGGGAGAAAACCAGAGGTTGAAGGCTCATATTTCCAGACTAACAGGGAAGCGCCAGTGTATAGAGTAATCTCCATCAGCTTTACTTCTTAGGGTTTTAGACTTTATTTTCATCTTGTACTTGGGATTATTGAAACTTGCAATCCATTTTGAAGTTATTATAATAAAAAATTTCAGTATTTCAAATGTGTTATTACTTTGATATTTATAATATGTCTATAAATCTTTAAGTCCCTTGAAATATTAATAATAAAATAAATCATGTGCATTGCATATCATGCATCATATTGCACATATTTCTTGCATTTGTTATGCATATCTAGGTGTCTTACCAAGCTTCTTTACTTCGTTCAGCAAGCTGTCTCACCACTACAACACCCGAGCTAACTTCAGAAGGAAGATGGACAACTTAGAATAAGAGAATCGCGAGCTGCGCGAGGAATTTTCTACTTTGAAGGCCGGCATGGCCAATCTTACTGCTCTGATAGAACCTCTGGTGGCTGCTCAGAATCAGCCACCGAGTGTTCAACCTTAACAAACAAGGGTCACTGTTGAAGCTCCAACTGTTCCAGTGTCTGCTACTCTAGCTGTTATTCAAACCTCATGCCTCAAGGTTGTCCATGGGGACGAAGTTAGGGTTCAGAACTGGATCACCATTGATGTTCCCTCTTGCATACATGTTTCAAAGTAATTTTTTATTATTAATATTTTTGAAAGGCTTATCTGTTTTCTGTGATTTTTAAAATCAATAATAAAATTTGTCTTTGTTTTCCAAATCGTGTCTTTATTTTCTGCTTTTTTCTTGGAAAATGGTAATCAGAAAAAACCTTTCAAAATGAATAATAACTGAATTTCAATCTGCATGATCACTTTTTATATGTGTCAGTTTCTAAAAGCAATCATAAATCATATGTGCAGATTAATTAAAAACTCGTTGAATACAATGACCCTGCACCCTCTCCCAACATTGAATGTCATGTGTATAGGGCTGAAGAAGAAGACTATGATGAGATTCCAGAAGAGGTCTCACGGTTGCTTAAGCGCGAGGAGAATGCCATTCAGCCATATAAAGATCCATTAGAAGTAATCAATTTGAGTTCAGAATAAGATCCGAAGGAAGTCAAGATCGGAGCATTACTGCATCCTGATGTGAAGAGCAGGTTGATTGAGATGTTGAAAGAGTATGTGAATATTTTTTCTTGGTCTTACCAAGATATGCCTGGTCTAGATACAGATATTGTAGAGAATCGTTTGCCGTTGAAGCCAGAGTGCCCTCCAATCAAACAGAAGTTGCAAAGAACTCACCCAGATATGGCAGTAAAGATCAAAGAAGAAGTGCTAAAGCAGATTAATGCCGGTTTTCTTGTGACATCAGTGTACCCTCAGTGGATTGCCAATATTGTCCCAGTACCGAAGAAAGACAGAAAAGTCCGCATGTGCGTAGATTACAGAGATCTAAATAAAGTTAGTCCAAAATATGATTTTCCATTGCCACACATTGATATGTTAGTGGATAGCACAACAAAATTCAAATTTTTCTCGTTCATAGACGGATTTTCCGGGTATAATCAAATAAGGATGGCTCCTAAGGACATGGAAAAAACAACGTTTATCACACCCTGGGGAACATTCTGTTACAGTGATATCCTTCGGGTTAAAGAACGCTGGTGCAATGTACTAGAGGGCTATGACAACCCTATTCCATGATCTGATGCATAAGGAAATTAAGGTATATGTTGATGACATGATTGCTAAATCCTAGACTGAAGAAGGGCATGTAGAAGATTTGTTGAAGTTGTTTCAGAGTTTGAGGAAGTATCGTCTCCGCTTAAATCCAAATAAATGTACCTTCAGTGTTCGGTTAGGGAAATTACTGGGTTTCATTGCTAGCCAGAAAGGGATTGAAGTTGACCCAGATAAAGTCAAAGCAATTCAAGAAATGCCAGCACCGAGAACTGAAAAGAAAGTTAGAGGGTTCCTCGGGCGTTTGAATTATATCTCCAGATTCATTTCCCATATGACGACAACGTGTTAACCGATCTTTAAGTTATTAAAGAAAGATAAAGGTTGTGTATGGACAAATGACTGCCAAAGGCCATTTGAAAGTATTAAAGAATATCTGCTTGAACCTCCTATCTTTCTCCCTCCTGTTGAAGGAAGACCATTGATTATGTATCTGACAGTGTTAGATAATTCCATAGGCTGTATTCTGGGACAACAAGATGAAACAGGGAAGAAATAGTATGCCATTTGTTATCTCATTAAAAAGTTTACTAATTGTGAATCGCGATATTCTATGCTAGAAAAGACATGTTGTGCTCTGACCTGGGCGGCAAAATGTTTGCGGCAGTATATGTTGAATCACACTACTTGGTTGATCTCCAAAATGGATCCAATCAAGTACATTTTTGAAAAGCTTGCTCTTACTGGGAGAATTACCCGCTGGCAGATGCTGTTATCTGAATATGACATCGAATACCGCACTCAAAAAGCTATTAAAAGCAACGTGCTGGCAGATTACCTTGCTCACCAACTAGTTGATGATTATCAGTATGTGAATTATGATTTCCCTGATGAGGATGTGATGTTTCTAAAAGTGAAAGATTGTGATGAACCATTGCCTGAGGAAGGTCCTGATCCTGAATCTCACTGGAGTATGATATTTGATGGAGCTGTGAATGCTTATGGTAAAGGAATTGGTGTTGTGATTGTCACTCCACATGGATCACACATTCCTTTTACTGCAAGGTTGACATTTTATTGTACTAATAATATGGCAGAATATGAGTCTTGCATCATGGGTCTCGAGGAAGCTATTGATCTCAGAATTATAATTCTAGATGTGTATAGAGATTTAGCTTTGGTAATAAATCAGATTAAAGGAGAGTTGGATACTCATCACCCCAGATTGATCCCTTACAAATATTACGCTAGAAGATTGTTACCCTTTTTTAATAAAGTTGAATTTCATCACATCCCTAGAGACGAAAATCAAATGGCAGATGCTTTGGTAACTCTGGCTTCTATGTATCAAGTTAATACTTGGAATGATATACCTCGAATTATAGTTCGGTGACTGGATAAGCCCACTCATGTGTTTACAATAGAAGAGGTAGCAGATGAGAAACCTTGGTATTATGATATCAATCATTTTCTCCAGACTCAGGAATACCCGATTGGTGCTTCCAATAAAGATAGAAAAACATTGAGAAGATTGGCTGACAACTTCTTCCTCAGTGGAAATGTGTTGTACAAGAGAAATTATGACATGGTCTTGCTCAGATGCATGGATAGACACGAAGATGACATGTTGATGCATGAGATTCATGAAGGTTAATTTGGCACTCATGCCAATGGACACTCGATGGCTAAAAGGATGCTAAGGGCAGGTTACTATTGGCTGACAATGGAATCTGACTGTTATAAATTTGCAAAGAAGTTCCATAAATGCCAGATTTATACTGACAAAATTCATGTGCCTCTGACACTTCTCAATATTATTTCTTCCCCGTGGCCTTTCTCCATGTGGGGAATTGACATGATTAGAATGATAGAACCCAAATCTTCAAATGGACACTATTTTATCTTGGTAGCAATTGATTACTTCACCAAATGGGTGGAAGCTGCTTCATATGCTAATGTTACTAAGAAGATGGTTGTGCGCTTCATTAAGAATAATCTCATATGTCGGTATGGTGTTCCGAGAAGAATAATCACTGACAATGGCTTGAATCTGAACAACAAAATGATGAAAAAACTTTGTGAAGAATTAAAGATTATCCACCACAATTCATCTTCGTACATGCCGAAGATGAACGGGGCTGTTGAAGTTGCTAATAAGAATATCAAGAAGATCATCCAGAAGATGGTTGTTACTTATAAAGATTGGCATGAAATGCTCCCTTTTGCTTTACATGGATATCAGACATTTGTCTGTACTTCAACAGGAGCAACCCCATTCTCCCTTGTGTATGGAATGGAAGCAGTGCTCCCGATCGAGGTTGAGATTCCCTCTTTGCGTGTGATAATGGAAACCAAGTTGTCAGAGGCTGAATGGGTCCATAATAGGTTTGAAAAATTGAATTTGATCGAAGAGAAGAGAATGACGGCTTTGTGTCATGGGCAGTTATATCAGAAGAGAATGAAGAAAGCTTTTGATAAAAAGGTCAAACCTCGTGAATTCAGGGAAGGTGGCCTCATGCTCAGGATGATCATGTCTTTTAACGCTGATTCTAGGGGCAAGTGGACTCCTAATTTTAAAGGCCCATATGTTGTCAAGAAAGCCTTCTCTGGAGGTGCATTAATTCTTGAAACTATGGATGGCAAGGAGTTCCCACGTCCCATGAATGCTGATGCAGTCAAGAAATACTTCGCCTAAAAAAATAAAAGAAGAGCTCGCTAAGTTGAAAACCAAAAAGGGCGGCTTAGGCAAAAAAGAACATCTCGATAGGCCGAAAACCCGAAAGGGCGGTCTAGGCAAAAATTAGAGAAATAAACAAAATAAAATTTCTCGCTAAGTTGAAAACCCACAAGGGCAGCTTAGGCAAAAGTTAGGGACTTTCTTGGCAAGTAACTGCATCAGACAAGACTTGATCATTGAAGCAACAATCTTCTTGGATCCTCACCATACTTCAAAAGAAGCTGCTGCTCAGGATTTTTAAAGTTGTTAGAGGGAATAGTGGTCATTATATCTCAATGTATCTTTTCATTATATATTACCATTTTCCAAACTTTGTAATTATCCATGGAGTCTCGCCATTCGCAGACTACCATTCTATCAATAAAATTTGAGCTTTTACTCAATTCTTTGTAGTTCTTATTTTTATTCAGCTTACAAAGACTCCATTTATTATTGATAATAATTTTCAAAGCAAAAAGATTAAATAACAAAATTGTTTTTCAAAAAGAATTTACAACTTACCTTTACTTTAGATTTTGTGATTCAAGAGGCAAACAAAAATGGTGATCCCAGGAATGGACAAACTCCAGTAAATTTGAGAAGTTTTGTTCCCCCTGGGAAGGTTTTCTCAGGATGTTTTCACTGGTATGCGCGTGATTTTTGTATATTGAAGACGATATCAATTGGTGTAAGGTGCGGTATCAGGTTTGTGATCCCAGTGTTCCCAGTCAAGCCTTGGTTCATTTTTTATGATTTTGGGGTTTGCATGGTCTGAGGCCTCTATCCCAGATTCCCCAGCAAAGTTTTCCCTCATATGATGAAAGGTCTTTTTCCCTTGGTGCGCTGAGATGGAACTATTTGCAAAAATATCGCTCTTTCTACAGTATTGGCATTATTGTTCGTATTCATTTCCCAAGAAGCTTGACCAAGGCAGTATATTTTCTAAGAAGTGATGAGACAATTGTTATCCCTTTGGGTTTTCACCCGCCAGGTGCTGGGTTTGATTTAAAATTCCCATGAGTTTGAACTTTTTCTATAATATTGACTTCTTGATTCCCCAAAAAAGCTATCCCAGGGCATCTTTTGTTGAAATAGGTTTGTGTGATATGAAGACTCAATCCGAGATTTCCCAATGAAGGCATCGATTATTTGATATAAGTCTTTTCTCCCTGTGCATGCTGAGATTTGACTCATTTACGAAGCATTTCCCTTTCGTCTGTACTCACATTTTGTTTGATTGCTCGATAATAAGCAAGGGAAATGTTTTGTTTAAGAAGTGTTAAAATGATTATCAACCTTTTGGGTTTTCACTCGCCAAGTGTTGTGTTTGATTTAAAATCCCCATAAGATTGATTTCTTGCTGAAATGTTTGACTTCTTAACTCTTCAAGTTGTTGTCCCCATGAGGTTTCATACTTTTTTCCCAGAGAAGTTGATGCAATACTTACTCTCAATATTGAAGAATGTATCTCTGGTTTCCCAGTTAGGAACTTATCTTGGTTTCCATCTGTCTTATTTGAAATCAGTATTGCAGTCCCCAGTAGTAGTGCGGAACGTGAAAGCTTTTGTTTTCCCATTGAAGTCTGAGTGCTATTCCCCGATGGAGCCTGGAGAAGGATGTTATACCCCTGTATCTTTACTGTTTTGTCGCTATGATTTACTTACTTCCGGATTATGTTCCAACACAGTGAAGTTAAGCCGCAAAGTAGCATTTTTCTTTCCTCAGTTGGTGCTTATTTTTCCCAGTGTTACATGTCTATTTTGTCAGCATATACATGATAATATCATACACTCATACACTCATACATTCATACATACATCATGCATATTTGAATTTAGTAAACCATTGCTCATTCATCGTTAATATTTTGTTGACATATTACCCTGTTTTGCAAAGTTATGTTGTCCTCTCTCCAATAGAGTTTCGGCTTTAAGCAGAAAGTGTGTATTCTTTCAATTTCCCCACTGAATTATCCCTCGTGGAAGATTTTTTCTTTAGCCTTCCCGTACAGCTCTTTGTCTGGGTGGATTGGGTTTCCCTCTCTTGAGTTTATTTCTCAAAAGATGTATTATGGTTGATTGTTCCATCCCAGTTTATTTCTGGTTTGAATCTTTGAGCCTCATCAATATTATTACTTATGATATCTGCAATATTCAAGCCTTGGTTTGAGAATGTGCATTTATTTTGCACGAGAAGGCTTTATCTCCTCGGCAGGAATATATTGGCATCTCCCCAGGAAGTCATGATTCACTCCCCAGGAAGTCATGATTCATCCCCCAAGAAGTCATATCTCTTTCCCCAGGAAGCCATATTGCGTTCCCCAGGAAGTCATTTTTACAATCCTTCCTATAACAGCAAGTAGCAAGTCTCTTTATTTGAGCAACTTGTACTTCCTGTAAAAGATGACGTTACTTGTCAAATTACTCCAGTGGAGGGCAAGTTTTTCAATATCAAAGAGATAGTTTGTTGAAACATATTTGCAAGTGGTAGTCTCTTTATTTGAGACAACTTATATATTACCCTTTCCAGGCAGAGTGCCTCGGTTAAAGAAGAAGTTGAGACCCGTTCTAGGTGAAACGCTGGAATTTTGGGGAAACTTGTTATCTTTTTGCTACCCTCAGTGAACGTTGGCAGTTCATCATCAGTGAACGGCGGTGCTATGATATATTTTCTCTTTCTACCTTCAGTGAGAGATGGTAGGTCACCTTTAGTGAAAGTTGGTGTTTGTTATCTTTTTTCTACCCTTAGTGAATGTTGGTAGTTCATCGTCAGTGAATGGCGGTGCTATGATATATTTTCTCTTTCTACCTTCAGTTAAAGTTGGTAGGTCACCTTTAGTGAAAATTGGTGTTTGTTATCTTTTTGCTACCCTCAGTGAACGTTGGTAGTTCTTCGTCAGTGAACGGAAGTGTTATGATATATTTTCTCTTTCTACCTTCAGTGAAAGTTGGTAGGTCACCTTCAGTGAAAGTTGGTGTTTGTTATCTTTTTGCTACCCTCAGTGAAAGTTGGTAGTTCATCATAGTGAACGGCGGTGCTATGATATATTTTCTCTTTCTACCTTCAGTGAAAGTTGGTAGGCCACCTTCAGTGAAAGTAGGTGTTTGTTATCTTTTTGCTACCCTCAATGAACATTGGTAGTTCATCATCAATGAACAGCGGTGCTATGATATATTTTCTCTTTCTACCTTCAGTGAGAGTTGGTAGGTTACCTTCAATGGAAGTTGGTGTTTGTTATCTTTTTTCTACCCTCAGTGAACGTTGGTAGTTCATCGTCAGTGAACGGTATTGCTATGATATATTTTCTCTTTCTACCTTTAGTGAAAGTTGGTAGGTCACCTTAAGTGAAAGTTGGTGTTTGTTATCTTTTTGATACCCTCAGTGAACGTTGGTAGTTCATCTTCAGTGAACGGCGGTGCTATGATATATTTTCTCTTTCTACCTTCAGTGAAAGTTGGTAGGTAACCTTCAGTGAAAGTTGGTGATTGTTATCTTTTTGCTACCCTCGGTGAACGTTGGTAGTTCATCATCAGTGAACGGTGATGCTATGATATATTTTCTCTCTACCTTCAGTGAATGTTGGTAGCTCACCGTCAGTAAACGTCGGTGTTGTTATTCTTTTCTCTTTCTACCTTCAGTGAACGTTGGTAGTTTTGCCTTCAGTAAAAGTTGGTGTATCTTTTGATATTTTTCCATCTTCTATGAGTCGGGTCTTTTTGATTCACCAGTGATTTATTTTCCTGGTTGGGTTTCTTTTTTATTCTTATTTCCTTTGCTACATCCTCAGTGGTATTTTGCGTCCCTTTGAAGTTGTTCATATGCATTCATACCCATAAACATTGCATGTCATCTTAGGGAAAAAAATAGGGTTTGTCTTATATTTAAGTATCTTCGATCGCGTCGACACGAAGATTTTCCACCTTCGTATCTCCGGATAGAAGAAACTTAACTAAGGGAAGCTGTTGTACCCCAATTGTTTCCCCTAAGATCCCTTCATCATACCATATTGATTCAATCACAACAAGGTCACATTAGGGATCTTGGTTCTCCTCCCTATATTTAGCTTTGCTCTTTGAGGAATCACCAAGCACCTTGACTTATTATTCTTTTGTGATCATTCATGTTTTGTTTTGATTTTTCTTTTAATTAATAAAATTTAATGTTGGTTTATCTTACTTATTAATAATATAGGTAAAGGCAATGTGGCTTAGCAAGTTGATCCATGGCTTCATGAGTTTACTTCCATGCCCTAGTCAATAAAGCTTGAGAAGTTCAAACCTCACCATTGAAGTTATTTTGGAAGGAATGGAATGGCAAGGTCTATCTTGGTTCACCACATTTCAAATTTATCATGATTGATTCAAAGGTACAAGAGGTTGATTGAAGAAGTTGTCATGTTTGGGCAAGGTCTTGTTCCCATTGGTCACAAGTGCATATTTCTCTCAATTCTCAAGATATGGAAGTGGTTTTTGTTGCTATGATCTCTCATTATCATCCTCAACAACTTATATTTACAAATCAAGAGTGTTGGTACAAGAAGGTTGTTCAAAATTGTCAAAGTTCCTTAAAGCATTTTCTTGATCTAGGAGCTAGGGTTTTGAACTTCAAAGAAGTATATCTTGCTCATATTTTGGTATTTTTGAGTGATTCCAAAGATATCCTTCCCTTCAATGGGTTATTAACAATTCACCTCAAAAGTTTCAAGGAGTTTTCATGTGTAAGAAACTTGATGATGAAGAAAGATCATAAGTCCTCCAGATGAACCCCCCAATTTCTCATGTGTGACTTCAAATGATCATAACTTGGTCAATTTTTATCAAATTGAGCTCACCTTTAATCCACAATGATCTTGATGATGTGAACTTAATTTCTTATTTTATGTGAAAAGTGATAAAATGGATGGAAGATGCCCTAAGGATACAAAAGATTATAGGTCATTTCATGATTTTTTGCCACCTTCAACAATTCAAAACTCTCTCAATTTTTGGATATTTTGAATGGTTCAAGTTTGAAAATGTCATTCAAGAGGTCTATTTCATGCCATCTTTTTTGGTCAAGATCAAATTTCAATTGGAAGGCCATGTTTGGATGCAAAAGTTTATAGGTCACTTTTGAAGAAAAAACTTGAAATATTTCTAAGTATGGAAAGTCGACCTTTTTTCCCCAACTTTGACTCATTAAAACTTTCAGCTCAAACATCCATTTGATCCCATTCTTTTCCCATTTCAAAGCTTATAACCTCATCTTTCTAAAGCATCAAGAATCATGCCCTTGTTGGCTCCTAAATTCGACACCCTTGTTTGTTATCAATATAGACCATTAATTATGAGTCTGAAGAGTTTCCAGGTTTCGACCAGCTGATCCTGTCGAATGCTCATCAGGAAATGGAAAGGTACTTAGAGAGTTTCTTTTAAGTAGGAATCTTGTTACCTTCGACGTCGAAGGAACTCCTCGACAAAGGTATCTGACGCCCAGGGTGGAACGGTTTGAGATTCAAATGTTTAGAGGGAAAACAGTTCCCAGCAGTTACTAAACGCAACGTGCCAAGATCAGGAGCGTCGAATGCTGTGAGCATGCCAAGTGGTGTCATCTCGAAGCAACGTAACTGCCCAACGGTTACTTAAGATGTGTTTTAGTATAAATACTAGTTGTTCACGTAGTTTTCGCGTGTGTTCATCATTATATACAAGTCATTCATCTAGATTCAAGTACCCAGTGTGAGCGAAAGAATTGTTGAGAATGTATGTGTGAAACACCATTTAAATTAATCAAAGTCTTTTATATTCAAGCACTTTATTGCCTTTCATTTACTCATCTCCGTCGAAGCCTTTTATTTAACGCTTTCATTTATTCTATCAAGCTTTACTTCATGCAATTTACATAAAGTGTCTTTACTTTACTGGCATTAATCATCATTAGATTTAGTCAAACCCCAGAAAATCAACCATGTCTTAGGATCAATCTGATCAATCCTGCGAGTCACCAAATAAGTAACCTTTTGGAAGATCAGCGGTTGTTTACCAATTTCCACGGTAAACAAATTTGCACACCTGGTGGGACCTTGTGTTGATTTTTAAGGTTAACCATATTTATACAGAATATCATCTTTTTCGAGAAGTATTGCATGTTATTGAGAAGTGGTAGAATATACACTAACGATACCAATACTAGGAGAAGAAGAGAAGCGATGGCGAATCCGCCAAACAATAGCGAAATCCCGCAAACAAATGTGGGAACAACAGTTATCCCAACCGTAAGTGAAACGGTAACCGCTGGTTCAACACCAGCAGTAACGGTCACACAAACGGGGCCATTACCTCCATTCATTGGCCCCAGAATGCCTTTGGGAACTCCCCCACCAAGGGGAAACCCAGGAACTAGGCCTTATGTTCCCCCAGGATTTTCGACAGGCGGTCTAAATCGAGAACCACTCTATGGCATGCCAACTTTTGAATTGGCTAGCCTGACGAATGTTGCGTCCACTTTTTCAGACCCTTTAGTGAGCGCCTCTTCGCCACTACAAGGTTCCGGAGTTGGTATGGCGAACAGGGGTAGGACCCAACTCTTAGGAGGAACGTCCCAAGTAGCGCATGGCCTTACGAATGCCTCGACAACAGTCTTGAGGCAGCAAATGGACGAAAGCAACCACGATATGGTTCAAATGTTGGCACAAACTTTAAGCACAGTGCTAAACCCTCTAATACAAAATACCACCCAGTCGAATCAGCAGATGACAGCGCAAATGGCGCGTCTGGCCGATTTTTTTGGGGTACCCCAACCTATTTGACAGCCCCAAAGGGCGCAAATAAGGGGAAACCAAGGTATACTTCTAGAGGAAGAAACCACTATTAACCAAGTCCAGCAGCCTGTCGAAGAAAACCTTAGGATGCGATTGGAACAAACCGGGGTCGAAGAACCTAGGGTCATAGCCCCGGAAGTAAGGATAGTCAACAGAAACCAAAATGCTGACGAAGTAGTTCAGCACATCCAATACCAGAATATGGGTTTGGAAAATAACCTGACAGCCATGATCGAAAGAATCATGACGCAAAATGGGATGAATACGGGCTTCCGTAGGCCCAACTTTACATCCCCACTGTCAGAATATGTGTTACAAACAGACTTACCTCCTAGATGTAAAGTCCCTAAGTTCACTAAATTTTCAGGGGACACGACAGAATCCACTGTCGAACATGTGGCGAGATACTTGATTGAAGCAGGAGATATTTCAAACAACGAAAACCTGAGGATTAAGTATTTCCCAAGTTCTCTAACAAAGAACGCGTTTACTTGGTTCACAACTCTTCCCCCCAATTCGATCCACCATTGGACCCAGTTGGAGAGATTGTTCCATGAGCAATTCTACATGGGACAAACCAAGATAAGCCTGAAAGAATTGGCCAGTGTAAAGAGGCGATTCACTGAACCTATAGACGAATATCTAAATAGGTTTAGGTTGCTCAAAGCAAGATGCTTTACGCAAGTGCCAGAACATGAGTTAGTCGAAATAGCCGCATGAGGCTTAGATTATTCCATTAGGAAGAAATTAGACACTCAATACCTGAGAGACATGGCCCAATTGGCCGATAGGGTTCGACAGGTAGAACGCCTTAAAGCTGAAAAAGCCAAGGCGACAAAAACTCATAAAAGAGAAAGGATAGCATATGTCGAAATGGACGATGAAAATCCAGAAACCTTCGATGAAACTATAACCGTCGAAGAAAGCGAGGTCGATTTAGCGGAACTAAAACAAGGGCCACCATACTCTTGCAAACTGCTAGTCCCCTCAGGTGGAAAAAACCCCACTGGTCCTGAAAGGGCCAACGATAGGTTCCCCAAAAAGACTTACAGTTTTGATATTACAAAATGTGATGAAATTTTTGACTTACTTGTAAAAGATGGCCAAATGATAGTACCCCCAGGGGTAAAAGTGCCTCCTCTTGATCAAACAAAGAAAAGAGGCTTTTGTAAATATCATAATTTTCTGGGCCATAAAACATCTCAATGTTTTCTTTTCAGGAATCTCGTGCAAGATGCTATCGAAGAAGGGAGGTTGAAATTTGCCGATAAGACCCCCATGACTGTGGACTCTAACCCTTTGCAGGCTGAAGCCCATTATGCTGAACCTTCAGAGGTGAACATGATCGAGGCATCCAGAAGTCAGGTGAAAAGGCCAGGAATAACTATGGTCGAAGTCACCAAAGATCATGTCAACATGCCAATCTTTGGCAGTTTTTCTGGGAATCTTTCTAAAAAAACAATCGAAGCAGTCCAAAAAGCTGTTGAAGGCCCAAAACTGGAGACAGTTGGAGCCCCAAAATCTGGAGCAAAACCCAGTTCCTACTTGGCTGCAGTCCAAGGCCAGACAGAGGACCTGGAGGCCCAGATGAAGCAGATGACTCTTGCCACCAAAGACACCATGAATGTCAACATGGTCGAAATCTCTGAATCAAAAGCATCAGAGGAGGCCATTAGGCAAGAGCAGGCAAACAAAACGGCTTTCCCTCGGGAAAATGAAAATCTGGCAGATTTCCTGCAAAGATGCCAGAAGAAGAAGTCAGAAGTGATGTTGTGTCCTCGATGCAGCTCGATTTTCGACAAAAAAGCTGCTGAACACATCCAAGGTGTAAGAGCAACAAACAGAAGAAGGGAAGGTGTTGATATTCGACATGACCCCAGAAGAACCTACCAAAAGGGTTCAAATCAAGAGAAGAGGCCACTGACTTTCAGGCCTCCAACCAATGTGCCAGTTGATACGTGGTATAAAACATCAGGTCGAAAGAGACCGAGCGAAGAAAGGTGGCACTCCTTCGAAGTGCCAAGAGGTTCATCTTTGACACACAAGAAAGAACCTCAGGTTGTCGCCTCTAAAGTGACTCAGGTATCAAGTAACTACAAGGGAAAGAATCCCATGTCTCGATCCCAATGGAGAAGATACCAGAGGCGGCGAAAGGCTGAGAGGGAAGCTACCAATGAGCCAAAGCCAGAATCAAGTTCAAATGTCCCTCAGAGAAAGCAGAGAAAGCCTCTGGAAAGGCAACCAGTGACCAATAGACTAGTGTGGCCTAACCAGGGCGAAGTTGATGACGAAGATGGCTCTGAGTCTGATGACACCCTAGATATCATGGTGAACATAGTCTCAGTTTTGCCAAGAGAGTTCAACCGCCAGGTGGAGGTCGAATCGAACGATTGGGAAGTCGAACAAGAAATGGCCAAGCATAGGCCAGTATGCTACTTCGTCATGGATAATGGCGGTACTGAAGAGCAAAATGGTTTCTTCGAACCACCTACTGAGGCGATGAAAAATCACCTCAAGCCTTTATTCATAAGGGCAAAACTCGAAGAAGCCACCATAAATAAGATCTTGGTGGACTGTGGGGCAACCATCAACATCATCCCTCACTTTATGCTGAGAAAAATAGGCAAAAGTGATGAAAACATCAAGCCTCACAACATGGTCCTGTCGAATTATGAAGGCGGAATAGGGACCACTATGGGTGTGATCCAACTAGACCTCAAAGTAGGATCCATCCTTCGACCAACTATGTTTATGGTCATATCGGCCAAACCAAATTATAATCTTTTGTTGGGCCGAGAATGGATACATGGTGTTGGAGCAGTACCATCATCAATGCACCAAAGGTTGATACTATGGCGTCCTGATGGAATGGTCGAAAATATAGAAGCGAATCAGAGCTATTACTTGGGCGAAGTAAATCACCTAGGGAGAGCTGACTTCGACAAAAATTTGGCTCACATTGGGCCATGCCCAGCACCTGACTTCGACTTGGCGCCAGCGCCAAATGCTTTTTGTTCCTTGTACCTGCACCCTGAGCATGGTTTTCAATGGGACAGAGAAGACTTGTCCCACATTGATTTCAGTGGGCTAACTGACATCCAGCCAACTGGTTGGGGAAGCGAATTTAGTGACAATGACTGAGTCACAATCACTGCAGCGAATTTCGGCTTATGTAGCCGAAACAAGAATGATAACGGCTCTCGAAGCCGAAGTAAAATATATGGCCACTCAGGCCAATGATCAAGAGCTACCTTCTGCAGGTCCTGAAAAGGATTTCGACCCAGAACCTCCTGATATCGTGCCAGAAGGAATGCAGGAGCAAAGGCTCGACGCCATCTACGATGATGAGCCTTTGGGATTCGAAAAGGACCCCCTGGCGAACAACATCAAAATGTTAGCACAGGATCCTTTAGAAGAAATCAACTTGGGCGAAGGGTTAGAGAAAAAGCCAACTTACATTAGCGCAAAAATAGACCCAGAGCTCAGGGTGGAAGTGATCCATTTATTAAAGGAGTTCAAGGACTGCTTTGCATGGGATTACGACGAGATGCCTGGTCTCGACAGAGGATTGGTAGAACTTCAGTTGCCAATCAAACCTGGGAAGAATCCAGTCAAGAAAAGTCCAAGACGCTTCGCTCCAGAAATACTGTCGAAGATCAAAACAGAAGTCGAAAGACTGCTGAAGTGCAAATTCATACGAGCTACGAGGTATGTCGAATGGATTGCAAACATTGTGCCAGTGATTAAGAAAAACGGCACGTTGAGGGTATGCATAGATTTCAGAGATTTGAATGCTGCTACACCCAAAGATGAATATCCTATGCCTGTGGCGGAAATGCTAGTCGATTCTGCCGCTGGCCATGAGTACCTGAGCATGCTCGATGGTTATTCAGGATATAATCAAATTTTCATTGCCGAAGAAGATGTGTCGAAAACAGCTTTTCGATGCCCCGGGGCTTTAGGCACTTACGAATGGGTAGTGATGCCTTTTGGCCTAAAGAACGCTGGGGCAACATATCAGCGAGCGATGAATTCTATCTTCCATGATTTTATTAACACTTTTATGCAAGTGTATATTGATGATATTGTTGTAAAATCTGTTTCCAGGAAGAACCATATAGACCACCTTCGACAATCATTTGAAAGAATGAGAGAACATGGTCTGAAAATGAACCCTTTGAAGTGTGCGTTCTGTGTAAAAGCTGGAGATTTCTTGGGCTTCATCGTCCACAAGAAAGGAATCGAAATCAACCAGAACAAGACGAAGGCAATCTTGGAAGCGAAAGCGCCAGCGAACAAAAAGGAACTACAATCTCTGCTGGGCAAGATAAATTTCTTAAGGAGATTCATATCTAACCTAAGTGGAAAAGCTCAAGCCTTCTCACCCTTACTTCGATTGAATAAGGAAAGATTCGAGTGGGGGCAAGAGCAACAAGAAGCCTTCGACAAAATCAAAGGATATCTCACCAAGCCACCTATTTTGGTGCCTCCTTGCAGCAACAAGAGTATGAGATTGTACATAGCTGCATCCGACAAAACTTTGGGAAGCATGTTAGCCCAAGAAGATGAAAATGGAGTCGAAAGACCCATTTACTATCTTAGTAGAGTTTTGAACGATGCAGAAACCAGATATAGCGAAGTTGAAAAATTATGTCTATGTCTTTATTTCTCTTGTATAAAGCTCAAACAATATATAAAACCAGTTGATGTGTACGTTTCGTCTCATTTTGATGTTTTCAAATACATGTTGTCGAAACCCATTCTGCACAGCCGAATTGGCAAGTGGGCGCTAGCATTAACTGAGTACTCATTGACCTTTATGCCTCTTAGGGCAGTGAAAGGGCAAGTGGTAGCAGACTTTATAGTCGACCACTCAATTCAGGTTGAGAATATAAATTACGTGGAGATAGAACCCTGGAAATTCTACTTCGATGGTTCCAGCCATAAAGATGGAACAGGAGTAGGGGTCTTGATTATTTCTCCAGAAAAAATTCCAACAACATTCAAGTACAAGATATCAGGTACTTGTTCGAACAATGAGGCTGAGTACGAAGCTCTAATTACTGGCCTTGAGATATTGTTGGAATTGGGGGCAACTCGAGTCGAAATAATGGGAGACTCAGAGTTAGTCATTAAGCAAGTCACAAAAGAATATAAGTGCATAAGAGAAAATCTTATTATGTACTTTGTGATAGCAAATCGTTTATTGAAAAAATTCGAAATGGTCAACATTCGACACATACCTAGATTGGAAAATCAAATAGCCAATGATTTGGCACAAATTGCATCTGGGTACAAAATTTCAAAAACGAGATTACAAAGAGCAATCAAAGTTCGAGAAAAAATAAAAGCAACTAGCCTGTCCCCAACAGACTTGAAATCGACAAGACTAGGGTATGCTGATCAAAGGAACTTTGAAATATCGTTCATAGACAATTTGTCAGAGCAAGATTGGAGGAAACCCATTGTAGATTATCTACAAAATCCAGCAGCTTTGACAGAACGAAAAATAAAATATAGGGCGTTGAGTTACGTACTCATGGGTAATGAGTTATTTAAAAAGACGCCTGAAGGGGTATTGCTAAAGTGCTTAAGCGAAATTGAAGCATACATAGCCCTTTCGACTACGCACGCTGGAACGTGTGGGGCTCACCAAGTAGGCCATAAGATGAAATGGTTGTTGTTTCGACAAGGACTATACTGGCCCACCATCTTGAAAGATTGTGTTGAGTTCGCGAAGGGTTGCCAGGAATGTCAAGTCCATACGGGCATCCAACATGTACCAGCAAGCGAACTTCACTCAATAGTGAAACCTTGGCCTTTTAGAGGATGGGCGTTGGATCTTATTGGAGAGATTCGACCAGCATCATCAAAGAGCCAGAAGTATATACTGGTAGGCATTGATTATTTCACTAAATGGATCGAAGCTATTCCTTTAGTCAATGCAGACCAAGAAAATGTCATTGAATTTATTCAAAAGAACATTATCTTCAGATTTGGAATCCCTAAGACTATAACGACTGATCAAGGATCAGTGTTTACTGGTCGAAAGATGCAGGAATTCGCTCAAGAAACAGGCTTTAGACTCCTAACATCAACACCTTATTATGCACAGGCAAATGGTCAAGTCGAAGCAGCGAATAAAATAGTGATCGGCCTGATAAAAAAGCATGTAGGAAAGAAGCCAAAAAATTGGCATAAGACGTTAGACCAGATCTTGTGGGCCTGTCGAACGTCCCCAAAAGAAGCCATAGGTACAACACCATATCGGCTAACTTTCGGTCATGACGCAGTACTGCCAGCGGAAATTTTTCTTCAATCAGCAAGGGTTCAGAGACATCATGATATTCCCTCGGAGGTTTATTGGGATATGATGTTAGACGAACTAGTAGATTTAGACGAGGAAAGACTACGCGCTCTCGACCTACTGAGAATTCAGAAGAAAAGAGTGGAAGACTCTTACAATAAAAAAGTAAAACCTAAGGCATTCTCGCCTGGAGAATTAGTTTGGAAGGTGATTCTCCCCATGGATCGAAGGGATCTAAGCATGGGAAAATGGTCACCCAAATGGGAAGGACCGTTCAGAATTATCCAAATTTTTTCTGGTGGAGCTTATGAGGTTGAAGAGTTAGGCGAAGATAAAAGACTCTTGAGAGTAAACGGAAAATATTTGAAAAAATACAAACCTATGCTCCAAGAGATCAAAATAAATAGCAATTAATGACCAAATTAACCATAAAGAGCCAAAATGGAAAATTATATAATGATTAGCCAAAATGGTTGCATTGTCTTACAAATATTACAGTACATGGTCAATAAGTTGTTGAGCAAATTAGAAAGGGACAGAAGCTTTAAGTCGAAGATACTTGGCCTGCTGCAACTCCAGCCTTTTGTTACACAAGGCAGTCGCCTGAGAAAGTTTGGCAATCTGGTCATCAAAGGCTTGGGCCTTCTCAGCAAACTCTAAGCCTCGTGTAACTTCAGCTTGGCTCTCTGCGTCCGAAATAGTCGAAAGGAGCTCCTCTTTGCGCTTGGTGTTAGCATTTAACTTGGCCTCCAACTCCTTGATCTGAGCCTTTATAGAGGCATTATCTCGATCTATGGCCTCGATTTCCTCCTGCTTGGATGTCTTCTGTTTCGACAATTCTGCAATTCGAGAAGTTGTTTCAGCAACCTCGGTCCAGGTAGAAGAACTCTTTCCATGTAATGCTTCGAGCTGGCTGTTGAACCCCCTTTGACGTCTATAGTCCGCAGAGACTTGGTCAACAATGGAGTATAACTCCAAGATAAAGCTGGAAACCTCTGGAGACACAACAAGCAAATCGACTGCACTCAGAACAACTCCCAGACAAGACGGAGCAGTAGGATCCCCCTCCAAAGCCTTCATTAGATCCTTTTTGAAGAACTGATCCTTGACCTTCTTCAAAGCCTCATCAAGAGGAGAAGTCGAAGTAGACTTCCCCGATGCAGTAGAAGCATCATGACTAAGGTCAGATGAAGTCCCCCTACTCTAAATGATGGCATTCAGGTAGCCAATGGGATCAGTTTGCTTCAAAAGGGCCAAGTCTTCTTTAGACTTGGGCTTTATCAAGTTGGTCGTTCCTACAGCAGCGGTAGCTTGGGGTTGAGGTTGTTCAGTAGCGTCAGCATCAACATGACCCTCTTTGACATGTGGTTCAGTAGTGTCAGCATCAACATGATCCTCTTCGTCATGTTGCTCCTCTGTCAAATCGACCACTTGAGTTTCCTTTGGTTGTTGTTCCTCTGCTTCGGCAAGGGCTTCATCGTTCGCCAATTCCTCCTCTTGTTGTCTACTATGTTCAGCAAAGTCTTGTGTCTCTGAAGTTTTTGGTGGTGAACTTTCGGTGGTCTCCTGAAAATAGAAGAGGAAGAATATTCTGGTTTAGAGAGATACACAATCGAACGTGATCGTCGACACCTAAGTTAAAAATGGTCGGAGGTACTACCTGTAGAGGAATTTCAGCCCCAGGGCTAGAATTATCACTTTCAACGGGTTTGCTGAGCAAGACGTTCAGCTCCTCCTCTGTGGGCTCTTCGATGATCACAGGAGGTGGCCTGGATTTTCTCCCTGCAACCTTGATTCTGATCATAGGTCGAGGCTCAGGAGCAGGGGCATCTTTCTTCAGTTTTCTCCGTTTAAGAGGAACAGGGGGAGATTCATCCTCGTCGTCACTCGCAGATTCGACCGTTAATGCAGGTCGTTTCTTAGGTGCAGTTTCCTGAAACCCCAAATGGAGTTGATTTAGAGCACCACATCAAAAATCAGGATGTTAAAACCAGCGGGAAATAATAAAAGTTTGGTTACCGGTGCTGAAGGTTTTGTAGAGGAACCTCCTCCCTGATGGCTTTCTGTGATTTTCTTTGCTGCAGGTTTTCGAACAACTGAAAGAAGACGCGTTCACAAGTTATAATTGACAAGTTATAAGTCGAAATGGAAAGACAAATATAATTTGAAGATTGAACGTACATTTCTTTATTTTGTCAAGGACCAAAACGAAGGACTTCTGGAGTTCGTCCATAAAATCTTTTTCATCGAAGAATTCTTCAGCATAATAACTCTTCCACCAGTCTTCAAAAGATGGTGAACAGAGGAAGTTGAGTTGGTAGTCGAACAGTGAAAGTAATGTCCGACCAGCGTACCTACCAATGTGCTTGGTAGCAGCATCCTCAGTGTAATCATTACAAAAATACAACATTGATTTCTCCCTAGGGAAAATGGGAGAAGGAAGTGATTGGATGATACCAAACTGTCGAGAGACCAAATTTGGATGATACGCAATTAGGCTCAGATGATTCTTGGAACTCTTAAAGTGCAATGGCATTATCCTGGGAGTGAGAAATGCTTCCCACAGTGTTGTGTGCTCTTCGAGATGAGGATCCTCTGATGACTTGGGATGGGGCCTGGTGAACCACCCTGGACCAAACTTTCGACGGGCGAAAGGAGCCATGGTCGAGGTAAATTCTTTCCTCCCTGCAAACATCAAAATGAAGTTTGCAAAGGTCTGTTGGAGTTCCAGCCCATCCTCAGTGGGAGTCAGTAAAGCCAGCCTGGTACCTTCGATACGCCTTTTGGCTATCTCAGGAGCTTGTTCGTTTATTTGAGTTTTTTGAGGTAAAAAAGACTCAAAAGTGGCGTTTAGCCATAGTTGTAGTAGCCAGAAGGGTCCTGCAAGCAGCAAGCTGGCTCTATTTTCTATTACCTTTAATAGAGTCGCTCCACTGCTTATCGACTCATATAGGTTCGCCAGTATTAATTCGTCCAAACAGATGTTTTGACCATGGTGAAGCTGGGTAGCAAGGGTGACCATTTTCTTCGTTACCTGTAGAGATTTCGTGCAGAACACGAATCGTGATAACCAAAGGGATAGAAACGCAATGTGCTCCACGTCCGTCACATTAGCTGTCGATTTGTCATGATAGTGGTTGATGTAGGTGGTGTAAGTGGGTTTGGTAGCTGAAAACCCAATCGGGTCTTCAGACATTTCCTCTGGGTCAAAGTAATCCCCAGTTGGTCAAAGACCGGTAATGGCAGCCACGTCGAAGAGAGTGGGTGTTACCATTCCACAAGGCAGGTGGAAGGTGAAGTGAGTATAGTCCCAAAATAGCAAAGAAGCTACCAGCATTTCAGGGGAGTAGTTGAGACCAGTCTTCGATAGCATGACTAGGTCATAAATCCCCATGTTCTTCCAAATCGAAGCCTGACTTTTTTCCATCTTGTCGAGCCAAGCGTTGTAGTCTGGTGTAAGGCTAGGGCTAGACCTAAAAGCCCTAACCCCTCTGTTGAAGAAACTAAGATCTATCTTTTCTTTTGCAGGATCTTCGTTGTCATCTGTAGCCTTTTTGGAGCACCCAACGGGCTTGAGTGCCTCAAGCACCGGGAAGAAGCTCTTGATCTTCGTTTAGTCAGCAATGCATGCAGATAAAGGACCAGACATGGCGAAAACCTGGTTGGAGTATCCAACAGGAATCAGCAGTTGAGAAGAGTAAGTTTCGCGCTCAGCAGTTCACAAGGGTTCAGGAACCCTTCGCATTCCTTTGGAGTTAACTGTTGGAACAGTTGAAAAGATTTTCGGTTGGGCGGTTTTAGAGGGAGTGTTAGAACTGGGAACATTGGAAGAGCGAGAACCTGAAGCCATTTTTGTGGGTTGAGATGAAGATGGATGAAGAACAAAGTTTTTGCAGAAATGTCTGTTCAATATTAAGGCTTGGGTGAAGAAAGCGTGAAAAGTCCCACGAGGGGCACTTAGCGCTATTTATAGTGATTGGAAAAATCACAAAACTCGAGGTCATTTAATGTTTCAGACAATAGTGGGGCACGTGGCGCTCATTTGCTGATGTAGTCGTTCTGCAGAACGGAAACGGTGCAGCGTGCGTCCTCGATTTCGGGGAATTGTCATGATGACAATCTGTGAAAAGACATTGGGCATGCCAAACGCCTTACTGAAGTGACGTCTTAGGAACAGTTGGAATGATGGCTTTTTGGGATTGTCAATTGGTTGGTAGGAGACGAAAAGCGCACGAGCTAATCTGTGGCTTAGAATGAAGGACAGGTGTCGGGTGGAATCTCAAAGAATTCCTTTTTCTTTTCAGCGTCGAAATAAGGCATTCTTGGGGGGCAATTTGTTGGCTCCTAAATTCGACACCCTTGTTTGTTATCAATATAGACCATTAATTATGAGTTTGAAGAGTTTCCAGGTTTCGACCAGCTGATCCTGTCGAATGCTCATCAGGAAATGGCAAGGTACTTAGAGAGTTTCTTTTAAGTAGGAATCTTGTTACCTTCGACGTCGAAGGAACTCCTCGACAAAGGTATCTGACGCCCAGGGTGGAACGGTTTGAGATTCAAATGTTTGGAGGGAAAATAGTTCCCAGCAATTACTAAACGCAACGTGCCAAGATCAGGAGCGTCGAATGCTGTGAGCATGCCAAGTGGTGTCATCTCGAAGCAACGTAACTGCCCAACGGTTACTTAAGATGTGTTTTAGTATAAATACTAGTTGTTCACGTAGTTTTCGCGTGTGTTCATCATTATATACAAGTCACTCATCTAGATTCAAGTACCCAGTGTGAGCGAAAGAATTGTTGAGAATGTATGTGTGAAACACCATTTAAATTAATCAAAGTCTTTTATATTCAAGCACTTTATTGCCTTTCATTTACTCATCTCCGTCGAAGCCTTTTATTTAACGCTTTCATTTATTCTATCAAGCTTTTCTTCATGCAATTTACATAAAGTGTCTTTACTTTACTGGCATTAATCATCATTAGATTTAGTCAAACCCCAGAAAATCAACCATGTCTTAGGATCAATCTGATCGATCCTGCGAGTCACCAAATAAGTAACCTTTTGGAAGATCAGCGGTTGTTTACCAATTTCCACGGTAAACAGCCCTAAGACCCCTTGAGCTGAGAATGCCATTGATTTGAACTTGGTAACTTGAAACTGAAGTTTCTTCAAAAGTCATAATTTGAAATCCTTGATTTAGCTTCTAAACACATTTTTTCTGCGCATTTTTGCTTCTAAACATGTTTAGTGAACTTTCAGAAGTGATTAGCATAGATAAACGCGCGCTTTGGATGAGTTTTGATCAATATAGAAGTCACACTTTCTTGTTTGCAACTTCACACGATTTCCATCCAAACTTCATAATTTCAAACGCTTGAACATTCCATTTGATTCCCTATAAATAGAGGGTGATCCCTAATTCATTTCCTCAAGCTTGAATATCCAGAATCACCCTGCCAAACTTGCTCCATAACTCAATTTTCTGTAACTTTGAAATCAGTGATCAAGCCTTTTTTTTTAATCCAATTTTTCTATCAATTCACTTTCCTTGATCTTCCCTGAAGCTAACCATATAATTACCTTCAAGAATTGTGCCTTATTTTGCTCCATTGAAGTCCAGTTTCAGAGCTCTGCAACTCAACTTCAATAGGTAGATTTCTCCATCAATTCTTCAAAACTATGATATCATTGTGAAGCTCTCATTACCCTGGTTCTAGTCGCAACACTTGCTTTTATCCGAAAACACGTTTTGACCATGAAATTTCAAATCCCTTTTCAAAACTTTCTTTCCAAATTGCTTGAGCTACAGTTTATATAAATTTATCGCGAAGGTGTGGTTGTCTTCGTCTTGAAGAGACGAAGCGAATGGAATAGGTCTGAGCTTCTAATTTTACAGTTTGAGAGACATGCAATTCACGTTGGCTGGAGGTTGAAGATGACCAATGTGTCATCTTCCAACCAATGATGGCTTGCCACTTGTTTTTTCTGAAATCTGATTTAATTAATGATTCAGTTCTTTATTCACTAAAGTCTATAACATGCACAGTGCGCCAGGTCCACTTGATCTGTTTACTAACGCGTTTTAACATTGATCAGATGGCCCATATTTTTTTGGTTTGATGTTTTATTTTCTGATTTTTTATTTTAATTGTTTTAAACTTAAAAAATCATAGAAAATTCATTTTGTCTAAAAAATCTGAATTAATTATGAAAAGTATTTTTGATTTTTCTCTTTCTGATTTTTATTTTTTCACAATTTTATTTTGTGTTTTGATATTTTTTATTATTTTTCACTTTATTTGAATTGTCTTAAATGTTTAAAAATACTTTTATGCATTTTTTTAATTCTGAAAAAATTATGGAATGATTCAATGATATTTAGGCATGGCAAATAAACCCGCCCCCGTCGGGTCCCGACCGCCTCCGCCCCAAAATTAGCAGGGAAAGCCCGATTTAACCGGGGGTGGGTGCGGGTGCGGGGAAAACCCGATTTTTATTTACGGGTGCGGGTGCGGGGGCGGGTGATGCTAGTACCCACCCTGCACCCGCACCCGCCAACTAAATTTAATTTATTTCATTTATTTTTTAATAGTTTTATTACTCATTTACACTTTTTAATATTATAATATCATATTTATTAGAATTATTTTTTTTTTTGAAAATACAATTTAAATAAAAATATCAAACATAAAAATGCTTTTAAAATAATTAACTATTTAGTTTAATTATTGATTTTTATTTTTATTGAAACAAATATAAAGTTTTTTAAGTTAATATTTTATTCGGGCGGGTGCGGGGAAACCCGTTTCTTATTGGGGGCGGGGTGGGGGAACAAATATTAGCCCCAACCGGGTTTGGGGGCGGGGGCGGGTCTGGGTCTGGGTGGCGGATGCGGGTCTGGGTGTGCTTAAACCTGCCCCCGACCCGCCCTGTTGCCATCCCTAATGATATTGTGCCAAATATTGGTGACCTCATTTATTTTTTATTTCTGACTTTGTTATTTTTTATCATTTTTTGTTTATTTTACTTATTTCTTTTAATTTTAAAAATAGTTTCTGACTTTAAAAAATTACCAAAAATTTTATAAAAATATTTGAGTTCATTTCTGATTTTTCTATGGTCTTACTTAATATTTCTTGATTAGTTTGAACATAGTTGATATTTTTATCCCTTATTTATATTTTAAAACATTTTAAACCTTTTTTATATATATTATATGCAATATTATTTTGTAATTATTTTCTGGCTGATCTTGGGTTGAATTTTTGATCATGAACTTTATTAACATCATTGGATCCATGGTGTTGAGTCTAACTCCACAAAAAATGGATGAATGATTTTAATAATAGTTTGATTAAATTTTAATCCAAATGTGTTTTATATTCTTTCCCACCCATCTTCATCTCATCCCTTTCTTATTGCACTAAGTGTTATTGGAGCATGATCTCTATATCATGTCTCAAAACAAATGATGCATAAATTGCTATTGACCGACCTCAAAATAGGTGCGACTTCTATATAAGTCCACTTACGATTACTTAACATAGCGCTAAATTTTGTCCCGATTTGAATAAATGATCATTCGTGGCCCAAACCTATGTTTGTAAGCCCAAGTATGTTAATTTGATCTCTTTGATCCAATAACCTTGAGATTCAATGTGTGGAGGCTTTGGTTCTACCAATCCTTTAATGGATCTACAACACTTTTGGTCAACGCGGATCACTTAAACATCGTTGATCATTACATGCTACTTTTGAGGATTCCAAATGGATGATATACTTGACAAAAAGCAAATGCAACTTGTTGTGTGGAGGCTTTGGTTCTACCAATCCTCTAATGAGTTCTAAATGCAAGTTTCAAGATGGTCATCCAACTAACCACTGATTATTAAATTGTTTTTACTTTATAATTTTATTTTTATGCTTTATTTACCATTTACTTTAAGCATTACATTTCATGTCATTTTTATTTTCCTCACTTGAGCATTTATATTCTTGTCATTTTATTTTTTCTCACTTGAGCTTTTCCTTTTCTCTTTAAAGACACCTAATAATCAACATGAACCATAAAAAGCTTTAATGATACTTGGGCTATTTGGTTACTATCCTTGTCATTGTGGAGTATTGGACTTCTTGGACTTAGGGTTAGAAGTCTTGGCCTATGTTGGAGACTTTGAGACCTTAATTGATATTTTGTCTGGAGTTCTTGAGGTTTACCTTAAGACATTGGGTTGTTTGTTTGTTTTGTGTACAGGTTATTATGATTACACTCTTTGTTTGTAATATGGAATTCACCCGTATACAGATGTTACTCTGCCCAATTTTTGTGAAGATTTAATACACTTGAAGTTTAGTTCTCTCAAGAGGTCTAGTATCTTTGCTTGTTTGGTTTCAATCTAAATAATGGGAATTTTATCTTGACTCATAATGTCACGTATTGGCTTCTTGCTGGTTAGATGGTTCTTATCCCTAGATTTTACCTTATGCTTTAGGATAGTCTCTTCTTCTCCTCCCACTTTCTTTAATTTCAAAAATCTTCTCCCTCCTTTTGAAAACTCTTCTTTGTTTTGAAACTTGAGCTATTTTCATAATAAACTTGGACTTAGGTCCATGCATTTTCAAAAAAATTTCCATAAAACAAATTTCAATCAACTTAATGATGCCTTGACATTTTTTTGTGAGAAGACTAAAAGTCAATCAATCTCATTTCAAATCATTTTGCCACTTTGGCTTTTTATTTTAAAACCTTTCTCAAAAGATTAGACTCTTGTTAATCCTTGTAGTGATGCAAATAACTATACTTTTACAATATATAGTGAAGAGAGATATTTTCCACTTGGGTGTTGAGTGAGACATTGTTGATTTTAAAATCCAAGCCATATCCTCCACTTTGAGATGATGCAAATTCTCCTTTCTCATGATTGTGGGTAGTAAGTATGTTTTCCATACGGACAATGACAATGACGTCTTATCTCATAAAATTAACCAACACACTTGTGTTTTAAATTTTTAAAAGGTGAACTACGTGTACCCTGATCCCCTATTGCATGAAAGGTGGTGCGTAGGCACTAAAGGTTTACAACCGCGACAAGTGAAAAAATCATAAAAAATATATTTCTTTTCTCACCTTCACCATCTATGTTTTATACCACATTTTATAGCCAAAATATATAGATTTTTCAAAGAGGTTCCTGCAGAGTACCGTAGATGTTTAGGATGCTAATACCTTCCTTTTGCATAACCAACCCCCTTACCTTGAATATTTCCTCCTCTTTTTGGGTTACTCGCTATTTTCCCATTCCTTTGGAAATAATAAAGCGCGGTGGAGATTTTTAATTTGATCTGTATAAGTCTAGTCAATCCAATGGCTTAGTCTTAAACATTTCTACCACTACATTCTCATATCTGCTAAAATGCATTTTCAAAACTTAAAGACAAGCATAAACTTTGCATTATTTGAATATCGCTGTTTGCATATGGTTATTTGTTTGACAGCGGAGAAATTCACACGACGAATATCCAGTGAAAAAAAACTCTCAGTGAACAAAATGACTTCAAATGGGATGACACTTCCAATGATAAATCTCCTATAAGCAAGGGGCATGACATGTCACCGTCCAACTCGTCTAGGGGAAATCAAGTCGAGATTCCAAGAAATCTCTTAAGAAATGCTGAACACACCAGGGGCAGGTTTGTATCTAAATCACTTGGGGCATTGAACATGAATTCCAGCAAAGGGTTATATACGGTCAGGCAAACATTTCCTGGCAGTGCTACAAACACTTTTTACTAGGGTTAGTGATAAGTTCCCACAAAGTCCCTTTCATAGGGTGATCCTCAGTCAAATCCCCACAAAGTCATCTCTATAAGGTTATCCCCACAGAATAATCTTCACAGATAAGGGTACAAGCCCCTCCAGGCCAAATTCATGAATATCCCCATAAAATTGGACCTAGGCAATCCCCATCCAAAGTTTCAATCTCTGGAAAACCTTCTTCCCAGCTGAGTTGGTCTCAAGAAGAATCCTCGAGGAGCTCTGCCAAGAGAAAACACCTCTCTAATAGATATGCAACAGGGATTATTTCCCCAACAAACTACAAATTCCCCAGCTTGAATTTGCCTCTCAGACTATCACGAATCAAGGGACCACAACCCCTCTTCCCCAGTAGACTTTTCTACAATCCCCAGTAAGTTGCTGCAAAGCCTGGGAGACAACCAGATAACAATTAACTCCTTTATTCTCAACAAGTTATTAACTTCCATCAAGAGATAGCTCCCTAGTAGAGAAACATACAACTTAAACTCCTAAACTCTTTTCCCCAAGTAGGTATCAACACTCTCCACAGAGTTTTCCTCAAGCAAAGTCAACATCCTTCAGCGGAGTTCCCTCAAACATCAAAAACAGGAAGCCCCAGTGGAAAAATTCCTAAATAAAGTCTGAAGGTGCATGCTCTTCATCCCCAGCGGAAACATTCTAAAACAAGGTCTGGAGAGGGGCATACTATTCATCCCCAGCGGCAGTCTGGGATTTAACTTCCCCAAAACTCCCCAACATTTGTCAAGGAATTATTTTCCAAGACAAAGATACATTCCAACAACATTTCATATTTCATGCATCATATTACATACATGACAAATGCATACGGCACAATCTCATTTATTTTAAGAACATCATTACGCCATTACATTTCATACATCATGACATTGCATGCAGCTAATTCTTTACCTTTTCCAGAAAGATCAATCAACAGATAACTATTGTCAACAATTTTCAACAGTTCCAGATTAATACCTGTAACAATCCAGGAAAACTATCTGTGGACGACTGGTTATAGATTAATACCTGTAACAAGCCATGAAAGCTATCTACATGAGCAGATTGAAGATTAATACATGTAACGATCTTTCTTTTTGAGGTCAGATATTAATACCTGAAATAAGACAGGACAACTATCTACTCGACCAGCTGAAGCAACCCTACCCAAATCCATTCTGATACATTTCCAGATGCATTTTTACATAGACTCATCATGAAGTAACCCAACCCAGGTTCCTTCTCATTTTACAGATGAAGTTTAACACAGACTCATCATGAAGAAACCCTACCCAGGTTCCTTCTCATTTCTAGATGAAGTTTTACACGAACTCATCATGAAGCAACCCTACCCAGGTTCCTTCTCATTTCCAGATGCAGTTTTACACAGACTCATTATGAAGTAACCCTAGCCAGGTTCCTTCTTATTTTCCAGATGAAGTTTAACACGGACTCATCATGAAGCAACCCTACCCAGGTTCCTTCTCATTTCCAGATGAAGTTTAACACAGACTCATTATGAAGCAACCCTACCCAGGTTCCTTCTCATTTCCAGATGCAGTTTTACACGGAATCATCATGAAGCAAACCTACCCAGGTTCCTTCTTATTTCCAGATGCATTTTTACACTGACTCATCCTGAAGCAACCCTACCCAAGTTCCTTCTCATTTTCAGATGAAGTTTTACACTGACTCATTCTGAAGCAACCTTACCCAGGTTCCTTCTCTTAAATTCCAGATGAAGTTTTACACGGATTCATCATGAAGCAACCTTACCCATGTTCCTTCTCATACATTTCCATATGAAGTTTAACAGACTCATCATGAAGTAACGCTACCCAGGTTCCTTCTCATTTTTCGAATGAAGTTTTACACAGACTCATCATAAAGCAACCCTACCCAGGTTCCTTCTCACTTCCAGATGTTGTTTTACCCGGACTCATCGTGAAGCAACCCTACCCAGGTTCCTTCTCATTTCCAGATGCAATTTTACCCGGACTCATCATGAAGCAACCCTACCCAGGTTCCTTCTCATTTCCAGATGCAGTTTTACCCAGACTCATCATGAAGCAACCCTACCCAGGTCCCTTCTCATTTCCACATGAAGCTTTACATTGACTCATCCTGAAGCAACCCTACCCAGGTTCCTTCTCTTAAATTCCAGATGAAGTTTCACATGGATTTATCCTGAAGCATCCCTATCCAGGCTTCCCTCTCATATATCTCATAAATCAGCCCTACATAGGCTCATCATAAAGCAATCTTACACATATTCCTTCTAATACATTTCCAGACACGGGTCCGTTCCAGCATATCCTTCAGATTTAAATCAACCAAAAATTTATCCTGATACTTCTTCAAGATACAGTCAAATTTAGACTTAGTCTAATTTCTGTCAACAATCACCTTTAGATGGCATCTGTAAGCCCATCTCTGATAACTCTCCAAATGGCATCTTTAAGCCCATTCCCTACACAATCAACCACCTCATCATCGAGTCCAAATTTCTGGGCACTCTAGTGTTCAATCATCTTCCACCTTCAAGTCACGAATGGCAGACTCGCCAATCTAACTCTTCAGGTTTAAGAAGATTGAACAGGGGCAACTGTTATACCCCAAATTTTTCCCTCTCATTTCTCAAGACATTTCTCACAAGGATTCTCCAAAATTCAAGCTTGCACAAGTACAATTTGATTTTCAGCATCAAGTTAAAGAAGAAATTGTTAAAAAAGGGCAAAGCAGATAAAAATAATCTTTTTGACAAAATTGGAAAAAAAAGTTTACTTTGATTTCCCTTGCTTCAGTTGGACTATGGTCTCCTTCATGCCTCCTTCGATCCATCCTTTATGCCTCCTTCGATCCATAAAGCAATGACCTCCTGCATTCAAGCTTCGACTGCACCATTGGCATCACATAGTTCATAATACAATGGTGGCCTGCATTCCTACTTCGATTGGACATTTGATTCCTGCATGCCTGTGTGATAAATAATTTTCTCCATGCTTGCTTTGATTCACAAAGTAATGGCTAGCTGCATACAACCTTCGATTGAGCAATAGCTTCCTTCTTGCATGCTTCAAAGCAAGAGGCTCCCACCAGGCCAGCAGGCACAAGGCAAAGAGCCTCCTATAGCCTCCTTTGATTCAAAGAGGAAAAGCCTCATGTTGATGTCCTTAGATTCAAAAATTGGTGGCTTCCTACTAGCCTCCTTCGATTCAGAAGACAAATGCCTTCTTCACACTTGCTCCCAATTCACAAGGCAAGGACCTTCTTCAGGCTAGCAGGCACAAGGCAATGGCCTCCTATAGCTTTCTTTCGATTTAGAAGCCAATTTCCCCTTGCATGCTTCCTTCGATTCACAAAAGCCAGGATTCTCTTTAGGCCAGAATGCACAAGGTAAAAGCTTCCCCATGGCTAGCATTCACAAGGAAATGGCGTCTACAAAGCATTGGCCATTTTTCACGCTAGCTTCGAATGGACAATATTTTCTTTGGAAACAGTCTGCTTCGATCACACACAATTCCTACACTATGGCATGCAATGGGTGTCCCATTCAAAAGACATATCTGGGTGTCCCATTCGAAAGACATGTCTGGGTGTCCCATTCGAAAGACATGTCTTAGTGGCCTATTCAAAGAGTTGAAAATGGTGCGCACAAATGATGCATATGGTCCAATCGAAGGACACATATTTGGCCCTTTCAAAGGTACACATATGACCCATTCAAAAGACACTTGTTGGGTGAAAACCAAATAGTATGGTTTGAAGAAGAATCTGGTCGAAGGTTGGACCTAGGTGGTCAAAACAAAAGGTTGAGATGTCAAAATATGCTTGGTGCCAAGTTCAGGCCTGATACAATGACCATAAGGCTCCAAAACTATTGCACAGCAGTCCTGCAACACTGCACCTATTCTTGCACCAATTTGGCATATGAATACTGCCCCTCGAAAGCTACAAAAAAAGTTTACCCATTTTGTTCAATTTTTTTTGTTTTCCCTCCTAAACCTCAGCCAACTTCACCTATAAATAAGAGGCTCCATAAAAAGTCTAAAGGAATGGACAACACATCCAGAGGCTTTTAGTAGCTGGGAAAAACCTTGATTGTGTGAAATTTATCAAACACTTAACACATTATCATACCCAGATTCAAAAGACCATACCTTTGTTTCTGACCCTTTCGAATCCAACACTAGAAACACAAAACTTGTTTCTTTTCCCCTTCGAATCCAAGAACAACCCCACACTTTGTTTTTCTTTCAAATCTAGTAGAAAGAACACTACACCTATTCTTCTCATTCGAATCCAGAAATAACAAACACCACCCCACTCCTCTTGACCTTCGAATCCAGTCAAAGAAACACCACACCTGTTTCTTTCCTTCGAACCCAGTAGCATCTAGTCCAATCACTTAAGGTTAAAAACACGTTCCAGCTTCAAGCAAGGTAAGTCACTCTGATCTTAAACTTCTCGTTTCAAGCACATAACCATTTCCTTTCATTTCAAACATCATTATTATCCTTTGGCTTGTTTTCGTTTCCACCTTTTTAGTTTATTTTTATTGCTAACCTTTTGGTTTTGTTTCTTGGTTTATCAAACATTTTTAAGAACTAACCTGACCATGAGACAACAATAGCATGGCCTCAGGCCATGTTTCTATTAAAATCCCAAACAAAAGAAAACAGGAGGAAGGAGGTGTGAATCGAAGCTTTAGGCTTCACCCCTGGCTGCTTCACAGTTGCAAGCAGAACAAAGAGTGTGGCCTTAGGCTTCTCCATACACTAACTTCCAGGCCATTTGAATGAAGCAGAAAGGCAGAATCGAAAGCTACCCACACACTAACTTCTAGGTCCCATTTGAAGGAAGCAGAAAGGCAGAATCGAAAGCTACCCACACACTAACTTCCAGGTCCCATTTGAAGGGCATACTTGTGATACGGTGGCAGAACCAGACTGTTTTAGGAAAATGCTGGTTTGCATTTTGCGTTTGTGTTTGCAAAATGTCGCGGTAAGCAAGAGTCGCCATCGAAATTTATTTTATCCAACTGGAAAGGAAAAAAGCACAGAAAAATTCCTTTTTCGAGATTTTGAGTACGAGGGGGTAGATTATAGGAAGGGAAGGTGTTAGCACCCTTTCTATCTGTGGTTTTCCACAGGCTCTTAGGTACTTGCTCATCTTTTAAAAATTATTTGTGTGTGTTTGTTTTGAAAAGTTTTGTTTTACTTCGTTTTAACCCTTGATTCTGTCTTCAAGAGTGTTACGAATTGTTTTTGAAAACTTTGTTTGAAAAAAAAGTGTAAGTGTGAAAGTTTGATTTTGAGCAAGTACCTACTAGCATCTACCTACTCGAAAAAGGATTGTTTCTATTCTCGTTTCCTTTAGACAATGCTATCCTACTATTAAGGAGTAGGTAGCACCATCATTGGAGTTTGAGGGACTATCGAAAGGGACGTAATGGTCATTGAAGGCAACATGTAAGGATACTTTAGCATTTCGAAGGGACTGTCATCATATATTCGTAGGCAACATCGAGGGACAAGATCATATACCGTAGGCAACTTCGAGGGACATCGAGGGACCATGATCTTTATGATGATTTTAACCGAGGGTCTTTGCTAAGGGTATCCCTACGTTTGAGGGACATGACCATTGTTTTCCGAGGCAACCAAGTGAGGCATACCCTAAGAGTGCATATGTGCAAGGTGTGCTATGTTCAGTTATTTAGTCTTGTGTTAAGTTTGCTAATGTTTGATTATTCTTACCATACAATCCTATTAGTCATACATCTAGCAGTTAATAATTGCAGTAATTTAAAAGTGCAGAAATATAAAACCTAGCTATTACAAGGCTTCGGGGAGGGGGATTATGTACATATCCAAAACTGGGGGAAAAAATAAATAAAAGCGGTAAAGGTCCTACTAATCATCTATTACATCCCAATATACAGTTACAATAATAAAATGAAGTGCGAAAGAATAATAACGCACAAATTTGAAAAGACGTCTAAAAATCCTAAGATATAAAAAAATATTTTTGTTGTTTTTTTGTTTTAATTTATAAAAATGGTTTAAGTTAAAAAATAATTGATCTAGATCTATATTTAAAAAAGATAATTATTAAAGAAACATGAAATTTAAATAAAAGAAATTAATTCTATGTTTTTTTTGGTATTTTTGTTACGAAAAGGAAAATGAATTAAAATGAAATTAAACCTAAGTTCTATTAATCTTAATTTTAAATAAAAAAAAGTTAAAGTGTTTAGTTAATTAATTTACCAAAATTAAAATTTAATTAAGAAAAAATACTAAATCTATTTTTATGTGATTTTTATATTTGTTTATTGATAAAAAAAGGGATTAAAAGAAATAAATGAAATGAATAAAACAAGAAAATAAAGATGGACCTAGTAGCAAAAGTAAACAGGGGGTGCAATCATCAGAAATCCCTAGGTCCGAATCTTCGAAAGCTTCATGCTATAACTATGGTGTTTTTTTATTCTTGTGTGGAACCTATGATTCAACCATCCATAATTGTTCTATATAAACTCAAACAAACGTTAGCATACCATAAAATGTGATTAAAATTAGAGATTCGAAGTTTAAAATTTTACCAAACTGGTATTATCAAATGGGGGCGTGCTAGGCGTGTGATGGATTTCTCTTGGGCCTTGTAAGACTCCTGAGGACTTCAAGAGGATGGTTTAAGGCTTGATGTCAATTGAGAGAGACCGGAACCTCGAGATATGACTTACACCAACTCTTTGATTTCCGGAGAGCTTTTTGAAGAGCTTTTGGAGAGCTTTTTTTGAAGAGCTTTCTGAGAGCTTTTTAGAGAGGAATTTCGTGTCTTTCAAGCTTGGATGACTCTATATTTATAGAGGATAATGAGGAGACAATAAAGCATGGAAAAAATCTCCCTCATAATGTTGTGTTTTAAGACCATGATCAAGATTTGAAAAAATGCCATATTTGATGATTTTATGCTATTTTCACATGTGGATGAACCTGGACATATTTGAAAGGTTACTGCACGAAATCAATTGACATAAACCAACATAAAACTTTCCAAAAATAGATTCACATCAAAATTTACATTATTTCTATTATTTATTTATTTAATTCTGAATTTTAATGAATAAAATATCAAAATAAATAGCATAAATAGTAGAAAAAGGTATGGGTGGGCTTAGAAGTCGTGGACCATGTTACAAACTCAATTCAAGCATAAAAAGTTGGGCCCATTTGGCAAAAATTGCAATTTTGGACATAATTGACTTTTGGCAATTTTGCAAAAAGGGTCAACTTTGCCAATGCATAACTCCCTCAATTTTGACCCTAGAGAGGTGTTCTTGGACTTTTTAGAAAGCTTAAGATGTCCTCTAAACAACCATTTTGGTCGCATCTCAATTGAGTCTTTCAAGTTCATGTATGAAGCTTTGACCCAAAAGGTGTTTTTGTTGACTTTTCAAAATGACCCATAATGTCCAAATTCATAACTTCTTGTGAGTGCATATTTTGAACTTGGGAGATGAAGATGAATTGTAGGACATTGCATCCTATTCAAAATGAGATTTGGATGGGTCATTTCTAATAAAGTATAAGAAAGTTATGCTTGGTCAAAGTTGGGTTGACTTTTCCTACAAAACCCTAATTTAGCAACTTTTGGGTTTTGATGAATTGTGAGCAATCCTTGATGAATCATGATCAACCCTTGATCAAATGATGAATAATACTTAAAAATGAGGATGTTGACCAAAAATATTGAGGTTTGACTGTATGTGGGCCATAGTTGACTTTTGTCCTAGCACAGTCGATTTTCAGGCCTTTGAGCAATTGACTGAGCAAACTTCCTCTACAAGGCTTGAAACTTGACATGGATGATCTTGAGAACATATTAGTACAATAGTGAGCATTTGGGACCCTTTGGAATCAAACATCTTGATGCAAAATGAAACCCTAATTTGAGATAGACTGCCTTTAGGAGAGATTTTTTCTGGTCAACTCTTGGACTTCCTTGGGCAATTTGAAGACCTTACTTGAAATGTATTGAGAAATATGGGAGGGAAAATTTTGGGGTAAAAAAGTACCCTTACCACTTCCAGGCCAAATGGAAGAAAGCCAGGAAGAGCAGAATCAAAGGGTGTTGCTGCCTGAATCGAAAAGCTTGTCTTCCCTTCTTTTATTTTATCTTTACATTTTCTTGCTATTCAATATGGTTGTAATAGTGTAGATATTTATTTTTTTGCATTTTTATTGATTTACATAAATGTTAGTAATTAGGATGTATGGCAAGATAAACCAATAAGTAGACAACCCAAAAATCAAAGACAAAATGCATGCAATCAAATACACTTTACACACATGCACCTCTAGGGTAATCTCACTTGTTGCCTCGGAAAATAGTCATGTCCCTTGAATATGGGTGTTTTAGAAAAGACCCTTGATAAAAGATCGTAGTCCCTCGATGACCCTCGATGTTTCCTTCGGTAAACAATCTAGTCCATAAACGACATTGCTAAAATGTCTCATAGGTTGCCTTCTATGACTATACGAACGACCCACGCCCGTCCCTTCACATCCAACGATGGGGCTTCTTACCAAATCAATGGTAATTTAGAAACATCTAAAGGAGGATGAAAAGAACATTAGACCTTTTGAGTAGGTAGGATGCTCATAGTTGCTCGCTTGCTCACAACAAAAACATTTTACACACCAACACTTTCCTTTGAAAAAATTTCAAAAGTTAAAACACTTTGTACGCATTCTTATAGAAACGAGAATCATTAAAAAGACACTTTTCAAAATCACTTTCAAAAACACATTCCACAAACACCTCTTTGAACTATTTTTAAAACCAACACTTTGTACACATTCTTATAGAAACGAGAATCATTACAAAGACGTTTTTTTCAAAATACTTTCAAACCCACACCACAAAGCACATTTTCAAACAAAAGCAAGTGATATAGCAAGCAACTAAGATCCCGTAGATAACTACGGATGAAAAGGGTTCTAATACCTTCCCTTTTCATAACCTACCCCCCGAACTCAAGAAATAATCTTGAAAGGTCTTTCATGTTCTTTTCAACCTTTCCTTATTGGATAAAAGAAAAGTCGGTGGCGACTCTTACTATCCGCAACAATTACGAACAAATACAAAACACCCAAGTCAGTTCTCCCACTGTATTATACTATTCTATTATTTTTTTTTCTTCCTCACTCTCATAACTCTGCGTCTCTCGAATTGTCGAAGCGCCAACTTCTTTCCCTTTATGTTAATTTCTCCTCATTTGAGTTGAGAAATTTTCTAGTATTAATTTTTGGATTCTCTTTGGAGAATTATTTGAATTTATCTTTGTTGGAGAAATTATTATGAGTGGTCAAGTGGTTATTATTAAATTCTCTTTGGAGAATTATTTGAGTTTCTCTTCGATTGAGAAATTATTACGACTGCTCTTTGTACCAGATACTATGACTGATACGGATACCATATTTGAATGGTATTTTACCATTAGAAAGTATATTTCTAGACCGATTATCTACCGTGCAAGTAGTAATCGCAAATTATAGAACTAAGCTGTTTTATCCTTGAGGAAACATGGTAGTTCGACTGCTTTGCATAATTTTGAGCAGTGCCACGAAACGTCTTAAAGATAGTGACCTAGTCCGAGACTCAATCCGGTAATTTCTTCAGTGGAAAATATTTCAAAATCAAAAAATAACACTCTCTGATCAACAACAAATGCAAATAAATTTGGATAAACGTCCTTCAACCTTTTCCCGTCCCACCAAGGATCCAACCAAAATAAAGACTCTTTTCCATCACCTATTTCTTTAGACAATTTTCCACCAAACCAGGATGGTTTGAAGCCACCATCCCCAAGGTAAACCAATTGGATATCTCACCACCACAAAGAAGTACTTATCGCACCTCTACGAATAAAAAACAGTCCCTCTGTATTTGCACTCTAAGATTTTACCCATAACTTATTCTTTCCCATAAGAAGCCTCCACTTTCACTTGCCTAATAAAGCTAAATTTAAGGCCTTGATATTTTTTAGACCGAACCCCTCTTCTTCCTTATCTCTACACACTTTATCCCATTGAAGCTAGTTGATTTTCCTACCGTTCCCCCACCCTACAAAAAGTTTTTGAATAGAGACTCAAGTTTAGTGAAGTACTTGTTGGAGCCATGAAGAATAAGAGATAGTAGATTGGCAACACGAACAAGACAAATTTCAAGAGAATAATACGACCACCAATTGAGATATGATTGTTATTCCACAAATTCAGCCCGCTCTTAACTGTATCAACCACTGAGTTCCATTCAACCAACCTCCGATGATTGCTACCGACGGGGAGCCCTAAATATTTAAATGGAGTAACGCCCACTGTACAATTTAAAGCACTTGCTACCTCCTCCAACCAAGACTGGTGGATGTTTACTCTAATAAGAGAACTTTTATGAAAATTAATTTTAAGGCCAGACACCAATTCAAACAAGTGGGGTGAAGTTTTAAATGCCCAAATATTCTTCCAACTTTCCCCCATTATGATTGTACCATCTGCGTATTGTATATGTGACACACTCACCTCCTCATTCCCGGCACAATAACCTTCAAACAGATTTATTTGAACGCTTTTCTCCATCATTAGATTGAAACCTTCGGCTGCCAAAAGGAATAAAAGAGAGGATAACAGATCCCCTTTCCTTAATCCTCTCCCAACGGAAAACTCTTTGGTGGGGCTGCCATTTACTAGAACTGAGATTGTTGAAGAATAAAGAAACTCGTGTATCCAGCCTCTCTGTTTTTCACTAAAACCCATTCCCCCCATGGTATAATCTAGAAAGTTCCAATCCACCAAATAAACGACCTTTTTGAAGTCGGATTTAAATATTACTAATTTTTTACCTCTTCTATTAGCATCATTAAATACTTCCTTAGCTATAAGGATATAATCCAACATTTGACGACCCTCGAGAAAAGCGGATTGGGTTTCTGAGATAACCTTAGGGATTATATCCTTCAATCTATTTTCTAGCAATTTGGCAAGAACCTTGTACATACTTCCAATTAACGAAATCGGTATGAAATTGCTAAACTTAGTCGGATTATCAGATTTTGAAATTAAAGTAATAAAGGAGCTATTCAGACCGCGAACCAACCTCCTATTTGCATGGAATTCCCCATTGAACCTAAAAAGTCATCTTTTAACAACACATCCCAAAATTCTTTGATGAACCCAAAAATTAACACCATCCACACCAGGACTCTTGAAGCTATCACAATCCCAAACCGCCTTTCGAATTTCATCTTCTGAGAAAAGTTTTGTAAGGTAAGTGTTGTATTCCGCTCCAATACTCTTATACTTGACATCCCTTAGGCACGGTCTGCAAACATTAATATCTCTAAACATGTTGGAAAAGTGAGTATAGATTTCCTGCTTCACTTCCGGTACACCTACTAATTTTGTATCTTAAATCTCAATACAAGTGATCTCATTTGATTTTCTTCTATTGGCCACACACCTATGAAAAAATCTAGTGTTGGAGTCTCCATCTTTTAGCCATTTTATCCGAGATTTTTGCCACATAATACTCGCCTCTAGTCTTAAAAAGGAGAAAAGACCAGTCGAGGCGTCTATTTTAAAAGACACCACTTCTGGAGATAATACTGCTACTTCGCTTTTCCTCTCCATCTAATTGACTTTCTTCTTGGCCTTTTTGATTTTGCTATCTAAATTTGCCATGTGTTTCCCGCTCTAGTCTTTAAGATACTTTTTGATCAATTTGGATTTTTCTTTCAAGATGTAACCGGCCCCATCCACGGACCTCAAAAGATTTCCATTTTCTTCGGAGAACTTATGATACCCTTATAACTCTTTCCAGAAGATGAACATACGAAAAGGTTTAGGGCCCCAGTTTAAAGATTTCTCATAAGTCATAAGAGGGTTATGATCCGAAAGACCTTTGTTTAGACACCATTGAGAGAAATTGGGCCATTGAGCAACCCAGTTTTCGGGCAAAAGGAATATGTCGATATGACTCACAGAAGAGCTATCGAGCTTCGACCAGGTAAATCTCCTGCCCCAAAGCGGAAGATCCAACAATGCAACATCTGAGATAAACTCATCAAACTCAATCATCTCAGATATTCTGGAAAACATCCCCACACCTTTCCTCCCCAGCTCTGTTCTACTCGAGTTGAAATCGCCCAACACACACCATTTGTCCTATGGATTACTTTTTATCTACTCACTAAGCCTTTTCCATAGCTCTCTCTTATTGGCGGGGTCGAGGGGGCGTAAACATTCACAATAGTCACTCGAATTTTATCATGACCCCACCAGCCGGTCAGACCTATGAAATGATCGTCAAGAAATTCCGCTTGCTTCATGAATATCTTAGAATTCCAAATCAGTAATAGACCCCCAAATCTTCCCTCAGATGCCTTGAACACAAAATTAAACTCTTTGGATCACATGAAACTTTCACATACTTTATTATCCATACAAACCGTCTTGGTTTCTTGGATACCAATCATACAAGTTTTATATTTACAAATTAATTATGCCACCTCTTTCTTTTTAGTCACCCCCTTAATCCTCTAATGTTATAACTAATAATATTCATAAGAAATCAACTGCTCCAGAATAACTCCCAACTAAATAATTTCACCACGTCACCTATTACTGCCACCTCCACGCTTACCCTTCTTAGATTCCTTCTTGTTTCTTTCACCTCCACATTTACCCTTCTTGAATTCCTTCTTGTTTCTTTCCTCTTGAGAAATTAGTTTTTTCAGAAATTCCTCCTCGTCCCCTACCTTTGCCACTCCAACACCAATCTCTTCTTCGAAATCACACACACCCTTGGATATTTCTTTATCCTCTCCTTGCATGATAGAATATAAGTACCTCTCACAAAGTCGTGTATATTTTATTTATAGTGAAGGGAATTATTTTGGAAGAATAATGATGCATGGTCTTTGGTTGATCTTGTGTTAGATCTCTCTGCCTCTTGTTTTCTTTTTCCCTTTAAAATAAGAAAGAGGTGGAAATATTACAATTCTAAAATATGTACTGCTGCAAATATTTAAAGAGATTTTTGAAGGATTAAATCTTTACTTTTCTATTAGAAATTTAACCTAATAGTATAATTCTTTCTTAGATGGATGTAAAAAGTGAAATTTTAAATGATTTAATAAATAAGTACATGTTAAACAACTTTCAAACTTTGAGGATTCAAAATATAAACAACATATTTACAAACAAGAATTAAACACTGTTAGAAATAGTTAAAGGGATTTAGAAGAGAGTAAGTTAGCTATGGCGCATCAGAAAATCAATGATGAGGGTTATTTAGATGAGAGTAGTAGAGACCAGAAGAGGACTTATTTGTGTGAAGAAAAATTGCAGATTAAGGCGGTTAAAACCGCCAGAATATTCATTTCGTTAATGAAAAATGATACTCCATCCATTTTAAAATGATTGTCGTATTAACAAATAAATTTTTGAAAAAGTATAATACGGCTACAACATATAATGTCTATACATTTAATATTTAATAGTTATAGCACTACGTACGGTTTTTTAAGAAGCAATGAGACACGTTAGAGATTTACGTGTGATAATTTGTTTAAGTGCATTTTTTTATTTATTTAGAAAATAATTAAAATAGAAGTCATAAATAAATATATATATATATATATATATATATATATATATATATATATATATATATATATATATATATATATATATATATATATATATATATATATATATATATATATATATATATATATATATATATATATATATATATATATATATATATATATATATATATATATATATATATATATATATATATATATATATATATATATATATATATATATATATATATATATATATATATATATATATATATTTACAAAATCATCTATAAATAAAATTTGATTGTTTAAATTTATAAAATTAATATTGTATTTGATTATATTGATTTAGAATTTCGACAAAAAAATTTCAAGCTTGTGCATAAGGAGTTTAAGATGAGCATGATGGATAAACTCAACTTTTTCTTAGAATTTAAATGAAACAATGTTTAGATCTGGTTACGTTTACTAAGTCAAGTGTACAAAATAACTATTCAACAACTTTGTTTCAGATTCTCTCAAAACATCTCATTTTTGTTACATTTAATCCGATGAAATTGTGGGCGGACATTTCCAATTGATTTGCTTAATGCAAGGTGCATGAGAGTTGATATTGAATATTAAGATATTTTAGGATAGTGAATTCATGCATCGATGAATACATATATCCTTTGAGTGAGGTAGTTGCGTTACAAATCAATTTTTTTTATCTCTAAGTTCCCTTCCAACGTTTATATGAGTGCCAATAAATCTTAGGTTGATTTTCTGTGTTTCAGATTTTCTAAACAATTAAGAAAGTTATTAAAATAACAATATTATTGAGTTATGTACTCCAACCTCGATTATAATTATTGTATAGGCTCAAAAATTTAATTCAGCCAAGTTGCATGCATACCAAAGATTTCAACCATGCTCACAATTTCAATGCGTGGCTATAATTTAAGCACCAACTGACCATAGAATCTTAAATTGACCAACTTGGCCATAGAACGATAGCAGTATGCTACACTCATTGAGACTAAACTCTCGTGATGATTCTGGCCGCAAGAAAAGGTTGCTAAACTGGAATTATGACCGATTGAGGGTAGTCAGTGATATTGAGATCCTCTAGAACCCGGTTACTATTTTTAGGACAGGTTTAAACCAACTGAACTGAAAGAGGGTAGTACCTAAGCTCCATGCCAGCCTGAAATCTAAGGGCTCTCTGTTGTGTTACTTGTGTGTCTTTACCATGTTTGATTTTTGTGGATACTTGTGGTGTGCTTACTATCATGACATCATGACATCATAACATTGCATACATCTTGCATAAGGACTAACCTATTTCAAAGACAGGAGGGATTTATCTTTGTTCTGTTTTGTAGGTCATCATGATGCCCATGCGTAAGAATACCATCCGGATCAACTTTGTCCAGGTCCCTACCTTGCTTAAAGAATTGGTTGCCAAGATGCCTGACACTACTTCCTTCATCAGGAGGCATGGTTCTCTTCTTAGTTTGGTCACCTCCAAATTGGACGAGCAGATGATGAGTGTCCTAGTCGAGTTCTATGATCCGCTGTACCACTGTTTTACTTTTCAGGACTTCCAGCTGGTTCCCACCCTAGAAGAGTTCTCTGAGCTGCTCGGTATCTCTGTTCTGGAGTAGACCCCATTTACTGGTTGGGAGAAGACTCTTAAGCCTGAAGAGATTGCTGCAGCCCTTCATTTGACCAAAGAGGAGGTAATGGCTAATTGGGAGACTAGGAGTGGAGCAAAAGGATTTCTGACTAAGTTCTTGGTTGGCAAGGCTAACTACTTCTGGGATAGCCTAGACTTTAAGGCCTTCGAGGATATTCTGGCTCTTCTGATTTATGGCTTGATATTGTTTCCGAATCCTGACACTTTTGTTGATGTGAATGCCATAAAGATCTTCATCTCTCAGAACCCTGTACCCACTCTCTTGGGTGATATTCTTCATCAGCTCTATGCTCGCACTGCTCGAAAGCGGGGAACCTTGATGTGTTGTGCTCCTTTATTATCGAGGTGGTTTATTTCGCACCTCCCTAAGTCAGTACTGAAGAACAAAGAAGGAATGGGTTGGGCTTATATGGTGATGTCTCTTTCTCATAATGACATTATCTGGACTCTCAAAGGTATGGATGAGGTGACTATCATTGATCGCTGTGGAGAGTATCCTAATGTTTCGTTGATAGGAACCCACAGAGGAATTTCTTACAACCCATGCTTAGCTCTATGTCAGTTTGGAAGATCCAGAAGAGAAGGACCTCATGAGATGTTAATGCCTCATATCATCTTTGATTTTCAAGGGGATAGCGACGAGCAGCGTCGCATATTCATAAGGGCTTGGGATAGAGTTCACCAATCTGATCCACATGAGCTGGGCCCAAAGACTTCTCTGCCAATGGAGCCATATCTCAGATGGGTCCGCATTCGTGCCCAGAAGTTAGGTATGCCATATGAAGTCGTCCGACCTGTCACTCTTGAAGTTGCTAATGAAGAAGGGGTTCTCCCAACCATTCTCCACCCTTATATACCCACTGGCATTGGGGCACTAAAGAGATCTTGGATGCAACTGCAGGAAGAACGGGATTCTTACCGAGAGAAGTTCAATGAACAAGAGCAGAAGATCCAAAAGCTGACTAGGCAGTTAGAGAACGAGCGGATTCTCAACGACTATGTTCGCACTGATAAGAAGAGACCATGGGAGCATTGATGGACCTTTGATGATTTCCTTTCCAGTTTTTGTTTACTTTTCAATATTTCCATTCTTGTAACGCCTTAAGGGTAATTTGTTGAACAATTTAAATTTTGAAGTTTAAATCTAATAAAGTGTGTTTCCTTTCTTGTTTACAAATTTGAATCTCAATTGTCTATGAAATCATAAATCATACGCATTTCATCCCATGCACTTCATAAACAGGTACCCTTTACAGGTCTCTTATCTTCTTCGCTGTTTATTTCAGCGATCATCATGTCTACTGAACCTTCAACTGAGCAAGCTATTAAGGCCTTCCCGGCCCAGAATGCCCAATTTCAAGAGTTGTTCATGAGCCTAGCTAAGGGTCAGCAGGACTTGAAGACCTTGATTTTGAAAGAGAAGAAGAAGAAGAAGAGGACAGTCTTGTTCAACACCGGGCACAGGTTTGGCAACAGGCTACAGAATGAAGTTGATCTGACCACCTCATCTGGAGGGAAAGATAGTCCACAAGAAAGGAGGGCTCCTAGCCCTGTGGTCTCCGACAACGAGACGGACTACGATGAAGAACAATATCCTCCTGCCGAGGATAAATACAATCAACTGGAAGACCGGTTGAGTGCTATGGAGATTCAAAAGGTGCCTGGTTTGGAATTCGGAGATCTAGGTCTATCATCTGGGGTGGTGATTCCCCATAAGTTCAAGGCACCAGCCTTCGCTAAGTATGACGGAGTTTCTTGTCCGAAGCTACACCTCCGGTCATATGTGAGGAAGATCCAGCCTTACACTGCTGATAAGAACCTATGGATCCATTTCTTTCAAGACAGTCTCTCAGGGACTCATCTTGAGTGGTTCTATCAGTTGGAAGGAGCCAGTATTCGCAGCTGGGAAGATTTGGCTACTGCATTCTACAGGCAGTATCAGTACAACTCCGACCTCGCTCCTACGCGTACCCAACTCCAGGGTATGTCGATGGGAACAGGTGAAGGATTCAAAGATTATGCTCAAAAGTGGATAGACCTCACTGGAAGGGTGCAACCACCCTTAGCTGATCGGGAACTTGTTGACATGTTTTTGGGGACCCTGTCTGGTCCATTTTTCAACCACTTGATTGGGAGCTCTTCATCTGGGTTTACAGATCTTATTTTGACCGGTGAGAGGATTAAGGCTGGTATTAAGGCTGGGAAGATACAGAAGGGTGCCTCATCAAGCACCGAGAAGAAGCCGTTTAAGAAAGAGTCCAGTGTTGTCTACAGTTCGAGAAGACAGAATAGACCTGAACACCGCCAAGCTGTCAATGCGGTTGTTATTTCAAAATCTGTTGGTGCTCCTCAGCACAACAATCAACAGAAGGATGAGAGACCTCAAAGGCAATTCACCCGTCTCAGCATGACCTTATCTCAGATTCTGCCACAGTTGCTGAAGACTAATCTGGTGGTTCTAAAGGAAGCCCCGAAGAGTCCAAATATCACATCACCGAGGTATAACCCTAATGCCCGCTGTGCTTTTCACTCTGATATCCCGGGGCATAATACGGATTACTGTTGGGTTTTGAAGAACAGGGTACAAGACTTAATTGATGCGAAGGAGATTGAGTTTGAGGCGCCCGAGAGGCCTAATGTTGTGACTGCTCCCATGCCCAAGCATGGAGTGAATGCTCTAGAAGAAGACTTGTTTGTAGGTTCTGTGGATGAAATTGTTACCCCTTTGATGACTGTAAAGAAGAACCTTTTGCTAGCCAGTTTATTTCTGGGCTGTGACGAAGGTTGCCATATGTGTTCTGTTTTACCTACTGGTTGCCCATTCTTGAAGTCAGGTATCCAAAGCCTGATGGATAGTAAAGAGATCCTGTTTGAGAAGGTTATTGTTCCCTCTGTTCATTCTGAAGAAGTTGCCATCGTTACCATTTTCGACAATTCTTCCAAGGCTCCCTCGAGGAAGCCAGTTAGAATTACATCTGTTCCGAGAATCGCACCTGTGATCATCACTGTTCTGGGGCCCATCCCCTATACCTCTGACAAGGCTGTCCCTTGGCACTATGGGGCTGATGTTTATGTTCATGGAGTTAAGCAAGAGTTGGACGCTGACACTGACGTCAGCAACATTACTGGACCTGCTAAAGTCACCCACAGCGGAAGACTTTTCTCACCTGATATTGTCCCACCAATTGTCCGAAGACCTGTTGTTTTTACACCTGCCTGTGTACCTACCATTCCTGTTTACGTTCCTATTATTACCCCTTTCGTCGAGTCATCTGACGCTCGGGGCAAAGGGATCACTATTGATGTGCCTGCCCAGACGGAGGCACCGAAGACAATTACTGTTGAAGCTTCTAAGCAAGAGATGGAAGAGATCCTGAAGATCATTAAGAAGAGTGATTATAATGTAGTTGAGCAGCTGGGGCAAACCCCATCCAAGATTTCTATGTTGTCATTGTTGCTGTGCTCAGAGGTCCATGCCAAGGCTCTGATTACATTTCTGAAAACCGCCCACGTGCCACAAGAGACATCAGCTGATCAGTTTACAGATTGTGTGGCTAATTTGACTGCTGATAATGGGTTAGGTTTCTCGGACGCCGACTTGACTGCTAAAGGAAAGAATCACAATGATGCCCTGCATGTCTCCATTGAATGCAGGGGCACTACTCTTGCACATGTATTGGTTGATACTGGTTCTTCATTGAACGTCTTGTCCAAGAAAGCTCTAGACCGGTTGGATTGTGAAGGGTTGGAACTGAAACCAAGTAATATTATTGTCAGGGCCTTTGACGGGTCTAAAAGGATGGTGCATGGAGAGGTTGATATCCTGATCAAGGTTGGTTCTCAGGTCTTCAACTCTATGTTCTATGTGATGGACATTCGGCCATCTTATTCTTGTTTGCTGGGTCGTCCATGGATCCACAAAGCTTGGGCCGTAACCTCAACGCTCCACCAGAAGTTGAAATACCCGGTCAAAGGGAAGATTGTGACAGTACAAGGGGAGGAAGAGTATATGGTCAGCCACCTCAAATCGTTCTGATATGTAGAAATGGATGGGGAGTTCATCGAGACCCCATTTCAGCACTTTGAAGAGGTTCCCCAGACACTGGCGTCAGTTGAGACCGTGGTTGAAGATTCTCCTATGAAGATGGCTTCCTTAAAGGATGCCCGGGCTGTTATTGAGAAGGGTGAGTGTGCAAATTGGGGCCGACTTCCTAATTTTACACAGAAGACTAACAAGTTTGGTTTGGGTTTCACTGCAGAAGCTCAAAGGGCTGTTCAGAATGCAAGGATCGGAAGACCTCCTGTGTTCATCAGTAACTCGGGAGTGAATGCCATTGAAGATGATGCGGAAGAATCTGAGTTCGACAGCTGGATCTACCCTACGACTGACGGTGGACCAAGCAACTGGACAGCAAAGGACTTCATCCCTATTACTTTTGTTACCCAGTAATGAAACTTTTGTTTTGAATTTGTAATAAACAATGTTTTTAACTTTATGGCCCGGTGTCTTACCCGGGGCACGGTGGCTTCAGTTGTGAGGGCTTTTGTGTGTCATTTTCATATATCATTAGTAAAAGCATTGGACGTTTCTTGCACTTCAAATTTTGTGCTCCTTGTCTTTCTTTATTATATATTGCAAAACAGCTATTTTACACACACTCACATATACAGGTCCACACCCACTCTGGATCTCACTGTAACGACTCTGCTACTGCCAGTTATGACTTCGAAAATCCGATCAACTTAGCCGAAGACAAAGGTGAAGATGATTGAGAAGTGCCTGTTGAGCTTGCAAGACTATTACTCCAAGAAGAGAGAGCTATTCAGCCACATGAAGAGTCGGTAGAATCAATGAATCTGGGTACAGAGACAGATAAGAAGGAAGTCAAGATTGATGCAAATCTGGAGCTTAGTGTGAAATAACAGTTGATTCAGATGCTGCGTGACTATTTTGAGATCTTTGCCTGGTCTTACAAAGATATGCCTGGTTTGGATACTGAAATTGTGGTTCATCGCCTGCCTACCAAGGAAGACTGTCCTCCAGTGAAACAGAAGGTTCACCGTATGCGCCCAGAGATGTATGAGAAAATCAAGGCTGAAGTTATGAAACAGTTTGACGTCGGCTTTCTAGCAGATACTTCTTACCCTCAGTGGGTGGCCAATGTGGTTCCTGTGTCGAAGAAAGATGGTAAGGTCTAAATGTGTGTTGACTATAGGGATCTGAACAGGGCGAGCCCCAAGGATGATTTCCCTCTACCTCATATCGACGTCTTGGTTGATAACACCGCTCAGCACAAGGTCTTCTCCTTCATGGATGGCTTCTCCGGTTATAATCAGATTAAAATGGCTCCCGAAGACATGGAGAAGACCACCTTTGTTACTCAGTGGGGCACCTTTTGCTACAAGGTCATGCCTTTTGGACTGAAGAATGTTGGGGCAACATATCAGCGTGCCATGGTTGCTTTATTTCATGACATGATCCATTATGAGATTGAAGTATACGTCGACGATATGATTGCAAGGTCCCAGACTGAGGAGGAACACCTGGACCATCTACAGAAACTGTTTGACAGGTTGAAGTTGTACAAGTTGAGGTTGAACCCGAACAAGTGCACCTTCGGGGTGAGGTCTGGTAAGCTGCTAGGTTTTATTGTAAGCGACAAAGGTATTCAAGTGGATCCTGCCAAAGTGAAAGCTATACAGGAGATGCCAGCTCCAAAAACAGAGAAAGAAGTCAGAGGTTTCCTGGGACGACTGAATTACATTGCCCGATTCATCTCGCACCTGACTGCTACTTGTGAGCCAATCTTCAAGCTACTAAAGAAGGATCAAGTGGTACGTTGGAATGATGAATGCCAGGCCTCTTTCGAAAGGATCAAAGAGTATCTCCAAGAGCCTTCTATTCTGATGCCACCAGTTGAAGGGAGACCTTTGATCTTATACTTGACAATACTCGACAACTCAATGGGGTATGTGCTGGGGAAGCATGACGAGTCTGGCCGAAAAGAGCATGCTATTTATTACCTTAGCAAAAAGTTTACCGACTGTGAGACCCGATACTCACTGCTCAAGAAAACTTGCTGCGCTTTGGCATGGGCTGCTCGCCGGCTGAGACAGTATATGTTGACTCACACCACTCTGTTGATATCAAAGATGGATCCAATCAAGTATATATTCGAAAAGCCTGCCTTGTCCGGAAGAATAGCAAGATGGCAGATGATCTTGACTGAGTATGACATCCAGTACACGACTCAAAAGGCAATCAAGGGAAGTGTATTGGCAGACCATTTGGCACATCAGGCAGTGGATGATTAGCAGTTTATGATCTTTGAATTCCCGGATGAGAATATCATGTTGGTAACTGATTGTGAGACACCTGGACCAGATGAAGGACCTGAGGAAGGATCTCGATGGTCCATGTACTTTGATGGAGCTTCAAACGCTTTGGGTAATGGTATTGGCGTCGTGATCATATCTCCTAAAGGCTCTCATACTCCGTTCACCGCCCGACTATGTTTCAACTGCACCAACAACATAGCGGAGTATGAAGCATGCATCATGGGTCTTCAAGCTGCAATTGACTTAAGGATTAAGTTCTTGAGTGTCTTCGGAGATTCCGCTCTCGTGATCAGTCAGATCAAAGGTGAGTGGGATACGAAACACCCAAATATTATTCCTTACAAGGAGTATGTGTTGACGTTGCTTCCCCATTTCGAGGAGATAATCTTTGAACACTTCCCTAGAGAGGAGAATCAGTTGGCAGACGCATTGGCTACGATGTCTTCTATGTTCAAAGTCAATTGGGACAACGAGGCTCCCCGGATCATTATTGAAAGATTGGACGAACCTGCACATTATTGTGATCTTGAGACTGAAGAAGCAACAGAAAAGCCCTGGTACCATGAGGTGAAGAGGTATCTTGAAGCTCAGGAATACCCCGAGGGTGCATCTGTTAATGACAAGAAGTTTCTGAGGAGGTTCGCGGTGAAGTTCTTCATCAGCAATGACATTCTTTACAAGCATAACCATGATTCGACCTTACTGTGTTGTATGGATAAGATTGAAGCAGAAAGGATCATGACAGAGTTACATGAAGGTACCTTCGGAACCCATTCCAGTGGACATGCCATGGCAAAGAAAATCCTCCGGGCAGGATATTATTGGTCCACAATGGAAGCCGACTGTTATCAACATTCTCGGACATGTCACAAGCGCCAAGTCTATGCTGATAAGGTGCACGTACCTCCAGTTCCTCTGAATGTCTTGACAACACCTTGGCCTTTTGCAATGTGGGGCAATGATATGATCGGCGAGATCAGACCTACAGCATCTAACGGGCATCGTTTCATCCTGGTAGTGATCGATTACTTTACGAAGTGGGTTGAAGCGGCTTCCTTTGCTACTGTAACCAAGAACGTCTTGGCACAGTTTATTCGGCACAATCTGATCTGTCGATACGGTGTACCAGAGAGGATCATTACGGACAATGGTACCAATCTCAACAACAAAATGATCACTGAGCTCTGCGAGCAATTCAAGATACAACATCATAACTCTTCTCCCTACTGTCCGAAGATGAATGGGGCTGTTGAGGCGGCTAATAAGAACATTAAGAAGATCGTGCAGAAGATGACAATAACATACAAAGACTGGCACGAGATGTTACCATTTGCTCTTCATGGGTACCGTACCTCAGCACGGACGTCAATAGGGGCAACACCCTATTCCTTGGTTTATGGCATGAAGGCAGTCTTACCTATTGAAATGCAGATACCCTCTCTTTGGATCATGAAGGATGCAGGTTTGAGTGAAGATGACTGGATTCAGACCCGGCTTGATCAGCTGAACCTAATCGACGAAAAGAGACTTACTGCTATTTGTCATGGTCAGACGTACCAAAAACGGATGATCAAGGCATTTAACAAGAAAGTTAGACGACAAGAGTATCAATTTGGGGACCTGGTAATCAAGCGTGTCATCTTACCTCAAGGTGATCCCAGGGGCAAATGGACCCCTACTTACGAAGGGCCATTTGTGGTTAAGAACATTTTCTCAGGAGGAGCTATGATTCTAACCACCATGGATGGTGACGACCTTCCTCACCCTGTCAATGCAGACATAGTGAAAAGATACTACGCATAATCAAAGACCCTCTAGGTCGACTAGCCTAGGCAACAATAAGGGGCTTCCCGGCAAACCAAAAGGGTTCGGGCAAAAATAAGGGATGAAAATGAAAACATATGTACACCCGGCAAGTCGAAAACCTGAAAAGGCGGCTTGGGCAAAAATGGGTATCCCGGTGGACTGAAAACCCGAAAGGGCGGTCCAGGCAAAAATTAGGGATTAAAGCGTAACACTATGTCTCATTGGATCACCTTGCATCCGGACTTCGGTATCGACTATCAAGCTCGGACGACACTAATCAATCAGATCCATCTTCAACCAGTAGCAAAGTGATGAGATGCTCAAAGACATAAAGGCAATAGCAGAGTTGGAACCCAATGGGATTATTCACATGGCTATTTTGTTTTCTTTTCACAAATTGTATAAATTCTATTTATTCGGCGGTGTTCTCTTACTAGGACGTCAGCCTCTTGTACAAAAACGCCTATTTACAGGCCAAACTTCAAAATCAATACAAATTCATTTTCAGACAAATTTCAAACTGTTTTTCCTTTATCTGTTTTGTTTTGCAAAGAACGTCCAATGTTCATTTTTGATATATGCATTTGACATTAATTGCTGATCATAAATATTTACATACGAAACGAAAGACGAATTACTAGTAATATCAGAAACAGGGAATAAGAATTGTCCGAACTATGTAGCTGCTTTGTCCACCAGGTACTGAGGTAGGTTCAGTTGAAGAATACGGCTAAAGTACTTTCACTCCCCGCAAAATAAGGCAGTAATGGTATCTCTCCCTCAGCTGAGACTTGCAACTATGAACAAATCAGCAATACTCTCCCCCAAGCAGAGTTCATCCACCATCTGCCCTAAAAAGGTTTGGTATCCCCAGAAGGTCTTAATATTCCCCAGCGGAGTATAAAGATATTCCCCAGAAAGTATAAGAGTACCCCCGACAGTCTTAATATTCCTCAACGGAGTATAAGATTGTTCCCCGGCAGAATACAGGATACCCCAGTGGAGCCATTTCCCCAGCACAGTCTGAAAAAGCTTCCCCACCGGAATCGAATCATCATCCCCAGTAGATTCTGGAGGCTTATCCTCTGCAGTACAAAATAAATCATTCCCAGCCAAATTCAGAGGGTTATCCCCACAAGAGTCTAACAGGGTTATCCCCAACAAGTTACAATTGAAAGATCATCCCCAGCGAAGTTCTTTCTTTCCCCAAGCAGGAATTCAATCCTCAACAGATTCAATATCACCAGCAACGGTAATCCATCCTCAGCGGAGTTCATCATTGAAATCCCCAACAGAGCTTATCAACGGAATCCCCAGCGGAGTTTATCGTTAAAATCCTCAGCAGAACATCTCTCCCCCACAGAGTAATTCCCCCTCGGAGTAATCTCTTCATCAGTTTATTCCCCAACGGAGTTCTTCTCTCCTGCAAGTTTATCATCTTCGTTCATCATCCCCAGCAGAAACAAAGAATTCAACTCTATCCTCCAGCAGCTCCGGGATTTATTTTCCTCAGCTAAAACATCACATTTTCATACATCATGATACATGCATATACGCATCATACCATACAATCTCATTTATGTTGAGAAAATCATTGCTTGATTCACCTCATGCATTGCATATGACTGACCTTTACCTTTTAGGAAAGATGCAGTTAAGTTCCCAGCTTAGTCGAAGACCTGACCGATTCTTAAATCTCAATTAAATTATCCCCGGTTGAATTTCAGATAAGGTTCTCAATCTCGACAGTTTCCCTACGTCAAAGTGTGGACGAGTGCTATAACCTCAACGGTATACTACGTTGAGCACTAGTCGGTTCCTAGATCTTGATGTTTTCCTCCGTCATAGTGTGGACGAGTTCTCTAACCTCAACGGTATACTACGTTGAGCACCAGACAGTTCCTAGATCTTGATGAAGATGTTTCCCTATGTCAAAGTGTTGACGAGTGTTATAACCTCAACGGTATACTATGTTGAGCACTAGTCGGTTCCTAGATCTTGATGTTTTCCTCCATCATAGTGTGGACGAGTTCTCTAACCTCAACGGTATACTACGTTGAGCACCAGACAGTTCCTAGATCTTGATGAAGATGTTTCCCTATGTCAAAGTGTGGACAAGTGCCATAACCTCAACGGTATACTACGTTGAGCACTAGTCAGTTCCTAGATCTTGATATTTTCCTCCGTCATAGTGTGGACGAGTTCTCTAACCTCAACGGTATACTACGTTGAGCACCAGACAGTTCCTAGATCTTGATGAAGATGTTTCCCTACGTCATAGTGTGGATGAGTGCTATAACCTCAATGGTATACTACGTTGAGCACTAGTCAGTTCCTAGATCTTGATGTTTTCCTCCGTCATAGTGTGGACAAGTTCTCTAACCTCAATGGTATACTACGTTGAGCACCAGACAGTTCCTAGATCTTGATGAAGATGTTTCCCTACGTCAAAGTGTGGACGAGTGCTATAACCTCAACGGTATACTATGTTGAGCACTAGTCGGTTCCTAGATCTTGATGTTTTCCTCCGTCATAGTGTGGATGAGTTCTCTAACCTCAATGGTATACTATGTTGAGCACCAGACAGTTCCTAGATCTTGATGAAGATGTTTCCCTATGTCAAAGTGTGGACAAGTGCTATAACCTCAACGGTATACTACGTTGAGCACTAGTCAGTTCCTAGATCTTGATGTTTTCCTCTGTCATAGTGTGGACGAGTTCTCTAACCTCAACGGTATACTATGTTGAGCACCAGACAGTTCCTAGATATTGATGAAGATGTTTCCTTATGTCATAGTGTGGATGAGTGCTATAACCTCAACGGTGTACTACGTTGAGCACTAGTCAGTTCCTATATCTTGATGTTTTCCTCCGTCATAATGTGGATGAGTTCTCTAATTTCAATGGTATACTCCATTGAAGACCAGACAGTTCCTAGATCCTGATGTTTTCCTCAGTCATAGTGTGGACAAGTTCTCTAATTTCAATGGTATACTACGTTGAAGACCAGACAGTTCCTAGATCTTGATGAAGATGTTTCCCCCCAATTGAATTATGGACAGGTTCTTAAGACTCGGCCGAGGCATTCTCCCGGTTGAAGTACAAGCAAGTTCCTAAATCTCAACAAAAGTTAGACTTCCCCAGCGGAATCTTCCAAAGCAACAGGTATGCAAGTTCTCGCTAAGGAATCTCTTATGCGATCGACACTCCTGCAAATGGAATATGTAAGCCCACCCCCTACCAACAATCTCCAAATGGCATCTGTAAGCCCATTCCCGACATCACAATGTGGATACTACACCATGCGAGTGCAAATTTCTGGGCACTCTAGTGTTCAATTATCTTCCACCTTCGGATCACGAAAGGCTCGAAAGCCAATCTATATCCTCAGGTTTAAGAAAATTGAACAGGGGCAACTGTAACTGTTGTACCCCAAAATTTTCCCTCCCATATCTCTCAAGACATGTCAAAAAGAATCCAAGTGACTCAAGTTAGCTCAAGAGTTGGACAGTCAAATCACCTCCTAAGGCAGTCAATTCAAAATTAGGGTTTTGTGTTGCATCAAGGTCCTTACATAAAAATGACCTCAATTTCTTCCCAATGTCCTAATATGTTCTCAATTTCATCCATGTCAAATTTCAAGCCTTGCAGAGAAAGTTTGGTCAGTCAATTGCTCAAGAGGTCCAAGAATCGATTGTGTAGGGTAAAAGTCAATTGTGGCCTACAAATAGTCAAAACCTCAATATTTTTTGTCAACATTCTCATTTTTAAGGATAATTCATCATTTGATCAAGGGTTTATCATGATTCATCAAGGATTGCTCAAGATTCATCAAGATTCAAAAGTTGCTAAATTAGGGTTTTGTAGGAAAAGTCAACTCAACTTTGACCAAGCATAACTTTCTCATACTTTATGAGAAATGACCCATCCAAAGCTTATTTTTAATAGGATTCAATTTCCTACAATCCATCTTCACACCCCAAGATCAAGAAATGCACTCACAAAAAGTTACAAATTTGGACATTATAGGTCATTTTTGAATGTCAACAAAAACACCTTTTTTTCCAAAGCTTATAACTTGAGCATGGAAAATCAAAATGAGATGATACCAAAATTTTTGGTTATAAGACATCTCAAGGTTTATAAAACGTCCAAGGACACCTCCAAAAGTTCAAAATTGAAGAAGTTATGCATTGTTGAAGTTGGACATTTTTCTAAAATTGCCAAAAGTCAACTATCCTCAAAACTCCAATTTTTGACAAAAGGGACCACTTTTTCCACTTGATTTGGTCTTGTCACACCACACACGTGTCCTATCCTCAATTTCATGACCAATTATTATTTTTTCTATTTTATTTGATTTTTATTGATTTAATTCATTTTTAATCAATTTAAATCAAAATAAAATCCAAATCTTAATAGCTTGATATCTTTGTGATCATTACAGCTTTCAAATATCATGATACACTCAATCAAATTCGTATCAAGCCTTATTATGAACAAAATCTTGGATTTGGCATAATTTTGGAAGCTTTGTTAATGGAGATCATATCATATCTTGAATCTTCAATGCACAAGGATTGGAGGCCCAACATTTAACCTAATGCAATCCCTTATACACACACAAGCTAGAGCACAAGAGAAGACGACCTAAGAGCTGCAGAAACGGCCAAACCAAAATTGAAAAAAGCTTGGAAAAAGTGGAAACTGAAATCATACTTAGAGCTCGATTCAATCCAAAAACTCAACACTATCTCCTTGCCTGAGGTCCACTGGAGCGATTGTAATCAAAATAAAGTCCTAAATCCATCTGAAAAGCGCTGTAAGTGTTCTTGAACATAGCTTTGAACATGAGATCGTGATTCCATATTTTGGCATCTTCTGAGCAAATCGTTTGTACATTCATGTTTACCATTCAATTTCCAACCACTCTGCAATATTCAATTGGATTTTCGTAGCATGTAAAGCCCTACCCGAAACTAGGGTTTGGTTTTCTTATTTTTAGGTGTTTTGATTTCAGGGAAAATTGGAACAAGCCATGGCCATGGATGGATTTAGGAGAATGAGGCGAGCAGGATGATAGTTTTGGTTTGCATTTTTGTGACCTAGAATTCATTATAGGATGATGCCACGAATTTTGCTACGGATTCAAATCCGCAGGAAATAAACCAGGGCCATTGGAGAAGATGAAGACGTGGCTCGTCTTCATTGGCTCATTCATGTTTTGGCGCGAGTTTTTTTTTATTCCAGCATAATTGATTGTTTTTATATATTATGTCCATTACCAATTCCACTAACAACTAAATACATTGGCTCAGCTGGAAAACGCATTAGTTCCAAATCCCATGGGACCTGGGATTCGTATGTTTGTCTTATTTTTCTCCAGATAATTACATGTGGTTTCAGCAAGCGTAGCATACCATGGACCTCCAGATCCCAAGCGCTAGAAGGCCTCCAGGCCAAATCTGAAGGTCACAAGATGACTTCCACCATGCACCAAAGTCAATGGACGCCCACTGGATCAACAAAGTCAAAGCAGGCTTGGACGTTTTGGGACAGACAATTGCCATTCAAACACCCTTTCCAGGCCCAACACCCCCTTGGTTTTATTTCTTTTATTTTCCATTATATTTATTTATTTGTCTTATTATTTTAATTAATTATTATTATTACTAACCAATTAATAATTTTTTTTCATAAAATCAGAAAACACAAAAAAATATATTATTTTTATTTTATTAAAATTAATATCATCATTGTATTTTTGTAAATAAATATTAATCAATTAATGTAGTTTTTAATTAGGCACAATTTTAACATTTGTGTAATAAATTAAAATTAATTTAGAATATTAGGTTTTAACAGTTTTAATCAGTTTTATTTTATTTCCTTAAATATAAAAAATCCAAAAAATATTTTCATTAATTAATTAATTTAATTATTAACTTAGATTTAATTTTTTAGTTCAAAAATAAGCAAAAAATCTTTTCTTTAATAAAAAGGGTCAAAACCCTAAAAAAGCGCCGATTTAATTTTCTTGCACGCATATCATTTTATTCAATATTGTAATTGCTTTCAGTATGTAATATTTTTTTTAATTAGGACTTTATTTATTCATCGTTTTATTTTTACTTTCCGCAATTTAAATTAAAGGATTTGTTTTTGGCGATGTAAATACCTGACGCCTTGTAATAGTTTTAGATTTAATTTCCGCAATTTAAATTCCGTACAATATTAACTGTTAGATGTTTGATAATAGGGAATGCATGACAAGATCAAATGTATGAACTTAAAATCAACAATAGCTCACCCATGACATGTACAGATAAAATTAACCGAATTAACACATTTGCACATGCCACTCTTAGGGTACACCTCACTTGGTTGCCTCGGACGTGGTCATTAAGTATAGGAAGTTTTAGAGGTCTCCCTCTTGTCCAAAGATCATAGTTGCCTCGAAATGGTTACCTCGAATAAAATGATCTAAGACATTAGGGTTACTGCTGAGGCGTCTTAACATTGCTTTAGTGACCATACGTCCCTTAATCGAATTGACCCAAAAACTCCAACGACGATGCTACCTACTCATCAATAGTAGGATAGCATTGTCTAAAGGACATTAGCACAGTTTAATTCCTTTTTCGAGTAGGTAGATGGTTCTTAAGTACTTGCTCCTTTTAAAACAAAACAAAACTTTTCGCACTTACACTCTCTTCAAAACAAAAACTCTTTTCAAACCCACAAACACAAAGAAAAGCAAATTTTGAAAACACAATGAGCCAGTACCTAAGAGCCCGTGGATAACCACGGATAGAAAGGGTGCTAACACCTTCCCTTTCTATAATCTACCTCCCGAACCCGAGAAACACTTCAAAAAGGAATTTTTTTATGCTTTTGTCCATTCCTTGTTGGATAAAATAAAAGACGGTGGCGACTCTTGCTTACCGCGACATTTTGCGAAAACAAACGCAAACGCGAACCAACATTCTAAAACAGTCAGTTCTCCTTCCCACCGATCACAGTGGGATTTTGGGCCAGCCATCATCTTTGCATATTTCTCTTTCATTTTGGACAACTAGATCTAATCTTTGACCAAGCTCATTTATTTCAGACAACACTAAGTGTCCTTCGAATGGGCCTTTAAATTTATTCTTCGAATAGATCATTTACGTGTCCTTCGAATGGGCCTTTAAATTGATTCTTCAAATAGATCATTTACGTGTCCTTCAAATGGCTTTAGGTTAGACCCATCTATTTTCCTTAGCTTTTTGATTCAGATATGCTTAAGTGAGAACTTCATTCTGTCAATTGAAGCCTCATCGTCACTTCCTTCGAATGCTAGCAATATGTGTCTCTTTCCAATGGCCAGCAATATGTGTCCTTCGAATGGGCTTTTAGAGTGCTCTTTCAAAGGGGTCATATTGTGTGTCATAGTGCAAAAACTGTGTTGAGGGGTCTTGGCCTTGAGAGCAAGCACAAATGAAGTCTTTTCCTTATGCATTGAAGGCAATCATAGAAGAAACCTTTTCCCTTGTGAATTCAAAGCAAGAATGAAGGGGATTTTAGCCTAATGAATCGAAGGGAACTTGAAGAGGCCTTTAGCCTTGTGAATCGGAAGGAACTTGTAGAGGCCATTATCCTTGTGAATCGAAGGCAATCTTGAAGTAGCCAATGCAAAGTCGAAGCCTGCTAATTTGATCGTGATCGAAGGGGGACCCAACGCCCATTCGAAGCTTGTGAATCAGACCTGCATCGAAGAGTGCCAAATGCCTAATAGAAGACTTTGAAACAAAGCTTGCTCGAAAGATTTAGATGCCCATTCGAAGCTTTCCAGGATGCCAATCGAAAGACACCTTGTTCATCTTCAAAAAAAAACTTACATTTTCTTTAAGCAATTTTTTGTAACCAACCATGTAGGAGACAATCTTGGAAAACATGAGAGGGAAAATTTTGGGATACAACAGTTGTCCCTATTCAATCTTCTTAAACCTGAGGATTTAGATTGGCTTGTCTGCCTTTCGTGATCTAAAGGTGGAAGATGATTGAACACTAGAGTGCCCAGAAATTTGCACTCGCATGAAGTAACACTGTTGGTTGATGATGTCGGGAATGGGCTTACAAATGCCATTTAGATAAGATGACAGAGAGTCGTCGGAGATGGGTTTAAAGATGCCATCCAAAGTAGATGCTGATATCACACATGGTTCCTTTGGGGGTTCATGTTCCTGTTGTCTGAGGAGGAGTCCGATGGGGTATATGGGTTTCTGTTGTTCTCTTGCTTGAGGAAAACTCCGTGGGGAATAGAGTCTAGGAACTTCAGTTGTGCAAGGCTCTACTGAGATTTATCTCTGTACTGGAGAGATGAAAGTTTTTTGTTTTCTGGTTGAAATCCAGGCTTCACAGTAATTGCTGGGGATAATGGAATTAACCGTTACCTGAAAATGTATTAGAAAGAGCTTGTGTAGGGTTGTTCCAGGATGAGTCTGTGTTAGCCTGCATCTGGAGGTATATGAGAAGGAGCATGTGTTAGATTGCTTCGTCTGAGTCATGTAGATAGTTTTCCTGTCTGGTTTCAAGTGTTGATCTATAATCAGTTGTTCTCCAATAGTTATCCTGTCTGGTTTCAGGTATTAATTTGGAACTTGAAAATTGTCGGTCCTTGAGATAGTTGTCCTGGTTGGTTATAGGTATTAATCTCTAACCATAGAAAGAAAAGTAGTTTTCCTAGCTTGTTACAGGTACTAATCTTCAATTTCCTTATGTATATAGCTCTCCTGGCTGGTTACAGGTGTTAATCTATAATCAAGATGTCCAACAGATAGTTTTCCTGACTTGTTACAGGTATTAATCTAGGACTTGTTTTGTTGGTTACATAGATAGTTTCCCCGTCCTATTTCAGGCATTAATCTGTGTCCTGCTGTATTTGTTGGTAAACTTGTCTTGCTTCGGGAGGTCATACCACTTGGTCGTGTATATAGTTTTCCCATATGGTTTCGGGCATTAATCTTTGACCTATTGTATAAGCTGATAATGTTTGCCTTTCTACGAACTCAACCTGGAAAGTTAAAGTCAGTTTCATGTGATGTCATGATGTATGAATTGCGTGATGCTCTCAAAATAAATAAGATTGTGATATATGCATTTGTGCTGCATATGCTATGATGTTTGTAGAAATTATGTATGAATGCAATATATGAACGTGTCAGTTGTTCCATTACTGTATTATTGAATTAGGGAAAATAAATCCTTGACTGTTGCTGGGGGAGAATGTAGGTCTTCAAATTTGTTGAAGTTGAAATGCTGGGAGATGAACTTCCTTTGTTAGAGAAATAAAATGTGTTGGGGAAGGGAAACTATGTGCACTGCTTGGGGATTTTGTGAAATCCTGCTGGGGAATCCTAAGAAGCTTGGCGACTTCACTGGGGGATGTTGGAGCAGTAATTTGGGGATTCTTTCTCCGTCGGGGATATGAGAACACCTAACACCATTAGGCTGCATACTGAGAATATGGAAGAGACCTTGCAGTAGGATGTCCCTGCCTCTGTACCTGCTGGAAAAGGTATCTGCCGAGGAAAATATCTGCGGGCATTTTGTGCATGGCCCTTAGATATTGTCCCATTTCTTAAAGTCATTAGCAATTGTCTTTCTATTTTTAGGTGTATATTTGTAAGCATTAATCACATTCGAATGCATATGTTCAAGAATAATCACTAGACGTTTTCACACACAAAACAGAAAAATAAAAACAAAAGTTTTACACTTTCAAAGGAATAGTTTTGTATTAACTTGAAATACGCGTTTTTGTACAAGGAGACAGACATCATAGTAAGAGAATGTCGTCGTAAGAATGGAAATTATACAAAGAAAGGAAGCTATGTGAAATAATTTCATTAGGTTCCCATTTTGCTATTTCCTTTATGTCTTTGAGCATCTCATCCCTTTCGCTGCTTGTCTGAAGCTGATTGTATTGATTAGTACCGCTTGAGCTTGATAGTTGATAATGAAGATTGGCTGTAAGGTGATCCAACGGGACATAGTTATACGCTTTAAATTCCTAACTTTTGCCTGGACCGCCCTTTCGGGTTTTCAGTCCACCGGGATACCCTTTTTTGCCCAAGCCTCCTTTTCAGGTTTTCAACTTGCCGGGTGTACAAATTTTTTATGTATATCCCTAATTTTTTCCTGAACCCTTTTGGTTCGCTGGGATGCCCTAATTTTTTCCTAGGCCAGTCGACCTAGCGGGTCTTCATTTAAGCGTAGTATCTTTTAACTATGTCTGTGTTTATCGAGTGTGGAAGGTCGTCACCGTCCATAGTGGTTAGGATCATGGCTCCACTAGAAAATATGTTCTTGATCACAAATGGCCCTTCATATGTGGGAGTCCATTTCCCCTGGGATCACCTTGCGGCAGTATGATACGCTTGATTACCAGGTCACCAGCCTGATATACCTTACGTTTGGCTTTCTTGTTAAAAGCTTCGATCATACGTTTTTGGTATATCTGACCATGGAAGACAGCCGCGAGACTCTTTTCGTCAATCAAGTTTAATTGTTCAAGTTGAGTCTGAACCCATTCGTCTTCTCTCAACCCTGCATCTTTCATGATCCTCAAGGAAGGGATCTGGACCTCGATGGGCAGGACAACTTCCATACTGTATACCAAAGAGAAAGGAGTTACCCCTATTGATGTGCTCATTATGGTGTGGTAACCACGAAGAGCAAATGGTAACATCTCATGCCAATCTTTATATGTCACCATCATCTTCTGTATGATTCTCTTGATATTTTTGTTAGCAGCTTCAACAGCGCCATTCATCTTCGACCGATAAGGAGAAGAGTTATGATGTTGAATCTTGAATTATATGCAGAGCTCGGTGATAATAGTGTTGTTGATATTAGTACAATTATCTGTAATGATTCTTTTTGGGATACCATAACGACGGATAATGTTATGTCTGATAAATCGAGCCACAACGTTCTTAGTAACAGAAGCAAATGAAGTTGCCTCGACCCACTTCATGAAGTAATCAATGGCAACTAGGATGAAGCAGTTCCCATTAGAAGTCGTCGGTATAATATCTCCAATCATGTCGATGCCCCACATTGCGAATTGTAAAGGAGCAGTCAAGATGTTTAGAGGAATTGGAGGTACATGCACCTTATCAGCATAGATCTGGCATTTATGGCAAGTTCGTAAATGTTGGTAACAGTCTGCTTCCATAGTGGACCAGTAGTATCCTGCCCGTAGGATCTTTTTAGCCATTGAGTGACCACTAGAATCAGTGCCAAAGACACCTTCGTGTAAATTAGCCATAATATTTTCTGCCTCACTCTTGTCTACACATTGAAGCAAGGTAGAGTCGTGGTTGCGCTTGTAGAGGATCTTATTACTGAGAAAGAATTTAGCAGAGTGCCTTCTTAGGAACTTCTTATCATTGACCGAAGCTCCCTCAGGATACTCTTGGAGTTCGAGATATCTTTTGATTTCATGGAACTAAGGCTTGTCCACTACTTCTTCGGTACTAATCTCATGACAATATGTTGGCTCGTCCATCCTCTCAATGATGATCTGAAGAGCCTAATTATCCCACCTGACCTTGAACATGGATGACATCATAGCTAACGTGTCCGCTAGTTTATTTTCTTCTCGTGGAAAATGCTCAAAGGTAATTTCTTCAAAGTATGGGATTAGTGTTAACACATGCTCTTTGTACGGGATGAGATTAGGATGCTTTGTGTCCTATTCTCCTTTGATCTGGCTGATTACCAAAATCGAGTCTCCAAACACACTTAATACCTTGATCCTTAAATCGATTGCAGCTTTGAGACTCATGATACATGCTTCATACTCAGCCATATTGGTGGTACAGTTGAAACATAGCCTGGCAGTGAAAGGAGTATGACACCCCTCAGGAGATATGATCACATCGCTGATGCCATTGCCAAGAGCGTTGGAAGCTCCATCAAAAACCATAGTCCATTGGGAGCCTTTTTCAGGTCCTTCATCTGGTCCAGGTCCTTCACAATCAGTTACTAACATGATGTTCTCATCCGAGAACTCAAAATTCATGGATTGGTAGTCGTCCACAGATTGATGAGCCAAATGATCAGCTAATACACTTCCCTTAATTGCTTTATAGGTTGTATATTAAATGTCATATTCGGTCAGGATCATCTGCTATCTTGCTATTCTTCCAGAGAGAGTGGGCTTCTCAAAGATGTACTTGATATGATCCATTTTAGATATCAACAAGGTAGTGTGAGTCAACATATACTGTCTTAGTCGGCGAGAAGCCCATGCCAAAGCGTAACAAGTTTTCTCGAGCAGTGAGTATCTTATTTCACAGTCGGTAAACTTTTTGCTAAGGTAGTATATTGCATGCTCTTTTCGACCAGACTCGTCATGCTGCCCCAGTACACACCCCATTGAGCTCTCTAATATTGTTAAGTACATGATCAGAGGTCTTCCTTCAACTGGTGGCATTAGAATTGGAGGCTCTTGGAGATATTCCTTTATTTTGTCAAAGGCATACTGGAAATCGTCATTCCACTTTGCTGCTTGATCTTTCTTCAGTAATTTGAAGATTGGATCACAAGTAGCGGTCAGATGTGAAATGAATCTGGCTATGTAGTTCAGACGTCCCAAGAATCCCCTAACTTCTTTCTTAGTGCGAGGAGTTGGAATTTCTTGTATAGCTTTAACCTTTGCAGGGTCTACCTCAATACCTTTGTTGTTGAAAACGAAACTTAAGAGCTTACCGGATCTTACTCTGAAAGTGCACTTATTCGGGTTTAGCCTCAGTTTGTATTTCTTCAGCCTGTCAAATAGTTTATGTAGGTGATCAAGGTGCTCCTCTTCAGCCTGAGACCTGACCATCATATCATCAACATAGACCTCTATCTCGTGATGGATCATATCATCAAACAAAGCTACCATGGCACGTTGTTAGGTTGCCCCGACGTGCTTTAGTCCAAATGGCATAACTTTGTAGCAGAAAGTGCCCCACTGTGTGACAAAGGTCATCTTCTCCATGTCCTCAGGTGCCATTTTGATCTGATTGTATCCAGAGAAACCATCTATGAAGGAGAATACTTTATATTATGCGGTGTTGTCAACTAGAACATCAATATGGGGAAGCGGAAAGTCATCCTTAGGGCTTTCCCTGTTCAGGTCTATGTAATCCACACACATACGTACCTTACCACCCTTCTTAGGTACTGGAACAACATTGGCGACCCATTATGGATAAGACGTGACAGTTAAGAAACCGACATTGAACTGTTTCATGACTTCAGCCTTGATCTTCTTTGACATCTCAGGTAGCATGCGACAAACATTTTGTTTCACTGGAGGGCAGTCCTCTTTTGTAGGTAGGCGATGAACCAAAATATCGGTGTCAAGTCCCAGCATATCTTCGTCTGACCAGGAAAAAATGTCAACATAGTCATGTAGCATCTGTGTTAACCACTTTTTGACACTATTCTCCAGATCAGAACCTATCTTGACTTCTTTCTTGTCCTCTTCAATACCCAAGTACGTTGTCTCAACTGGCTCCTCGTGAGGCTATATTGCCCTTTCCTCCTGTTGTAACAGTCTGGAAAGCTCTCCTAGTACTTCACAATCTTCCTCACCTTCGTCCTCAGCTTGGTTGATCGGATTTTCAAAGTCATAATGAGCAATAACATAACCGTTATCAATGGGATCCATAGTGGATATGGATCTACATTTTGATATATGAGTGTGTGTAAGAGCATAGCTGTATATTTTTGATAAAGTAAAGAGGCAGAAAATAAAAACAAAGAGCGTAAAAATTTTATGTGAAACGTCCAATGTTTTATTGATGACATATGAAAATAAAGTAATGACCCTCACAAATAGACCATTGTGCCTCGGGTAAGACACAAGGCTTTAATGTTTCAATTGTTCAAATATTACATTTCCTTAAAACAAAAAGACAAATTACTCTTGAATAAAAGTAATGGGCACAAAGTCTTTAGCCTCCCAATTGCTGAGTCCACCGCTGATGGTTGGGAAAATCCACTTGTCCAGGTCATAATCACTATCGCTGTCTTCCAGGGCATTGACTCCATGGTTGCTGATCCGTAAAGGTGGTCCCCTGGTGCGAGCACGACGAACAACTCTCTGGGCTCCTTACATAAAACCCAAACCAAATTTGTCCGATTTGTAGGGAATATCTGGAAGTTGGCCCCAAATTGTACACCCACCTTCTTCAACGACTGCCTTGGCATCTTTCAATGAATCCATCTTCAGCGGAGGCCTAGTATTCTTTGGAACACTGGAAATGGTCTTGGTTGCAGCAACGGTCTGTGGAACCTCTTCAAAGTCTGACAGGGGGTCTCAATGAACTCGTTGTCCATTTCAATGAACCTGAGAGAGATCAAGTGGCTCACCATGTACTCCTCCTCCCCATGAACTGTGATAATATTCCCATTGACTAGGTACTTCATCATCTGATGTAGGGTAGAAGTCATAGCACCATCCCCATGGATCCAGGGTCGACCCAATAAATAGCAGTAAGACGGGCGAATGTCCATCACATAGAAAGTGGAATTAAAAGTTTGGGTACCAACTTTGATAGGGATGTCCACTTCCCTGTGCACCATTCTTTTAGAACTATTGAAGGCCCTCACCACAATATTACTGGGCTTTAGTGTGAGCCCTTCGCAATCTGACCTGTTGTTGTACCCCAAAATTTTCCCTCTCATTTATCAAGATTTTTCTCACAAGACTTCTTGGACTCAAGACAAGATTAGGGTTTGGTCAGCTCAACACATCTCATCTTGCACTGATACCCCAAAATTAGGGTTTGAGTTTGCACAAGGATTTTTGGACCACCAATGCTTCATATGACTTTCAAACATCATTATGGACCCCTAAGATCACTCATGGTAAGTTTTAAGCCTTGAAACATGTTTTTGATCAGTCAATTGGACAGTTGACCTAAAATTCAGTTGTATTGAGGAAAAAGTAAGCCATGGTCAATTTACAGTAAAACTTCATAATTTTTTATCCACATCAACATTTTAGACTCATATGTACCATTTGGTCAAGTTTGGATCACAACTCCTCAAGAAATTTGCTCAAATCATCAAAAGGGCAAAATGGTCAAAATTAGGGTTTTGACTGAGAAAGGGAAATTTCTGATTTTTAACCTAGCCAATAACCAATTGGGTTCAAACATGATTTCAAGGGTCCAATAGCATCATCTTGACCTAATTACATGGTTCAAAAGATCTCAAGTTCATTGGATTGACGGATGAATTTTGCAGTCAACTGATCAAAAGTCAACTCTACACTGAAAAGTCAAACTTTGACTTTTTGGTCAAAATCAAGTGCCAAGGGTCATAATTCATCAAGATATGTCAAAATATGAAACTTGTTCACCAAGAAAACCAATTTTGAAAATTAGGGTTTTGAATTTGAAAATTTTCATAACTTAGAATTTTTCTAAGTATGGAAATTTTCTTATTTTTTCCCAATTTTCCACCACTTTTTCATCATGATTCAATTTGATTCAAAGAAAACTTCCAACATGAAAGTTGTAGTCCTCCATGAAATCTACAACTTTGCTTCACAAACTTTTTCCAAAAGATGCTTGGATCTCAAGTTATGAATTTGTGAACATAGGTCCATGAACTAAATAACTTAGTGAAAATTTGCCCTAATTTAGGGAGGTTTTTGACCCAACTTCATTGACATTTTTCACCTAGTTCCAAGAGGTATATCAAAATGCATTTCAAATATGGATTATAGAGCACATTACAAGCTTTCCAAAATATCCAATAACTCTCCAAGATCATTTTTTATTAGGGAGAATCGAATAGGGGAAGTTGGTATTTTATCACTTTTGATCAAGCCATTTTTACAAAGCATCAAGTTGCAAATCAGATCTTTGATGTTTGAATATTGCTTTACAGGTCCTAAACTCATTCTACACTCCATAATTAAATGAAAACTCAGAAGTTAAAGGCTTTATCTTGGCTTTTGGAGCATTGTACAAGAGATAATTCCATTTTAGGCATAAAGGTTACAATGCCATTTTCATAAAGGTGAGATTTTGCAACTTTACAAATCTTGAGCCTTGGACCTGTCCCTTTGGTACAAACAACTTCCACAGGTCTCAAGCAATTTGTACAAGTGCATTTCAGCTCTCAAGCAAGCAAGGACAGGCTTGTTGGTATGGTCACTTCACTTTTCTTCAAATGCAAGAAAAGTTGCAAAAAGTGCTAGAACTTGTACAGCTAGTAAGAGATGGACTTTGTATCATTTCTATACAAATATAAAAACATTGTGCAACACATAACACGATGACTTAACACCTCAAACTCTCTCAAACTGAAAAACTCCATTTTTCTGCCAAAACATACAGTTACTGCAAAATCATAGCCATTTCATTTTTGGCTCGTGCGTTTTGCATTTTAACACTTGAAACATCTTCTACATATCAAACCAAAGCAGTCCAAGCATTCATCCTGCATCTGTAAGCCCTGTTTCAGCCATTGCCATTTTCAAACTTGGAGCTTGCAGCTTGACTTGTGCAGAGACTTCTGGCCATCCACAAAGCAAGCTAGGCATTGGAATAGCTTGAAGGAAGCTCACATGATCCTCATGCCTCCATCAAAGTCCCTACATTGCTCTATCTCAATCCAACTGAAGGAGGTATTTTTCAAAACTCTATCTCTGTATTTAGGCATCCTCAAGCCACGATTTGTGAAGAAAAAATGTAGTCCATAACATGGTGAAGCTGTACATATGCATACTTTTCATTTATATTAACTATGTTGTGAGAATTTGAAGCTTGAAGTTCATGAAAAAATTAGGTCACGAATTAGGGCTTCTAAAATTCTCCCTGATCTTTGAGAGTTAGGTTACAAATTTTATATGGTTGGAATCGTGAGATTAAATGCCACAAGTCTCATGTTATGGGTTTTTGTTTTTGTGCAAGCATTAGCAAGTTGCTGGTTTGTACTAAACGCGCGAAGAAGGAGAAGCTGAAGGACAGGGACGAAGCTTTGTTCTGGGCTTTTTGGCAGTTTTGGCCTTTTTGCTTTTACCATTCACACCCCCTGACTTATTATTTTCACCCCCTGGCTTATTTGTTTTATTTTTCATATTTTCTTCCATATTTTCATATTTATCACTTTTGATTATTTTTTCTGAATATTAAAAAAACCAAAAATAAGTTCTTTATTTTTTTGCAATTTTTATTTTATTTTTTTATTATTTTTTGCATAAAAAATAGTTTGTTAGGACAAATATATTTTATTTTCTTAAAATAACTTGTAAGCAATAAAAAAATGTTACATATTTTTTTATATATTATTTATAATCATACATAATTATTTTTACACGTACTTATTTTTTAACATTTATATATTATATTATTTTTTATTTTCTTATACAAAAATGGACAAAATATTAATGTAGAACATATATTTTCTTCTAATTGAAAATTAGGGTTTCACCCTTTCAAAAATAATAATATTTTTTCTCTTATTTCTAGGGTTTAAGTAAATTATTTTCTCATGCAAAAAAAACAAATACAAAACATTTTTTTACATAAATACATTTGCATTGCATTTTAATATTTGTATATTTATTTAATGCGCATAATATTCGATTGGGTTGTAATAGTATTTTTAGGTTTATATTTGTGCAATATCCCCATTCAAAAACTTGTATCCCCTCTCCCATAATAATTATTGTAAATGCTTAGTTTACATTTACGCAATTTATCGCTTTTATACCATGTTTAGTAAACTAGGGTTTGCATGACAAGAACAAAAAACCAAACAAATAGAAGAAAAAAACCTAATGCAAGACAAAGGCATGAAAAATGACACACATTGCACACAAGTACCCTTAGGGTTTCTCCCACTTGGTTGCCTAAATAAAAATGGTCATGTTACGCATGTGAAGTATCTTGGAAAAACAAAACAAACATAAGATCATAGTCCCTCGATGACGCTATCAAAAGGTTTCCTAAACAAAGATGATCTTAGTCCCTCAAAATTGCTAAGATACTTGGAAATATTGCTATCATGGTCATACGATGACCCACGCCCGTCCCGTTTACAGCCAAAGATAGGGTTGTCTACCAAATCAATGGTAAATCAACAATGTCAAAGGAATAAAAATGCACAAGAAAGACATTTGAGTAGGTAGATAGCTTCTAGTTACTTGATCAATTTCAAAATAATCCTTGATATTTTCAAAAACATACACACACACACATTTCAAAACATCTTACAAAACATTGAAAACATTTTCAAAAGACCAACATCTTTGTATACATTCTTACGAACGAGAATCATTACAAAGATTGCCTAAACAAAGGCCTATTTTCAAAATACTTTCAAAACTACACCAAGCACCATTTCAAACAATTTCAAGCAAAGCAAGTGATCTAAACAAGTAACTAAGAGCCCATGGAAATCCATGGATGGAAAGGGTGCTAGCACCTTCCCTTTTCATAATCTACCCCCCGAACTCAAGAAAACATCTCAAAGGTCTTTCTTGTGCTTTTTTACCTTTCCTTTTGGATAAAAGAAAAGTCGGTGGCGACTCTTGCTAACCACAACATTTGTGAACACAAACACAAAACCTCAAGTCAGTTCTCCCACCGCATCACAGAACTGGCGACTCTGCTAGGGAAAATTATAAAAGTGGGGTTACCTTAGGGTTTAGGTCACCTTTATTTACTTACAATTGTTTGACTTGTTTGCTTTACAATTATGGTTCTTTGTTTGGGTTTGAATCCTCCACCCGGATTTGGGAAACATTATAGGTAAATAGCAATTCGTTGTGGAAACTGTGTGGGGTATACCGACATGGTCTAAGCAATAGCTATATTAGTGTGACATATTTGTGGGTACCGGTAGCCTTTGAGTCAATCAAAGAGAATACGGGGCCGCTGAGTGATGTCATAAAGCACTAATGAACTTCTAGAACCTTTTACTTGACCAACTTGGCCTTTTAGGATATAGTGAGATGACCGACTTTGGTGCAGTCCGAAGTTGGTAGATACTCAATACTACACTCATTGAAGGTTGGTTCCTTGGAATATTTCGGTCGCCAGTAAATAGGCTTGAATTGAAACAATGAACAAGGAAACAATCCAGTGATATTGAGCTCCTTAGAACCCGGTTACTTTTACTATGACAGGTTGAGCCGACTAAACTTCAAAAGGGTACTTACCTATGAAACCCCATGCAAGCCTAAACTAGGAACTTGTGTGATTTGCTTGTACATATATACTTGTGCATAACATCATGGACATCATGAACATAATATGCATCCTCTAACCATTTCAAGGATTTTGGAGATTCATCTTTATTCTTTTTTTGTAGGTTATGGATTCACTTCGCAGGAAAACTATCCAAATCAACCTTGTAAGAATTCCTCCACAACTCAAGGAGCTAGCTTCAAGGATTCTTGAGAATTCTCCATTCACCAAGAGACATGGTCGTCTACTCAACTTGGTCACTTCCAACACAGAGAAGGATATGATGAAAGTTCTCTTCCAGTTCTTTGACCCTTTGCATCATTGCTTCACATTTCCTAACTATCAACTTGTGCCCACTTTGGAGGAATTCTCCCAGCTTCTGAGGATTCTTATTCTCAATCAACTACCCTTCAACGGTACGGAAAGAGATCCAAAGCCAGAAGAGATTGCTCAAGCCCTGCACTTGCACTCATCTGATGTCACAACTCATTGGGAAACTAGAAGTGGTGTCAAAGGCTTCTTGTCAAAGTTTCTGTTTGAGAAGGCTCAAAGTTGTTGGAATTCTCTAGACTTGCAAGCTTTTGAGGAGATTGTAGCCCTTCTCATCTATGGGATGGTCTTGTTCCCTAATCCTGACCAACTCATAGATGTAAGCGCTGTCAAAATTTTCATGACTCGCAACCCGGTGCCTACATTGCTTGGGGATATCCTCCACTCTTTTCACACCCGTACAATGAGAAAAAGAGGTGTTCTCATGTGTTGCACTCCTCTCCTGGAAAGATGGTTTATTTCTCATCTTCCCCAATCAGTCTTGAAGAATGAGCAAGGTTTGAGGTGGTCACAAAGTTTAATGACGCTTAACCATTCAGATATTCATTAGTGTTCTCGATCCAAAGAGAATGTTACCATTGTTGACCGTTGTGGGGAATTCCCTAATGTCCCTCTACTTGGAATTATGGGAGGCATCACCTACAACCCATGCTTGGCTCTAAAATAGTTTGGTTATTCCCGAAGGGATGGCCCATATGACATGCTGATTCAAGGATTGGTTTTCGACTACGACAATGACGATCAAGGACTCCATCAGAGATTCATCCGAGCTTGGAGGATGCCCAACAAGGTGGATAGCAAGACTGTGGGACACAAGAATTCCATCCCTCTTGAGCCTTACCTCAAGTGGGTACGAACCCGCGCCCAAAGTCTTATGATGCCTTATCCCTCCATTCTCCCAGTGATTATAGAGCCTGTTAAGGAAGGAGAGGTTCCATACACCATCCTACATCCTGACATGCCGACATCACTCGAAGACCTACAAAGGAGTTGGATACAGCTCAAAGGAGAGCGCGATACTTTCGAAGCCCGATTCTACGCAAGCGAGAAGAAGGTTTTGGAACTCACTCGGCTACTTCATGAAGAGAAGACTCTCAACACCTACATTGCACCAAAGAGGATGCGCAATGTCTTTTTACTTTAGAATTTTGTATTATTTTGCCCAAGGGGCATTGATGTACTCACAATTCTATCTTATTAATACGACGTGTGTTTCTTTTTTGTTTAAAACAAATTTGAATTTTTTAATCCTTGAAAGCATTGCATGAATACATATCATTCATCATAAACATAAACAGGTCTTCACACCAAGTTTCCTCATCTCTCTGATGTTTATTTCAGCAAGATGGATCTTGAACAAACGGTCAAAGATCTGCAAGCTCAGAATTCACAATTTCAACAGTTGCTCATGACCTTAGCCAAGGGGCAGGAGGAGCTGAAGACTCTGCTAGAAGAAAAAGAGAAAAAGAAGAAGAAGCCAGTTGGTATGGTAATCATGGGCAGAAGGTTTCAGGGACAAGCCAGAAGGACCTTGGAATTCCCAACAATATCTGAAGAGGGGGAAATAAAAGGAAAAGGAACGGCAGTACCATCAGATTCTGAAGAAGAAGAGGAAGAGGAGGACTACTCTGAACAACAATACCCTCCGCCCGATGACAAATACAAACACCTGGAAGAGCGTCTAACTGCTATGGAAATCCAGAGAGTATCGGGGCTAGATTTTGAGGAGTTAGGGCTGGTATCAAGAATTGTAATCCCTCCAAAGTTTAAAGTGCCACTATTTGCCAAGTATGATGGGGTGTCTTGCCCTAAAATGCACCTCAGATCATATGTCAGGAAGATTCAATCGCATTCTGCTGACAAAGACTTGTGGGTCCACTTTTTCCAAGACAGTTTATCAGGAACGCAGCTTGATTGGTTCTACCAGTTGGAGAGGGAAGATGTCCATAATTGGGAAGACTTGGCAGCAGCTTTCTATAAACAGTATCAATACAACGCCGACTTGGCACCTACCCGTACTCAGCTACAGAGTATGGTTATGGTTTCCAATGAGGGCTTTAAAGATTACGCACAAAAGTGGAGAGACCTAGCCGGAAGGGTGCAACCTCCTCTATCTGAGAGGGAATTAGTGGACATGTTCTTGGGAACTCTTTCAGGTCCTTTCTTCAATCACCTAATTGGAAGTTCTTCTGCAGGGTTTACCGAATTTATTTTAACCGGCGGAAGAGTGGAGGCTGGTATAAGAAGTGGGAAAATTCAGAAGGACGCGTCTGCCTCAACAGCTGTAAAAAAGCCCTTCACGGGAAGAAAGGAAGTATATGTTGTCTATTCACAGAGAAATCAGGGAAGAACCGAGCGCCGACCAACGGTGGTGGGAGGTAATGATTCCGAAGCCTGCATCAGACCAGCCAAGAACTAACCAGCAAAGGGTAGAAAGGCCAGTTCGGCAATTTACCAAGATTAACATGACTCCAGCCCAAGTTCTACCACATCTCTTGAAGTTGAATCTGGCCACTCTGAAAGAGGCTCCAAAGAATCCCAATACTGCTTCTCCACATTACCATCCCAACGCCAGATACGCGTACCATTCTGAAAGTCCAGGGCACGACACCAACAACTGTTGGGCTTTGAAGAATAAGATTCAAGATTTGATAGACGCGAAGGAAGTTGAGTTTGAAGTGCCTGAGAAGCCGAATGTTATTTCCGCTCCGATGCTGAGGCATGGTCACAATGCCAACGCTATTGAAGAAGACTTGTTTGTTGCTACCGTGGATGAACTGTTAACTCCTCTCCCGACCATCAAGTTGAATTTGTTAAAAGCTGGCATCTTCCCAGGTTGTGCCAAAGACTGCCATGTTTGCCTGTCCTCATCATTTGACTTCCCTCTGTTGAAGAAAGGAATCCAACAACTGATTGATAACCGAGAAATTTTGTTTGAGAAAGCTCCTATTTCACCCATTCCAATGAAAGAAGTTTCAATAATAACCATCTACGTCAATCCTTCGAGGGCCCCTAAAAGACCCGTTAGGATTACACCTGCCCCAAAGACTGCTCCACTTAAGATTACAATGCCCGGGCCTGCCCCATACAAATCAGATAAATTAGTACCATGGAATTATGGTGGAGAAATCTACTATCATGGTATTAAACAGGATGAACTGACTGTTGAAGAAGAAAGCTCCAAAGAGGATAATTCCGACATTAGAAATATTGTTGGAACTAGCAAGATCACCCGCAGTGGTAGGATCTTCTCTCCAGAGATTGCTCCTCCAATAGCAGTCTTTGGACCCGTGGCCATTCCAAAGATTACCTATGCACCAGCAATTGTACCTGCAAGCGTACCCACCAACAAAGACAATACAATTCCTATCCCTACTTCCACTGCTGAGAATAAAGGAAAGAACGTTCAAGAGGATCCTGTCAAGACGAAGGCTCAATCACTAGCTATTCCTGAAACATCCAAGAAGGAAATGGAAGAAATACTGAGGATCATTAAGAAGAGTGATTATGATGTGGTTGAATAATTGGGGAAAACCCCTTCCAAGATCTCTATGCTAGCCCTGCTATTGTGCTCTGAAGCACACGCCAAAGCTCTGGTAAAATTTCTGAAGACAGCTCATGTGCCGCAAGAGACGTCTGCTGACCAGTTCCAGAACTGTGTGGCCAGTTTGATAACTGATAATGGCCTGGGCTTCTCCGATACTGACTTGACACCCAGAGGGAGAAAACACAACGATGCATTACATGTCTCAGTGGAGTGCAGAGGAACAACCCTAGCTCATGTCTTGGTTGATATTGGGTCATCTTTAAACGTCTTGCCTAAGAAAGCCCTTGATAGATTGGACTGCAAGGGGCTGACTTTAAAACCTAGAAACATAGTGGTCAGAGCTTTTGATGGGTCGAAGAGGATGGTCCATGGGGAGGTGGACATCCCAATAAATGTGGGAACTCAAGTGTTCAACTTGACCTTCTATGTGATGGACATCCGTCCTTCTTATTCCTGTCTGTTGGGACGCCCCTGGATCCACAATGTCGGTGTCGTCACCTCCACCTTGCATCAGATGCTAAAGTACCCCGTCCAAGGGAAGATCATAACTGTCCATGGGGAGGAGGAGTATATGATTAGTCATTTGAATTCCTTCCGTTATGTGGAGTTAGATGGCGAGTTCATAGAGACCCATTTCCAACATTTTGAAGAAGTCTCTCCAGAAATAGCAGCGACCAAAGCGGTATCCTCAACTCCTAAAATCACAAGACCTCCACTTCGGATGTCATCTCTAAATGATGCAAGGGAAGTAGTGGAAGAAGGGGGATGCACAATCTGGGGTCAGCTTCCAGACATTTCGTACAAATCAGACAAGTTTGGCTTAGGGTTTACTTTGACTGGTCAGAAGGTTGTGCACCGTGCCCGTGCTGGGGGGCCACCGGTGAAGATTACCAACCAAGGGGTTAATGCAGTAGAAGACAATGAAGAGGAGGGCAGCCTGGAAGACTGGATATTTCCTACTGTCAGTGGAGGACTGCGCAACTGGGAAGCTAGAGACTTTATTCCGATAACTTTCATATCTCAGTAATTTATCTTTTACATTTCTGTTAGACTGTAATAATTCACAAACAATTAGCACTTTAAAAACCTTGTGTCTTACCCGAGGCACAATGGTCCATTTGTAAGGGTTTTTATTTCATCTACATATGTCATTCAATGAATCATGGACGCTTTTTCACATATAAACTTTTTATGCTCATTGTCTTTCTTTTACATTCTATTATTTTAATATGGCTATACCCTTACACACACCCACACTCACAAATGCAGGTACCCTTCCATTCCGGATCCCATGGGTAACAATACTGCTATAGCCTTCAGTGACTCTGAAGATCTGGTCTACCAAGCCGAATACGAAGGTGAGGAAGATTGTGAGGTGCCAGGGGAATTGGCCATATTATTACAACAAGAGGAAAGAGTTATTCAGCCTCATGAGGAGCTATTGGATACAATCAACTTGGGTACTGAGGAAGATAAAAAAGAAATCAAAATAGGTGCCAATCTAGAGCCGAGTGTCAAGGAGCATCTAATTCAGCTATTACATGATTATGTTGAGATCTTTGCCTGGTCATACAAAGACATGTCGGGACTCGATACAGACATTGTGGTACATCGTCTACCCACAAGAGAAGATTGTCCACCAGTGAAACAAAAAGTACACCGCATGAGACCTGACATGTCAGAGAAGATCAAAGCGGAGGTTATGAAACAGTTCAATGCTGGATTTCTGGCTGTTACTTCCTATCCTCAATGGGTGGCCAACATTGTTCCCGTGCCTAAAAAGGACGGCAAAGTGAGAATGTGCGTGGATTATAGAGATTTAAACAGGGCCAGCCCTAAAGACGATTTTCCACTTCCGCACATTGATATCATGGTTGACAATACAGCCCAGCACAAAGTATTTTCTTTCATGGACGGATTCTCAGGCTATAACCAGATCAAAATGGCACCTGAGGACATGGAGAAAACTACATTTGTCACACAGTGGGGTACATTCTGCTACAAAGTGATGCCATTCGGACTGAAGAATGCCGGGGCAACCTATCAACGCGCCATGGTAGCTTTGTTTCATGATATGATACATCATGAGATAGAGGTCTACGTAGATGACATGATAGCCCGATCACAAACTAAAGAAGAACACCTTGATCACTTGCAAAAGCTGTTTGTCAGATTGAAGGAGTACAAGTTACGATTGAACCCAAACAAGTGCACATTCGGAGTCCGGTCCGGTAAACTCTTAGGTTTCATTGTCAGCAACAAAGGTATCGAGGTTGATCCTGCCAAAGTCAAAGCGATATAAGAAATGCCTGCTCCTTGCACTGAGAAGGAAGTCATAGGTTTTTTGGAACGCCTAAACTACATTGCCAGGTTCATTTCTCACCTAACGTCTACTTGTGAACCAATCTTCAAGCTATTGAAGAAAGATCAAGTAGTCAGATGGAACGATGAATGTCATATTGCTTTCGATAAAATCAAGGAGTATTTACTAGAGCCTCCTGTCTTGATGCCACCAGTCGAAGGAAGACCGCTAATCATGTATTTGACCGTCTTAGAGAATTCAATAGGGTGCGTACTGGGGCAGCATGATGAGTCTGGCCGAAAAGAGCACGCTATTTATTACCTAAGCAAAAAGTTTACCGACTGTGAAACTAGATATTCACTGCTCGAGAAAACTTGTTGCGCTTTTGTATGGGCTGCTCGCCGGCTAAGGCAATATATGTTGACTCATACCACTTTGTTGATATCTAAGAGGGATCTGATAAAGTGCATCTTTGAGAAGCCTGCTCTGTCTGGGAGGATAGCTAGATGGCATATGATCCTAACAGAATACGACATACAGTACACGACCCAAAAAGCTATAAAGGGCAGTGTGCTAGCTGATCATCTGGCTCATCAAGTTGTAGAAGATTATCAATCCATGAAGTTTGACTTCCCTGACGAAGACGTCATGACATTGGACAACTGCGAAGGATTCAGACCATATGATAGACTTGAACAAGGATCCCGATGGACCCTGTACTTTGATGGGGCATCCAATGCACTTGGTAACGGTATCGGCGATGTGCTCATATCTCCGGAAGGATGCCTGTTGCACCCCAAAATTTGCCCTCCCATATTCTCCAAGATTTGTCAAGTCAAGGTCACAAAATGCCCCAAGGGTTGTGCAGCTCAACTGTCTCCTACACAGTCAAAACTAGGGTTTGAGTCCCGATCAAGAAAATGAAGTTTTCAAAGGCCCAACCAAGTCTCATATGCCTACAAAGATGGTCAAGTATCCTCATGTCAAGTTTCAAGGCATTCAGCTCAAAATTGCACAGTCAAAACCCTAGATTGCACTACAGTCAACTGTAGGGGCAAAATGGTCATTTGACAGTCAAAAGTTCAAATTTTTGGTCAACATATCATTTTGAAGCCACAAACATCATTTGATCAATGCTTGATCATGATTCTCAAAATTTGGCTCAGAAATCATCAAAGATGCAAAAGTTGCTATATTTGGACAGCTGAAAAAGTCAACTGAAATTGACCAGGGCATAACTTTCACATGGATTATCAGAAAAATTCCATCCAAAGCTCATTTTGAAGAGAAAGACATTTCCTACAACTCATCTTCATACTTCAAGTCCAAGAAATGCTCCCACAAAAAGTTATCAATTTCAACATTATAGGTCATTTTCAAAAGTCAACAAAAAGTGACTTTAGGTCAAAGGCCATAACTTGAGATTGGTAAATCAAAATGACATGGGACCAAAGGCATTGGTTAAAGGACTCAAAGACCTTTCCAAAATGTCCAAGAACATGTGAAAAGCCTAAAAATTGAGCAAGTTATGCCTTGTGGAAGTTGGGAAATTTTTGGGAATTTTGAAAAGTCAACAATGGTTCAAATGATCCAAAAATGCTAATGGGCCCATTTTTCCTCCAAGTTTCTTCATGCCAAGCCTATGCACGACCATTAAGCCCAAAGGGAAGTATTTTCTCAATTTTTAATTATTTATTTGAATTTATATTAATATTAATTCAATTAAATTATTTAAATATATAGAAAATATCTAACTTGACCTAATGAATCTTTTTGTACACATTTTAGGCTCTATAATTCGTGCAGATCCCAATGGGGAAAGATTTGGAGCAAATTGATCCTAATTGACACAAAAACCATGAAAAAAAGATATGAAAAGATCATTGAAATCAAATATTCAAAAATCATCAATGCCATGGATTTGCTCTAGTTTTGTTGCCCTAACACATTCACTATATGATCAGGAATGCAAACCTAATGTTTTTGGACACTAAGCTGCGCTTAGAAGCTATACACAAACTTGAAAAAATTCCTTGAAAATTGAATTCTGAAACCATTGCTAGAGGAAGATTAAAGGCACGAGATTCATCCCAAAAGCTTTCTTGTGATCTCCTGAACACGTTCCAATCAACAACATTGACCAAAACCTCAAGAATTGGTAGGTTAAGCTGGAACTGTACAGCATGAAACTCACAATCGTATTTTTAATTCTAAGCATTATCATTGCATTCTAACTATGAATTCTTGTTCAATATGAAGTTTCCAAGCTAACCATACCAATTAATTTCATTTTCGCGCAATATAGGCGATTCTGCCATTGTTAAATGTTAGGGTTTGCAGGTTTCAAAATTAGGGTTTCCCAATACAAGAAAAATTAGGCCATCCCAGTACTACCATTGCATTCAGTACACCAAGACGAAGAGATTGACCTACTCGCGATGAATTTATGATCATCCTAGCGCTAGTCGCTATTTTCTATAAACCTGCCTAATGCTACGCGTTAAAACCGTGGCCAATGTGTTTTGTGTTTCAGGGGGACGAAGACGATGATGTCGTGTCACACGGGGACAGGCCAATTCAAAATCTCGCGCGCGTTTCAGAGAGCATTAACCTTTTCTTTTATAATACTTATTGACCATTATATATTAATTGAAATCAAAGTGGTTCAGTGGCAGGTGGAAGCGTTTGCAAGGCACAAGACCTGGGTTCGAGTCCCAGGTCTGAGTAATCTCCATATTATTTTTCCATTGGTAATTGCATGCAGGCCTAACATTAAGACTCACCATGCACACTCAAAATTCATCGCCCACGCGTCCCAGGAGATCTAATCAAGGGTTCAGATTGAAGACATACCATGGATGTAAGTCAACGTGTCACACATAATCCAAAAAGTCAGCGAACCTCAAAGCTTAATGGGCCAAAATTCCAGGCCTGAACCTCCTAAATTGGGGTTACCCCCCCCCCCCCCCTGGTTTGCCCTCCTTTTTATTTTTCTTATATTTTATTTAAATTATTATTTTGTTTTCTTGATTGTGTAATTTAATTAATTTATTTTCACAAAAACATAAAAAAACATTAAAATTCAGAAAAAGGATAAAAAACAATAAAAATATTTATTTTATTTATTTTCTTGTAAATAATTAACATATAAATAAATTTAGTAAAATAGGTTTTAACTTTAATTCTTTTCCTAAAAAATATAAAAAATGTAGAATTTAGGTTTTAATTGTTAATTCTTTTTATTTCCTTTTTTATCATAATATTATTATTTTGTTTATTTCCATAAATTGAATTTTGTATATAAATAAAAATTAGGGTTTAATTTAGGTTAATTCAATATTTTCATAATAAACTTAAAAAATATTAGAATTAGGTTTAGCTCTTTATTTTAATTCTAACTAAATTAACTCTTTCCCTTTTAAATCTTAAAAATACAAAAAATACTAAAAATCATTTTCTTTTTTTTTGAATTTTAACTTTAATTTCCTATTAATTTTAATTTTGCAAAAGGGTTCAACGCCCATTGTTTTAATCATTTTATTTCGCATATTTATTTCGTTTCGTGTATTATGATTATGTACATGTCCCAAAGCCTTGTAATAATTTTATTTCTCGCATCTTTATTTTATTTGCTTTATTTTTCCGCTAAATCGGGTCCGGTTTAATGTTGGCGATGTGGACCCGCGCCTTTGTAATAGCCTTAGATTCATTTTTCCGCAAACTTTATAACTGTTAAAAAGCATGCAAGAATGAATGTCTTAATTAAAATCAAGCGTAGAACGCAAATAAACATGACAAGACAAATAACTGAAACATGACACACAATTCGCACACACCACCCCTAGGGTACGCCTCACTGTTGCCTTCTGAAAGGTGATCGTCAAGTAGAGGATGTATTAGTAAGTCCTCATGATCCGGGAACCTGGCATGAGGGTAGCTTCTAAGGTGTCTTCCCATTGCTCCGGTGATCACCATGTCCCTACAAACTCGAATTGACCCGAACACCTCCAACGGTGGTGCTACCTACCTCTCAATGGTGGGATGGCACTACTTTTAAGGACATTTACACAGACGAATTCCTTAGGGTAGGTAGGTTCTCAAGGATACTTGCTCTAATTTCAAACAAATCAAAACATCTTTTCACCAACGCATTTTCAAAAGCTTTCAAAGCAAACTTTTCAAACACTCTGACGTACGAGTCGATCTGAAATTTTTTCAAAGAAACTTTTTTAAAACCCACATTGAAAAGCAAACAAACATTTTGAAAACACATTGAGCAAGTATCTAAGAGCCCATGGATAACCATGGATAGAAAGGGTGCTAACACCTTCCCTTTCTATAACCTACCTCCCGAACCGAGAGCAATCTCTTTAAGGAATTTTTCTGTGCTTTTGTCCTTTCCATTTGGAGAAAATAAAAGACGGTGGCGACTCTTGCTTCCGCGACATTTCGCGATCCAGCGTTAAACAGTCAGTTCCAGATCCACCGATCACAGAACTGGCGACTCTGCTGGGGACTATCTTATAAAGTGGGGTGTACCTTAGGGCTAGTTCATAACTATGTTTTCAATTGTCTTCTTTGCTTGCTTTATTATTGTGGGTTGCTTGGGAGTTCTATAGATCCTAACCCGGATCTGGGGGATACCTTCTTAGAAAGTAGCAACAAGGCTGTGAGGGAACTGTGCGGGGTATACCGACATGGTTGAAACAGTCTGCTACGTTGATGTGGCACTTTGGTGTGTACCGGTAACCCTTGAGTTCAGTCAAGGAGAGTATGGGGCCTCCGCGTGGTGTCATGAAGCATCAACAGACCTTAGGAACCTTAATTGAACAATCTTGGCCTCTTTAGGGTAGTGAGATAACTGACTTTGGTGCAGTCCGAGGTTGGTTGATACTCGATACTACACCCAATTGAGGGTTGCTTTCCTGGAATATTTCGGTCGCCAGTTCAGTGGCTAAATCGAAACGATGAACAATGAAAGTAATCCCGTGATATTGGGAACCTTAGAACCCGGTTACTTCTAATAGGACAGGTTGAACCCACCAACTTCAAGAGGGTACTACCCAGACCCCATGCTGGCCTAAACCCTAAGGGTTTCTCTTGTGTGACTTGTGTGCCTTTGTATTTGCCTACTTGCGTACTTGTTACCTGACACTTGTTTCTTGCAGGTCTTGTTTATAGTCCTTAATTGGGACTCATAACAGGGTACTAAATTTCTTGCAGGTCTTGTTTATAGTCCTTAATTGGGACTCATAACAGGGTACTAAATTTCTTGCAGGTCTTGTTTATAGTCCTTAATTGGGACTCATAACAGGGTACTAAATTTCTTGCAGGTCTTGTTTATAGTCCTTAATTGGGACTCATAACAGGGTACTAAATTTCTTGCAGGTCTTGTTTATAGTCCTTAATTGGGACTCATAACAGGGTACTAAATTTCTTGCAGGTCTTGTTTATAGTCCTTAATTGGGACTCATAACAGGGTACCAAGTTTCTTGCAGGTCTTGTTTATAGTCCTTAACTAGGACTCGTGACAGGGTTTACCAAATTTCTTGCAGGTGTTGTTCATAGGACTCATAACAGGGTTTACTAGATATCTTGCAGGTTTTGTTTATAGTCCTTAATTGGGACTCATAACAAAGTTTACTGAATTTCTTGCAGGGTCTGCTTGTAGTCCTTAATAAGGGCTCATAACAGGGTTTACCTTCATCACCCCATGCATAGCATGACATCATACCATTGCATACCATTGCATACATCCTAACCCATTTCAAGGATCTCAAGGGCTTGTGATGCAGGTCATAATAAACCAATTACCCAGCAAGGGGCAAAGGGGATTTATTTTCCTCTAGCCAAGGTTGTCAGGGGCTATGACCCACTGGATATGGTGAGCCTTTGACCCTTGAAGAAGGACTCTCAACAACATGAAGTTCCTTCAATCAAGTTACCGGTTCTCAACTCTAACAATTTCTCTGTTTATCCCGCGAAGTCCTTGAAAACATTACATGCATGTCATACATCTCATTGCATTGCAGGTATCCCTTTGACAGGTTGCTTATCCTTCCTCGCTGTTTATTTCAGCCGATTGCCATGAATCCTGAATCATTAGCCGAGCAGACCATCAAGGATCTCCAGGCTCAGAACGCCCAGTTCCAAGAGCTGATCATGAATTTGACTCAGGGGCAACAAGACCTGAAGGCTCTCCTCTTGAAGAAGGACAAGAAGAAGAAGAGGACTGTCTTGTTCAGCCCTAGGCGCAGATCTGGGAATACACCGCAAATTGAAACTGAAAGGACAACCCCATCTGTGGGAAAAAGCAGTCATCCAGAGGAAAGGGTGCCCAGTCCAGAGGTCTCCGACAACGAGACAGATTTCGATGACGAACAATACCCTCCGGCTGAGGACAAGTACAAACAGTTGGAGGATAGGTTGAAGGCTATGGAGGTTCAGCAGGTACCTGGGCTGGATTTCGGAGATCTGGGCTTGTCAACTGGCGTGGTTATTCCTCGGAAGTTCAAAGTACCACCCTTCTCTAAGTATGACGGGGCGTCTTGTCCCAAGCTGCATCTAAGGTCCTATGTTCGGAAGGTCCAACCATATACGGTGGACAAAAACTTGTGGATCCACTTCTTCCAGGAATGTCTTTCAGGGACTCACCTCGAATGGTTCTATCAACTGGATGGGACCAAAGTTCGTAACTGGGAGGAGTTGGCAACTGCTTTCTATAAGCAGTACCAGTACAATGCCGACCTTGCCCCCACGCGTACTCAACTCCAGGGTATGTCGTTAGGCGCAAGCGAAGGTTTTAAGGAGTACGCTCAGAAATGGAGGGATCTTGCTGGAAGGGTACAACCACCTCTGACTGATCGGGAACTTGTGGACATGTTCTTGGGGACCTTGTCTGGTCCATTTTATAACCACCTGATTGGGAATTCATCTGCTGGATTCACAGATCTTATCTTGACTGGAGAACGAATAGAAGCTGGTATCCGGTCTGGGAAAATTCAAGAGGCTGCACCTGCTGATAAAAAGCCTCATCAGGGAAAGAAAGAATCCAATGCTGTGCACGGTAAAAAGAGCCGTCATGAGGCAGGGGCAATCCAAATATCCAATCCTGGACCTGCTCAACAAGGACAGGGGCAGCAACGCAAAGAGAAACGGCAGTACACCAAACTCAACATGTCGTTGGATCAAGCACTGCAACAAATGTTGAAGGCAGGGTTGATCACCTTAAGGGCTCCTCTTCGAAATCCGAACACTTCTGCACCCAACTATCATCCCAACGATAGGTGCGCATATCATTCAGATAGCCCGAGGCATACTACAGACAACTGCTGGCCTCTCAAGAACAAGATCCAGGATATGATTGACGCCGGAGAGATTCAGTTTGAAGTGCCAGAGACTCCGAACATAATCACTGCTCCGTTACCCAATCGTTGAAGCCTTTGTTTATTTGAATTTTTGAGTTGTATTTTTCTTTGCTTATACAAACAATTACTGTCATAGCAAACTCTTTTATTCTATTAATGCATCGCATATGTCTGTTTTGGGAATTAATACAATTATTTTTGTTATATTCCTTTTCATATTTTTTTCTGATGTCAACTCTTGGTTAATAATTCTGAGCCTCTTGAGGGAGGATGACGAAAACGATACCACGATCTTTACAGTATGCTTCTGAACAGACCCCACTGATGAAGTACAGGCATTGTTTCAAATCCCTAAACACTGGAGTTATAAGGATGATAATCCCTCGTCAAACCCTCTGAGCCAAAGAAGTAGGAGTTTTTATTTTCGAAATTTAAAACCCTTAATCATAACCTGGGGCAGGGTAGTCTCTCAGTTGATCCAAGTGCATGACGAATGGCACCGGAGAGATCTTTACAAAACGAACAAAGACAGTGATGGTTCAGAACAATCAAAAGGACAGGCAGTCCTCATCAAAATTCATAAATGAAAAGCCCAAAAAGTCTAAACCTACAAAGGGGACTTATGAAACTGGGGCATCCCGCTGACTGTAATTCCAAAAAAGGAAACAGTTCAGGCAAAAAAGAAAGGGATAACAAATCAAGAAAGAGGTCTCACAAACCCTCAACCAAAACAAAGATGACTGCCCATTCAAAATAAGTTATCAACGTCTGAACCATCATTGGAACATCAGAGCAAATACTCAAACAAGGTCTAACGTATGATCAACTGAGTTTAGGTTTGGAGAACATCACGAAGAGCGGGTGGGTACAAATAAAATTTGAGCCTTTATCCTTTGTTTCTTAAACCGTGAACCAGGCCACGTTATAACCCTCAAAAGTCCTAGCTGAAGCATGGGTTAGCTCGAAAGCATACTGTCACGAAAGGTATCCTGACTCCTTAAGGCTTGCGGTAAATACGGAGTTGACATCACGTTTTACAAACATTCATTTGTTTTATGAAAAAGAATGCATTTTCAAAATCCTTGAGACAGACATAAGCTTTGCACTTTTAACATAACTTGGTTTGCATATGACTTTTTGTTTGAAACAGCATAGAAATTCGCATGACGAAAGTCTAATGAACAAGAGTATCTCCAATCAAGGGGCATGGCATGACTATTGTCCATCATCTGGGGCAGTTAGGTCAAGATCCAGAGAATCTCTCAAAAGGCCAAAAAGCCTGGGGCAAATCTCTGCCTGAGTCACTTGGGGCACTCCAATAACGAATCTTGCACGATCAGACACCTTCTGGTAATATGGCAACACAAACAGCCAGGGGCACCCCCCTGCATTCTAAGAGCATGGGCATAGTCGGAAAATACTACGCAAAATCAAAGACCCGCTAGGTTGACATACCTAGGCAAAATAAGGGCTTCCCGGCGAACCAAAAGGGTTCGGGCAAAATGAAGGGACGAAATGAAAAAATCTGTACACCCGGCAAGTCGAAAACCTGAAAAGGCGGCTTGGGCAAAAATGGGTATCCCGGTGGACTGAAAACCCGAAAGGGCGGTCCAGGCAAAAGTTAGGGATTAAAGCGTACAACTATGTCCTGCCATCTGTCTACCAGAAGAAGGTTTGTCCATCAACAACTATCAGTACCCCACAAGTGCCTCCCTCATAGAAACAGGGGCAATAGAGGGCGGTCTAAGCAATCTGATTGTTCTATCCTCCAAAGTGTCAGGGCAGGTTCCGTGGAAGAACGTAACCAACGCAGTTCAAAACTTCCCCAGGAGAGTCCAATCCAGTTCCCCAGGAAGGTTGGAATCTATCTCCCCAAGCAATAAGCGTACCCCCAGTAGATTCTGGAAGCTTATCCCCTAGCAGGGCACGAACGCGTCGTCCGGCTTGATTTAAAGAGTTATTTCCTTAACAGGATATAACTGGGTTATCCTCAGCCAAAAGCCACGGAAAGAGCGTCGTCGACAGAATCTTCTTATCCTCAGCGAGTCATCTTCAACAATTCAGCAAAAGCATCTCCCCACAGAGTATTTCTTCCCAGCATGGTCGCTAGAATATCTGTTCTCCCCGCAGAATCTTCCATTCGCCAAGATTATTTCCCAACAGAGTTATCTTCTCCTACCGGCATACTTGCAACTATCAACCCCAGCGGAAGCAAAAGCTATTCTTCCACATCAGCCCAGGATACGACTTCCCGGCACCCGTCAAGGATTTATTTTCTTAGACAAACATACATTCATAAAACGTCACATACATCATTATAGCATGCATATGCATCATACTACACGAATCCCATTGATTTTGAAGACATACAGTTCATGCATCATGATTTTGCATACAATTATGTTTTACCTATTCAGGAAAAAATCAATACAAAAATGACTATTACCAACTATCACAATTCTTTCTAGATATAGTTTCAGATATGACCCAGAGATGGTGACGTTCTGATGCTGCTTCCAGATTTCCTTCTAGATATAGTTTCAGATATGACCCAGAGATGGTGACGTTCTGATGCTGCTTCCAGATTTCCTTCTAGATATAGTTTCAGATATGATCCAGATATGGTGACGTTCTGATGCTGCTTCCAGATTTCCTTCTAGATATAGTTTCAGATATGATCCAGCGATGGTGACGTTCTGATACTGCTTCCGGAATTCCTTCTAGATATAGTTTCAGATGTAAACCCAGCGATGGTGACGTTCTGATGCTGCTTCCAGATTCCCTTCTAGATATAGTTTCAGATGTAAACCCAGCGATGGTGACGTTCTGATACTGCTTCCAGAATTCCTTCTAGATATAGTTTCAGATGTAAACCCAGCGATGGTGACGTTCTGATGCTGCTTCCAGATTCCCTTCTAGATATAGTTTCAGATGTAAACCCAGCGATGGTGACGTTCTGATACTGCTTCCAGATTTCCTTCCAGATATAGTTTCAGATGTAAACCAGATATGGTGACGTTCTGATACTGCTTCCAGAAGTCCTTTTTAGATGTTTCCCTCTCCGACGATGAGTATGAGGTGATAATCCCCTATGGTTCCCTCTCTGACGGTGTGTGAGGTAGTAATCCCTTTTTAAGATGTTTCCCTCTCCGACGATGAGTGTGAGGTGATAGTCTCTTATGTTTCCCTCTCCGACGGTGTGTGAGGTGACAATTCCTTTTCATATGGTTCCCTCTCCAACGGTGTGTGAGGTGGTAAGCCCTTTTCAGATGTTTCCCTCTCCGACGATGAGTGTGAGGTGATCATTCCTTTCAGATTATAATAGCTTATGGTTTGCTTCCCGATGTTGCAAAGATGGTAATTCCCACCAAAATTTTCTCAACGAGCATTGTTGAGATTAAAGTCACCCAAGGTTCTCTTATCATTCATGCTAAGGCAGTAACCATACCTGGTTCATTCATCAGAGTTTGAAGCTCCAGACTCAACTCCTGTAACCAGGCAGGACACCTCTATACCAAGCATCTGAAAATCAGCTCCTGCAACGTGTCAGGTAATCATTTTTCTTTTGCAGGTACGCAGGTTCTCTCTAAGGAATCTCTTACGCGATCAACATCCAGATGGCATCTATAAGCCCATCATCCTATCCAGCAATCTCCAAATGGCATCTATAAGCCCATTCCCACTATCACTGCTACTATGTGAGCGCAAATTTCTGGGCACTCTAGTGTCCAATCATCTTCTACCCTCGGATTACGAAAGGCACATCAGCCAATCTGCATCCTCAGGTCTAAGAAGATTGAACAGGGGCAACTGTTGCACCCCAAAATTTTCCCTCCCATATTCTCCAAGATTTGTCAAGTCAAGGTCACAAAATGCCCCAAGGGTTGTGCAGCTCAACTGTCTCCTACACAGTCAAAACTAGGGTTTGAGTCCCGATCAAGAAAATGAAGTTTTCAAAGGCCCAACCAAGTCTCATATGCCTACAAAGATGGTCAAGTATCCTCATGTCAAGTTTCAAGGCATTCAGCTCAAAATTGCACAGTCAAAACCCTAGATTGCACTACAGTCAACTGTAGGGGCAAAATGGTCATTTGACAGTCAAAAGTTCAAATTTTTGGTCAACATATCATTTTGAAGCCACAAACATCATTTGATCAATGCTTGATCATGATTCTCAAAATTTGGCTCAGAAATCATCAAAGATGCAAAAGTTGCTATATTTGGACAGCTGAAAAAGTCAACTGAAATTGACCAGGGCATAACTTTCACATGGATTATCAGAAAAATTCCATCCAAAGCTCATTTTGAAGATAAAGACATTTCCTACAACTCATCTTCATACTTCAAGTCCAAGAAATGCTCCCACAAAAAGTTATCAATTTCAACATTATAGGTCATTTTCAAAAGTCAACAAAAAGTGACTTTAAGTCAAAGGCCATAACGTGAGATTGGTAAATCAAAATGACATGGGACCAAAGGCATTGGTTAAAGGACTCAAAGACCTTTCCAAAATGTCCAAGAACATGTGAAAAGCCTAAAAATTGAGCAAGTTATTCCTTGTGGAAGTTGGGAAATTTTTGGGAATTTTGAAAAGTCAACAATGGTTCAAATGATCCAAAAATGCTAATGGGCCCATTTTTCCTCCAAGTTTCTTCATGCCAAGCCTATGCACGACCATTAAGCCCAAAGGGAAGTATTTTCTCAATTTTTAATTATTTATTTGAATTTATATTAATATTAATTCAATTAAATTATTTAAATATATAGAAAATATCTAACTTGACCTAATGAATCTTTTTGTACACATTTTAGGCTCTATAATTCGTGCAGATCCCAATGGGGAAAGATTTGGAGCAAATTGATCCTAATTGACACAAAAACCATGAAAAAAAGATATGAAAAGATCATTGAAATCAAATATTCAAAAATCATCAATGCCATGGATTTGCTCTAGTTTTGTTGCCCTAACACATTCACTATATGATCAGGAATGCAAACCTAATGTTTTTGGACACTAAGCTGCGCTTAGAAGCTATACACAAACTTGAAAAAATTCCTTGAAAATTGAATTCTGAAACCATTGCTAGAGGAAGATTAAAGGCACGAGATTCATCCCAAAAGCTTTCTTGTGATCTCCTGAACACGTTCCAATCAACAACATTGACCAAAACCTCAAGAATTGGTAGGTTAAGCTGGAACTGTACAGCATGAAACTCACAATCGTATTTTTAATTCTAAGCATTATCATTGCATTCTAACTATGAATTCTTGTTCAATATGAAGTTTCCAAGCTAACCATACCAATTAATTTCATTTTCGCGCAATATAGGCGATTCTGCCATTGTTAAATGTTAGGGTTTGCAGGTTTCAAAATTGGGGTTTCCCAATACAAGAAAAATTAGGCCATCCCAGTACTACCATTGCATTCAGTACACCAAGACGAAGAGATTGACCTACTCGCGATGAATTTATGATCATCCTAGCGCTAGTCGCTATTTTCTATAAACCTGCCTAATGCTACGCGTTAAAACCGTGGCCAATGTGTTTTGTGTTTCAGGGGGACGAAGACGATGATGTCGTGTCACACGGGGACAGGCCAATTCAAAATCTCGCGCGCGTTTCAGAGAGCATTAACCTTTTCTTTTATAATACTTATTGACCATTATATATTAATTGAAATCAAAGTGGTTTAGTGGCAGGTGGAAGCGTTTGCAAGGCACAAGACCTGGGTTCGAGTCCCAGGTCTGAGTAATCTCCATATTATTTTTCCATTGGTAATTGCATGCAGGCCTAACATTAAGACTCACCATGCACACTCAAAATTCATCGCCCACGCGTCCCAGGAGATCTAATCAAGGGTTCAGATTGAAGACATACCATGGATGTAAGTCAACGTGTCACACATAATCCAAAAAGTCAGCGAACCTCAAAGCTTAATGGGCCAAAATTCCAGGCCTGAACCTCCTAAATTGGGGTTACCCCCCCCCCCCCCCCCCTGGTTTGCCCTCCTTTTTATTTTTCTTATATTTTATTTAAATTATTATATTGTTTTCTTGATTGTGTAATTTAATTAATTTATTTTCACAAAAACATAAAAAAACATTAAAATTCAGAAAAAGGATAAAAAACAATAAAAATATTTATTTTATTTATTTTCTTGTAAATAATTAACATGTAAATAAATTTAGTAAAATAGGTTTTAACTTTAATTCTTTTCCTAAAAAATATAAAAAATGTAGAATTTAGGTTTTAATTGTTAATTCTTTTTATTTCCTTTTTTATCATAATATTATTATTTTGTTTATTTCCATAAATTGAATTTTGTATATAAATAAAAATTAGGGTTTAATTTAGGTTAATTCAATATTTTCATAATAAACTTAAAAAATATTAGAATTAGGTTTAGCTCTTTATTTTAATTCTAACTAAATTAACTCTTTCCCTTTTAAATCTTAAAAATACAAAAAATACTAAAAATCATTTTCTTTTTTTTTTGAATTTTAACTTTAATTTCCTATTAATTTTAATTTTGCAAAAGGGTTCAACGCCCATTGTTTTAATCATTTTATTTCGCATATTTATTTCGTTTCGTGTATTATGATTATGTACATGTCCCAAAGCCTTGTAATAATTTTATTTCTCGCATCTTTATTTTATTTGCTTTATTTTTCCGCTAAATCGGGTCCGGTTTAATGTTGGCGATGTGGACCCGCGCCTTTGTAATAGCCTTAGATTCATTTTTCCGCAAACTTTATAACTGTTAAAAAGCATGCAAGAATGAATGTCTTAATTAAAATCAAGCGTAGAACGCAAATAAACATGACAAGACAAATAACTGAAACATGACACACAATTCGCACACACCACCCCTAGGGTACGCCTCACTGTTGCCTTCCGAAAGGTGATCGTCAAGTAGAGGATGTCTTAGTAAGTCCTCATGATCCGGGAACCTGGCATGAGGGTAGCTTCTAAGGTGTCTTCCCATTGCTCCGGTGATCACCATGTCCCTACAAACTCGAATTGACCCGAACACCTCCAACGGTGGTGCTACCTACCTCTCAATGGTGGGATGGCACTACTTTTAAGGACATTTACACAGACGAATTCCTTAGGGTAGGTAGGTTCTCAAGGATACTTGCTCTAATTTCAAACAAATCAAAACATCTTTTCACCAACGCATTTTCAAAAGCTTTCAAAGCAAACTTTTCAAACACTCTGACGTACGAGTCGATCTGAAATTTTTTCAAAGAAACTTTTTTAAAACCCACATTGAAAAGCAAACAAACATTTTGAAAACACATTGAGCAAGTATCTAAGAGCCCATGGATAACCATGGATAGAAAGGGTGCTAACACCTTCCCTTTCTATAACCTACCTCCCGAACCGAGAGCAATCTCTTTAAGGAATTTTTCTGTGCTTTTGTCCTTTCCATTTGGAGAAAATAAAATACGGTGGCGACTCTTGCTTCCGCGACATTTCGCGATCCAGCGTTAAACAGTCAGTTCCAGATCCACCGATCACAGAACTGGCGACTCTGCTGGGGACTATCTTATAAAGTGGGGTGTACCTTAGGGCTAGTTCATAACTATGTTTTCAATTGTCTTCTTTGCTTGCTTTATTATTGTGGGTTGCTTGGGAGTTCTATAGATCCTAACCCGGATCTGGGGGATACCTTCTTAGAAAGTAGCAACAAGGCTGTGAGGGAACTGTGCGGGGTATACCGACATGGTTGAAACAGTCTGCTACGTTGATGTGGCACTTTGGTGTGTACCGGTAACCCTTGAGTTCAGTCAAGGAGAGTATGGGGCCTCCGCGTGGTGTCATGAAGCATCAACAGACCTTAGGAACCTTAATTGAACAATCTTGGCCTCTTTAGGGTAGTGAGATAACTGACTTTGGTGCAGTCCGAGGTTGGTTGATACTCGATACTACACCCAATTGAGGGTTGCTTTCCTGGAATATTTCGGTCGCCAGTTCAGTGGCTAAATCGAAACGATGAACAATGAAAGTAATCCCGTGATATTGGGAACCTTAGAACCCGGTTACTTCTAATAGGACAGGTTGAACCCACCAACTTCAAGAGGGTACTACCCAGACCCCATGCTGGCCTAAACCCTAAGGGTTTCTCTTGTGTGACTTGTGTGCCTTTGTATTTGCCTACTTGCGTACTTGTTACCTGACACTTGTTTCTTGCAGGTCTTGTTTATAGTCCTTAATTGGGACTCATAACAGGGTACTAAATTTCTTGCAGGTCTTGTTTATAGTCCTTAATTGGGACTCATAACAGGGTACTAAATTTCTTGCAGGTCTTGTTTATAGTCCTTAATTGGGACTCATAACAGGGTACTAAATTTCTTGCAGGTCTTGTTTATAGTCCTTAATTGGGACTCATAACAGGGTACTAAATTTCTTGCAGGTCTTGTTTATAGTCCTTAATTGGGACTCATAACAGGGTACTAAATTTCTTGCAGGTCTTGTTTATAGTCCTTAATTGGGACTCATAACAGGGTACCAAGTTTCTTGCAGGTCTTGTTTATAGTCCTTAACTAGGACTCGTGACAGGGTTTACCAAATTTCTTGCAGGTGTTGTTCATAGGACTCATAACAGGGTTTACTAGATATCTTGCAGGTTTTGTTTATAGTCCTTAATTGGGACTCATAACAAAGTTTACTGAATTTCTTGCAGGGTCTGCTTGTAGTCCTTAATAAGGGCTCATAACAGGGTTTACCTTCATCACCCCATGCATAGCATGACATCATACCATTGCATACCATTGCATACATCCTAACCCATTTCAAGGATCTCAAGGGCTTGTGATGCAGGTCATAATAAACCAATTACCCAGCAAGGGGCAAAGGGGATTTATTTTCCTCTAGCCAAGGTTGTCAGGGGCTATGACCCACTGGATATGGTGAGCCTTTGACCCTTGAAGAAGGACTCTCAACAACATGAAGTTCCTTCAATCAAGTTACCGGTTCTCAACTCTAACAATTTCTCTGTTTATCCCGCGAAGTCCTTGAAAACATTACATGCATGTCATACATCTCATTGCATTGCAGGTATCCCTTTGACAGGTTGCTTATCCTTCCTCGCTGTTTATTTCAGCCGATTGCCATGAATCCTGAATCATCAGCCGAGCAGACCATCAAGGATCTCCAGGCTCAGAACGCCCAGTTCCAAGAGCTGATCATGAATTTGACTCAGGGGCAACAAGACCTGAAGGCTCTCCTCTTGAAGAAGGACAAGAAGAAGAAGAGGACTGTCTTGTTCAGCCCTAGGCGCAGATCTGGGAATACACCGCAAATTGAAACTGAAAGGACAACCCCATCTGTGGGAAAAAGCAGTCATCCAGAGGAAAGGGTGCCCAGTCCAGAGGTCTCCGACAACGAGACAGATTTCGATGACGAACAATACCCTCCGGCTGAGGACAAGTACAAACAGTTGGAGGATAGGTTGAAGGCTATGGAGGTTCAGCAGGTACCTGGGCTGGATTTCGGAGATCTGGGCTTGTCAACTGGCGTGGTTATTCCTCGGAAGTTCAAAGTACCACCCTTCTCTAAGTATGACGGGGCGTCTTGTCCCAAGCTGCATCTAAGGTCCTATGTTCGGAAGGTCCAACCATATACGGTGGACAAAAACTTGTGGATCCACTTCTTCCAGGAAAGTCTTTCAGGGACTCACCTCGAATGGTTCTATCAACTGGATGGGACCAAAGTTCGTAACTGGGAGGAGTTGGCAACTGCTTTCTATAAGCAGTACCAGTACAATGCCGACCTTGCCCCCACGCGTACTCAACTCCAGGGTATGTCGTTAGGCGCAAGCGAAGGTTTTAAGGAGTACGCTCAAAAATGGAGGGATCTTGCTGGAAGGGTACAACCACCTCTGACTGATCGGGAACTTGTGGACATGTTCTTGGGGACCTTGTCTGGTCCATTTTATAACCACCTGATTGGGAATTCATCTGCTGGATTCACAGATCTTATCTTGACTGGAGAACAAATAGAAGCTGGTATCCGGTCTGGGAAAATTCAAGAGGCTGCACCTGCTGATAAAAAGCCTCATCAGGGAAAGAAAGAATCCAATGATGTGAACGGTAAAAAGAGCCGTCATGAGGAAGGGGCAATCCAAATATCCAATCCTGGACCTGCTCAACAAGGACAGGGGCAGCAACGCAAAGAGAAACGGCAGTACACCAAACTCAACATGTCGTTGGATCAAGCACTGCAACAAATGTTGAAGGCAGGGTTGATCACCTTAAGGGCTCCTCTTCGAAATCCGAACACTTCTGCACCCAACTATCATCCCAACGATAGGTGCGCATATCATTCAGATAGCCCGGGGCATACTACAGACAACTGCTGGCCTCTCAAGAACAAGATCTAGGATATGATTGACGCCGGAGAGATTCAGTTTGAAGTGCCAGAGACTCCGAACATAATCACTGCTCCGTTACCCAATCGTTGAAGCCTTTGTTTATTTGAATTTTTGAGTTGTATTTTTCTTTGCTTATACAAACAATTACTGTCATAGCAAACTCTTTTATTCTATTAATGCATCGCATATGTCTGTTTTGGGAATTAATACAATTATTTTTGTTATATTCCTTTTCATATTTTTTTCTGATGTCAACTCTTGGTTAATAATTCTGAGCCTCTTGAGGGAGGATGACGAAAACGATACCACGATCTTTACAGTATGCTTCTGAACAGACCCCACTGATGAAGTACAGGCATTGTTTCAAATCCCTAAACACTGGAGTTATAAGGATGATAATCCCTCGTCAAACCCTCTGAGCCAAAGAAGTAGGAGTTTTTATTTTCGAAATTTAAAACCCTTAATCATAACCTGGGGCAGGGTAGTCTCTCAGTTGATCCAAGTGCATGACGAATGGCACCGGAGAGATCTTTACAAAACGAACAAAGACAGTGATGGTTCAGAACAATCAAAAGGACAGGCAGTCCTCATCAAAATTCATAAATGAAAAGCCCAAAAAGTCTAAACCTACAAAGGGGACTTATGAAACTGGGGCATCCCGCTGACTGTAATTCCAAAAAAGGAAACAGTTCAGGCAAAAAAGAAAGGGATAACAAATCAAGAAAGAGGTCTCACAAACCCTCAACCAAAACAAAGATGACTGCCCATTCAAAATAAGTTATCAACGTCTGAACCATCATTGGAACATCAGAGCAAATACTCAAACAAGGTCTAACGTATGATCAACTGAGTTTAGGTTTGGAGAACATCACGAAGAGCGGGTGGGTACAAATAAAATTTGAGCCTTTATCCTTTGTTTCTTAAACCGTGAACCAGGCCACGTTATAACCCTCAAAAGTCCTAGCTGAAGCATGGGTTAGCTCGAAAGCATACTGTCACGAAAGGTATCCTGACTCCTTAAGGCTTGCGGTAAATACGGAGTTGACATCACGTTTTACAAACATTCATTTGTTTTATGAAAAAGAATGCATTTTCAAAATCCTTGAGACAGACATAAGCTTTGCACTTTTAACATAACTTGGTTTGCATATGACTTTTTGTTTGAAACAGCATAGAAATTCGCATGACGAAAGTCTAATGAACAAGAGTATCTCCAATCAAGGGGCATGGCATGACTATTGTCCATCATCTGGGGCAGTTAGGTCAAGATCCAGAGAATCTCTCAAAAGGCCAAAAAGCCTGGGGCAAATCTCTGCCTGAGTCACTTGGGGCACTCTAATAACGAATCTTGCACGATCAGACACCTTCTGGTAATATGGCAACACAAACAGCCAGGGGCACCCCCCTGCATTCTAAGAGCATGGGCATAGTCGGAAAATACTACGCAAAATCAAAGACCCGCTAGGTTGACATACCTAGGCAAAATAAGGGCTTCTCGGCGAACCAAAAGGGTTCGGGCAAAATGAAGGGACGAAATGAAAAAATCTGTACACCCGGCAAGTCGAAAACCTGAAAAGGCGGCTTGGGCAAAAATGGGTATCCCGGTGGACTGAAAACCCGAAAGGGCGGTCCAGGCAAAAGTTAGGGATTAAAGCGTACAACTATGTCCTGCCATCTGTCTACCAGAAGAAGGTTTGTCCATCAACAACTATCAGTACCCCACAAGTGCCTCCCTCATAGAAACAGGGGCAATAGAGGGCGGTCTAAGCAATCTGATTGTTCTATCCTCCAAAGTGTCAGGGCAGGTTCCGTGGAAGAACGTAACCAACGCAGTTCAAAACTTCCCCAGGAGAGTCCAATCCAGTTCCCCAGGAAGGTTGGAATCTATCTCCCCAAGCAATAAGCGTACCCCCAGTAGATTCTGGAAGCTTATCCCCTAGCAGGGCACGAACGCGTCGTCCGGCTTGATTTAAAGAGTTATTTCCTTAACAGGATATAACTGGGTTATCCTCAGCCAAAAGCCACGGAAAGAGCGTCGTCGACAGAATCTTCTTATCCTCAGCGAGTCATCTTCAACAATTCAGCAAAAGCATCTCCCCACAGAGTATTTCTTCCCAGCATGGTCGCTAGAATATCTGTTCTCCCCGCAGAATCTTCCATTCGCCAAGATTATTTCCCAACGGAGTTATCTTCTCCTACCGGCATACTTGCAACTATCAACCCCAGCGGAAGCAAAAGCTATTCTTCCACATCAGCCCAGGATACGACTTCCCGGCACCCGTCAAGGATTTATTTTCTTAGACAAACATACATTCATAAAACGTCACATACATCATTATAGCATGCATATGCATCATACTACACGAATCCCATTGATTTTGAAGACATACAGTTCATGCATCATGATTTTGCATACAATTATGTTTTACCTATTCAGGAAAAAATCAATACAAAAATGACTATTACCAACTATCACAATTCTTTCTAGATATAGTTTCAGATATGACCCAGAGATGGTGACGTTCTGATGCTGCTTCCAGATTTCCTTCTAGATATAGTTTCAGATATGACCCAGAGATGGTGACGTTCTGATGCTGCTTCCAGATTTCCTTCTAGATATAGTTTCAGATATGATCCAGATATGGTGACGTTCTGATGCTGCTTCCAGATTTCCTTCTAGATATAGTTTCAGATATGATCCAGCGATGGTGACGTTCTGATACTGCTTCCGGAATTCCTTCTAGATATAGTTTCAGATGTAAACCCAGCGATGGTGACGTTCTGATGCTGCTTCCAGATTCCCTTCTAGATATAGTTTCAGATGTAAACCCAGCGATGGTGACGTTCTGATACTGCTTCCAGAATTCCTTCTAGATATAGTTTCAGATGTAAACCCAGCGATGGTGACGTTCTGATGCTGCTTCCAGATTCCCTTCTAGATATAGTTTCAGATGTAAACCCAGCGATGGTGACGTTCTGATACTGCTTCCAGATTTCCTTCCAGATATAGTTTCAGATGTAAACCAGATATGGTGACGTTCTGATACTGCTTCCAGAAGTCCTTTTTAGATGTTTCCCTCTCCGACGATGAGTATGAGGTGATAATCCCCTATGGTTCCCTCTCTGACGGTGTGTGAGGTAGTAATCCCTTTTTAAGATGTTTCCCTCTCCGACGATGAGTGTGAGGTGATAGTCTCTTATGTTTCCCTCTCCGACGGTGTGTGAGGTGACAATTCCTTTTCATATGGTTCCCTCTCCAACGGTGTGTGAGGTGGTAAGCCCTTTTCAGATGTTTCCCTCTCCGACGATGAGTGTGAGGTGATCATTCCTTTCAGATTATAATAGCTTATGGTTTGCTTCCCGATGTTGCAAAGATGGTAATTCCCACCAAAATTTTCTCAACGAGCGTTGTTGAGATTAAAGTCACCCAAGGTTCTCTTATCATTCATGCTAAGGCAGTAACCATACCTAGTTCATTCATCAGAGTTTGAAGCTCCAGACTCAACTCCTGTAACCAGGCAGGACACCTCTATACCAAGCATCTGAAAATCAGCTCCTGCAACGTGTCAGGTAATCATTTTTCTTTTGCAGGTACGCAGGTTCTCTCTAAGGAATCTCTTACGCGATCAACATCCAGATGGCATCTATAAGCCCATCATCCTATCCAGCAATCTCCAAATGGCATCTATAAGCCCATTCCCACTATCACTGCTACTATGTGAGCGCAAATTTCTGGGCACTCTAGTGTCCAATCATCTTCTACCCTCGGATTACGAAAGGCACATCAGCCAATCTGCATCCTCAGGTCTAAGAAGATTGAACAGGGGCAACTGTTGCACCCCAAAATTTGCCCTCCCATATTCTCCAAGATTTGTCAAGTCAAGGTCACAAAATGCCCCAAGGGTTGTGCAGCTCAACTGTCTCCTACACAGTCAAAACTAGGGTTTGAGTCCCGATCAAGAAAATGAAGTTTTCAAAGGCCCAACCAAGTCTCATATGCCTACAAAGATGGTCAAGTATCCTCATGTCAAGTTTCAAGGCATTCAGCTCAAAATTGCACAGTCAAAACCCTAGATTGCACTACAGTCAACTGTAGGGGCAAAATGGTCATTTGACAGTCAAAAGTTCAAATTTTTGGTCAACATATCATTTTGAAGCCACAAACATCATTTGATCAATGCTTGATCATGATTCTCAAAATTTGGCTCAGAAATCATCAAAGATGCAAAAGTTGCTATATTTGGACAGCTGAAAAAGTCAACTGAAATTGACCAGGGCATAACTTTCACATGGATTATCAGAAAAATTCCATCCAAAGCTCATTTTGAAGAGAAAGACATTTCCTACAACTCATCTTCATACTTCAAGTCCAAGAAATGCTCCCACAAAAAGTTATCAATTTCAACATTATAGGTCATTTTCAAAAGTCAACAAAAAGTGACTTTAAGTCAAAGGCCATAACTTGAGATTGGTAAATCAAAATGACATGGGACCAAAGGCATTGGTTAAAGGACTCAAAGACCTTTCCAAAATGTCCAAGAACATGTGAAAATCCTAAAAATTGAGCAAGTTATGCCTTGTGGAAGTTGGGAAATTTTTGGGAATTTTGAAAAGTCAACAATGGTTCAAATGATCCAAAAATGCTAATGGGCCCATTTTTCCTCCAAGTTTCTTCATGCCAAGCCTATGCACGACCATTAAGCCCAAAGGGAAGTATTTTCTCAATTTTTAATTATTTATTTGAATTTATATTAATATTAATTCAATTAAATTATTTAAATATATAGAAAATATCTAACTTGACCTAATGAATCTTTTTGTACACATTTTAGGCTCTATAATTCGTGCAGATCCCAATGGGGAAAGATTTGGAGCAAATTGATCCTAATTGACACAAAAACCATGAAAAAAAGATATGAAAAGATCATTGAAATCAAATATTCAAAAATCATCAATGCCATGGATTTGCTCTAGTTTTGTTGCCCTAACACATTCACTATATGATCAGGAATGCAAACCTAATGTTTTTGGACACTAAGCTGCGCTTAGAAGCTATACACAAACTTGAAAAAATTCCTTGAAAATTGAATTCTGAAACCATTGCTAGAGGAAGATTAAAGGCACGAGATTCATCCCAAAAGCTTTCTTGTGATCTCCTGAACACGTTCCAATCAACAACATTGACCAAAACCTCAAGAATTGGTAGGTTAAGCTGGAACTGTACAGCATGAAACTCACAATCGTATTTTTAATTCTAAGCATTATCATTGCATTCTAACTATGAATTCTTGTTCAATATGAAGTTTCCAAGCTAACCATACCAATTAATTTCATTTTCGCGCAATATAGGCGATTCTGCCATTGTTAAATGTTAGGGTTTGCAGGTTTCAAAATTGGGGTTTCCCAATACAAGAAAAATTAGGCCATCCCAGTACTACCATTGCATTCAGTACACCAAGACGAAGAGATTGACCTACTCGCGATGAATTTATGATCATCCTAGCGCTAGTCGCTATTTTCTATAAACCTGCCTAATGCTACGCGTTAAAACCGTGGCCAATGTGTTTTGTGTTTCAGGGGGACGAAGACGATGATGTCGTGTCACACGGGGACAGGCCAATTCAAAATCTCGCGCGCGTTTCAGAGAGCATTAACCTTTTCTTTTATAATACTTATTGACCATTATATATTAATTGAAATCAAAGTGGTTCAGTGGCAGGTGGAAGCGTTTGCAAGGCACAAGACCTGGGTTCGAGTCCCAGGTCTGAGTAATCTCCATATTATTTTTCCATTGGTAATTGCATGCAGGCCTAACATTAAGACTCACCATGCACACTCAAAATTCATCGCCCACGCGTCCCAGGAGATCTAATCAAGGGTTCAGATTGAAGACATACCATGGATGTAAGTCAACGTGTCACACATAATCCAAAAAGTCAGCGAACCTCAAAGCTTAATGGGCCAAAATTCCAGGCCTGAACCTCCTAAATTGGGGTTACCCCCCCCCCCCCCCCACCCTGGTTTGCCCTCCTTTTTATTTTTCTTATATTTTATTTAAATTATTATATTGTTTTCTTGATTGTGTAATTTAATTAATTTATTTTCACAAAAACATAAAAAAACATTAAAATTCAGAAAAAGGATAAAAAACAATAAAAATATTTATTTTATTTATTTTCTTGTAAATAATTAACATGTAAATAAATTTAGTAAAATAGGTTTTAACTTTAATTCTTTTCCTAAAAAATATAAAAAATGTAGAATTTAGGTTTTAATTGTTAATTCTTTTTATTTCCTTTTTTATCATAATATTATTATTTTGTTTATTTCCATAAATTGAATTTTGTATATAAATAAAAATTAGGGTTTAATTTAGGTTAATTCAATATTTTCATAATAAACTTAAAAAATATTAGAATTAGGTTTAGCTCTTTATTTTAATTCTAACTAAATTAACTCTTTCCCTTTTAAATCTTAAAAATACAAAAAATACTAAAAATCATTTTCTTTTTTTTTGAATTTTAACTTTAATTTCCTATTAATTTTAATTTTGCAAAAGGGTTCAACGCCCATTGTTTTAATCATTTTATTTCGCATATTTATTTCGTTTCGTGTATTATGATTATGTACATGTCCCAAAGCCTTGTAATAATTTTATTTCTCGCATCTTTATTTTATTTGCTTTATTTTTCCGCTAAATCGGGTCCGGTTTAATGTTGGCGATGTGGACCCGCGCCTTTGTAATAGCCTTAGATTCATTTTTCCGCAAACTTTATAACTGTTAAAAAGCATGCAAGAATGAATGTCTTAATTAAAATCAAGCGTAGAACGCAAATAAACATGACAAGACAAATAACTGAAACATGACACACAATTCGCACACACCACCCCTAGGGTACGCCTCACTGTTGCCTTCCGAAAGGTGATCGTCAAGTAGAGGATGTCTTAGTAAGTCCTCATGATCCGGGAACCTGGCATGAGGGTAGCTTCTAAGGTGTCTTCCCATTGCTCCGGTGATCACCATGTCCCTACAAACTCGAATTGACCCGAACACCTCCAACGGTGGTGCTACCTACCTCTCAATGGTGGGATGGCACTACTTTTAAGGACATTTACACAGACGAATTCCTTAGGGTAGGTAGGTTCTCAAGGATACTTACTCTAATTTCAAACAAATCAAAACATCTTTTCACCAACGCATTTTCAAAAGCTTTCAAAGCAAACTTTTCAAACACTCTGACGTACGAGTCGATCTGAAATTTTTTCAAAGAAACTTTTTTAAAACCCACATTGAAAAGCAAACAAACATTTTGAAAACACATTGAGCAAGTATCTAAGAGCCCATGGATAACCATGGATAGAAAGGGTGCTAACACCTTCCCTTTCTATAACCTACCTCCCGAACCGAGAGCAATCTCTTTAAGGAATTTTTCTGTGCTTTTGTCCTTTCCATTTGGAGAAAATAAAAGACGGTGGCGACTCTTGCTTCCGCGACATTTCGCGATCCAGCGTTAAACAGTCAGTTCCAGATCCACCGATCACAATGCCATACTCCTTTCACTGCCAGACTTTGCTTCAACTGTACGAACAACATGGCAGAGTACAAAGCATGCATCTTTGGTCTCAAGGCTGCCATAGACTTGGGAATCAAATCTTTAGATGTGTTTGGGGATTCAGCTTTGGTCATCAGTCGGATCAAAGGTGAATGGGACACCAAACATCCAAACCTCATCCCTTACAAAGAACATGTTTTGACATTGCTACCACATTTCGAGCAGATTACCTTCGAGCATTTCCCGCGAGAAGAAAATCATCTAGAAGATGCTCTAGATACAATGTCATCTATGTTTAAACTTAATTGGGATAACGAGGCTCCCCAGATCTCCATTGAACGGATGGACGAACCAACACACTGTCACGAGATTAATACCAAAGAAGTAGTGGACCAGCCATGGTTTCATGAAGTCAAAAGGTATCTCGAGGCTCAAGAATATCCAGAAGGAGTTTCAGTCAATGACAAAAAGTTCTTAAGGAGATTCTCAGCTAAGTTCTTCCTAATTAATGGCATCCTGTACAAACGCAATCATGATTCTATTCTTCTCTGTTGTGTGGACAAGATTGAAGCTGAAAAGATCATGGCTGAATTGCATGAAGGTACCTTTGGCACTCACTCTAGTGGGCATATGATGGCGAAGAAAATTCTACGGGTAGGCTATTACTTGTCTACCATGGAAGCTGACTGCTATCAACACTCCCGGACATGCCATAAGTGTCAAATCTATGCAGACAAGGTGAACGTGCCTCCGGTTCCTCTAAATGTCTTAACAGCTCCTTGGCCCTTCGCTATGTGGGGAATCGACATGATTGGGGAGATCAAGCCTACAGCCTCCAATGGGCACCACTTCATTCTTGTGGCCATCGACTATTTCACCAAGTGGGTCGAAGCAGCTTCCTTTGCATCCGTTACTAAGAATGTTGTTGCCCGCTTCATCAAGCAGAATCTTATTTTCCGGTACGGTATCCCCGAAAGGATCATCACTGATAACGGTACAAACCTTAACAATACTATCATCACCGCCTTTTGCAAGCAGTTCAAGATTCAACATCACAATTCATCCCCCTATCGGCCGAAGATAAATGGTGCAGTCGAAGCTGCTAACAAAAATATTAAAAAGATCATACAAAAGATGACAGTCACCTACAAGGACTGGCATGAGATGCTACCATTTGCTCTCCACGGGTACCGTACCACGGCTCGCACGTCAACTGGGGTAACACCATATTCTTTGGTTTATGGCATGGAGGTTGTTTTACCTATCGAGGTGCAGATTCCCTCTTTGAGAATCATGAAAGATGCAGGTTTGAGTGAAGACGATTGGATCCAGACCCGACTTGATTAACTGAACTTAATTGACGAAAAGAGACTTATTGTTGTTTGCCATGGTCAGACGTATCAAAAACGGATGATCAAGGCTTTCAACGAGAAAGTCAGACGCCAGGTATATCAAGTTGGGGATCTAGTGATCAAGCGCATCATCTTGCCACAAAGTGATCCCAGGGGAAAATGGACTCCTACCTATGAAGGACCATTTGTAATCAAGAACATCTTTTCTGGTGGGGTAATAATCTTAACCACCATGGACGGCGACAATCTGCCACACGCTGCGAACGCAGACATAGTCAAAAGATACTACGTATAAGAGACCCGCTAGGTTGACACACCTAGGCAAAACAAGGGCATCCCGGAGAACCAAAAAGGTTTGGGCAAAAATTAGGGATAAAATAAAAAATCTGTACACCCGGCAAGTTGAAAACCCGAAAGGGCGACTTGGGCAAAAAAGGGTTTCCCGGTGGACTGAAAACCCGAAAGGGCGGTCCAGGCACAAGTTAGGGAATTAAAGCGTATGACTATGTCTCGTCGGATCACTTTGAGGACAATCTCTTCACGGACAAACTCGAAGCCCCTAATCAATTCAGTCATCTTCGAAAGAAGCAACAAATGGACAAGATACTCGGAGATACGAAGGCTATAGCGGAATGGGAACCCCATAGGATTATTACACATATAGCTATCTTTCTTTGTATAAATTTTTCTTACTTTTATGACACCATCCTCTTACTAGGATGTCTGTCTCCTTTGTACAAAACACTTATTCGAAGTAAATACAAAGATATCTCTTTCAAAGTACAGAAAACTATTTGCCTTTTTCTTTTACACTTGTGTTTTTATTTGCAAAAAACGTCCAATGATTCATTAATGAACATATGCATTTGAACATAATTACTGTTTACAAATAAACAAAGTGGAAAGGATCAATTACTGTCAAGTTGAAAGAATAGGAAAACGTCTTTACGCTATTCCAGGGGCAATCCCTACAGTACATCATTAAGATCCCCAGCGGAGCTAAAACTTCAAACTCTCAATCCCCAGCGGGGCCAAAACTTTAAACTATCAATCCCCAGCGAAAACCATTCAGTTTCTCCAAATTCCCCAGCAAGTTGCCTTAAGATCTGAAAGTCAACCGGATAACAGTTAACTTTTGTAACTCCCCAATGGAGTCGCAGACGGCCGAAACTCCTAAACTTTTTCCAAACAGGAACAAGTTTTTCTTCCCCACAGAGTTTTCATTGCTCCCCAACAGAATGAAGATTCTCTTTATTAATTCCCCGCAGAAGTCATCATAGTTTTCTTTATTCCCCATCGGAATAGGGATTCTCATTTTATGATCCCCGGTAGAAGTCATCAAAAATTCTCTGGATTCCCCAAGCAGATTACTCGAGCAGTATATGGCATTGCTCACAACAAAATTTTTGTCAAATACTCCAACTTCAAGACATGAAGGATCCCTATATCCCCAGAGAAGTCACCAAGGATTTCTTATCCTCAGCAGTCAAGGATTTATTTTCCCCGGCAGCAGTCAAGGATTTATTTTCCTCAGCAATACAGCAAATCAGCTTACATGCGCATTCATTACATCCATATATCATAAACATTGATAAAACACATATATTACATCATACATTTCATGCAACATAACTTTGTGTTTCAACTAACATTTTACCCTTTTCAGGATAAGATTAAGAGCTATCGTTTAACAATATGCAATCATGATACAGTTCAGATACACTCCAGACACGGAAGTCATTTTATTACTCATTCAGATTCAGCTATCATGATACAGTTCAGATATGCTCCAGACGCGGAAGTCATTCTGTTACTCGTTCAGATTCAACCTTTTGATACAGTTTAGATACGCTCCAGACACGGATGCCATCCTGATGCTCATTCAAATTTCAAAGTTCAGATACGCTCCAGACACGGATGCCATTCTGGCCCTTATTCAGATTTCAAGTCCAGTTACGCTCCAGACACGGAAGCCATTATGTCACTAATTCAGACACAGCTCGGATATGCTCCAGACACAGATGTTATTCTGTTGCTCATTCAGATTTCAGTCTCCATATATAGTTTAGATACGTTCCAGACGCGGACACCATTCTGATACTTATTCTTCTGACTTACAACTTACAACTCAACAAACATTTTTTGATGGCATCTACAAGCCCATCTCCAACAAGGTTCTATCACCTCTCCAAATGGAATCTTTAAGTCCATTCCCTCAACTACACTTTGTCGAGTGCAAATTTATGGGCACTCTAGTGTCCAATCATCTTTTACCTTCGAGTCATGAACGGAAAAACACGCCAATCTAACTCTTCAGGTTCAAGAAGATTGAACAGGGGCAGCTGTTGTACCCCAAAATTTTCCCTCTCATTTATCGAGATTTTTCTCACAAGACTTCTTGGACTCAAGACAAGATTAGGGTTTGGTCAGCTCAAGACATCTCATCTTACACTGATACCCCAAAATTAGGGTTTGAGTTTGCACAAGGCTTTTTGGACCACCAATGCTTCATATGACTTTCAAACATCATTACGGACCCCTAAGATCACTCATGGCAAGTTTCAAGCCTTGAACCATGTTTTTGATCTGTCAATTAGACAATTGACCTAAAATCCAACTTTATTGGGGAAAAAGTAAACCATGGCCAATTTATAGTCAAACTTCATAATTTTTGATCCACAACAACATTTTAGACTCATATGTACCATTTGATCAAGTTTGGATCACAACTCCTCAAGAAATTTGGTCAAATCATCAAAAGGGCAAAATGGTCAAAATTAGGGTTTTGACTGAGAAAGGGCAATTTCTAATTTTTAACCTAGCCAATGACCAATTGGGTTCAAACATGATTTCAAGGGTCCAATAGCATCATCTTGACCTAATTACATGGTTCAAAAGATCTCAAGTTCATTGGATTGACAGATGAATTTTGCAGTCAACTGATCAAAAGTCAACTGTACACTAAAAAGTCAAACTTTGACTTTTTGGTCAAAATCAAGTGCCAAGGGTCATAATTCATCAAGATATGTCAAAATATGAAACTTGTTCACCAAGAAAACCAATTTTGAAAATTAGGGTTTTGAATTTGGAAATTTTCATAACTTAGAATTTTTCTAAGTATGGAAATTTTCTTATTTTTTCCCAACTTTCCACCACTTTTTCATCATGATGAAATTTGATTCAAAGAAAACTTCCAACATGAAAGTTGTAGTCCTCCATGAAATCTACAACTTTTCTTCACAAACGTTTCTCAAAATATGCTTAGATCTCAAGTTATGAATTTGTGAACATAGGTCCATGAACTAAATAACTTAGTGAAAATTTGCCCTAATTTAAGCAGGTTTTTAACCCAACTTCATGGACATTTTTCACCTAGTTCCAAGAGGTATCTCAAAATTCATTTCAAATATGGATTATAGAGAACATTGCAAGCTTTCCAAAATGTCCAAGAACTCTCCAAGATCATTTTTGGTTAGGGAGAATCGAAGAGGGGAAGTTGGAATTTTATCACTTTTGATCAAGCCATTTTTACAAAGCATCAAGTTGCAAATTAGATCTTTGATGTTTGAATCTTGCTTTACAGGTCCTAAACTCATTCTACACTCCATAATTAAATGAAAACTCATAAGTTAAAGGCTTTATCTTGGATTTTGGAGCATTGTACAAGAGATAATTCGATTTTAGGCATAAAGGTTACAATGCCATTTTCATAAAGGTGAGATTTTGCAACTTTACAAATCTTGAGCCTTGGACCTGTCCCTTTGGTACAAACAAATTCCACAGGTCTCAAGCAATTTGTACAAGTGCATTTCAGCTCTCAAGAAAGTAAGGACAGGTCTGTTGGTATGGTCACTTCACTTTTCTTCAAATGCAAGAAAAGTTGCAAAAAGTGCTAGAACTTGTACAGCTAGTAAGAGATGGACTTTGTATCATTTCTATACAAATATACAAACATTGTGCAACACATAACACGATGGCTTAACACCTCAAACTCTCTCAAACTGAAAAACTCCATTTTTCTGCCAAAACATACAGTTACTGTAAAATCATAGCCATTTCATTTTTGGCTCGTGCGTTTTGCATTTTAACACTTGAAATATCTTCTACATATCAAACCAAAACAGTCCAAGCATTCATCCTGCATCTGTAAGCCCTGTTTCAGCCATTGCCATTTTCAAACATGGAGCTTGCAGCTGGACTTATGCAGAGACTTCTGGCCATCCACAAAGCAAGCTAGGCATTGGAATAGCTTGAAGGAAGTTCAAGGAAGCTCACACGATCCTCAGGCCTCCATCAAAGTACCTACATTGCTCTATACAAATCCAATTGAAGGAGGTATTTTTCAAAACTCTATCTCTGTATTTAGGCATACTCAAGCCACGATTTGTGAAGAAAAAATGTAGTCCATAACATGGTGAAGATGTACATATGCATACTTTTCATTTATATTAACTGTGCTGTGAGAATTTGAAGCTTGAAGTTCATGAAAAAATTAGGTCACGAATTAGGGCTGCTAAAATTCTTTCTGATCTTTGAGAGTTAGGTTACAAATTTTATATGGTTGGAATCGTGAGATTAAATGCCACAAGTTTCATGTTATGGGTTTTTGTTTTTGTGCAAGCATTAGCAAGTTGCAGGTTTGTACTAAGCGCGCGAAGAAGGAGAAGCTGAAGGACAGGGACGAAGCTTTGTTCTGGGCTTTTTGGCAGTTTTGGCCTTTTTGCTTTTACCATTCACACCCCCTGACTTATTATTTTCACCCCCTGGCTTATTTGTTTTATTTTTCATATTTTCTTTCATATTTTCATATTTATCACTTTTGATTATTTTTTCTAAATATTAAAAAACCCAAAAATAAGTTCTTTATTTTTTTGCAATTTTTATTTTATTTTTTTACTATTTTTTGCATAAAAAATAGTTTGTTAGGACAAATATATTTTATTTTCTTAAAATAACTTGTAAACAATAAAAAAATGCTACATATTTTTTTATATATTATTTATAATCATACATAATTATTTTTACACATACTTATTTTTTAATATTTATATATTATATTATTTATTATTTTCTTATACAAAAATGGACAAAATATTAATGTAGAACATATATTTTCTTCTAATTGAAAATTAGGGTTTCACCCTTTCAAAAATAATAATATTTTTTCTATTATTTCTAGGGTTTAAATCAATTATTTTCTCATGCAAAAAAAACAAATACAAAACATTTTTTTACATAAATACATTTGCATTGCATTTTAATATTTGTATATTTATTTAATGCGCACAATATTCGATTGGGTTGTAATAGTATTTTTAGGTTTATAGTTGTGCAATATCCCCATTCAAAAACTTGTATCCCCCCTCCCATAATAATTGTCGTAATAGCTTAGTTTACATTTACGCAATTTATCGCTTTTATACCATGTTTAGTAAACTAGGGTTTGCATGACAAGAACAAAAAACCAAACAAATAGGAAAAAAAAACTAATGCAAGACAAAGGCATGAAAAATGACACACATTGCACACAAGCACCCTTAGAGTTTCTCCCACTTGGTTGCCTAAATAAAAATGGCCATGTTACGCATGCAAAGTATCTTGGCAAAACAAAACAAACATAAGATCATAGTCCCTCGATGACGCTATCAAAAGGTTGCCTAAACAAAGATGATCTTAGTCCCTCAAAATTGCTAAGATACTTGGCAATATTGCTATCATGGTCATACGATGACCCACGCCCGTCCCGTTTACATCCAAAGATAGGGTTGTCTACCAAATCAATGGTAAATCAACAATGTCAAAGGAATAAAAATGCACAAGAAAGACATTTGAGTAGGTAGATAGCTTCTAGTTACTTAATCAATTTCAAAACAATCCTTGTTATTTTCGAAAACACACACACACACATTTCAAAACATCTTACAAAACATTGAAAACATTTTCAAAAGACCAACATCTTTGTATAAATTCTTACGAACGAGAATCATTACAAAGATTGCCTAAATAAAGGCCTCTTTTAAAAATACTTTCAAAACTACACCAAGCACCATTTCAAACAATTTCAAGCAAAGCAAGTGATCTAAACAAGTAACTAAGAGCCCGTGGAAAACCATGGATGGAAAGGGTGCTAGCACCTTCCCTTTTCATAATCTACCCCCTGAACTCAAGAAAACATCTCAAAGGTCTTTCCTGTGCTTTTTTACCTTTCCTTTTGGATAAAAGAAAAGTCGGTGGCGACTCTTGCTAACCGCAACATTTGCAAACACAAACGCAAAACCTCAAGTCAGTTCTCCCACGGTATCACACCTGTCTAGAGCGTTCTTGGGTAAGAAATTCAGTGATGAACCTATATCTACTAGAACATGGGCTAATGTAGTGCCCTTTCACTCAATAGAGACATGTAGGGCATCATTGTGTTTCCTTCCCTTGGGAGTTAGGTTTGCATCAAAGAATACCAAGCCATTGTCAACTATCAAACTAGCCACACAATTCTTGAATTGATCAGCGGAGGTCTCTTGAGGCACATAGGCAGACTTTAGGAGTTTTACTAAATCCTTGGCATGGGCTTCAAAGCACAGCAGTAGGGCCAGCATTGAGATTTTTGAAGGGGTTTGCCCTAATTGCTCTACGGCATTGTAATCACTTTTCTTGATTATTTTCAATATCTCTTCCATCTCCTTTTTAGAAGCCTCGAGAATGGCTTCTGGATGTGCCTTCGTTTGGACAGGCTCAACCAATACCTCTTTGCCCCAAGTCTCGACCGACCCGGTAGTAGGGATAACAGTAGGACTAACAGAAGGAGTATCCAAGGGAATATTGACAGGAGCAGCAGTAGGAATAATCATCGGAGTAGTAATGGGAGTATTAATAGGAGCAGCAACAGGAATGATCATAGGAGTATTAATAGTTTTTGGAGAGATCTCGGGAGAGAAAACTCTTCCGCTTCTTGTTATCTTACTGGTCCTGGCGATATTGGAGATGTCAGGCTCGGTACTTTCAGCAACTTTGTCTTTAATAGCCAACAGGTCTTGCTTGACGCCATGGTAATAGACATCAGCTCCATAATTCTAGGGAACAACTTTATCTGAGGAATATGGTATAGGTCCAGAAAAGTAGTTATTAATGGAGCAACTTTTGGAACATATGTAATCCTGACAGGTCTTTTGGAGGAGACCTTGGCAGGATTGGCGGAAACGATAATGATAGAAACATCTTCACACGGAGCACTTGTAACTGGATTCTTCTCAAACAAAATTTCTTTATCATCCATCAGGCGTTGAACACCTTCCTTCAACAAATGACAACCATTAGGTAGAGACAAACATAAGTGGTAACCTTCACCACAACCCGAAAATAAACCGGCTTGTAAAAGATTCTTTTTAACAGTCAAGAGTGGAGTAGCTAGTTCATCAACAGAAGCAATAAACATGTTATCATTAATAACATTAACACCACGGTCGTGCTTGGGCATAGGGGCAGTTATAACATTAGGGGTCTCAGGAGCGTCAAATCCAATCTCCTTTGCCTCAATTAAATCCTGCACCTTGTTCTTCAAATCCCAACAGTTGTTTGTATCATGGCCTGGACTTTCAGAATGGTAAGCACACCGAGCATTTGAATTGTAGCGAGGAGATGTAGTGTTAGGATTTTTGGGAGCCTCTCTCAAGGTAACCAGATTGGCTTTCAGCAAATGTGATAAAACTTGAGACAAGGTCATATTAATCTGGGTAAACTGTCTCATGGGCTTATTTGTTCTAGACTGATTGTTCTGTTGTTGAGTAGCTGCAGGTTTGGATATCATTACAGCTCCCATCGTTGGACGATGTTCAGTTTTGCCCTGACTTCTCTGGTTGTAAGCAACACTAACCTCTTTCTTTCCCATGAGAGGCCTCTTTCCTGCACTTGAAGAGGCATCTCTTTGAATATTACCACTTTTAATACCAACATCCACTCTTTCTCCTGTCAAGATCAGCTCAGTAAACCCAACTGAAGAGCTTCCAATCAGATGGTTGAAAAATGGACCAGATAAAGTATCCAAGAACATGTCTACCAGCTCCCGATCAGACAGAGGAGGCTGGACTCTTCCTGTAAGGTCTCTCTATTTTTGGGCATAATCTTTAAAGCCCTCACTAGAACCCATAGTCATGCTCTGAAGTTGTGTACGGGTTGGAGCAAGGTCAACATTATATTGGTACTGCTTGTAGAAAGAAGAAGCCAGATCTTCCCAGTTACGGTTGTTGGTTCCCTCCAGCTGATAGAACCACTCTAATTGAATCCTTGATAGTCTGTCTTGAAAGAAATGCACCCACAAGTTCCTGTCAGTAGTGTGCGGTTGGATCTTCCTGACATAAGATCTGAGATGCAGCTTAGGACATGAGACCCCGTCATATTTAGCAAATGCGATCACTTTGAACTTTTGCGGGATAACCACTCCAGAAACAAACCCTAGCTCTTTGAAATCCAGGACAGGTACCCTCTGAACTTCCATGGCATTGAGACGGTCCTCCAGCTGTTTGTACTTATCATCAGTCGGAGGGTATTATTCCTCGGTGTAATCAGCTTCATCCTCTTCAGACTCCCTTGGACCATTGTCTTCTTCTCTTGGCTCTCCTTCCTGATTATCTCTCTCTTTTGATGAATTTGCGAGCTCTGAAACTTGCCTCACTGGTCCTTTGAACCTTCTTCCCATATTCAGAACACCCATTGGCCTATTTTTCTTCTTCTTGTCCTTGAGAATCAGAGCTTTCAAATCTTCTTGTCCCTTAGCCAGATTCAGAAACATTTCTTGGAATTAAGCATTATGTTCCTGAAGCTCCTTAACTGTTTATTCAAGAGCCATTGCTAAAACAAACAGCGAAGAAGATAAGAAGCATGTCCTGAAACTTGTTTATGAAATGATATGTATGATATACGTATGCAATGTTTTCAAGGACTTCGGGAAATTTAAATTTGTGAACCAAAATAAAACAAAGATTTTATTAGTAGAATTCAAAATACAATTTCCTTTTAGGCTTACAATTGAAAATTTCTAAAATCCAAGAAATCAGGTTTCCCATGGGCGCTTCCTCTTCGTGACGAGATATACATTAAGACTTTTTTCTTCATGAAGTTGCTTCGTAATATCCAACACTTTCTTCTTATTGACATAGAAATGATCTCTAAAGGTATCCCATTCTTTCTTCAACAAAATCCAGGATCTCTGCAGCTCTTCAAGATCAATGGGCATGTCAGGATGGAGAACTGTATAAGGAACATCTCTTTCAGTGACGAGCTCCACAACCATTGGTAAGATGGCTATATACGGCATTATGAGGTTTTGAGCGCGAGCTCGTACCCATCTGAGATAAGGTTCCATAGGGATGGAAGTCTTAGGCCCCAAGGTCTTGGTATCAAATTTGTTTACCATGCCCCAAGCTCGTATAAACCTCTGACGATACCCTTGAACATAATCCTCGTAGTTAAACACAATGCCCTGGATAAGCATATCGTGAGGACCATCCCTTCAAGCATAACCAAATTGTCGCAAAGCCAGAGAAGGGTTATAAGTTATGCCTCCCCTAATGCCAAGTAGTGGGACATTAGGTAATTCCCCGCAGCGGTCAATGACAGGGATATCTCCCATAGATCGGGAATACCATAGAGTATCCGAGTGAGAAAGAGACAGTATCCTTCGTGACCAACCCAAACCTTCTTCATTCTTTAATACTAATTTAGGGAGGTGTGAAATAAACCACCTTGACAGCAACGACATGCAACACATAAGAATCCCTTTTCTCTTCATGGTGCGAGTGTGGAGGATATATAAGATGTCTCCGAGTAGAGTAGGCACAAGGTTACGATAGAGGAAAACCTTGATAGCATTCACATCTATGAGTAAGTATGGATTAGTGAACAACACTAAACCATAGATTAGAAGGTCCAGAACCTCCTTAAAAGCTTGGAAATCCAAATCATCCCAAAATAGTTGAGCCTTCTCTAATAGGAATTTGACTAGAAAACCCTTGACTCCGCTTCTTGTTTCCCAGTTGGATACAATATCGGACCGTCTCAGATTCAAAGTGTTGTACCCCAAAATTTTCCCTCTCATTTTTTATTCAAGATACTATCCTAGGTCTTCTCGAATACTCAATTTGGCTCAGAAGTTTGATCAGACAGATTCTCTTCCTAGGCAATAAGTCAACGATTAGGGTTTAACGTTTCTCAAAGAAAATTGATTCTTCAAGGTTTCAAATGGTCTTCATAGATCTTCATGTCTCCTCAAGGATGTTCATGTCGAGTTTCAAACCTCTCATTGCAAGTTTGCTCAGTCAATGGTTCAGACGACTGAAAATGACTCCATTAACCCAAAAGCTGACCTTTTGCGAGACCAAGTTCAAGAGACTGTAACTTCTTCATTATTTGAAAATTTTGAGCGGTTCTTCTTGCGTATGATTATCCCTGATGTTGTCTCCAATTTCTCTTCATAAATCAAGATCTGATTACGTGTACAAAATCACCAAAATTCGAATACATTAGAAGTCGCTTCATGGATTTTGACCTAATCTCAAATAACTGTCGTCTGATTTCTAAGAATTGTGATTTCCTCAAATTACAAGATCTTTAGACGATTATTTCTGCATATGGTCATAAATGATGTCGCTCATGAGTTTATCTTCAAAGATCGAAAAGAAATTGTGTTTGGAAGACTTTGAAAGTTATCGAATCGTCGCAAGTCATTTGTTTGATTTCAAGCGTTCTTAATCATCATTATTTTTGAAATTTGTTAAGGTTGATGATTGTTCTCAAAGCATGACTGTTTGGCAATGAAGTTCCATTTTTATCGAGCATGGCATGCGAGTTTCATTTTGAATGAAAATTTGGTGTGGACAAGAGGTGAATATTAAGATTGCCATTTAGATGACCATGGCTTTGGGTTTGAGCTAACCAAGTTAGAATTGAATTCTTAAACATTTATTTTGTTTAGAAATTTGATTGGAGTACAAGGCGCATTGGTTATTTGTTCATTTTGTAATTTCTTGAAATCCAAGTAACCAAACCAAGATGTTTTAATCCAAAACATTCAATTGAGAATTGCAAAGTTTAAGTAAATTCAAGTTTTGTACAATAAATTTCATTACACCAAATTTATTCAAGGCTTTGTATTTATTACATTACAAATGAAATAAATTACAAGTTTTTTGTTTTGTTTACGAAGAATCACAAATTTTTTGTCTAAAACAGAGAATTTTTATTTTGTTTCTTCAAGTCTCCATTGCTTCATCTTCAAGCAATCCTCGCTCTCCATCCACGCCTCATGTTCATGAAATAAAGAAGAGAAAATTAGCAATTCAAGCGAGGTGATATGTAAAGAAAAGAAAAAAAAAGAATTTCATCACTAGGGTTTGCATATAGGAATCAGATTTTAAGTTGTTTGGTTTTATCATAATTCCTCTCCTCCCATTCTTGTAAATCACACGGTTGGACCTCGGTTCACAAGAAGGAAAAGCAAATGTGCAAGCAAACAAAACAAAGGCAGGCTGCTCTAAATATAAGCAGCGAGAATAGGCTGCAAAACCAGCAAAAAAAGCAAGCATAAGCAGCAAGAACAGGCTGTAAAACCAGCAAACAAAGCAAACATAAGCAGCAAGAACAGGCTACTAAACAGCAGGCTGCTATACAAGCAGAACAACATGCAGTAAACATAGCAGCAGGTCAAACAAAAACAAAATACGAATAGAACGGCAGCCTAAGCCTGCAGCATAAAGCAAACAGCACAGTAGAACAACAGCAGAATAATAGCAATCTTGCTTAACAAACAAGCTATCATCACTTTCCTAAAAAATTTTAAACCCTTCAGAAATTTTGGAATAAAAAAGAAAGTTTGCTTTACATCATTGAGAGATGAGAGAGGGAAGGATATCACCTAAGCATACAACAATCCAAACAGCCTGCAAAACTGTACCAAGTCAGCCCTTCACTTTACTGTTATACATCAGTCTAAAACCTGCACAAATTTGCACCAAAATAGACATGCCTTAAACTGCACTCAAAAGGCAGCAAGTCAGCATCCCAAAACATTCCAAAATTCTGCACCCAAAGGCCACAAGGTCAGCTAACCAAAAGTGTTCAAAGTTATCTGATTTCCCCCCAAAACGCAATGGGACTGAATAAAAAGGAGATAGCCAGCATAAGCAGAAGGGGGCGAAGACAATACAAAATCAGAAAACCAAACCAAGAAAAATAGCAAACACAAACAAAACTGCACCTACCAAGTAACACAAACTTTAAACTTGCTACAACTTCAGCTTTCCTTGCATAAATTCACTCCAATTCACAATCTCACAAAACCACTTCTCCATTGTTAAACACGCCTTTGTTTCAACAACAAACTTATTTTCTTCACCTTATCACTCTTCAACGACCCATCACCGCCTTCAACAAGAAACAAAATACACTACCTGAAAATCAAATATTTAAACAAAACAAAAGAAAAATTCTAGAAGAGAAATCTTGCAGAGACAAAAAATTCGCAGAGATATCAGTAGAGAGAAAAAATACCTAGTTATAAAAAAAACTCAACATAAATCTCTCATTATATACACAATCGATAGCACCCTCCAACTCATTCATGAACTTCTCACTTAAAACCATATTCCACCTCATCTACCTCCCACAAAGCTAGCTTCGACACTTTTGCACAAACCGCACTGCTTCAACCTCCTTGCAACTGCAAAACGAAGCAACAACAGACCCGATAACAGCAAGTTCGAGCAAAGAAGGCAGACTTAGAAAAAGAAACGAAAGAGAGATTAAAAACAGAGTCAGACACGATTTAACATACCTTGGTATCAATTTTTTTCTTCTTCATTTCAATGTTGTTATAATTTGCTTCAGTTTCATATCACTCAAACTTGCAATCTTCTTCAATCGATTGAAATTGGGGGTTAGGGATTTGATTAGGATGAGGGTAATATTTTCGTCTGTTTGTGTTGTTTCTTTGTGATTTGGTGATAGTGCAGAACCTACAAGTCGATGAAGCAGAGAGAAACTTTGAAAGAGAAGAGGAAATCATTGGTTTATTCTTTAGGGTCTGTTCCAATACAAACCCAGTTTCAATATGTGGAGGGCCAGTGGATCCGGGTTCAAAACCGGTCCGGTCCAGTCTCTTTATTTATTTTTTATTTATTATTATTTTTCTTTATACCTTGGGCCTGATTCAAACAACCCATTGATCTTCCAGTCACACCCCCATTTACCTTAGCCCAACAACACCTTTTTTTGTTTGGTCATTTGTTTATAACATTTGGGCTTCAACTCTACCAGTTTTCCAAACCCATTTGTATTTCTAACTTCACCCATCATTCTGTTTTGACATTTATTTTATTATTATAATTAGATTAGCTTTATTTCTTGATTTAGTTTGATTAGTAAAATGTAATAAGATAATTAATTATGTCTAGTTATTAGATAAGTTTTGTTATTTAGATTAGTTAACTTAGAATTAATTTAGTGATTTTAGAATTATTCTTGGTTAGTTTAGAATTATTTTGATAAACTTAGAATTTTTACTTAGTTTAGATTTCAAGTTCAAGTTTTTCTTAACTAAATGACTTCTTATTCTTCTTAGTAATAAAAAAAGAGAATTGTTTAAAGTATTTTGTGAGTAAATCAATTTTCTTACATTTTATTATTTTTTTTTAATGTTTGTTTAGTCGATTTTCTTCTAATTGCTTTATTTATTTTTTTCATGATAAACAAAAATTTCAAAAAAAAATAGAATAGGTTTTTATTCTATTTTCAAATTTTCTCACAAACAAAAATACCAAAAATTTCTATACTTTGTCAATCAATTTTATTTCATAAATTGTTATAATTTCGATTAATTTCTCGATTCGATTTGGTTGTATTATTTGCCTATTTGGACATTTAATTAATCCATCCCCATTTTAAAATTTGTACCCCCATTCCCGAAAGCTCTGTAATAGCGTAGAATTTTAATTTCCGCAATTTACTGTTTTCCTTATACTGTATAGTAATTAGGCGTGCATGGCAAGATCTAAAATCAATCGCTAGATAACCTAATCAAAGAACAACTTAACTTGAATCAAACACACTTTTCACACACACACACACCTCTAGGGCAACCTCGCTTGTTGCCTCGGAAATACAGTCATGTCCCTCGAATATGGGACGCTTTAGCAAAGACCCTTCGATAAAAAAAGATCATAGTCCCTCGATGTTGCCTTCGGTAAAATGATCTAGTCCCTTACAAAAATTTCTAAAGCGTCTCATAAATTACCTTCTATGATTGTACAAACGTCCCGCGCCTGTCCCTTCACATCCAACGATGGGGCTTCTTACCAAATCAATGGTAAGATAGCAACATCTAAAGAAGGAAAAGAACATTTAAGACCTTTCGAGTAGGTAGATTCGCTCTTAGTTTCTCGCTTGCTCACAATCAAACATTTTACACCAACACTTTCACATTAAAATCTTTTTCAAAAGACAAAAACTTTTTGTATACGTTATTATAGAGACGAGAACTATTACAAAAACATCTTTTCATAAACACATTCGACAAACACCTATTCGAATTATTTTTTGAAACAACACTTTGTACGCGTTCTTATAGAGACGAGAACCATTACAAAGACGTTTTCAAAATACTTTCAAAACCCACACCACAAGCACATTCAAACAAAAGCAAGTGATCTAGCGAGTAACTAAGAGCCCATGGAAAACCATGGATGAAAAGGGTGCTAACACCTTCCCTTTTCATAATCTACTCCCCAAACCCGAGAAGTAATCTCGAAAGGTCTTTCCTGTGCTTTTTTACCTTTCCTTTTGGATAAAAGAAAAGTCGATGGAGTCTCTTGCTAACCGCACAATTGCAATCAAACGCAAATGACCCAAGTCAATTCTCCCACCGTATCATAGAATTGGCGACTCTGCTGGGGAATTCTAAAAGTGGGGTTACCTTAGGGATAGATCATATTTGCTTGCTTTCTTTGTTTGACTTATATGCTTTACATTATGGTCCTTTGTTTGGGTTTGAATCTTCTACCCGGATTTGGGATACCTTATAGGTAAGTAGAAATACGTTGTGGAAACTGTGCGGGGTATACCACACAGTCTAAGCAATAGCTATGTTAGTGCGACATATTTGTGGGTTACGGTAGCCCTTGAGTAGTCAAGGAGAATACGGGGCCGCTGAGTGATGTCATGAAGCACTCATGAACTTTTAGAACCTTTACTTGACCAACTTAGGCCATTAGGACGTAGTGAGATGACCGGCTTTGGTACAGTCCGAAGTTGGTAGATACTCGATACTACACTCATTGAGGTTTAGTTTTTTGGGATATTTTGGTTGCCATTAAAGAAGCTTGTGCTGAAACAATGACCAAAGAAACAAACCAGTGATATTGAGCTCCTTAGAACCTGATTACTATTACTAGGACAGGTTTTAAACCAACTAAACTTCAAGAGGATACTTACCTATGAGACTCCATGCAAGCCTAAACCTAAGGACTTATTTGCTTTGTTTGTGTATATTTCACTTGTACATAACATCATGAACATCATAACATCATACTCATACTCACTAACCATTTCAAGGAGTTCTGGGATTTATCTTTGTTTCTGTTTTGTAGGACATGGATTCTATCCGCCGGAAAACCATTCAAATCAACCTCGTAAAGATTCCTCCTCAACTCAAAGAGTTAGCATCAAGGATTCCTGAGAATTCTCCGTTCACCGAAAGATATGGTCGCCTACTAAACTTGGTCACCTCCAACATTGATGAAGACATGATGAAGGTGCTCTTTCAGCTCTTTGATCCTTTACACCATTGCTTCACATTTCCTGATTATCAACTTGTGCCAACTTTGGAAGAATTCTCCCAACTATTGAGGGTTCCCATTCTCAATCAACTACCTTTCAATGGTACAGAAAGAGATCCAAAGCCATAAGAGATTGCTCAAGCTCTACACTTACAACCATCTGATATCACAACTAATTGGGAAATGAGGAGTGGTGTCAAGGGTTTCTTAGCAAAGTTCTTGTTTAAGAAAGCCCAAAACTGTTGGAATTCTTCGGATTTGTAAGCTTTTGAGGAAATTGTGGCTCTCCTAATCTATGGGATGGTTTTGTTTCCAAATCCTGACCAACTCATAGATGTGAACACCGTCAAGATCTTCATATCTCGTAACCCGGTGCCTACTTTGCTAGGAGACATCCTACATTCCTTTCACACTCGCACTATGAGGAAAAGAGGTATCCTTATGTGTTGTACTCCTCTCTTGGCAAGATGGTTTATTTCGCATCTTCCTCGATTTGTATTGAAGAACGAGCAAGGTACAAGGTGGTCACAAAGGTTGATGACGCTCAAACATTCAGACATCCATTGGTGTTCCCGATCCATAGAGAATGTTATCATTGTCGACCGTTGTGGAGAATTCCCTAATGTCCCTTTACTCGGCATTAGGGGAGGTATCACCTACAACCACTGCTTAGCCTTAAGACAGTCTGGTTACGCCCGAAGGGATGGCCCGCATGAGATGCTGATTCAAGGTTTGGTATTTGACTACGAGAACAACGATCAAGGTCTTCGCCAAAGATTCATTCGAGCTTGGAGGATGTTGAACAAGGTAGATAGCAAGACATTGGGGCATAAGAATTCCATCCCTCTTGAGCCTTACCTCAAATGGGTATGAACTCGTGCTCAGTGTCTTATGATGCCTTATCCCTCCATTCTCCCGGTAATCATTGAGCCTGTTATGGAAGGAGATGTTCCATACACTATCCTACATCCTAACATACCCACCTCTCTTGAAGACTTACAAAGAGATTGGATACAAATCAAGGGGGGGCGAGATACTTTTGAAGCCCAATTCTATGCAAGCGAGAAGAAGGTTTTGGAACTCACTAAGCAACTTCATGAGGAGCGGAACCTGAATTCCTACATCGCACCAAAGAGGATGCGTACAACCTTTTTATCTTAGATTTTTTTATATTGTTTGCCCAAAGAGGCATTAATGTACTCAAGCTTTAATTTATTAATATAATGTGTGTTTCCTTTTTGTCTAAAACAAATTTGAATCTTTGAAATCCTTGAAATCATTGCATATGCATTTACCATTCATCATAACATAAGCAGGTTTCTTGCAACAAGTCTCCTCATCTTTCTACTGTTTATTTCAGTAAGATGGATCTCGAGCAAACGGTGAAAGACCTTCAAGCACAAAATGCGCAGTTTCAACAGATGTTCTTAACTCTAGCCAAAGGACAAGAAGAGTTGAAGACCTTGTTGGTTGAAAAGAAAAAGAAGAAAACAAAAAAAATAACCGGAGTTCTGAATATGGGAAGAAGATTCCAAGGACAAGCAAGAAGGACCCTATACTTTGCAACGTCATCTGGTGAGAAAGACAATCAAGATGGGAAAGGCAAGGAAGTAGTTTCCCATCCAGATTCAGAAGAGGAAGAGGAAGAAGAAGATTATTCTAAGAATAATATCCTCCATCCGACGATAAGTATAAGTATCTGGAAGAACGGTTAAGTGCAATGGAAATCCAAAAAGTGCCTGGATTGGACTTTGAGGAGTTGGGGTTAGTATCCGGGATTGTCATTCCTCCAAAATTCAAAGCACCGGTGTTTGCCAAATATGACAGAGTTTCATGTCCCAAAATACATCTCCGGTCCTATGTGAGGAAAATCCAGCCTCATACCGCTGACAAGGATTTATGGGTACACTTCTTCCAAGACGGTCTGTCTGGAACTCAACTTGATTAGTTTTATCAGTTAGAAAGAGCCAATGTTCATAACTGGGAAGATCTGGCCACTTCCTTTTACAAACAATACCAATACCAATACAATACAGACCTTGCGCCCACCCGTACTCAACTCCAGAGTATGGCCATGGTTTCAAGTGAAGGCTTTAAGGACTACGCACAAAAATGGAGGGACTTAGCAGGAAGATTCCAGCCTCCCCTATCTGAAAGAGAATTAGTAGACATGTTCTTGGGAACCTTGTCTGGTCCTTTCTTCGATCACTTAATTGGGAGTTCATTTGTAGGTTTTACCAAATTGATATTGACCGGAGAATGGGTGGAAGCCGGGATAAAGAATGGGAAAATTCAAAAAGATGCATCCTCTATTGCTGTAAGGAAACCATTCATTTGAAAGAAAGAAGTTGTTGTTGTATATCCTCAGAGAAATCAAGATAGGGCTGAACGCCGTCCAATGGTGGGGCTGTCATGATTCCTAAACCTGCACCTGCTCAGCAAAGAAGCGATCAGCCAAGAATGGAAAGACCAATCAGGCATTTCACCTGGATTAATATGACACTATCTCAAGTATTGCCACATTTGTTAAGATCCAATCTAGTGACTTTGAAAGAAGCTCCAAAGAATCCTAACACAACCTTTCCTCATTATCATCCTAATGCCTGTTGTGCATACCATTCTGAGAGTCCTGGCCATGACACTAACAACTGTTGGGCTCTGAAAAACAAGGTACAAGACCTTCTTGAAGCCAAGGAATTTGAATTCGATGCGCCAGAGATTCCCAATGTCATCACTGTCCCTATGCCCAAGCATGGTCGTAATGTCAACACTATTGAGGATGATATGTTTGTTACTTTGGTTGATGAACTTGTGACCCCACTCCTGACTATCAAAAAGAACTTGTTGAATTCCAGTGTATTCCTGGGCTGTGATGAAGGCTGCCATTTCTTTCTATCCACACCAACTGGCTGTCATTTGTTAAAAGCAGGCGTTCAATGCCTAATGGATAACAAGGAGATTTTGTTCGAGAAGACTTTTATTCCAACCATTTCTTATAATGATGTTTCCATAGTGACCATTTCCACCAATTCTTCCAGGGTCTCCACCAAAAGACCCGTTAGAATTACATTAGTTCCTAAAGTAGCTCCATTGATAATTACGATGCATGGACCAATCCTGTATTCATCAGACAAAACCGTCCCATGGAATTATGGAGGTGATGTCTACTACCACGGTATCAAGCAAGATTGGCCAGCTGCTAAAAGTTCAAGCTCTGATAAAGTTGACTCTGATATCAGTAACATCACAGGGACCAGCAAGATTACCCGAAGTGGAAGGGTGTTCTCTCTAGAAATTTCTCCTCCAAAATCTATTTCAGGACCCATAATCATTCCTATTGTTGTTGCTCCTCCAAAGGTCATTCCCAGTCCTACAATCATCTCTGCTAATACTCTTGTTTACAAAACTGTTATAATCCATGTTATCACCCCTACTGACATTCCTACTACCGATTCAACTAAAACTCGAGGCAAAGGTATTCTGGTTGAGCTTATCCGGACGAAGGCACAATCAGTAGTTGTCCCTGAGACCTCCCGAAAAGAGATGGAGGAAATTATAAAGATTATAAAAAGAAGCGACTACAACATAGTCGAACAACTAGGGCAAACTCCATCAAAAATTTCCATGTTGGCTTTATTATTATGTTCTGAGGCTCATGCAAAGGCCTTGGTAAAATTCCTTAAAACTGCCCATGTACCCCCAAGAAACATCTGCCGATCAGTTCCAAGACTGCGTAGCCAGCTTGACTGCAGATAATGGTTTAGGTTTTTTAAATGTTGATTTAACGCCAAGGGGGAGGAATCATAACGAGGCATTACATGTCTCAGTTGAGTGTAGGGGCATGACCTTGGCTCATATCTTGGTGGATATCGGTTCGTCTCTGAATGTGTTGCCTAAAAAATCTCTTGATAGGCTTGACTGTGAAGGATTGACATTGAAACCAAGCAATATAGAAGTGAGAGCCTTTGACGGCTCAAAAAGGATGGTGCATGGGGAAGTGGATATCCCCATAAAGGTTGGAACCCAAACATTTGATTCAACTTTTTATGTAATGGATATTTTCCCTTCATATTCCTGCTTGTTAGGCTGACCATGGATTCACAATGTTGGTGTCGTTACTTCGACGTTGCATCAAATGCTGAAGTATCCAATTCAAGGGGAAATCATCACTGCTCATGGAGAAGAAGAATATATGGTCAGCCGTCTAAATTCCTTCAGATATGTGGAATTAGATGGTGAATTTATTGAAACTCCATTCCAACACTTTGAGGAAGTCCCGCAGACTGTGGCAGTAAACATTGATGTGTCTCAAGTTCCCAAGATTATAAGGCCTCCGCTCAAGATGTCATCTTTAAAGGATGCCAAGGCAGTGATAGAAGAAGATGGGTGCACTATTTGGGGACAACTCCCAGATATCCCATACAAATCTGACAAATTTGGTCTGGGTTTCACTTCAGGTGCCCAGAAGGTTGTACGCCGCGCTCGTGCTGGAGGACTACCCTTGAAGATCAGCAACCACCAAGTCAGCACTGTGGAGGATGATGAAGACAGTTATGATTTGGAGGATTGGATTTTCCCAACTGTCGGTGGAGGGCTCAGCAACTGGGAGGCTAGAGATTTTGTCCCGATCACTTTTATCCCACAGTAATTTGTCTTTACATTTTGTCGAATCTGTAATATTAAAACAATTCAGACTCTTAAAACCTTATGTCTTACCCGAGGCACAATGGTCCATTTGTAAGGGTTATTATCTCATTTCCATATAACATCAATGAATCATGGACGTTTTTGCATACAAAATTTATGCTCGTTGTTTTTATTTTTACATTTTCATTTCTTTCAAAGATAGCTATACTCTTACACACACTCACGCCCACAATGTAGGTTTACATCCACTCAGGATCCCATGGGTAACGATTCTACTATGGCCTTCTTTGATTCTGAAAATCTAATCTACCAAGCCGGAGACGAAGGTGAGGAAAATTGTGAAGTACCAGGAGAACTCATCGGGTTACTACAACAAGAAGAGAGGACCATTCAGCCCCATGAAGAACCAGTGGACACAATCAACCTAGGTACCGAAGAAGACAAAAGAGAAGTCAAGGTGGGTGTCAATCTGAAAACCAGTGTCAAAGAGCGTCTGACTCAGTTGCTGCATGATTATGTTGAGGTCTTTTCCTGGTCGTATGAAGACATGCCAAGACTTGATACAAATATCGTAGTACATCGTCTACCTACAAAAGAGGACTGCCCTCCGATAAAGCAAAAGGTCTGTCGTATGTGACCAGACATGTCAGAGAAGATTAAAGCTGAAGTCATGAAGCAATTCAACATCGGATTCTTGGTCGTCACCTCTTATCTACAATGGGCTGCCAATGTTGTTCCCGTGCCCAAAAAGGACGGCAACGTACGAATGTGCGTGGACTACAGAGATTTTAATAGGGAAAGCCCTAAGGATGATTTCCCGCTCCCCCATATTGATATTCTAGTTGACAATACGGCATAACACAAAGTGTTTTCCTTCATGGACGGTTTCTCAGGCTACAACCAAATCAAGATGGCGCCTGAGGACATGGAGAAAACAACCTTTGTCACACAATGGAGGACATTCTGCTACAAGGTTATGCCATTTGGGTTGAAGAATGCTGGGGAAACCTATCAGCATGCCATAGTAGCTCTATTTCATGACATGATACATCACGAAATAGAGGTATATATGGACGACATGATAGCCATATCTCAAACATAAGAAGAGCATCTTGATCATTTACAAAAATTATTCGAGAGGCTAAAGAAATACAAGCTAAGGTTGAACCCGAATAAATGCACGTTTGGAGTGAGGTCTGGTAAACTCCTAGGCTTTGTCGTCAGCGGTAAAGGTATTGAGGTAGATCCTGTCAAGGTGAAAGCGATACAAGAGATGCCTGCTCCTCGTACTGAGAAGGAAGTCAGAGGATTCTTAGGATATTTAAACTACATTGCCAGATTCATTTCTCACCTAACAGCTACTTGTGAACCAATCTTCAAATTATTGAAGAAAGATCAAGTAGTCAAATGGAATGATGAGTGCCAAACTGCTTTCGGCGAGATCAAAGAGTACCTGCAAGAGCCTCATGTTTTGATGCCATCGGTCGAGGGAAGACCCCTGATTATGTATCTAACTATTTTGGAAAATTCAACGGGGTGTGTGCTGGGTCAACATGACGAGTCTGGCCGAAAAGAGCATGTTATTTATCACTTGAGCAAAAATTTTACCGTCTGTGAAACCAGATATTCACTGCTCAAGAAAACTTACCGCACTCTGGCATGGGCTGCTCGCCGGCTAAGATAGTATATGCTGACCCATACTACCTTATTGATATCCAAGATGGATCCAATAAAATACATCTTCGAGAAGCTTGCCCTCTCTATAAGGATAGCAAGATGGCAGATGATCCTGACGGAATATTACATCCAGTACACTACCCAAAAAGAAATAAAGGGCAGTGTACTAGCTAATCACCTTGCTCACCAAGTTGTGGATGACTACCAGTCCATGAAGTTCTAACTCCCAGATGAAGACATCATGATGGTAAACAACTGTGAAGAATTCAGGCCATATGAAGGACCTGAACAAGGATCCCGATGGACCCTGATCTTTGATGGGGCATCCAACGCACTCGGCAATGGCATTGGTGTTGTACTTATATCCCCGGAAGGATGTCATACTCCCTTTACTGCAAGACTCTGCTTCAACTGTACAAACAACATGGCAGAATATGAAGCGTGCATTTTTTATCTCAAAGCTGCTATAGATTTGAGGATTAAATCTTTATGTGTGTTCGGAGATTCATCCTTGGTCATCAGTCAGATCAAAGGAGAATGGGACACTAAGCACCCAAACCTCATCCCCTACAAAGAACATGTGTTGACACTAATCCCATATTTTGAGAAGATTACCTTTGAGCATTTCCCGCGAGAAGAAAATCAACTAGCAGATGCGCTAGCCACAATGTCATCCATGTTTAAACTTAAATGGGATAATGAGGCTCCCCAGATTACCATTGAACGGATGAATGAACCAGCTCACTGTCACGAGATCAATACTGAAGAAATAGTGGACCAGCCTTGGTTCCACGGAGTCAAAAGGTATCTCGAGGCTCAAGAATATCTGGAAGGAGCTTCAGTCAATGATAAGAAGTTCTTAAGGAGATTCTCTGTTAAGTTCTTCCTTAGTTATGGTATTCTTAAACGCAACCACGACTCTGTACTACTTCAGTGCGTAGACAAGGTTGAAGTGGAAAAGATCATGGTTGAGTTACATGAAGGCATTTTTGGCACCCATTCCAGTGGGCATATGATGGCAAAGAAAATCCTATGGGCAGGTTATTACTGGTCTACCATGGAAGCAGATTGCTATCAACAATCTCGAACCTGCCACAAGTGTCAGATTTATACTGACAAGGTGTACGTACCTCTGGTTCCTTTAAATGTCTTGATGGCTCCTTGGCCCTTTGCTATGTGGGGCATCGATATGATTGGGGAAATCAAACCAACGGCCTCTAATGGACACCGCTTCATCTTAGTGGGCATTGATTATTTTACAAAATGGGCTGAGGCAGCTTCCTTCGCTTCCGTTACCAAGAATGTTGTCGCCCAGTTCATTAAACAGAATCTCATCTATCGGTATGGTATCCCGGAGAGAATCATCACAGACAATGGTATGAATCTAAACAATACTATGGTCACCGCCCTGTGCGAGCAATTCAAGATCCAGCACCACCACTCTTCCCCTTACCGGCCAAAGATGAATGGTGATGTCGAAGCCGCAAATAAGAATATCAAAAAGATCATACATAAAATGATAGTCACATACAAAGACTGGCATGAGATGCTACCATTCGCTCACCATGGGTATCGTACCACAGCACGCACATCAACAGTGGTAACACCCTTTTCTCTGGTATACAACATGGAAGTTGTCTTGCCTATTGAGGTCCAGATCCCCTCTCTGAGAATTATGAAGGATACAGGGCTGAACGAAGAAGATTGGATGCAGACTCGACTTGATCAACTGAACTTGATTGATGAGAAAAGGCCTACTGTTGTCTGTCATGGTCAAATGTATCAAAAACGGATGATCAAGGCTTTCAACAAAAAGGTCAGACGATAAGTGTATCAAGCTGGGGATCTGGTGATCAAGTGCATCATACTGCCGCAAGGTGATCCCAGGGGCAAATGGACTCCTACATATGAAGGACCATTTGTAATGAAAAGCATATTCTCTGGTGGAGCAATGATCTTAACCACCATGGATGGTGATGACCTGCCACACCCTGTGAACACGGACATAGTCAAAAGATACTACGCATAAAGAGACCCACTAAGTTGACACACCGAGGAAAAACAAGGGCGTCCCGGCGAACCAAAAAGGTTCGGGCAAAAATTAGGGATAAAACAAAAAATCTGTACACCCGGCAAGTTGAAAACCTGAAAGGGAGACTTGGGAAAAAAGGTATCCCGGTGGACTGAAAACCCAAAAGGGCGGTCCAGGCAAAAGTTAGGGAATTAAAACGTATGGCTATGTCCCATTGGATCACCTTACGGACAACCTTTGGCTTCTACTAGCAAGCTCGACAGTTTTGATCAATTCAATCAGCTTTGGATAAGGCAACAAATAGACAAGATGCTCAAAGACACAAAGGCTATAACGGAATGGGAATCCCATGGGATTATTGCACATAGCTATCTTTTCTTTGTATCAAATTTCATTTTTCACGATGGAATTCTCTTACTAGAATGTTTGTCTCGTTGTACAAAAATACTTACTCAAAGTTAATACAAAGATATCTCTTTGAAAGTGAAAAACTATTTGTTTTCTTTACTCTTGTGTTTTGTTTGCAAAAACGTCCAATGACTTATTCTTGAACATATGCATTTGAACGTGATTACCGTTTACCAATGAACAGAATAAAAAGACAATCACTAATGGCTTTAAGAAATATGGAAATCTCTCTAAGATATTTCTATAAAATCCCCCACAGTGTGCAGTTTAATCCCCAGCAGAACAAAACTTCTAGTTATCACTCCCCGATAGAAGTCGCTAAATTTCTCGGGATTCCCCAATAGGATTTCACAAGTAATACACGGTGTTTCCCTTACAACGGAGTTTATTTCTCTAAGCAGAAACTCATCAACACTTCAACTTCACAAACATGAAGACTTACACTCTACACTCCCAGCAGCAGTCAGGGATTTATTTTCCCTAATCCAACAACATTACAGCAGATTGGCTCACATACGCATAAGTCGCGTCCATATATCATAAACATCGATGACACAAATGCATATATCACAATCTCATTGTACCGTGCATTTCATACATCATGACATTGCATACAGCTAACGTTTTACTCTTTGCAGGATAAGGTTAATCAATGACTATCATCAACAAATCAGAGATTAATACCTGAAACAAGCCGAGGACAATTGGCTACACGACCAGCTGAGCTTTCAGATACAGTTCAGATACGCTCCAGATGCGGATGCCATCCTGATACTCATTCAGATTCAGCTTTCACATACAGTTCAGATACGCTCCAGATATGGATGCCATCCTGATACTCATTCAGATTCAGCTTTTAGATACAGTTCAGATACACTCCAAATACGGATGCCATCCTAATACTCATTCAGATTCAGCTTTCAAATATAGTTCATATACGCTCCATATACGGATGCCATCCTAATACTCATTCAGATTCATCTTTCAGATACAGTTCAGATACGCTCCAGATACGGATGCCATCTTGATACTCATTCAGATTTAGCTTTCAGATGCAGTTTAGATACGCTCCAGATACGGATGCCATCCTGATACTCATTCAGATTCAGCTTTCAGATACAGTTTAGATACACTTCAGATACGGATGCCATCCAGATACTCATTTAGATCCAGGCTTTCCTTTCGAAGTAACCCTGCTATTCAGGTTCCTTCTCCCTTATCTCCAGACAACAGTTTACAACCCTATAAGACCTGGACCCGACCAGATACGGTCAGTTTCACATTCCCCAATTGAAGTCAAACTTATACCTGGTCTGATTTTTGTCAACAATCACCTTTGAATGGCATCTTTAAGCCCATTTCCAATAACTTTCTGTCATCTCTCCAAATCGCATCTTTAAGCCCATTTACAACAACTTTTATTTATCTCTCCAAATGGCATCTTTAAGCCCATTCCTTACACAATCAACCAACACATCACCGAGTGCAAATTTTTGGGCACTCTAGTGTTCAATCATCTTCCACTTTCAAGCTAAGAACGGAAAACATGCCAATCTCACTTTTTAAGTTTAAGAAGATTGAACAGGGGAAGTTGTTGTACCCCAAAATTTTCCCTCTCATTTTTTATTCAAGATACTATACTAGGTCTTCTCGAATACTCAATTTGCCTCAGAAGTTTGATCAGACAGATTCTCTTCCTAGACAGTAAGTCAACGATTATGGTTTGACGTTTCTCAAAGAAAATTGATTCTTCAAGGTTTCAAATGGTCTTCATAGATCTTCATTTCTCCTTAAGGATGTTCATGTCGAGTTTCAAACCTTGCATTGCAAGTTTGCTCAGTCAATGGTTCAGACGACTGAAAATGTCTCCAGTAACCCAAAAGCTGACCTTTTGCGAGACCAAGTTCAAGCGACTGTAAATTCTTCATTATTCAATATTTTTGAGCGGTTCTTCGTACGTATGATTCTCTCTGATGTTATCTCCAATTTCTCTTCACAAATCAAGAGCTGATTACGTGTAGAAAATCACCAAAATTCGAATACGTTAGAAGTCGCTTCATGGATTTTGATCTAATCTCAAATAAATGTCGCCTGATTTCTAAGAATTGTGATTTCCTTAAATTACAAGATCTTGAGACGATTATTTCTGCATATGGTCATAAATGATGTCACTCACGAGTTTATCTTTAAAGATCAAAAAGAAATTGTGTTTGGAGGACTTTGAAAGTTATCGAATCATCGCAAGTCATTTGTTTGATTTCAAGCGTTCTTAATCATCATTGTTTTTGAAATTTGTTAAGGTTGATGATTGTTCTCAAAGCATGATTATTTGGCAATGAAGTTCCATTTTTATCAAGCATGACATGCGAGTTTCATTTTGAATGCAAATTTGGTGTGCACAAGAGGTGAAGATTAAGACTGTCATTTAGATGACCATGGATTTGGGTTTGAGCTAACCTAGTTAGAATTGAATTCCTAAACATTTATTTTGTTTATAAATTTGATTGGAGTACAAGGCGCATTGGTTATTTGATCATTTTGTGATTGCTTGAAATCCAAGTCACCAAACCAAGATGTTTTAATCCAAAACATTCAATTGAGAATTGCAAAGTTTAAGTAAATTCAAGTTTTGTACAATAAATTTCATTACACCAAATTTATTCAAGGCTTTGAATTTATTACATTACAAATGAAACAAATTACAAGTTTTTTGTTTTGTTTAAAAAGAATCACAATATTTTTGTCTATAAAGAGAGAAATTTTATTTTGTTTCTTCAAGTCTCCATTGCTTCATCTTCAAGCAATCATCGCTCGCCATCCACGCCTCATGTTCATGAAATAAAGAAGAGAAAATTAGCAATTCAAGCGAGGTGATATGTAAATAAAAGAAAAAAAAGAATTTCATTACTAGGGTTTGCATATAGAAATCAGATTTTAATTTGTTTGGTTTTATCATAACTCCTCTCCTCCCATTCTTGCAAATCACAAGGTTGGACCTCGGTTCATAAGGAGGAAAAGCAAATGTGCAAGCAAACAAAACAAAGGCAGGCTGCTGTAAATATAAGCAGCAAGAACAGGCTACAAAACCAGCAAACAAAGCAAGCATAAGAAGCAAGAACAGGATGGAAAACTAGCAAACAAAGCAAGCATAAACAGCAAGAACAGGCTTCCAAACAGCAGGCTGCTATACAAGCAGCATAACATGCAGCAGGTTAAACAACAACAAAATACAAACAGAACAGCAGCCTAAGCCTGCAGCATAAAGCAAACAGCACAGTAGAACAACAGAAGAATAATAGCAAGCTTGCTCAACAAACAAGCTATCATCACTTTCCTAAAAAATTTCAAACCCTTCATAAATTTTGGAATAAAAAAGCAAGTTTGCTTTACATCATTGAGAGATGAGAGGGGGAAGGATATCACCTAAGCATACAACAATCCAAACAGCCTGCAAAAATGTACCAAGTCAGCCCTTCACTTTACTGTTATACATCAGTCCAAAACCTGCACAAATTTGCACCAAAATAGACATGCCTTAAACTTCACTCAAAAGGCAGCAAGTCAGCATCCCAAATCAGTCCAAAATTCTGCATCCAAAGGCCACAAGGTCAGCTAACCAAAAGTGTTCAAAGTTATCTGATTTCCCCCCAAAACGCAATGGGACTGTGTATAAAAAGGAGATAGCCAGCATAAGCAGAAGGGGGCGAAAATAATACAAAATCAGAAAACCAAACCAAGAACAATAGCAAACACAAATAAAACTGCACCTACCAAGTAATACAAACTTTAAACTTGCTACAACTTCAGCTTGCCTTGCATAAATCTTCACTTCAATTCACAATCTTACAAAACCACTTATCCACTGTTAAACACTCCTTTGTTTTAACAACAAACTTATTTTATTCACCTTATCACTCTTTAATGACCCATCATTGCCTTCAACAAGAAACAAAATACACTACCTGAAAATCAAATATTTAAACAGAACAAAAGAAAAATTCTAGAAGAGAAATCCTGCAGAGATAAAAAATTCGCAGAGATATCAGTAGAGAGAAAAAAATACCGAGTTATAAAAAAAAACTCAACATAAATCTCTCATTACATACACAATCGGTAGCACCCTCCAACTCATTCATGAACTTCTCACTTAAAACCATATTCCACCTCATCTACCTCCCACAAAGCTAGCTTCGATGCTTTTGCGCAAACCGCACTGCTTCAACCTCCTTGCAATTGCAAAACGAAGCAACAACAGACCCGATAACAGTAAGTTCGAGCGAAGAAGGCGGACTCAGAAACAGAAACGAAAGAGAGATTAAAAATAGAGTCAGGCGCGATTTAACATACCTTGGTATCAATTTTTTTCTTCTTCATCTCAATGTTGTTATAATTTGCTTCAGTTTCATATCACTCAAACTTGCAATCTTCTTCAATCGATTGAAATTGGGGGTTAGGGATTTGATTGGGATGAGGGTAATATTTTCGCGTGTTTGTGTTGTTTCTTTGTGATTTGGTGATAGTGCAGAACCTACAAGCCGATGAAGCAGAGAGAAACGTTGAAAGAGAAGAGGAAATCGTTGGTTTGTTCTTTAGGGTCTGTTCCAATACAAACCCGGTTTCAATATGTGGATGGCCAGTGGATCCGGGTTCAAAACTGGTCCGGTCCAATCTCTTTATTTAAATTTTTATTTATTATTATTTTTCTTTATACCTTGGGCCTGATTCAAACAACCCAGTGATCTTCCAGTCACACCCCTATTTACCTTAGCCCAACAACACCTTTTTTTTGTTTGGTCATTTGTTTATAACATTTGGGCTTCAACTCTACCAGTTTTCCAAACCCATATGTATTTCTAACTTCACCCATCATTCTGTTTTGACATTTTTTTTATTATTATAATTAGATTAGCTTTATTTCTTGATTTAGTTTTATTAGTAAAAGTTAATAAGATAATTAATTATATCTAGTTATTAGATAAGTTTTGTTATTTAGAGTAGTTAACTTAGAATTAATTTAGTGATTTTAGAATTATTCTTGGTTAGTTTAGAATTATTTTGATAAACTTAGAATTTTTACTTAGTTTAGATTTCAAGTTCAAGTTTTTCTTAACTAAATGACTTCTTAGTCTTCTTAGTAATAAAAAAAGAGAATTGTTTAAAGTATTTTGTGAGTAAATCAATTTTATTACATTTTATTATAATTTTTTAATGTTTGTTTAGTCGATTTTCTTCTAATTGCTTTATTTTTTTTTCATGATAAACAAAAATTTCAAAAAAAAAATAGAATAGGTTTTTATTCTCTTTTCAAATTTTCTCACAAACAAAAATACCAAAAATTTCTATACTTTGTCAATCAATTTTATTTCATAAACTGTTATAATTTCGATTAATTTCTCGATTCAATTTGGTTGTATTGTTTTCCTATTTTGACATTTAATTAATCCATCCCCATTTGTAAATTTGTACCCCCATTCCCGAAAGCTCTGTAATAGCGTAGAATTTTAATTTCCGCAATTTACTGTTTTCCTTATACTGTATAGTAATTAGGCGTGTATGGCAAGATCTAAAATCAATCGCTAGATAACCTAATCAAAGAACAACTTAACTTGAATCAAACACACTTTTCACACACGCACCTCTAGGGTAACCTTGCTTGTTGCCTCGGAAATACAGTCATGTCCCTCGAATATGGGACGCTTTAGCAAAGACCCTTCGATAAAAAAAGATCATAGTCCCTCGATGTTGCCTTCGGTAAAATGATCTAGTCCCTTACAAAAATTTCTAAAGCGTCTCATAAATTGCCTTCTATGATTGTACAAATGTGTCGCGCCTGTCCCTTCACATCCAACGATGGGGCTTCTTAAATCAATAGTAAGATAGCAACATCTAAAGGAGGAAAAGAACATTTAAGACCTTTCGAGTAGGTAGATTCGCTCTTAGTTGCTCGCTTGCTCACAATCAAACATTTTACACCAACACTTTCACATTAAAACCTTTTTCAAAAGACAAAAACTTTTTGTATACGTTCTTATAGAGACGAGAACTATTACAAAAACATATTTTCAAAATCACTTTCAAAAAACATTCCACAGACACCTATTTGAATTATTTTTCGAAACAACACTTTGTACGGGTCCTTATAGAGACGAGAACCATTACAAAGACGTTTTCAAAATACTTTCAAAACCCACACCACAAGCACATTCAAACAAAAGCAAGTGATCTAGCGAGTAACTAAGAGCCCATGGAAAACCATGGATGAAAAGGGTGCTAACACCTTCCCTTTTAATATTCTACCCCCCTAACCCGAGAAGTAATCTCGAAAGGTCTTTCCTGTGATTTTTTACCTTTCCTTTTGGATAAAAGAAAAGTTGGTGGCGACTCTTACTAACTGCTTAATTGCGATCAAACGCAAACGACCCAAGTCAATTCTCCCACCGTATCACACAAATTTGTTGCAATGACTTATGGCTTTGGAGCTTCTTCTAAACCGGTGAAAGGCATCTGATCAAGAATATGTATACCCAATATTTGAGAGAATTCTTCCATGGTGGGTACCAGCTGATAGTCTGGGAAAGTGAAGCAATGGTGTTTAGGGTCAAAGAATTGAAAAAGTTCACTCATCATCTTCTCATCAAAGCCCGAGGTAACTAGATTGAGAAGTCGACCATATTTCTTGGTTAACGAGGAAGTCTCGGGAACCCTTGATACTAGCTCTTTGAGTTGGAGAGGTATTCTTATAAAGCTTATTCGGATAGTATTTCTACGAGCGGAAGCCATGATCTGCAAAATAGAACAAATATAAATTCCCTTGGTCCTTGAAATGGCCAGTGTAATGAAAATGGATGTTATGATGCATGATGTCATGTTTAAGCAAACTAATCATACACAAGAAAAACACGCAAGACCTTAGGTTTAGGCTTGCATGGAGTTTATAGGTAAGTATCCTCTTGAATTTTAGTTGGTTCAACGTGTCCTAGAAATAGTAATCGGGTTCTAAGGAGTCTCAATATCACTGGTATTTCTTTATCGATCATTATTTCAGCTTAGAAATCTTTTCTTGCGGCCGAAACATCTCGAAAGTCCAATCTCAATGAGTGTAGCATCAAGTATCAACCAATCCCCAGCTTTACACCGAGGCCAGATATCTCACTACTTTATAATGGCCAAGTTTGTTCTACTAAGATTCTAAGGTACGTTAGTGCTTCACGACACTATGCGCCAGCCTCGTATTCTTCTCGATTCAACATAAGAGATACTGATACCAACCAAAGTGTCACACCAACACAGCTATCGCTTCAACCATATCGGTCTACGTCGTACAATATACACGATCTATTGTTGTTTACCTAAAAAGATGCCCCGAGATCCGGGTGTAGGATCTATTGTAACAAACCAAACAACCCTCCAAGGATAAAGCATACAAAACAAGCAATTAAAACAGTTGTAAAATGAACTAACTCTAAGGTAACCCCACTTTTTTAATAGTCCCCAGCAGATTCGCCGGTTCTGTGATACGTTGACAGAACCGACTGTTAATACTAGTTTTGCGTTTGTGTTTGCAAATGTTGCGGTAAGCAAGAGTTTCCACCGACTTTTCTTTTATCCAAATTAAGAAAAGGGTGAAAAGAACAGAAAAAGACATTTTTGAGAATTTTCTGAGTAAGGGGGTAGATTATGGAAAGGGAAGGTGTTAGCACCCTTTCCATCCGTAGTTTTCTATGGGCTCTTATATGCTTAACTCATGTTTTGAAAATTTCTTTTGCTTTGTGTGTTTTGAAAAAAAAATGTTTTGAAATGCCTTAGTGTGGTGATTCGCTTTGTGATAACTCTTGTACCAGTCCTCAAGAGTGTTGACAAAGAAAATGTCTTTGAAAGTTGTTTTTGAAATGTGTAAGTGTGAAAATTTTATTTTATTTGAGAAAGCATCTAACATCTATCTACTTGTACTCGAAAATGTTTTTTCTTTTCCTACTATCCTTTAGGCAGTTCTATCCTACTATTAGTGAGTAGGTAGCCCTATCGTTGGATGTTTGAGGGACATTCGAAGGGACGTTACGGTCACGAAGGCAACTTGGTAAGGAATTTTAGTAACTGTCCTAAAGTTCTAAGATCACTTTTAACCGAGGAAACATCGAGAGGGTCATCGAGGGACTTGTGATCTTTCAAACTAGAGGACAGCCACTAAAACTTCTCACATTTCGAGAATTGTGACCATTTTCTGAAGGCAACCGAAGTGGGATACCCTAGAGGTGCGCATGTGCAATTGTGTTTAGTTCATCTATTTATCTTGCGCATTTAGGTTTGCTAACATTTTAATTTTCAGTCTTATCATACATGCCTAATTACTAACAGTTAATATGATACAGAAAAATGTAAAGTGCGAAAATAAATCCTACGCTATTACATGGCTTCGGGGATGGGGATATTTATAATGTACAAAAACTTGGGGGAAGAAAAATAAAGAAAACGGTAAAAGGTCCTATTAGCTATTACATATCAATATATGGTTACAATAATGTAAAAATGCGAGAAAATAATAATGCACGAAAGTTAAAAGTTCGTCTAAAAACCCAAGGTTAATTCTAATCAAATACTTATATTAAATAAGAAAATATTTTTTGTTTTTTTTTGTTTATTTTAAGAAAATACTTAAATTAAATTAAATTAAATTAGAAAAACTAAATTTAATCCTAATTAATTAAATAAAAGAAAATGATTATTAATTAAGGTTTATTCTAATCAAATAAAAGAAAACTAATTCTAATATTTATTACATTTTTTGTTTGAGAAAATAATTTAAACATAAATTAAACCCTAAATTCTAACTTACTTTAAAAAAATGTTAAAGTTAATTAATTTCAGAAATTAATTATTTAATTAAAAACTAATCCTATGTTTTTTTTTTAATTAAATAAAAAAAATGATTTCTGAAATTAGTAAACTGAAAATAAAAAGAGTAAAATGGGTCAGGCACAAAAGAAATAGGGAGGGGTGCAATGTTGTAGAACGCAGACCCAAACAAGGAGAAGCCTAAATCTGCTTCGGGATCCAGTAGGGAGGGGTGTTGGGGAGCGCATGGTAGTCTGTGTATGAGGGCCTTAGATCTGGTCATGCTAACACTTGGCAACACAGATTTGAAGGTGCATGGTGGATGTATTTGGCCTGGGAGTGCTAGATCTGCAAGCAAAGTTAGGAAAAAATAAAATGCAAGAGGTAGGGGTCGAACCTCTGACCTCTCACACACGCAACGACTTAACACTCACACACCTAACCGTTGAGACGGATTTACATCTGTTATTATATACACAACACATAAGTTAAATAATAAACATTATCTTAATGGCTAAATATAAAACACGCGTGCCCAGGTGGGCGCCCTGGCATTTGAATGGGCGAATGATACATGGCCATGCATCTCAAGGGAGTCAAACCACCATGCATGGCGGTTGACCACCATCTTCCCCGTTTTCCTTAAAATCGAATCCTACAATATAAACAATATCAAAACCAACAAAGCATCCTACCCCCCTTAGAATTTCCCCGGGAATCCAATGGTGGTATCCGTTTGTCATGAAAGTCCCTGTATCATTGAGAACTGAGCTTGTCTGAAGCTTTGCCCCAACAATGGAAAAACTTCATCCTCATGTTAAATTTCTCATGTGATGGCTCTAAGCATACACAAACATCAGTACAAACATGAACATAAACATAGAAATCATTTATATCACAAAATAAAAGGTTTTGAATTCAAGAAAATATACCAAAACGGTGACACACGATCTGGTTGTTTGAGCGTGCTACACATTTGGAAAATGGCATGGATAGGTTCCTGGTGTCTTCAGTAACATATTTAATCTTTTGTTTGGACTGGGGAAGGCTGAAAACACGTTTTCGGAATTTGATAACTTTGGATATTTTTTCAATTTTGGAGCATTCTCCCTAGATTGTGTATCTGTATGAAATGCTTTCTAGTGTGCTCCTTAAATAGAGGAGAAGGAGGGGACAGGGTAGAAAGGTAGTAAACAGACATAAACATGTTCTTCAAGGCCATGAATGAGAATTTGAATTTTGGCAAAAAGACATGGAATTCTTGTCTCTTTTTAAATTTGAATGAACGTGGACACAAATGACTTTCGAATGCTCTCCTTCGAATGACTCTAATTGCCTCCTTAGAATGGCCTAGAGTCTTGATACGAAGTGTTCAGAAACCTCTCTATTAGAGCTTCTTAGATCAGTAAGCTTCTGCATTGATTACTTGATCTTGTTCTGATATGCCAATCGAAGGAGACTTGTTTATCATGCCTTCAAAGTACCCCTTATCCTTGCTCTTCGATTGGCCAAAATTGTCTCCTTCGAATGGCTCAAGTCTCACCATTGGGGCTTCTCTGATTGAGCTCCTATTCAGCTAGCCCCAACAAAAACTCTTTCTAGGCTAATCGAAGCTTCCTTCAGTATGAATGCTTGTGCAGGAAACTTGTGTATGGAAATATGTGGGATGTTGGGCCAGCCAGTATCTTTGCACATTTCTCTTTTGTTTTGGCCAACTAGATCTAATATTTGACCAAGCTCCTTTCTTTCAAACAACACTAAGTGTCCTTTGAATGGGCCTTTAAATTGCTTCTTCGAATGTATCATTTACGTGTCCTTCAAATGGCTTTAGATTGGACCCATCTATTTGCCTTAGTTGTTTGATTCAGATACCCTCAAATGTGAGAACTTCATTCTATCAATCGAAGCCTCCTTCGTCACTTCCTTCGAATGTCATTGCACAGGAAGCCTGGGCCTGGCCACATGTAGGACCAAGACTCATCATAAGATAAACTTGCATTATGTGTCTCTTTCGAATGGCCAGCAATATGTGTCCTTTGAATGGGCTTTTGGAGTGCTCTTTCAAAGGGGTCATATTGTGTGTCATAGTGCAAAAACTGTGTTGAGGGGTATTGGCCTTGAGAGCAAGCACATAGGAAGTCTTTACCTTATGTATTGAAGGCAATCATAGAAGAAACCTTTGCCCTTGTGAATCCAAAGCAAGCACGAAGGGGCTTTTGGCCTAATGAATCGAAGGGAACTTGAAGAGGCCTTTAGCCTTGTGAATCAGAAGGAACTTGTAGAGGCCGTTAGCCTTGTGAATTGAAGACAATCCTGAAGTAGCCAATGTGCAGTCGAAGCCTTGTAATTTGAACGTGATCGAAGGGGGACCCAGCGCCCATTCCAAGCTTGTGAATCAGACCTGCATCGAAGAGTGCCAAATGCCTAATCGAAGACTTTGAAACAAAGCTTGCTGAAAGGATTTAGATTCCCAATCAAAGCTTGTCAGGATGCCAATCTAAAGACACCTTGTTCATCTTCAAAAAAAAATTACATTTCCTTTAAATAATTGTTTGTAACCAACCATGTAGGAGACAATTTTGGAAAACATGAGAGGGAAAATTTTGGGGTACAACACGTAGGATTTATGATTCCCGCACTTTAAATTTCTGCAAAATATTAACTGTTAGTAACTAGGCTTGTATTGAAAGACTGGGAAAAAAAGCGTTAGCAAACCTAATAACAAAGATAAATGAACTGAATTGAATCACTTGCACATATACACCTCTAAGGTACGCCCACTTCGGTTGCCTTTCGGAAACTAAAATAGTCATGTCCCTCGAGAATAGGGATGCTTTAGCAAAGACTCTTAAATCAAAATTTCATAGTCCCTCGATGAACCTACAGTGTTGCCTTTTGGTAAATGATCTTGTCCCTTAAACAAAATTTCTAAAGTGTCTCTATGTGTTTCCTTTATGATTGTACGTCCCTTCGAATGTCCCTCAAACATCCAACGATAGGGCTACCTACTCACTAATAGTAGGATAGCACTGTCTAAAGGATAAGAGAAAAAGAACGAACCTTTTCGAGTATAAGTAGATAGTTCTTAAATGCTTGCTCAAAAACAAACTTTTTGCACTTACACAAGACATTTCAAAAACACTTTCAAAAAATGCTTTATCAACACTCTTGAGGACTAATACAAGAGTTATCATAAAGCGAATCTCTGCACTAAGGCATTTTCAAACTGCTTTTTAAAAACACACAAAAACATAAGGTATTTTAAAAATGAGGTAAGCATCTAAGAGCCCGTAGAAAACTATGGATGGAAAGGGTGCTAACACCTTCCCTTTCCATAATCTACCCCTCTTACTCAGAAAATTCTCGAAAAGGTCTTTTTCTGTTCTTTTCACCCTTTCTTGAATTTGAATAAAAGAAAAGTCGATGGCGACTCTTGCTTACCGCACCATTTGTGAACACAAACCCAAAACCAATATAATAGTCGGTTCTGCCACCGTATCGTACAATGTGTGAAGAGATTTGGGGAAAAAGTGATTTGAATTAAGGATCCATGTTGGAGCTCCACACCTACTGGAATGTAGATGGTGCTTTTTAGTAGGAAACTCAAAATCATTAGGAGGTCTTATGCAAGAGGATAGAGGAATTTTGTGGCAACATTGGTTGGGAAATGTTCTTATAGCTGAAACTTTGGCCCTTTGGCCCTTTTCCATGGTGAGTGTGACAGATAACGTGAATTTTAAAAAGACTATTTCTTTTAAGAAATTACATAGACGTGTGAAAAATTGAAAGAATTAGACAGTTTAGAATTTAAATTTAGATTGAGAAATGAGAGGAGAATTATTGTTAACAAGGATTGAAAGAAGAATATTATAGATATAAAAAGAGTAAGAGATCCGATTATAGTTCTGAAACTGTAGGAAAATAAGATATATTTAGGGTTTGTTTGTTTGAAGAGAAAAAGAGATGAGAGAAGTTAAAAGGAGAGAGAATGGAGAGAAGTGTCATATCAAAGTTGTTTGGTGAGAAGAGAAATGGGAAAGAGAGATTGATTTTTGCTAGGGCCCACATCCAACATCTTTCTCTCCTACTATGCGAAGAAATGGGAAGAAGCAATGTACTTTTGAAACTTTCTCATTTATATCCTTACTAATAAAAACTAATGTGAGACCATTTAAATTTTTCTGTAGTATAAATCTATTTTGGATATATTTGACTAATAACCACGTTTTTTTTAAAAAAGATTTGATAAAATTAATTTAATAGTTTAATAAAAAGTGTGTTATAACTTAATTGAATTTTTTTAGCAATAATCATGTTTTGAAAAAAAAACACAAATAACCATGTTTCGGAGAAAATTATATAAATAACCATATTTCAAAATATACATCAATGGAGGTGCCATCTCACTTGGCACATACACTATCCTTTTTGTCTTAGGTGTCATCTCCCTTGGCGCTTGCACTTTCTTTTAGCCATATGAGATGGTGCATGCACTATAATATGGAGAGGAGATGCCATATGAGATGGCTACTACGTGCAATTGTGTTTTCTATAAATAAAACACTCATTTCTCCATCATTCTTCACACTTTCTCACATTCTCTTCTCATTTTCTCTCTGTTTTTTTGCATCATGACATCTCCCATGATTTTCACCAGAGATGAGTACATTATTTTCTCGGCCACCAAACCTCCAATGAAAATGAAATTTTGGCACATTCACTCAATAGAGCGTCTGAAGAGAGGGTTGATGTGATGGCTAGAGTGAGACATCGAAGCTGGGGAACAAATTAGAAGGATCCAGAGAAGAAGAACATCCACCTCACTTGCAACTGGAAGACCTAAATCTTGGTTGGAGGAAGTCAAAATAGACGGAGATGTAATAGTGATGATGCATGGCTCAGATGAAATTGTTTTAATGGTTGTAATTTCTTATATGTTTTATCGTGTTTTTAGAACTTTAAAAAGTAAATATGGTTTGCATACAATTTTTATGTTGTTGAGCTTGTAGCTCGAGTGGGACAATTTTTTCGATTGTGTTCGACCTGACGACATAAACCACACTTTCTTTCTAGCTTGTCAAAGGAGTCCATTTAAGTTGTGATACGCTTGTTTTTGGGATGACCCTTTTTATTCCTTCATATTTGATCATTGTGCCATACTATTTCCCCTTCGTATGCAGACCAATAATCAGGTTTCGCTACCATTGGAAAGTCATTGTTGTATACGCTGAGCAAGGTTTCAGACATGTAAATGGGAGATAGAAGTAGTAATGCATCTTGATGAGTATACGTACAAGCCGCAATGACATGAGAGCAAGGTGAAACAACCGGCTGAAAATCATCAAACAATGAAGTCGCCATCGAACGTCTTTTATCTCACATGAAGGGAAAGGTAAACATCGAGAAAACCCGAGAAGGGAGAAGTCACGGTCTTGCGACCAAGAGATAAGGGTAAGGGAGTCTGTTACGCGAGGGGAAGGTATTAGCACCCCACACGCCCGTAGTACTCTACGGTATCCACTCTTATTGTCTATCTTATGGGTGTGTTTAATCTATGCTTACTGTCTACTATACTACTGGAGAATGCATGCAAAAGAAAGGGGGAAAAGAATGTAGGGAAAATAAAATTGTGCTCGTTCGGGCCCTACCCCAATGCCTACGTATCCCTTTTAAGGAATCAGAGCAGCCGTAGTTCAGCTTATGTTTTTTTTGTTAGTTTGTATTTTTTTAATGAACAATATCAATTTCGCCTTCTGCCGCAACTCGACCTTTGGAGACTTACGCGTCAGCACAGAAGTGAATTAACATGCTCTCTTGAAAAGTTTGGAAAGAAATGTGCCTGGACGCACAAAAAAGGTTGAATTTGTTTGTTTTTGTAATGAACGATATTAATTTCGCCTTCTGCCGCAACTCGACCGTTGGAGACTTACGCGTCAGCACAGAAGTGAATTAACATGCTCTCTTGAAAAGGTTTTGAAATAAAGGCCCGAAGGCAAGAAGAGTTTTGTATTTGTCGATGTTTTTACTTGTAGGTAATAGCTAGTTAATCTCAAGAGAGAGATTTTAGCCATGTCTCTACTTATTCATGAAATGAGTCTTTGAGACTTGAACCACGCCGAAGCTTAGAATAAGAGAACAATAAGGTCGAGAAAAGACCCGCTTATCATCTCACATACTCAACGAATATATGATTCTCGTCAGTAAATTTTTATGTGTTTTTGAAGTTTGTAAAAAAGGAGAAGTTTTTGTTTTAAATGCATATACAAAAAAGGAAGAAAAGTCACAGGGAGACTAGCCTATTTCTAACTCTAATTTTATCATGGATTGTACGATCTCTCGAAAGCGATAAATGCAAGGATGATGAATAAAACGAGGTTGCAACAATACCGAACGGAGAAGGTCCGCTGCCTCTTCAAACCCATGCAAGAAGTTGCTCCGTCCGAGTGATCAAAGAGTTAGTCTCCAAATATTCCCAATTGCGAAGAGATTACATCAATATAATATCACAAAATCTTTTTTGTGCATCATGCTTCAACTCGCCAAAAATGTCATTGGGCTTAGGCAAATGGTTTGAGTGCGGCCCACACAACAACAATGAACAACCATTTTTTGCATCCCTGTTTCAATAACAAAAAGAAGCAGGACAACACACAAAAATTGAAAAGAGGAATTTATGGATTTAGGGTTGTGGTGGTGTTTCTGTTCAGATTCCACAATACTCACCCTTTCTTCTTCCTTCGAACACAAAACGGCGCCGCTACTCCATTTTCCCCATCACTTATCTTTACAATGGTGCGACTTCGGCCTTCATCTACAATATTGCCTTCATCTCTTTCTTCTATCAACTCAATAAGCTCTGTCTCGGTTTGAACACAACCTCGTCCGTAGTTTCAAAAATGGAATAGAATAATCACATAATGCGGCCACAGCACCGAAGCTTGAAGCAAACCGCGAAATCGCAAGAGAAAACCATGGAGGAGATGAATCTGCTTCTTCCAGGTATACGGATTCTTTCGCTTTCTTCTTATCTTCTTCTATCTTCTTCCTTGTTTTCTTTCTGTGAGTTCTTTGTTGTTGTTGTTGATTCTACGCAACTCGTGATGTTGATGAAACCGATCGAAAATATGAGTTGATGATGATGCAAGTGTTGCGGATTCTTGACAAAATTGTTGTGAAACAAAGATGAAGATTGAAGATTGTTGCATCAAGACAATGCCGATGCAGTTGTGTGGATGTTGCAGAATTGATGCGATGATGATGATTGGCGGTGATATTGAGGACGAAGAGTGGAGGTTTTGATCGTTGAAGAAGCTAAACTTAGTAGAAACTTGCAGAGATTTTTAGATTTTTTTGGTGAGTCTTCTCTTGTATTCAATGAGTGAAGTTTCTCTTTGAGTTTTTTTTTTGTGTGAATAATCGTATCTCACTAAAATGAAATCCCCCCCTTGCCATCTGTTATGGACCTTTCTTTTTATAGTCTCTTTTTTCTGTTGAGTTTGTTAGCAATTAGGAGTTATAGAGTTAGTTAGAAAAGTTGGCATTCTGTTAGAAAATTTGGTTAGAAGTTTGTTATGGAATTTATAAAATTCTGTTAGAAGCGGTTAGGAAGTTTAATTGTAAGAGAGAAAGTTAGAAGTTAGAAAATCTGTTAAGAATAGTTAGTTGGCAAGCTGAAGGTTATGTCATTGGATTGTTAGTTTTGGTTCGTTCAAAAATTATAGGAATAATTGGTTCAACTGTAGCTCGGTATACTTCATCATTAGTAACATGCTCATCAAGAACGGCATCAAAACAAAACTCCTGCTTGTCCACATAAGTTGTCAGATCAACCTTTAGTTTAGGTTCATAAACTGTCAAATAAGCATTGTCAGATACAGTTACAGCATCATCCTCTCTTTTAGCAAGCTCTTTCTGGTTTAAAGGTCTTTTACGTACCACAACTTTAATCTTGGCGACATTATTCTCCCTTGTGCTATTCTTTTTTTTGTTGAATGTAAGTCCAGGAATCCAAATTTAATGAATAAATTTGATGTTTGCAGGTATGCCTACAGCAGCTTGTGTACTGCAGATGCCAATGGCTTATGTTGTTTCAATGAAGAGCTGGTTGATCTAGAATGTACCTTTCTAAGATGCCTTCTATTCTCTTTTGTTCACTGATTGCCAATTCTGCTTCATCAGACACCTTGACATCATTAAAAGACATTCCATCTCTTACACCCACTGCGATTTGTTCTTTCACCATCACAAGATCTCCATTTGCCTCACCAACCTCTTCTGGAAATTGGTTAAGTTGAAATTCCTGCTCATAAGGGGGTGAACAAGAGTTTTCATCTCCAAATGACTTTTTAATGCTACTGATTTCAAGAACTTTAATCCATGTTTCGCTAGAATCATCCGATGCCGGTTTCACAGGCAGTGGAAAGATTGAAGTTTCATAAATCATTTTTGGATCAGACGAGGGAGTTTCTAGAAATTTCTCCATGTAACTTTTCCCAGATTTTGCATCAACAGCAGGTCCATTCAATTGTCTTTTCTTCAACTTTACTAGGCGCGCTGGATTACTATAACCATTCTCAATACGTTCCTCAAGAAGCAGCTGATGTAATTTTGAATGTGTTGGTACAACATTAGGAGCTTCAATTAGGATCACGTCATAAAGATTCTTTATTTTTTTTCAAAAAGTTCAATGCAAAAGATGCATTACAGCATGTTGTAACTAGATAATTGCATCGAATACACATCTCTATAATGGAATTCAGAGTAATTGTGTCACGATCCATTATAAGAACCCTTAAATCATGCGGAAATTGGTGTAATGGGATTGTAATGATTTTATAATGAATGTTTGGTTCGGATGAACTTGAAATTTATAGTGTGAATTGTAAATGACCCTTGAGCTTGAAATGTTAGGTGATGAATTTTAAGGACGGGGTTTAAATGACAAAAGTCTTGAAAAAATGCTTGAAGACATGAAAGCATCAAATTTTCTTGTAAGGTATTGTTACACTTGAATGAAATTGAATGGAATTGGATAGTATTTTTTGAATCATGAACGAAAGGCTTCGAATAAACTTTGAACACATGTGAACTTGAATCTGGAATAACGGTGAACATCTTTGTAATGCGTATGAACTCTGACTTGAAACAAAACCTCGCAGTCTGTACTTTACCTTCCAAGAAAGCCATATGACCAATACTTAAGACTCTTTGCCAACTTTAATTCAACCAAACACTTTCGAACATCTTGAACTCAAATCAAACTTCAAATCCAAATCACACTTGCATTCTCAATGAACTCCTAACTTCAATCTTGAATCCCAAATTAACTTGAATGACAAATAATTTGAATAGCCAATAAGATCTTGATCCTAAAAAATTCACAACCTTGCCCTTTTGTATCATGCCTCATCCTACGATTCAATCCACAAGTCTCTTATCTCGACGAGGTCCTTCTCTAATTGATGACCTTTAATCATCAAAGATGTACACAAATGATAATGAAAGAACATGATCGAGATTAAAATGAAACCTTATTTCCCCTGATCTTCAATTACTTGAACATTTATCAATGAATAGAAACCCTGATTTTTAATGAAATCTTCCTTTTCTGAACCAATATTTCTTTTCGTTTACCATACTATTCTTCAAATGCAACTCGAATTCCCAACACATATTAGATGAAAATTCAAGGGAGACCTTGGCCCCAAAGTTATTTGTTCAAAGCTTACTTTAACCGAAGTCAACAGATCTTATCCTCGTATCTTTGAACTTGGCCCATGATTATGCATCTCAAGGTCTCATAAGAGCTTGTAAGCCCATCAAACCAGGTATGTCATGTTGAACAAAACCCTGCCTTGAATGCCTTGAACCTTTAATTACCTTGCATGAATTCTTCCCTGAGAAACCCACTTCAATCCCAACCTACTCGCATCGCAGATAACAAATGACAATGATGAGGACAATGATTGCCTTGGTTAAGGAGAAATCTATGAATTCATATCTTAGGTCATGAACTACGCTTCACAATTCAATCCCCAGCCCTTAGCGATCGGTTATTTAAACTTGAAATTAGCGTCATAAGGAACATATTACAGAGGGATGATAAAGTCTGAATCACAGAAGAATTCCCTTGACGTGAAACCTAGTTGCACAAATGAAAACCCCAGCACTTGCCAAGACTGGATAAAAGCAATTATATCTTGAAGAGAAAGAAATCATGTTAACCACACCTCACAATCTTGATTCCCCGTTTAGATGCACAGAGAAATATCCGGATAAAACATCTTTGAACCATGATTCAACAAAACCTAAATTCATTAACTAAAGAGTAGATGAATGTCATGTCACAGTCATTAATCCTAATCAAATGACAAGCATACTTATTGGAAAGGATGCCATGATTCAAAGTCCACATATGCTAGGTCACGTCCTAGAGTTCTTGACCAGAATGACCTAAAACCAGTTGTTCATCAAAAGATATTAGCCCAGTAACTTGGTGGAGAAGAAGTCCAGAAATGAGCCTTGAACCTTAATTCCAAAACTTTGTACACCAAGAAGACCCTAGATAATCAAACTTATCCAACACATACACCTTAAATCAGCTGTAAACCCTAGCTTCCTAACTGCTGATCTTTTGAGCCTCAGGCGATCTACTTTATGAAAAATGTGTGTGTGATCGGTGGATCTGGAACTGACTATTTAACGCTGGTTTCGCGAAATGTCGCGGAAGCAAGAGTCGCCACCGTCTTTTATTTTCTCCAAATGGAAAGGACAAAAGCACAGAAAAATTCCTTATGAGATAGATTCTCGGTTCGGGAGGTAGATTTATAGAAAGGGAAGGTGTTAGCACCCTTTCTATCCATGGTTATCCATGGGCTCTTAGATACTTGCTCATTTGTGTTTTCAAAATGTTTGTTTGCTTTTCAATTGTGAGTGGGTTTGAAAAAGTTTCGTTTAAAATTTCAGTTCGACTCTTGTATCAGTCCTCAAGAGTGTTTGAAAAGTTGTTTTGAAAGCCTTTTGAAAAGTGTCGGTGTGAAAAGAAGTTTTTGATTTGTTTTGAATTAGAGCAAGTATCCACGAGTCATCTACCTACCCTAAGGGATTCGTCTGTGTAAATGTCCTTAAGATAGTGCCATCCCACCATTAAGAGGTAGGTAGCACCACCGTTGGAGGTGTTCGGGTCAATTCGAGGGTTCGGGACAGTGTGGTCACCAGAGCAATAGGAAGACACCTTAGAAGCTACCCCCATGCCATGTTCATGGACATGAGGACTTACTAAAACGTCCTCTACTCGACGACCACTTTTCGAGGGGCAAGGCAACAGTGAGACGTACCCTAGGGGTGGTGTGTGAATTGTGTGTCATTTTCAATTATGTTTATCTTGTCATGCATTGGTGATCTACGCTTTGTTTTTATTTTTGGCATTCATTCTTTCATGTGGTTATTAACAGTTAAAAGATGCGGGAAGATAAAAGTCCTACGCTATTACAAAGGCGCGGGTCTACATCGCCAAATTAAACCAAGACCCGATTTGAAATAAATAAAATGCGGAAAGTAAACATCCTAATTATCTATTACAAAGCTTTGGGGCAATTACATGAAATTTAAAAAAAGGAAATAAAAGTAAATGTGCGAAAAGAAATAAAATCGAGAATGCGAGGGCGTTGGACCCTTTTAAAGAAATTAAATTGAAATCATAAATTAATTAAGTTAAATAAAAGCAAGAACTTATTTTTTTGGAGTTTTTGTATTTATGGAATTTAATGAGAAAGTTAATTATTATAGGAAACCCTAATTCTAATTGTTTTTAATTTATAAAAAAATGTTTAACTTGTAACCTAATTTAACCCTAATTATTTAAATGGCATATTTATTTACAAAAATAATTAATATTTAATAATGGTAAAAAGAAAAAAAGAATAAAAGTGTTAAAACCCTAATTTCTACATTTTTTAGTTTATTGAAAAAAACATTAAAATTAAACCTAAGATTAAAACTAAATTAGTTAACAAAATTTATTTACAAAACTATTTATGAATTAAATATTAAAACATATTTTTATTTTTTATAGTTTCTGATTTTTTTTTTTGTATTTTTATGTTATAAAGTTTATTTTATGAATTAAAAGAAAATAATTAAAACAAATAAAATAAAAAGAAAGAAAAGAAGAAAAAGGGAAAGAGATACAAACAAGAGGGGTGTTGACCCAAAGTTGGAGGTAAATTCACAGCAATTTGGCCCATTTGAAGGAGGCCCTTTTGACTTTTCTGGCTTGCATATGGATGTGTTGACTGATGCGTATGGTGGATAGCTGGTGATAGCCATTAGATTGATCTTCAGGGACATGTGGCAAGCTTTGGCGCTGGGGAATTTGGTGGACTTCTGGGCGTGTTGGGTACCTAATCATGTTATGAGAAAAAATAGAAGGAAATATGGGGGACCTGGGAATCGAACCCAGGTCCCAACGTTCACCACTATTGCTTTCAACCACTACACCATTCAGCGCGTTTGGAATATATAATGCAAAATAAACAATATAACGTAAAACAAATGATTAGTGGTACACAACAAAAGACGCGCCATAATTATGAATGGCCCTATCACGTGAGGACACCTAATCTTCTTCTTCGTTTTCCTGTAACAAAACGCATTAGATAGCGGGGGTTTTAAACCCCCACAAATTGAAGCCACGAATAATAGCGAATAGGGCCTGGTTCATCATAAATTGAGCGCGAGGCATGGCTTTGAATCGTCAGGAAGTCCTGATTCTAATGGCATAGGTCTTGTTGTCTGATTTTTCCAGAAGAGGAAAGCCCCAAATTCACACCTCTGAAAACCTAGAAAACATCAATGGCATCTTTCTATACAAGCACTATTAATCCAATTCAATAGCACCATTAGCTTTGTTGAGTTCATGTTAGTGCAAAACAATCATTAGAATGCATTAATATGGCATGAAAAGGTAAATACGAATATGCAAAATATCAAGAACAGGGCGGCTTCATTCTACCGATTCTTGAGGTTAGAGGCTGTGGTTTTGATTGGGATAGCTTCCTGGCAGTCTTGGCAAGCTTGTGGGATTGTTCTTTTGTCCTGAAATGCACTGAAACTATGAAAGCAGATTTCAATTTTTTTGGAAAAATGCAAAGTTTGATTCTTGACTCTGAGCGCAGCTAGCTTCTTCTGTGCATTAGGGTTGCCATATGTATATGTATGTTAATGCTTTAGGTCAACAAAACAAGCCCAACATCCAAGTTTTAATGCCTTTGAATTTTTGTGATCTTCCATGATTTTTCAATCTTTTCATACCTTCCTCATGCCAATCAAATGAAGATTCTTGCCTTTTTAATGAGGCACGAAATCTTGAGTTTATGATAGACCTATTAGCTGCATAAAAAGATTTAAAATACATGCTTGAGTATTTTTTCATATTTAATTTTAATTAAATGAATTAATAACATTAAAAATTCAAATAATTAATAAAAAATAAGAAAATAACTCCCCTTTGGGTCAATGGGTCGTGCATAGCTTTTGGATGATGATTCTTGGAAGAAATTGAGGCCCATTAGCAATTTTGAGGCATTTGAAGCAAAGTTGACTTTTCAAAATTCCCAAAATTTCCCAACTTCCACAAGGCATATCTTGCTCAATTTTTAAGCTTTGATCATGTTCTTGGACATTTTGTAAAGGTCTTGAAGTCCTCTAACCAATGCCTTTGGTCCCATGTCATTTTGATTTACCAATCTCAAGTTATGGTCTTTGACTTAAAGTCCCTTTTTGTTGACTTTTGAAAATGACCTATAATGTTGAGATTGATAACTTTTTGTGAGAGCATTTCTTGGACTTGAAGTGTGAAGATGAGTTGTAGAAAATGTCATTCTCTTCAAAATGAGCTTTGGATGGAATTTTTCTGACAAACCATGTGGAAGTTATGCCTTGGTCAAGTTACAGTTGACTTTTTCAACTGTCCAAATATGGAAACTTTTGTATCTTGAGACTTTTTGAGCCATGCCTTGAGAATCATGATCAAGAATTGATCAAATGATGTTTGTGGCTTCAAAATAAGATGTTGACCAAAAATTTTGACTTTTGACTGTCAAATGACCATTTTGCCCCTGCAGTTGACTGTTGAGCAATTAGGGTTTTTGACTGTGCAATTTTGTGTTGTGAGTCTTGAAACTTGGCATAAGGATGCTTGACAATGTTTATAGGCATGTGGGGCTTGATTGGACCCTTGGAAACTTCAATTTCTTTGCCAGAACCAAAACCCTAATTTTTGACTGTTAGGAGACCATTGGATTGTGCCATCTTTGGGAGATTTTGAAGCATGCTCTTTGCAAATCTTGAAGGATATGGGAGGGCAAATTTTGGGGTACAACAGTTGCCCCTGTTCAATCTTCTTAGACCTGAGGATGTAGATTGGCTGACGTGCCTTTCGTAATCCGAAGGTGGAAGATGATTGGACACTAGAGTGCCCAGAAATTTGCGCTCACATAGTAGCAGTGTGATGGTGGGAATGGGCTTACAGATGCCATTTGGAGATTGGATAGGTGGATGGGCTTATAGATGCCATCTGATGGGGTGTCGATCGCATAAGAGATTCCTTAGCGAGAACTTGCGTGCCTGAAAAAGAAAGATGATTACCTGACCTGTTACAGGAGCTGGTCTTCAAACCCTTTGTATAGATGCGCCCTGACTGGTTACAGGAATTGAATCTGGAGCTTCAAAAGGTGATGAATGAACCAGGGATGGTTACTACCTCAACGGGACGGTGAGAGAACCTTGGACGATTACTACCTCTACGGGAACACTGAGAGAACCTTGGACGATTACTACCTCAACAGGAACGCTGAGAGAACCTTGGGCGATTACTACCTCAACAGGAACGCTGAGAGAACCTTGGGCGATTACTACCTCAACAGGAACGCTGAGAGAATCTTGGAGCGATTACTACCTCAACAGGAACGCTGAGAGAATCTTGGATGTCTTCTACTGGGATAAGAATCAGGGAGATCTTAGGGTCGATCTGACAGAACCGGAGAAGGCCTTTGACTGGATAAGAATCAGGAAAATCTTAGGGTCGATTTAACTGAACCAGACAAGGTCTTGGAATATCTTCAACTGGATAAGAATCAGGGAGATCTTAGGGTCGATCTGACTGAACCAGAGAAGGCATTTGACTGGATAAGAATCAGGAAAATCTTAGGGTCGATTTAACTGAACCGCGTAAGGTCTTGGAATATCTTCAACTGGATAAGAATCAGGGAGATCTTAGGGTCGATCTGACTGAACCAGAGAAGGCCTTTGACTGTATAAGAATCGGGAAAATCTCAGGGTCGATTTAACTGAACCGGGAAAGGTCTTGGAATATCTTCAACTGGATAAGAATCAGGGAGATCTTAGGGTCGATCTGACTGAACCAGAGAAGGCCTTTGACTGGATAAGAATCAGGAAAATCTTAGGGTCGATTTAACTGAACCGGGCAAGGTCTTGGAATATCTTCAACTGGATAAGAATCAGGGAGATCTTAGGGTCGATCTGACTGAACCAGAGAAGGCCTTTGACTGGATAAGAATCAGGAAAATCTTAGGGTCGATTTAACTGAACCGGGCAAGGTCTTGGAATATCTTCAACTGGATAAGAATCAGGGAGATCTTAGGGTCGATCTGACTGAACCAGAGAAGGCCTTTGACTGGATAAGAATCAGGAAAATCTCAGGGTCGATTTAACTGAACCGGGCAAGGTCTTGGAATATCTTCAACTGGATAAGAATCAGGAAGATCTTAGGGTCGATCTGACTGAACCAGAGAAGGCCTTTGACTGGATAAGAATCAGGAAAATCTTAGGGTCGATTTAACTGAACCGGGCAAGGTCTTGGAATATCTTCAACTGGATAAGAATCAGGGAGATCTTAGGGTCGATCTGACTGAACCAGAGAAGGCCTTTGACTGGATAAGAATCAGAAAAATCTTTAGGAGTCGATTTAACTGAACCGGGCAAGGTCTTGGAATATCTTAAACTGGATAAGAATCAGGGAGATCTTAGGGTCGATCTGACTGAACCAGAGAAGGCCTTTGACTGGATAAGAATCAGGAAAATCTTAGGGTCGATTTAACTGAACTGGGCAAGGTCTTGGAATATCTTCAACTGGATAAGAATCAGGGAGATCTTAGGGTCGATCTGACTGAACCAGAGAAGGCCTTTGACTGGATAAGAATCAGAAAAATCTTTAGGAGTCGATTTAACTGAACTGGACAAAGTCTTGGGATAACTGAGAATTTAACTGGATCTTTCCTGAAATGTAAAGGTCATTCGTATGCAATGCGTGATATGGATCAAGCAATGATGTTCTCAACAATGAGATTGTAAGATATGATGCGTATACGCATGTTATAATGTATGGAAATGCGATGTTTATGAATGTATGTTTTTTCGTCTAGGAAAGTAAATCCTTGACGGGTGTCGGGAAGTCGTATCCTGGGCTGATGTTGAAGAATAGTGCTTTGCTGTTTCCACCGGGGGTGATAGTTTCAAGAATACCGGTTGGAGAAGATAACTCCGTTGGGGAATAAACTTGGCGAATGGATCACTCTGCAGGGAATAATTACTCTAGCGATCTAGTTGGGGAACAGTACTCTGTGGGGAGAGAGGTACTTTGCTGGGATATTGATGGTAACTTCGCTGGGGATACCATTGTTATGTTGGAAGTGTTAATGGACTCCGCTGGGGATAGGAAGACTTCATCGGGGACGATCTTTCCGTGGCTTTTGGCTGAGGATAACCCAGCTATATCCTGGTAGGGAAATAATCTTTGAATAAAGCCGGGGGACGCGCTCGTGCTCTGCGAGGGATAAGCTTCCAGAATCTACTGGGGATAAGCTTCCTGCTGGGAGGATGGATTCAAACTTTCCTGGGGAAATCTTGATTGGACTTTCCTGGGGATATTTTTGAGATGCATTGGGGAAGTGGCTCCGCTGAATGTTTGGTATGCCGCCGGGGAACAATCTTAGATCAAGATTGTCGGGGATGCTTGTTAAGAATATCTGTATATCGTGCTGGGGAATGTTGAGATCTGCGGGGATACCCAACTTCCTTAAGGCTGATTGTATAACTTTGCTTGGGGAGAGTGCATTGACTTGCTGGCTCACTCTCTGGGGAATTAAGACATACTGGTTATGTTCTTCAGCTGAACCTACTTTGATACTTTGGAGGACAGAGCAATTAGATCGCTTAGACAACTCTTTATTGCCCCTGTTTCTAATGTTACCTATAATTAATCCTTTGTTTCGTATGCAGATATTTATGAGTTAGCAATTAGTGTCAATGCATATATCACAAATTGAACCTTGGACGTTCTTCGCAAAACAAAACAGAAAAGGAAAACAATTGGCAATTTTAACTGAAAAGTGAATTTATATTGATTTTTGAATTTGCTTGTAAATAGGCGTTTATGTACAAGAGGCTGACGTCCTAGTAAGAGAACGCCGCCGAACAAAAGAGTTTATATAATTTGTACAAAGGGAAAACAAAACAGCTATGTGAAAAGAATAATCCCACTGGGTTCCAACTTTGCTATTGCCTTTATATCTTCGAGCGTCTCATCACTTGATGACCTAACCGAAGATGAAGCTGATTGATCAATGTCGTCTGAACTTGATGTAGATACCGGATTCTGGATGCAAAGTGATCCAATGAGACATAGTATTACGCTTTATCCCTAACTTTTACCTGGACCGCCCTTTCGGGTTTTCAGTCCACCGAGATACCCATTTTTGCCCAAGCCGCCTTTTCAGGTTTTCGACTTGCCGGGTGTACAGATTTTTTTTATTTCATCCCTTCATTTTGCCCGAACCCTTTTGGTTCGCTAGGAAGCCCTAATTTTTGCCTAGGTATGTCAACCTAGCGGGTCTTTTTTTTATGCGTAGTATCTTTTTACTATGTCTGCATTGGCGGGGTGAGGAAGGTCGTCACCATCCATGTTGGTTAGAATCATGGCTCCTCCTGAGAACACATGTTTAACCATAAATGGCCCTTCGTACGTAGGGGTCCATTTTCCCCTTGGATCACTCTGAGGAAGGATGATGCGTTTGATTACCAGATCCCCAACTTGATATTCTTGTGGTCTGACCTTTTTGTTAAATGCCCTGATCATCCGTTTCCGATACGTCTGACCATGACAGATAGCAGCAAGTCTTTTTTCATCAATAAGGTTTAGCTGATCAAGTCGTGTCTGGATCCAATCATCTTCGCTCAGATCTGCATCCTTCATTATCCGGAGAGAGGGTATCTGCACTTCGATCGGTAAGACTGCCTCCATACCGTAGACCAAGGAGAAAGGAGTTGCCCCGGTTGACGTCCTGGTTGAGGTACGATACCCATGAAGAGCGAACGGTAACATCTCGTGCCAATCTTTATAAGTCACTGTCATCTTCTGCACAATTTTCTTAATATTTTTATTCGCTGCTTCTACAGCCCCATTCATCTTCGGCCGATAAGGAGAAGAGTTGTGGTGCTATATCTTAAACTGCTCGCAGAGCTCAGTGATCATCTTGTTATTGAGATTGGTACCGTTGTCTGTAATGATTCTTTCTGGGACGCCGTATCGACAGATCAGGTTGTGCCGAATGAACCGTGCCACAACGTTCTTGGTTACCGTAGCGTAGGAAGCTGCCTTAACCCACTTCGTGAAATAGTCAATCGCCACCAGGATGAAGCGATGCCCGTTGGATGCCGTAGGTTTAATCTCGTCGATCATATCTATGCCCCACATTGCAAACGGCCAAGGTGCAGTCAGGACATTCAGAGGAACTGGAGGAACATGCACCTTGTCTGCATATATCTGGCATTTATGGCATGTCCGAGAATGTTGGTAACAGTCGGCTTCCATTGTGGACCAGAAATACCCTGCCCGAAGGATTTTCTTTGCCATAGTGTGTCCACTGGAATGTGTTCCGAAGGTCCCTTCATGCAGTTCTGCCATGATCCTTTCTGCTTCAGTCTTATCCACACAACGCAGTAAGGTCGAATCATAGTTTCGCTTGTACAGGATGTCGTTGCTAAGGAAGAATTTCGCTGCGAACCTTCTCAGAAACTTCTTATCGTTGACAGATGCACCTTCAGGGTATTCCTGAGCTTCCAAGTATCTCTTCACCTCATGGTACCAAGGCTTCTCAGTCACCAATTCAGTCTCGAGATCACAACAGTATGCCGGTTCGTCCAGTTTCCAAATGATGATCCGGGGAGCCTCATTGTCCCATTTAACTTTGAACATAGAAGACATCGTAGCTAACGCGTCCTCCAGCTGATTCTCCTCTCTCGGGAAATGTTCAAAGGTTATCTCTGTGAAGTGGGGGATCAAGGTCAACACACATTCTCTGTAAGGAATAAGATTCGGATGTTTCGTATCCCACTCTCCTTTGATCTGATTGATCACGAGAGCGGAATCTCCGAAGACACTCAAAAACTTGATCTTTAAGTCAATCGCAGCTTGGAGACCCATGATGCACGCCTCATACTCTGACATGTTGTTGGTGCAGTTGAAACATAGCCGGACAGTGAGTGGAGTATGAGTGCCTTGAGGGGATATGATCACAGCGCTGATTCCATTACCCAAAGCGTTGGAGGCTCCTTCAAAGTGCATAGACCATCGGGATCCTTCCTCATGTCCTTCATCCGGTCCAGGTACTTCACAATCAGTCACTATCATGATGCTCTCGTCCGGAAATTCAAAGTTCATTGACTGATAGTCGTCTACTGCTTGATGTGCCAAGTGGTCTGCCAATACACTTCCCTTGATGGCTTTCTGAGTCGTGTACTGCATGTCGTATTCTGTCAAGATCATTTGCCATCTTGCTATTCTCCCAGACAGAGCAGGCTTTTCAAATATGTACTTTATAGGATCCATCTTTGATATTAACAAGGTAGTGTGAGTCAGCATATACTGTCTCAGCCGGCGAGCAGCCCATACCAAAGTGCAGCAAGTTTTCTCGAGCAGTGAGTATCGGGTCTCACAGTCGGTAAACTTTTTGCTAAGGTAATAAATGGCATGCTCTTTTCGGCCAGACTCGTCATGCTGCCCCAGCACACACCCCATTGAGTTGTCAAGTACTGTCAGGTATAGTATCAGAGGTCTCCCTTCAACCGGTGGCATAAGGATGGGTGGTTCTTGGAGATACTCTTTGATCCTGTCGAAGATGGCCTGACATTCATCATTCCAACGTACTACCTGATCTTTCTTCAGCAGCTTGAAGATTGGTTCACAGGTGGCAGTTAGGTGTGAGATGAATCGAGCAATGTAATTCAGGCGTCCTAAAAAGCCTCTGACTTCTTTCTCTGTCCTGGGAACTGGCATCTCTTGAATGGCTTTAACCTTGGCAGGGTCCACTTGAATACCCTTGTCACTTACGACGAAGCCCGGCAACTTTCCAGACCTTACCCCGAAGGTGCACTTGTTCGGGTTCAACCTCAGCTTGTACAGTTTCAAACGGTCAAACAGTTTCTGCAGATGGTCAAGGTGTTCCTCCTCAGTTTGGGACCTCGCGATCATATCGTCAACATACACTTCAATCTCATGATGGATCATGTCATGAAATAAAGCAACCATGGCACGTTGGTAGGTTTCCCCAGCATTTTTCAGTCCAAAAGGCATGACCTTGTAGCAGAAGGTGCCCCACTGAGTGACAAAGGTAGTCTTTTCCATATCTTCAGGAGCCATCTCGATCTGATTATACCCTGAAAAACCATCCATGAAAGAGAACACCTTGTGCTGAGCAGTATTATCAACCAGAACATCAATGTGAGGTAGGGGAAGTCATCTTTGGGGCTGGCCCTATTCAGATCCCTATAATCAACACACATTCTGACCTTACCATCCTTCTTTGGCACCGGCACCACATTAGCAACCCACTGAGGGTAAGAAGTCACTGCAAGAAAACCGGCGTCAAACTGTTTCATAACCTCGGCTTTGATCTTCTCAGACATCTCTGGACGCATACGGCGGACCTTTTGCTTAACCGGAGGGCAGTCTTCCTTGGTAGGCAAATGATGGACCACAATGTCGGTGTCTAACCCAGGCATGTCTTCGTAGGACCAGGCAAAGATCTCCATATAATCATGTAACATCTGAGTCAACCGTTGCTTCACGCTGAGCTCTAGGTTGGCACCAATCTTGATTTCTTTTCTGTCCGTCTCAGTACCCAGATTTATCGTTTCCACTGACTCTTCGTGTGGTTGAATCGCCCTCTCCTCCTAGAGTAACAGTCTTGCAAGCTCGCCAGGCACTTCGCAATCATCTTCACCTTCGTCTTCGGCTAAGTTGATCGGATTTTCGAAGTCATAACTGGCAATAGCAGAGTCGTTACTAGTGAGATCCAGAGTGGATTGAAACCTGTATGAGTGAGTATGTGTAAATACAGCTGTTTTGCAATATATAAAGAAAGGAAAGGAAGAAAAGGAGCATAAGATTTGAAATGCGAGAAAACGTCCAAGGTCTTTATTCATGATATATGAAATGACAATTAATATGCCCTCACAAATGAAGCCACGGTGCCCCGGGTAAGACACCGGGCCATAGAGTTTTAATTCATTGTTTATTACAAATAATAAAAACAAAGGAGTTTATTACTGCTTAACAAAAGTAACAGGAGTATGATCTTTAGCAGTCCAATTGGTCAATCCACCATCAGTCGTCGGGTATATCCAGCTATCAAACTCTGACTCTTCCACTTCATCTTCATCCCCAATGGCATTCACTCCTGGATTGGTGATGAGCACAGGAGGCCTTCTGGTTCTAGCTTTGCGCACAGCCTTCTGAGCCTCTGCAGTAAAACCCAGTCCAAACTTGTCAGTTTTATGTGTAAAATCAGGGAGCCTGCCCCAGTTAGCACATTCACCTTTCTTGATTACAGCCCGGGCGTCCTTCAAGGAAGCCATCTTCAATGGAAAGTCCTCTTCAACCACTGCCTCTGCTGCTGCCAATGTTGGAGGTACCTCTTCAAAATGTTGAAAGGGGGTTTCAATAAACTCCCCGTTCATCTCAATATATCGGAAGGAATTCAAGTGACTAACCATATACTCCTCCTCTCCCTGCACGGTGACAATCTTCCCTTTGACAGGGTACTTGAGCTTCTGGTGTAGGGTAGAGGTCACTGCCCCAGCTTTGTGAATCCAAGGTCGACCCAGCAAACAGGAATAAGATGGACGGATATCCATCACATAGAAAGTTGAGTCGAATACTTGAGAACCCACACGAATAGGAATGTCTACCTCTCCATGAACCATCCTTTTAGAACTGTCAAAGGCTCTGACAATGATGTTGCTAGGTTTCAGCTCCAGGCCCTCACAATCCAACCGGTCTAAGGCCTTTTTGGGTAACACATTTAGGGAAGAACCAGTGTCCACCAACACGTGCGCAAGAGTAGTGCCCTTGCATTCAATAGTGACATGCAGGGCATCATTGTGGTTCTTTCCCTTAGCAGTAAGGTCAGCATCCGAGAAACCCAAACCATTGTCGGCTGTCAAATTGGCTACGCAATCAGTAAACTGGACTGCAGATGTCTCCTGTGGTACATGGGCCGTCTTTAGAAATGAAATCAAGGCCTTAGCATGGGCCTCTGAGCACAGCAGCAAGGAGAGCATAGAGATCTTGGAGGGGGTATGCCCCAGCTGCTCAACAACATTAAAATCGCTCTTCTTGATTATCTTCAGAATTTCCTCCATCTCTTGTTGGGAGGCCTCAGCATTCACAGATTTTGGTGCCTCCATCCGGGCAGGCTCATCTTCAATCCCTTTACCCCGAGCATTAGATGACTCGGCAGCAGGGGAAACAAATTGATCAGAAATGGGAACAGGTGCACTTGCAGGTGTTATAACGAGAGGTCTTCGAATAGCTGGTGGCGCAATGTCAGGCGAGAAGAGCCTGCCACTACGGGTAACTTTGGCTGGACCAGTGATATTGCTGATGCTGGTACCAGTGTTGAACTCTTGCTTTATACCATGTACATATACATCTGCCCCATAGTGCCATGGGACAGCCTTATCAGATTCATAGGGGAGAGGCCCCGGAACAGTAATCACAATGGGTGCGACAGTCATGATTTTAACCGGCTTCCTCGGGGGAGCCTTGATTGGATTATTGAAAATTGTAACAACAGATACATCTTCCACAGGAACAAACGGAACAGCGGTCTTCTTGAATAGAATCTCTTTGCTATCCATCAGGCTTTGGATGCCCAACTTCAGCAAAGGACAACCAGAAAGGGAAACAGCACAAAAAAGGCAACCTTCGCTACAACCCGGAAATAAACCGGCCAGCAGTAGGTTCCTCTTAACAGTCATCAGAGGAGTAGCTACATCATTCACAGAAACGGCATACACATCTTCATCAACGACATTCACTCCATGTTGGGGCATAGGAGCAGTCACCACATTTGGCCTCTCAGGCGCCTCAAATTGTATCTCCTTTGCGTCAATAAGGTCTTGCACCTTATTCCTCAAGGCCCAACAGTCATCAGTGGAATGCCCCGGGCTATCGGAGTGATAAGCACAGCGGGCATTTGGATTGTACTTGGGAGAGGCAGTATTCACAACCTTCGGGGCCTCTCTAACAGTCACCAAATTGGTGGATAGCAACTGCGGCAAGATTTGCGATAGGGTCATACTCAGTCGGGTAAACTCTCTTCTGGGTCTCTCAGCCCTTTATAGATTGGTTTGTCGAGGAGCGGCAGCAGGCTTAGCAATCACCACCGTGTTGACAGATTGGCGGCGTTCTGGTTTATCATGTCTCCTAGGCCCATATACAGCACTGGCCTCCTTCTTAAAGGGTTTCTTCTCAGAACTTGAAGATGCACCCTTCTGAATTTTACCGGACTTCATTCCAGCCTCTATCCTCTCCCCTGTCAGAATAAGGTCAGTGAACCCTGCAGATGAGTTACCGATAAGATGATTGAAAAATGGCCCAGATAGGGTCCCCAAGAACATATCCACCAGCTCACGGTCTGTTAACGGAGGCTGCACCCTGCCAGCCAGATCCCTCCACTTTTGTGCATACTCTTTGAAACCTTCGCTTGATCCTAGCGACATACCCTGGAGTTGGGTACGTGTAGGAGCAAGGTCGGCATTATATTGATACTGCTTATAAAAAGTAGTAGCCAACTCCTCCCAGTTACGAACTTTGGTCCCATCCAGCTGATAGAACCATTCGAGATGAGTCCCTGAAAGACTCTCCTAGAAGAAGTGGATCCACAAGTTCTTGTCCACTGTGTACGGTTGAATCTTCCGCACATAAGATCTGAGGTGTAGCTTGGGACAAGACGCCCCGTCATACTTGGTGAAAGATGGTGCTTTAAACTTGTGAGGAATGATCACACCAGTAGATAAGCCCAAGTCTCCGAAATCCAGCCCAGGCACTTGTTGGATCTCCATTGCATTCAGTTTGTCTTCCAACTGCTTATACCGGTCTTCAGCAGGAGGATACTGTTCCTCATTAAAGTCAGTCTCATTGTCAGAGACTACTGGACTTAGAGCCTTTCCCCCCTGGGGACTGCTCTTGCCTATAGAAGAACCAGCTTCCTCATTCTGCAGAGTATTACCAAACCTCCGGCCTGAGTTAAAAAGAACAGTTCTCTTCTTCTTCTCCTTCTTCAGGAGTAAAGCCTTCAGCTCTTCTTGGCCTTGAGCCAAACCCATGATCAGCTCCTGAAATTGCGCGTTCTGCGCCTGAAGGGCCTTGATAGACATCTCGGTTGATGATGAGTCAGGGTTCATGATGCTGAAATAAGCAGCGAAGAACAGTAAGCAACCTGAAAAGAAGAATACCTGCTATGCACATGATGAATGGAATGCGTATGATTTATGTTTTCAAAGACAATCGGGAATCAACTTTGTAAACAAAAAGGAACACACTTCATTAGATTCAACTTTGAAACTTAAATTGTTCAACAGATTTCCCTTAGGCGTTACATAAAAGGGAAATACTGAAAAGGGAAATGAAACTGTAAAAGAACATCCAGAGCTCCTTATTGATCCCATGGTCTCCTCTTCTCAGTACGGATGTAGTCATTTAGAGCTCGCTCATTCTCCAACTGCTTTGTTAGCTTCTGGATCTTCAATTCCTGCTCGTTGAACTTTTCCCGGTAAGAATCCCGCTCTTCTCGCAGTTGCGACCAAGACCTCTTTAATGTCTCATAATCAGTGGGTATCTGAGGAGGGAGAACATTGGGGGAATCCCATCTTTGTTAGGATACTCAAGAATGACGGGTCTGACAGCTTCGTATGGCATACCTAACTTCTGAGCACGGATGCGGACCCATTTGTAGTAGGCTTCCATAGGTAGAGAAGTCTTTGGCCCCAACTCTTGTGGATCAGCTTTATGAACTCTGTCCCAAGCCTTGATGAACCTACGACGCAGCTCGTCACTATCCACCTGAAACTCAAAACTGATGTGAGGCACCAACATCTCATGAGGCCCTGCTCTTCTGGCCCTTCCAAACTGACGGAGCGCTAGACATGGATTGTAAGAGATTCCTCCTTGAGTACCAATCAAAGGAACATTAGGGTATTCTCCGCAACGATCAATAACAGCTATCTCATCCAAACCTCTGAGAGTCCAAATGATGTCCTTGTCAGTGAGAGACATTAACCTATGAGCCCAACCTCTTCCTTCTTGGTTCTTCAGCACGAACTTAGGGAGGTGCGAAATAAACCACCTCACCAACAAAGGGATACAACACCACAGAGTTCCTCGTCTCCGGGCAGTACGAGCATAAAGTTGTTGCAGGATGTCACCGAAGAGAGTGGGCACAGGGTTCTGAGACATAAAGATCCTTATGGCAGTGACGTTGATGAAGTTGTCAGGATTAGGAAACAAGACTAGCCCATAGATTAAGAGAGCCAAGATGTCTTCATATGCCCTAAAGTCCAAGTCATTCCAGAAACTGTTAGCTTTACCAATCAGAAACTTGGCCAAGAAACCCCTAACTCCGCTTCTAGTCACCCAGTTGTCCATTACTTCTTGATGGGTCAAAGGAAGAGCTGCAGCAACCTCCTCAAGCCTGAGGGTCTTTTCCCAACCAGTAAAGGGAGTCTGATCCAAGATAGGGATGCCAAGCAAATCAGAGAACTCTTCCAGGGTAGGGACCAGCTGGAAGTCTTGAAAGGTGAAGCACTGGTACAGAGGGTCATAAAACTGAGTCAGGACACTCATCAACTGTTGATTCCGCTTTGCAGTGACTAAACTGAGAAGAGAACCATGCCTCTGGATGAAGGAAGTGGTATTTGGAATCCTGCTAACCAACTCTTCAAGCAACTCAGGTGGGTGAACAAAGTTGAACTGGATAGTATTCCTTCGCATAGGCATCATGATGTCCTACAAAACAGAGCAAAGGTGAAACCCTCTTGTCTTTGAAATGGTCAGTCCTTATGCAGGATGCATGCAATGCTCATGATGTTATGATGTTATGATAAAGCACATCACAAATATTTACAAAAGCAAACATGGTAAGGCACACAAGTCACACAAGACAAGCCCTTAAATTTTAGGCCAGCATGAGGTCTAGGTATTACCCTCTTTCAGTTTGTTGGTTCATACTTGTCCTATCAAAAGTAACCGGGTTCTTAGAGGATCCCAATATCATTGACTACCCTCAATCGGTCATAACTCCAGCATCGCAATCTTTTCTTGCAGCCAGAACCATCACGAGAGTTTAGCCTCAATGGGCGTAGCATACTGCTACTGTTCTAATGGCCAAGTTGTGTCATTTAAGGTTCTAAGGTCTGTTGGTGCTTAATGACTCCTCAGAAGACCCATATTCTCCTCGTTGCAACACAAGGGATATCGGTACAGACCAAGGTGCCACACTAACGTAGCCACTGCTTCACCCATGTCGGTCTACGCCGGACAGGTCCCTCACAGCTTATGCTACCTAACAGGGTATCCCCAGATCCGGGTTAGGATCTATGTAACTCCGATGCAGCCCACAATAATAAAGCAAACAAACACAGCAATTGAAAACATAAGTATGAGCTATCCTAAGGTACACCTCACTTTATAAGAAGTCCCCAGCAGAGTCTCCAGTTCTGTGATCGGTGGATCTGGAACTGACTGTTTAACGCTGGTTTCGCGAAATGTCGCGGAAGCAAGAGTCGCCACCGTCTTTTATTTTCTCCAAATGGAAAGGACAAAAGCACAGAAAAATTCCTTATGAGATAGATTCTCGGTTCGGGAGGTAGATTTATAGAAAGGGAAGGTGTTAGCACCCTTTCTATCCATGGTTATCCATGGGCTCTTAGATACTTGCTCATTTGTGTTTTCAAAATGTTTGTTTGCTTTTCAATTGTGGGTGGTTTGAAAAAGTTTCGTTTAAAATTTCAGTTCGACTCTTGTATCAGTCCTCAAGAGTGTTTGAAAAGTTGTTTTGAAAGCCTTTTGAAAAGTGTCGGTGTGAAAAGAAGTTTTTGATTTGTTTTGAATTAGAGCAAGTATCCACGAGTCATCTACCTACCCTAAGGGATTCGTCTGTGTAAATGTCCTTAAGATAGTGCCATCCCACCATTGAGAGGTAGGTAGCACCACCGTTGGAGGTGTTCGGGTCAATTCGAGGGTTCGGGACAGTGTGGTCACCAGAGCAATAGGAAGACACCTTAGAAGCTACCCCCATGCCATGTTCATGGACATGAGGACTTACTAAAATGTCCTCTACTCGACGACCACTTTTCGAGGGGCAAGGCAACAGTGAGACGTACCCTAGGGGTGGTGTGTGAATTGTGTGTCATTTTCAATTATGTTTATCTTGTCATGCATTGGTGATCTACGCTTTGTTTTTATTTTTGGCATTCATTCTTTCATGTGGTTATTAACAGTTAAAAGATGCGGGAAGATAAAAGTCCTACGTTATTACAAAGGTGCGGGTCTACATCACCAAATTAAACCAAGACCCGATTTGAAATAAATAAAATGCGGAAAGTAAACATCCTAATTATCTATTACAAAGCTTTGGGGCAATTACATGAAATTTAAAAAAAAAGGAAATAAAAGTAAATGTGCGAAAAGAAATAAAATCGAGAATGCGAGGGCGTTGGACCCTTTTAAAGAAATTAAATTGAAATCATAAATTAATTAAATTAAATAAAAGCAAGAACTTATTTTTTTGGAGTTTTTGTATTTATGGAATTTAATGAGAAAGTTAATTATTATAGGAAACCCTAATTCTAATTGTTTTTAATTTATAAAAAAATGTTTAACTTGTAACCTAATTTAACCCTAATTATTTAAATGGCATATTTATTTACAAAAATAATTAATATTTAATAATGGTAAAAAGAAAAAAAGAATAAAAGTGTTAAAACCCTAATTTCTACATTTTTTAGTTTATTGAAAAAAACATTAAAATTAAACCTAAGATTAAAACTAAATTAGTTAACAAAATTTATTTACAAAACTATTTATGAATTAAATATTAAAACATATTTTTATTTTTTATAGTTTTTGATTTTTTTTTTTGTATTTTTATGTTATAAAGTTTATTTTATGAATTAAAAGAAAATAATTAAAACAAATAAAATAAAAAGAAAGAAAAGAAGAAAAAGGGAAAGAGATACAAACAAGAGGGGTGTTGACCCAAAGTTGGAGGTAAATTCACAGCAATTTGGCCCATTTGAAGGAGGCCCTTTTGACTTTTCTGGCTTGCATATGGATGTGTTGACTGATGCGTATGGTGGATAGCTGGTGATAGCCATTGGATTGATCTTCAGGGACATGTGGCAAGCTTTGGCGCTGGGGAATTTGGTGGACTTCTGGGCGTGTTGGGTACCTAATCATGTTATGAGAAAAAATATAAGGAAATATGGGGGACCTGGGAATCGAACCCAGGTCCCAACGTTCACCACTATTGCTTTCAACCACTACACCATTCAGCGCGTTTGGAATATATAATGCAAAATAAACAATATAACGTAAAACAAATGATTAGTGGTACACAATAAAAGACGCGCCATAATTATGAATGGCCCTATCACGTGAGGACACCTAATCTTCTTCTTCGTTTTCCTGTAACAAAACGCATTAGATAGCGGGGGTTTTAAACCCCCACAAATTGAAGCCACGAATAATAGTGAATAGGGCCTGGTTCATCATAAATTGAGCGCGAGGCATGGCTTTGAATCGTCAGGAAGTCCTGATTCTAATGGCATAGGTCTTGTTGTCTGATTTTTCCAGAAGAGGAAAGCCCCAAATTCACACCTCTGAAAACCTAGAAAACATCAATGGCATCTTTCTATACAAGCACTATTAATCCAATTCAATAGCACCATTAGCTTTGTTGAGTTCATGTTAGTGCAAAACAATCATTAGAATGCATTAATATGGCATGAAAAGGTAAATACGAATATGCAAAATATCAAGAACAGGGCGGCTTCATTCTACCGATTCTTGAGGTTAGAGGCTGTGGTTTTGATTGGGATAGCTTCCTGGCAGTCTTGGCAAGCTTGTGGGATTGTTCTTTTGTCCTGAAACGCACTGAAACTATGAAAGCAGATTTCAATTTTTTTGGAAAAATGCAAAGTTTGATTCTTGACTCTGAGCGCAGCTAGCTTCTTCTGTGCATTAGGGTTGCCATATGTATATGTATGTGAATGCTTTAGGTCAACAAAACAAGCCCAACATCCAAGTTTTAATGCCTTTGAATTTTTGTGATCTTCCATGATTTTTCAATCTTTTCATACCTTCCTCATGCCAATCAAATGAAGATTCTTGCCTTTTTAATGATGCACGAAATCTTGAGTTTATGATAGACCTATTAGCTGCATAAAAAGATTTAAAATACATGCTTGAGTATTTTTTTCATATTTAATTTTAATTAAATGAATTAATAACATTAAAAATTCAAATAATTAATAAAAAATAAGAAAATAACTCCCATTTGGGTCAATGGTTCGTGCATAGCTTTTGGATGATGATTCTTGGAAGAAATTGAGGCCCATTAGCAATTTTGAGGCATTTGAAGCAAAGTTGACTTTTCAAAATTCCCAAAAATTTCCCAACTTCCACAAGGCATATCTTGCTCAATTTTTAAGCTTTGATCATGTTCTTTGACATTTTGGAAAGGTCTTGAAGATATCTAACCAATGCCTTTGGTCCCATGTCATTTTGATTTACCAATCTCAAGTTATGGTCTTTTACTTAAAGTCCCTTTTTGTTGACTTTTGAAAATGACCTATAATGTTGAGATTGATAACTTTTTGTGAGAGCATTTCTTGGACTTGAAGTGTGAAGATGAGTTGTAGAAAATGTCATTCTCTTCAAAATGAGCTTTGGATGGAATTTTTCTGACAAACCATGTGGAAGTTATGCCTTGGTCAAGTTACAGTTGACTTTTTCAACTGTCCAAATATGGAAACTTTTGTATCTTGAGACTTTTTGAGCCATGCCTTGAGAATCATGATCAAGAATTGATCAAATGATGTTTGTGGCTTCAAAATAAGATGTTGACCAAAAATTTTGACTTTTGACTGTCAAATGACCATTTTGCCCCTGCAGTTGACTGTTGAGCAATTAGGGTTTTTGACTGTGCAATTTTGTGCTGTGAGTCTTGAAACTTGGCATAAGGATGCTTGACAATGTTTATAGGCATGTGGGGCTTGATTGGACCCTTGGAAACTTCAATTTCTTTTCCATAACCAAAACCCTAATTTTTGACTGTTAGGAGACCATTGGACTGTGCCATCTTTGGGAGATTTTGAAGCATGCTCTTTGCAAATCTTGAAGGATATGGGAGGGAAAATTTTGGGGTACAACAGCGTGCTATGCAAATGACCCATTGGAATGATGTAGATGAATGCAAAAAGTCTAAGCCATAAAAGTGCAATTAGGAGGGCAAATTTTGGGGTGCAACACAAGGCATACGAAAGACTTGAAACTTTCCACAATTGCACCAATAAGATGGTAGTATAACCCTATACTCTTGTCTTGGCAGCCCCTCGTTATGGTTGGTTGTCTTTTTGAAAATGAAGTTGTGGCTATGTCGTTCAAACCTTATAGCAAGATGAATGTTGGCTTTGGCACCTTCTGCCTTAATATATTTCATGCAACTTTCACTCCATAATTGTGCCGATTGTAAGACTGTATTCCATATTTCACCTCTTTTTTGCAAACAACAAAGCCATCCTAAAATATGTTGATTTCACCAAAGCGGTTACTGGGAGGTTCCATATGCCTTTGAATACACCGTTCATTGATTCGATAAGATTTGTTATCATGTAGCCCCATCATTGTCCATTGTCATATGACCGTGTCCATTTCTCCACTGGAATATTATCCATCCACCTACCTACATCTGGATTTGATAATCTGATCTCGTTGGGATAGTGTTTGAATGAAGGTTGTGTTGATGAATACCCCGCATTCATAATTATTTTCCTAAGAGCCTTATCTTTGATCTCCCTCGTGAAATTTTGTACGATATGTCTAATGCAATAGACACGCGTAGAAGAAGGGTCATGCCAACCATTTGCAGGATTATTATATGCACTCTCAATAGATGCATATTTGTCAAAGATCAAACATAGACCGGGCTATGGAGCCACATGTGTTCGGAGATTCTTGAGAAAGAAACTCCAAGCACCATAAGTCTCTCCCTCGACTAGAGCAAAGGAAATTAGAAAAATGTTGTTGTTGCCATCTTGTACAACTGCCATCAGTAGCGTGCCTTTGTATTTCCCGTACAACCACGTTCCATCTATTTGAATAATAGGTTTGCAAGGTGCAAACCCTGTGATGCAAGGTTGAAAAGTCCAAAATAGTCGACTGAATATTCATTTCCGTTGATAGAAGTACCATATGGGGCATACACCAACAATGTTTCCATAATATAAATAGTTCCAGGAGAATACATCTGAAGTACATGCAGGTAGTGCAGTAGTTCTTTGTATGACTCCTCCCAGTTTTCATATACTTTTTCAATCGCCTTGGTCTTTGCTAACCACTTATTTCTGTATGACGAAGTATAATTGTATATTGTAGTGATGTGAGAGATTATGGTTTCTACCTTCAATGACGAATCATTGTTGAAGAGAGGTAGGATTCCTTGACATATTAGATCATAATTTAGTTTATGATGATCTTGTGATTGAGTAGAATTAACACACATGTGGGTGGACACAGAACCTATCACCCAATAATCACTTCTTAACATGTATGATGCAGTTAGCCTGGACATACAATCTGGGTGAACACACTTGAGCTTGTACCTTTCTGGATTTACCCGATCTACCTTAAAATCGACATAGTTTAACATATGAAACTTTTTTATAACTCGCATACAATCTTCTCTTGAATGAAATTTTTCTTTCTCTTTTAAATTTTCATCTGACTGCATATACGGGTTAAAAAAACATCTGATGATGATTCATCTATGCCCATGTTGAAGTTTGTCATGTGTGAATGTGGTGTGTAGATTTCATTTGGAGGTATTTCAGGTAGCACATCGTCTTCAAAATCATCGTTGACCATGTTGTCAAACTCTAAGTCTTCATCTTCCTCTTCATCATCAACGACATCTACTTATGCTTGTTCGTCTTTGATGGAATCAACCATTTGTGACTGAGTTGGTTGTGACAACTGAGCCTCCTGGAGCACAATGTACAACTCAATTGAGTCGTACCCAGAGTACTCATGACTAGAAAACATATTTTGAAGATCCTCGTCATCTTGAACCTCTACCTTATAAAATATTATTTGGTTCTAAAAAAAACTGAATTTTGATAGAAGATGCGTGTCACTGGACCTCGTCCAAGTTTGACCTCTAATCGTTTTTTGAAATATAAGAAATTGACTTTTTTGTTTAAACAAAATTGTATATTATCAGTGTCTCTAAATAAAAACCAGAGGTGGGACAAATGTACGTCTCACCGTTGAAATGTGCACTGATAACGTATTATGGTGTAGAGGACATTGTGTTTGGTGTTTGAATGTTTGAGTGTTGATAACATTAGATGCATGTATGATAAATAAGTTTCACTTGCCTTGAACAAGACAAAAATTCTCCACCACTAATTCACCAATTGGGATGGCGAATTCTCTTAATTTTGGTCTTATTCGCCATTTGGGATGGCGCATCCCTACTGGTAATGTCACATTACATGCATGTGTATAAGACTGTCGTTATGCTGCTATCTTACATTGCACCTATACTGCCACCTACTCTACATGTAGGCCTGTCCCATGCCAAGTTGACTGACGCATGCTCTCTAAAATACATGTAGGCGCCATTTAACTTGGCTCCAACATGACACGTATTTTGCATGCATGCAACCCCCAACCACCTCATTAATTCACTCTTGTACGAATTCTCCTATAAATATGGCTCCTGAGACACTTGTTTTGCATCACCAATCATCACACTCTCTAATACAAACTCTTTCATTGTCTTATACAATTTCAAATATGGTTCTTCTCACAATGAGCGATTCTCACAGAGGCACAAGATACAACATTGCGGCGTTTGTAAGTTTCTATAAACTTTTAAATATTCTTTTATATTAATATATTTTTTATAAATTTTTTATTAAATTAGTCATCTTATGGACGCTTACACTATTTATATTTTGAATTTAGGATACTAAAAGATTTAGAATTCGCTCACACAACTACATTACTCCCAACCCGTTGATCGTGCCCTATCTAGAATATGTCGATTTTGGAAATATTATAAAAATATCAAATTGTACGATTGATTCCAAGTTTATACTTGCAATGTTAGAAAGATGGAGACCCGAGACACGCACATTTCATCTTCCAATAGGTGAATGTACCGTCACACTAGAGATCATGTACATGTTGTTGGGTCTCCCTATCGATGGTAAGGTAGTGAATGGGTTAGTTCAACAACCCAATTCTCTACGCAAGGAATTATTGGACAAAGATATGGTAGAAGGTAGTGGTTCTAGAGGCCAAGGTATATTACTAACCGAACTTAAAAAACATTATATGACTCTTGAGTTGAATGAAAATGCGTCCGAGCTAGCAAGAATAATTAAATAAAGAAATTATATTATGATACTATTTGAAAGCTTGTTATTTCTCGAAAGTACAAGAAATTGTGTAAATTTTATGTATTTAAGTTTGCTTAGGAACTTTGAAAAAACAAGAAAGTATAGTTGGGGTTCTGCTGTTTTAGCCTATCTATACAGTTATTTGTGTAAAAACGCAACAAACGACAAATGTACTTTTTTATGGATGCACTTTCTTACGCCAAACATGGGGTTGGTGGAGAGTGGAGTCCCTAAACCCCGTCAATAACAATGCATTCATTTTCCCATACGTAACAAAGTAAGTCAAGAACTTAAATTATTTATTATTCATCCTTTCGCTAAATAAATGTAAAAAATTAACTATTTTTTCATTCCTTTAAGTATTGTGTAACGAGTATGGATTACGAGAAGAATCCAAGATTCAATGTCGCTCTATATTGTAATCTATTGGATCACCTTGGCCTGGATGATGTACGTGGTACCTTTGAACTTTTCTACTTTTAAATTATTTATTTTTTACGCTTTCATTATTCTTATTAATTTTTATCCACAGTTTATCTGGAGATCATATTTGGTTTGGACCATGAACCCAACCCCGAGGATGCATAATTTAGACGGCAAAGACTTCAATCATACAGTTCAACATTGTTGAGATGCGCCACAACGACCGTGTCAAGATGCAGTTCAGAATGCATCAAGAGATACCATGTGATCCAACTTGTTTGTCACCCTGAAATCTCAAAAGGGTTGACGCCCAATTGGGTCTTACTAATTTGAAAGATTTTGCTCAAGAATGGTGTAAGACGTGGCATAGGCGTCACCAACATGTCTTACAATTATCTGTTTTCCTCAACCAGAATAATATGTGACACACAAATCAATATTTTGATTGGTACATATGGGTTACTAACCCAGAAATGCACGTGTCTCACCCAAGATATTTGATCGACCCACAAACACAATGGACACAACCCTCAAATCCCCAACAACAAATCCAACACACATCAACCTTCCACCAAACACCACGACGATGCAAATCCATAAACACCCAAACACAATCACCACCTTAATACCAATACACCCATATGCCCTACACCCAACCCCAATCCCAATCTCAATACCAATACACCCACATGCCCCACACACAATTCCAATATTCTGAACATCCTGATGTGGGTCCCTCATCATCTCACCTTAGCCAAGATCTAGGCTTTCCTGAAGAATATGACCCAACCAGCCCAACTTACCATCAACCACCACATCACCATAGCACCCAACAATCGCAATACCAAACACCCCCAATATTAATTCCTTTTTACCCCCTTACTCAGACGACCAGTTCTATCGACCATCCATGGAACCCCACCCCTACCAAGACGACCAAACTTTGAGGGAATGGGTAACCGGCTGTACCAAAGTGGATCTTTCAGATATGGTGATCTGACAGATTTCATGGATCCTGAACGCATTGACTTTGTTGGACCATCGATCCAACCTCAACAGGAAAATTGATGAAACCTACAACGAAGTTAGGCAAGGACACGGATGCAGAACCACGAGTCGTTACCGAGTTCCGGGGGACAATTAAATAATATGAAACAATTTTTTTTCATTATATAATCGTTCATTTGTTATTGAAAAATCGAACTCGTTAAGCTATATCGTTTAGTTATTGTCTCTTATTTAAAATAGAAAGCAAAAAAAATTAGGAGTTAAAAGCACTTAGGCGTCATCTAAGATGGTTTAGGGCAAACACATTGCACCTATGCGACATCTCACTTGGCGCCTCCATATAAAAATAAAGAGGGTGCACCATCTGAGTTGGCTCCTCTGTTTAAGTATTTTCTGAAACATGGTGTGATACGGTGGGAGGACTGACTTGGGTTTCGTGTTTGTTTTCGCAAATGTTTCGGTTGAGCAAGAGTCACCACCGACTTTTTATTTTATCCTAAGGAAAGGTTAAAAAGCACAGGAAAAAACCTTTGAGATGTTTTCTTGGGTTTGGGGAGTAGATTATAGAAAGGGAAGGTATTAGCACCCTTTCTATCCATGGTTATCCATGGGCTCTTAGTTACTTGCTTAGATCACTTGCCTTGCATTTTCAATTGTTTGAAATGGTGCTTTCAATTGTTTGAAATGGTGCTTTGTGTGTGTTTGAAAGATATTTTGAAAAGAGGCCATTGTTGTGGCAACCTTTGTAATGATCCATGTTTGAATGTATACAAAGGTGTATTGTCTTTTGAAAAGTTTTTCAATGTTTTGAAAGTTGTGTTGTGATGTGTGTTTTGAAAAATGGCAAGGATTGTTTTGCAAGTTTGGTCAAGTAACCAAGAGCTATGTACCCTAAATTTCTCAAAGATCTTTCTCATGTTTTAACCCTTTTAACAGTGTTGTTTCACCATTGTATTTGGTGAACAACCTTGTGTTAGGATGTTAACAAGACGGGCGCGGGTCATCGTATAGACCATAGAGGCAATAGTGTCAAGTATCTTTGGCAATTTTCTTGAGGGACTATGATCATTTTGTTTAGGCAACTTGATAGCGTCGTCGAGGGACTATGATCACTTGATTTGTTTTTGTTTTTCCAAAGACACTTAACATGCAACCATGGCCCATTTTTGAAGGCAACAAGTGGATTGAAACCCTAGGGGTGCAAGTGTGCATTGTGTTTTTATTTTCATGCATGTTTATCTTTGAATTAGGTCAAGCTATTTGTTGATTTTATTTGCATACAAACACTAGGTCTATCATGGCATAATTGAAAGCTTTTAAATGCGGAAATTTAAATGCTAAGCTATTACAACAATGATTATGGGGATGGGGGGTACAAGTTTGAATTTGGGGATATTTGACAAGAAATTAAATTCTAAGCTATTACATCCATATTGAATATACAAGACAAATATCTAATATTTAAATAAATACAAACAAACAAATATCAAATAAAAATGCATTATGCTAAAAAGGGGATTTTTTATGTATGTAAAAGTATTTTTTTAATGTGAAATATAAACAAAATAAAAAAAGTCAATTTTTGGTTATTTTTATTGTTTTAGGGTTAAACCCTAATTTTTGAAGAAATATTATTATTTATTGATTATGTACAAAATAAATTAATTTATGCATAAAATAAAAGTATATGGTTAAAAGAGGTATTTTTGATGTCATATATTAATAAAAATAAGAATGTATTATTTTCATGTTTTTTGTCCTAAATATTTAATAAAATATGTATTAGTATATATCATATATTTTTAATAATGCTAAATATGTACAAAAATAAAATATTAATTATTTACAAAAATGTGTATTTTTAGAAAATGTTTTCAAAATGTAAATAAGAAATAATAACTAAAAAAAATAAATATATTTTTGTATTATTTTCTAGTGTTTTGAATAAAAAGGAAATATATTTATTTACATGTATATGCTAAATAAAACAAATAAAACAAATAAATGCCAAATAAATGCAAAAATGTATGGAAAAATATTTTTTATATTTTTTATATTTGAGCAAAAAATATTAAGTCAGAATCAAAAAGAAAAAGTCAAAAATGATAAATATTTCACACAATGGGCCAGGGGGTGTAAATTGAAAAAGGGGGTGCAAAGAGCAGGACTGACTCAGGCCCAGCCCAAGCCAGTCATCTTCAACCTTCAGCATTGTTTGAACAAACAAAAACGCGCGTTTCTTGTACCAAAGCTAACTCCTGATTCCTGGACTTTCATGCAAAACTCATAACACCAATATTATAGAGCATCAAGAGACGAATTCAGACATATAAAATACTTGACCTAACTCTAAGAATCCAGGGAGAATTTCTTCATCCCCAATTTCTGACCTAATTTTTCTTCAATGTTCATGGCCAAAATTCTCACAGCATACTTAATATAAATGAAAAGTGATCATATGTATGGCTTCAGGGCTATGAGTAGAGCATGTTTCATTCACAGACCTAAGCCTAACTCTTCCTAGATTGAGAGATAGAAGTCCATGGTTTTACCTGTTTCAGCTTGAATCGTGTACAGCAATGTGGCCAACTTCAATGGAGTTTGAGCTTCTGTATAGCTTGCCTGAAGTCCAAGGAAGCTTCTCCAACACCTAGCTTGCTTTGAATCACTATGAATCGTGCTATGGAAGTTCATCTGCAAAACTGAAAAATGAAAATGGCAGATGAGGTTAGGGGTGTTACAGCTGGTGTTTAGGGCTTGGAATAGTTTCAGTGGATGGTAGGGAAAGTGTTTGAACAAGCTTTGGCCAATACGCACGAGTGGATTGAGTTATGGACCTCAATCTGCAGCAGGTACCCTGTTTTGCAGCAAAACTGTGATTTGGTGAATGAGGAGGTATTGAGGATGAAGGAATCGTGTTTTAGGTCAGTTAGGATGTGTGGAAGAAGTTCACAAAGTTTGTTTTAGCTTATGCTTGCAGGAAATGAGAGATGTGTATGTTTTGCAAACTTGCTTGTTTTTGAAGTAAGAAGGTTTAAGTTATTATGCAGGCCTGTGTACCCTCTCTATCTATGCTTCACAAATTGCTCTTGATCAGTGGGATTTGTGGATTTGATTTGGCTCCAAGATCTGGCCCCATGCCTCCAAGATTTGGAACTTGACATAAAGTGTAACTTTATCAAAATGGCATGTTTGCTTTTTCTAATTAAGGATTGATTCTATGTGCAATGCCCAAAGGGAAGAAATAATGCATTAATACAATGGTTGGGCATTTAATTATGGAGTGCAAACTTGGTTTAGAGGCCTGCAAGCAAGTACCAAGCATGCTGATTTGAAAATGAAACTTATATGAACATGTATTTGGTTATGAACAAAAGTGAAATTTGCCCAACTTTGCAAATTCGATTCTCCCTAACCACAAGGGTGTTTGAGAATTTCTTGGACAATTTGGAAAGCTTGGAATGTGTACTATAATCCATCTTTGTAATGCAAATTAAAACTCCAAGTGGAAGCATGTGAAAAATGGCCAAGAAGTTGGACAAAAATCCTGCCTAGAATAGGTCAACATTTCTCTAAGTTAAAAATGTTTTGTACCCTTGTTCCAAAAATCATAACTTGAGCTACAAGCTTCCTTTGAGAAAACTTTGTGAATAAAAGTTGTAGATTTTTCAATGGACTACAACTTTCATGTTTCAAGTTTTGTTTGAATCCATTTGCATCTTGGTGAAAAAATGGGACAAAGTTAGGAAAAAATAAGGAAGTTTCATAACTTAGAAAAATTCTAAGTTATGAAATTTTCTCATTTTAAACCCTAATTTGAAAATTTGGATTTCTTGATGAAAAAGTTTCATAATTTGACATGTCTTGATGAAAAATGAATCTTGGCACTTGATTTTGACCAAAAAGTCAAAGTTTGACTTTTCAGTATATAGTCAAATTTTGATCAGTTGACTGAAAAATTCATCTGTCAATCCTATGCATTTGGGATCTTTTGAACTTGTTGAATGTGTCAAGACAATGTGTTGTACCCCAAAATTTCCCCTCTCTCTTTTTCACAAGAAATCACAGCTTCAGGCTTTTCCTGATTTTTCAGATTGGTTTAAGAATCGGTCAAACAGACTTTTCTCATCAGTCAGACAAAATTAGGGTTTTTCATTGATTTTGAATCAGTCAGACAAAATTAGGGTTTCTTTTGATTTGTTTGAGTTTGGCTCAGGGTTTGATCAAGCAGACGCTTCTTTAACATTAAATCAAGAATTAGGGTTTGCACGCGCATTCTCAAAAGAATTTGAATCCACAGTGTCTTAATTGGCTGTCACACTGCTTTGACGCCTGATTTCAGTTTGTTTCTCAAAACATGTACCTCTGGATTAGAAGCTGAGGCTTCTGGTTGGAAATTTGTAGTGTTTGGTTTAATCAGTAAAAGGAAAGGCATATAGACGTTTGTTTGATTAACTGTGCAATGCTTATGGTTAATTGGAACGCCGGGTTTATTATTGGTTAATGCGAAGTTGCAAGACTACAGTGTTTATTAATTATTTATTTTATCTAAGTTAAAATAATTGGAATGCATTTCCGGTCGTTTTAATTCAAGAGACTTAAATAAATAAATAAACAGTGAATTAGAGAATTATATGACAAAAGGACTTTTATTTATTTTTAATTATTGGTACAAGTGTTATTTAAATACAGTAATTTTATTTACAGTATTTATAATAATATTTATTATAAATGATTAAAATAAAATAAAACTATATCCTAAATGTCTTGAAATCTTCATCTTCTACTGCTGCTCCCCTTTGCTCAACTGATATTTATCTGCAAAGACAAAAAAGGAAGAAGTCATTACAGTTAAAATTAAAAGGGCATCCTCAGACAGATAAATAAAAACTCATCATTAAAGGTTTTGGCCGGAATCAGTTTGTTCGTCCTCTCTGCAAATCGCAAGAAGATGTCTCTTCTTGGTTCACAAAGAGGGAAAGAAAATTATCTTGCAAGCTAAATCAATTTAAAAAAAGGGAACAAGGCAGCATATTAAACGAATGCATAAAGTTGCATAAATTGCATTGTCAAAAAGCCAAGCAATCTGCACAGTTCAAAATTCCAAACCAAGTCACAAGTAACAAACTGAATATGCCAAAACAGGCTGCATAATTTCAAACCAAATTGCAAACTGAAAAGGCAAACCAAACTGAAATGCCAAAACCAAATTGCATTGTCAAAATGTCAACTAAGCTGTAACTGTCAAAAGCGGTCAACAAGTACACAAAAGCAAGGCAGAAAATCTGAAGGTATGCAGAGGAAAGACAAATGCAAGCAAGCTTGTGAAAAATACATTTTTATTCATCATTTTCCAGGCCAAAATCTTTTCAGAAAAAAAGAGAGATATTCTAAGCAAAGATGTGCTCTCTGTGGAGAGAGAAAGAGAGGGAAAAGTAGCAGGCTTACAGTTTTCCAGGCAAGCTTAGAGACAAAAATAACAAAGTCAGAACACTGTCAGAGGGGGGCAGAATACACATAGAAGAAGATATCACAAAAAACTGTAAACCTCAAGCCTTGCAGCCTGCATAAACTCAGAACCCAAGCCTGCTCAAGCATTGGTATTCAAACCAAAGCTTGCTTCAAAAACAAGCCTTGAGGCCTGTATCAAAGGGAGCTGCCTGCATAATACCAGTTACAGAAGCCAAAAACAAAAACTCAAAAACTTGTTAAAACATACAGCCAGCTTAAAACCTCTAAGCAAGTGAAAAACTTCAAAAAGCCTTGCATCCTGTCTAAAACACATAACAAAAAAATCCAAGCCTGCATAAGCTCAACAAAAGCCTATACCATAAAAAGCCTTACAAACTGCCTTCAAACCACAAACCTGTGTCAAAACTGTATCAACCTGCCTCAAAACCCCTGAACAACAAACCTAAAAACTTGTTCATTTTCAAAGCCTGCTCTAACTACCTTAAGCATGCATAAGACTAGAAGCCTGCCTGTACAATAAGCAAACTGATAAGCCTTTCAAAGCCCAGTAAGCCTAAACACCAAACCAACAACCACCCTCAGAATCATCAACCATCATCCAATATCCAAATAACCAACAAAACGCCTCAGAACCAAGGTTCATCATAGGCTAAACAGAAGCACAAGCATCCTCAGAGCTAAGCTCATCACAGGATCAAACAACAAGCATCATCAATATCATCAAAAGCAACATACAAAAATCAAAGCAATCTCAGAATTGCCATCATCAAGTCATCAGAACAAAGCAAGCCCCAAGAGGAAAAAGCAAGCATCTTAGAGTAAGGCAACAATAACATCATCAAACTCAGAAGCAAATCATACAAGCATTTTCAGACTATAGTGTCATCATAAAACATCAAAAAGAAGAAAGATACGAGGTTACCAGAACAAAGCCAGCATCACATACTCCCTCGCCTTGGCCACCGGAGACGCCGTCCAAACCCTCCGTCTCCTCTCCCAAAGCCAAACCCCAAGGTATTATTCCCTCCTTCCTTTTTATGCAATCTCATATCATAAAACACAAAATAACACAGAAGAAGTTAATAACATATGAGAGACAAGAATCCAAAGCCCTAAAACACGAAGATGAAAAAACTGAGAAATTGTTACCTTTTATCACCACCTGGGTATGACCATGGAGAGAGGGAAGATGGATGGTGGCGTCTGGTAGCTGAGGCGAAAAGAGGCGTTGGAAGCTCATGTTCGAGAGCGAGAAAGACGAAGAAGAAGATGAGAGCGTCGTTCGTTCAACACAAACCTTTGTTCTGAGCGAAACAAAATAAACCCTAACAACAAATTCTTTGTCAAACCCGGTTGGGCCTGCCCCATGTACAAACCCCAAGCCCAATCTCAATTTCTGGCGCACCCCCCTTTCTGAATCTGTTCGTTTGGGCCAAACACCTAACACCAGCCCACCCATTTTCTTTATACAAATCATTTCCTTTTTTTATTTATTTTTATCACATTATATCTTTTTTTTTTATTATTTTGTTAAGAAAAACAATACATTTAATTTTTTATACAAAATTTTCTTAAATATTTCTTTTTATTTTAGAATAATTAAAAATGCATAAATCTTAGGTTTGTTAAGGTTAAACAATTTTTTCTGTATTAAAACCTTTCTTTTGTTTAATTTAAATCTTGTGCATAAAAACATTAATATATAAATATTAGACTCATTAGGTTAATAGATTTTTGTCTTAAAACTTTTTTTTGTTTAATAAATCTTTTTATATAAATTTCTAAAAAAACATTAACAAAAACAATAGATTTTTTTTTATTAAGTTAAAATTTTCTTTTCAATAAAACTTTTGTTTATATATAATTAACAAAAACCCAAAAATAAATAAAATACTTAACAATTGCATTAGGTTAACATTTTTACTCACTTGTAAATAATCATGTGCATCTTACATACTTTTGATTCTCTTTTATTCTTATACATTGCTATATTTTACATTGAGAATGTGATTCGATTTGGTTGTAAATAATATTTGGACACTACTATTCTGATAAGTCTCATCCCCATTTGTAAATATTTGTATCCCCATCCCCATAATCATGTTGTAATAATTTAGGACTTTAAATTTCCGTATTTAAAAGCTTTCAAATTATGCCATGATAGACCTAGGGTTTGTATGTAAATAAAACTAACAAATAGTTTGACCTAAACACAAAGATAAATGCATGAAAATCAATACACAAATCACACTTGCACCCCTAGGATAATCCCGCTTGTTGCCTTCAAAAAGGGGCCATGTTTGCATGTCAAGTACTTTGTCAAAACAAAAACAAATAAAATGATCATAGTCCCTCGATGACGCTTTTGAAGTTGCCTAAACAAAATGATCATAGCCCCTCAAGAAAATTGCCAAAGACACTTGACACTATTGCATTCATGGTCTATACGATGACCCGCGCCCGTCCCGTTAACATCCTAACACAAGGTTGTTCACCAAATACAATGGTGAAACAACACTGTTAAAAGGGTTAAAAACATAAGGAAAGATCTTTGAGTAAATTTAGGGGTAGACAACTCTTAGTTACTTGATCAAACTTGCAAAACACACTTGCCTACTTTCAAAACACACTTCACAAACACAACTTCCAAAACAACTTTCAAAAACATTGAGACATCTTTTCAAAAAGACAAACACCTTTGTAAAACATTCGAGTAAAGAATTGTTACAACAGTTGCCTAGACAAGGCATCTTTTTCAAAACCACACACACAAAGCACCATTTCACACAATTGAAAATCAAGGCAAGTGATCTAAAACAAGTAACTAAGAGCCCATGGATAACCATGGATGAAAATGGTGCTAGCACCTTCCCTTTTCATAATCTACCCCCCGAACCCACGAAAACATCTCAAAGGTTTTTCCTGTGCTTTTTAACCTTTCCTTTAGGATAAAATAAAAAGTCGGTGGCGACTCTTGCTAAACAGAACAAGTGCGAATACAAACACAAAACCTCAAGTCAGTTCTCCCACCGTACCACACAATGCCATTTAGTCCTTGAGTCCATGTGTGAGCTTGGTTTACCATTGGTTAGGTCAAACAGTCAATAATTGCCTTTGTGCAGTCAAAACCCTAAAAATGACCATTTTGCCCTTTTGGTGATCTGATCAAATTTCTTGTGGAATTGTGATCCAAACTTGACCAAATGGTTCATATGAGTTCATTATGTTGATGTGGGTCAAATTTCATGAGGTTTGACTGTCAATTGGCCACAGTTGACTTTTTCCCCAATATAGCTGATTTTAGGTCAACTGTCCAATTGACTGGGTAAAAATTGGAATCAAGGCTTGAAACTTGGTATGGATAAACTTGTGAGTCCAACATGAAGCATGAAAGTCATTTTGGGCCTTTTAGGTCAAAACATCTCTGTGTAAACTCAAACCCTAATTTGGGTCAACAGTGCAAGGAGGAGTCTTGAGCAGAGCAAACCCTAATTTGATCTTGAGTTTCAAGAGTCTTGTGATGAGAAAATGTTGATGAAATGAGAGGGCAAATTTTGGGGTACAACACATGGTTATTTGCGTAATTTTCTCTGAAACATGATTATTTGTGTATTTTTTTTTCAATACCTTGTTATTGCTAAAAAAAATTCTACTTAATCATATGAAATCCATATTAATTAAAAAACCTAACTACTTTAATATTCAATGTTAAATAATAAATAGTTTAACAAAATGACTAAATTAATAAAATTTAACAATTAATTAAACTGTTTTGTTTTTATGTAAAGATAATTAATTTAATTTATGAATTAAAATTGAAATAAAAATATATGAAATTAAATTATTAGAATAATAAAATTGTATATTATATTTTTAATATAAGGATATTTTAGTCATTTTAAAAATTAAACACATTTCTTTCTCTTCTATTTCTCTCTTTCTTCTCTTGTTCCAAACAAAATATCAAATATTCTCTACTTCTCATCTCTTTCTCTCTTTTCCCACTCTCTCTCACATTTTTCTCTTTTCTCAACTTCTTATGTCAGCCAAACACACCCTTATTATTATTATTGCTTACGCACCTTTGGTTGGGTTAGTAAAGCACTTTAAAGTAATATTTTTGAAGGATTTAAAAGGCTTATTTCATGATATAACCCAAGAAGATAGAATTTTTTAGGAAGGGATTTAACTAGACATGTTGGAGGCATATATGGGGTTTTGAGAGCATGCATGCATGAGGAGTAAGGTCTCTAGGACGTAAAGGTAAATTCATCCTAGATTTTTTTTTTTGGTTTTTGATCTTCCTTATTAGGAAGTTAGGTATGAAAATTTGTTTGGATTTCAAAGTTATACAATATTTATTATAAATGTAAGAGTCAAGATGAGAATAAAGAGAAGAAGTCACATGAGAGTTCCACATATCAAGTAGTGATATGTGAAGGGTGAAAACGAAGAAGTTTTCAATACAAAATCTTGGTGGAGGTTTTAGACATTAATAAGAAAATATAAGTGATACATGGAATAAGATGGCACAAGAGATTATAAAAGTAATAAAAGATACATTGATAAAATCAAGAGTATTTAGATCTAGACGTATATAAACTTGGTGGTGGAATAGAAATGTTGAGAGTAAAGTTAGAGTAAAAAAGAGACTAACAAGCGATGAGTAAAACAAAAATTTAAAATTTTGACGAATTATACATATCTTAAAGAACTAAGAAGTGAGAAAAATCTATATATAAATTTTCATATGTGACTTTAATACAAGCATGATTTTATTCCTTTGGTGATTCTTCATAAATATCACGATGTTTCCTCTGTTGACTCAATGTTTGTTCCTACCTCTTCTTCACAGGTGACTTGATAGGAGGGATCTATGAAAATTCTTCCTGAAGTTGATTTTTAAGAAAATCTTCTAGATCTTATCTCTTGATTATGTCTACTTTCAAATATTCCACATGTTAAAACTTCTTCAATTTACTCTAACGGATGAAGCTTATTCAACAAAGACAAAGTTGGATGAAGTTCCTTCACAATTTTTACTACATAAGTACTCTTCATCGTCATCGTTGGATGACAACTCTTCATATTCTCATTCATTTATTGAGATTGTTTGTTCGAAGGAAACTACTGAATTTATTCCACTTATTCTTAAAATGATCCTTTTATGATGAATATTTTTCTAATGTTATTGAATTTATTCTTTTATCTTTCAAAAATTCCTTCAGTTTCTTGATGATCTCTTCCTTTCTAGGTTCTTACTGAAACTCAAAAAAGGCACTTATATCTTGTGAATGAGGATTGGATAAGATCTCTGATTCCAACTCTTAATTTTTAGATAGTTGTTAAAAACACAATTTCTAATATAACCTTCAATATTTCCAATGGATTTGTACCATCTATGATAAATACTCTCTTATTCTTTTGGTATACCAAGTTCTTGGATTTGTGTGTTCATTCTCTTTTGTTTCATTTTTGGAGAAACTCCATGAATCATCTTAAGAGTGTCCCACACTTACTTGATGGAATGACAACTAAAATTATTTAAAGAATTTATCAAAATGTGTTTGATTTTAAAATCGAGTTTCACTTTTATCTTATCACGTAATTAGTTTATTGGTGATATCGTTTTAGTTTTGTTGAGATTGAGATTTTTTTTTAGTTATTGTTTAATGTTGTTGTTGTTGTTTAGACTGAGATTGAATGTTATATATTGTTGTTTTTGTTAAGATAAATACATAATAGGTTTATTGTTGATGTTGTAGTTTTGTTGCGATGGAGATTATTGTTTTTGAGTTGTTGATGATGTTGTTGTTTAATTGTTCTACTAAGTAAATATTTAAAGGCTATGTTTTTGGTTTACTGAGTTGGAGATTGAAATATTGTTTTGTGGTTATTATAGTGACAAAAAATACAATTGAATTTATTACAGAATTTTTTATATAATTATTTTCTAAATCAATTTCGAAGTGTTGTACCCCAAAATTTTCCCTCTCATTTCTCAAGAAATCTCTCATAAGATCTCCATTTGATTCAAGATTGCACAAGGTTTGATCAGCTCAAGGCACCTCCTCAAGCACTAATGACTCAAATTAGGGTTTGAGTTAGTACAAAGATAATTGAAATTTCAAGGCTCTCTATGACTTTCATGGATCATTGGGAACCCTCAAGATTTCCCATGTCAACTTTCAAGTCTTGGATCACATTTTTGCTCAGTTAATTGACCAGTTGACCTAAAATCAGTTGTATTGGGGAAAGAGTAAACGGTGGTCAATTTACAGTCAAACTTCATAATTTTTTATCCATTTCAACATCATGAACTCATATATGTCAATTGATCAAGTTTGGATCACAATTCCTCAAGAAATTTGATCAGGTCATCAAAAGGGCAAAATGGTCAAAATTAGGATTTTACTGAGGAAGTTCAATTTTTGACTTTTGACCTAACAAATGACTTATTGGTTTAAGACAAGATCTCAAGGATTCAAATACATAATTTTTACCTAATGGCATGGCTCAAAACATTTCTCAAGATCAATTGATTGATAGTTGAATTTCAGTCAACTGATGAAAAGTCAATTGTACACTGAAAAGTCAAACTTTGACTTTTTGATCAAAATTAAGTTTCAAAGATTACAATTCATCAATACATGTCAAAATTTGAAACTTTTTCATCAAGATATTGAAAAGTCAAAGTTATCTTTGAAAAGTCAAAATCCTAAGACTTAGAAAATTTTCTAAGTGTTGAAAATTAACTTTTTTCCACAACTTTGTGCCAAATTTCCACCATGATGCAAGATGATTCAAGGGAAACTTCCAACATGAAAGTTGTAGATCTCAACGATAGCTAAAACATTGAAGGGGGGAAATTTTTCTATAAATGCTTGGATTTCAAGTTATGAATTTGTGAAGACATGCTCATGAACTTAAAACACTTAGTGAAATTTTGCCCTAGTTAGGCAGATTTTTGGTACCAACTTCATGGCAAATTTTCACCTAGTTCCAAGATGAATCTTAAAAAATGTCCAACATAAAGGTTGTATAGGATGTTACAAGCTTTCCAAAATATCCTATAACTCATTGAGATCATACTTGAGCTAAGATAATCGAAGGCAAGAAGTTAGGGTTTCAAACTTGTTTTTCAAGTCATTTTCATGATGAACATTTGATCCAATCCATAGTCATGATGCATAATCCTCACTTTGAAGGCCTCAAACTTATTTGTCACTCCTTAATTTAATGTTTACACAATTGACGGATCAATTATCCAATTGATTCAAGCATTGTCCAAAGCATTTTTCCATTTTAGGGAGAAAGTCACCATTTCCATTCTTGTAAAGCAAGCTTTATGCACAAAGTCAGCTTCTTGAGCTCCTAACTTGTTCTCTTTAAGTACACTCCATCCACAAAGTCAAAAGTAAGATTGTTTAAAGTGTAACCACTCTACAATATCCTGATACAAGGCATGGAAACTTATTTTGTCAAGAAAATCACATGTTGAGCTTAAACATGTAAATTCAAATTCTGACTTGTTGTAGCATACAAAACCTTTTGCTTATAAATAGAGACACTACTTGCAAGCTAAGACACGAATGTTAAGACCCTGAAACTCTCTCAAACACTCATAAACCAGAAATTACTAAAAAACACCATTGATATACAGTTCTGACCATGAACTTGTATCTCTCATTTCCCTCGTGCGTTTTCCCTCAAATTCATTTGCAAATCTTCTATACCTCAAATATAATCTATCCATGTCCTTGTTCTGGAACTGTAACACCATCTTCACCTTCCTCCATAACCAAAAAACAGAGTCTGCAAGTTGACTTCTCCAGACTATTCCAGTTATCCATAGCTCAAGCTAAGCATTGCATTAGCTTCCTGGGAACTTGAGGAAGCTAACCTGATCATCACAACTCCTTGAAAGTAGATCAAACTCATTTCACGATTTCCAAATTTGAGGTATTTTTTCTGAACTTTTATCTCTTCATACAAGCATCATTTGATTATGATTTGTGAAGATAAAATGTAGATATCATTGCCCTGAAGTTGTACATGTCCATAGTTTTCATTTATATTGCTTGAGCTTAGAGAATTTTAGGTTTGAATCTCTGAAAAAAAGTTAGGTCAGGATTTGGTACTTTTAGAAATTAATGTTCATCTTTGAGAATTAGTTTAAGTTATTTATATATTCAGAATCATGGTGAAATTTCTAACAAGATTGATGTTGGAAGTTTTGTGAATGGATGAGAAATAAGTGAGTCACAGGAACCATGGCTGGAGGTTGAAGATGAAGTTTATTTCTGGAACTTGTTTTGTATTATCTATTTATTTTTTCAGTTAAGTTAACGGATGTACAGTCACCCCAGTGATAAAGGCAACACGCGTTTATAGTCAAGGTCACGAGTTCAAGTCCCAGCGCTGCCTTTTGTTTTGTTTTTTTCAACATTTTTTCTCCTTTCTTGCACAACCAGCGCTTGGGTCAAAGGCCATTGGACCTTGTATTTTACTGAGACACACCCCCAATTCACTGCACAACACATGCCCAACTTTTTTATTTTGTTTATTTTTCTGATTAAAAAAACACCATTTGGGTCAGGCCTAACAAAACAAAACTATTTTGCTAACAAACTCCCAAATCCCATTTCAAACCCCCTAAATTTTATTTTAATATCTTATTTTATTTTATTTATTATTATTTATTATTATTATTATTATTATTATTATTATTTTATTAATAAAAAATCCAAAAAAATATTTTTATTTATTATTTACATATTTATATTCTTATTTTCTTTGTAAAATAAAAAAGACAAAAATATTTTCTAAAACAAATTTAATTCTTTTTCTTGATAAATTAATAATTAGATTTAGGTTTAGTTATTTTATTTTTATTTAAAATTAACTTAGAATTTATGTTTTCTTTTAATTAATTAATGTCCATATTATTTTGGTTAAACTTAAACCCTTTTCTAAAAAAACCTAAAAATGCTTTCTAACTTATTTTCTTTTCTTAATTAGTTTAGGTTTAATTTTATTTATCTTAATCAATAATTTTATTTTATATAATTAGGTTAAAATCCTTTCCTCAAAAACCAAACAAAATCATTTCCTTTCCATTTACATCTTTGCACATTATATTCTTTTCAATTCTTGTATATTATTCAATATGGTTGTAATAAATAATTAGGTTTAATTTCTTGCAATCTCCATTTGTAAATTTGTATACCCCATCCCCCTAATGATGTAATAGCATAGTAATTTTATTTTCCGCAAATTATCGCTTTCATATAAATGCTAGTAATTAGAGTTTGTATCGAAAGATAAAATCAACAAGTAGACAACTCTAATCAAAGATTAAATGCATTCAAATCAAACACACTATTCACACACACACTGTTAGGGTAATTCCACTTGTTGCCTTACAAAAATGGTCATGTTACGCATGTGGGGTGTCTTAGCAAAAAACAATCAAAAATACAAGATCATAGTCCCTCGATGATGCTATGAATGTTGCCTTTCAAATGATCTTAGTCCCTCAAAGATAAATGCTAAGATATCTCACAACATTGCTATCATGACTATACGATGACCCACGCCCGTCCCTTTACATACAAAGATAAGGTTTCTTACCAATCAATGGTGAGATACAAATATCAAAGTAAAGGAGGTAATGAACAAAAGACTTTTGAGTAGGTAGAAACGTTCTTAGTTGCTTGCTCACTTTCAAAATAAACATCCTTGCTCACTTTCAAAACAAACACTTTCAAAATAAACAAACACTTTCAAAACAAACTAACACTTTCCAAACATGAAATATTTTCAAAAAGTCCAACACTTTGTATATGTTCTTACGAATGAGAACCATTACAAAGTTTTCCTAAACGAAGGCACCTTTTCAAAAATACTTTTAAAACCACCACAAAGCACATTTTCAAATAAAAGCAAGTGATCTAGAAAGCAACTAAGAGCCCATAGATAACTATGGATGAAAAGGGCGCTAACACCTTCCCTTTTCATAATCTACCCCCCGAAATCAAGAAATAATCTCAAAGGTCTTTCCTGTTCTTTTCAACCTTTCCTTTTGGGTAAAAGAAAAGTCGATGGCGACTCTTGCTAACCGCAACAATTGCGATAAAACGTAAAACATCCCAAGTCAGTTGTCCCACCGTATTACAGAACTGGCGACTCTATTGGGGAGTTTTTAAAAGTGGGGTTACCTTAGGGATAAGATCACATTTACTTGCTTTCATTGTCTGACTTGCTTGCTTTACATTTTGGTTCCTTGTTTTGGCCTACTTTGATCCTTTATCCGGATCTAGGACGCCTTTTTAGGTAAGTAGCAATAGATTGTGGAAACTGTACAGCGTAGATCGATATGGTTGAAACAATGGCTACGTTAGTGTGACGCATTTATGGGTACCTGTATCCCTTGTGTTGAATCGAGGAGAATATGGGGCCGCTGAGTAGCGTCATGAAGCACTAACTAAATTTAGAACCTTAATTGAACAACTTGTCCATTAGGTCGTAGTGAGACAACCAGTTTCGGTGGAAAGCTGAAAATTGGTTGATACTCGATACTACACTCATTGAGATTGGACTTTTGGGATATCTCGGCCGCAAGAAAGATTGATTGTGTTGAGAAAATTCCTAAAAGAAAGGTCAGTGATATTGAGACCCTTTAGAACCCGGATACTATTACTAGGATAGGTTTGAGCCAACTAAAACTTCAAGAGGATACTTACCTACAAACTCCATGCAAGCATAAACCTAAGGACTTGTTTGCCTTGTGTGTATATGCTTACTTGTACATAACATCATAAACATCATGACATCATATACATTCTCACTAACCATTTTAAGGATTTAGGAATTTATCTTTGTTTTTGTTTTGTAGGCCATGAACTCCGTCCGAAGAAATACCATTAAAATCAACTTTGTGAAAGCACACCCTCAACTCCAAGAGTTAGTGACAAGGATACCTGAAGACTCTTCTTTCACCAAGAAGTATGGTTGACTCCTCTGTTTGGCTACCTCCCATTTCCAAGAAGAGATGATGTGCATGCTTTTCCAATTCTTTGATCCCATGCATCATTGCTTCACCTTCCCCGACTATTAGTTAGTGCCAACACTAGAAGAATTCTCTTTTCTATTAGGAGTGCCCGTGCTTGATCAAGCATTGTTCACCGATTTAGAAGGGATTCTAAAACCAAAAGTCATTGTCGAAGCCCTGCATCTAAAGAGAGTCGACATTGTAGCAAATTGGGAGACAAGAAGCGGGGTTCAAGGGTTCTTAGCCAAGTTCTTATTGGAGAAGGCTCGTTCATTTTGGGAAGATTTGGATTTTCAAGCCTTTGAGGATGTCCTAGCCCTTATCATCTATGGTTTGGTTCTATTTCCCAACTCGGACCAATTCATAGATGTGAATTCCATCATGGTCTTTCTCTCTCGTAATCTTATACCTACCTTGCTAGAAGACATCTTACATTATTTCCATACCCGCACCATGAAGAAAAGAGGTACTCTCTTGTGTTGTATTCCCCTACTTTCCAAGTGGTTTATTTCGCACTTACCTCAATCAACATTGAAGAACGAGCAAAGATTGACATGGTCTCAAAGGATGATGTCCCTCGCCCACTCTGATATACATTGGTGTTCGAGATCCTTGGCGGATACTTCTATCATTGGCCATTTTGGGGAATTTCCTAATGTCCCTCTACTTGGATTTAGGGGAGGTATAACTTACAACCCTTGCTTAGCCTTGCGATAGTTTGGTTACACCCGAAGAGATGGTCCTCATGATATTCTCATCCAAGGAGTGGTATTTGATTACGAGAGCAACAATCAAGGTTATCGTCAAAGGTTTGCACGATCTTGGATGATGGTACACAAAGCAGATAGTGGGACACTGAGACACAAGAATTATATTCCCTTTGAACCTTATCTTAGGTGGGTGCGAGCTCGTGCTCAGAAACTCATGGTGCATTACCCCTCCATCCTACCGGTTATCATAGAGCATGTTGCTGAAGAAGAGGTCCCGTATACTGTCCTCCATTCCAACATGCCTACTTCTCTTGAAGACTTGAAAAGGGGTTGGATTCAGCTAAAGGAAGAACTAGACACTTTTGAAGCTCAGTGTTATGCGAGTGAGAAAAGGGTTTTGGAGCTTACAAAGCAACTACATGAAGACAAAGCTTGAACGTCTACCTTGCGCCAAAGAGGATGCGTTCGACCTTTTTATCTTAGAGATTTATTTTGTAAGCCCAGGAGGCATATTGTAATCATTTTGAACTAATTAATGGAATTTGACTTTTGTTCATTTTTGTCTATACAAATTTAAAAATTTCATAAATCCTTGAAATCATTTGCATACACATCTTCCATGCATCATAACATAACAGGTTTTCCATGACAGGTTTCATTATCTCTCTGTTGTTTATTTCAGTAAGATGGATATCGAGAAAACAGTGAAAGACCTGCAAGCACAAAACTCCCAGTTTCAAGAGACTCTGCTGACCCTAGCCAAGGGACAACAAGATCTGATGGCGTTGCTGGCAGCCAAAAAGAAACCAAAGAGGAAAGCTTTAGTCAACATGGGTAGAAGGTTCAGAGAACCGGTCCGTCACATACCGGTAGTGGAAGACTCATCTGAGGAAGACGAGAATCAGGTTGGAGAAGCAAGGAGTACCCAGGCTGGGTGTATCAATGATCAAGTGTCCTATGATGATGATTATTTTAACGAGCAGTATCCTCCTACCGATGTTAACTACAAGCAGCTAGAAGACAGATTAAAGGCCTTTGAGATTCAAGTCATCCCCTGTTTGGATTTTGATGATTTGGGTTTAATATTTGGGGTTGTCATTCCCCACAAATTCAAGATACCAGTTTTTGCTAAATATGATGGGGTTTCCTGCCCAAAACATCACCTGAAGTCTTATGTGTGCAAAATTAAACTGCACACTACTGACAAGAAACTCTAGGTTCACTTTTTTCAAGAAAGTTTGGCTGGGATGGAACTAAAGTGGTTTTACCAATTGGATGGTTCCCGTATCCATACATGGGAAGACTTAGCCACCTCTTTCTACCACAAATACCAGTATAATACCGACTTGGCGCCGGCAAGAGTTCAGTTGCAAGACATGACAATGGGGAAGAATGAAGGGTTCAAAGAGTACGCCCAAAAGTGGAGAGACCTTGCCAGTAGGGTTCAACCACCTTTGAATGATAGGAAGCAAATTGATATGTTTATGGGCACTTTATCTGGTCCATTTTTCAACTTGTTGGTTGGTTGTTCTTCATCCGGTTTCACCGAGTTGATCTTAACCGGTGAAAGAGTCGAAAGCGGTATCAAAAGCGGGAAGATTCTTATAGCATCTGACTCCACTTTCAATCCCGTAAAGAAACCATTTACCGTGAAGAAAGAAATCAATGTTGTGTATGGGGCAAGGTCCCGTACCAAGAAGGATGACCGCCAGTCCGTTAATGTTGTCTGGATTTCCAATCCAACTCCTGCTCAAAGACCATCTGTCAATCATCAATGGTTTGAGACTCCGCGAAGACAATTCACAAGGATATGCATGTAACTATCCCCAAGCCTTACAACACCTACTAAAGGATAATTTGGTGACACTGCGTGATCCTCCAGCCAATCCAGATACCTCTTCACCTAAATACAATCCAAATGCTAAGTGTGCATATCACTCAAATAGTCTCGGGCATGAGACTGACCAATGTTGGGCACTGAAAAATAAAATTCAAGACTTAATAGACAACAAGACCATTTAATTTGATCCTCCTCCAACTCCGAATGTAATCACCACGCCTATGCCAAATCATGGAAAGGGTGTTAATGTTGTTGAATACACCATTTTTGTTTCCTCCGTCAAAGACTTGACTACTCTGTTAACCATTATCAAAAAGAATCTGCTGAAAGCCAGGATTTTCCATGGTTGTTTGAAGGAATGTGTTTGTTGTGCCAAACAACTCAATGGATGCAAAGGGATGAAGGAAGGCATTCAACGCATGATGAATAGCCATGAGATCCTATTTGAGAAGACTCTGTCTGCCAAAAGTTTGATCCATAAGATTGAATACCTCTTTATCATAACTATCTCAAACAAGCCTCTTAGGATCTCCTCCAAGGGTTCTATCAGGATTTCAAATGAACTGACTATTGCTCCTCTGATAATTACCAATCCCTGACCAATTTCGTACTCTTTCAACAAAGCAGTGCCATGGAACTATGGTGTTGAGGTGTTTTACCATGGGATAAAGCAAAACGCTTGGATTGAAGAAATCAAAGCAGATGACATTGGTAATATTACTGGCTCTAGTAAGGTGACTAGAACTGGGAGAATCTTTTTACCCAACATCTCACTACCAACTGTTACAAAGGCGCTTGTCCGCATCACTGCTGCTAAGCCAAGTACCGACACAAGGGGAAAAGAGAAAGTTGTTGAGCCTGTCGAGAGGGAAATACCCGCAAAAGACATTGCTGATGGAGAACCTTCCGCTCGAGAAATGGATGAGATCTTGAAAATTATAAAAAGGAGTGATTTCAAGATTGTGGAGCAGTTGGGGCAAACCCCTTCCAAGATTTCCATGTTATCTCTGCTACTTTGTTCCGACGCTCATGCTCGGGCATTAATTAAATTCTTGAAGAAGGCTTATGTCCCTCATGAGACCACGACTGACCAGTTTGAAAATTGTGTGGCAAGCTTGACGGCCGGTAATGGTTTGGGGTTCTCGGATGCTGATCTGAAACCACTTGGAAAGAACCATAACAAAGCTCTGTATATTTCTATTGAATGTAAGGGGACTACCCTAGCACATGTTCTGGTTGACACTGGCTCTTCCTTAAATGTATTACCCAAGGGAGATTTGGACCGTTTAGACTGTGAAGGACTAGTTTTGAAACCAAGTGATATTATTGTGAGGGCTTTCGATGGGTCCAAAAGGACAGTTCATGGAGAGGTGGATCTCCCGATCAAGGTGGGCTCACAGATTTTCAACTCTACTTTCTACATCATGGATATTTATCATGCCTACTCTTGTTTGTTGGGCCGCCCTTAGATCCATGGAGCAGAGGCAGTAACGTCAACTCTTCATCAAAAGCTCAAGTATCCGGTCAAAGGGAGAATTGTCACTGTCTGTGGTGAGGAGGAGTTCATGGTAAGCCACCTCAACTCTTTCAAATATGTGGAGATGGATGGCGAATTTATAGAAACTTCGTGTCAGGCTTTTGAAGTTGTGCCACCAATGATTGCTACTGCCAAATGTTCCTATGATGTGTCCAAAGCTGTTAAGGTCGTGCCAAAGATGGTTTCGTTCAAAGATGCTCGTGCTGCAATCGAAGAAGGAAGTTGTGATACTTGGGGGAAACTCCTTGAGATCCCATTCAAAGAAGACAAATGTGGTTTGGGTTTCACTATCAAGGCTCAGAAAGAAGTGAGGCGCGCTCGCGTAGGGAAGCCCCATCTCTGTATTAAAAGTCATTGAAGTTAACGTTGTGGGTGATTCTGATGATAAGTGTGCATTTGAATATTGGGTATACCCTACTACAATGGAGCTTAACAATTGGCAAGCAAAGGACTTTGTTCCCATCTCCTTCATTGAGGAGTAATTACTTGTTTATTGCTTTCTTTTAATTCAAGAACAGTTTGTCTGTAATATTAAACAATGACTTTTAAGCCATGTGTCTGGCCCGGGGCACTATGGTCCATTTGTCAAGGGTTTTACTTATGTTCATCTTATCATATGATCATTCAATACAAATCATTGGAATTTCATATTCTAACTTTTGTGCTCATTATCTTTCTTTTTCTTCAAATATATTTTTCAAAATAGCCATATATCTTACATGCGCACACACACACACACTCTTGCAGGTCCTCATCCACTATGGATCTCATTGCCAATGACTCCACTATTGCCGACTATGACTTTGAACGTCCAATTAACCAAGCCTAAGAAGAAGGCGAGAAAGATTGTGAAATACTAGGAGAACTACCCAGACTTCTATTACAAGAGGAAAAATCTATTCAGCCGCACAAAGAGTCAGTTAAAGTCATCAATCTGGGTACCGAGACAGACAAGAAAGAAGTTAAGATCGACACTAACCTAGAAAGCAGTGTCAAAAGTAGATTGGTTCAGATGTTGCATGAATATGTGGAAGTGTTTGCTTGGTTGTATGAAGATATGCTAGGGTTGGATGCCGACATTGTAGTTCATCATCTGCCGACAAAGGAAGATTGTCCTCCTGTCAAACAAAAAGTTTATCGCATAAGGCCTGACATGTCTGAAAAGATAAAAGCTGAAGTGATGAAACAATTTGATGTAGGATTCCTAGCTGTGACATATTATCCCCAATGGGTGGAAAATGTGGTTCCAGTACCGAAGAAAGATGGAAAAGTTCGTATGTGCATAGATTATAGGGATCTGAATAGGGAAAGCCCCAAGGATGACTTCCCTCTACCTCACATTGACGTCTTGGTCGATAACACTGCTCAGCATAAAGTCTTCTCTTTCATGGATGGTTTTTCCAGCTATAATCAAATTAGGATGGCTCCCGAAGACATGGAGAAGACCACTTTTGTTATGCAATGGGGCACCTTCTGTTACAAGGTCATGCCATTCGGATTAAAGAATGCAGGGGCAACATATCAAAGAGATATGGTAGCTTTGTTTAATGATATGATCCATCATGAAATAGAGGTATATGTGGATGATATGATTGCAAGATCACAAACTGAGGAAGAAAATATCAATCACCTATGCTATCTATTCGAGAGGCTGAAAAAGTACAAGTTGAGGTTGAACCCTAATAAGTGCACATCCGGAGTACGATCTGGAAAGCTTCTAGGTTTTGTTGTCAATAGTAAAGGCATTAAAGTTGATCATGCCAAGGTAAAGGCCATCCAAGAAATGCCAGTCCCCCACTCTGAAAAGGAGGTTAGAGGATTCTTGGATCATCTTAACTACATCGCCCGCTTCATATCTCACTTAACTGCTACTTGTCAGCCAATCTTCAAACTCTTGAAGAAAGATCAAATAGTCAGATGGAATGATGAACGCCAAGCTTCCTTTGACAAAATCAAAGAATATCTTAAAGAACCTCCTATTCTCATGCCTCCAGTTGAAGGAAGACCCTTAATCATGTACTTGACAGTGCTAGAGAATTCTATGGGGTGTGTTTTGGGCCAACACGATGAGTCTGGCTGAAAAGAGCATGTTATTTACTACCTGAGCAAAAAGTTTACCGACTGTGAAACCAGATATTCACTGATTGAGAAAACTTGTTGCGCTCTGGCATGGGCTGCTCACCGGCTAAGACAGTATATGTTGACTCATACCACTCTACTGATTTCTAAGATAGACCCTATCAAGTACATCTTCGAGAAACATGCTCTTTCTGGACGGATATCTAGATGGCAAATGATCTTAATTGAGTACGACATTCAATACACAATACAAAAGGCCATCAAAGGAAGTGTATTAGTAGATCATTTGGCCCATCAAGCTATTGATGATTATCAGTCTATGAACTTTGACTTCCCAGATGAGAACATCATGCTAGTAACTAACTGCGCGAAACCTGGACCGTATGACAGACCTGAACAAGGATCCCGATAGACTATGGTCTTCGATGGGGATTCCAACGCCTTGGGTAATGGAATTGGTGTTGTGATCATCTCCCCTGAAGGTTGCCACACTCCTTTCACTGCTAGACTATGCTTCGATTGCACGAACAACATGGCTAAGTATGAAGCATGCATTTTGGGTCTGAAGGTTGCCATTGATTTAAGGATCAAGCATTTGAATGTGTTTGGGGATTCCGCTCTAGTGTTTAGCCAAGTAAAAGGAGATTGGGACACTAAGCACCCTAATATCATCCCTTACAAAGAACTTGTGCTATCTCTGATTCCTTACTTCAAAGAAATCACCTTTGAACACTTCCCTGGGGAAGAAAATCAGTTAGCCGATGCTTTGGCCACCATGTCTTCGATGTTCAAAGTCAAATGGGACAACGAAGCTCCTCTGATTACAATTGAGAGATTCGACGAGCCTGCGCACTGCTATGAGCTTGACACTGACACAAAAAAGCCATGGTACCATGAGGTGAAGAGATGCCTTGAAGCATAAGAGTATCCCGAAGGAGCATCCATCAATGACAGAAAGTTCTTACGAATATTTTCAGTCAAATTCTTCCTAAGTAACGGAATCTTATACAAACGCAACCATGATTCTACTCTACTCCGATGTATGGACAAGAAGGAGGCAGAGGAAATTATGGAAGACATGCATGATGGTCTCTTTGGGACTCAATCAAGCGGACATACTATGGCCAAGAAGATCCTGAGAGCTGGCTACTATTAGTCAATGATGGAGACTGATTGCCATCAACATTCAAGGACTTGCCATAAATGCCAAATCTATGCTGACAAGGTCCACGTGCCTCCTATCCCTCTAAACGTCATGACCACCCCATGGCCATTTGCAATGTGGGGCATTGATATTATTGGATAGATCAAACCCACTGATTCCAATGGACATCGCTTCATTCTTGTCGCTATTGATTATTTCACCAAATAAGTCGAAGCCGCCTCATTTGCCTCAGTCACAAAGAACGTGGTAGCCAGATTCATCAAACACAACCTCATCTGCCGCTATAGTATCCTCGAAAGGATCATCACCGACAATGGGACTAACCTCAACAATGCTATGATTACAGAACTTTGCACTCATTTCAAGATCAAGTATCACAATTCTTCTCCTTATAGACCTAAAATGAACGGCGCAGTGGAAGCGGCCAACAAAAACATTAAGAAGATTGTGCAGAAGATGGTAGTGACCTACAAGGATTGGAATGAGATGTTACCGTTTGCTCTTCATGGCTACCATACTTCAGCTAGAACATCAACTGGGGCAACTCCCTTTTCTTTAGTCTATGGCATGGAAGCTGTTTTTCCAGTAGAAGTTCAGATTCCCTCACTAAGGATTATGAATGAAGCAGGCCTAAACGAAGACGGGTAGATTCAGACAAGATTGGATCAGTTGAACTTGATTGATGAAAAATGACTGCTTGCTGTTTGTCATGGTCAGGTGTACCAAAAACGCATGATCAAGGCTTTCAACAAAAATATCAAGCCTCGAGTATATCTAGTTGGTGACTTGGTGATAAAGCACATCATTCTGCCACAAGGCGACCCCAGGGGCAAATGGACTCCCACCTACGAAGGGCCATTTTTTGTCAAGAGAGTTTTCTCTGGTGGTGCCATGATGCTGACTACCATGGATGGTGAAGATTTCCCACATCCTATGAACGCAGACATAGTTAAAAAATACTACGCATAAGAGACCCTCTAGGTTGACACACCTAGGAAATATAAGGGCATCCCGGCAAACCAAAAGTTTTGGGAAAAAATTAGGGATATATGCAAAAGATTGTACACACGACAAGTTGAAAACCTGAAAGGGCGACTTGGGCAAAAATGGGTATTCTGGTGGGTTGAAAACCCGAAAGGGCGGTCCAGGAAAGAGTTAAGGATTGAAAGCATATGACTATGTCCTGTGGAATCACCACAGTCGACTTTATTACCAAGGTCCGAGTTCAAGTGGTCCAAGATCAATCCAATCAACTTCTGTCAACGGCAAGAGGCATTCGAAGACATTAGGACATTAGTAGAGTTGGAATGCACTGAGATCATTTCCACATGGCTATTTGTTTTTGTTTTCAAACTTTTGTTTTCCTTTCGACGATTTCCTCTTATTAGGATCTCCGTCTCTTTGTACAAAAACGTCTATTCATGGGAAAAATATCAATACAAATATACTTTGAAGTGCAAACTTTTCTGTTTTGTTTTCAATGCAAAAATGTCCAATGACTAAAATTGAACGAACATATGCATGTGAACATAATTAAAACTATTTGGCACATGTTATCCTGCTAAGTAGCAGCAAGCATCTCTTTAATGTATATGGAATATCCCCACATAGTTATCTCATTAGCATTATCCCCACAAGGATGACTACAATAAACCTTTCCCTAACGGAGTTTCCCACAAAGTCTTTTTGCGTAGGTTGATTCCCAGCCAGAGTCTCAAGCTCTTGGCAGCTCTCTCCCCAGCTAAGTTGATCCTAAAACAAGAAGCCTTATGGATCTCTTCCTAAAAGAATTCACCTCGTCAGCAGTTCATCAAATATTCATCAACATGGTTTATTTCCCCAACAATCAACGAACAACAAAATTCCCCGGCATAGTCTATCCTCTCCAGTTTGAGTTTGCCTTTCAGATTATTACCAATAGGAGGGCCACAACCCTTAATCTCCAGTGAAGTCGCCAACAAAGTCTTCTCTATTTCCAAAATTACTGTGAAGCCTGGAATCCGACCAGATAACATTTTCAACTTCAGTAAGTTGTCATGAAGCCTGGATCTGACCAGTTAACAGTCAACTTCATTCAAAACACTATGAAGCCTGGCCCTGACGACATAATAGTACAACTTTCAAATAATATGAAGACTGGACCCGACCAGATAATAGTACAACTTTCAAATACTATGAAGCCTGGACCCGACCAGATAATATTTAACTTTCCAAGACACTTTGAGCCTGGACCCGACCAGATAAAAGTTTAACTCCTCGAGATATTAAAGAACCTGGACTCAGCCAGACAAGGGTTTAACTTCTTTTCCCCAGTAGAGTTTGCCTCTACCCAAATAAGTTACTGTGAAGCCTGGACCCGACCAGATATCAGTTCAACTTCATCTTTTCAAGTAAGTTATTGTGAAGCCTGGACCCGACCAGATAGCAATTAATTTCATTCACCTCAGAAATCTGCAAAGCCTGGAATCCAACCAGATAGAAATTAATTTCATCCACCTCAGAAATCTGCAAAGCCTGGAATACGACCAGATAGCATTTTAATGTCATTAAGTTACTATGAAGCCTGGATCTGACCATATATCAGTTCAACTTCGTCTATTTAAGCAAGTTATTTCGAAGCCTGAAGTCCGACCAGATAACAACTAGCTACAACCCCCAACGAGTCACTATGAAGCTTGGACCCGACCAAATAATAGTATAACATTTCAAAAACTATGAAGCCTGGACCCGACCAGATAGTAGTTACCACTTCAAGTTACTGTGAAGCCTGGATTCGACTAGATTACAGTTCAATTTCAAGAAATCTTCTGTGAAGCCTGGAATCCGACCAGATAACAGTTAATTTATTCTTCCCTAACAAGTCACCGTGAAACCTGGAATCCGACCAGATAGCAGTTGACTTCCTCATCCTCAACAAGTTGTTGTGAAGCCTAGACCCGACCAAATAACAACTAACATTCAAGAGATAATCCCCGGAAGAAGAATTTTGTCAACAAAATTTGAAGATATGTATATTCTTCATCTCCAATAGCAATCTAGGATTCAACTTCTCATAACTCCTCAGCAGTAGTCAGGGATTTAGTTTCCCAGATAAATATGCATCTCACATTCATACATCATAGCATATACATACGAAATGCATTTAGCACAATCTCATTCATCTTGAGAACGCCATGCATACATCTGCATTTAACAAACCCTTTTTCCTACAAGTAAAACATCAAGTTTTAGTATAAATAGACCAAAGATTTGTGCTGATATTTCTTCCAGTATTTACCATCATTCCTCCAAATGGCATCTATAAGCCCATTCCTAATACATCTTCGAGTGCAAATTTTTGGGCACTTTAGTGTTCAATCATCTTCCACCTTCAAGTCACGAATGATAGATCCACCAATCTAACTCTTCAGGTTTAAGAAGATTGAATAGGGGAAGCTGTTGTACCCCAAAATTTTCCCTCTCATTTCTCAAGAAATATCTCATAAAATCTCCATTTGAATCAAGACTACACAAGGTTTGATCAGCTCAAGACACCTCCTCAAGCACTGATGACTCAAATTAGGGTTTGAGTTTGTAAAAGGATAATTGAACTTTCAAGGCTCCATATGGATTTCATGGATCATTGGTAACCCTCAAAATTTCTCATGTCAAGTTTCAAGTCTTGGATCACATTTTTGCTCAGTCAATTGATCAGTTGACCTAAAATCAGATGTATTGGGGAAAAAGTCAATTGTGGTCAATTTACAGTCAAACTTCATAATTTTTTATCTATATTAACATCATGAACTCATATATGTCAATTGATCAAGTTTGGATCAGAATTCCTCAAGAAATTTGATCAGATCATCAAAAGGGCAAAATGGTCAAAATTAAGGTTTTGACTGAGGAAGTTCAATTTTTGACTTTTGACCTAACAAATGACTTATTGGTTTAAGACATGATCTCGAGGATTAAAATACATCATTTTGACCTAATGGCATGGCTCAAAACATTTCTCAAATCAATTGATTGATAATTGAATTTCAATCAACTTAGAAAAGTCAATTGTACACTGAAAAGTCAAACTTTGACTTTTTGATCAAAATCAAGTTTTAAAGATTACAATTCATCAAGACATGTCAAAATATGAAACTTGTTCATCAAGAAATTGAAAAGTCAAAGTTATCTTTGAAAAGTCAAAATCCTAAGACTTAGAAAATTTTCTAAGTGTTGAAAATTAACTTCTTTTTTTCACAATTTTGTGCCAAATTTCCACCATGATGCAAGATGATTCAAGGGAAACTTACAACATGAAAGCTGTAGATATCAATGAGATCTAAAACATTGTAGGGAAGAACATTTTATAGAAATGCTTGGATTTAAAGTTATGAATTTGTGAAGACATGCTCATGAACTTAAAACACTTAGTGAAATTTTGCCCTAGTTAGGCAGATTTTTGGTACCAACTTCATGGCAACTTTTCACCTAGTTCCAAGATAAATCTTCAAAAATGTCAAATATAAAGGTTGTAGAGGATGTTACAAGTTTTCCAAAATTTCCAAGAAATCATTGAGATCACACTTGAGCTAATATAATCGAAGGCAAGAAGTTAGGGTTTCAAACTTGTTTTTTAAGTCATTTTCATGATGAACATTTGATTTAATCCATAGCCATGCTGCATAATCCTCACTTTGAAGGCCTCAAACTTGTTTGTCATTCCTTAATTTAATGTTTACACAAATGATGGATCAATTGTCCAATTGATAAAGCATTGTCCAAAGCATTTTTCCATTTTAGGGAGAAAGTCACCATTTCCATTCTTGTAAAGCAAGCTTTATGCACAAAGTCAGCTTCTTGAGCTCCTAACTTATTCTCTTTAAGTACACTCCATCCACAAAGTCAGAAGCAAGCTTGTTTAAAGTGTAACCACTCTACAATAGCATGGTACAAGGCATGGAAACTTGTTTTGTCAAGAAAATCACATGTTGAGCTTAAACATGTAAATTCAAATTCTGACTTGTTGTAGCACACAAAACCTTTTGCTTATAAATAGAGATACTATTTGCAAGATAAGACCTGAATGCTAAGACCCTGAAACTCTCTCAAACACTCATAAACCAGAAATTTCTCAAAAACACCATTGATACACAGTTCTGACCTTGAACTTGTATCTCTTATTTCCCTCGTGTGTTTTCCCTCAAATTCATTTGCAAAGCTTCTATACCTCAAATATATTCCATCCATGTCCTTGTTCTGGAACTGTAACACCATCTTCACCTTCCTCCATAACCAAAAAACAGACTCTGCAAGTTGACTTCTCCAGACCATTCCAGCCATCCATAGCTCAAGTTAAGCATTGCATTAGCTTCATCGAAACTTGAGGAAGCTAACCTGATCATCACAACTCCTTGAAAATAACTCAAACTCATTTCACAATTTCCAGTTTTGAGGTATTTTTTCTGAATTTCTATCTCTTCATACAAGTATCATTTGATTGTGATTTATGAAGATAAAATGTAGATATCATTGCCCTGAAGTTGTACATGTCCATAGTTTTCATTTATATTGCTTGAGCTTAGAGAATTTTAGGTTTTGAATCTCTGGAAAAAAATTTAGGTCAGGATTTGGTAATTTTAGAAATTCATGTTCATCTTTGAGAATTACTTTGAGTTATTTACATATTCAGAATCGTGGTGAAATTTCTAACAAGTTTGATGTTTGAAGTTTTGTGAATGGATGAGAATTGAGTGAGTTAAAGGAACCATGGCTGGAGGTTAAAGATGAAGTTCATTTCTGGAACTTGTTTTTTATTATATATTTATTGTTTCAGTTAAGTTAACGAATGTACAACCACCCCAGTGGTAAAGGCAACGCGCGTTTATGGTCAAGGTCATGGGTGCAAGTCCCAGCGCTGCCTTTTGTTATTTTTTTCCAACATTTTTCTCCTTTCTTGCACAACCAGCGCTTGGGCCTAAGGCCATTGGACCTTGTATTTTAGTGAGACACACCCCTACTTCACTACACAACACATGCCCAACTTTTTTATTTTATTTATTTTTCTGATCAAAAAACATCATTTAGGCCAGGCCTAACAAAACAAAATGGTTTTGCTAACAAACTCCCAAATCTCATTTCAAATCCCCCTGACTTTTATTTTTATATCTTATTTTATTTTATTTTTCTTTATTATTATTATTATTATTATTATTATTATTATTATTATTATTATTAATAATAATAAAAAATCCAAAAATATACTTTTATTTATTATTTACATATTTATATTCTTATTTTATTTGTAAAACAAAAAGACAAAAATATTTTCTTAAACAAATTTAATTATTTTTCTTAATAAATTAATAATTAGATTTAGGTTTAGTTATTTTCTTTTTATTTAAACTTAACTTAGAATTTAGGTTTTCTTTTAATTAATTATGTCCATATAATTTTGGTTAAACTTAAATCCTTTTCTAAAAAAATCTAAAAATGCTTTCTAACTTATTTTCTTTTCTTAATTAGTTTAGGTTTAATTTTATTTATCTTAATAAATAATTTTCTTTTAGATAATTAGGTTAAAATCTTTTCCTCAAAAACCAAACAAAAATCATTTTCTTTCCATTTACATCTTTGCGCATTATATTCTTTTCAATTCTTGTACATTATTCAATATGGTTGTAATAGATAATTAGGTTTAATTTCTTGCAATCCCCGTTTGTAAATTTATATACCCCATCCCCCTAATGATGTAATAGCGTAGTAATTTTATTTTCCGCAATTTATCGCTTTCATATAAATGCTAGTAATTAGGATTTGTATGGAAAGATAAAATCAACAAGTAGACAACCCTAATTAAAGATTAAATGCATGAAAATCAAACACACTATTCACACATGCACTCTTAGGGTAATTTCACTTGTTACCTTACAAAAATGATCATGTTACGTATGTGGGATGTCTTAGCAAAAACAATAAAAAATACAAGATCATAGTCCCTCGATGACGCTACGAATGTTATCTTTCAAATGATCTTAGTTCCTCAAAGAGAAATGCTAAGATATCTCACAACATTGCTATCATGACTATACGATGATCCACGCCCGTCCCTTTACATTCAAAGATAAGGTTTCTTACCAATCAATGGTGAGATAGCAATATCAAAGGAAAGGAGGTAATGAATAAAAGACTTTTGAGTAGGTAGAAACGTTCTTAGTTGCTTGCTCACTTTCAAAACAAATGTCCTTGCTCACTTTCAAAACAAACACTTTCAAAACAAACATACTTTCAAAATAAACAAACACTTTCAAAATAAACAAACACTTTCAAAACATGAAATATTTTCAAAAAGTCCAACACTTTGTATATGTTCTTACGAACGAGAACCATTACAAAGTTTGCCTAAACGAAGGCGTCTTTTCAAAAATACTTTCAAAACCACCACAAAGCACATTTTCAAAAAAAAAGCAAGTGATCTAGCAAGCAACTAAGAGTCCATAGATAACTATGGATGAAAAGGGTGCTAACACCTTCCCTTTTCATAATCTACCCCTTGAACTCAAGAAATAATCTCAAAGGTCTTTCCTGTTCTTTTCAACCTTTCCTTTTGGATAAAATAAAAGTCGGTGGCGACTCTTGCTAACCGCAACAATTATGATAAAACGTAAAACATCCCAAGTTAGTTCTTCCGCAGTATTACACAAAGGTTATATGCTCAGTTAGGGTTTGGTGAAATAAGCAATTCACATCAGATATAATAAAATCAACTGTATATTTTCTCTTGGTTAAATAACAAAACCGAGGGGAAAGTTGTTTTTCGCCATTTAAAAATTCTAAAAAGTTATCATTGAGGATTAAACCCATGACCATTATATCTTTCCCATCGATGGAATTTCAACGGAGACGTAAAGTTGCACACTTTTAATGACGCCCTTTGTTACCTCGTATATGAAGCGAGGTAACACCTCATATACAATCGAGGTTAAATATGTTTTATATTAATTAGTAGATAGATAAGGAAATAGAAAGGTGCACCCGAGACTTATAGAGTTTCAACCAAATGATTTGGCCTACTCCTTTCCCAAAAATATTCTCCTTGAGAGTTTTCAATATGATGTGAGATTTTAACAAGTTTTTCCTATGAACCTCCTTACAAAAGGACACGAGTTTTACAATGGTTTTCCTCCCAACCAAAGACGAGAGTTTTGACTACAGAGACCTTCAAACCACGAGATTTTACAATAAAGACGCTTTCAAACCAAACGAGAGCTTTTAACATCAAGCTAAGATCATGAACCAAACATGAGTTATAAATATGGAGACCTCCATACCAAATGGAGATTGTCCTAGGTTGAACTCGACAACCAAACAAGAAAATACTTCTCACAATGAGATATTACAATAATACTCTTTCACCATAACCAAACTCCTCATAGATAAAAGATTCATTCTCAAAAGCACTAAGAGAGAGAGAGAGAGAGAGAGAGAGAGAGAGAGAGAGAGAGAGAGAGAGAGAGAGAGAGAGAGAGAGAGAGAGAGAGAGAGAGAGAGAGAGAGAGATGATATTTGGAATACGTTTTCTGGTGTGTTTTGAAATGATGAAAAACTCTATTTATAAGACATAATATGACTAAAGTATGAAAAGAATCCCTTGATCTTTTAATGTCAATAATCAATTATGCATATCAGATAATTGATTATGTGATACAAAAAGGAAGACTTTTCAAAAGGCGTCGCCACTAATGGATTAAGAGACATAATAATATATTATTAGGGTTACAATAGTGATAATTGATTAACCTTAATGGACAAATCAAATATCCATGTGAACTTATTTTAATTGATTAGAATGAGTCTCTAATCTAATAACTAGGAACACAAGTATTTATTTTGTTGTTTTAATAAAATCAGATAGGCCTTCTGATCATTCAAAAATGTGTGTATACTTTGCCTTAGTAAGTTCAAGAGTTATTCTTATACTTTTATAGACACATCTCACTCGACACGGACAAGGCGAGTTTTAACACTTACACTCTTTCACAATTCTACAGATTTAGGTTCCTTGCTATATTATCTTTGACTTTAGCACTTCACTGGAACCTTGAATTATCTCCTTGATGAAGCATAAGATAACTTTCTGATGATTATCATCATCATAGACAAGTGGAAAGAAATCACTAGGGACCAACATAATCAAACAAAGGATAAGCAATATGGTTCCACCAAACATCCTAGTCATCATCAAAACCACCATGATTAAAATATAATCAAAATATTAACAGCAGTTTGTTTTACCTGCAAATATATAGATTCTCAAGAATAACAACAAATAAAAATTACTTGAAACATTTATTATATTTTCTGCTAGTAATTTATTTTATTGATAATGATTTTTTTTTATAAATTTTTTGGTCATGTAGTGTATTATTTAATATATTTTAATTTACTTTTTGAATTTTGATATATTTAAAATACATATTGTTATTGAATTAACTTGTTTCAATTATATATTTTATTTATTAATGTAAAAATAAAGTTGGCGTATATCGGTAGATTACTTAAGACCCAATTTAAAAATTTGGATATATATATATATATATATATATATATATATATATATATATATATATATATATATATATATATATATATATATATAATCTAATTGAAATGTATAAGTAATTGAGAAGTATAAAATAATATAATATATTGAGTGAGATTATTTATAACATTAAATTCGTGATATGTATGTGAGTGTTATGATGTTCAATTTGACACTATCATCTTCAAATATGCGGAAGATCCACTTCAACATTTTCTAAAAATGAAATTGTATCATATATGATAAGTTATGAAGTAAGCATACACTTTTTTTTTAAATGGTTGATTTATAGGTATAAAGAGTTAAATTCCGAATCAATCATTTGAACTATGAACTATATATTAATCAAAAACCTTAAAATATTAGATATATAATTTCTCATCTATTTATAAAAATTTTAAACTCTATTTTTTTTATTTTTTTTAAATAATATAAAATTTCTAACCCTCCTTTATATCAGTTTTATATATTTATTTCTTTTCCCTTTACAACTATTATATTTAAAATTTAAAATAAGGTGAACACCATGGTATCCTTGAATTTTGTTGGTACCAATATCCTTGTCCAATTAAATGTCACTTTTTATAATTACTTTATTTTAAAATAAATTCAAATTATAAAGCAGTTTGCACTTAAGATAGTAATACCCAATTACTTATCATGGATACTTAAGAATATACCTTAAAGTAACGCATAGTTATAAATAAATTTTACACCTACGATCAATCAAAATCCTTATCATTATCATGTCATATCAGTTGAGAGTGCATATTCCTTTTTCTCTTATATTTACTTGTTTTCCCTTTACAACTATTTCATGCAAAATTTAAGAAATTACTATAAAAATGCTTGGGAAGTGATGATTTGAAATCTGTGGTGATGGTTTTATATTTGATTTGTAATGCTTAAGCAAAACCCAAAACTTCTCTCAAATTGGGTTTGCACAGGAAGAAGCATTGATTCAAGATGATATAAACAAATCCTACAAGAGAGCAACTTTATCCACGTCTAACAAATCCAACAAATTAGTTACATTACCTTGTTAGTTTTCTGTTATGACAGTTGGTTAATTAGAAGCAGTTATAAACAGTTAGTTACATTATCTTCTTAGTTTTCTGTTATGACAGTTGATTAGTTATAAACAGTTATAAACAGTTAGTTACATTATCTTATTAGTTTTCTGTTATGGCAGTTGATTAGTTAGAAGCAGTTATAATCAGTTAGTTACATTTCCTTCTTAGTTAGTTGAAGATCTCCATTCATACTATAAATATATAATCTTTATACTACAAATTCATATCTCTCTCTCTCTCTCTCTTTCTTGTTCACATTCCATAGTTTCAAAATTTGTTATTCTTGTGGCACAACAATGGAAGAGGATGATAAGAACGCGGCAGCAGCAAACATGATCGGTACTTCCGCTACCGATCATCAGAAAGAAGAAGATGATGATTATGATGATGATGATGATGATGTACTTCCGAAAACACCATTGGATTCTTCACCCAACATAACACCAAAGAAGAGCAAGGAGGGACCTTCAGCAATGAATAATTCATCAGCATTTCCATTGCAATTGCCATTGGAATCTTCTCCCGACGTAACACCAAAGAAGAGAAAGGAGGGACCTTCTCTAACATCTTCTGCAGACACTCCAACCAAGAGGAGAAGAGGACGCCCTCCAGGTTCCGGTTCCGGATCAAAGAAGAGAAAAGAAGAACCATCAGAAACAAGTTCTGGTATCAGTGATGAAAAATTCAGCCCTCATGTGATTGTGTTGAGAGACGGCCAGGTATAACATGAACTGACCAATCTTCACATTTCAGATGCAATTTTGTATTACATTGATTAAACATATGGTTTGCAGGATGTGGTAGAAGTTCTATACAATATATCCGTGGCAAATTATCCTAAAATTGTTACCGTATTTTCTGCGTCCGGTTCTGTATCAGAAATTACCGCTCTTACTCCGAATGGTCCCAGGCACCGCAAGGTTAAATTTTGCATCATAAAATTTTTGGTAAATTTTGCGAACTGTCGTTTATTCCAATTTCCTATATGCATGTAGGGAGCATTTCAGATTCTTTTTCTGTCTATAAGATCTCTGGTTGGTGATAATGGTCGTCACTGTCGTGAAAAGGCAATGTGCACCGTTACATGCACAGATGATCAGGGAAATCTGTTTGCAAATACTTGTGTCAATTCCCTCATAGCGGCTGGCCGTGTTGACGTAAGCATATCATAAATTTAAATCAAAATGGCCACACTCATTTGTTTAAATTAACAATTTATCTTTTTGGTTCATTAGATTATCGCGGCCATATCCATGGTAGAAACCACTAAGAGAACAGGTGCAAGAATGGTGGAGTTTGCTGCTGCTCCTCAAAATAATGAAGTAACTCCTATAGCAGCCATCCCTCTTCAAGTAAGCAAATCATATTTTCTTTATTATCGATGGAGATTCACGCGAGACTTATATTCAAAATGGTAGAATCTACATAAATTTCAATCTATATGTTTTGGTTCAACAGATGATTAAAGAAAACTCGGATCCAGCCAAAGAAGAAGGTTGTACATCAGGTTTTTTACAAACAACTCCAACAGTGGGAGATGGAAACATAATAAATGCGACATCAGCAACAACTAGTGCTTCGAATGATCAGGACTTGAAGTCTCCTTCTGTTGGGGACACTTGCCAGGACATGAAATCTCGTTCTGTTGGGGACACTTGAAATTAAGTGTCTAATTGTGCTGAACAGATTGTATATAGAGTCAGCAATGGTTTTTCATGTCATCTTTTAATACCTTTTAGAAGATAATACTAATATACAATGACTGGGATTGATTGTTACTTGCATTGAAGTAGTAACGTATGATACACTTTACTGTGTATTGTGATTTCTCAATTTTCAACATTTCGCTTATGCTTAAATCCAATTGCAGTTTCTTTTATTCCTCCTTCAGATGATGTGTTCTATATGCCTTCTTGCCTAATTTTCCAACTTTGTAATTTAGTTTTCTTTTTATTTTGATTAAATAAATTCAAAAAACACATTGCAAGACATATAAGTTCCTAGTCAATGGAGAACTCAGCAAGTGTTTAGACTGTTTTGAAAATAAACAACTCTTCCTAATCTTATAGTTTAACCGCTAAGAGATTAATATTATAGGTTAATCTTTCATCATCTTGGCATTTGGTTAGTCTTCTAATAATCCTTTGGTTTTGCAAAAGTTTACTAGAGCAAAACCCTCCATTGCGTAGGCTCTGAAGCATACCTTCTTCTAATCTCACATTTGGTTTCTTAATAGCAAGCTCGAATATGTAATACACATTAATTGATAGGCTTTAAACAAGTTAGTCAAGGATATCCATTGAACACATGTTCTTACTCCACTAAATCAAGGAGTTAGAGCCATGGAGATTAATATTTTTGGATTTGCATATAGTAAGGAATTCAAGGGAACATGCCAGCTTCATATAACATGTGGTGAAGAACGACATCTTCCTAATTTTTCATATTTGATTTTCTAATAACCAAATTACAGTTATGTCTAATTTTTGGATGGTGATATAGTTATCTTTCTTTAGGAAAAACACGTGATTTGTTGTATAATGAATCAATCTCCCGATTCGGGCGGGCGAATGAGCCCAACGTTAAAAGGAGTTGGAACTCACAAGTGGGTTCAATGAGAAGAGAGTGGGCATGAATGTAGAAATTAAATTCATTACCTTCGAGATTCATTTGATTATAATCTTGATTCTCGATGTTAATTTTAGAATAAACTCATTGTATTATTCTTATTTGGAATATACAAAACAGTGCTATATATACTGTTTAAGTAACAAACTAAACAGAATTATAACAAACTAACTGTTTAGTAACAAACTAAACAGAATTACAACAAACTAAACAGAATTATTTTCATTATGTAATAGTCCCCCACAAGCTGGACTATGGATGTCTAATAGACCAAGCTTGGAAATAAGAGAATCGAAAGAGGGAGCTGCCAAAGGCTTGGTGAGAATATTTGCCAATTGAGCAGCAGAAGAAACTGGTAAAAGGTGGATGAGACCAGTTTGAATTTTCTCACGAATGACGTGGCAGTCAATTTCGATATGTTTTGTCCGTTCATGGAATGTGGGGTTGTGAGCAAGGTAGATAGCACTTTTGTTGTCACAATAGACTGAGCTAGGTTGATCAAAGGAGATGTGGAGATCCTTGAACAAATACTGCAGTCGTTGCAATTCACAAGTCAAGTTTTCCAAGGCCCTGTATTCCGCTTCTGAACTTGATTTGGATATTGTAGACTGCTTCTTGGATTTCCAGGATATGAGGGAATTGCCAAGGAACACACAATATCCAGTTACGGATATGTGGGTAGCAGGGCAACTTGCCCAATCTGAGTCTGCGAAGCCAGAGAGTTTGAGTGAAGATGAAGATGAATAGAACAAACCCTTGGCAGGAGCACCTTTGAGATACTTGAGTACTCGAATTGTTGCAGAATGATGAACTTGCATAGGTTGTGAGATGAATTGGCTGAGCTGTTGAACGATGAATGCAAGGTCAGGTCTGGTGGTAGTCAGATATAGAAGTTTTCCAACAAGCCTTCGATAAGCTGTGACGTCTTCAAAAGGTGGTGAGTTATCATCATGAAGCTTCAAGGAGGAATCGAAGGGAGTAGAGCAAGGTTTAGTAGCCAATAAGCCATTGTCTTCGAGCAAATCCAAAGCGTACTTTCTCTGATTGAGAAAAATGTCGTGAGTTGATCTGGCAACTTCTAGACCAAGAAAATATTTAAGCCTACCAAGGTCCTTGATTTTGAAAGTGGAGTCAAGGAAGCATTTGACATATTGGATTTCCTGCAAATCATTACCGGCTAAGATAATATCATCAACATAGACTAATAGGGAAGTAAAAGAAGAGTCATGTGATTTTGTAAAAAAAGAATGATCAGCGGAAGAATATGAGTAGCCAAGAGAGATAAGGGCAGTGGACAATTTCGAAAACCACTGTCTGCTAGCCTGCTTCAGGCCATATAAAGACTTATGCAATTTGCAAACTTTGTTGGTCTAAGAAGTGCAAACTTCGTTGGTCGAAGAAGTGCAAACTTCGTTGGTCGAAGGAGTGCAAACTTCGTTGGTCGAAGGAGCAGAAGAAGTGCAAACTTTGTTGGTCGAAGAAGTGCAGACTTCGTTGGTCGAAGAAGCAGGGGGTAGGAATCCAGGAGGCAGATCCATATACACTTCCTCATGTAGATCACCATGAAGGAAGGCATTGTTGATGTCGAGTTGTTCCAAGTGCCAATTCTTAATGGCAGCCACTGAGAGAAGGGTTCGAATAGAAGTAAGCTTCGCAACAGGTGAGAAAGTGTCGAAATAATCCACACCTTCCAGCTGAGTATATCCTTTTGCTACTAAACAGGCCTTGTATCGTTCGATGGATCCATCAGCATGATGCTTGATTTTGTAGACCCATTTGCAACCAATCGATTGTTTTCCTGCAGGCAAATCAACAACAGACCAAGTATTTGTAGATTCAAGAGCATCTAACTCAGATTTCATAGCATTGTTCTAACAATCAAATTTGCAGACTTGTTTATAGGTTTTTGGTTCTGTGAAAGAGCTTATGGATAGACAAAATAATCTGTGATCAGGACTACATTGGCTATAAGATAATACAGAAGAGAGAGGGTAGTTAGAGGAACCTGAGTGAGATGCTGGCAGCATGGGGAATAGCAAATTGCAGTGATAATCAGATAGATAAGCTGGAGGTTTAATATTTCGATTGGATTTTCTGGTTGGAACAGGAGGGGATGGGCAAGGGGAGTTGTTAGTGTCATTTGAGGAAGAAGAGAGGTTAGTGGGAGAATCTGGCTGGGGGAGAGAGGTGGGAGAGGAAGGTTCATTTGATGGTGGAGGTGAGATGGGTGGATTGTTGGTGAAAATATCAGGTGAATCAAGGGAAGGAGGGTCAGGAGTAGGAATTGTAGGATTAGGTGCAGGTGGGATGGATGCAAAAGGGAACACAGTTTCATAAAAGAATACATTCCTTAAAATGTAAAATTCATGTGTGATAGGATCATAGAGAAGGTAGCCTTTTGTGCCTTCCCTGTAGCCAAGAAAAATAGATTTCCTTGCTCTTGGTTCGAATTTAGTGCGATGGTTAAGAAAGGTCGAAGAATAGGCAAGACAACCAAAGACTCTCATATGGTTAAGGCTGGGAGGAGTAGAATGGAGTTTTTGGTAGGGAGAGTGGTTGTTTAAAAGAGGAGTGGGAAGACGGTTTATAATATGAATGGCTTGTTGTATGGAAAGGTGCCAAAGGTTGTGAGGGAGGTGAGAGTGGAAAGAGAGGGCACGGGAAACATTCAAAATATGCTGATGTTTTCTTTCCACGATTCTGTTCTGTTGAGGCGTTTCCACACAAGACCTTTGATGAATGATTCCTTTAGAAAGGTAGAAAGTGGTCATGAGAAACTCAAGACCATTATCACTACGAATGCACTTGAGTTTCTTGTTGAATTGAGTTTCGATAAAGGATATGAAGTGAATTAAATGGTTTCTGGTTTCACTTTTGTTGACCATAAAAATTGTCCAAGTAAACCTGCTGTAATCGTCTACAAGGGTTAAAAAATACTTGTGGCCACATATGGAAGGTGTGGAAAGAGGGCCCCAAATATCAACATGAAGTAAATCGAAAATGGCAACAGACTTAGTATTACTGTGAGTAAAAGTTAAATGTTTTTGCTTAGCCAAATGGCAAGTATTACAGGGCTTATGATTGTCATTGTAGGTGACAAAAGGAAATTGAGAGGAAATACATTTGTGTATGTAAGGACTTAAGTGTCCAAGCCTAAGATGCCAAATAGTAGCAGGATCGTGTTTAGCAGGTTCTAATTGGGGAGAAGAGGAGGTGTTGACAGAGCTAGATGTGGGAGAGATGGCCTTAGGTGGGGTGGCATCAAGAACATACAATTTGCCAATCCTCCTAGCTGTAAATCCAATCATCTTGGATTGGGACAACTGCATAATTTGACAGCAATTAGGGGAAAATTTCACATCATATAAATTGGAGTCAAAAAGAGTGGTGACAGATATAATATTGACATGAAATGAAGGGAAGTAATAAACATTGTGAAGGACAAGTGAATCACATAGTAAAACTGAACCAGCAATAGTTGTAGTGACAGAGTCACCATTAGGTATTGTCATAGATTTAGGTGCAATGTGGTATGTGGAAAGGAAACTGGCAAAGATATGGGTGATGTGATCAGTGGCACCTGTGTCAATGATCCACCAGTTATGACAAGGAAGATTCGAGGAATTATTACCAGAGGAAGTATGAGGAGAGGTATGGGAAATAGAATTAGCAGTATAAACTGAATTAATCGAGGGAGGTGAAGGAGATTGAAAATTAGACTGTTGGAGGAGCTGCAGAATCTGAGTGTATTGCTCTTGAATCATAGACAAAGCACTTGGACTGGTGTTGGATGTGGAAGCAGAGGAAGATAATGCCTCAAGTTGAGGAGAAGCAACATCTTGAATCGAGTTCACTGTAGAATCAACAGAATTCCCCACAGATGTAGTAGGCTTGCGTTGTTGGAATCCAGGGGGATAGCCATGTTTCATGAAACAAGTCTCAATGGTGTGATTCGTGTGGTTGCAATGAGTACAGAGACAGTTTCCACGGCCACCACGACCACGACTACGACCAGGGTTGTGAGAAGAACGAGAAGGTGCTTGAGAAAGGTGATTCACAGACGATTGAGACTCAATCGAAGAAGCAGAAGGTGAAAGAAGGTTAAATTGGCGTTCTTGTTGAAGAACCAGATTAAACACATTATCAAGAGTTGGTAGTGGGGTCATCAACATAATCTGCGATCGAACATGAGGGTATTGGTCACCAAGGCCCTTCAAGAACTTGATAACTTTATCTTGTTCTTTGAATTTGCGTAAGTCTGAAGCAGCACCACAGGAGCACGGTATAACGCAAGTACAATCACGAATTGGCCGGAAGTTTTCGATTTCTTCCTAGAGTGTCATCGATTTCGTGAAGAACGAAGAGATATCGAGAGTTCCTTGTTGAAGACGAGCAACAGTTTCTTAAATATCAGCAATGTGAAAAATATCTCCCTGAGAAAAACGTTTTTCCAAACTTTTCCATACAAGAGAAGCACGATCATACCAGAGAAGAGATTTTGCAATTTCCTCAGAAATCGAGCGTTGAAGCCATGAGAGGACGAGATTGTTGCATCGCAGCCAAGGTTCGTATAGAGAGTCGGAGATAGGCGGAGGAGAAAGAGCGCCATCAACGAACTTGATCTTGTTCTTGGAGATAAGGGCCACTTTCATCGATCTTGACCAAATCTGGTAGTTCTTGGTATCAAGAACAGGTTGAACAAGAACAAGAGAGGGATTCTCATTAGGATGCATGTAGTAAGGATTGGAAGGATTGGTAGCAAAATCAGAGTAAGGAAGTGCCATTATCAAGCTGATGCAGCAAAGGAAGAAGAAGGCGCGAAAGAAGAAAGGCGCGGAAAAGAGAATTCAAACTGATACCATGTTAATTTTGGAATAAACTCATTGTATTATTCTTATTTGGAATATACAAAACAATGCTATATATATTGTTTAAGTAACAAACTAAATAGAATTATAACAAACTAACTGTTTAGTAACAAACTAAACAGAATTACAACAAACTAAACAGAATTATTTTCATTATGTAATACTCGAAAGGCAGGTTGCACACTTGAGTAAAGTCTTCAAGATACCGGATGACAGAGTGTTTTGTGACTTTGGAGTTGATGAGACCATTTTTGTAGGAAAGGTTGGTGTATAATATTTTTATAAGTTTTGAGTAGTGGCAAAGCCAGAAAAATTATGAAATCTGAACAGGTTTTCACAGGCTCTAGAGTTAAAAAAATTATGTGGAGGAAATACTTTAGTTTTGTCTTTTCTTAGTATACTTGTATTGATGGTAGAGCCGGAAAAATTAAAAACATGTAAATCATAAAAATTTACTTTTCTATTTGAGTGAAACATATACTTCCTCTCTTGTTTCCTACACCAAACAACAAATCAAAAGCAACTTATGAAATAAATACACTATTTTATGATCGGTAAATCAAATCTTCATGAATCTTAAGATCCATTACTAATAGAAATATGACATTTTTAAGTAAAAACTAGTTACATAGCAAAACTACAAGCTAATATATCATATATGAACTAAAAACAATTTAAAAAGTAAATCATAATCAAATAACCAAAGAGAACTTGTTGACTACATAAAATTGACAAAAACAAAGTGGCTGAAAACATAAAGCTTAGGCAATGTTTTGTTAGAATGAATCAAACATCATATAGTGAATCCAAGTTTATGTGCAAAATAGATACACACTACGGATTCATATTGATGAGTTTAGTTTTGTATCAAAAGTCTTCAATTTCAGAAATTATATTAAATATTGTTAATTAATTCCGGTAAATAAAAAAAAAGGCCTAGCCATTACAATTTCAATTATTAAATTCGTGATTCACTCAAGCATTTGATGAGAATTGATATTGCAATATTTTTTGAATGCGTTGAAGATGGTCTTATTTGTTTGCAATACCCAAGTTCTATAAGAGATAGTAGTATATCTGAACGCAGACTTCTGCAACATCAGCTCTAGGTATAGTTTTGGTTTCGGTCTGGAGAAGAAGTTCATCATCCTTCCCTACAATGAGTTCCCGAATGCCTCCATCTTTATCAACCAAGCCACCAGGTCTGAATCATCTATTGAAGATGAGAAAATATAGTAAAGGAAACAAACACAATCTCACAAAATATTCATAAGAACACCCCACTAGCAATAAAGTAAATTGGAATTTGATAACAAGAGTGCTCCAAATATATATACAAAAATATATATGTTTCAGCATGCAAATGAACTGGATAACGTCAAACTAATTCATTTATTAACCAATGCCCTAGCCTATATATACTTTATAACACTAATTACTAACAATCAAAAGAACAAAAATAATGCTCAAACATACTTAACTCAAATTCGACACTAATTTTCCATTAATTCGTCAATCACAACATGCAACAACAACAACTAACAATAATGGTGTTTTCAGATTTCGAAACGACATCTTTGCACAAACTTTTACCATCAGATTTCAAAACCGGAGTACTTAAAGGTGTTTTCAGTTTAGTATCTGGTGACACTGAAGTACTAGACTTAAACGGCGTTGGTAGAATACATAAGAACGTTTGAAAAAACATGAATCAAAAGTAAACTATTAGATATGGGGATTTTTGAGTGAGAAATTACTGAATAATAAAAAAGAGAAAGGGTGTGAGAGCGGTTATGGTGGTTCTTCGTTGTGGTTTTCTAGGGTTTGTGAAAACGGTTACAGAAAAAGAGAAGAGAAAAAGAAGAAGAAAGGGTTAGAAGAAGGGATCTAAGAAATTGAAAGAGTGTGAGTGTAAAATGAAACATGTATTGGATGGTGAAAAGTGACGGCGGAGCCTAAGAAGTTGTCCTACCTGGCTGGACGCTGGCTACGCCTATGGTTCCGGGTATCTCTCTTGAGGCTTCTAAAAATAAAGTTCTTCAACCTATCAAAGTTAATGGCTTCCATGAAAGAGAAATTCTTGAAGAGATCTTCATCTAGATAGTGAGAGATGAATAGATCACTATCAGCATAGTAGATGAAGTTGTTTTCTTGAGTTTGGGAGGAGAAGTCTTCGAAGAAGTATGAGAATGAGATTTTAGAGGAATGGGTTCTCTTTCAGGAAATTTTGAGGTTAAGATTGATGAGTAAGAGAGCTAATATATTTCTAATGGAATGCACAAGATAGAAATGATGATATGAGAAGACTGAAAAATCTATTTATCTATTTATATTATTATTATAATATATTAAAATAGAGTCGTAGACCTACAACTCTCACCTTGCCATTTCATCTCAGTTTTGCCACCTACATATACATATTTTTGCCAACTCAAATATAATATGATGTGTCACTCTATTATATCTGATCTTATCGGTGACTAGAATCTGTAATGGATCGATATCTGCGTCTGTAAGGCTGGAATCATGGAGGATGGGGTGTACCTGCAAGACACTCTGATGTTAAAGTAAGTAAGAGTGCAAAGAGATACTAGCGAGAATATAAGGTTTAGAAGTGAATATTGAATACTTGATCTTCACATGTGTGATGGTTAATATAATGCCTCCGGCGCTTGGTCATTGGTTCCTATTTTTGGGCCTGGATATGATGTCCCCAAAAATAGGCAACTGCTAGGATTTCTGCGTGAAAGCAGGAACGGGAAGCTCGTGCTCATTATTTTGGGAGGAGATGCCCGAAACTAGCCGTCATCTCGGGCAGGAATGCGGTCATGGGAAGGCGTGATCTTGTCGTTCCTGGGGTTATAACCATGCGACCAAAGTTGTTGGGCAGAAGGTAAACGTGGCCTTTGCTAGCCCTAGGTTGATTGGGTCAATGCCTTTGGGCCATCTTGGAGTAGGAGTAGATTGAGTTGTTGTTGAAGCGGTAAAGCGACAATAAAAAGTAAGTATTTATTTAGTTTTATCATATCGTCTCCATAGGGATTAGTGCTACTAAATTTTCGTTCGATAAGTCTCGTGTTAATGAGTTTGGTTTGAATTGAGTTTGAAGTAAATGCGGGAATTAAAAGTTATTAACAGAAAAAGAATTCATTCTTCAGAGAGGAGAAACTTATCAGACATGAATTTACACTACTCGTCACAAACTTAAAACCTATCGATCAATTGCACTCAACCTATAATACTCGTCAAAATCATCAAGTATCTCTCAAGATGTACCACAACAGAGGTTATGTCTAACACAAAGTTGAAGACAACCGTATTACTCGCGTCAGCAATCTCTCAGCACAACACAAATACCACCGAGGCATTAAGCTCTGATACCCACAATGATTATTAACTCTAAATCTATCTATATAAACTAGAAACTAATAGATATTCATCCCTAATCAAGATTTGTGAGGTATATGTCTTTAGCAACCCAAATCCAAATATAAAGCAAAAAGATTAAGGAAGACATCAACAATGATTTGTAAAACAAGCTTTATACAATACCATGATCAACAAATATACATATGTTCAAAGTAAATATACAAACATAACTAAACAAATAGAGAAATACATAGAGAAGAAATGGAGAAAACCCAAACATCTCACGGTTTGTCAGCGCTGATTGATGAGAAATCCGACTCCGAATCATCAAGATGCATGATCCATTGTTGTTTTCTAGCTTCTCTAGACCAAAAATGGGTTTGATGATGTTGGGACTCAAAAATACCCAACTCATAGCCTAAAAATGTGTGTTTTCACCTATTTAATGAGTTTTAAAGTCGCAGGGCACACTCAGTGTCAACAGAGGGTGCTTAGTGTGCTATGTGTTGTTCCGAAAAAAATTAACATTATATTTTTGCCATAACTTGAGAACCATAACTCCGATTTACGTACGGTCAGAAGCATTGAAAAGCTTATTTAATGCTATATATTTCAATGCCTAAATATCATTGATTAAATACCTACAAAAATGAGACAAAATTAATTAAATTCAATGATATTTACACGATAAAGTAATATATACACTATAACGTAAACTATATCGAATATACACTAAAGTAGAGGTTTATTGATGAAAAAAATGAAAAAAATCGATGAATTAGCTTTCGAACACTTCAAATGACGCTCAATTTGGACTTACGGATCAAAAGTTACAATCATTCTATTATCACCCACTACTGATTGCTCAACGAACTTTCGCTTAGCGAACTCATCACAGAAGGTAAACCAAGAATTTTTGCTATTGTTCGCTACAACTCGCTCAACGAACTCCCCCAGGACAGTAAACTAGAAAAATGTGATTTTCGCAATTGGAGGCCTTCCGGACCTCCGAATTCGATTCCATAAAAAGTTCCAAACATGCACTGAACGAAGGGTTCAAATCAAACGCCCCTTCCCAAGAAACTTAATCATAATATCTTTAGATGTAAAGGTCTACACTGACACCCTTTGTTACGGAAAAGCAAAATGTTCCAGCAATTGGACGATCATGGTTGACCTAACCCTAACCACATGAATATCACCATCTCAAAGGACGCGTCCCCATTAACCACTTTCCCATACAAACCCCGTGTTGGGAGTTGTGAACAATTATATTTTTCTTATATGTATTTTCTTAATTATTTCGCCACTACAAATCTTGTTCTTGAGGATATGGGAACAATTATATCTTTTTTTATATTTTTTTTTATCTTTAATCACTTCTCCATTACATGCCTCGAGCTTGCAAGGTTGCAAACTGACTGTTATTTCTTTTCTTATATGTCTTCTATTAATCACTCCACCTTTACATGACTCATGATTGGGAAGGGGTGTGGGGTTGTGAACCATTATGTTCTTAATTATTTTACCCTTACAGTTTGTGTGTTTGGGAGACTCTGGACCGTTATGAGTATATGGCCCAAGCCTATATAATATCAACGATCTCGTCCCACTCGCTTATGACCATGTGAAATTTACTGAGATGACTTAAAGGATATATTGTGATGTCAAAGACATGTCTATTAGTCAAACAATATTACCACATTCTGCTACAACTTCGGGGATGAGTCACCCACCTCACTCTTAACCAAGTGAGGTCCTGCAAGTCATAAGCTATAAAATAGCTCCAAGTATCATTAAGTTCGTTAACCACACCTCAATATATCATAAGAAGGGATGAGTCATTCATTAAGGCCCCTAATAAAGTATGGTCATATGACTCATACCAAGATTATAAGATGACAACTCAACACATTTCATTAAACAAAAACATATATATATATATATATATATATATATATATATATATATATATATATATATATATATATATATATATATATATATATATATATATATATATATATATATATATATATATATATATATATATATATATATATATATATATATATATATATATATATATATATATATATATATATATATATATATATATATATATATATATATATATATATATATATATATATATATATATATATATATATATATATATATATATATATATATATATATATATATATATATATATATATATATATATATATATATATATATATATATATATATATATATATATATATATATATATATATATATATATATATATATATATATATATATATATATATATATATATATATATATATATATATATATATATATATATATATATATATATATATATATATATATATATTATTGACCATTATTGTACTCACTACAAGTACCATAATATTATTGAATTTGAAATGAAAAAAGATAGCATAAAAGTTCACTACAAGTACCATAATATTATTGAATTTGAAATGAAAAAAGATAGCATAAAAGTTTTAAATTTGGGGGGAAAGAAAAGTAAAAAGAAACTTATAGTAGAATAAAATTTTATAATATTTTTTGTAATATAGTAATTAGAACTGAACTGAACATTACACTAATGTGTATTGATTTAGAGTTGAAAGTTCACATTAGAGGTGAACTATTTTGCATTATTTCAATTAACTATTTTTAAAAAAAATATAAAATAATAATTAAAAAACTATTACATTTTTTATATAAGACAACTACACATTTTTATACTATTAAATATAAAATATCACAAGTCAACATATAAATTAAAATCTTACACGTGAAATATTGAATCAAAATTTTATTAACATAAAAACAAAACAAATTATACAAACCATATTCATTGAAGTTTTTTTACATTGATACCAACCGTTTCCGTTGAAGTTTGTTTCTACATTAATGAATTAAATTAAAAAACTAATGCTGGCTGTGGGGTTCGAACCCACGCGCACTTATGTGCAGAAGATCTTAAGTCTTCCCCCTTAACCTCTCGGGCAAACCAGCTTGTTGTTTAATAATAACATACAATAATTGATCAACATGAACTCCTTAAAATTTGAATCAATTTCTCACCGAACAATCTAGAACTAAGAAGAAACTTCTACCCAATCCCATTCCTACAAAATCCACAAACCCTAACGCAGAAAAAAAAACCTCTCCAATTCAAATCAAACGATTCCACCTTCATCGATCATCAATGGCGGAACACTTAGCATCAATTTTCGGCACAGAGAAAGACCGAGTGAATTGTCCATTCTACTTCAAGATCGGAGCATGCCGACACGGCGATCGATGCTCGAGGCTCCACACGAAGCCAAGCATCAGCCCTACAATCCTGCTCTCCAACATGTACCAGCGTCCTGATATGATTACCCCCGGCGTCGATGTTCACGGCCAGCCTATCGATCCGCGTAGGATTCAAGATCACTTTGAGGAATTCTATGAGGATTTGTTTGAGGAACTGTCGAAGTATGGGGATATTGAAAGTCTTAATGTTTGTGATAATCTCGCTGATCACATGGTACGGATCTTAGTATTAGCCTCTGTAATTTTGATTTGATTCTGATTCGTTTTGATTTTGATTTTGAATCGTAGCCTCTGTAATTTTGATTTTGATTTGCTTCTGATTTACTTTTCAGGTTGGTAATGTGTATGTTCAGTTCAGAGAGGAAGAACATGCTGGAAAAGCTGTTAAGAATCTCACTGGAAGATTTTATGCCGGTAAGTTTTCTCAGATTTTCCTCAATTGACGATGAAAAAAATCTGGTGATATTGCTTTACACTCATGATTTGTTATGTATGTAATGTAAACATTTTATCAACTCTTGATTTTTTCATTCACTTGAGAGATCGCTTTCGAGGAGCATAATTTTCTTAGTTTCACCGCCACAGGATTAAATTTGATGATTGAGTTGTTTTTTTTTTGTGGTGAAGTTTGAATATCAACAGTTGTTTCACTTGTTTGTAGGTCGCCCAATCATTGTTGATTTCTCTCCGGTGACAGACTTTCGTGAGGCTACTTGCAGGCAGTACGAGGAGAATACTTGCAACCGTGGTGGTTATTGCAACTTCATGCACTTGAAAAGAATTAGCAGGTAATATTTTCATTATTGATTGATAGTCCTATTTAGTTTGGGTGTTTTTGAGTTAAAGGTTGGTGATTGTTTACTATGAATTTTGTCCAGGGAATTGAGGCGCCAGTTGTTTGGGAAGCGCCATGAAAGGCACAGTAGGAGCCGGAGCAGGAGTCCTTACAGGCATCGAAGTTATGAGGAGAGGTCTCATCGCAGCCGTAGCAGTAAGTATGATGACAGGGACAGAGACAGAGACTATCATCATGAAAGTGATAGCAGGAGGCGCAGGACCTCAAGTCCTGGCCGGAGAAGGGGAAGGAGTCCCAGTGGCAGTCAAAGTCCTGTTGGAAGGAGGAATCGTAGTCCAGTCAGGGATGGTAGTGAGGAGAGACGTGCGAGAATTGAGCAGTGGAATAGGGAGAGGGAAGAGAAAGAACCTAATGGCAATAACAGGCACTCGCAAAATGCTAGCCGATATCACGAGAATCATCAGCAACAGCAATCTCCTCAGGAGGGATATTAATCTGTTTATGTTACTGGTTTGTGTCCACTCTCTTGTTTTCATATTCCTATAGAGTTATAGGCAATAGTTTTAATTCTAGCACATACCACCCACAGAACAAGTATAGCTCACAATTTTCCGCTGTGCAGGTGGTACAGGTACACTGTTCCATGAAGTGGAAAATGCCCCTCTCCCCCTTGGGATTTTTATTGTGCATGATGTTTGATCATATGTGCATGCTTTTATCACTTTTTGCAATGTTCCCAAATTGCATCTCTAGTTTGAACCATATTTTCTGCATTGATCTCAACAAAGCTAGTTCCATTGCATTCTTTAGTAGGTTTATCTATAGTGGTCAACTACATTAGAAGTACTGCACTGCTGAGCTTTTTCTTGTTTCCAATGCATGTATGCATTTCATCAAAAAATCATGTTTTTAACCTGCCTCTTGCTGTCCCTATGAGTTTTTTTGTTATTCTCTAGCCATAACTTTTGTTGGTTCCTTCTTTCAAAGTTGTTCAATATTTACCCTTTTCTTTCAATAAAACACAACATTTTCCCCTTTTCAACTAGCTAATTATCAACAGTTAATGAATCTCATGTTTGTTTGTTATAATAGTTTATTTGCTGGGTGTGTGAATTATTTTGTTTACAGTCAGGGACCCTGATCACCATCACACTGAAGACTAATGAACGATCAATTTCAACAGTTCTTAAGGGATTTTTCTTTTATATGAGAAGAAGTTTTAAAATTGGAAATAGCATTATTATCTTACATAATTATGAGTTTTGCAGGTTCAGGTATCCCTGCTTCTAAGAGTCGTGTCATTGAGTTAATTGCAGTTTACCGTGAAATTTGTGTACAGGTTCCGCCTAGGCAGTGGAAGGATGTTTTAATGGATCTTTCAGGTATAATTTGGAGTTCTTGACGGAGCAGTTTCAACTGGGAAGTAAAAGGGTTAGGATGAAATTTTAGGTGAAGTCTTCTGTGATGGGTTTTCTCCTGATTGCCGGCAGAGGAATATGTTAGGATGCTTTCTTGTTGTGTAAGATTTAGATGCCTATTGGAGACTGACTTTTGAACTCATTTATATATTTCGGTTGTGAAATTGTTACTGAGGTTGTAGCTCTAGATGCCTATTGGATATTTATATATTTTTCATTGGATTATTTGAAAACATGTTAAATGACTTTTGAACTCATTTATATATTTCGGTTGTGAAATTTGTTACTGAGGAATAAATTTAGGATATTCTGCAAACTGCTAAGCTTTTTTTTTTTTTTTTGTGTTGTAAAATCGGTTGTAAAATTAGAGTTGAACCTGATTTTTACACAAACCACAAGTTTTCTATATATCAATCATAAATTTCATCAATATAAATTGCATGAAGGTTCATGTTAGTTTTTCTCGAGATCCATATTACTAGTTTTTAAAATATTGATGTGTATCAATAATTTAAAAATGGTCTGGACTGAACGACTCAAATGGGGACTAGTTCCAGCCTGACAGCTCTCAAATAACCATGGTTTTGTAGATCTGTCGTTATAGGGTCTTGGGCGGATCTTTCAGCTTTTTAAAAAATTGAAAGATTCGTCTTAGAACAGTTTTGGAACAACTTTTTTGCTTTGAAGCCTTTCTTGAGTGATTACAAAATTGGAAATATTTTCTAACAATTTGTCCTTAAAATTTCACCATGGTATAAAGTTATCAACCATCACAACTCATAACTAGTCATCCATGTCATCATTCAACATCAACTCTTTCAGAAGGGACTAATCCCTCCTTCAACAACAACACCTTCATTAAATTAGCCCTCTAATGCTGTTGAACATGCCGTTTTTCATCGTGAATTCAGTTGATGTCGTTCAGCTTGCATTTGTTCATCAGCGTGTAACTCATATGCCTCATTTCGCTATCATGCTATCGTTTTACGCCTCTCCTCCCTTTTAGGTTTGTGTTCTTATGCGCTTGTTGTGTTTTATTTGTTGCTATCTCATGTGTATGTTTGTCATCAAAAGTTGAGTTCTTTAACTCTTGCTAAATATTCCATGACTTTATTTTGCTAATCACTTATAGTATTAGTGAGCCTATAATTTGCTTTTTAAGCTGGAATGGGTCTGGAACTTTTTGCACAATATATTTTAATAAAATAAGAAGGAAAAAAAATAGAATATTCACATGTCCATTTATTTTTACATATTAGGTTCTGGAATTATAATTGTGTACGAATGAAATCTTGATTTTGAGGTCACATTCGGTCCAAATTTTAAAATATATATATATATATATATATATATATATATATATATATATATATATATATATATATATATATATATCAATGACTGGTTCAATGATATATTTTTCTTTTAAAATATTGATAATATATATCAATGACTGGTTCAATGATATATTTTCGTGACTCACGTATTCTAGAGGGAGAATGAGGTTTCTCTCTCTAAGAACTCACCGTGTTCCTTACCCCCCTTTTCCTCTAGCGTTTTGTGGTGGTTGTTGTCTCCGGATCCTTCTAGTTTCTCCTCCCTTTCGTGTGGGTTCTTGGTTTCTTGTTTATTTTCCTACTTTTCACATATTTCTATCCTCAGTGCTTGAAGGCTTCAGCGATAGATACGGTAGTTGACATCATGGTGGTCCCCTCTCTTCTCATTCCTCCACCCTCTATTAAGTTGGTCCTCTTCTACGCCATCCACTACCAATCAGTAGCAACATCATAATCACCCACACCATCCTATGGGCCAAGGTGTCTCGGTCATGGAAAGCAGCCTCCACCACCGAAAGATTTGAACATCCAGAGTTTATGTGTCTGTATTCTTGTTTTGTGTTTTATAATTTTGTATTTGTTGATGTGGTTGCTATTGTGTTCTGTTTGGTTGATTTTGTTGTGTATTTTGTCTTTAGATTTAGATTGCAGTAAGTTTGTGTTCAAGGTGTTTGTGGATTTTCCTCACAGAAGCTTGGATGAAGGAATATTGTTTATGAGGGAGATTCTATTCAGGATTGGTGCAAATCAACCTCATCCTTCTGGTTAAGAATTGATTCTGATACATATCATGAGTTTTTTCAATATTGAAAACCCGTATAAAACTTGTGAAGTTGTTAAATCTGTTAACTGTATAAAACTATACAACGTCATGTCTATTTATAGGTGATCAAGATCCAAGCTCAAAACGTATAACCCAAGATTAAAACATACAAAATTATATTTTGGCTTCGACACAACATCTATATGTTGTATTCAACTCTATCAGATACAAGTGACTTCTACTACTTCGAACACACTTATGTCGAATACAGACATTCCTACAAAACAATGAATTACAACTTCTAAGACACCACCTAATTTATATTCTCAAGACTTCTCATCTCAATGCTTTTCTTCAACTCATTGAACTTGACTTTATTCAGGGATTTTATGAGTATATCCGCTAGTTGTCATTTTGTCTTGCAATGCTGAAGTTCAAGCTTACCTTTATTTACTTGATCATTGAGAAAATGATACATTCTCTCTATGTGTTTACTTTGATCATGATACATAGGATGATTGGCTTGATTGATAGTTGACTTGTTATCTACAAACAACTTCATTATTTTAGGTCCATGATCTTAAGTTCTTCTAGCAATATCTCTATCCATATAGCTTGACATGTTGTATAAGATGCCACCATGTACTCAACTTCGTATGATGATTAAGCCATAATGTTTTTCTTCCTTGAGATCTAAGAGATTGGAGTTTCCTCGATCATGAATATGCAAAATTATAATACTCTTCTTCTCGTCTTAATCTTTATTGATACATATATCTCTGCATTTATGCTAGTCTTCTTTTGTCTTGGCATTAGCACACCATGATCAATTGTTTTCTTTATGTATCTCAGCATCTTCTTAACTACAGTGAGATGAACTTCTTGGCATGGTGTTGTAAAGATAACTCAAGGATCCAATGATTTCCTTGTATATTGTTGCACTTAAAAACTCGCCATTTGTATCCTTCTTCAACTTTACTCCAGTTTTTAATGGTGTAGCAACTTCCTTATAGTTGCTTATCTTGAACCTCTTCAAGATTGAGCATACTTCTTCTGGTGCAAGAACAATTCTTCACTTGTATCTTTAAACTTAATTCCTAAAAAATATGACAAGTTTTCTAAGTCGGATATTTCAAACTCCTGCATCAGCTTCTGTGAAGACAAGCTCTTGTGAAGTGTTTGTTTGGATGAAGACAAATTGGTTATCAAAAAGAAATAAGTGTTCAAAGAGACTTGGATGAAGTAATACTTTTCAATATTTTGAGATTAAATCTTCGATCAAGGTACCTCAAGTTTTAATTCACTTAGTTATATGATTAGATACTCAAAGAAATTTTTGTCTCATTAGTGCTTAAGTTTTACAAACTTTTCATGTGGAAACTTTTTAAACCATGACCTTTTAGAATGAAAAGATCAATTTTTTCAAAAGTGTAATCCATTAACATATATGTTAACGGATTACATTATGGTTCTAGAAAGATAAAATTTTAACTTTTAACACAGTGTAATCGATTACACTTTTATGTTAATCAATTACAAATTTTCAAAATTGATTTTTTGAACATTGGCTAAAGTGTAATTGATTACACTATTATGTTAATTGATTAGAGTATGTTGCAACTTGAAAAAATCTAATTTTTAACATATCTCTTCATTTCATTGATTCACCATACCTTTTCAGAATTATTGCCAAGTGAACCATTAATTTGCTAAGTATTGTCTTGACTTTATAGAGGTATCTTAAGCATTATAAAAACTAAAACTTTTAATCATTCAAACCACTTCTTCCATTTTTAAAATACGCAAAAAAAATTCAAATTCAAATCTTTTACACTTGAAACTTTTTCTGCATACTTTCATATCAGCGAAAAAACTTTCTAAGTAATATAATTGTATTATTATTTTTGAATTGGTTACTTGAAAGAGAAGATCAATTCTAGCAATTGATAAACATCTTACATCTTCAAACATCTTATAAAAATCCAGAATTTGGAAACAATATAATGAAAAAGAGAAGTATTATTCTCTTTTTCTACTTGGTTGAATCATAAGGTGATTTACCTTAGTGATTTGGTTAGTAACTTGTGTATAGAGACTGGGATTAGGCTTGTACAAGGTTCTAACAATTATTGAAATTTCTTATATGTTTTAAGGGGACTAGACGTACTCTCAGACTGTGAAAGGAGTTAGTATATTCCCTGTGTTCTTTACATTTTTTCATTTTACCGTTTTCAGAAACACCATCAAAACAATAAAATTAAAGTAATGCATCTCTAAAACCGAAAATCAATCAAAGCACCTATTTAACTCCCTCTTAGGTGCACTCTAAACTTACAATTAGCATCAAAACAGGTTATAAGTAACATATTCCTAAAGATCCAAAATAGCTTTTGTAAATCTAGTTTTTAGATACAGTGGTAGCAATAACAAGCCTCTACTGTTCTGCGGTGAATACTTTGACTTTTGGAAAACTCGTATGAAGGCACATCTAGCGACACAAGGAGATGAAATTTGGGATGCTGTAGAGAATGGTCAGTTTATTCCTACTAGCATTGTCAAGGGCATTTGTAGCGGTGAAAAGTTGAGACTAATTCATTGATTGGCTTAACTCGCAAAGTGAAAGTCGTCATCGCGCTTTATTGTTTCTAAAGGGAATTGAGAAAAGAGAGAATGAAACCCAAAATAAAATAAAGATCAAGGTACGAGATTCAGTTATACAAAGGGAAGATATTAGCACCCTAAACATCCATTGTATTCAACGAGATCCACTATGTCTGTTCTAATCAAAGGGTGTGTTATCTAAAGCTTAAACTTGCTAAGATAATGCATGAATGAATTATTAATGAATAAAAAGAATTTTTTTATTATTACGCTCGCCTTGGTTTCGAAACCTCGTGCCTACGTATCCTCGTCGTGCAATAGAGAATCAGAGTACCGTGGTTCTTCTAAAAAATAACAAAACTTAGTGTTGGTTGGTTGATTTTAAATGAAGATACAAGTTATCATTCTTAGGGGAAGACTCATCTAACCGTCCACAAAGTATGAGAAAGTGGGACAATACATCAACATGAGAGAGGGTTTGGAAACGTCTCTAGTATTCAAGTGGAAGAGTCAACACCTTTACAACCATGGGGGATAGGAGAATGACATCTCGACTATAAATGACTCATGTCTAATCTTGAAAAAGTTTTTAAAAGAGAAAAGGTGCACTAGGGCACAAAAAAGTTTGAATGGGTTGAATATTTTTTAGTCTTTTTTAAAAAGTTAGAATATGGTTAGGTGAATTGACATTTGATTAAAGAAAAAGAAGTTTGAAAAAAAAGATCACTTGACAAGGTCAAGGTTTATTATGAAAGAGGTTCGAGTTAGAAAACCAAGAAGGTTTTGAAAAAGATGATAAGGTTTTCAAAATTGAAGAATGAGGAAGGAGATGAAGAGACTATCCTAAAGTATAAAGTAAAATCTAAGGTGAAGAAGGTCTGACCAAATAATAACAATCATATTGACACAAGTCAAATAATGCATCCCATTCCTTTGGATTATAGCCACAAGCAGAAAATAAACCAAGAGTATACGAATCATCGAGTGAAAATAAATCACAAGCAAAAAGTGCATCAGATAAGCCCAAGGTATCGGTAAGAACTCCTGCATCAGATGAAAACCCGCACAGACAGACAAAACCATGATAAGATAGAAATAATCTCAAGTCCAAATGGGTTAGAACCATGTAAAGATTAATGCTCCCCGATCACCAAGAGGGCGAAGGGTAATCAACGTCCAAGTGACAATCGTTCACCATCACCCAAGCTGAAGCACCAACAAAGGAGCATATCTCCTGTCAGGAAGACAATCTCTGATAAGGAAGAAATAACTACTCTCCGCCACCATCACCTAATCGTAGCGATGATGACGAGCCCCACGACCCGTTATCCAGAGAGATCATGAAGACCACACTTCCTGTCATCCTAGAGAAACCCCCAAACCTGGAGACATACGATAGGACCGTCGATCTAGATGAGCACATCGAGAACATCAATGCTTTGCTCGACTACAAAGGGGTCTGAGGAGTAGTCAAATGCCGACTCTTCTCGACAACACTCAGAAAGGGAGCCATGGCTTGATACAAGAGCCTCCCTGATGAGTCTATCACATCTTGGAAGAACCTAAGGAAACAATACTCCAGGCATTTTACAACATCTCGCTGACACTGCAAATCATAAGTGTCGATGGAGGCCATCATCCAGGGGAAGTATGAGTCCCTTCGAGCGTATATTGAAAGGTTCAATAAGGAAGCCGCCCAGGTCTCCATGAATGACAAAATGAAGAAGTACCTCATCGAACGAGGACTACGACCCCACAACGAATTTGCCAAAGCAGTTGGCATAAAAACTCATGCAACACTGGATTCCCCCCTACTCAAGGCACATGCATACATCCAGTACGAAGAGAAAGAGGTTACTAAGAACGCACGAGACTTGCGACATCGTGAGAATGTCAAAGTCTCGAAGAACGATGAGCCCTTGACATCCCGTCGGGGAGCCAAAAAGAGAAGGGAGGACAAACCCCACGAGTTACGAGACTATAAAGAGCCAGTTGGTCGCTTCCATGACTATACATCCATCAACACCTCACGCGAGCAAATCTTGACCGACTACATGAATTCTGAGTTTCGTCAAGCCCGGGTCCATTTCCCCTGATAGAAGTCGTCCAAACCGGGGACAAACAAGACCACATACTATCGGTTCCATAAAAGCCACATGCACATGACTGAAAACTGCATCCACCTAAAGGATGCCATTGAGATCCTCATTCGAGCTGGGAATCTCAAGCAATACAAAAAGAAGGAGGGTCCCCGGGAAGACGTTCCCGAATCCAAGAAAGTCGAGGAATAAAATCCCTCCCTCGACAAATCTCCCATGCCCGTCACCATGAGTATCACCAGGCTGAAAGATTTCTACTTCCCCAACCTAGATGAAACTCCCATGTACTTCTCAACACACAGTCCTTGGGAAACGTTTCCATCAGTAATGGTTATATCTGGCGGAGGATTCAACAAATGTATTGTGGGCTCGGTAAAGAGAAGATTCGAGCAGCTAATGGATGCTACCTCTGAAAAGAATTCCACATTAGAAAACTTTAGAGGAGGCTCCTCCTCGTCGCATTCTATCAAGAAAAGCTGCCCGATGGAGCTTCTAATTCTAGCATTCCTCTGCTCGTACGAGCACACATGGAAATTTTTTATGTCAGGCGCATCTTGGCCGATCAAGGTAGCTCGGTCGATATAATGTACTCCTAGTTGTTCAACGGCTCTATCAACAGACCTTGGGGATATGTCGAATTTGTTGTCACATTCGGGGCAGCGATGAAGCAACTAGAAAAATGAAAAATGAAGCCTTCATCGAATATTTATTTATCCCCAAGAAGGGAAAGGAAAACATCGAAGAAAACCTAAGAAAGGAGAAATCAAGGTATCGCGACCAAGAGAAGGGTATGGGAGTCAATTACGCAAGGGGAAGATATTAACACCCCTCACGTTTGTGGTACTCCATGGTATTCACTCTTGTTGTTCTAATCAAAGGGTGTAATCTATAAGTCTAAAGCCTAGTACTAAGGGAATGCATAAGTGCAAAGTATATACATGAAAAGAAAAAATGGGGGGTCAAAAAATTATTAGTGCATCCTCCGCGGTTGGGAACCTTTGTGCCTACGTACCCTCTTTGTGCAATGAGAGACCAGGGCATTCGTAGTTCACCTAAAAATGTGTTTTGGTTTGTTTTGTGTTTTTTAGGCGGATAATGTTACATTCTCACTCTAGCAGTTGACATGTTGCAACCTGACCGTTTGGGACTTATGCATCATATTGCACGAAATGGAAATAACACATCCTTTTTATGAAAAGATTTTCAAAGAAAAGCCTGAAGACAAAAGAGTTTGAGATTGTTTGTATTTTTTACCTTGAAAAAAGATTTGGTGATTTGAACTATATTAAAGACTATGATCGAAAGAAGCACAAGGTTGGTAATGCACCCCCTCATACTCCTCCCAATAATTAAGACTCGTGATACGTGGTTCACCTTTTTATTATTAAGTATTTTTGGCGTTTAATTAGGAAAAAAAAATTAATTTTAAAGATACAAAAGGGGAATGAAAAAGTATAAGGGAGACTTGAGTCCTAATGTTGTCATGTACAATGGTCCTAGAGTTAAGATTGAAAAGGAAAGTCTATCCTAATATTGTCATGCTTGGATTAAAGGCCTAAGATATAATTATTTAATCAAGAGATTAAAATTAAATTAAAAAACCTAAACAAACATGGTAATCACACAAACAATTTATTCAAAATAAAAGAAAATTAAAATCTACTCTAATATTTTTGGAATTTTTATCATGTGAAGAAATCAAAATTATGAAGAAAAAAATCACACAAAACAATTAATTGAAAACGAAACCAACAAAAATTAAAAATGAAAATTAATAGTCTCAGGTGGGTGTGAAGTTGAAATCAGGGTGTGTATGGTTAGCAATAAGAAGAAACAGGGCGCTAGGCCCATACAAATCAGAGCCCAATTGTAAGTAGCCCATAACCAGTTTTTTATGCAAGCAAGATCAGGTTTCTAAAAAAATGAAGCAATGGGCTAAGGGAGTGCAAATAGCGCTAAGGCCCAATAGTCCACCAACCCAATCCTCAATCAGCATCTTTTTTGTGTGCAATTCAGATTTTTTTTATAAAAAACATGGGCTTATGCAATTCGGCCCAAACCAACACAAATCGTGGGATTCGTGGGAGAGGTGTTAGTTTTGTTTTTACTTGAGCCTCTAGAAGTGTATTCTGATGCTGGTGTATATGTATTATGTATGTACTGACTCTATTTTTGTACAAATTGCTGGCTTTATGTATCATATATACCGTAAGAAGCGAATCGTCTTGGAATGGATCTTTCTCCCTTTGTCATTTTTGTTTTATCTATTGGACAGGTTATGCGGGCCAACCTCTTTATTTTTTTTTATGTTTTTACTGATTTTGTGATGATGTAGAGCAGTTTTATTCTGTGCAAGATTTGGTTTGTAATTGCAGCAATTTGGCCTTGGGCAGATTTGGATGCTTGGCTATAGCATGTTGCAGCAAGTTTTGGTCATGAAGATTCTTGGAAGATATTTAACAAAAGCATATTGAAACTTGGAAGTTTAGGAACAAGGAAAAGCATAGGTCTAGAACTTGGTTTTCATGGTGTGAAATTTTGTAGTTTTGTAACTTTGTGTAACTTGTATGTAACTTTGAATGAAATTTGATGCATCCTGATGATTATTGAATGAAATCTTTGGATGATAATACTTTATGGATGAACTCTCTTGATACTTGAATGGGTTGACTTGTAATGTAATCAAACTCTTTTTCCCGAATGAAATTTGAATCTTGAAACATAGTGACATACTTGAATGATATGGTTCTTGAACTTTGAAATTTAAACTAGAATGATGGTGAATGAATGGATCTTTTTATCGCTTGGACTTGCAATTCTCAATCTCTTTTTGTTTCTCCTTTTGATTACAACAAAGAATAATCGAATCAATCAACCCCCTTAGTTCAAACACAATCCTTGCAAAGCCCTAATGATGCTTGAATAACTGTCTCATCTTAGTTTATACTCGAATCACCTTGAATCAATTGGAACTTATATCAACTTAGTCCCTTGAATGCACACTTCCATAGTAATGAATCCAAATCAATTCAATTATTCAATCCACATAAATCTTGCGTTACAAGTAACAATTCATAAGAGAACAAAAATTCATTGATCTCAATGAACCTCTTGCCTCTTATTTTGTACTTCAACCCACAAAGGTATCTTTATTTAATGGATAATATAATAACAATGCTTTGAAGAATCCTTTGATGATCATATGACTTGAAAGATAGAAAGACATCCTTGAGATAAAGCTCAAATCATTCTTCCACTAATGAACATCAACAAACTTACACACATAAGACGCAAAACCCTAATCCTTATCTTTAATTGAAGAACATGATCAATCACAAAGGATGTTAAACCCTAATTTTGATCACACACAGGAAAATAAACCCTCATTCAAAACCTTAGTGAATTTAGGTGGAGGATTGTTGGAGCGACAAGTAACAAAAGTTTTGGAAATATTTATCCGGGAATTTATTGTGTCCACAAAGATTGGTTATTGAATTGTCGTTCGACAAATATCTCGTTAACGAGTTTGAGGACAAATGGGTTTGTAAAGAAAATGTTATCAACATAAAATAAATGTAAACAAAAATAAAAACTAAGGAAGAACTTATCAAGCCTCCTATAATCTACTCATCATAGAATTAAATCTACCGACCAGTTACATTCAACCTAACAATACTCATCAATATCACTACGTATCACTCACAACCTAAGTCATTTCTAACCCACATTGAGAGACCAACTGTATCACCATGGAAATAATCTCTCTACCTCCTCAACAACATATAAGACAACTTATGTAATTGCACTGACGATCTCTCAGCATAACACAATCACACAGAGGCATTAAGCTCTGATACCCAAGTAGATGTCAGCTCTAAATCTATCTCTAGAGTTCAGAAACTAACAGATAATCATCCTAGATAAGAATCTAAGCAGTATATGTCTATAACAACTCAAATTCCTAGCACAGAGCAAAAATCCAGGACAACAATCGACAAAGATTTGTAAAGCAAGTTTAATATAACGTCATGGGCGACAAATATACATAAGTTCAGAGTAAATACATGTACAAACTCAACACATAAAGAATACACAAAGAGGAAGAAAAATGAACCACAAATCTACCGGTTTGTCAGCGCCGATTGATGAGCAATTCACCCCAGATTATCCGTATGCGAAGTTCAATGTTGTTTTCTAAGCTAATCCTATCCAAAAATGAAGGTTGATGGAGTTGAGATGAAAAATACCCAAAACCATACCCAAAAAATGTGTTTTTACACATAAATACGCATTTCTGACTGTCCGGCATCGCCCGACGACCAAAAAGCGCCATCCGACGATCAAAATAATGTTTTTCCCATGCTACAGCTCGACTAGCGTCGCCCGGCGACCAAAAGCGTCACCTAACGACGGATGACAGAAAGTTGAAAAACCAGCACAACATTCTGCATTGTTTCGGCCATAACTTTTGAACCGTAACTCTGATTCGCACCCAGTTCGAAGTATTGGAAAGCTTATTTAATGATCTTTCTAACAATGCCTAAATATAAATGCTAGGATACCTACAAAAATGAGATAAAATCAATTCAACTCAATAATATTTACACGATAACACAATAAATACACTATAACGTAAACTATACCGGATATACACTAAAGTTTAGGTTTATTGACAAAAAGCAAACGAATTAAGCCGATGAGTGCTAATTATTCACACTCAAATTCATAATAATTTAGCACTTATCAAGGATAGCCTTGTAACTTAATGAAGAAGAAAATCCTGACAACCATGAATCACAACCCAAATTCCACACTTTGTTGGTTGTAGAAGAATAACCAGAAGCATAAGACTTTATTAAATATATACTCCTCAAAATACTGTGAAACACTATCTTACACAACCACTGATCTTTTGAACTAAAGGTGCTTTATTGAATGAAATGTTATGTTAATGACCTAATGGAATGTATGCAGACAAATTCAAAAGCCTAAGCCAGATAGAAAGAGAAGATAGGAGGGCCAATTTTGAGGTGCAACAAGCGGAAACAGCCAAATCCATCAAGACGCAGTTCCTCGTAGTCGACTTCCCATCATTATACCAGTGAATTTTTGGAAGGCCTACCTTGTCCGAACTAATAGCGGTGTCCTCCACTGTGCACCTGGTGATGAAATACTAAACTATATAAGGACTCATTGCCACCCTCCACGGGGATATACAAGCCACAAGGAGATGCTTCGAAGCAATTTCTAAAGGCTTAAGCTCCATCTGCATGCAACCCAGAACAACCAATAGGCCTACTATGCCTAGCAGTTCCAAAGATCCAAATCCGTTGTCGCATGTCGACACAATCGACCTTGACAATTGGTTCATAAAAGAAGATCTTCAAGAGCAGAAGAAGAAGGGGAAAGAGCCCATACAAGATGGATAAAACTCCTCCTTATTAACAAGCAGTAGGGAAACCGCACACCCTATGCACCGAATCCCATACGGGGAGTTCTAAATCACCCCCCTCGGTAGCGATGCCTCTAAAGGAGTCAAAACCGGCGATGATCTCCCCAAATTGGCAAAAAGACAACTGAAGGTATGCCTAAAGAAAAATGCATACTTGCTCGCCTGAAGTGCAGCAGAGATGCCCAATTTGGCTCCAAAAATAGCTTGTCACCATATGACAATAGATCATGCGCTTAAAGCAGTTGCCCAGCATAGTCGCAAGCAGTCTTCAGAGAAAACGGAGGTTGCCGAGTAAGCTGTAAAAGACCTCCTAGAGGCACATTTTATTTGTGAAGCCCATTACATAACCCGACTATCTAATATAGTGCTCATAAAGAAATATAATGAAAAATGGCGCATGTGTGTTGACTATACCGATCTCAATAGGGCTTTCCCCAAAGATGCTTATCCTCTGCCCAATATAGATAAATTAGTTGACAATTCTGCAGGTTTTAAATTGCTGTTGTTCATGGACGCGTATTCTGGATACAACCAGATCCCCATGGCAAAGACATACAAAAAGTACACGACCTTCATGGACGAATCGAGAAATTATTACTATAATGTAATTCCCTTCGGCCTGAAGAATGTTGGCGCTACATATCAATGGATGATGAATAAGGTCTTCCAAGGAGAAATTGGAGACATGCTCGAGGTCTACATGGACGACATGATTGTGAAATCCAAAGAGGAAACCGATCATGCGCTCCAACTAAAGAAAATCTTCGACCAAGCGAGGAAATGTAAAATTTGGTTCAACTCAAAAAAATGCACATTCGGTGTGCGGGAAGGCAAGTTCCTCGATTTCTACCTAACAAAACGAAGAATTGAAGCCAACCCCGAAAATGCCAGGAATTTTATAAGTTTCCAACGCCGAACTCAAAGAAATCTATCCAAACCCTGAGCGGAATGCTCACTTCGTTATCCCTCTTTGTGGCAAAATCTGCCCAACACAAACTTCCCTTTTTCAAACTTCTTCGCAAAGAGACACCCTTCGAGTGAACCGAGGAGAGGCTCCAGTTTCAAACATATATCAACATTTTTGCATGTCCCATTTTCTTCTTTGTATGGATATTCAGATTCTTCACGAATATTGTCGCTTAATATTATAGAATTGAAGCTACTAACAAAATCACCACTTATATTCCAATGGCTACTCGTATCACAATCAATTAATTGTTGTTCTTACAATGTCAGCAGCATGTCCTTTATTATCCTCCAAAAAGCTTCTACAGCCGTCACAAATGCAAACGCATAACATAAATTATAATAACATTCATAAAACATTAATAAAACATTAATTATAATCAAATTCACGAAAGTAATAAGAATTATAAATAACATTAATTAGAATAACATTAATTAGAATAACATTTATAAAACATTAGCTAGAATCAAATTCACGACGATAATAAATAATTTGAATATAAAAAAATTCATAAATAATATGAATAAGAATAACATTCATAAAAAATTCATAAATTATTTATTAGAATCAAATTCATAAAACATTCATAAATTATTATTTGGAATAATATACACGACAATAATTAATTCCTTGAAATGAAACAAGAATGAAATATAACATGAATTAGAATAACAATAATAAAACATTAACTAGACAATATCCTGCACTATGAATGAGTAAAACCAAACTCATGTGTTATCTTGAACATCTAAAGTTCAATGTATGTTGAATGGATCTGTTAAAAGAATACTTTCTATGTTTCCATTTTCTTGTAGTACATGGTATAAAGCATTGACTTGTGGATGACTCAAAATGTTTTGATCCTTCTTAAACAGATTCAGAACATCCACAAGGATAATAAGATTCAGAACATCCACAAGGATATTAAGTTACATGCCAACATATTTATAAACAATAAACAAATTAAAAATAATAAATAAAAGAAATTAATAAATGAAAAACAAATCCTAATCCTACAATTCCGCCATAACCCAATGAAAGTGTTGTTAGTTTACATACTTAAGGGAGAAAAGAATGTAATATGGGCCTCCAAACACCAAAGCCCATTTTAGATGTTATAACTTCTGTTGTCTAAATATGAGTAACAAAATAATTCCAATAAAAAGTAATTGTTGTTGTAGTTAGGGGATTAACCAGGGAAAAAATTACATTGATATGTATAATGCGGTGAGAGAACTGACTTGGTTGTTTTGCGTTTGATCGCAATTTTGTGGACAGTAAGAGTTGCCACCGACTTTTCTTTTATCCAAAAGGAAATGCTGAAAAGAACAGGAAAAACCTTTAGAGATGTTTTATAAGTTCGGGGGGTAGATTATGAAAAGGGAAGGTATTAACACCCTTTTCATCCGTAGTTATCTACGGGCTCTTAGTTGCTTGCTAGATCACTTGCTTTTGTTTGAAAATATGCTTGTGGTGTGTGTTTTGAAAGTATTTTGAAAATGTCTTTGTAATGGTTCTCGTTTCTATAAGAACGCGTACAAAGTGTTGTTCTGAAAATAGTTCAAAGAGGTGTTTGTGGAATGTGTTCTTGAAATTGATTTTAAAAAGGTGTCTTCTTTGTAATGACTCTCGTTTCTATAAGAACGCGTACAAAATGTTTGTCTTTTGAAAATGTTTCAAATGAGAGTGTTGGTGTATAAAATGTTTTTGTTGTGAGCAAGCGAGCAACTAGGAGCAAATCTACCTACTCAAAAGGTCTTAGATGTTCTTTTCCTCCTCCTTTAGATGTTGCTATCTTACCATTTATTTGGTAAGAAGTCCCATCGTTGGATGTGAAGGGACAGGCGCAGGTAAATCGTACAATCATAGAATGCAACTTGTGAGACGCTTTAGCAATTCTCGTAAGGGACTAGATCATTTTACTGAAGGCAACATCGAGGGACTATGATCTTTTTTATCAAAGGGTCTTTGCTAAATTGTTCCATATTCGAGGGACATGACTGTGTTTTCGAGGCAACAAGCAAGGTTACCCTAGAGGTGCGCGTGTGGAAAGTGTGTTTGATTCAAGTTATTTTGTCTTGAAATTAGGTTATCTAGCGATTGATTTTAGATCTTGCCATGCACGCCTAATTACTATACAGTATAAGGAAAACAATAAATTGTGGAAATTAAAATTCTACGCTATTATAGAGCTTTCGGGAATGGGGGTACAAATTTATAAATGGGGATGAATCGAATTGATAATGTGATTAAAGGTCTAAATAAACAAGCAATACAACCCAATCGAATTTGAAATAAATAGTTAGTTAGATAAAGACAAACTATTAAAGTAAAATTAATTGGCAAAAATAGTATCTTTAGTGTTTTTGTTTGTGAGAAAATTTAAAGGGGCAAATAAAACCTATTCTAGAAAAATAAAATAAATGACTAAAAGAAATTAAATCATATTTTGGTGTTTTATTTTCTATATTATGAAGAGGTTAAACAATTTAAAAGAAAATTAACTAAAAAGATTAATTAATAAAATTATTCACAAAATCCTAAACTAATTAAGAAAATAAATTAATTTTGAAATCTATTAACTAAACTCAAAAATTAATACCAAAGACTAATAAAGTTAAATCTAAACTAAAATTATTAACAATCTAAAAATTACTAAACTATATCTAAACTAACTTAACTGTAAATTAAGTTAATTATAAAATTCTAATTTAAATCTAAGTTATAAAAATATTATGTTGTCCAAAACAAAACTTCAAAATAATAAAACAAAATAGAGTTAAAATAGAAAATAAGGAAAAACACCCCAGGAAGTCTCGAGCTCACGATCTCTTGCTTGCCCAACACTGCTTCAACCACTGCACCACTTAGTCATCTATGTTTAATGGCATTTTCAAAAATACCAAAGGTTAAGAATTAAATAATTTTGGGATTAAAGAAAAATGGTGGGCTTGGGCCGAACCGGGTCGACCCAGGGTCCACCTTTCTTGTAATAACAAATGGATTGATGAAACCCTAGGGGGCAAAACAAATGAGGCAGCGCCTCTTCCCTGTTTCATGAAAATGGCAGAGACAAAAGAAAAACTCCCTATGTTCTTTCTCTCTAATTCCACGCTTCATCTTCGTTCCTCTGTTTATTCATCCGCAAACAAAAAAACATACCAGCTTCTTCATCTGTGGTGGCCATCTACCGACTCCATCAACAAACTCTGTCGTCGTTCCTCTTCTCTGACTCCCTTCCTCTTAGTGTAGCGATAACAACAATAATTCGCGAAATTAATAAGAATAATGATTAAATCAAGAGCAAAGGAAAAGAAGAATTACCGAGTCGGAGATGGGTCTTCAAATCTCAGGTATGGCGTTCGATACTCTTCCTTATACTCCTTCTCTGACTCGAAATTCTGGGCTTGACTCTGAGTTTTCTGTGTTGCTTGTTGTGAAGAATCTGATGTGTGGATTATGGCTTTGCAGATGATGAAGACGTGTAAGTTGTCGTGCGTTTGGAGTAGCAATGATGAGGGTTGTTGTAGAGGCAATGATGTGTGAAAATTTTGTAGAAAGAGTTGAAGGTTTGTGTGATGTAGTTTATAATGAAAAGGTTAATGATGGTGCAGTTGTGACTGAGGGTGAGTGAGGAAGGAAAATGATGGTGACGTGAAATTAGTTGGAAAGGGTTGTGGATTTGAGTTGCAGTTGATTCAATATGCCTATGTTTGATACAAGTTATGGTGATGGATACCAGTTACTATTGATTCTGTTCTATCTTTTTTTGGTTTTCTGGCTTTTTTGTGTATGCTGGTTTGGTTATCTTTCTTTGTTGGTTTTCTGATTGATTTTTGCTCTCTTACCATTCTCCCCTTAGTGAAACAGTGGTTGTCTTTTTAATGAGATAAGGGTGAAAAGTGGGGGAAAAAGTTGGTGAAGTTTTGAACATTTGTGGTATGCTGACTTTAAACATGTTGAGATGTAGGCTTTAGGTTGCCTATTTTGTGCAATATTTGGACTGAGTTTTGGGCAGATTTGGATAGAGCTGACTTTTGTCATGTTTTGGGCTATTTTCTTCTGGCTGGCTATGTTAGGTGACATCTTTCCACACCTATCCATTTTCCTCTTTTATCTTTCAATGAAATATAAAGCCAATTTTCTTTTTTATACAATTTTCTAAAGGGTTTGCATAGGTTAGGGAAATGATGATGCAGTTGAGATTGTTGAGCAAGCTAGCTTGTTGTTTTGCCTTGTTCTGTTTTATTTTACTTGTTGTTGTTGTTATCTTTATGATGCATTTTTTCTGCTTTGTTGGTTTGTGTGTTTGGCAGCATTTGGGCAGCTTGCTTGCTATGTTTACAACAGTTGCTATTTTGCTGCAATATTTTATTTCAGGTTTGCTGCATTTGGGCAACTTGCATTGTTGTTCTATTTTGTTGCAGGTTTGCCCTTGCTTTTGCTTGGCATCCTAGCTACTGTTTGCCCTACTGTTGCTGCTATGTTGCTGCTGTTTTAGCAGTCTGCCTTTGGGTTGCAGTTTTGGCTTTATTTGTGCTACATTTGTTTGGCTTGTTGCAATATTTTGTTGTTGTTGGACAGCCTTGGGCTTTATGCTATGTTTGCAAATTTTATTTTCCTTTTTTGTGAACCAAGGCCCAAACCTTGTGATTTTTAAAATAGGAGAAGAGGGATTATGATTAAAAACAAACAAACTTTAAATCTGATTCCTAAATACAAACCTTAATGATGAGCATTCAAACTTGTTCATAACCATATGTTCTGGAATTTTCACATGCTTGCTAACTTTTTCTTTTCTTGTTTCATGAACACGAGGAGTGGATGGCAAGTGAGGCAAGGTGAAGAGAAAACCATGGCTAGCAAGGAGTGGACGAGTTTCTTGAAGATGAAGCAAAGAGACTTTGGAGAAGAAATATTTTTTCTTTCTTTTTTTGTAAACCAACAATTGTAACTTGTGATTCAACTTGTATTTTGCATTGTAATCCCTTTTGTAAATTGTCCAAAAATGTAACTTGAACACAAAACTTGAGTGAATTTTATGAATGATGAATTTGGTGAATTTTTGGAAACCCTTGAATAAAGAAACTTAGATAATGATGTGTTTGAACATGGCATGATAAATTTTGAATCTTGAATGAGCCTTTTGATGAAAACCCCTTGATATAACTCTTGAATAAAATCCATGCTAACTTCTTGAATAAAGCCTACTTCAATCCTCACTTCCAAATCAACTTGCAATATAAGCAAACAAACAATAAAGACTTTGACCACAAAGAATCCACAAGTTCATCTTTTATGCCATGACTTGTACTTGAATTTCAATCCAACAAAACAAATAATCCCTTGAGGAAATTTTGAAGGTGGAAAAACTCGGAGTATAAGAGAACACTTTCCAAGCAACCCAATGGGCCTCAATTGAAATCAATTTAAGCACATAACTCTAACACCTTGCTTCTTAATTAGTTTTGATGAAAAATGGCCTTGTAGCTTGTTAAAGAAGATAACCATGAATCCAAACTTCAAAACACTAATTCCACTTCACAGCTCAAGGAGGAAATCAAAGAAATCAGATCTCAAACCAACAGAAAACCTAGCTGGCACAAACACTGATTATTTGATCTAAAGTGCATTATTGAATGAAAAATGGGAGGGCAAATTTTGGGGTAACAGTTGCCCCTGTTCAATCTTCTTAAACTTTAAAAGTGAGATCGGCATGTTTGTTGTTCGTAGCTTGAAAGTGGAAGATGATTGAACACTAGAGTGCTCAGAAATTTGCAATCGGTATGTGTTGGTTGATTGTGTAGGAAATGGGCTTAAAGATGCCATTTGGAGAAATGATGGAGAGTTGTCATATATGGGCTTATAGATTCCATCCAAAGGTGGTTATTGACAGAAATTATACTAAGTCTGAACTTGACTTCAACTTGGAAAAGAATCAGAGTAAACCTTTGGTCGATTTAAACTAAAACTAGTAGAAGTCTTGAATGTTGTGTGACTGGAAAGAATCAGAATAAATCTTGGAGCGATTTATCTGAACCAGAGAAAATGTCTATTTGGAAAGTATCAGGATAAACCGTTGAGAGGTTTAAACTGAACCAAAAGAGGTCTTGGGTATTCTTTAACTGGAGAGAATCAGAATAGATCTTTGAGCGATTTATCTGAACCAGAGAAAGTGTCTACTAGGAAAGAATCAGGATAAACCGTTGAGAGATTTAAACTGAACCATCAGGGGTCTGGATTAACTTTGGCTGGAATGAAAATCAGAAGAATCTTAGGATCGACTCAACTGAACCAGACAAAAGTCTTGGAATATCTTCAACTGGAATAGAAATCATAGAGATCTTAGTGTTGATTTGACTGAACCAGAGAAAGTCTTGGATTAACTTTGACTAGATTGGAAATCAGAAGAATATTAGGATCAATTCAACTGAACTAGACAAAATTCTTGGAATATCTTCAACTGGATTAGAAACCAGAGAGATCTTAGTGTCGATCTGACTGAACCAGAGAAGGTCTTGGATTAACTTTGACTGGAATGGAAATCAGAAGAATCTTAGGATTGATTCAACTGAACCAGACAAAAGTCTTGGAATATCTTCAACTGGAATAAAAATCAGAGAGATCTTAGTGTCGATCTGACTGAACTAGAGAAGGTCTTGGATTAACTTTGACTGGAATGGAAATCAGAAGAATCTTAGGATCGATTCAACTGAACCAGACAAAAGTCTTGGAATATCTTCAATTGGAATAGAAATCAGAGAGATCTTAATGTTGATCTGACTGAACCAGAGAAGGTCTTGGATCAACTTTGACTGGAATGGAAATCAGAAGAATCTTAGGACCGATTCAACTGAACCAGACAAAAGTCTTGGAATATATTCAATTGGAATAGAAATCAGAGAGATCTTAGTGTCGATCTGACTGAACCAAATAAAGTCTTGGATGAGCATCAGAATAATATTCATAAATGAATTGTATCTGACTCGTATCTGAGAGATGTATTAAATGAGCGTCAGAATGACATCTGTATCTGGATCGTATCTGGACTGTATTGGAAATGTATGCTAAAGGAAGTATCAGAATGATATCCGTATCTGGATCGTATCTGGATCGTATCTGGACTGTATTTGAATGAGTGACAGAATGACATCCGAATCTGGATCGTATCTGGACTGTATTTAGAAGAGAATATGGAGTAAGTATCGGAATGTCAGCCATATCTGGATCACATCTAAACTATTTCTAGAAGAGAATATGGAGTAAGTATCAGAACGTAAGCTATATTTGGATCGCATCTGAACTGTTTCTAGAAGGGAATCTGGAGTAAGTATCAGAATGTCAGACATATTTGGATCGCATCTGAACTGTTTCTAGAAGGGACTCTGAAATAAGTGTCAGAATGTCAGCCATATCTGTATTGCATCTGAACTGTTTCTAGAAGGAATCTGGAATAAGTGTCAGAATGTCAGCCGTATCTGGATTGCATCTGAACTATTTCTAGAAGGGACTCTGGAATAAGTTTCAGAATGTCAGCCATATCTGGATCGCATCTGAACTGTTTCTAGAAGGAATCTGGAATAAGTGTCAGAATGTCAGCCGTATCTAGATTGCATCTGAACTGTTTCTAGAAGGGACTCTGGAATAAGTGTCAGAATGTCAGCCATATCTAGATCGCATCTGAACTGTTTCTAGAAGAGTGTATGGGAAGAAGCTTGTGTAGGATTGCCTCAGCTGGCCGTGTAGATAATTTCCCTGGCTTGTTATAGGTACTAATTTCCGACCTTTTGAAGATTATTGACAATAGCCATCTATTGATTAACCTTTTCCTGAAAAAGGTAAAATGTTAGTTGTATGCAATGTCATGATGTATGAAATGCATGGTGCAATGATGTTCTCAAAATAAATGAGATTGTATCGTATGCACTTGTCATGTATGTAATATGATGCATGAAGGGTGAAATGTTATTTGAAAGTATCTTTGTCTGGGAAAATAAATCCTTGACAAATGTTGGGGAGTCATTAAATCCCAGACTGCTGTTGAAGAGTAGGTGAGTCTTCAAACTTTGCTTAGAATATTTCCACCCAGGATTCCTGTTTTGTTGTTTGAGGAGAGCTCCGCTGAGGAATGTTGAAAACTCTGTGGAGAGTGTTGATTCTTGCTTGGGGAAAAATAGTTCAGGAGTCTCAGTTGTTCATTGCTCTACTGGGGAGTCGAAGTTGAACTGATATCTGGTCAGGTCCAGGTTTCACAGTAACTTGTTGTGGATTGTAGAGTAGTCTACTGGGGAAGAGGAGTCGTGGTCCTTTGATTTGTAGTAGTCAGAGAGGCAAACTCAAACTAGGGAATCTATAGTTTGTTGGGGGAAATAAACCTTGTTATCAGTCTGTTGGATAAGTGTTTTCTTCACTGGGGAAAATCCTCGAGGGTTCTTGAGGTCGACCCAACTGGTGAGAAGTTTTCAGAGATTGAAACTCTGGCTGGGAGTCATCCTATGAGAAGTATTTTGAGGAGAATTATCACTGCCCCTAGTAGTAAGTGTTGTAGTAATGCCAGAAAATGTTTGTTTGGTCGCACGTGACCCTTTATGTGGGAGCCTGTTTGCCCCCAGAGTTAATTTGGTGCACCTCGACGCTTGAGATTTTGATCACATTTCTGGTAGCCCTGAACTTCCTAGAGATATTTTCTAAGACTGTTATGGAAGAAACCGAAGACCTGATACTGACACCATCTGATACTACTGGCACAGACGAACAAATTGGTGGTGCCCAAGATCTTTGGTCAAGTCTCAGAATTTTCTAAGAACTGTCATGGGAGGATCCGAAGACATGATACTGACACCATCCGATACTATTAGTACAGACAAGAAATTTGATGGTACCAGAAGTATTCATAGTGGATATTGTTCAAACCCATGATCAACATAACATTGCCCCTTGAGTGACTCAGATGGAACTTTGCCCCTGGTTATTCAACAATTCTTTGAGAGATTCTTTGAATCTTGACTTGACTGCCTCAGATGTGTTGGACAAAGGTCATGTCGTGCCCCTTGATTATGAGAGATTTGTCATTGGAAGTGTCTTTCCATTCGAAGTGATTTTGTTCACTGAGAGAGCTTTCGTTCACTGGATATTTGTTGTGTGAATTTCTCCGCTGTCAAACAAATAGCCATATGCAAACAACGATATTCAAATAATGCAAAGTTTATGCTTGTCTTGAAATTTTGAAAATGCGTTTTAGCAAGTAAAGAAGTTTTTTAAGAAAATTCAAACTCAGGATTTAGAGTAAAGCCTTACAGGAGTCAGGATACATTTTGTAACAGTATGCTTTCGAACTAACCCAAGCTTCAATTAAGACTTTTGAAAGGTTGTAGCGTGGCTTGGTTCACGGTTTAAGAAACAAAGGATAAATGCTAAAAGTGTATTTGTACCCACCCGCTCTTCGTGATGTTCTTCAGTCCTAAACTCAGTTAATTGTGTGTTCGAACTCTAATTGATTCGGGAATGACGTCTTGGGGATGGTTCAGACAAGTTAAGTTTGTCAGAAGGAAGACATTTTTGCAACATTTTTCATGTTGTTGAGGATTTGTAGTGACCTCTTTCTTTTGATTTATTATCCCTGGTTTTTGTATGACTGTTCTTGTTTTGAGATTACAGTCAGTGGGATGCCCTAGTTTTTCTTAAGTCTCCTACATAGGTTTTGACTTAGTGGGCTTTTTTCTTGGGAGATAATGACTACCTATTCGGTAGGGAACCATCACTGTCTTTTGATTCCGGAGGAATGTTTTTTATGTCACTCGTTGTATTACGAGATGAGAGTTCGCGATTTAAACGCGCATTTTGAATTAATTGAGAGACTACCCTGCCCCAGGTTTTGATTAAAGGTTTTAATTTGTGTAAAAAGAAAACTTCTACTTCTTTGGGTCAGAGGGATTGACTAGGGATTATCTTCCTTATAACTCCAATGTTTAGGGTTTGAAAGAATGCCTGTACATCGTCAGCAAGGTCTGTTCAAAAGCATATTGTATGAGATTATGGCATTGTTTTTGTCATCCTCCCTCTAAAGGCTTGCAAATTTTTGAAACAAGAGTTGAATATCATAAAGGGAGTAAAAATCATAGTTTAAATATAATGAAAACGAGCTGATTAAATCAAGACAAACATATGCAATGCATTAATGAAACAGAGTTTAACATTAATAGACAAGTGTTTGAACAACAAAAGAAATTACAACTTGAAAATTCAAATGGACAAAAGCTTTCAATGATTTTTCATAGGAGCATTGATCACATTTGGAGTCTCTGGGGGGTCAAACTCGATCTCCTTGGCATCAATCATTCTTGGACCTTGTTCTTCAGAGCCCAATAGTTATTTGTGTCGTGTCCCAGACTATCAGAGTGGTATGAACACCTTTCATTGGGATGATAGGTAGGAGCGGAAGTGTTGGGATTCCGGAGAGGGGCCTTTAACGTAATCATCTTTGCCTTCAGCATGTGTTGTAGCGCTTGAGCCAGTGACATGTTGATCTTAGTGAATTGTCTTTTAGGCGCGACCTCTTTACGTTGATGCCCCTGTCTTTGTTGAGCAGGTGTAGGATTAAAGATTAGGATTGCTCCTACGTGTTGATCGTGGTTGACCTGTGTTGTACCCCAAAATTTTCCCTCTCATTTATCAAATATTTTCAAACAAGATCTCATTGGATTCAAGACTGCATAAGGATTGATCAGCTCAAGACACCTCCTTAAGCACTGATGATTGAAATTAGGGTTTGAGATTTCACAAGGATAATTGAAGTTTCAATGCCTCCTATGACTTTCATGGACCATTATGGACCCCCAAGATTACTCATGTCAAGTTTCAAGCCTTGGATCACATTTTTGCTCAGTAATTGAACAACTGACCTGGAAATCAGCTGTATTGGGGAAAAAGTCAATTGTGGCCAATTTACAGTCAAACTTCATAATTTTTTATCCATATCAACATTATGAACTCACATGTATCATTTTATCAAGTTTGGACCATAATTCCTCAAGAAATTTGATCAGATCATCAAAAGGGTAAAATGGTCAAAATTAGGGTTTTGACTAAGAAAGGGCAATCTTTGATTTTTGACCTAGCAAATGGTTAATTGGTTTGAGTCATGATCTAAAGATTTAAATTGCATAATTTTGACCTAATGGCATGACTCAAAACATTGCTCAAGATCAATTGGATTGATAGTTGATTTTTAGTCAACTGATCAAAAGTCAATTGTACAATAAAAAGTCAAACTTTGACTTTTTGGTCAAAATCAAGTGTCAAAGATCACAATTAATCAAAACATGTCAAAATATGAAACTTGTTCATCATTAAATAAAAAATTCAAGATTTCATTTTGAAAAGTCAAAGTTTTCAAACTTAGAAATTTTTCTAAGTGTTGAAAACTTCATGTTTTTTTCACAACTTTGAGCCAATTTTTCACCATGATGAAAGATGATTCAAAAAAAACTTTTAACATGAAAGTTGTATATCTCTATGAGATCTACAACATTTCTTTACAAAAATTCTCCTAGAAATGCTTGGATTTCAAGTTATTAATCCATGAAGTTATTAATCCTAGTTTAGGCAGGATTTTGACCTAACTTCATGGCATTTTTTCATATAGTTCCAAGGAGAATTTTCAAAAGTGATTCAAAGAGGGGTTCTATAGCACATTGCAAGCTTTCCAAAATGTCATAGAACTCCTTGAGATCATTCTTTATCAAGTAGAATCGAAGAGAGGAAGTTAGGGTTTCAAATTGGAATTATAGGTCATTTTGTGATGAACAAAATTCAAATCTGAAACCTATGCTGCATAATCTTTGCTTTGCAGACCTCAAACTTATTAGGCACTTCATAATTAAATGCTTTCACAACTATTAGAGGCTTCAACTCAAGCATTCAATTCAATGCCCATGCTTTATGTCCATTTTAGAAAGAAAGTGCACAATGCCATTTTGAAAAAGTAGCTTTATACACAAAACTTGTTCTTGAGCCTTGCAATTGTTTTCTTCTGATCATACATGACTTATAACTCAAAATAAGTTTGTCTCAAGCATCACAATCACTCAGCCCATGCTTGTACTTCATCTTGGAACCATACTCCCACTTTTCTTCAAAATCAAGTAACATAGCAATCAACCTAGATCTTGTACTTCTGACCCTCTCAAGCACTCAAAGCCTTCTCCTTACTTATGCACAAGTGATTTGCATTAAAACAGACAAATACACAAGCCCAAAAACTCTCAAGAACTCAAAGCTATAACACATACTTCCATCCTTGCATAACCTGACCAAAATCTTGAAACTCACATCTCCCTCGTGCGTTTTCAAGACTTTTGGTTCCTAAAGCTTCTAAACATTATTTAGAACTCATCCCACACCCTGTTACAAGACTGTAACACCATTAACATCATCCTCCATTTTCAAAAACAGAGCTTTGCACTTGAACTTCTCCAGCACGATTCAACCATCTCCAATACAAACTAAACATTGCATTAGCTTTCTGGGACCTCAGTGGAGCTATTCTGATCATTACAACATCTTGAGGAGTGCTCAAACTCAGAATACGATTTCCAGTTTTGAGGTAAGTTTCCTTAATTTAGAACTCTTTATACAAGCATCATTAATGGTTCATTTGTGAATAAGAAATGTAGATATCATTGTCCTGAAGCTAACCATGTCTTTAGATTTCATTATTATTGCTTGAATATTTAGAATTTTGAATATGAACATCCTGGAAAAGTTAGGTTAGAATTTGGTACCATTCAAAATTCATGCTCATCTTTGATTTATAGTTTTAATAATTTATATTTCTGGAATTGTTGTGAAATTTGGAACAAGTTCGATGTTTACATTTTTGCAAATGGATGAAAAATGAGCAAGTTGCAGATATTCAGGCTGGAGGTTGAAGATGATGTTATAACATGGACTTGTTTTGTCTTAAGTTTATTGATTGTTGTATAATGAACAGATAAAACAGGCCACCCAAGTGGTACAAGAAGATATTGCCTATAATCAGTTAATCAACTAAGGCTTACTTCTAAATCACCAAATCTCTACATACTACTATTCTGTAATATTACATCGTTATTATTATTAACCCTACTGTTACAAATCAAACAGCAGCCTATAAGCATCTCATCTTCATCATTCTGCATAAAAACCAACACATAGATCTACACAGTAACTAATTCAAATCTTATGATTATCCTTCCTATTCCTCATTTTAATCCTTAAGAATAAAGCTCATCGCGTTAGCTATTCAACGCTTAGAACGGCACCTCAAACAGCATCTGAAAACTCAATTTACAACCTTTTCTAAACGATTCTGCCAAAAACCAGACAACATGGATCGATGCATAACTCCTTGGATCGACGCGTACTGCACTGAACTTGCAACATGAGTCGACGGATCACTCCCTTGTATCGACTCATACTGAGTCTTTCACACAGTATATATCGACACATGCCCCTACGTATCGACTCATCCTGAGTCTAAAATCCCTCATGGATCGACGCAAGACCCTTTCGTGTCGACTCATCCTGAGTCTAACATCATTCATGTATCGACACATACTATTTGGGGTCGACACATACTGCTCTGCTAAGGATATTTTCTGTGATTTTCTCTGCGTTTTCACTACGGGTTCCGTACTTTAAGCCCTAAAAAACTAATCTAATTATAGATAATAATCACTTACAGTTATCCTACAATTCTACATTAAATAAACAGTATCGGGACATCATCGTTCATCTTTCAATCATCAATTTCCATCATACAACATCATATAATTTAATCATGAATAAAAAAACACTTTCATATCTAATCCCATAAACTAATTATCATGAATCCAATTATAGAGTCAAAACCCCACCCTTACCTTGAATTGAAGGTTGCTCTATAACTTTATCCAATTGAATTCCCGTTTTGCCGTTCTTCCTCTTTTCCAACAGCTTCACGTTCTTCCTCTCAAGCCCTTATTCTTCTAATGCTTCTTCTTTCTATTCCTTCTAACAATAATAAAATAACCTATTATTCTTAATTCCTTATTAGGCTTAAAACTAACACACACACACCCTTATTACTTATATTCCTTTAAAACAAGCTCACATCAAATAATATTATACTTCTAATATTATTTCTCCACTTAATAAAATAATTAAATCCAATTAATCACAACATATCTTCACAAATATTCCAAAATAATTTAATTAAATAATTAATTAAATTACGGGCGTTACACTAATACCTTCCATTTTCATAACCAACCCCCGTACCTAGATTCTCTCCCTCTATTTGTTGGGTTTATTCGCTCTTTTCCCATTTCCTTTGGAAACAATAAAGCGTGGTGACGATTTTTATTTGATTTATACGAGTTAAGTCAATTCAATAGCTTAGTCTCAACATTTCTACCCCTACACCAGTGTTGGACAACGAACGCGTGATTTCCGACTAATTAGGATTTCAAGTAAATGTAATAAATAAATCAGGGAATCCCAACCTACTTGAAATGGCCATACCATCAAAATATAGTTGGTCCATGTATCTCTTTCTACCAACATATGTTGATGGTAATACTACACATTTTCCTTGCTTTGGTGGTTCATTGGGGTCACCACTACCACATTGATCAGTCATCCTATTATATTTTCCAAATCTTAACTTTAACTGATTATCCCTCAACCAATTAAATCGTTCAGATTCCATCATTGCATAACCGTCTACTAAAAACTGTTACAATAGGCGTCTGGAGTGAAGTAAGGTTTTTGCCTTCTTGTGGCGTTGTTGCAACCGATAAGAAAGCCAGTCCTTGATCCTCTGATGATTTCCCTTAGTAACCTCATTTGCATGCTGATACTTATGAAGTATATTTTTTCTATAACCATATTCGCCGTATGCAAATATGAGAGGGTATTGATATGCCAAATATGCAGGACGAAACTCTTTTATTCATTGCAAACCACCATTGCATGGTTGAATGATGATGTCTTTTTTAGAAGCAAAATCAATATCTCTAACAATCAGGGCAGCAACCTCTGACACCGTAGGTCTGTTGTAGAGACGCCAATCCTCAGGTCTATCACTAATCAGTCTCACTTTTAAGTCTAAGAAAGAATTAGACTTCAAAACATCCCTTACCATACTATAAGCCTTTACATGAACATTGAACTCATCTAACATAAGCCTCAGCTTGCTGACGAAGTCCCGCTGGATAAATTTATTGTCCTTATACATTAGATAAAACATGAAAGACTGAGGCTGAAAATGTGGTGAAAAAGGACGTATGTATTGCTAAGTAATTAGAAAAACTTGAAAATTTTCATTTTGTGATCAACTTCGTTGTCGGTGTCATAAATATATAGCTGAGCATATTGGAGAGGTTCTCTAATTTCTGGTAGTATGGTACCTATTCAATGACATGTTTGACCGTGCAGTCTCAAAATAAGTGAGCCTCCTGTTTTTGAGTATGTTGTGTAGAATTTCATTCCAGGAGACATAAAATAAAAAATAGTGTTGTATGTTTAAATTGTTGGAAATCCACCAATACCCTATGATGAATTTCGACCACCACTGATGATTAGTTATGAAACAAACTAAGAAAAGACAATGGAATTATTTCTGCAGAGTTTCTCTCTGCCCACAAACTGTGGAAACTTTATTAATTCACTTTGCAACTGCAAAATACTGTGAATGAGTTCAATGACTTTTTAATACAAAAATAAGGGTTACTCCCTCTATTTATAGATTTAGGTTAGCTTGCTCCCTAAGCTAAACCCAAGCCCAAAATATCTCTTTACTAAATCAAATCTAATCTAGATTTAAATTCAAATCTATTTAAATCTAAACAAATCAAATCTTCTTTTGACACCTATGAATTACAATTTAACACACCACCTAATTCATTGTGTCTAAACTGTCTATGTTCATCATCAGTGGTGGTCGAAATTCATCATAGGGTATTGGTGGATTTCCAACATCTGGTATCAAGAGCTTGTGTTACGATTCAAGGGAAGTATCAATCAAGAACGATTGAAAAATTCACGATGACAAGTTATGGGAATGCAAACTATCCAGCAACGCTGCCAATTCTGAAAGTTGACAACTATGAGAATTGGTGCAAGCAGATGAAAGTCCTATTAAGGTGTCAAGGCCTTTGGGACCTTGTAAAAGATGGAGTCGAAGCGCTTGGCGAAAACGCTTCAGAAGAAGAAAAGAAGAAATATACAGAATCTGAGAAATAGAGTTATAAAGCATTGTTTATAATTCATCAATGTGTCAGCCCAGACAATTTCGAAAAGATTAGTGATTCAGAATCTGCAAAAGAAGCTTGGGAGATCCTGGAGAAATATTTTGGAGGCGCTGAGAAGGTGAAAGAAGTGAGGTTACAAACTCACAAAAGAACCTATGAACTGCTTCAGATGGAAGACAGTGAAAACATATCTGATTTCTTCACTAGAGTTACAAAACTAGTGAATCAAATCAAGACATGTGGAGAAACACTAACAACAAGAGCTGTTGTTTCGAAGATCCTGAGATCCTTAGCTCCTAAGTTCGACCACATAGTGGTGGCGATCGAAGAGGGGAAAGACTTGTCGAAATTGACAAAGGAAGAGCTTCAAGGGACGCTCGAATCTCATGAACAAAGAATGAACGAAAGAGCTGCAGGAAGATCGAAGAGTGATGTGGCCTTACAGGCACATTCAGCAAAAGAGACCAAAGGCAAAGGAAAGTATTTCGACAGAAGTAGAGGTGGCTACAACAAATCGAATGGTAGAGGAAACCAAATCGAAGGAGACGTGTCGAATCAAAGAAGACCACACCAAGGCAACCAAAGAGGTGGTGCTGCAAACAGAGGAAGAGGTGGTGGTCGAAAACCTGATAAGAGTCACATTCAATGTTACAATTGTCAGAAGTATGGTCACTATTCGAGTGATTGTCCAGAAAAACGAAAAAATCAAGAAAGTGATGCAAAGCTGGCAAAACATGAAGAAGAAGAAGAGATGATGTTGATGGTCACAACAAGAGATGAAGATAGATTCAAGGACCAATGGTACTTAGATTCAGGATGTTCATCACATATGTCTGGAAGGAAAGACTGGTTCGTCAATATAAAACCCTCAACGAAGAATATGGTAAAATTTGCAAATGACAACACCCTAGCAGCTGAAGGTATTGGTGATGTTATGATCATGAGGAAAGATGGCAAGAAGTCCGTAATTTCGAATGTATTATACATACCAGGCATGAAGAGCAATTTGCTCAGTATAGGGCAGTTGGTCGAAAAGAATTATAAAGTATCAATCGAAGATAAGTTGATGAGAGTCGTTGATGCAAATGGGAGATTAATCTTGAAGGCTCCTATGTCTCAGAATCGAACCTTCAAGATTGAACTAAATGTGATGGAGCACAAGTGCCTTTCGACTGCAGCTAGCAGAGATGAATGGATATGGCATTATAGACTAGGTCATCTCAACTTCAGAGACATCAGAGATTTGAAGAGAAGAAATATGGTTTCAGGATTGCCTGAAATTGACATTCCAAACGAAGTATGTGAAGAATGTGTGCAGGCGAAGCAACACAAGAACAACTTCAGCAAGGATGCAGGAAGCAGATCGAAGGCTAATCTCGAAGTCATATACTCTGATGTATGTGGACCAATTCAGGTGGATTCGATGGGAGGTAACAAATACTTTGTTACATTCATAGATGATTTCAGTCGAAAGCTATGGACTTACCCGATCAAGAAGAAAAGTGAAGTGTTCGAAGTATTTATCAAGTTCAAGTCCATGGTCGAAAGACAAAGTGGTCGAAAGCTCAAAGTTTTGAGAACTGATGGTGGAGGAGAATATGTGTCGAAAGATTTCGACAGATTATGTGAAAAAGAAGGGATTGTGCATGAGGTGGTGCCACCCTATACTCCACAGCAAAATGGAATTGCAGAAAGGAAAAATCGAACCATCATGAACATGGTGAGAAGTATGTTGAAAGGCAAGAATTTACCCAAAGAGTTCTGGGGTGAAGCTGTTTCGACTGCAACATACATTTTGAACAGAAGTCCTACAAAGAAGCTAGAAGGAATTACTCCAGAAGAATGTTGGTCTGGTGTGAAGCCTAGCTTAAGTCATCTGAAAGTATTTGGATCTATTGCACATAGACATGTGCCAGATCAGTTGAGAAAGAAACTTGATGACAAGTCAAGTCAAATGATCCTAGTTGGATATTGTTGTACCCCAAAATTTTCCCTCCCATATTCTTCAGGAAATTGCCAAGTCAAGCTGCAAAATTCCCCAAGGGTTACACAGTGCAAAGATCTCCTATACAGTCAAAACTAGGGTTTGTGCTCTGATCAAGAAAAGGAAGTTTTCAAGGGCCCAATCAAGTCTCATATGCCTACAAATATGGTCAAGTATCCTCATATCAAGTTTCAAGACATTCAGCTCAAAATTGCACAGTCAAAACCCTAAATTGCACTGCAGTCAACTGTAGGGGCAAAATGGTCATTTGACAGTCAAAAGTTCAAATTTTTGGTCAACATGTCATTTTGAAGCCACAAACATCATTTGATCAATGCTTGATCATGATCCTCAAAATTTGGCTCAGAAATCATCAAGATGCAAAAGTTTCCTTATTTGGACAGATGAAAAAGTCAACTGAAATTGACCAGGGCATAACTTTCACAGGGATTATCAGAAAAATTCCATCCAAAGCTCATTTTGAAGAGAAAGACATTTCCTACAACTCATCTTCATACCCCAAGTCCAAGAAATGCTCTCACAAAAAGTTATCAATTTCAACATTATAGGTCATTTTCAAAAGTCAACAAAAAGGGACTTTAAGTCAAAGGCCATAACTTGAGATTGGTAAATCAAAATGCCTTGGGACCAAAGGCATTGGTTAGAGGACTCAAAGACCTTTCCAAAATGTCAAAGAAAATGAGAAAAACTTAAACATTGAGCAAGTTATGCCTTGTGGAAGTTGGGAAATTTTTGGGTATTTTGAAAAGTCAACATTACTTCAAATGACCTCAAATTGCTAATGGGCCCATTTTTCTTCCACAATTCATCATTCCAAGCATATGCACGACCACTTGGCCCAAAGGGAAGTATTTTCTCATATTTTATTTATTTATTTGAATTTTTATTTATATTAATTCATTTAAATCATTTAAATATATGAAAAATATCTAACTTAACCAAACCAATCTTTTTATACATGTTTTATGCTCAATAATTCGTGCCTAGCTAAAAAAGGAAAGAATTGGACTAATTGATCATGATTGAGAACAAAGAACACATGGAAAAAGATATGAAAAAATCTTAACAAATCAAATTTTCAAAAACAATGAATGCCATGGATTTGATTGGTTTTTCTTGACCTAATGCACTCACTACAAATGCCTGATCACAACCCTAATGCCAGGACACGCGCAGCTGCTAAAGAAACTCCATTGACAACTTGAAAAAATTTTGCAAAAAAGCTCAAAACTGAAAAGCAGGTTCTAGGTTGATTCAAAGCACAAGACCAATTGCAAAAGCTTCCTTGTGTTCCCTTGAAGCTAATTGGATCACTCTCCAACCTTCATACGCCCAGAATCGGTACCATGGATTCAAACTATGTCAAACAAAATGCATGATCGTGTTTTCACATTTAGACATTTTCATTATGTTTTTTTTATGCATTCATACTAATTAACGTATTCTGAAGCTAACCATGTGGTCTAATTTCGTTTTCGTGCCATATTTGGAGATTTGCCATTGATAACTTTTAGGGTTTGTAGAACTGTAAATTAGGGGTTTTCAGGTGTTGTAAAATTGGACATCCTCAATACCATAATTGGATTTAGCACGTCTGGACGAAGAAGATAGGACCCTCGCGCCTAATTTATGTTCAAGGATAGCCTAATCGCTATTTTCCCAAAAGACCCATTCTGAAACGGTGATAAAACCGTGGCCTAATATTTTATGTTTCAGGAATGTGAAGAAGATGAACTCGTGTCAAGGTGGGAGTGGCTAGTTCAAATCCTGCGCGCGTTTTTTCAGATACTAACCAATTTTCTTTTATAATGATTAATAGCTATTATATATTAAAAGTAGTTGAAGTGGCTCAGTGGCGCAGGAATTGATTGATAATGCTAGTGACCTGGGTTCGAGCCCCAGGTCCTCACCTCCTTTCAATATTATTTTTCCTCTAATGTTCATATGCAGCGCAAGCGTTATAGATCACCATACACTTCCAGAATCCAACATCCACGTGCCCCTGGAGATCAAACCAAAGGCCTAGATCTGAAGCACACCATGAGCATAGGTCAACGCTGCAGCATGTCATCTGGAAAGTCAATAAAGGCCAGATCCTTAATGGGCTTAAAATGCTTACAATTCACCTCCATATTGGGGTCTGAACCCCCCCTGGTTTGCAAATTCTTTATATTTTCCTCATGTTTTATTTTCAATTGTTATTTTTATTTTCTTTATTTGTTTAAATTCATTAGTTATTTCTACAAAATATAAAAATGCCTAAAAATCAGAAAAGAAAAATATAATAAATATTTTGTGTTAATATGTTTTTTTGTAAATTAATTTGCATGTAAATAAATTTAGTTTTAAATTAGGTTGCAATTTTAATTCTTTTCATAATAAAATATAAAAAACATAGAATTAGGTTTAATTAATGTTTTTATTCCTTTTTAATTTTTCTTTCTTATAATAATACTTATTTATTTTATTTATTTTTGTAATTAAATTGGCATGAAAATAACTTAGGTTTAAATTAGGTTAAAATTCAACATATTTCTTAATAAATTAAAAATAACTAGAATTAGGGTTTGCGTCGTACTTTGATTAATTCTTTTTCTATTAAATCTTAAAATACATAAAAATACCAAAAACAAGTCCTTATTTTAACTTTAATTAATTAATTCATGTGATTTTAATTTTTGCAAAAGGGTCCAACGCCCACGTTCGTAATTGTTTAATTTCGCATATTTATTTTATTTTTGCTCAAATAATTATGTACCTCTCCCGAAGCCATGTAATATATTTCTCGCACTTTACTTTATTTACTTTCTGTCAAATCGGGTCCTGGTTAATTTTGGCGATGTGGACCCGCGCCATTTGTAATAGCTTTAGAACTTTTAATTTCCGCAACTTTTTAACTGTTAACAAATGCATGCAAGAATGAATGACAAAAATAAAAACAAACGCATAGATCACCCATGACATGACAAGACAAAAATATCTGAAAACGACACACAAAATCACACACCACCCCTAGGGTACGCCTCACTGTTGCCTTGCCTCGAAAGGTGATCGTCGAGTAGAGGATGTCTTAGTAAGTCCTCATGATCCGGGAACCTGGCATGAGGGTAGCTTCTAAGGTGTCTTCCCATTGCTCTGGTGATCACCATGTCCCGAACCTCGAATTGACCCGAACACCTCCAACGGTGGTGCTACCTACCTCTCAATGGTGGGATGGCACTACTTTAAAGGACATCTACACAGACGAATTCCTTAGGGTAGGTAGAGAACTCATAGATACTTGCTCTAATTTCAAAACAAAATTCAAAAATACTTTTCACACCGACACCTTTTCAAAAAGCTTTCGAAAGCAATTTTTCAAACACTCTTGAGGACAGATACAAGAGTCGAACTGGAATTTTCAAAGAAACTTTTTTAAAACCCACAGTTGAAAAGCAAACAAACCATTTTTGAAAACACAAATGAGCAAGTATCTAAGAGCCCATGGATAACCATGGATAGAAAGGGTGCTAACACCTTCCCTTTCTATAACCTACCTCCCGAACCGAGAGCAATCTCTTTAAGGAATTTTTCTGTGCTTTTGTCCTTTCCATTTGGAGAAAATAAAAGACGGTGGCGACTCTTGCTTCCGCGACATTTCGCGAACCAGCTTTAAACAGTCAGTTCCAGATCCACCGATCACAGAACTGGCGACTCTGCTGGGGACTAAACTTAAAGTGAGGTGTACCTTAGGATTAAGATCACTGTGTTTTCAATTGTCTTCTTTGCTTGCTTTATTATTGTGGGTTGCTTGGGAGTTCTATAGATCCTAACCCAGATCTGGGGGATACCTTCTTAGAAAGTAGCAACAAGGCTGTGAGGGAACTGTGCGGGGTATACCGACATGGTTGAAACAGTCTGCTACGTTGATGTGGCACTTTGGTGTGTACCGGTAACCCTTGAGTTCAGTCAAGGAGAGTACGGGGCCTCCGCGTGGTGTCATGAAGCATCAACAGACCTTAGGAACCTTAATTGAACTATCTTGGCCTCTTTAGGGTAGTGAGATAACTGACTTTGGTGCAGTCTGAGGTTGGTTGATACTCGATACTACACTCAATTGAGGGTTGCTTTCCTGGAATATTTCGGCCGCCAGTTCAGTGGCTAAATCGAAACGATGAACAATGAAAGCAATCCCGTGATATTGGGACCCTTAGAACCCGGTTACTTTGATTAGGACAGGTTGAGCCCACCAACTTCAAGAGGGTAATACCCAGACCCCATGCTGGCCTAAACTCTAAGGGCTTCTCTTGTGTGACTCGTGTGCCTTCGTACTTGACTATTTGCATGCTTGTTACCTGACACTTGTTTCTTGCAGGTTATGTTTGTAGTCCTTAATTAGGACTCATAACAGGGCATCCTAAGTTTCTTGCAGGTTTTAGTTTGCAGTCCTTAATTTGGACTCATAACAGGGTTACTTACATTACCCCATGCATACCATAACATCATACCATTGCATACATTCTAACCCATTTCAAGGATCTCAAGGGCTTGTGATGCAGGTCATGATGAATCAACTGTCCAGCAAGGGGCAGAAGGGATTTATTTTCCTCTAAACAAGGTTGTCAGGGGCTATGACCCACTGGATATGGTGAGCCTTTGACCCTTGAAGAGGAGTTCTCAACAACATGGGTGTCCTTCAATCAAGTTACCAGTTTCCAACTCTAACAATTTGTTTACCCCTCGAGGTCCTTGAGATCATTGCATGCATATCATACATATCATTGCATAACAGGTACCCTTTCTCTGCAGGTTACTTACCTTCTTCGCTGTTTATTTCAGCAGTCTCGTCATGAATCCTGAATCCTCAACCGAGCACACTATCAAGGCCCTCCAGGCTCAGAATGCCCAGTTCCAAGGGCTGATCATGAATTTGACCCAGGGGCAACAAGATCTGAAGGCTCTGCTCTTGAAGAAGGAAAAGAAGAAGAAGAGGACGGTGTTGTTCAACCCTAGACGCAAATCTGGGAACGGATCACAAAATGAAGTTGAGCAGACTACCCCATCTGTTGGGAAAGACGGTCCCCAAGAAAGGGAGGTTCCTAGTCCAGTGGTCTCCGACAACGGGACCGATTACAATGATGAACAGTACCCCCCGGCTGAGGATAGGTACAAACAGTTGGAAGACCGGTTAAGTGCTATGGAGATACAAAAAGTGCCTGGCCTGGACTTCGAGGATCTAGGTCTGTCTTCTGAGGTAGTGATCCCGCACAAATTCAAGGCACCTGCCTTTGCAAAGTACGACGGGGCATCCTGTCCAAAGCTGCATCTCAGGTCATACATGAGGAGGATCCAGCCCTACACGGCCGACAGGAACTTATGGATCCATTTCTTCCAGGAGAGTCTTTCAGGGACTCAGCTTGACTGGTTCTATCAACTGAATGGAGCCAACATCCGTACCTGGGAAGACTTAGCCACTGCATTCTACAAGCAGTACCAGTACAATGCCGACCTCGCTCCCACGCGCACTCAGCTTCAGGGGATGTCTATGGGTGCAGGTGAAGGTTTCAAAGAATATGCCCAAAAATGGAGGGACCTTGCTGGAAGGGTACAACCGCCTCTGACTGACCGCGAGCTCGTCGACATGTTCTTGGGGACCCTGTCTGGTCCATTCTTCAACCACCTGATTGGGAATTCTGCTGCTGGGTTTACAGATCTGATCTTGACCGGGGAAAGAATAGAAGCTGGCATCAAGTCAGGGAAAGTACAGAATGGTGACTCCTCGAACACCGAGAAGGAACCATCCAAGAGAGAATCTAGTGTTGTCAACGCAGTGACTATTGCAAAGCCGGCCGGTGCTCCTCAGCGTCACCACCAACAAAGGGAAGAAAGACCTAAGAGGCAATTTACTCCCCTCGGCATGACCTTGTCACAGATATTGCCGCAGCTGCTGGAAACCAAGTTGGTAACTCTCATGGATCCCCCGAAGAATCCTAACAGGACACCTTCAAGGTACAATCCCAATGCTCGCTGCGCCTATCATTCCGACAGCCCGGGGCATGCTACAGATGACTGTTGGACTTTGAGAAACAGGGTTCAAGATCTGATTGACGCAAGGGAAGTCCAACTCGACTCTCCAGAGACTCCGAATGTGATCACGACTCCCCTGCCAAAATATGGCTAGGATTGGAAACTTTTGTTCATTTGAATGTTCAAGATTGTATTTTTCTTCGATTGTTCAAACATTTTATTTCATGTCAAACTTGGTTATTTCATTAATGCATTACACATGTCTGTTTTGAAGTAATTATTTCGTATTCACTATGTGCAAATCATTTTCATATTTTTTCTGATTGTCAACTCTCGATTAATAATTCTAAGCCTCTTGAGGGAGGATGACGAAAACGATACCACAATCTACAGTATGCTTTTGAACAGACCCCGCTGATGAGGTACAGGCATTGTTTCAATCCCTAAACACTGGAGTTATAAGGATGATAATCCCTCGTCAACCCCTCTGAGCCAAAGAAGTAGGAGTTTTTCTTTTCGAAATTTAAAACCCTTTATTATAACCTGGGGCAGGGTAGTCTCTCAGTTGGTCCAAGTGCATAACAAATGGCACCAAAGAAGTCCTTGTAAAATAAAGAAAGACAGTGATGGTTCCAAATAGTCATAAAGACAGGCAGTCATTATCTCTCAAAATAAAAGCCCAATAAGTCAAAACCTATGAAGGAGACTTACAAAACTGGGGCATCCCGCTGACTGTAATCCAAAAAAGGAAACAGTTCAGGCAAAAAATAGGGATAACAAAATCAAAAAGAAAGAGGTCCAACAAACCCTCAACAAAAGAAAAAATGACTGCCTATTCAGAATAAGTCATCAATATCTGAACCATCATTGGAACATCAGGACAAAGATTCAAACAAGGTCTAACGTATGATCAACTGAGTTTAGGTTTGGAGAACATCACGAAGAGCGGGTGGGTACAAATAATTTGAGCCTTTATCCTTTGTTTCTTAAACCGTGAACCAAGCCACGTTATAACCCTTAAAAGTCCTAGCTGAAGCATGGGTTAGTTCGAAAGCATACTGTTACGAAAAGGTATCCTGACTCCTTAAGGCTTACGGTAAATACGGAGTTGACATCACGTTTTACAAACATTCACTTGTTTTATGAAAAAGAATGCATTTTCAAAATCTTTAAGACAGACATAAGCTTTGCATTTTTTAACATAACTTTGTTTGCATATGACTTTTTGTTTGAACAGCATAGAAATTCGCACGACGAATGCCTAATGAACAAAAGCACCTCCAATCAAGGGGCATGGCATGACCATGGTCCATCATCTGGGGCAGTTAAGTCAATTCAGAGAATCTCTCAAAGGTCAAATAGCCTGGGGCAAATCTCCACCTGAGTCACTTGGGGCACTCCAGCAACGAATCTTGCCTGGTCAAAAATCTTCTGGTGGCATGACAAAACACGTCTAACAGGGGCAACTCCCTACATTCTGATAGCACGGACATAGTCGAAAAAATACTACGCACAATCAAAGACCCACTAGGTTGACATACCTAGGCAAAAATTAGGGCTTCCCGGCGAACCAAAAGGGTTCGAGCAAAATGAGGGATGAAATGAAAAAATCTCTGTACACCCGGCAAGTCGAAAACCTGAAAAGGCGACTTGGGCAAAAATGGGTATCCCGGTGGACTGAAAACCCGAAAAGGCGGTCCAGGCAAAAGTTAGGGATCAAAGCGTACGACTATGTCCTGTCATCTTATCATCTGCCTACCAGAAGAAGGTTTGCCCATCAATGGCTATCAGCACCTCACAGGTCTTCCTCTCCAATATCAGAAACAAGGGCAATGATGAGCTGTCCAAGCAATCTAACTGTTCCATCCTCCAAGGTACCAAGATAGGTTCAGCTAAAGAACATAACCAGATATCCTAATCCCCCAGAGAGTGAGCCAGCAAGTCAGTGCACTCTCCCCAAGCGAAGCTATAGTATCAAACTTAAGGAAGTTGGGTGTCTTCCAGCAGATCTCAATATTCCCCAGCACATCACTCTTAAACAAGCATCCCCGGCAATCTTGGTCTAAAGATTGTTCCCCGGCGGTATATCAAACATTCAGTGGAGTCACTTCCCCGATACAGCTCAAAACTTCCCTAAGAGAGTCCAATCCAGTTCCCCAAGAAAGTTGGAATCCATCTCTCCAAGCAGTAAGCTTGTCCCCAGTAGATTCTGGAAGCTTATCCCTCGCGAAGCACGAACGCGTCTCCCGGCTTTATTCAAAGAGTTATTTCCTTGCTAGGATATAACTGGGTTATCCTCAGCCAAAAGCCACGGAAAGAGCGTCCTCGACGAAGTCTGCTTACCCCCAGCAAAGTCTATCAACACTTCCAACACAGCAAAGATATCATCAGCAAGTTACTATTCAGCAAAGCATCCCTCTCCCCACAGAGTATCGCTTCCCAGCATGGTCGCCAGAGTATTTTTCTCCCCGCAGAATCTTCCATTTGCCAAGTTTATTCCTCAACGGAGTCATCTTCTCCTACCGGTATTCTTGCAATTATCATCCCCAACGGAAGCAAAATCTATTCTCCAATATCGGCCCAGGAGTGACTTCCCGGCACCCGTCAAAGATTTACATTCCTAGACGAAAGCATACATAAACATCACATATATCATTACAGCATGCATAGACGCACCATATCATACAAATCTCATTTATTTTGAGAACATCATTGCTTGATCCACATCATGCACTGCATATGATTGACTTTTACCTTTCAGGAAGGATACAGTTAAATGATCAGCTATGTCAGAGTAGACAAATCCAGTCAAAAGAGACCAATTCAGTCAGAGAAGACAAATTCAGTCAGAGAAGACAAATCCAGTCAAAGAAGACCAGTCGAAGAAGACATGTCCAGTTAAATTACCTCCTAAAGTCAAAGAAAACACCTGTCATTGAAGACATCTCGTCAGTATAGACACCCGTCATTGAAGACATCTGGTCATTAAAGACAACTCGTCAAAGAAAACATGTCCAGTTAAATTTACTTCCACTCGTCGTGATAGACACTCGTCGTGATAGACACTCGTCGTGATAGACACTCGTCGTGATAGACACTCGTCGTGATAGACACTCGTCGTGATAGACACTCGTCGTGATAGACACTCGTCGTGATAGACACTCGTCGTGATAGACACTCGTCGTGATAGACACTCGTCGTGATAGACACTCGTCGTGATAGACACTCGTCGTGATAGACACTCGTCGTGATAGACACTCGTCGTGATAGACACTCGTCGTGATAGACACTCGTCGTGATAGACACTCGTCGTGATAGACACTCGTCGTGATAGACACTCGTCGTGATAGACACTCGTCGTGATAGACACTCGTCATAATAGACACTCGTCGTGATAGACACTCGTCGTGATAGACACTCGTCGTGATAGACACTCGTCGTTATAGACACTCGTCGTGATAGACACTCGTCGTTATAAGACACTCGTCGTGATAGACACTCGTTGTTATAGACACTCGTCGGGATAGAAACTCGTTGTTATAGACACTCGTTGTTATAGACACTCATCGTTATAAACTCGTCGTCATAGACACTCGTCGTTATAGACCACCCGTCCATGGAAATAACCTGTCAGTAGAGACAACTCGCCAACATTACTATATTCGAGGATCCGATACCTGAATCTTGCCAGGGTGTATCCGTTGAAGACTAGTATTACCAGACTCGATTCCTGTATCTCGCCAGGGCACGTCTGAAGAATTCAAAGATCCAATTCCTGTAACCAGTCAGGACATATCTACACAAAAGCATCTGAAAATCAGCTCCTGCAACGTGTCAGGTAATCATTTTCTATTTTGCAGGTATACAGGTTCTCACTAAGGAATCTCTTACGCAATCAACATCCCGATGGCATCTATAAGCCCATCATCCTATTCATCAACCTCTAAATGGCATCTGTAAGCCCATTCCACCGTCACTGCTACTATGTGAGCGCAAATTTCTGGGCACTCTAGTGTTCAATCATCTTCCACCCTCGGATTACGAAAGGCACGCCAGCCAATCTGCATCCTCAGGTCTAAGAAAATTGAACAGGGGCAACTGTTGTACCCCAAAATTTGCCCTCCCATATTCTTCAGGAAATTGCCAAGTCAAGCTGCAAAATTCCCCAAGGGTTACACAGTGCAAAGATCTCCTATACAGTCAAAACTAGGGTTTGTGCTCTGATCAAGAAAAGGAAGTTTTCAAGGGCCCAATCAAGTCTCATATGCCTACAAATATGGTCAAGTATCCTCATATCAAGTTTCAAGACATTCAGCTCAAAATTGCACAGTCAAAACCCTAAATTGCACTGCAGTCAACTGTAGGGGCAAAATGGTCATTTGACAGTCAAAAGTTCAAATTTTTGGTCAACATGTCATTTTGAAGCCACAAACATCATTTGATCAATGCTTGATCATGATCCTCAAAATTTGGCTCAGAAATCATCAAGATGCAAAAGTTTCCTTATTTGGACAGATGAAAAAGTCAACTGAAATTGACCAGGGCATAACTTTCACAGGGATTATCAGAAAAATTCCATCCAAAGCTCATTTTGAAGAGAAAGACATTTCCTACAACTCATCTTCATACCCCAAGTCCAAGAAATGCTCTCACAAAAAGTTATCAATTTCAACATTATAGGTCATTTTCAAAAGTCAACAAAAAGGGACTTTAAGTCAAAGGCCATAACTTGATATTGGTAAATCAAAATGACTTGGGACCAAAGGCATTAATTAGAGGACTCAAAGACCTTTCCAAAATGTCCAAGAACATGAGAAAAGCTTAAAAATTGAGCAAGTTATGCCTTGTGGAAGTTGGGAATTTTTTGGGTATTTTGAAAAGTCAACATTACTTCAAATGACCTCAAATTGCTAATGGGCCCATTTTTCTTCCACAATTCATCATTCCAAGCATATGCACGACCACTTGGCCCAAAGGGAAGTATTTTCTCATATTTTATTTATTTATTTGAATTTTTATTTATATTAATTCATTTAAATCATTTAAATATATGAAAAATATCTAACTTAACCAAACCAATCTTTTTATACATGTTTTATGCTCAATAATTCGTGCCTAGCTAAAAAAGGAAAGAATTGGACTGATTGATCATGATTGAGAACAAAGAACACATGGAAAAAGATATGAAAAAATCTTAACAAATCAAATTTTCAAAAACAATGAATGCCATGGATTTGATTGGTTTTTCTTGACCTAATGCACTCACTACAAATGCCTGATCACAACCCTAATGCCAGGACACGCGCAGGTGCTAAAGAAACTCCATTGACAACTTGAAAAAAATTTGCAAAAAAGCTCAAAACTGAAAAGCAGGTTCTAGGTTGATTCAAAGCACAAGACCAATTTCAAAATCTTCCTTGTGTTCCCTTGAAGCTAATTGGATCACTCTCCAACCTTCATACGCCCAGAATCGGTACCATGGATTCAAACTGTGTCAAACAAAATGCATGATCGTGTTTTCACATTTAGACATTTTCATTACGTTTTTTTTATGCATTCATACTAATTAACGTATTCTGAAGCTAACCATGTGGTCTAATTTCGTTTTCGTGCCATATTTGGAGATTTGCCATTGATAACTTTTAGGGTTTGTAGAACTGTAAATTAGGGGTTTTCAGGTGCTGTAAAATTGGACATCCTCAATACCATAATTGGATTTAGCACGTCTGGACGAAGAAGATAGGACCCTCGCGCCTAATTTATGTTCAAGGATAGCCTAATCGCTATTTTCCCAAAAGACCCATTCTGAAACGGTGATAAAATCGTGGCCTAATATTTTATGTTTCAGGAATGTGAAGAAGATGAACTCGTGTCAAGGTGGGAGTGGCTAGTTCAAATCCTGCGCGCGTTTTTTCAGATACTAACCAATTTTCTTTTATAATGATTAATAGCTATTATATATTAAAAGTAGTTGAAGTGGCTCAGTGGCGCAGGAATTGATTGATAATGCTAGTGACCTGGGTTCGAGCCCCAGGTCCTCACCTCCTTTCAATATTATTTTTCCTCTAATGTTCATATGCAGCGCAAGCGTTATAGATCACCATACACTTCCAGAATCCAACATCCACGTGCCCCTGGAGATCAAACCAAAGGCCTAGATCTGAAGCACACCATGAGCATAGGTCAACGCTGCAGCATGTCATCTGGAAAGTCAATAAAGGCCAGATCCTTAATGGGCTTAAAATGCTTACAATTCACCTCCATATTGGGGTCTGAACCCCCCCTGGTTTGCAAATTCTTTATATTTTCCTCATGTTTTATTTTCAATTGTTATTTTTATTTTCTTTATTTGTTTAAATTCATTAGTTATTTCTACAAAATATAAAAATGCCTAAAAATCAGAAAAGAAAAATATAATAAATATTTTGTGTTAATATGTTTTTTTGTAAATTAATTTGCATGTAAATAAATTTAGTTTTAAATTAGGTTGCAATTTTAATTCTTTTCATAATAAAATATAAAAAACATAGAATTAGGTTTAATTAATGTTTTTATTCCTTTTTAATTTTTCTTTCTTATAATAATACTTATTTATTTTATTTATTTTTGTAATTAAATTGGCATGAAAATAACTTAGGTTTAAATTAGGTTAAAATTCAACATATTTCTTAATAAATTAAAAATAACTAGAATTAGGGTTTGCGTCGTACTTTGATTAATTCTTTTTCTATTAAATCTTAAAATACATAAAAATACCAAAAACAAGTCCTTCTTTTAACTTTAATTAATTAATTCATGTGATTTTAATTTTTGCAAAAGGGTCCAACGCCCACGTTCGTAATTGTTTAATTTCGCATATTTATTTTATTTTTGCTCAAATAATTATGTACCTCTCCCGAAGCCATGTAATATATTTCTCGCACTTTACTTTATTTACTTTCTGTCAAATCGAGTCCTGGTTAATTTTGGCGATGTGGACCCGCGCCATTTGTAATAGCTTTAGAACTTTTAATTTCCGCAACTTTTTAACTGTTAACAAATGCATGCAAGAATGAATGACAAAAATAAAAACAAACGCATAGATCACCCATGACATGACAAGACAAAAATATCTGAAAACGACACACAAAATCACACACCACCCCTAGGGTACGCCTCACTGTTGCCTTGCCTCGAAAGGTGATCGTCGAGTAGAGGATGTCTTAGTAAGTCCTCATGATCCGGGAACCTGGCATGAGGGTAGCTTCTAAGGTGTCTTCCCATTGCTCTGGTGATCACCATGTCCCGAACCTCGAATTGACCCGAACACCTCCAACGGTGGTGCTACCTACCTCTCAATGGTGGGATGGCACTACTTTAAAGGACATCTACACAGACGAATTCCTTAGGGTAGGTAGAGAACTCATAGATACTTGCTCTAATTTCAAAACAAAATTCAAAAATACTTTTCACACCGACACCTTTTCAAAAAGCTTTCGAAAGCAATTTTTCAAACACTCTTGAGGACAGATACAAGAGTCGAACTGGAATTTTCAAAGAAACTTTTTTAAAACCCACAGTTGAAAAGCAAACAAACCATTTTTGAAAACACAAATGAGCAAGTATCTAAGAGCCCATGGATAACCATGGATAGAAAGGGTGCTAACACATTCCCTTTCTATAACCTACCTCCCGAACCGAGAGCAATCTCTTTAAGGAATTTTTCTGTGCTTTTGTCCTTTCCATTTGGAGAAAATAAAAGACGGTGGCGACTCTTGCTTCCGCGACATTTCGCGAACCAGCTTTAAACAGTCAGTTCCAGATCCACCGATCACAGATATCATTCGACAGGAGGCTACAAGTTGTTCGATCCAGAGAACAAGAAGATTGTGATCAGCAGGGACGTGATCATAGATGAGTTCAAAGAATGGGATTGGACTACAAATGTCAAGAAAGATTCAGTGGAAATCTTATTCGAAGAGCCAGAAACTCAAGTCGAAAGAGAAGTTCGACAAGAGGAGCCAGCAGATATACCCAGTACAAGCAGACCTCAAAGAACAAGACGCATGCCTGAAAGATTGCAAGATTGTGTGATTACATCAGATGATGTGATAGATGATGAAGGTGAGCTGGTACATTATGCTTTCTATGCAGATGTCGAACCTGTTAATGCAGCTGAAGCATTAAAGGATTCGAAATGGATGAAAGCAATGAACGAAGAAGTAAAGTCCATCGAAGACAACAACACTTGGTCACTTGTCGAATTGCCTCAAGGCAAGAAGGCAATTGATGTCAAGTGGGTATACAAAGTGAAGACGAATTCGAAAGGTGAAGTAACTCGACACAAAGCAAGACTTGTGGCGAAAGGATTTCTACAGAAAGAAGGAATAGACTTCGACGAAGTTTTTGCACCTGTTGCTAGGATCGAAACAATCAGGTTGGTTGTTGGTCTAGCAAAAATCAACAGTTGGCACATATGTCAGATGGACGTGAAGTGTGCATTCCTAAATGGACCCTTAGATGAAGAAGTTTATGTTAAACAACCAGTTGGGTTTGTGAAACATGACGAAGAAAGAAAGGTGTACAGGCTACATAAAGCCCTGTATGGTTTGAAACAAGCTCCAAGGGCTTGGAATAAGAAAATTGATAGTTTTCTAAGGGAGAAGGAATTTGAGAAGTGCATAACTGAACATGGAGTATATGTAAGAAGAAGCAAGAGTAAATTGCTTATACTATGTCTCTATGTAGATGATTTGTTGATAACAGGTATCTGCAAGAGTGAGATCGAAGACTTCAAAGTTGATCTTAGCAAGGAATTCGAAATGTCTGATTTGGGTGAGATCTCATATTTCCTTGGTATCGAATTCTACAAGAGCAATAGAGGTTTGATGATGCATCAAAGAAGATATGCAAGGGAAATTCTCAAGAGGTTTGAGATGGAAGAATGCAACTCAACTTCGACACCTGCAGAACCAAAACTGCAACTGTCGAAAGATGCAGATGAAGATGATGTTGATCCAACCCAATACAGAAGACTTATTGGATCATTGAGATACCTTTGTCATACAAGGCCTGACTTAGCATACAGTGTAGGTATGGTAAGTAGATTCATGCAGAAGCCAAAGGTATCACATCTAGCAGCTGTGAAGAGGATACTAAGGTATCTCAAAGGAACTTTCGATTATGGCATTCTGTTTCCTGCAGTTGATAAAGGAAAAGAATGCAAGTTAGTGGGATACACTGATTCGAGTTGGTGTAGTGATGCTGAAGATCGAAAGTCAACAGCAGGATATGTGTTTATGCTAGGTGGTGCAACAATTGCTTGGAGTTCGAGAAAAGAACCAGTAGTAGCATTATCATCATGCGAAGCAGAATACATAGCTGCTTCTCTTTGTGCATGTCAAGCAACCTGGATGATGAACTTGGTCGAAGAGATAACAGGGAAAAATCATGGAGCAATTACCATGAAGATAGACAGTATGTCAGCTATCAATCTGGCGAAGAACCCAATAGCACATGGTCGAAGTAAGCACATCGAAATGAGGTTCCATTATCTTCGAGAGCGGGTAGCAGATGGGAAGATGAATTTGGAACACTGCAGAACTGAGAATCAGATTGCAGACATCATGACGAAGGGAGTGCAGGTCGAAATATTCAGAAAGCTAAGGGCCATGATGAACATAGACAGTTTAGACACAATGAATTAGGTGGTGTGTTAAATTGTAATTCATAGGTGTCAAAAGAAGATTTGATTTGTTTAGATTTAAATAGATTTGAATTTAAATCTAGATTAGATTTGATTTAGTAAAGAGATATTTTGGGCTTGGGTTTAGCTTAGGGAGCAAGCTAACCTAAATCTATAAATAGAGGGAGTAACCCTTATTTTTGTATTAAAAAGTCATTGAACTCATTCACAGTATTTTGCAGTTGCAAAGTGAATTAATAAAGTTTCCACAGTTTGTGGGCAGAATAGAAATTCTGCAGAAATATCTCCATTGTTATTTTATTTGTTTGTTTCATAACTTATCATCAAGTGGTGGTCGAAATTCATCATAGTGTATTGGTGGATTTCCAACATAAATGTTGTTCTGGTAGTTTTTACTATCCGAACATGTTCCATTATATAGAAGATGTTGCAACTGTTGTGGTAGTTCCTGAAGGAAGGCTAATACAATGTTTCCACCCCTGCAGCAACGATGGAACTTAGGAATAATAGGTGTTTTTGGTCTGTGAATGCGTTCCCGATACCACATACATGATTGACAAATTTCACATTCCCATATTTGGTCTCCTATATTTAAATAGTCTGAAAAAGCAGAACAATATTAAGATGAAAAGGCTGAATAGCCTGAAACGAAGATGTTTAATTCATGTTGTGGCTACATAGTTGAACATGAATGGTGTTATATATAATTGTTGTGTTGTATTAATAAAATAACTCAAATGAACAGCTATATGGTAAAAATTATATGGGCCACATATCCGTAAGAAAACAACTCACCAGTTTCTTTTTAAAAAGGGTCCAAGAAGTAGGTGTTTGAGTCATGCATTTTTCAATGCGGTAATGTAATCAATTAATCAAATAGTTTCACATGTAAAGTACTGTTATGATTTCACAACTAAATTTGAAATATGGAAGGTAGATTCCATATTTCAAATTCACTAGTACATGGAATGCTGATTCGTTGGAACTGGTATATGTGTACTAGTGAATGGTATTTGAGCATGAATGTCAAATGTTTGTTGGGTCCCATGAAAATCTGCGGCGCTTAAAATATTATGTGACCTTTTCCTGTTATCCAAAATTAGCTTTCTTCTCTTTCTAGAAATAGTAGGATTAGAAGGATTTCCAAAATATTCATATCTTACCAACACATCGTGTACTGTTATGATTATGTAAGCACGGGTTCATGAAAATAGTTGTAATAATATGACCTAGCCTATTTACATTAAAGAACACCAATGTCATTGAATGTAGTTATATGGATTTTATCATGGATTAGATGTGGTGTTAATATTCGTCATGTTTAAATGACATATCATATTCAATTCATAACATTTCTGCTGCACATGATATATTACATACAGAACAATACATTCATACCTTCTGTTTCATAGGAGTAATAATATAGTAATAATTTTCAAATATAGTCACGAAGAAAGAAGTAAACATCATCATTCAAAACAAACACACAAATGTAGGAATATGTGTGCTAACATTAAGTTAGTGTAACTTAATGTAACACAAGTCTAATGTTACATTTCCAACTCAACAATGAAAAGAAATATAAAAACAAAATAATAGTAATTGTCAACATAAAATCAAAGTAAAAGCAACAAAGACACATAAAAAACTATAGACACAACTAATCCTTCTGCATTTTGATTATCCTATTTAGCTTGTTTGATGACAGTTCTCTATCACACATGCCTTCTGAGGTAGTTGATTCACTTGATCCATCTGAAAAGTGTCTTTTACCATCAGGTGTTATTGGATCTGGGTTATACCTTGATGTGATCTCAAGATCCTGTTGCATGATAAATTAGACAAAAAGTTGTATACTACATTTAGCAATATATATTAATAATTGGGTAAATTAAAATTTTTGCAGAAACTAGAAGGGAAACGAAGGTTACCATTTCCTTTACACATTCTTCGAACGCATATGTGTTTGCCTCATCAACACTCTCTTTAATCTAAACATAATTAAAATTACTTGTAACGTCTAATATATAACTATATCATAACAACTCTAATAAAACAAAGAAATAATAAATTAGTGCACTCAGGTAAATACTTGCAGAGACTCAGATGTTACAGAGAGGACCGGAATAATTGCCTTTATATGGTAATTAAAATAGGGCCAGTAGGAAGCTTGTAGATGAAAATAAACAAAAACCTAAAATACGAAACCTGAGTTGATGTATTATACCTCAATTGTATCCCATGGAGCTTTAAGTTGTTTGATTAAAGGTTCATCCCTTAGGATCATAACAACTGAGCAATTCTTCTAATGTGGCTGCCACTTAACCTTGAAAGTCATCTCCAAATTCAGCATTAGATCAGTGCCAATGGGAATTCTAATGGATCATTAATTTCAGCCTATATAAGGAAGTAACGCGACGACTATTAATATGTCTAAAAAATGCATAGGATATTGATGTTGGGAATAAAATAGTTAAAATGGATCATAGTACGACGTAGCTGGGCAACAGATAAACCCAAAAGTAGCTCGCATTCTCTGTTCCAAAATACAAAGTTACAATTCTTCCCTGTGTGGCAAACCTCCATCACTATCTTATACCTACAAAATCGAGAATAACGGTCATAAGAAATACGATTACATAAATAGAGTAGTATGCTTTTCACTGAAACCACATATATTAGATGACAAGTAATAACACCTAAAGATTTCTGCCTCAGTCGAATGACCATCCTCACACTCAAATGGAGGTTTGTCACCGCGTGCGATGCTAGGGCATAGATGGCAGGCACGATAATACCAGCCAAAGGGAGATGCCACCAAAAAAAATCGGCAACAGTGGTACAAAATGTGATATGCATCACCATTATACAACATAAATATGAAATGAGGCAATACGACTCAGCAACACAAATAGAAAAATTGTAAAACCTGCAACAAAAGTAATGCATACATTACTAAGTTTTATAATGTCAACGATAGGCATAACAACAGGCATTGAAAGTAACTTTTGAACAGGAGTGAGTTGAGTATTTTCATAATTGTGTGATGAAAGTTAAGAATTTGAGCCTAGCTGTCCAGGTACAGTAATCATACAGTCCATAGACATGTTGCATAAATAATTGAATTAAAAAATGTTCACCTAACATAATGAGAAATTCAACATACCAATGGCAAGAATTCACATGACGCAGAAGGTACATGTCTATAAATTTTTTGATCGGACCAAAATCAGCATTGAGGCAGAGCATCGTGACATTGTAGGTATTTGTCACTAACAGCGGAAACTTCCCTACATGAATAAAGTAGCATGCAAGTTTGAGTGTAGAAAAATAGTTCATTTACCAATAGCAAAATAAATCAACTAAGCCTCTTCCTTGACTTTTGCATACTGAAGTAAAATAACAGAAGGACCAGACGCATTGGCCCGAGCCTGGTTGAACTTAATGAATTGGTCGGCTTACGATTCCCAAAGGGGGCAGTTCATAGTGTTGTTGCTAAACAATGAATACACAATAGTGGGTTAAAACATGTACCTAATATACATTCAAATCATATATCATATAACCTGAACGTCGGAAGTAGATATACACATATGTGATCCCTTAACACCATATTAACTTGTTGTTTTTTGGCACCTGACTGCGTCTGTAAATATTCAATACTCTCTACCATTCCAATTACGTATGCCAAAAAAACGAACATCTACATAAGAGTAAAACAATATATGAAATACAAATGCGCAAACAAAACATGAACAAAGATGACTCATTTTGTTCACTTATCAGCACGTCCTTATCAAACTTGTCAGCGATTATATTTGAAAAACTTGTAAACAACAGTGGTTTTGTGGGTATCTCATGTTTTATTATCATCCCCAAAAGACGTTCCTCCCGTAAACTGAACCATAAATTTGTGGGAAGAAGGTTTGGAAACCAATACATTAACATGAACCTTAAAGTTCGATACCGCATACGTATGGCCCAACACTAATTTTTCATTGAATAGAGACATGTGTCGTCGGGACAACAACATGTATATCATCACCCTGTGATGCACAGATGAACATAAATGTTATATGCCGACTAAAAAATAACAAAACACACAAAAACGGCCTCATGATTTACAGATGCACACAGAAGTCAAAAAATGGCGTCAATCATTCAATATTCGAGTTTACCTGGTTTTCTACTATTGGAAAATACGACATGTAAATATGACTAAAACACAATAATAGCATATTAAGTCATGAGTTTAACTGAAAACAATGTTTAACTAGAACAACAACAAAACACACAAAAACTAATATAACGTATTTAACTAGAAATAATGTTTAACCGGAAAATAACAAAACACAGAAAAGTAAAAAAAATAACATAACACGTAAAAACCACCATGTGATTTACAAATGCACAAAAAAGTAATATTATCGCTTTGTCCACAAAGATCATTTCAAAATGCTCTTTATTGTTAATCAGAACTTTCTATTTATGATGAATCCTGATAGTAACCTTCCACATCCCTTTATTGTCATTGATGTTGCAGATTCTTTTCAACAGGTCTCATCATGTAAAACCGATAGGAGTAGGTGGACGAAAAAAATGAATGCTTATCATTATCATTATTATCATTATCATTATTATCATTATTATCATTATCATCATCATTATCATTATTATCATTATCATTATCATTATCGTCATTATTATTATCATTATCATTATTATTATCATCATCATCATTATTATTGTTATTATCATTATTATCATTATTATTATTATCATTATTATCATTATTATCATTATCATTATTATCATTATCATTATCATTATTATTATTATTATCATTATTATTATTATTATTATTATTATAGTTGAAGAAGTAATGGAATTGGAAACCATTTTAAAATGTAGAATACAGAAAACATAGCGGTTGTGAAACTGATGAGTCATGTTTCAGAATTCGTAGGTTATCAATTGGAATAGTGAAAAACATGTTTGATATTTGAGATGGCTCCTAATGCAAAATGCATTTTTATAAATAAGTCATCCGTTTCTTCGTCACTCTTCACACTTTCTCGCATTGTCTTCTTATTTTTTCTTTGTTATTTGCGTCATGACATCTCCCATGATTTTTACCAGAGATGGTTACGTTATTTTCTCGGCCACCAAATCTACGATGAAAATGAAATTTTGGCACATTCACTCCATGGAGCGTCTGAGGAGAGAGTTGATATGATGGCTAGAGAGAGACATCGAGGATGAGAAACAAATTAGAAAGATACTAAAAGATTCAGAATCCGGTCACACAACTACCTTGCTCCCGATCCGTTGATCGTGCCTTATCTCGAATACGCAGGTCTCGAAAATGTTATAAATATCTCCAACTGCACGATTGATTCAAAGTTCATACTTGTAATGTTGGAAAGGTGGAGACCAGAGACTTACACATTTCATCTACCAATAGGTGAATGTACCGTCAAACTAGAGGACGTGTACATGTTATTGGATATCCCTGTCGACGGTAAGGCGGTTAACGGGTCGGTTCAACAGCTTAATTCTCTGTGCGAGGAATTGTTGGGCAAGGATATGGTTGAAGGTGGTGGTGCTAGAGGCTAGGGTATACTACTTACTGAACTCAAAAATCATTATGCGACTCTAGAGTTGAACGAAAATTCCTCCGAGCTAGCTAAGGTAATAAAAGCTAAAAATTATATAATGATACTTTTTAGAACCTTTTTATTTCTTGAAAGTACGGGGAATAGTATAAATTTCATGTATTTAAATTTACTTAGAAACTTTGAAAAAACTAGAAAGTATAGTTGAGATTCTGCTGTTTTAACCCATTTATACATTTTCTTGTGTAAAAATGCAACCAAGGAAAAATGTATTTTTTATGGATACGTTTTCTTACTTCAAGCCTGGGGTTGGTGGAGAATGGAGTCCCTAAACTCCGTCAACAATAACGCACTTGTTTTCTGATACGCAACAAAATAAGTCAATAACTTATATAATTTATTATTCATTTGTTCACCAAATATATGAGAAAAATAAACTATTTTTCAATTCCTTTAGGTACTGTGTGACGGATATGGATTACGGCAAGAATCCAAGATTCAATGTCGCTCTATATCGCACTCTATTGGATCACCTTGGCTCGGATGATGTATGTCATACCTTTGAACTTTTCTACTTTTAAATTATTTATTTATTACGTTTTCATTAAGCTGATTTAATTTTATCCATAAAGTTTATCTGGAGACCATATTTGAGTTTGGACCATGAACCAAACTCCGAGGATGCGGAAATTCGGAGCGCAAAGACGGCAATCATACGGTTCAATGTTGTGGAGATGCACCACATCGGTCGTGTCAAGATGCAGTTTGGAATGCATCAAGAGATACCTTGTGATCCAACTTGTTTGTCCCCGTGGCGTCTCAAAAGGGTCGACGCTCAATGGGATCTTACCAACTGGAAATATTTTACTCCAGAATGGTGTAAGATGTGGCAGAGGCGTCACCGACATGTCTTGTAATTCCCAGTTTTCCTCAACCATGGTAATATGCGACACACTGATCAATATTCAGTTTTGTACATATCAGTTAGTAACCCAGAAATACACGTGTATCATCCAAGGTATTTGGTTGTCCCACGAACACAATAGGCACAACCCTCATTTCCCCAACAACAAACACAACACACATCAACCTCCCCGACGAAACAAATCCACAACCACCCAACCACAATCACCACTGCAATACGAATACACTCACTTTCCCCACAACCAACCACGATCCCCACCTCAATACCAATACCCCCATATACCCCACACCCAACCACAATTTCAATCACAATAACAATACAGTCGCATGCCCCACCCACAATTTCAATCACAATAACAATACAGTCGCATGCCCCACCCACAATTCAAGTCTTCTCCATATCTTAATATGGGCCCCTTAACATCTAACCTTAGTCTTGATCTGAGATTTTACGAAAAATATGACTCAGCCGACCCAAATTATCATCAACCACCACATCACCAAAGCACCCAACATTCTCAATACCAAACACCCCAGGATTCATTTCCTTTCTACCCCCTACTCAGGCGATCGGTGCTATAGGTCAACCATAGAACTCCACTCACCACCAAGACGACCAAACTTTGAAGGTATGGGTAACCGACTGTACCAAAGAGGATCTTATAGATATAGAGATCTGACTGATTTCATAGATCCGGAACGCATTAACTTCGTTGGACCATCGATCGTTACGGAGTTCCAGAGGATCATTGATTATTGTATTTTTTTATATAATCGTTGTGTAAATAAAAAATCGAATTTTTGTGATCCTATATCGTTCACATCCCGCATTTAAAATAAAAAACGCAAAAAATCACCTCCCCTTTGCATTAAGGCGCCATCTCACTTGGTTTAGAGCACACCAAGTGAGATGGCGCCTCCCCTTTAAAATAAAGCGTAGGCGCCAATTGAGATAGCTCTTTCTTTGTGGAGTTTTTTAAAACATAGTTATTTACGTAATGATTATTTGCGATTTTTCAAAACCTAGTTATTGCAAAAAAAAATTCTCAATATTCTATAATCAATATTAAATTTATTATAGAAAGTCAGAAATTGTCAAAATCAAAGGTTATGTTATGAAATCAGGACCAGAGAGACCGATTTTAGACCAGAAACGAAACCTTACGCCCCAACTGGTCTAACACCGAAAAAAAACCAACAAACCAGATAGAATCCAGAAAACCCAAGCAAAACCGAAGGTTATTCCAATCACATAGGTTGAACTGAATTAACTTTTTCAAGAAAATATAATAAAAGATGGAAAAAATACAAATTTAATACACTATTGAAGAATTTGCTTCACAATTGAAAGACTCACTCTATTTATATTCTAAAATTTTTAATGAGTCTGGTCTGTTTGAAAATGTTTCTTTTTAAATTCTAATAATCTTTTGAATAAAAGGTCTAAAACTTTTAATGAGACTGGTCTGTTTGAAAATGTTTCTTTTTAAATTCTAATAATCTTTTGAATAAAAGGTCTAAAACTTCTAATGAGACTGGTCTGTTTGAAAATATTTCTTTTTAAATTCTAATAATCTTTATAATAAAAGAAGGCACCACGCTGATATATTTTAATTTTACATCGAACACAAGATTTTATCTTTTTTAACTCTTCCTCAAACTGATTTATCTAATTCACGCAAAGACAACAAAAAGCCATCAATCTAAAAAATTAGTACCGAACCATATAACACATCTGCGGTTCAATATCATGTTCAGTTTTAATTAACATGGTAAAACCTGATTATTTAAAATTATTCTAAATAATCAATATAAATTTCAATATGTAAACCCAATAACATCATGCAATAATCACCAAGTAACGTATCCAGTAACATCAAACAATTTCATAATCATGACTCCTCAAGTTCAATAGATCAAAAAGTTAAGAACAACTAACACGTCCTTAAGATACTCAACTTACATTTGAAAAACAGATGCATTTAAACTACAAACTACAATTACTGAGCACCATGTTTGGCCTTGCTATGCTGACTAAGTGCACTGTCAGAGGTGAATGTCCTATTAAATATATAAAAAAGAAGTTAATCACAAACCACCTAAAAGTAACAAATAAATAATCAGGTTTAGGTTTAATTAAACATACTTGCTGCAGCTACCGCAAGAGAGATTTCCTGCAGACTTGGGAGATTTGGCTTCAGTGCTTGGAGTCTTTGCACCTTTCTTGGGGTGAGGGGTTGCTGTGTGCACAACTTTCTTACCATCTAATGCAATTAACAACAGAACGATAACTTGAGTACTCCAATTTGGAGGAAAAAAATGTAACCAGCAACAGTATAATATACAAAATGTAAACAGCAACACCGTAATATATACATAATAAAACTTAGTCTCACCAGTTTTCTCAGGAGTGGCATTTTTTGACTTCTTGGAAGGAACAGGGGTTTTAGATGCAGATTCATTAGCCCTCTTCTTCCCCTGGTCCACCTTCAAAACAAAAAGCAAAGTAAAAAAAGTTGTAAACAAGCCTTTCCATTTCTCCATCATAAACATAATAACAATAATATTATAACTAAGAATTTTATAATAGAACTATGGCATTACCTTCTTCACAGGAGTCTCTTCATCTTCTTCATCACTCTCATCCTCATCTTCACTATCAACATCGTCCATCTAGGAATCAACGACAAAAATCAGCACATTAATGAAGACAAACACATTTTTCTTAACTGATAAAACCTAATAACACCACACTAAACTCATTAAACAAATGTATCTTATTAAATTTTTTGGGCACAATTTGGATTAAAATACAGCAACATGCAACTAAACCAAATATACCTCTTCATCAGAGCTATCAAGATCATCATCAGACTCATCATCAGAATCATCATCATTTTCCTCCTTTGGATCAACAACTTTCACTTGTTTTCCAGATGGACCACTCTTAGCAGGTTGATCAGCCTTGGCAGGTGTACCACTCTTGGCAGTAGCTTTCTTAGCTTCAGAAACTTTCTGGTCCTCAGCCTTTGTTTCTGTTTTCCCTAAAAATAAGATAAATATCTTTCAGTTTGCTGTTACCAAAATCACACCTAACCAACCAAGATAAAGCACATACCATTTTCTATGGGTTGAGCCAAAGGAATTTCCTCCTCATCACTATCTGTTCAAGACAAAGGTAATCCAACAATGTTTAGCTTTCAACACGATTAAAATATGATCTAACCTAAAAACAACAGTATAAGAAACTTTAAAGCCTCACCAGAATAATCATCTCCCTCAACAGTGCAGGCAGAAACAGACCAGTGGTTAAGGAAAAACTAGGATGATGCTATTGGCAAGTAAAAGTTTAAGCTATTACAACATCAACAGTACACTTAGATAACAGAGCTATAAGACATTGGGATACAAAAATACAATACTACATTTTTATAAAAACAAATAAAAGTCTTGAAAGAAAAGAAAGAGTAAGACAATGTCATTAGTGTTGACACCAAGAGGGCAAAGAGATGATAAAATTCAGTACATAAGAATGCATTTAGATAACAAAGCTGAGAGAGAATTTGGTTAACAAAATACACTAGTACAATAAATTAAACTAAAAATTCAAAAACAAGTTATAATAAACTAAGAAGCTCAAGGATATTCATCATAAGGGTAGTAAGATTTGTATCCACAGAAATGGACACTAGAAGTTTTGGAACTGTGAGAAAGCTCAAATTCCTTGTCCAGAACCAAATCAAGAGTTGTCTGAGGAATTTTCTCTCTGTTAAGGGTTCCGAAAACAAACTTCTGGTCACCAACTTTCAAGTAAAGAAAAACAGGCTCATTGGCTTTGTCTTTCTTAGTTTCACCAAGTGCAGCCTACACAATAACCAATCAGAAATTTAGTAAACCCTAAATAAAAACACACAGCAAAAACAGAACAAAACCAAAAAAAAAAAAAACCCAAACCCTGACCTGAGAAAGGTGAATGCAAGCTTCAAATTGTTGTGGATCAACCTTGAGAGATTCGCCAACCTTAACCTCGGCACCTAAATCACAAACCAACGTATAAGATTAACAATAAATCAAAACCCTAATCTATACATAAACTTCAATACATAACATAACACACTTCAAATCAAAATTAACCGAAACAAGAATCTAAGAGCAGTACGAAAATAAAACGAACAATTATAACAGAATTGAAAACGAAAACAACAGCTATAACCATATAGGACTAATAACAACCAGAAATGATTTCTTTCAAAATAGAGAGAAATAAGGGAGAGAAGATTACCCCAAAACTCCATTGAAGAGAGAGATAGGTGAATGAGTATGCGAGGGTGCTAGGGTTTAGAGAATGAAAATGAGTAACGATAGAGGAAGAGAAATGAAGGGTTTTATGATTATATATAGAGTAATAGAAGAAAATGGTTTAGGGTTTTTGAGTCGAGTTTTATTACATTTCGCTGTTTTTATTTTCGGACATATATTTATGGGCTGTTGTTTGGTTGGGTCTCTAACTCGGCCCATATTCGGATTATTTTGAAATTCTAGGCGTTTTTAATTTTCATGTGCAATGTGCAAGTTTTGGGAAGGGGTGGCTACTGGCTATGGCCTATAATTAGCATAAACTACAATGTCGAAATAAAGGATTTTTTGTAAAGAAATAGAGATCAATTGACAATTACCTCAATCGTAGAATCTTGTTATAACTCGGGCATACGTTAGCATAACATCTTCAAGGTGAAGGACACGTATAGGTTACCCAACAAAGTTATTATGTATCATACGTGAAAAACTACATCAAGTATGGTGATTGCATCACATTACTTGCACTCTTAATGAAACAAAATATTGAGCAAGTGTCTACAAACAAAATAGGAGGGAATTATGTTGTTTGAAAAATGTTATCCAATTATAAAAATTTGTTTAATAAAAGAATATTAATTAATTTTATTATTAAAAAATTTTGAACAGCAGAATACATTACAACAAATAATATTTTTTATGACGAAATTTTCACAAGTACAAAACAAAATTGTGGATACATGTGAAGGGAGCGGGTTTGATAACATCCATTTAAATTCTTGTGTAGCCGAAGATATTGGGTTGAGATTTATAGGAGTCTGTTGTACCCCAAAATCTGTCCTTTCATTTCTCAAGAATTTTCTCACAAGATCTTCTAGGGCTCAAGTTTGCAGCATTTATACATCAATTTAGGTTTGGAATTGGCACAAGGGCAAAATGGTCAAAATGCACACTGAAAAATTAAACTTTGACTTTTGGATCAAAACTAAGTTTCAAGAATCTCATTTCATTAAGATATGTTAGAATATGAAGTTGGTTCATCAAGAAAATCAAAAGTCAAAATTATCTTGGAAAAGTAAAAGTTCTAAACACTTAGAAATTTTTCTAAGTGTTAAGAAATATGATAAGTTCAGAACTTCTGGCCAGGTTTTCATCATTGATGCAAGATGATTCAGAAAGAACTTCTGACACAAGAGTTATAGATCTCAATAAGATCTAAAATATTGCAGAACAAAACTTCTCCTAGAAAGGTTGGGATTTCAAGTTATAAATCTTTGAAGACACATCCATAAAACTAAAACACTTAGTAAATTCTGAACATTTCTAAATCATAATTTGATTAGAGCTTCTGGGCCAGTTTTCACGTAGGTACAATCAGAGTTTGCAAAGATGACTTAAAGAGGGATTACACAACATGTTACAAGCTTTCTGAAAAGTCTGAGAACTCCTTCAGATCATGCTGGAGCAGGGAGAATCAAAGATCAGAAGTTGGACATTTATTCTTAATTTAAGTTACGTTTATGTTGAACTTCTAATCCAGTTTCAAGATATGCTGCATAATCTCATGTTACAGGCTTTCTTGCTTGTTAAATCTCATCATCATTTAATGCTCACACCAACTTTTGAGTCTTTATCCCAGCGTTTAAGCCTTTATCTAAAAGATCTTCCAACGTGTTGCATAAAAGTACTATTGTTGTCCTTGAAAAGCAAACTTTTGTACAAAGTTTATTTTGAACTCATACTTTACTTTGCTTCTGAGTGTACTTCCCCATGAATCATGCCTACAAACTCAGATTAGGCGTGATTAAAGTTGTTAACCACCTACCTTGCCTTGAAACATGCTTGTCTAAATTTGCTTCAAAAACAAGTCAACAATCCATAACACATGATGGTTGTACTCTTGATTTCTCTAAGCTTCTAAATCATTTGCATATAAATTAAACTTCATTTGTAAACTGTAGAAGGATTCAAAAGATTGGAAAAAGCCTTGAAACCTTGCTGAAAATTCTCAAGAACCTGAAACTGCAAACATAAACACAAAACCTGCTAGTTTCTGATTTTTGCATCCAAACTCTAATTTTCTCTTGTGTGTTTCTTGGTCAAATCATCCATACAGTTTTTGGTATACACGTGGAAGCTTTCCCAACTTCTGTTTTCCAACTGTAATACAGTCTTCACCACTCTCCTCTCAAAAAATCAGAACTTGGCATCTTGGCTACTCCAGAATATTTCAACCATTCATAGCTCAAGTTAAGGTTTGCTTTAGCTTTCTGAGAACTTGAAGAAGCTGACCAGAATATCACAGCAATCTGAACCAGACTCTAACTCACAGAACAATATCCAGCTGCAAGGTAAGTTTCTTCTGACTTTCATCTCATTACTTAGACATTGTTAGGCTTGCAATTTCAAAGACATAATGTAGATATCATGGTTCTGAATTTGTATATATTTATAGATTTCATTTATGTGGCCTAAGTAGAGAGAATTTCAGATCAGAACTTCTTGAGGAAATTAGGGTTCAAATTTAGGATTAGCGAAATCCATGCTTGTTTCTGGTTTACAGTTGTGATGCTTTGTATTTCTGAAACCATGATGAAATTTGCCATAACTGCTATGTTTGCATTTTTCCATTTTTTTGTTGAGAAATGACTAAGTTACAGATACTCTGGCTGGCGCGAAGAAGAAGATGAAGTTCATCACCAGAACTTACTTTGTAATATATGTTTATGTTCTTGCTTCTAATACCGGATGTATAGTCACCCAAGTGGTAGAGAGCACGCGTATAAGGCATTAGTGTTAAGGGTTCTGAGTTCTAGCCCTAGAAGCATCTTTTTATATTTATTTCTTGACATTTTTATCCCATTATTTGTCAAACAATATTCCTGGACCAGAACTTCTAGATAAACCCCTCCATTTGTGTGTCAAAACAGTACTCCTAGACCAGAACTTCTAGATATTCTCATCTAACAGCATTGACACCTCACTTACCCATTACCAGAACTTCTAGCCTTCCAGTAACACTAGAATTTCTAGGCTTCCAGTTGCATCAGAACTTCCAGACTCTCTAAACAACCAGAACTTCTAGGCTTTCTCAACAACCAGAACTTCTAGCCTTCCAGTCACACTAGAACTTATAGGTTCCCGGCTGCATCAGAACTTCTAGGCTCTCTCAGCAATCAGAACTTCTAGGTTTCCCTTTGTTCCCAGCAACCCCAGAACTTTAGTGCATTCGGATCCAGAACTTCTGGCCTTCCTCATTTCTGCTAACATTTTGTTTCTGATTTGCAGCGCACTTGAGTCAGAACTTCTGCTCTCTCGCATTTCTATTCTTCCAGTAACGCACTAACTCTAACTGTTTTTCTCTATTATTTTTATCATTATTTTATTTTCATTAATCAAAAACACCAAAAATACTTTATATTCACATGCTTTACTTTATTTCTTTTAAAACAAAAAAGACTAAAAATATTTTCTTAAGCAAATTATTTCTTCTCTTAACAAAACAAAATAAATCTATTTTATATTTCTTGTACATTATTTCAATATAGTTGTAATAGATAAATAGGATTTTAATTTCTTGCAAACCCCATTAGTAAATTTGTACACCCCATCCCTAAGTGATTGTAATAGCGTAGGATATTTACTCTCTGTAATTTATCGCTTTCATATAAATGCTAGTAATTAGGATTTGTATGGAAAGATAAAATCAACAAGTAGACAATCCCTAATTAAAGACTAAATGAATGCAAATCAAAAACACTATTCACACGTGCACCCCCAGAGTTAACTCCACTTGTTTCCTAAAAATGGTCATGACATGCATGTGAGGTGTCTTAGCAAAAACAATCATAAAAATACAAGATTATAATCCCTCGATGACACTTTGAATGTTGCCTTACAAATGATCTTAGCCCCTCAAGAGAAATGCTAAGATATCGTACAATATTGCCATCATAACTATACAACGTCTCACGCCCATCCCTTTACATCCAATGGCGGGGCTTCTTACCAATCAATGGTAAGATAGCAACATCTAAAGGAGGAGGAAAAGAACACTAAAGACCTTTTGAGTAGGTAGAATGCTCCTAGTTTCTCGCTTGCTCATAACAAAAACATTTTATACACCAACACTTTCATTTTGAAATATTTTCAAAAGATAAACACTTTGTATGCGTTCTTATAGAGACGAGAACCATTACAAAGACACCTTTTCAAAATCACTTTCAAAAACAAATTCCACAAACATTTCTTTGAACTATTTTCCAAACAATACTTTGTACGTGTTCTTATAGAGACGAGAACCATTACAAAGACATTTTTAAAATACTTTCAAAACCCACACCACAAGCACATTTTCAAACAAAAGCAAGTGATCTAGCAAGCAGCTAAGAGCCCATAGATAACTATGGATGAAAAGGGTGATAACACCTTCCCTTTTCATAATCTACCCCCCGAACTCAAGAAAATAATCTCAAAGGTCTTTCATGTTCTTTTCACCCTTTCCTTTATAGGATAAAATAAAAGTCGGTGGCGACTCTTGCTATCCGCAACAATTGTGTTCAAACGCAAAACACCCAAGTCAGTTCTCCCACCGTATTACAGAACTGGCAACTCTGCTGGGGATTATTCTTAAAAGTGGGGTTACCTTAGGGCTAGATCACCTTTGCTTGCTTTTCTTTATTTGAATTGTTTGGTTTACATTTTGGTTCCTTGTTTGGGCTTGTTTTGATCCTCTACCCGGATCTGGGGCACCTTTTAAGGTAAGTAGCAATAAATTGAAGAAATTGTACGGTGTAGACCGATATGGTTGAAGTAGTGGCTACATTAGTGTGACGCATTTGATGGTACCAATATCCCTTGTGTTGAATCGAGGAGAATATGGGGCCGCTGAGTGGCGTCATGAAGCACTAACTGACCTTAGAACCTTAATTGAACAACTTGGCCATTAGGAAGTAGTGAGATAGTCGATTTTGGTGGAAAGCTGAAAATTGGTTGATACTCGATACTACGCTCATTAAGATCGGACTTTTGGGATATCTCGGTCGCAAGAAAATATTAATTTGCTGAGACAATGCCTAAAAGAAAGGTTAGTGATATTGAGATCCCCTAGAACCCGGTTAATTTCTAGGACAGGTTGAGCCAACTAAACTTCAAGAGGGTACTTACCTACAAACTCCACGCAGGCCTAAATCTAAGGACTTGTCTGTTTTGTGTGTACATAATGAAACAACCTCGCGGAACCGTCATCTGATTATGAAATCAATGAAGTCGCCATCGAACATCTTTTATCCTGCCGAGAGGGGAAAGGTAAACATCGAGAAAACCTGAAGAGGGTGAAATCACGGTCTTGCGACCGAGAAAAAGAAAAGATTAAACATCAAATTCACCATAAGATGGAATGGTTCAAACATTAGAGGTCAAATGATCTCAAGTCTTTATGAGACTATCCTTGATGTATCATTCCTCAATATGTTATCATTGGTCATTTGATGACCTCAAACTCAAACCAAAAGTTTAAAGTTCAAAGTAAAAAAAACAAGAAAAGAATCATTAGTTAGGAGGCATGAATCAAAAGGGTTCATTAACCACTTATGGGAACTCAAATGAATTGATTTGAATTGGTGTGAGGAAAACAGTAGCAACATGATCATTAAGTGTCAAATTATAGGCCTCTCACAAGTTCATTGGTCATCAAATAAATTGAAACAAGATATGCAACATCAATTGGGCACTTTCACTTTGAAGACTCATCAAAAATAGAAATGGACTTCCAAAATTCAAACAAAAATTTTCTCAACATCCTTGAGGTGTATAGAAGTCAGCAAACACATTTTAAGTTTATGGATAGTAGAGGAAAAGGTCAAATGAGGCTCAAAGACCAAAACTAGTTGGCAAAACTACCAAACTAGGCAAATTTTCAAAGTAAATCATAGGAAAATACCAAACCTCATCAATTAATTCAAGAAAAATATTTTTGAGATTCTCAGTCCATCTATGAACTTTAAACAAAAGTTGAATTCAATTGAAACTTAGGGAAAATAAGTTTTGGGAATCAAATCAAACAAGTGGATTATCAAAACCCTAATTATTTAGAAAATAAACTCAATTATTAATTAATCAAGTTACAATTATAAATAATTCAAACTAAAATCATACACAAATAAAGAAAACTCCATGGATCAAAAACTTATTTTTCCATATTTTTTGCATTAAGGAAAAATCAGAAATAAAATCAAAATTTAAACCATTAATCAATTAAACAAATATGCACATTTTAAAACAAAATTCTAATCAAAAGTCTGAAAAATATTCAACCAAAATTATATTCAAATATTAAAATTAAAAATAAGCTCCTATGATTTTTTTGTGAATTTTTTGGATCAAGAGACATATCAAAATAAAAATCAAATATTGAACAAGAAATTAATCAAACACATGAATTTTTAAAACCAATCAAAACATTTTCAAAAATTCTGAAAAAAATGCACAAGGTCGGAAATATTATTTTTAAGTTTCGTGAAAAATTTTAGAATTTTTCATCAAGTTTTGACCAAGAAATAAAATCAAGAAAGATCAAGTTATAAAACAAAATTCAAATAGATGTGAAATTCAAAATAGACCAACCAGGAGGTGACACGCTTCGTCTTCAACCTCTTGCCTTAACCAGATGCGCGCAAAAAAACATATGTTAGGGCTCATGTTCAGATCTATCGTTCACACTCAACTATACACCATTTTTTATGAAATTTTGTGCAAATCAAAGCCAGAAATAAGATCTTCATCATGTTATTCTAATCACACTAAATGATTAACCATAGATCAAGAATAGATCTCATGAAAATTGCAAAAACACACTGAACAAATTTTTTCATATTCATCACGTACATATCTCATCAAATCAAAAGCTCTAAAGTTGCAGAAGCACTTAATGAGCATCAAACAACATGGTTCCAAACTCAAATCATACAATTCATGGCCAAAAATTAGGATTCAAACTTGAGGATTCTAACCTTTGAGGCAAAAGTGTATCTACTGTCTCCTTCACTCCAGCTGCAAACCAAGCCTCGATCTGCAATCTTTAGCTCTTGGAGAAGAGAATGCAAGAAAAATCACTCAAAATGCACAAGCAAGTCGAGGAATCGAAGAAATGGATTTTGGGAGAAAAAAGTGGTTTCAGATCTTGAGCTTCCTCCAGCCTTTCGTTCCTCTCTTCGCCTCCTTCTCCCTTTTTGAATGAATAATGCAGTGTTTATATAGAGTGTTTAGAGTGAGGGAAATAGGGTCATATCTCAAATAAATCTGTTGGGGGGCAAATTGGCCAAAATAGGTAAATGGAAATGTGAGATCATGTGCTTGCGTTTCGTTTGTTTATTTGGCTCTTTATGTTGCGTTTTGATGAGCTATGAGTTGTATGAGTGAGGCAAACAAAGCGTGAGGGGGTGAGATGGCAAGGATTGCACATGGGAATGATTTGCTTGTGATGAAAGTTACCAATTTTGGTTAAAATACAAAAAGCGTGGGGAGGCAAGGAAAGTGTGATTGTTTGGCCAAAAGGAGTAAGAAACAAAGTGTGTGGTTCGAGCCAAGCATGTGCAATATAACCCTGCAACTAAACAGAATCGAAGGATATATAAAATCTGCAATTTGTATGACCCACACATGCACCAAGAGTCAGAATCGAAGGATGTAAAAAACCCATAAGGTGACACTTTTAATGTCTAAATGAAGAGAGAAAAGCGAGGCTTCGACTAGCCTTCAAGATAATGCTTCGAACTGTCCAAACGAAGAGAGAAGAAATGAGGCTTCGACAAGCCCAAGGATGACACCTCAATTAGTTAAATCAAAGAGAGAAAAATGAGGCTTCGACCAACCCAAGGTACTACTTTGAATTGTCCAAATGAAGAGAGAAGAAATGAGGCTTTGACCCGCCCAAGGATGACACCTCAATTAGTTCAATCAAAGAGAGAAAAATGAGGCTTCGACCAGCCCACAAAGTCACACTTCGAACTGTCCAAACGAAGGCAATCAGAGAGAGCCACTCAAATCCAGTTTCAACACTCAACTTCCTCAAACCACAACTCTTTTGGATTCAAATCAAATTGATTGATTCCAAGTTCAATGAGAAGCTTTCATAGTCCCCTTCAAAATGCATGAGGCACATTTTTGAATTATGCCTCGAACCAAAAGATATAGGCATGTTACCAATTGTTTGATGAATTTCCTAGGCCAAATGCCTTGCCTTGCCTGGCCAGACGCCCAAGGTGCCTCAACAAATGCCCAACTTGCCTTAAACTTCAAAGGCTCATAACTTTCGATTTTGAGTAAGAAGTGTGTTTTTGTCCTCTGTGGGCCCTTGTAGGTCTTTTACCCCTCTTCAATTGGAAAAAAGAACCACCAAAATCCCCTGAAAAATGAGAAAGTTATGCCCTTACAAATTCAGGCCAAAATCAAAAACACTTGGTGAAAATTGCAATCACCAAGATAACTTCAAATCCAAGTAGCCTCCCAAACTTGCAATTATCCTCAAAATCAATCATTAATGATCATCCCATATGAAAATACATGTCAAATGCTTCATGTTGACCAAAAGTCCACCTGGTGAACTTTGACTTTGTTGACTTTGAGTAAAATGAATGTTTTACCCCTTTGATTCAATTGAACCACTTCTCTTCAAAATTGATGATCAAAATTTCAAACATATGATAATCCAAACACATGGAGGCCATGGAAGGAGTTTCCACTCAAAAATTCCAAAGAATCCATGATTAAAACTCAAACCCTAGTTTTGATTGATTAATTAAAAAGAAGTGATTCTCCTTATAAACAGCACAATATTCAATCTTTTGATGATCCAATGAGGTGGATAAGATACCTTGAGAGATGTGAGACCTTTGGGCTTGAAAGATCCAGAGGTTTAGATAATAAGGCTCTCCATGAGAAACTTGTCAATACAATCAAACTTCTAAAGCTTGAGGGAGGCTTGATAAACCAAAATACCTTGATCCCTACACCATGTATAAATGCAATGCAATATGATGTTTATGATGAAACATAAGCCTAAATTAAGAGGGTAAATTTTGGGGTGCAACACATAATAACTTGATTGCTTTGCATACTTGTACATAACATCATAAACATCATAACATCATAAGCATTCTCACTAACCATTTCAAGGATTTAGGAATTTATCTTTGCTTTGTTTTGTAGGTCATGAATCCCATCCGAAGGAATACCATCCGGATCAGCTTCATGAAACCACACCCTCAATTCCAAGAATTAGCATCAAGGGTGCCCGAAGATTCTCCTTTCACCAAGAAATATGGTCGACTCCTCAGTTTGGCTACCTCAAATTTCCAAGGAGAAATGATGTGGGTGCTCTTCCAATTCTTTGATCCCATACATCATTGCTTCACCTTCCCTGACTATCAGTTGGTGCCAACACTAGAAGAATTCTCTCTACTATTAGGAGTTCCCGTGCTTGATCAAGCACCATTCACCAGTTTAGAAGGGATTTCAAAACCTGAAGTCATTGCTGAAGCCCTGCATCTAAAGAGAGTCGACGTTATAACAAATTGGGAGACGAGAAGCGGAGTTAAAGGGTTCATAGCCAAGTTCTTATTGGAGAAGGCTCGTTCATTCTGGGAAGATATAGATTTTCAAGCCTTCAAAGATATCCTGGCCCTTCTCATCTATGGTTTGGTTCTATTTCCCAACTCGGACTAATTCACAGATATAAATACCATCAAAGTCTTTCTCTCTCGTAATCATATACCTACCTTGCTGGGATACATCTTACATTGTTTCCATACCCGCACCATGAAGAAAAGAGGTACTCTCTTGTGTTGCATTCCCCTACTCGCCAAGTGGTTTACTTCGCACCTACCTCGGTCAATATTGAAGAACGAGCAAGGATCGACATGGTCTCAAAGGATGATGTCCCTCACCCACTCTGATATTCATTGGTGTTCTCGATCCTTGGAAGATACTTCTATCATTGACCATTGTGTGGAATTACCTAATGTCCCTATGCTTGGCATTAGGGGAGGTATCACTTGCAACCCTTTCTTAGCTTTACGACAGTTTGGGTATGCCCGAAGAGATAGTCCTCGTGATATGCTTATCTAAGGAGTGGTGTTCGACTACGAGAGCGACGATCAAGGCTACCTTCAGAGGTTTGTATGAGCTTGGATGATGGTAAACAAAGTGGATAATGAGACATTGGGGCGCAAGAATTCTATTCCTGTTCAACCTTACCTTAGGTGGGTACGAGCTCGTGCTCAGAAGCTCGTGATGCCTTACCCCTCCATCCTACCAGCTATCGTGGAGCCTATTACTGAAAGAGATGTCCCGTATACTATCCTCTATCCCAACATGCCTAATTCTCTTGAAGACTTACAAAGGGGTTAGATTCAGCTAAAGAAAGAGCGAGACACCTTCGAAGCTCAGTTCTACGCAAGCGAGAAAAGGGTTTTGGAGCTTACAAGGCAACTTCATGAAGAACAAAGCTTGAACGCCTGCATTGCACCAAAGAGGATGCGTTCAACATTTTTGTCTTAGGAACTTATTTTGTAAGCCTAAGAGCCACGTTGTAACCATTTTGAACTGATTAATGCAATTTGACATTTGTTCATTCTTAGTTTAGACAAATTTAAATTTTTATAAATCCTTGAAATCATATGCATGCACATTTTTCATGCATCATAACATAACAGGTTTTCCACGATAGGTTTCCTTATCTTTCTGTTGTTTATTTTAGTAAGATGGATATCGAGAAAACAGTGAAGGACCTACAAGCACAAAATTCCCAGTTTCAAGAGACTCCGCTGACCCTGGCCAAGGGGCAACAAGAGTTGATGACGTTGTTGGCATCCAAAAAGAAACCAAAAAGGAAAGGCCTAGTCAACATGGGTAAAAGATTCAGAGAGTCGATCCGCCGGATACCAATAGTTGAAGATTCGTCTGAGGAAGACGAAAATCAAGTTGGAGAAGCAAGGAGTACCCAGGCTGGGTGTGTAAATGATCGAGTGTCCGATGATGAAGACTATTTTGATGAGCAGTATCCTCCTGCTGATGATAAGTACAAGCAACTAGAGGATAGACTGAAGGCTGTTGAGATTCAAGCCATCCCTGGTTTGGATTTTGATGATTTGGGTTTAATATCAGGGGTTGTCATTCCCCATAAATTCAAGATACCAGTCTTCGTCAAATATGAAGGGGTTTCCTGCCCAAAGTTGCAACTGCAGTCATACATGCGCAAAATACAACCGCACACCACCGACAAGAAACTCTGGGTCCATTTCTTTCAAGAAAGCTTGGTTGGGACTCAACTAGAGTGGTTTTACCAATTGGAGGGTTCTCATATCCATACATGGGAAGACTTGGCCACTTCTTTCTATCACCAATACCAATACAATGCCGAGTTAGCGTCGACTAGAGTTCAACTGCAAGACATGACAATGGGTAAAAATGAGGGGTTCAAAGAGTACGCCCAAAAGTGGAGGGATCTTACCAGTAGGGTCCAACCACCGTTAACTGATAGGGAACATATTGATATGTTTATGAGTATGTTATTTGGTCCATTTTTCAACTTATTGGTTGGGTGTTCTTCGTCTGGTTTCACCGAGCTGATCCTGACCGGTGAAAGGGTCGAAAGTGGTATAAAGAGCAGGAAAATCCCCATGGCATCTGCTTCCACCTCCAACCCCGTAAAGAAACCCTTCACTGGGAAGAAAGAAACTAAATGTTTTGTATGGGGCAAGGGCCCGTACCAAGAAGGATAATCATTTGTCCGTTAATGTTGTTCTGATTTCTAACCCTACTCCTATTCAAAGACAACCTTCTAATCATCAACAATTTAAGGCTCCACAAAGACAATTCACAAGGATAGGCATGTCGCTATCCCAAGCCTTACAACACCTATTAAAGGCCAACTTGGTGACACTGCGTGATCCTATGTCCAATCCGAACACTTCCTCACCTAAATACAATCCGAATACCAAGTGTGCATATCATTCAAATAGTCTCGGGCATGAGACCGATCAATGTTGGGCACTGAAGAGCAAAATTCAAGACCTAATAGACAACAAGGCAATTGAATTTGACTCTCCTACAATTCCCAATGTGATAATGACACTAATGCCAAACCATGGCAAAGGTGTTAATGCAATTGAAGACACTATTTTTGTTTCCTCCGTTGAAGACTTAACTACTCTGTTAACCATTGTCAAAAAGAATTTGCTGAGAGTCGGGGTTTTCCCTGACTGTTTGAAAGACTGTGATTGTTGCGCCACACAAATTAATGGATGCAAATGGCTGAAAGAAGGCGTTCAATGCCTGATGAATAGTCATGAGATCCTATTTGAGAAAACTTTGTCCGTCAAAAATTTGACCAATAAGATTGAAGACCTCTCCATCATAACAATTTCAAACAAGCCTCTTAGGATCTCTCCAAAGGGTTCTATCATGATTTTGAATGAATCAACTGTTGCTCCTCTGATAATTACTGCCCCTGAGCCAATTCCGTACTCTTCCAACAAAGCAATGTCGTGGAACTACGGTGCCGAAATATTCTACCATGGAATAAAGCAAGATGCTTGGATTGAATGAAGCAAGGCTGATGACATTGGTAACATTAATGGCTCTAGTAAGGTGACCAGAATTGGGAGAATCTTTTCTCCCAACATTTCACCCCCAACTGCTACAACGACACTTGTCCGCATCACCGCTGCTAAGCCTAGTGTTGGTATTAGAGGTAAGGAGAAAGTATTTGAGCCTGCCGAGATAGAGACGCTTGTAAAAGACATTGCTGTCGAGGAACCTTCCACTCAAGAAATGGATAAAATTTTAAAGATTATAAAAAGGAGTGATTTCAAGATAGTGGAACAGTTGGGGCAAACCCCTTCCAAGATCTCCATGTTATCTTTGCTACTTTGTTTCGATGCTCATGCCCGAGCATTAATCAAATTCTTAAAGAAGGCTTATGTCCCTCATGAGACCACAACTGACCAGTTTGAAAATTGTATGGCAAGCTTGACGGTCGATAATGGATTAGGGTTCTCGAATGCTGATCTGATATAACTTGGAAGAAACCATAACAAAGCTTTGCATGTTTCTGTTGAATGTAAGGGCATTACCCTAGCAAATGTTCTGGTTGACACTAGATCTTCTTTAAACGTGCTACCCAAGGGGGATTTGGACCAGTTAGATTGTGAAGGACTAGTGTTGAAGCCGAGCGATATTATTGTGGGGGCTTTCGGTGGGTGCAAATGGATGGTTCATGGAGAGGTGGATCTCCCGATCAAAGTGGGCTCACAGATTTTCAACTCTACTTTCTATATCATGGACATCCATCTTGCTTACTCCTGTTTGCTGAGTCGCCATTGGATTCATGGAGCAGGGGCAGTTACATCTACCCTTCACCAAAAGCTAAAATACCCAGTCAAGGGGAGGATTGTCACTATTTGCGGTGAGGAGGAATTCATGGTAAGCCATCTCAATTCTTTCAAATATGTGGAGATGGGTGGCGAATTTATAGAAACCCCGTTCCAGGCTTTTGAAGTTGTTCCGCCTATGGTTGCTACTGCCAAAATTTCCTCTGACATGCCTAAAGCTGATAAGGTTGTGCCAAGGATGGTTTTCATTTAAGGATGCTCGTGCCGTAATCGAAGATGGAAGTTGTGATACCTGGGGGCAACTCCCCGAGATCCCATTTAAAGCAGACAAATGTGGATTGGGTTTCACTATCAAGGCTCAGAAAGAAGTTGGGCACGCTCGTGCAGGAAAGCCCCTTCTCTGTATTGGAAATCATGAAGTAAACACTGTGGAGGATTCTGATGATGAATGTGCGTTCGAAGAATGGATATACCTTACCACAACATAGCTCAACAATTGGCGCGTAAAGGACTTCGTTCCCAACTCCTTCATTGAGGAGTAATTACTTGTTTATTGCTTTCTATCAATTCAAGAGCCTTTATCTATAATATTAAACAATGACTTTTAAGCCATATGCCTGGCCCGGGGCACTATGGTCCATTTGTTAAGGGTTTTATTTATGTTCATTTTATCATATGATCATTCAATATAAACCATTGGACTTTTTGCATTCAAATTTTTGAGCTCATTGTCTTTCTTTCTCTTTAATACACTTTTCAAATATCCATATATCTTACATGCACACACGCACACGCACTCTTGCAGGTCCTCGTCCACTCTGAATCTCATTGCCAATGACTCTACTATTGCCAACTATGATTTCGAACATCCAATTAACCAAGCCAAAGACGAAGGCAAGGAAGATTGTGAAATACCGGGAGAACTAGCCAGACTTCTAATGCAAGAGGAAAAAATCTATTCAGCCGCATGAAGAGTCAGTTGAAGTCATCAACCTAGGTATCGAGACAGACAAGAAAGAGGTCAAAATCGGTGCCAACCTAGGAAGAAGCGTCAAGAGCAGATAGGTTCAAATGTTACATGACTATGTGGAAGTGTTTGCTTGGTCGTATGGAGATATGCCAGGGTTGGATACCAACATTGTAGTTCACCGTCTGCCAACAAAGAAAGATTTTCCTCCTGTCAAGCAAAAAGTTCGTCGCATGTGGCCTGACATGTCTGAAAAGATAAAAGCTAGAGTGATGAAACAATTCGACACAGGGTTCCTAGCGGTGACATCTTATCCCAATGGGTTGCAAATGTGGTGCCGGTACCGAAGAAAGATGGAAAAGTTTGTATATGCGTAGATTACATGGATCTGAATGGGGCAAGCCCCAAGGATGACTTCCATCTACCCCATATTTACGTCTTAGTCGATAACACCGCTCAACATAAAGTCTTCTCTTTCATTGATGGTTTCTCCGGCTATAATCAAATTAAGATGGCTCCCAAAGATATGGAGAAGACCACCTTTGTTACACAATGGGACACCTTTTGTTACAAGGTCATGCCATTTGGATCGAAGAATGCAGGGGCAACATATCAAAGGGCTATGGTAGCTTTGTTTCATGATATGATCCATCATGAAATAGAGGTATATGTGGATAATATGATTTCAAGGTCACAAACTGAGGAAGAACATCTCAATCACCTATACAAACTATTCGAGAGGCTGAAAAAGTACAAGCTGAGGTTGAACCCTAATAAGTGCACATTCGGAGTAAGATCTGGAAAACTTCTAGGTTTTGTTGTCAGTGGTAAAGGCATCAAAGTTGATCCTGCAAAGGTAAAAGCCATTCAAGAAATTCCAGTCCCCCATTTTGAAAAGGAGGTTAGAGGATTCTTAGGTCGTCTTTGTTGGTGTAAGCCCTAGAGGCCAATACTTTTGGTACTTGTATCGAATTATTTATTAATAATAAAAGGCATTTCTTTATTATGTTTTCCAAAATAATAAAGTCCCTAGAATGGTTTATTGGTTTAATGAAATGTTAAGTGTGACTTAATCATGAGATCCCATTAAACATAAGAAACTATTCTTAAAGTATCTGTAGTCAAGCTTTAATGTGAAGTGGGATAACATTAAAGCATTAAGATTATTATGAAGATAGATTGATGATCACATCTCATGGATCATAGATAAGGAGTTATCAAGTCTTGACATAGGTATGAATATTAGGAGTAATATTTATACTGGATTGACCCGTTATGAGAATAATACATAGAATGTTATGCAAAGTGTCATAAGTTATTCTCATGATGATAATGGTGTATACCACCCTTCGACCTGAAACCACTATGGACCCTAGATGTAGAGTCAAGTACTTTATTGCTGATCAAACGTCATCCGTAACTGGATGACTATAAAGATGGTTGATGGGTACTTCACAAAGCATGCTAAGGGACATGAGTGACCTAGATGGAATTTGCTCATCCTGCATAACAGGATAAATGTCTAAGGGCCCAATATTGAACTGGACAAGGGTGACACAGTGTATGCCTTGTGTTCAATATAGACAAGAGGGCAAAAGGGTAATTGTACAACACAAATATTATCACGGAAAAGGTTTGGTTAGATCACATGACATTTTCGTGACTTGGGTAACAGTGATGTGTTGCTAGATACCGCTCACTGTTTATTATATTAAATGTGTAATTTAATATAATTGCCAACGTCGCGAAAACCTACAGGGTCACACACACAAGGACAGGTTGATGAGAGATAGAATAAATAAGGAACACCGTAAGGTACGGTGCACTTAAGTGTAATACGGAAAGTGGTAAGGTACCACGTGGATAAGTGATATATGGTACATCACAAGGTATGATGTCCATAAGCTTAATTGGGCTTTTAGCTTATAGCCTTAATTGGGCTTTTAGCTTGTAGCCCACACGAGTGATTCTATAAATAGATCCCTTGTGATGAAGTTTTTTCACTTGATGCATTTTCGTTTTTGACTCTCTCTCTCACTCAAGGTTTCCGTTCGTGATCAGCTAGCACTGTGACCGGAAGCGATCTGTTCGTGTGGACTGAGTAGAGGCGTTGTTCTTCATCAACGCTCGTGATCACGACATCAAAGGTCTGAATCGCCAAAAGAGGTAAAACTTTCTATCACTGACCATGCTCATTCGTAACGATCTCTAAAGGAAAATTTTATATTCCGCTGCGTTTTGATCGCAATTTTCCTTCAGTCTTAACTACATTGACCGCTTCATATCTCACTTAACTGCTACTTGTGAGCCAATCTTCAAACTCTTGAAGAAAGATCAGGTAGTCAGATGGAATGATGAATGCCAAGCTTACTTCAACAAAATCAAGGAATATCTGCAAGAACCTCTTATCCTCATGCCTCTAGTTGAAGGAAGACCCTTGATCATGTACTTGAATGTGCTAGAGAATTCTATGGGGTGTGTGTTGGGCCAACATGACGAGTCTGGCCGAAAAGAGCATGCAATATACTACATGAGCAAAAAGTTTACCGACTGTGAAACCAGATATTCACTGCTCGAGAAAACTTGCTGCGCTCTGGCATGGGCTGCTCGCTGGCTAAGATGATATATGTTGACTCATACCACTATGTTGATTTCTAAGATGGACCCTATCAAGTACATCTTCGAGAAACCCGCTCTTTCCAAACAGATAGCTAGATGGAAAATGATCTTGACTGAGTACGATATTCAATATAAAACACAAAAGGCCATCAAATGAGGTGTATTGATAGATCATTTAGCCCATCAAGTTGTTGATGATTATCAATCTATTAACTTTGACTTCCCGGATGATAATATCATGTTAGTGACCGACTGTGCAAAACCCATACCATATGACAGACCTGAACAAGGATCCTGATGGACTATGGTCTTCGATGGGGCTTCCAACGCTTTGGGTAACATAATTTGTGTTGTGTTAGTTTCTCCTGAGGTTTGACACACCCCTTTCACTGCTAGATTGTGCTTCGATTGTACAAATAACATGGTTGAATATGAGGCATGCATTTTAGGTCTGAAGGTTGTCATTGATTTAAGGATCAAACATCTGAATGTATTCAGAGATTCCGCTCTAGTGATTAGCCAAGTAAAGGGAGATTGGGACACTAAGCATCCTAATCTTATTCCTCACAAGGAGCTTGTGTTATCTATGATTCCTTACTTTGAAGAAATCACCTTTGAACACTTCCCTAGAGAAGAAAATCAGTTAGCTGATGCTTTGGCCACGATGTCCTCTATGTTCAAAGTCAAATGGGACAACGAAGCTCCTATGATTACAATTGAGAGATTTGATGAACCTGCCCACTTCTATGAGCTTGACACTGATGCCGAGAAGCCATGGTACCATGAGGTGAAGAGATACCTTGAAGCACAAGAGTATCCTAAAGGAGCTTCCATCAATGATAAAAAGTTCTTATGAAGATTCTCAGCCAAATTCTTCATAAGCAATGGAATCCTATACAAACGTAACCATGATTCTACTATACTCTAATGTGTGGACAAGAAGGAGGCAGATAAAATTATGGAAGATATGCATGATGGTCTCTTTAAGACTCACTATAGCGGACATACTATGGCCAAGAAAATCCTAAGAGCTGGTTACTATTGGTCAATAATGGAGACTGATTGCCATCATCACTCAAGGACTTGCCACAAATGCCAAATCTATGCTGACAAGGTCCATGTGCCTCCCATTCCCCTAAATGTCATGACTGCTTCGTGGCGATTTGCAATGTGGGGCATTGACATGATTGGAGAGATTAAACCTACTGCTTCCAATGGACATCACTTCATTCTTGTTGCTATTGATTATTTCACCAAATGGGTCGAAACTGCCTCATTTGCCTCAGTCACAAAGAACGTTGTATCCAGATTCATCAAGCATAACCTCGTTTACCGCTATGGTATCCCCGAAAGGATCATCACTGACAATGGAACCAATCTCAATAATGCTATGATTACCTAACTTTGAACTCAGTTCAAAATCAAGCATCACACTTCTTCTCCTTATAGACCTAAATTGAATGGCGCAGTGGAAGCAGCCAACAAAAACATTAAGAAGATTGTGCAAAATATGGTAGTAACCTATAAAGATTGGCATGAGATGTTTTCGTTTTCTCTTCATGGCTACCGTACTTTAGCTCGGACGTCAACTGGGGCAACCCCCTTTTCTTTGGTCTATGGCATGGAAGTTGTCCTGCCAGTGGAAGTTCAGATTCCCTCACTAAGGATTAAAAACGAAGCAGGCCTAAGCGAAGACGAATGGATTCAGACAAGATTGGATCAGTTGAACTTGATCGATGAAAAGTGACTGGCTGTTGTTTGTCATGGTCAGACGTACCAAAAATGTATGGTCAAGGCTTTCAACAAAAAGATCATGCTTTGAGTATATCAAGCTGGTGACTTGGTAATAAAGCGCATCATTCTCTCACAAGGCGACCCCAGGGGCAAATATACTCCCACTCACGAATGGCCATTTATCGTCAAGAAAGTTTTCTCTGGCGGTGCCATGATGTTGACCACTATGGATGGTGAAGATTTCCCACATCCTATGAACGCATACATAGTTAAAAAATACTACGCATAAGAGACCCGCTAGGTTGACACACCTAGGCAAGATAAGGGCATCCCGACAAATCAAAGGTTTGGGAAAAAATTAGGGATATATGCAAAAGATTATACACCCGACAATTCGAAAACCCAAAAGGGAGACTTGGGCAAAAATGGGTATCCTGGTGGGCTGAAAACACGAAAGGGAGGTCCAGGCAAAAGTTAAGGATTAAAAGCGTATGACTATGTCCAGTGGAATCATCATAGTCGACTTTATTACCAAGGTCCGAGTTTAAACAGTCCAATATCAATCCAATCAACTTCTGTCAATGGCAAAGGACGTTCGAAGACATTGGGGAAATAGTAGAGTTGGAACACAATGAGATCATTTCCACATGGTTGTTGTTTTTATTTTGAATTTTGTTATCCTTCCGACGATTTCCTCTTACTAGGACCTCCGTCTCTTTGTACAAAAACGCTTATTCATGGGCAAAACATTAATACAAATATACTTTTAAGTGCAAACTTTTTGTTTTTATTTTAAGTGCAAAGACGTCCAATGACTAAAATTAAACGAACATATGCATATGAACATAATTAAAATATTTAGCAAATATGTGCTGCCAAGCAGCAACGAGCATCTCTTTAATGCATTTGAGATATCCATACAGAGTTATCTCATTAGAGTTATCCCCACGGGTCCTGCTACAATAAACCTTTTCCCCAACAGAGTTGCCCACAAAGTTGGATTTATGCAAACCTCGGTTAGAGTCTCAGTCTCTCGACAACCCTCTCCTCAGCTGAGTTAGTCTTAAAAGAGGAAGCCTTGTGGATTTATTCCTAAAGAATTCACCTAGCCAGCATGTCATATTCTCTTTAACATGGTTTATTCCCCAACAAAATAATACACTCCTCAACGAAATCATTTCCTATTCAAACAACTTTCAGTTACTATAGAGCCTGGACCCGACCAGATAATAGTTTAACTTCTCGAGCTACTATGAAGCCTGGACCCGACCAGATAATAGTTTCACTTCTCAAGATATTATGAAGCCTGGACCCGACCAAATAATAGTTTAACTTCTCGAGCTACTATGAAGCTTAGACTCGACCATATAATAGTTTAACTCATCGAGATATTGTAAAACCCGGACCCAGCTAGACTAGGGTTTAACTTCTTTTCCCCAATAGAGTTTGCCTCTACACCCAGCAAGTTACTGTGAAGCCTGGGACTCGACCAGATATCAGTTTAACTTCATCCTTTCAAGCAAGTTATTATGAAGCATGGGACCCGACCATATATTAGTTCAACTTCATCCTTTCATGCAAGTTACTGTGAAGCCCGAGACTCGACCATATATCAATTCAACTTCATCCTTTCATGCAAGTTACTACGAAGCTTGGGACCCGACCAGATATCAGTTCAACTTGATCCTTTCAAGCAAGTTACTACAAAGCCTGGACCCGACCAGATATCAGTTAAACTTCATCCTTTCAAGCAAGTTACTATAAAGCCTGGACCCGACCATATATCAGTTCAACTTCATCTTTTCAGGTAAGTTATTGCGAAGCCTGGAGTTCGACTAGATAACAGTTAACTTCATCCGCCTAAAAAATCTACTTTAAAACCTGGAATCCGACCAGATAGTATTTTAATGTTAGTTAATTGCTGCAAAACCTGGAATCCAACCAGATAGCGGTTTAAAGTTGGTAAGTTGCTGTGAAGCCTGGAATCCAACCTGATATCAATTTAACTTCACTCTCCCAAACAATTTTCTACAAAGCCTGGAATCCGACCAGATAACAGTTAATTTAATCTTCCCCAGTAAGTCGTTGTGAAGCTTGGAATACAGCCAGATAACAGTCAACTTCATTATCCCTAACAAATTGCTACCAAGCCTAGACCTGACCAGATAACAGTTAACTTCTGATGATCTCCAGTCAGGAATAATTCCCCAGTAGAGCAATGGACAACCAAAGTTCCTGAACTTTATTCCTCCAAGCAGAAATCAACACTCCCCCCCAGAGTTTCCTCATGCAAAGAGCCAAAGTCAATATTCCCCAGCGAGTTTCTCCTCAAACAATAAAACAAGAATTCCCAATGAAAACATTCTAAACAAATTTGAAGATACAGTTACTCTCCAACAACTGTTCGGGGTTCAGCCTCTCGAGGTTCCCCAGCATGTTGTTAATGATTTATTTTCCTAGACAAAGACACGCTGCGATAAATGTATCACAGTCATAAAGCATAACACATACATGACAAATGCATACAACATAATCTCATTTATTTTGAGAACATCATTACGCCATGCATACATCTGCATGCAACTAATCCTCTTCCTTGCAAGAAAATCAGCAGGCAAAAGACATCTACTATTCTAGTATAAATCAACCAAAGGATTTGTCCTGATACTTTCCTTAGTCACTCGGGATGGCATCTATAAACCCATCTCTGCTAATGGCATCCTTAAGCCCATTCTCTACGCAGTCAACTAACACATCATCGAGTGCAAATTTTTGGGCACTTTAGTGTTCAATCATCTTCCACCTTCAGGTGACATATGGCAGACTCGCCAATCTAACTCTTCAGGTTTAAGAAGATTGAACAGGGGAAGTTTTTGTACCCTAAAATTTTCCCTCTCATTTCTCAAGAATTTTCTCACAATATCTTCTAGGGCTCAAATTTGCAGCACTGATACATCAATTTAGGTTTGGAATTGGCACAAGGGCAAAATGGTCAAAATGCACGCTGAAAAATCAAACTTTGAGTTTTGGATCAAAATCAAGTTTCAAGAATCCCATTTCATTAAGATATGTTAGAATATGAAGTTGGTTCATCAAGAAAATCAAAAGTCAAAATTACCTTGGAAAATTCAAAGTTCTAAACACTTAGAAATTTTTCTAAGTGTTAAGAAATATGATAAGTTTAGAACTTCTGGCCAGGTTTTCATCATGATGCAAGATGATTCAGAAAGAACTTATGACACAAGAGTTGTAGATCTCAATTAGATCTAAAACATTCAAGAACATAACTTCTCCTAGAAAGGCTGGGATTTCAAGTTATAAATCTTTGAAGACACGTCCATAAAACTAAAACACTTAGTAAATTCTAAACATTTCTAAATCAAAATTTGATTAGAGCATCTGGGCCAGTTTTCACGTAGGGACAATCAGAGTTTGCAAAGATGACTCAAAGAGGGATTACACAGCATGTTAAAAGCTTTCTGAAAAGTATGAGAACTCCTTCAGATCATGCTGGAGCAGGGAGAATCAAAGATCAGAAGTTGGACATTTGTTCTTAATCTAAGTTACGTTTATGCTGATCTTCTGATCCAGTTTCAAACTATGCTGCATAATCTCATGTTGCAGGCTTTCTTGCTTGTTAAATCTCATCATCATTTAATGCTCACACCAACTTTTGAGTCTTTATCCCAGTGTTTAAGTATTTATCCAAAAGATGTTCCCACGTGTGGCATAAAAGTACTACTACTGTCCTTGAAAAGCAAACTTTTGTACAAAGTTTATTTTGAACCCATACTTTACTTTGCTTCTGAGTGTACTTCCCCACGAATCATGCCTACAAACTCAGATTAGACGTGATTAAAGTTGCTAACCACCATACCTTGCCTTGAAACATGCTTGTCTAAACTTGCTTAAAAAACAAGTCAACAATCTATAACACATGATGGTTGTACTCTTGATTTCTCTAAGCTTCTAAATCCTTTGCCTATGAATTAAACTTCATTTGCAAACTGTAGAAGGATTCAAAAGATTGGAAAAAGCCTTGAAACCTTGCTGAAAATTCCCAAGAACCTGAAACTACAAACATAAACACAAAACCTGCTAGTTTCTGATTTTTGCATCCAAACTCTAATTTTCTCTTGTGCGCTTCTTGGCCAAATCATCGATACCGTTTTTAGTATACAGGTAGAAGCTTTCCCAACTTCTGTTTTCCAACTGTAATACAGTCTTCACCACTCTCCTCTCAAAAAATCAGAACTTGGCATCTTGGCTACTCCAGAATATTTCAACCATTCATAGCTCAAGTTAAGGTTTGCTTTAGCTTTCTGAGAACTTGAAGAAGTTGACCAGAACATCACAACAATTTGAAACAGGCTCTAACTCACAGAACAATCTCCAGCTGCAAGGTAAGTTTCTTCTGACTTTCATCTCATTACTTAGATATTCTTAGGCTTGCAATTTCAATGACATAATGTAGATACCATGGCTCTGAATCTATATATTTATAGATTTCATTTATGTGGCCTAAGTAGAGAGAATTTCAGATCAGAACTTCTTGAGGAAATTAGGGTTCAAAATTTAGGATTAGCAAAATCCATGCTTGTTTCTGGTTCACAGTTGTGATGCTTTGTATTTCTGAAACCATGATGAAATTTTCCATAACTGCTATGTTTGCATTTTTCCATTTTTTGTTGAGAAATGACTAAGTTGTAGATACTCTGGCTGGCGTGAAGAAGAAGAAGAAGGAGTTCATCACCAGAACTTACTTTGTAATTGTGATACGGTGGCAGAACCGGCTGTTTTGGAAAATGCTGGTTTACGTTTTGCGTTTGTATTCGTAAAATGTCGCGGTAAGCAAGAGTCGCCACCGACTATTATTTTATCCAACTGGAAAGAACAAAAGCAGAGAAAAATTCCTTTTTCTAGATTTTGAGTACGGGGGGTAGATTATAGAAAGGGAAGGTGTTAACACCCTTTTTCTCCATGGTTTTCCATGGGCTCTTAGGTACTCGCTCATCTTAAAATTGCTTGTGTGTGTTTGTTTTGAAAAGTTTTTTATTTTACTTCGTTTTAACCCTTGCATTTATCTTCAAGAGTGTTACAAAGTGTTTTTGAAAACTTTAGTTTGAAAAAGTGTAAGTGTGAAAAGTTTGATTTTGAGCAAGTACCTACTAGCATCCACCTACTCGAAAAAAGAATTGTTTCTATTCTTGTTTCCTTGAGACAATGCTATCCTACTATTGAGAAATAGGAAGCACCGTCGTTGGAGTTGTAAGGGTCAATTCGTAAGGGACGTACGATCACTAAAGCAATGTTTGGACGTCTTAGTAATAACCCTAATGTCTTAAGATCATATTCGAGACAACATTTCCGAGGAAACCTTTCCGAGGCAACATTTCCGAACGGGACATTTGATCTTTGTTTAGACAGGAGGGCAACCACTAAAACACCCTATACTTAATGATCGTTTACCGAAGGCAACCGAAGTGAGAGTATACCCTAAGAGTGCGCATGTGCGAGTGATTTGATTTCAGTTATTATCTTTGCACATTAGGGTTTTCTAGCCATTTTAAAATTAGCATGCAATTTTGTCATACACTCCTATTAACATACATCTAACAATTAATATTTGCAAGAATTAAAATGCGGAAAAGTAAAACCTACACTATTACAAGGCTTCGGGGGAGGGATTAATTACATAGCCAAAAAACCCAAAAAACGATAAATAAAGAAAAATCCTAATTAAACTATTACATACTGTAAGCAGTTACATTAATATTTGCAAAAATAATAAGCGCGTGCGATGAATCGAAACGAGAGAATTAGGGTTTTGACCCCGACTAAGCCTAATTAAAAGAAATTTTTTTGTGGTTTTTGATTATTTTGAGAAAATAAGGTTTAATTGAATAAATAAAAACCTAATTACTAATTAATTTAAAAAATTTAAGAACAATAATTAGTTAACCTATTTTTTATTTTTTATTTATTTAGAAAAGAAATAAAAAATAAAAAATTAAATCAAGAATAAACCCTAATTTTTCTAATTGATTTTAATTATATAAAAACAATTTAGAATCATACTAATTTAAATTAAACTAATATTAAATTAATTTTGATAAAATCATGAAAACCTAAATCTAAATTTGTGAAATTTGATTTTATGATTTTTTATGAAAAAAAAGAAATTAATTTTGGTTAGAAAATAATTAAACTAATTAAATTAAATAAAAGAAAATAAAAAAGAATGAATAAGAATGGGCCTGATGTTTGAATATCAAAGGAGGGGGTGTTGATGGCAAATTTTGGGCCCAAATACCTGGCCCTATTGACTTTGCCAGATTCTGTGCGTACGCTTGACTCCAGCGCATGGTGGACCCTCACGTGGGAAGCCTTGGATCTGGCATGCTGGGGATCTGATAGTTGAATGTTAATGACACATGGTAGTCACATGGGAGATTCGTGTACCTGATTATGCAAGGAAAAATATATGAAGCAATATGGGGACTTGGGGATCGAACCCAGGTCCTTGAGCATTCTCACGCTGCAGGCTACCATCTGAGTTGGCTTGGTTATTTGTACATGTAATAATAAACAAGCGTTATATGGTAAAAACAAAATAATAATTATCAAACGCGCGAAATTTGTATGGGCGAGTCATGGAGCGCCACATTATCTTTCTTCTTCCTCCCACCGTTGCTAAAAGTTTCTTGACTTTTACCTACGGTCACCTGGGTGTAGGTACAACCCTGTGCTTCTCCAAAATTTCACACAGGCATGATAAAACGCAACCAATGGTACCAATCAACTCATTGAAACCTCACGAGCATCATGGTACCATTATCCATGGCCAATTGTTCCTGTACAAAAAAAACCCTAAAAACGAAGCAAGAACCCTAACTATGGCATCTTAGTGTATAGTCAGTAAAAATGCAATTGGATATAATCAATAGCTTGTAAATAACTTAAGGATTAAGAATATGCTAAGAAATCACGTTAAAGATGCCAGAATGATGGTATTCGATTTCAAGAAAATATGAAAATTGTATGGTACTTATAATGCAATTCTGAACGTCGGAAAGCTTGTTAATGGTTGAAACACGTTCCTGGGATGTCCAACAAACGTTTGGGATGGCTAGAATGCTTTGATTTGGTCTGAAATGTGGAAATCAGTTTACCACTTTTCTTCAATTTTTTGAAACTTGCTTTCTCTTTTACACGCCTCACATCCCTTTGTTTTTGGTCTGCAAATGTTCCTTATGTACCCTAGAACGAATTAGGGTTGCAAACTTGTATCAAATCTTTTCCAATTAAGATCATTGATTCATGATTTGATCCTTTGTGCAAATCTTTCCAAATCAATCAAAATGAAATATTTTGTGTCCATATGAGCCTTGCACGATTTGATCTCACTTCCAGCCGTATAATAGACCTAAACATGCACAAAATCTCAAGATTTGATTAACTTTTGATATTTTTACTATTTTATTTTGATTTTATTTGATTTAATTGAAATAAAATCAAAATAAATGGAAAAAATGAAAGAATGACAAATGGAAAGGCTCGTGGGTCGTGGGTCACATTACAAACTCAGTGCAAGCATAAAAAGTTGGGCCCATTTGACAAAAAATGCAATTTCGGGCACATTTGACTTTTGGCAATTTTGCAAAAAAGGTCAATTTTGCCAATGCATAACTCCCTCAATTTTTACCCTAGAGAGGTGTTCTTGATTTTTTTTAGAAATCTTAAGATGTCCTCTAAGCAACCTTTTTGGTCTCATCTCAATTGAGTCTTCCATGTTCATGTATGAAGCTTTGACCCAAAAGGTGTTTTTGTTGACTTTCCAAAATGACCTATAATGTCCAAATTCATATCTTCTTGTGAGTGCATATTTTGAACTTGGGAGATGAATATGGATTGTAGGTAATTTCATACTCTTCAAAATGAGCTTTGGATGGGTAATTTTTGATAAAGTATGAGAAAGTTATGCTTGGTCAAAGTTGAGTTGACTTTTCCTACAAAACCCTAATTTAGCAACTTTTGGGTTTTGATGAATTGTGAGAAATCCTTGAGGAATCATGATCAACCCTTGATAAAATGATTAATAATACTTCAAAATGAGAATGTTGACCAAAAATCTTGAAGTTTGACTGTATGTGGGCCACAATTGACTTTTGCCCTAACACAATCGATTTTCAGGCCTTTGAGCAATTGACTGAGCAAACTTCCTCTGCAAGGCTTGAAACTTGACATGGATGATCTTGAGAACATATTAGGACAATGGTGAGAATTTGGGATCCTTTGGGCTCAAACATCTTGATGCAAACTGAAACCCTAATTTGAGGTAGACTGCCTTAGGAGGGAGTTTGTCTGGTCAACCCTTGGACTTCCTTGAGCAATTTGAGGACCTCACTTAAAATGTATTGAGAAATATGGGAGGGAAAATTTTGGGGTGCAACAGCTGCCCCTGTTCAATCTTCTTAAACCTGAGGATGTAGATTGGCTTATCTGCCTTTCGTGATCCGAAGGTGAAAGATGATTGAACACTAGAGTGCCCAGAAATTTGCACTCGCATGAAGTGGTACTTGTCTTGTCATATCGGGAATGGGCTTATAGATGCCATTTGGAAGTTGATGTCGGAAGATGGGCTTAAAGATGCCATCATAAGAAGTGTCGATCGCATAAGAGATTCCTTTGCGAGAGCCCGTATACATGTTGTTAAGGAGGACTTCGCTGGGGAATGCTGGTCTCTGTCTTGAGAGAAATAAAGCTTTAGGAACTTCAGTTATCCGTTACTCTACCAGGGAATCATCTCTTAGTCGAGGAGGTGAAAATGAACTGCTATCTGGTCGTGCTCCAGGCTTCATAGTGATTTGCTAAGGAAAATAAGACCGACTGCTATCTGGTCGTGCTCCAGGATTTACAGTGACTTACTGGGGGGATGAGATTAAACTTGTTATCTGGTTATGCTCCAGGCTTGGCAATTTCTCAATTCTTATCTGGTCGTGCTCCAGGCTTTAGAAGGAATCAAGTGGTTATCCGGTCGCATCCGGGCTTCAACTTGAATTTAAGGCATACTAATATCCAGTCGATTTTCGGGCTTCATAGTAATTGGTCGGGTAAACTGCTATTTGGTAAAATTCCAAGCTTCGCAGTACCTTATACTGTTATCTGGTCGTGTCCCAAGCTTCAGTATCCTTTGTCGCTATCTGGTCGTGATCCAGGCTTCACGGTGTCTTATACCATTATCTGGTCGATCCCATGCTTCATGGTATCTTGTATTGCTATCTGGTTGATTTCCAGGCTTCACAATAACTTGCTGCAGATTAAGCTGTTTTCCGGTCGATTCCCGGGCTTCAAGCTTGTATTTAAGACATACCACTATCTGGTCGATTCCAGGCTTCATAGTATTCTGAGATATCAAGATATTATTCGGTCGATTTTCGGGCTTCATAGCTTGAACTGGAACAGAAATCTTAGTATCGATTTGACTGAACCAGAGAAAACTTGTGAGAATTTGATTGTATCTTTCCCTGAAAGGTAAAGAGTTAGTCGTATGTAATGTCATGATGTATGAAATGTATTGAGTAATGATATTCTCAAAATAAATGAGATTATGCTGTACAATATGTATGCGCATGCCATGATGTATGGATATGCGATGTTCTTGTTATATTCTCTGGCTGGGGAGAATAAATTCGGGACTGCCGCTGGAGAGTATAAGGAGTTAAGTTCCTCGTTCTCGCTGGGCATAGTGACCGAAGACGTTTAGCCGGAGACTTGCGTCTGTTCTGCTTGAGAATATTCCGCCGAGAGAGGCTCTGTTTGAGAATTACCCTGTGGGAGAATGACTCTATGGGGAAGAGAGATACTCTGTTGGACGCTTTGTTGACCTGGAGAAACAACTCCGCTGGGGATGGATTACCGTTGCTGGTGATGAATAAACTCTGTCAGGGATTTAATTTCTGCTTGTGGAAGAAATAAACTCAACTGATGGTGAACTTCTATTGTTGGTGATAGATAAACTTTGCTTGGGGAGGATTTTGCCGACTTATTCGCGATTATATACCTCAGCTGGGGAAAGCTGACACCACTGTCTTTGGGTACTTCCTGCTCTGCGGGAAATATATGTACCTTTAGTCATATTCTTAAGCTGGCTCTGTCCTCGTACTTGGTGGGTAGAGCAACTGTAAGGTTTGGACACTTCTTGTTTGCCTCTGTTCCTGGAATTATGAGTAATTATCTTTTGTTTTTCATGTAAACATTTATGAGCAGTAATTATTTTCAAATGCATATATCAAAAATGAATCATTGGACGTTCTTGCAAAACAAAACAGAAAAAGAAAAAACAAATTGAAATTTCTTGTGAAAATGAATTGTATTGATTTTGAAGTTGGCTTGTAATAGGCGTTTTGTACAAGAGGCTGACATCCTAGTAAGAGAATACCGCCGAAGGATAGTCAATTATACAATTTGTGAAAAAGAAAGAAAAACAGCTATGTGAACAATCCCATTGGGTTCCAATTCTGCTATTGCCCTTATATCTTCGAGCGTCTCATCACTTTGTTACTCGGTCTAAGGTAGATCCGATTGATTAGCGTCGTCCGAGCTTGATAGTCGATAACGAAGTCTGGTTGCAAGATGATCCAATGAGACATAGTGTTACGCTTCAATCCCTAATTTTTTCCTGAACCGCCCTTCCAGGTTTTTGGTCCACCGGGATACCCTTTTTTGCCCAAGCCGCCTTTTCAGGTTTTCGACTTGCCGGGTGTACAGTTTTTTTCCCATTTTCATCCCTTAATTTTGCCCGAACCCTTTTGGTTCACCGGGAAGCCCTTATTTTTGCCTAGGCCAGTCAACCTAGCGGGTCTTTGATTAGGCGTAGTATTTTTTCACTATGTCTGCATTGACGGGGTGAAGAAGGTCGTCACCATCCATGGTGGTTAAAATCATGGCTCCTCCTGAGAAAATGTTCTTAACCAAAAATGGCCCTTCATACGTAGGGGTCCATTTGCCCCTGGGATCACCTTGCGGTAGTATGATGCGTTTGATCACCAGATCCCCGACTTGATACTCTTGTTGTCTTACTTTCTTGTTAAAAGCCTCGATCATTCGCTTTTGGTATGTCTGACTATGATAGATAGTAGTAAGTCTCTTTTCATTGATTAGGTTCAATTGGTCGAGTCGGGTATGGATCCAATCATCTTCACTTAAACCAGCATCCTTTATAATCTTGAGAGAGGGTATTTGGACTTCAATGGGTAGGACCGTGTGATCGGTGGATCTGGAACTGACTGTTTAACGCTGGTTCGCGAAATGTCGCGGAAGCAAGAGTCGCCACCGTCTTTTATTTTCTCCGAATGGAAAGGACAAAAGCACAGAAAAATTCCTTAAAGAGATTGCTCTCGGTTCGGGAGGTAGATTATAGAAAGGGAAGGTGTTAGCACCCTTTCTATCCATGGTTATCCATGGGCTCTTAGATACTTGCTCAATGTGTTTTCAAAATTGTTTGTTTGCTTTTCAATGTGGGTTTTAAAAAGTTTCTTTGAAAAATTTCAGTTCGACTCGTGCGTCAGAGTGTTTGAAAAATTGTTTTGAAAGCTTTTGAAAAGTGTCGGTGTGAAAAGATTTTGATTTGTTTTGTTTTTGAAGAGAGCAAGTATCTACGAGAACCTACCTACCCTAAGGAATTCGTCTGTGTAAATGTCCTTTAAAGTAATGCCATCCCACCATTGAGAGGTAGGTAGCACCACCGTTGGAGGTGTTCGGGTCAATTCGAGTTTGTAGGGACATGGTGATCACCAGAGCAATGGGAAGACACCTTAGAAGCTACCCTCATGCCAGGTTCCCGGATCATGAGGACTTACTAAGACGTCCTCTACTCGACGATCACCTTTCGAAAGGCAACAGTGAGGCGTACCCTAGGGGTGGTGTGTGCGATTCGTGTGTCGTTTTCATTTGTATTTGTCTTGTCATGTTCATTGTGATCTACGCTTGATTTTATTTTGGCCATACATTCTTTCATGCTTTTTTGTTAACAGTTAATATTTGCGGGAAAAGTAAATTCTAAACTATTACAAATGGCGCGGGTCCACATCGCCAAAATTAAACCGAACCCGATTTGACAAAAAAATAAATAAAGCAAATAAAAGTGCGAGAAGTTAAATTGTCCGAGTTACATGGCTTTGGGAGAGGTACATGATTATTTGAATGAAATAAAAATAAATATGCGAAATTAAATAAATTACGAACGAGGGCGTTGGACCCTTTTGCAAAGTTAATTTAATAAGGAATTAAAATTAATGTTAAAAGCAAATGTTTTTGGTATTTTTGTGTTTTTTAAGATTTAAAAGAAAAAAGAATTAATTGAAATTAACTAACCCTAATTCTAATGGTTTTTAAGTTTGTTATGAAAATATTAAAATATAACCTAAATTAAACCTAAGTTAATTTATGTACAATTTAATTATGAAAATAAAATAAGTAATATTATTATTATGAAAAAAAAGGAAAAAAGATTAAAAGGAAAAATTATCAATTACCTAATTCTATGTTTTTTTTTAGATTTATTAAAAAGAATTAAAATTGCAAAAACCCTAATTATACTAAATATTTATATGCAATTATTTACAAGAAAATATGAAAGTTAAATATTTTATTATGTTTTTATCTTTTTTTCTGATTTTTATGAAGTTTTTATATTTTGTAGAAAAATAATTAATTAATTTATAACAACAAAGCAAATAAAATAACAACTAAAAAAAATAAAATATAAAAAATAGAGAGGGCAAACCAGGGGGGGTTCAGGCCCCAATTGTGAGGTATAGGCCTAGCAATCTGGCCCATTTAGCTTTGAATTCGTTGACTTTTCTGAATCATGTGTGACGCGGTGACTAGGGTGTAACATGTTCATCAGCCTTGAACCTTTGATCTGAATATGCTGGACGCGTGGACGCTTGTATTAAGATGGAATATGATGATCTATGATGCTTACGCTGCATGGGAATATATATGGAAAAATAATATAGGGATTATACAGACCTGGGACTCGAACCCAGGTCTTGGACGTGAATGCATTCTTCGCTTGCCAACTGAACCATGAAACGCACGTTAACATGTTATGACGAATAGATAATAAAAAGAAAAACAAACGCGTTAGTGGATTTCTGGCGCGAATTTCAAACCGGCCTATCACGTTTTGACAACGAGGTTGTCTTCTTCGTTGTTTTTATTTTTTTTCTGAAACAAGACTGTAAGGCAACGGTTTTGGATGCGTTTCAAAAGAGGTCCTTTGAGAAAATAACGATTGGCCCCTCAACGCTCATAAATTGAGTGCGAGGGTTCCATCATCTTCGTCTTCATGCGCTGAGTTGAATGGCATTGGTCTGGAGTTCTAATTTTGCTTCGTTACCAAAGCCCTAAATTGACACCCTGCAAACCCTAGAAAATAAACATGGTGGAATCGCGTGTGCAGCATGAAAATTCAATTAAACATAATGGTTAGTCTCAGAACATCATAAGGAACACAAATCCATGATTAGAATGCCATGAGAGTGCATAGAATCAAAAATACGATTGTGACTTTTTCTCTGTACAGGGAAGGTTCTATATACCAATTCCTGGCGTTTGAATGACTGTTCTTGATTGGAATGTGATCAGGAAGACTTGAGGAAGCTATTGGAAAAGCTTTTGTGCCTTGAATCGCCTCCTACCAATGATTTCAGAATTGAATTTTATGGAGAATTTTTCAAGTTTGTATATTGGTCTCTAGCGCAGCTTTTAGTCCTTTTTGATTAGGGTTCTCCTCTAGCATATGTAGTGAGGCTATTAGGTTAACAAAAGTGCTCAAAATCTCTTGATTTAATGAATTGAAGATTTGATTTTCTTTCATTATGTTTCATATCTTTTTCACATGGTTTTTGTATCAATTATGCTCAAATCAACCAAATCTTTCCTAATTAGCCTATGCACGAAATCTTGATGGCAAAACATGCATGAAAAGATTTTTTAGGTCAAGTTTTATATTTTCTACATATTTAAATGATTTAAATGAATTAATATAAACAATAATTCAAATAAATAAATAAAAAATGAGAAAATACTTCCCTTTGGGCCAAGTGGTCGTGCACATGCTTGGAATGATGAATCATGGAAGAAAAATGGGCCCATTAGCATTTTTAGGTCATTTGAATCAATGTTGACTTTTCAAAATATCCAAAAATTCCCCAACTTCTACAAGGCATAACTTGCTCAATTTTTAAGCTTTTCACATGTTCTTGGACCTTTTGGAAAGGTCTTTGAGTCCTCTAACCAATGCCTTTGGTCCCATGTCATTTTGATTTTCCAATCTCAAGTTATGGCCTTTGACTTAAAGTCCCTTTTTGTTGACTTTTGAAAATGACCTATAATGTTGAAATTGATAACTTTTTGTGAGAGCATTTCTTGGACTTGAAGTATGAAGATGAGTTGTAGGAAATGTCTTTCTATTCAAAATGAGCTTTGGATGGGATTTTTCTGATAATCCATGTGAAAGTTATGCCCTGGTCAATTTCAGTTGACTTTTTCAACTGTCCAAATAAGGAAACTTTTGCATCTTGATGATTTTCTGAGCCAAATTTTGAGAATCATGATCAAGCATTGATCAAATGATGTTTGTGGCTTCAAAATGATATGTTGACCAAAAATTTGAACTTTTGACTGTCAAATGACCATTTTGCCCCTACAGTTGACTGTAGTGCAATCTAGGGTTTTGACTGTGCAATTTTGAGCTGAATGCCTTGAAACTTGATATGAGGATACTTGACCATCTTTGTAGGCATATGAGACTTGATTGGGCCTTTTAAAACTTCATTTCTTGATCAGAACACAAACCCTAGTTTTGACTGCATAGGAGACCTTTGCACTGTGCAACCCTTGGGGAATTTTGCAACTTGACTTGGCAATTTCCTGGAGAATATGGGAGGGCAAATTTTAGGGTGCAACAGTTGCCCCTGTTCAATATTCTTAGACCTGAGGATGCAGATTGGCTGACGTGCCTTTCGTAATCCGAGGGTAGAAGATGATTGAACACTAGAGTGCCCAGAAATTTGCGCTCACATAGTAGCAGTGTGATAGGAATGGGCTTATAGATGCCATTTGGAGATTGAGGGATAGGATGATGGGCTTATAGATGCCATCTGGATGTTGATCGCGTAGGAGATTCCTTAGCGAGAACCTGCATACCTGCAAGAATAGAAAAATGAGTACCTGACACGTTGCAGGAGCTGGTTTTCAGATGCTCGGTATAGATGTATCCTGGCTGGTTACAGGAGCTGAATCTGGAGCTTCAAACGGCGATGAATGAACCAGGTATGGTTACTGCCTTAGCATGAATGGTAAGAGAACCTTGGGCGACTTTAACGCTCGTTGAGAAAAATCTTAGTGGGAATTACCATCTTTGCAGTATCGGGAAGAAAACCATAGGCAATTATAATCTAAAAGGGAATTATTATTACCTCACGCACCGTCGGAGAGGGAACCGTAAGAGACTATCACCTCACACTCATCGTCGGAGAGGGAAACATCTGAAAAGGACTTACCACCTCAAACACCGTCGGAGAGGGAACCATAAGAGACTATCACCTCACACTCATCGTCGGAGAGGGAAACATCTGAAAAGGACTTACCACCTCACACACCGTCGGAGAGGGAACCATAGGAGACTATCACCTCACACTCATCGTCGGAGAGGGAAACATCTGAAAAAGGAATTACCACCTCACGCACTTGTCGGAGAGGGGACCATAGGAGACTATCACCTCACACTCACCGTCGGAGAGGGAAACATCTTGAAAAAGGAATTACCACCTCACTCGCCGTTGGAGAGGGGACCATAAGAGACTATCACCTCACACTCACCGTCGGAGAGGGAAACATCTTGAAAAAGGAATTACCACCTCACTCGCTGTTGGAGAGGGGACCATAAGAGACTATCACCTCACACTCATCGTCGGAGAGGGAAACATCTGAAGAAGGAATTACCACCTCACACACCGTCGGAGAGGGAACCATAAGAGACTATCACCTCACACTCACCGTCGGAGAGGGAAACATCTTGAAAAAGGAATTACCACCTCACTCGCCGTTGGAGAGGGGACCATAAGAGACTATCACCTCACACTCACCGTCGGAGAGGGAAACATCTGAAGAAGGAATTACCACCTCACGCACTTGTCGGAGAGGGGACCATAGGAGACTATCACCTCACACTCACCGTCGGAGAGGGAAACATCTGAAAAAGGAATTACCACCTCACGCACTTGTCAGAGAGGGGATCATAAGAGACTATCACCTCACACTCACCGTCGGAGAGGGAAACATCTGAAAAAGGAATTACCACCTCACGCACTTGTCGGAGAGGGGACCATAGGACATTATAATCTGGAATAACTTCTGCTGAACCTTTATCAGAAAAATCTGTTGGGAGTCGATTTGGCTGGACTAGAGAAGGCCTTGGACTGGATAAGAAATCTTTTGAGTTGATTAATCGAACCGGTCTAGGTCTTGAAATATGTTTGAGAATTTCAACTGTATCTTTCCTGAAAGGTAAAGGTCAGTCATATGCGGTGCATGATATGGATCAAGCAATGATGTTCTCAACATAAATGAGATTTGTATGATATGATGCGTCTATGCATGCTATAATGATATATGTGATGTTTTATGTATGTTTTTGTCTAGGAAAGTAAATCCTAGACGGGTGCCGGGAAGTCGTATCCTGGGCTGATGTTGAAGAATAAATTTTGCCTCCGCTGGGGATGACAACTGCAAGAATACCGGTAGGAGAAGATGACTCCGTTGCAGAATGAACTTGGCAAATGGAGGATTTTGCGGGGAGAAAAGATACCCTAACGACCATGCTGGGAAGCAATACTCTGTGGGAGAAGGGATGCGTCGCTGAGTGTTGCTAGTTACTTGCTGGGGATACCCTTGTTGTTGGAAGTGTTGATGGACTTCGCTGGGGATGGGAAGACTTTGTTGACGACGCTCTTTCCGTGGCTTTTGGCTGAGGATAACCCAGTTATATCCTGTTAAGGAAAGAACTCTTTGAATAAAGCCGGACGACGCGTTTGTGCTCTGCAAGGGGATAAGCTTCCAGAATCTACTGGGGATAAGCTTACTGCTTGGGGATATGAATTCCAACCTTCCTGGGGAACTGGATTGGACTCTCTTGGGGAAGTTTCGAACTACGGGGAAAGTGATTCCTTTGAATGTTGATATACCGCCGGGGAACAATCTTTAGACCAAGACTGCCGGGGATGCTTGTTAAGAATATGTGTATACTGCTGGGGAATGTTTGAGATCTGCTGGAGGATACCTAACTTCCCTAAGGCTTGACAATAGCTTCGCTTGAGGAGAGTGTACTGGCTTGCTGGCTCACTCTCTGGGGAATTAGGATATCTGGTTATATTCTTTAGCTAAACCTACCTTTATACTTTGATGGACATGGCCATTAGATCGTTTGGACGACTCTTTATTGCCCCTGTTTCTGAGGTGGGAGAGGAAGACCTGTGAGGTGCTGATAGCCATTGATGGGAAAACCTTCTTCTGGTGGGCAGGTGACAAGATGACAGGACATAGTCGTACGCTTTGATCCCTAACTTTTGCCTGGCCCGCCCTTTCGGGTTTTCAGTCCACCGGGATACCCATTTTTGCCCAAGCCGCCTTTTCAGGTTTTCGACTTGCCGGGTGTACAGAGATTTTTTTTTTTTTTCATCCCTCATTTTGCCCGAACCCTTTTGGTTCGCCGGGAAGCCCTTATTTTTGCCTAGGTGTGTCAACCTAGCGGGTCTTTGATTATGCATAGTATTTTTTTCCGACTATGTCCGTGCTTTCAGAATGTAAGGAGTTGCCCCTGTTAGAAGTGTTTTGTCATGCCACCAGAAGATTTTTGATCGTGCAAGTTTTGTTGCTGGAATGCCCCCAAGTGACTCAGGCGGAGATTTGCCCCAGGCTATTTGGCCTTTGAGAGATTCTCCGAATCTTGACTGAACTGCCCCAGATGACGGACCATGATCATACCATGCCCCTTGATTGGAAGTGCTTCTGTTCATTAGGCATTCATCGTGCGAATTTCCCTGATGTTCAAACGAAAAGTCATATGCAAACAAAGTTATGTTAAAAATGCAAAGCTTATGTCTGTCTTGAAGATTTTGAAAATGCATTCTTTTTTCATAAAACAGGTGATTGTTTGTAAAACGTGATGTCAACTCCGTATTTACCGTAGGCCTTAAGGAGTCAGGATACCTTTCATAACATCATGCTTTCGAACTAACCCATGCTTCAGCTAGGACTTTTAAGGGTTATAACGTGGCCTGGTTCACGGTTTAAGAAACAAAGGATAAAGGCTCAAATTATTTGTACCCACCCGCTCTTCGTGATGTTCTCCAAACCTAAACTCAGTTGATCGTGCGTTAGACCTTGCTTGAGTCTTCGCTTTGATGTTCCAATAATGGTTCAGATGTTGATGATTTCTTTTGAATAGGCAGTCATTTTTTGCTTTGGTTGAGGGTTTGTGAGACCTCTTTCTTGATTTTTGTTATCCCTTTCTTTTTTGCCTGAACTGTTTCCTTTTTTGGGAATTACAGTCAGTGGGATGCCCCATTTTTGTAAGTCTCCTTCATGGGTTTTGACTTAATGGTTTTTTCATTTTTTTGAGATAATGACTGCCTGTCCTTGTGATTTATTCAGAACCATCACTGTCTTTTGTTTTGTAAGGACTCCTTTGGTGCCATTTGTTATGCACTTGGATCAACTGAGAGAACTACCCTGCCCCAGGTTATGATAAAGGGTTTTAAATTTCGAAACGAAAAACTCCTACTTCTTTGGCTCAGAGGGGTTAACGAGGGATTATCTTCCTTATAACTCCAGTGTTTAGGAATTGAAACAATGCCTGTACCTTATCAGCGGGGTCTTGTTCAAAAGCATACTGTAAGAATCGTGGTATCGTTTTCGTCATCCTCCCTCAAGAGGCTTAGAATTAACGAGAGTTGACGTCAGAAAAAATATGAAAACAATTTGCATATAGTGAATGTGAATATATTGATTCAAAATAGACATAAGCGATGCATTAATGGAATAACAATGTTTTAACATGAATAAATGTTTGAACGGTCAAAAGAAAAACACAACTTGAACATTCGAATGAACAAAAGTCTCCTAGTCTCGGAGCTTGTCACTTCAACTGGTGAGCCTTGGAGGAATGGTAGAAAAATTCAGCCTGTCCATCTTGTGTGAACTCCAATGCCCCTTCATCGATCAGGTCCTGGATTTTGTTCCTCAGATCCCAACATTCATTGGTATCATGTCCTGGACTAGCAGAGTGGTAGGCACACCTCTTATTGGGATCATAGGCAGGAGATGCTGTGTTGGGGTTCCGGGGATGAGCCCTTAATGCGATCAGATTCAACCTCAATAGGCGTTGCAAAGCTTGATACAGCGACATGTTGAGCGGGGTGAATTGCCTTCTGGGCTTGTCTGGCTGAAGCTGGTGAGGTTGATGCTGAATTAGTGGCACTGGAGCCATATGAGGAGCTTTCTCCTTGCCTCTTTGTCTCAAAGATGGTTGAACGATGATTGGCTTTTTTCCCTTAGATGTTTGCCCCAGTCGGTTACCCTGAAGCAGTTGGTTGACGAGAAACCGGAGCTCATCTTGTCTTTGAGCTAAACCTTGAATGGCATTCCTCTGCCCCAGCACCTGGGCTTTCATTGCATCCATCTCCGCTTGTAGGTGTTTCAGCCCTTCATCCTCGGCACTGTTCCTGACTAGAGTCTCCATGAGAAGTGTCCTTAGCTCCTCCTGCCCCTTGGATAGATTCAGGAGGATTTCCCCGAACCGAGTCTCTTGAGCCAGAAGGCCCTAGTTGTCTTGTTGGGAAGCCATGGCTGAAATAAACAGCGAGAAGGGTAAGTGACCTGCAAAGAACGGGTACCTGTAATGCAATGATATGTATGATATGCATGCAATGTTTTCAAGGACCTCGCGGGGTAAACAAGGAAATTGTTAGCATTTGAGTTTGGTAGCCTGATTGAAGGAACTTCATATTGTTGAGAGCCCTTCATCAAGGGTCAAAGGCTCACCATATCCAGTGGGTCATAGCCTCTGACTCAAGTCATCAACCTTATTTTGCTTTCCGAACAACCTTGGCTAGGGGAACCTTCTTCAGGAGTCAAAGCTCACCATATCAAGTGGGTTATAGCCTCTGACAACTTTGGCTAGAGGAAAATAAATCCTCTTTGCCCCTTGCTAGATGTTTGATTCATCATGACCTGCATCACAAGCCCTTGAGATCCTTGAATGGGTTAGGATGTATGCAATGGTATGATGTCATGATGCGTGGGGTAATGTAGGTAACCCTGTTATGAGTCCCAATTAAGGACTGCAAACCAAAACCTGCAAGAAACTCGATAAAACCTGTCATGAGTCCCAATTAAGGACTAAAACAAACCCTGCAAGAAACTCGGTAAACCTTGTTATGAGTCCTAGTTAAAGACTAAAACAAAAAACCTGCAAGAAACTTAGTAAGCCTTATTATGAGTCCTAGTTAAGGACTATGAACAAAAACTGCAGGAAATTCAGTAAACCCTGCTATGAGTCCTAGTTAAGGACTATAAACAAAACCTGCAAGAAGTTTAGATGTCAGATAACAAGCATGCAAGTAATCAAGTACGAAGGCACACAAGTCACACAAGAGAAGCCCTTAAAGTTTAGGCCAGCATGGGGTCTGGGTATTACCCTCTTGAAGTTGGTGGGCTCAACCTGTCCTATTAGAAGTAACCGGGTTCTAAGGGTCCCAATATCACTGGATTGCTTTCATTGTTCATCGTTTTGATTTAGCCACTGAACTGGCGACCGAAATATTCCAGGAAAGCAACCCTCAATTGAGTGTAGTATCGAGTATCAACCAACCTCGGACTGCACCAAAGTCAGTTATCTCACTACCCTAAAGAGGCCAAGATAGTTCAATTAAGGTTCCTAAGGTCTGTTGATGTTTCATGGCACCACGCGGAGGCCCCGTACTCTCCTTGACTGAACTCAAGGGTTACCGGTACACACCAAAGTGCCACATCAACGTAGCAGACTGTTTCAACCATGTCGGTATACCCCGCACAGTTCCCTCACAGCCTTTGTTGCTACTTTCTAAGAAGGTATCCCCAGATCCAGGTTAGGATCTATAGAACTCCCAAGCAACCCACAATAATAAAGCAAGCAAAGAAGACAATTGAAAACATAGTTATGAGCTAGCCCTAAGGTACACCTCACTTTTATAAAGGGTCCCCAGCAGAGTCGCCAGTTCTGTGATCGGTGGATCTGGAACTGACTGTTTAACGCTGGTTCGCGAAATGTCGCGGAAGCAAGAGTCGCCACTGTCTTTTATTTTCTCCGAATGGAAAGGACAAAAGCACAGAAAAATTCCTTAAAGAGATTGCTCTCGGTTCGGGAGGTAGATTATAGAAAGGGAAGGTGTTAGCACCCTTTCTATCCATGGTTATCCATGGGCTCTTAGATACTTGCTCAATGTGTTTTCAAAATTGTTTGTTTGCTTTTCAATGTGGGTTTTAAAAAGTTTCTTTGAAAAATTTCAGTTCGACTCGTGCGTCAGAGTGTTTGAAAAATTGTTTTGAAAGCTTTTGAAAAGTGTCGGTGTGAAAAGATTTTGATTTGTTTTGTTTTTGAAGAGAGCAAGTATCTACGAGAACCTACCTACCCTAAGGAATTCGTCTGTGTAAATGTCCTTTAAAGTAATGCCATCCCACCATTGAGAGGTAGGTAGCACCACCGTTGGAGGTGTTCGGGTCAATTCGAGTTTGTAGGGACATGGTGATCACCAGAGCAATGGGAAGACACCTTAGAAGCTACCCTCATGCCAGGTTCCCGGATCATGAGGACTTACTAAGACGTCCTCTACTCGACGATCACCTTTCGAAAGGCAACAGTGAGGCGTACCCTAGGGGTGGTGTGTGCGATTCGTGTGTCGTTTTCATTTGTATTTGTCTTGTCATGTTCATTGTGATCTACGCTTGATTTTATTTTGGCCATACATTCTTTCATGCTTTTTTGTTAACAGTTAATATTTGCGGGAAAAGTAAATTCTAAACTATTACAAATGGCGCGGGTCCACATCGCCAAAATTAAACCGAACCCGATTTGACAAAAAAATAAATAAAGCAAATAAAAGTGCGAGAAGTTAAATTGTCCGAGTTACATGGCTTTGGGAGAGGTACATGATTATTTGAATGAAATAAAAATAAATATGCGAAATTAAATAAATTACGAACGAGGGCGTTGGACCCTTTTGCAAAGTTAATTTAATAAGGAATTAAAATTAATGTTAAAAGCAAATGTTTTTGGTATTTTTGTGTTTTTTAAGATTTAAAAGAAAAAAGAATTAATTGAAATTAACTAACCCTAATTCTAATGGTTTTTAAGTTTGTTATGAAAATATTAAAATATAACCTAAATTAAACCTAAGTTAATTTATGTACAATTTAATTATGAAAATAAAATAAGTAATATTATTATTATGAAAAAAAAGGAAAAAAGATTAAAAGGAAAAATTATCAATTACCTAATTCTATGTTTTTTTTTAGATTTATTAAAAAGAATTAAAATTGCAAAAACCCTAATTATACTAAATATTTATATGCAATTATTTACAAGAAAATATGAAAGTTAAATATTTTATTATGTTTTTATCTTTTTTTCTGATTTTTATGAAGTTTTTATATTTTGTAGAAAAATAATTAATTAATTTATAACAACAAAGCAAATAAAATAACAACTAAAAAAAATAAAATATAAAAAATAGAGAGGGCAAACCAGGGGGGGGTTCAGGCCCCAATTGTGAGGTATAGGCCTAGCAATCTGGCTCATTTAGCTTTGAATTCGTTGACTTTTCTGAATCATGTGTGACGCGGTGACTAGGGTGTAACGTGTTCATCAGCCTTGAACCTTTGATCTGAATATGCTGGACGCGTGGACGCTTGTATTAAGATGGAATATGATGATCTATGATGCTTACGCTGCATGGGAATATATATGGAAAAATAATATAGGGATTATACAGACCTGGGACTCGAACCCAGGTCTTGGACGTGAATGCATTCTTCGCTTGCCAACTGAACCATGAAACGCACGTTAACATGTTATGACGAATAGATAATAAAAAGAAAAACAAACGCGTTAGTGGATTTCTGGCGCGAATTTCAAACCGGCCTATCACGTTTTGACAACGAGGTTGTCTTCTTCGTTGTTTTTATTTTTTTTCTGAAACAAGACTGTAAGGCAACGGTTTTGGATGCGTTTCAGAAGAGGTCCTTTGAGAAAATAACGATTGGCCCCTCAACGCTCATAAATTGAGCGCGAGGGTTCCATCATCTTCGTCTTCATGCGCTGAGTTGAATGGCATTGGTCTGGAGTTCTAATTTTGCTTCGTTACCAAAGCCCTAAATTGACACCCTGCAAACCCTAGAAAATAAACATGGTGGAATCACGTGTGCAGCATGAAAATTCAATTAAACATAATGGTTAGTCTCAGAACATCATAAGGAACACAAATCCATGATTAGAATGCCATGAGAGTGCATAGAATCAAAAATACGATTGTGACTTTTTCTCTGTACAGGGAAGGTTCTATATACCAATTCCTGGCGTTTGAATGGCTGTTCTTGATTGGAATGTGATCAGGAAGACTTGAGGAAGCTATTGGAAAAGCTTTTGTGCCTTGAATCGCCTCCTACCAATGATTTCAGAATTGAATTTTATGGAGAATTTTTCAAGTTTGTATATTGGTCTCTAGCGCAGCTTTTAGTCCTTTTTGATTAGGGTTCTCCTCTAGCATATGTAGTGAGGCTATTAGGTTAACAAAAGTGCTCAAAATCTCTTGATTTAATGAATTGAAGATTTGATTTTCTTTCATTATGTTTCATATCTTTTTCACATGGTTTTTGTATCAATTATGCTCAAATCAACCAAATCTTTCCTAATTAGCCTATGCACGAAATCTTGATGGCAAAACATGCATGAAAAGATTTTTTAGGTCAAGTTTTATATTTTCTACATATTTAAATGATTTAAATGAATTAATATAAACAATAATTCAAATAAATAAATAAAAAATGAGAAAATACTTCCCTTTGGGCCAAGTGGTCGTGCACATGCTTGGAATGATGAATCATGGAAGAAAAATGGGCCCATTAGCATTTTTAGGTCATTTGAATCAATGTTGACTTTTCAAAATATCCAAAAATTTCCCAACTTCTACAAGGCATAACTTGCTCAATTTTTAAGCTTTTCACATGTTCTTGGACATTTTGGAAAGGTCTTTGAGTCCTCTAACCAATGCCTTTGGTCCCATGTCATTTTGATTTTCAAATCTCAAGTTATGGCCTTTGACTTAAAGTCCCTTTTTGTTGACTTTTGAAAATGACCTATAATGTTGAAATTGATAACTTTTTGTGAGAGCATTTATTGGACTTGAAGTATGAAGATGAGTTGTAGGAAATGTCTTTCTCTTCAAAATGAGCTTTGGATGGGATTTTTCTGATAATCCATGTGAAAGTTATGCCCTGGTCAATTTCAGTTGACTTTTTCAGCTGTCCAAATAAGGAAACTTTTGCATCTTGATGATTTTCTGAGCCAAATTTTGAGAATCATGATCAAGCATTGATCAAATGATGTTTGTGGCTTAAAAATGATATGTTGACCAAAAATTTGAACTTTTGACTGTCAAATGACCATTTTGCCCCTACAGTTGACTGTAGTGCAATCTAGGGTTTTGACTGTGCAATTTTGAGCTGAATGCCTTGAAACTTGATATGAGGATACTTGACCATCTTTGTAGGCATATGAGACTTGATTGGGCCTTTGAAAACTTCATTTCTTGATCAGAACATAAACCCTAGTTTTGACTGCATGGGAGACCTTTGCACTGTGCAACCCTTGGGGAATTTTGCAACTTGACTTGGCAATTCCCTGGAGAATATGGGAGGGCAAATTTTGGGGTGCAACAGACCGCCTCCATGCCATACACCAAAGAGTAAGGTGTTTCCCCTGTCGATGTCTGTGTTGAGGTACGATACCCATGAAGAGTGAATGGTAACATCCCATGCCAGTCTTTGTAGGTCACCGTCATCTTCTACACAATCTTCTTGATGTTCTTATCAGCCACTTCAACAACCCCATTCATCTTCGGTCGGTAGGGAGAAGAGTTGTGATGCTGTATCTTGAACTGTTTGCAGAGTTCGGTGATTATTGTATTGTTGAGATTTGTACCATTTCCCGTAATGATCCTCTCTGGTACGCCATATCGACAGATCAAGCTGTGTCGAATAAACCTCGCCACGTCGTTCTTCGTTACTGTAGCAAAGGAAGCTGCCTCAACCCACTTTGTAAAGTAATCAATAGCTACCAAGATGAAACGATGTCTATTAGACGCAGTGGGTCTGATCTCGCCAATCATGTCGATGCCCCACATTGCAAAAGGCCAAAGGAGCCGTCAAAACATTCATGGGAACTGGAGGTATGTGCACCTTATCAGCATAGACTTGGCATTTATGACAGGTTCGAGAATACTGATAACAATCGGCTTCCATAGTGGACCAATAATATCCTGCCCGTAGGATTTTCTTTGCCATGGTATGTCCACTGGAATGAGTTCCGAAAGTACCTTCATCTAACTCGGCCATGATCCTTTCTGCCTCACTTTTGTCCACACATCACAGTAAGGTCGAATCATGGTTACGCTTATAAAGAATCCCATTACTAATGAAGAACTTCGCAGTGAACCTTCTCAGAAACTTCTTATCATTAACAGATGCACCCTCAGGATATTCTTGAGCCTTAAGATACCTCTTTACCTCGTGAAACCAGGGTTTATATGTCACTTCTTTAGTCTCGATGTCACAGCAACGTGCGGGTTCGTCCAACCTCTCAATGGTAATCTGGGGAGCTTCATTATCCCACCTAACCTTGAACATATAAGACATGGTAGCTAGCGCGTCCGCTAACTGATTCTCCTCTCTTGGGAAGTGTTCAAAGGTTATCTCCTCAAAGTGTGGGGCAACATCAATACACACTCTTTGTAAGGAATAAGATTGGGGTGCTTTGTATCCCACTCGCCTTTGATCTGACTAATCACTAGAGCAGAATCTCTGAATACACTCAAGAACTTAATCCTTAGGTCAATAGCTGCTCGAAGCCTCAGGATACAAACTTCATACTCCTCCATATTGTTGGTGCAGTTGAAACATAATCGGGAGGTGAACGGAGTATGACAGCGCTCAGGAGATATGATCACAACGCCAATGCCATTACCCAACGCGTTTGAGGCTCCGTCAAAATACATGGACCATCAGGATCCTTCCTCAGGTCCTTCATTCGATCTAGGTTCTTCACAGTCGGTTACCAACATGATATTATCATCCGGGAACTTGAAATTCATGGATTAGTAGTCATCCACGGCCTAATGCGCCAAATGATTCGCCACTACACTCCCCTTGATTGCTTTTTGGGTTGTGTATTGGATGTCGTACTCAGTTAAGATCATCTTCCATCTTGTTATTCTTCCGGATAAGGCAGGTTTTTCAAAGATATACTTGATTGGATCCATCTTTGATATCAATAATGTGGTGTGAGTCAGCATATACTGTCTCAGCCGGTAAGCAGCCCATGCCAAAGTGCAGTAAGTTTTCTCGAGCAATGAGTATCGGGTCTCACAGTTGGTAAACTTTTTGCTAAGGTAGTAAATAACGTGCTCTTTTCGGCCAGACTCGTCATGCTGCCCCAGCACATACCCCATTGAATTATCCAGTACTGTCAAGTATAAGATCAAAGGTCTTCCTTCAACTAGAGGCATCAAAATTGGTGGCTCTTGGAGGTATTATTTGATTCTTTCGAAAGCGGTCTGGCATTCATCATTCTACTTTACCACTTGATCTTTCTTCAGCAGCTTGAAGATTGGCTCACAATTAGTAGTCAGATGTGAAATGAATTGGGCGATGTAGTTCAGACGTCCCAAAAAGCCTCTAACTTCCTTTTCTATGCGGGGAGCTGGCATCTCCTGTATGGCTTTTACCTTGGCAGGGTCCAGCTGAATACCTTTATCACTGATGACGAAACCCATCAGCTTACCAGACCTTACCCCGAAGGTGCACTTGTTCGGGTTCAACCTCAGCTTATACGTTTTCAACCTGTCAAACAGTTTCTGGAGATGGTCAAGGTGTTCTTCCTTAGTCTGGGACCTTGCGATCATGTCATCAACATAAACCTCAATCTCATGGTGAATCATGTCGTGGAACAAAGCGATCATGGCACGCTGATAAGTTGCCCCAACATTCTTCAACCCGAAAGGCATTACCTTGTAGCAAAAGGTGCCCCACTGTGTAACGAAGGTTGTCTTCTCCATGTCCTCGGGAGCGATCTTGATCTGATTGTAACCATAAAAACCATCCATAAAGGAGAAGATCTTATGTTGCGCAGTGTTGTCGACCAGAACATCAATGTGAGGAAGCAGGAAATCATCTTTGGGGCTTGCCCTGTTCATATCTCTATAGTCCACACACATCCGTACCTTACCATCCTTCTTAGGCACTGGAACAACGTTGGAAACCCACTACGGGTAAGAAGTGACAGCTAGAAATCCGGTGTCAAACTGTTTCATGACCTCAGCTTTGATTTTCTCAGACATTTCAGGGCGAATACGGCGAACCTTATGCTTTACCGAAGGATAGTCTTCTTTGGTTGGTAGGCGGTGCACCACAATATCAGTGTCCAAACCAGGCATATCTTGATAAGACCAAGCGAAGATCTCAACATAGTCACATAACATCTGTATCAACCGTTGCTTGACACTGGGCTCCAAATTCGCACCTATCTTGACCTCTTTCCTGTCTTCCTCTGTATCCAAATTCACTGATTCAACTGGCTCTTCATGAGGATGTATGGCCCTTTCTTCCTGTAGTAACAGTCTAGCAAGATCTCCGGGTACCTCACAATTATCCTCACCTTCGTCCTCGGCTTGGTTGATTGGATTTTCGAAGTTATAACTGGCAGTAGCAGAGTTGTTATCAATGGGATCCAGAGTGGATACGGATCTGCATTATGATATGTGAGTGTGTGTAAGAGAATAACTGTTTTTGATAAAGCGAGAGACAAAAAAAGAAAAACAAGGAGCGTAAAATTTGTAATGCAAGAAACGTCCAATGCTTTATTAATGATATATGAAAATTACAAATGATAAACCCTCACAAGCAAAGCCAAGGTGCCTCGGGCAAGGCACCGGGCCGTAAAGTTTCAAATTGTCTATTACAACTTTCAAAACAAAAGTCAATTACTGTGGAATAAAAGAAACATGTATGAAGTCCTTCGCCGTCCAGTTGTTCAATCTACCATTGGTTGTAGGGTAGATCCAGCTGTCGATGTCTGAATCTTCTTCACTGTCCTCAATTGCATTCACTCCCTAAATGCTGATGTGCTGAGGAGGTCTTCCAATCTGCGCGCGCCTAACCGCCCTTTGAGCCCCTGTAGTAAAGCCCAAACCAAATTTGTCAGTTTTGTGTGTGAAATCAGTGAGCTGACCCCAATTTGCACACCCACCTTTTTCAATTACAGCCCTTGCATCCTTGAGAGAAGCCATCTTCATCGGAGGTTTGTCAGCAGCAACTTCAGTTGACGCTAAAGTCTGGGGGACCTCTTCAAAGTTTTGACAAGGGGTTTCGATGAACTCCCCATCCATCTCCACATAGAGAAAGGAATTGAGATGACACACCATGTACTCCTCTTCACCTTGTACCGTAACAATCTTCCCCTTTACCAGATATTTCAACATTTGATGGAGCGTGGAAGTCACTGCCCCAGCCTCATGAATCCAAGGACGACCCAGCAAGCAAGAATACGATGGTCGGATATCCATCACATAAAAGGTGGACCCAAAGGTCTGAGAGCCAACTTTAACAGGGATGTCCACCTCCCCGTGTACCATCCTTTTTGACCCGTCGAAAGCCCTGACCACAATATTGCTCGGCTCCAGAATCAAACCTTCACAATCCAGACGGTCTAGTGCTTTCTTTGGCAAAACATTCAATGAGGACCCAGTATCCACTAGTACATGGGCCATAGCAGTGCCCTTGCACTCGATCGAGACGTGTAGAGCATCATTGTGATTTCTTCCTTTAGCAGTCAGATATGTATCTGAGAAACCCAACCCATTGTCGGCAGTAAAACTAGCTACAAAGTCTTTGAATTGATCGGCGGAAGTTTCCTGCGGCACATGCGTAGTCTTGAGGAAAGCAATTAAAGCCTTTGCACGGGCTTCAGAACACGATAACAAGGACAACATGGAGATTTTTGATGGGGTCTGCCCCAGTTGCTCGACTATGTTGTAGTCGCTCTTCTTGATAATCTTCAAAATTTCTTCTATCTCTTGCTTAGGGGTTTCTACGATGATCTTCTTAGGTGCCTCCATCCGGGCAGGCTCACCTATGATTTCTTTGCCCCGAGTCCCAGATGGCTCAGCGACAGGGGTGATGACTAGAATAGGAACTGGGATATTAGCTGATGTACTAGCAGATGGAAGGACAACATGTTTGTGAATAATCAGAGGGGAAATCTCGGGAGAAAAGAGTCTTCCGCTTCTGGTGACCTTGCTAGCTCTGACAATATTGCTGATATCAGCATCAGCTTCCTCACTTTTTAAGTCTTGTTTAACTCCATGGTAATACACATCAGCCCCATAGTGCCAAGGGACAGCCTTATCCGAAGTGTATGGGATAGGACCGGGGACAATAATTATTAATGGAGCGATTCTTGGGACTGATGTAATCCTAACAGGCTTTCTCGAGGAAGCCTTGGAAGGATTGGCGGAAATGGTTATGATGTCAACATATTCAATTGGAACCAACAGAATCATAGTCTTTTTGAACAAGATCTCTTTGTTATCCATCAGGCGCTGAACACCTGATTTCAGTAAGTGGCAACCAGCAATTGAGCACGTGTGGCAACCTTCACCACAACCTGGAAATAAACCGGCCAGCAACAAATTGTTCTTTACTATCATCAAAGGAGTAGAAATTTCTTCCACGGAGGTCACAAATAAATCATCGTCTATAGCATTCACTTCATGACCATGTTTGGGCATAGGAGCAGTTATGATGTTGGGCTTCTCTGGAGCGTCAAACTCAATCTCTTTGGCTTCGATCAAGTCTTGCACCTTATTCTTCGAGGCCCAACAATTGTTTGTATCATGACCTGGGCCATCAGAGTGATTGGCGCAGCGGGCATTCGGGTTATAGTGAGGAGATGTGGTGTTGGGGTTCTTCGGGGCTTCCCTCAGAGTTACAAGATTGGTCTTCACTAATTATGGTAGAATTTGAGACAAGGTCATATTGAGCCGAGTGTACCGCCTCTGCGGTCTTTCCACCCTTTGTTGATTGTTGTATTGTGGAGCAACTGTGGGTCTTGATATCACTACCGCATTTACTGCTTGACGGTGTTCAGGTCTGCTTTGGCCCCTCGGGCTGTAAACTGCACTAGCTTCTTTCTTACCAGCGAAAGGCTTCTTTACTGCACTTGATGAAGTATCTTTCTGTATCTTACCACTTCGGATACCAGCTTCTACTATCTCTCCAGTCAAGTCTCTCCACTTTTGAGCATAGTCCTTAAAACCTTCACTTGCACCCATTGACATACCCTGAAGCCGAGTACGAGTAGGAGCAAGGTCGGTGTTATACGGATACTGCCTGTAAAAAGCAACAACAAGGTCTTCCCAATTTCGGACGTTGTCTCCTTCCAACTGATAAAACCATTCAAGCTGAGTCCCTGACAGACTATCTTGAAAGAAGTGCACCCACAAATTTCTATCAGCAGTGTGAGGATGGATTTTTCGGACGTACGAGCGGAGATGGAGTTTTGGACAGGATACTCTGTTGTACTTGGCAAAAACCGGAGCTTTGAACTTATGAGGGATCACCACTCTCGATAATAATCCCAGCTCTCCAAAGTCCAAACCAGGGATCTTCTGAATCTCCATTGCACTCAGACGGTCTTCTAACTGCTTGTACCTATCCTCGGCAGGAGGATATTGCTCCTCATCATAATTTGTATCATCATCAGAGATTGTAGGACTGGGGCCCTTTTCTTCTTCTTGGTTCTCCCCTTCCTTGGATGAAGAGGTCAGATCAGCTTGCTTGAAACTATCCCCAAACCTTTTACCCATATTCAGAAGAACGACCTTCTTCTTCTTCTTCTTCTCTTTCAGAATGAGAGTCTTCAAATCCTCCTGCCCTTTAGCCAAGCTCAAGAACATCTCTTGGAATTGGGAGTTTTGTGCCTGAAGGTATTTGATGGCTTGATCAGAAGACATTTCATGCTGAAATAAATAGCGAAGAAGATGAGAAACCTGTAATGGTACCTGTAATGGTGTGCATGATAATGGGATGCGTATGTAATGATTTCAAAGACTTTGGGAGATTTAAATTTGCAAACCAAAAATAAACAAAATTTATTAGACTAACTTGTAAAAAGGTTCAACAATGCCTTTAAGGCGTTACAAAGAAATAAATGGAGAGCAAATCTAAACTAGAAAAGCAAAAAGCAAAAATCCCATGGACGCTTCCCCTTTGTGCTGACGTAGTTATTGATCGTTCTTTCTTTCTCGAGTTGCCTGGTGAGCTTCAAGATCTTCCTTTCTTGCTCATGGTACTTCTCCCGATAAGTATCCATTTCCTCTTTCAGCCGAATCTAAGACCTCTGCAATGCCCCTGGATCAGTGGGCATGTAAGGATATAGAACTGTGTAAGGAATGCCTTCTTCATTGGTGGGCTCCACAATCACCGGTAATACAGCTTCATAGGGCATCCCAAGCTTCTGAGCACGAGCTCGGACCCATTGTAGGTAAGGCTGCATAGGAAGGGAAGTCCTTGGTCCCAGCTCTTGAGGGTCAAATCTGTTCACCATACCCCAAGCTCGTATAAACCTCTGGCGATGCTCGTCTACGTCTTCCTTGTAGTCAAATGCAATATCTGTAAGAAGTAGCTCATGGGGACCGTCTCTCCGAGCACGACCAAATTGTCGCAAAGCTAGACAAGGATTGTAGGTTATACCCCCTCTGATTCCAAGCAACGAGACATTAGGATATCCCCCACAACAATCAATGACTGCAGTGTCTTCCATAGCCTTGGAACTCCAAAGAATGTTTGTATGGGCAAGTGACATTATTCTGTAGGACCAACCCAAACCTTCTTTGTTCTTTAGCACGGACTTAGGGAGGTACGAAATAAACCACCTCGATAGAAATGGCATGCAACACATAAGAGTCCCTCTTTTTCGCATAGTACGAGTGTAGAGGGCATGCAAGATATCACCCAACAGAGTAGGCACATGATTACGAGAAAGGAAAATCTTGACCGTGTTCACATCTATAAAGGAATCTGGATTCGAGAAGAGAACCAAACCATAGATAAGGAGAGCCAAGATATCTTCGAAAGCCTGAAAATCCAAATTACCCCAGAATAGCAGAGCCTGATCTATCAGAAACTTGGCTAAGAAACCTTCGACCCCGCTTCGTGTTTCCCAATTGGATACTATATCAGCCCATTTTAGATGCAGAGCTGAGGCAATGTATTCTGGTCTAAGAGCCTCTTCCATACTTGTGAAGGGCATCTGCTCAAGGATGGATATGCACAATAAGTGAGAAAACTCTTCCAAAGTGGGAACCAGCTGGTAATCTGGAAAGGTGAAGCAATGATGCATAGGATCAAAGAACTAGAAAAGCACACTCATCATCTGCTCATCAAACATTGAGGTAACCAAGCTAAGAACCTAACCATGTCTCTTAATGAACGAAGAAGTCTCAAAAACTCTTGAGGATAACTCTTTGAGTTGAGCAGGTATTTGCACAAAGTTAACTCGGATGGTGTTTCTGCGCATGAAAGCCATAATCTGCAAAACAGAACAAAGATAAATCCCCTCGGTCTTTGAAATGGTTAGTAAAATGAAGTATGCATGCTATGTTATGATGCATGATGTCATGATAAAACAAACAACAGGTATAGCAGATAACTGGCATGGCAAAGGCAAATAAGTCACACAAAAGCCCTTAAGTTTAAGGCTTGCATGGGGTCAAAGGTATTACCCTCTTGAAGTTAAGTTGGTTTCAACCTGTCCTAGCAAAAGTAACCGGGTCCTAGAGGTTCTCAATATCACTGACCATCCTCCATCGGTCGCGGTTTCAGCTCACGCAATCTTTTCTTGCAGTCGGAACTATCTCGAGAGTATGGACTCAATAAGTGTAGCATCAAGTATCAACCAGTTCTCAGCTTTACACCGAGGCTGGCTATCTCACTACTTCCTAATGGCCAAGTTGGTCGATTAAAGGTTCTAAGGTCAGTTGATGCTTAACGACACACATAGCGTCCCCGTATTCTCCTCGTTTCTCCATAATGGATACCCGTACCAACCAATGTGCCACATCAATGTAGCTACTGCTTCAACCGTATCAGTCTACGTTGTACAGTTCCCTCACAGTTTATTGCTACTTACCTAAAAGGTGTCCCCAGATCCGGGTTAGGATCTATAGTAACTCCCAAACAAAAACCCTTAAAAGTAAAGCAACCAAAACAAACAAGAGAAGAAATTTATGATGATCTAAATCCTAAGGTATACCCCACTTATTAATTCCCCAGTACAGTCGCCAGTTCTGTGATACGGTGGCAGAACCGACTGTTTTGGAAAATGTTGGTTTGCGTTTTGCGTTTGTATTTGCAAAATGTTGCGGTAAGCAAGAGTCGCCACCGGATTTTATTTTATCCAACTGGAAAGGACAAAAGCACAAAAAAATTCCTTTTTCGAGATTTTGAGTACGGGGGGTAGATTATAGAAAGGGAAGGTGTTAGCACCCTTTCTATCCATGGTTTTCCATGGGCTCTTAGGTACTTACTCATATTAAAATTGCTTGTGTGTGTTTGTTTTGAAAAGTTTTTTGTTTTACTTCATTTTAACCCTTGCTTCTGTCTTCAAGAGTGTTACGAAGTGTTTTTGAAAACTTTAGTTTGAAAAAGTGTAAGTGTGAAAAGTTTGATTTTGAGCAGGTACCTACTAACATCTACCTACTCGAAAAAAGAATTGTTTCTATTCTTGTTTCCTTGAGACAATGCTATCCTACTATTGAGAAATAGGAAGCACCGTCGTTGGAGTTGTAAGGGTCAATCCGTAAGGGACGTACGATCACTAAAGCAATGTTAGGACGTCTTAGTAATAACCCTAATGTCTTAAGATCATATTCGAGGCAACATTTCCGAGGCAACCTTTCCGAGGCAACATTTCCGAGTGGGACATTTGATCTTTGTTTAGACAGGAGGGCAACCACTAAAACACCCTATACTTAATTATCGTTTACCGAAGGCAACCGAAGTGAGAGTATACCCTAAGAGTGCGCATGTGCGAGTGATTTGATTTCAGTTATTATCTTTGCACATTATGGTTTTCTAGCCATTTTAAAATTAGCATGCAATCTTGTCATACACCCCTGTTAACATGCATCTAACAGTTAATATTTGCGAGAATTAAAATGCGGAAAAGTAAAACCTACGCTATTACAAGGCTTCGGGGGAGGGATTAATTACATAGCCAAAAAACCCAAAAAAAGATAAATAAATAAAATTCTAATTAAACTATTACATACTTTAAGCAGTTACATTAATATTTGCAAAAATAATAAGCGCACGCGATGAATCGAAACGAGAGAATTAGGGTTTTGACCCCGACTAAGCCTAATTAAAAGAAAAATCATTTTTGTGGTTTTTGATTATTTTGAGAAAATAAGGTTTAATTGAATAAATAAAAACCTAATTACTAATTAATTTAAAAAATTTAAGAACAATAATTGAATTAACCTATTTTTTATTTATTGAGAAAATAAATAAAAAATAAAAAATAAAATCAAGAACAAACCCTAATTTTTCTAATTGATTTTAATTATATAAAAAAAAGTTAGAATCATCCTAATTTAAATTAAACTAATATTAAATTAATTTTGATAAATCATGAAAACCTAAATCTAAATTTGTGAAATTTGATTTTATGATTTTTTGTGAAAAAAAAAGAAATTAATTTTGGTTAGGAAATAATTAAACTAATTAAATTAAATAAAAGAAAATAAAAAAAGAATGAATAAGAATGGGCATGATGTTTGAATAGCAAAGGAGGGGGTGTTGATGGCAAATTCTGGGCCCAAATGCCTGGCCCTATTGACTTTGCCAGATTCTGTGCGTACGCTTGACTCCAACGCATGGTGGACCCTCACGTGGGAAGCCTTGGATCTGGCATGCTAGGGATCTGATGGTTGAATGTTGATGAGGCATGGTAGTCACATGGGAGACTCGTGTACCTGATTATGCAAGGAAAACATATATGAAGCAATATGGGGACTTGAGGATCGAACCCAGGTCCTTGAGCATTCTCACGCTGCAGGCTACCATCTGAGCTGGCTTGGTTATTTGTACATGTAATAATAAACAAGCGTTATATGGTAAAAAATAATAATTATCAAACGCACGAATTTTGAATGGGCGAGTCATAGAGCGCCATGTTATCCTTCTTCTTCCTCCCATTGTTGCTAAAAGTTTCTTGACTTTTACCTACGGTCACCTGGGTGTAGGTACAACCCTGTGCTTCTCCAAAATTTCATACAAGCATGATAAATCCCAACCAATTGTACCAATCAACTCGTTGCAACCTCACGAGCATCATGGTACCATTATCCATGGCCAATTATTCCTGTACAAAAAAACCCTAAAAACGAAGCAAGAACCCTAACTATGGCATCTTGGTGTATAGTCAGTAAAAATGCAATTGGATATAATAAATAGCTTGCAAATAACTCAAGGATTAAGAATATGCTAAGAAATAACGTTAAAGATGCCAGAATAATGGTATTCGATTTCAAGAAAATATGAAAATCGTATGGTACTTACAGTGCAATTCTGAACGTGGGAAAGCTTGTTAATGGTTGAAACACGTTCCTGGGATGTCCAGCAAACATTTGGGATGGCTAGAATGCTTTGAATTGGTTTGAAACATGGAAATTAGTTTTCCACTTTTCTTCAATTTTTTGAAACTTGCTTTCTCTTTTACACGCCTCCCATCCCTTTGTTTTTGGTCTGCAAATGTTCCTTATGTACCCTAGAACGAATTAGGGTTGCAAACTTGTATCAAATCTTTTCCAATTAAGATCATTGATTCATGATTTGATCCTTTGTGCAAGTATTTCCAAATCAAGAAAAATGCAATCTTTTGTGTCCATATGAGCCTTGCACGATTTGATCTCACTTCCTGCTGTATAATAGACCTAAACATGCACAAAATCTCAAGATTTGATTAACTTTTGATATTTTTACTATTTTATTTGATTTAATTGAAATAAAATCAAAATAAATGGAAAAATTGAAAGAATGACAAATGGAAAGGCTCATGGGTCGTGGGTCACATTACAAACTCAGTGCAAGCATAAAAAGTTGGGCCCATTTGACAAAAAATGCAATTTTGGGCACATTTGACTTTTGGCAATTTTGCAAAAAAGGTCAACTTTGCCAATGCATATATCCCTCAATTTTGACCCTAGAGAGGTGTTCTGAGACTTTTTAGAAATCTTAAGATGTGCTCTAAGCAACCCTTTTTGTCTCATCTCAATTGAGTCTTCCATGTTCATGTATGAGGCTTTGACCCAAAAGGTGTTTTTGTTGACTTTCCAAAATGACCTATAATGTCCAAATTCATATCTTCTTGTGAGTGCATATTTTGAACTTGGAAGCTGAAGATGGATTTTAGGGAATTGAATCCTCTTCAAAATGAGCTTTGGATGGGTCATTTTTTATAAAGTATGAGAAATTTATGCTTGGTCAAAGTTGAGTTGACTTTTCCTACAAAACCCTAATTTAGCAACTTTTGGGTTTTGATTAATTGTGAGCAATCCTTTAGGAATCATGATCAACCCTTGATCAAATGATGAATAATACTTAAAAATGAGAATGTTGACCAAAAATATTGAAGTTTGACTGTATGTGGGCCACAATTGACTTTTGCCCTAGCATAGTCGATTTTTAGGCCTTTGAGCAATTGACTGAGCAAACTTCCTCTGCAAGGCTTGAAACTTGACATGGATGATCATGAGAACATATTAGGACAATGGTGAGCATTTGGTATTCTTTGCGCTCAAACATCTTGATGCAAACTGAAACCCTAATTTGAGGTAGACTGCCTTAGGATAGAGTTTGTCTGGTCAACCCTTGGACTTCCTTGAGCAATTTGAGGAACTCACTTGAAATGTATTGAGAAATATGGGAGGGCAAATTTTGGGGTGCAACAGTAATATATGTTTATGTTCTTGCTTCTAATACCAGATGTATAGCCACCCCAGTGGTAGAGAGCGCGCGTATAAGGCATTAGTGTTAAGGGTCCTGGGCTCTAGCCCCAGAATCATCTTTTTATGTTTATTTCTTGACATTTTTACCCCATTATTTGTCAAACAATATTCCTGGACCAAAACCTATAGATAAACCCCTCCATTTGTGTGTAAAAACAGTACTCCTGGACCAGAACTTCTAGATATTCTCATCCAACAGCATTGACACCTCGCTAACCCATTACCAGAACTTCTAGCCTTCCAGTAACACTAGAACTTCTAGGCTTCCAGTTGCATCAGAACTTCCAAACTCTCTCAACAACCAGAACTTCTAGGCTCTCTAAATAACCAGAACTTCTAGCCTTCCAGTCATACTAGAACTTCTAGGTTCCTAGCTGCATCATAACTTTTAGGCTCTCTCAGCAATCAGAACTTATAGGTTTCCCTTTGTTCCCAGCAACCCCAGAACTTTAGTGCGTCTGGATCCAGAACTTCTGGCCTTCCTCATTTTTGCTAACATTTTTTTCTGATTTGCAGCGCACCTGAGTCAGAACTTCTGCTCTCTCTCATTTCTATTCTTCCAACAACGCGCTGACTCTAACTGTTTTTCTCTATTATTTTTATCATTATTTTATTTTCATTAATCAAAAACACCAAAAATACTTTATATTCACATGCTTCACTTTATTTCTTTTAAAACAAAAAAGACTAAAAATATTTTCTTAAGCAAATTTATTTCTTCTCTTAACAAAACAAAACAAATTTATTTTACATTTCTTGTACATTATTTCAATATGGTTGTAATAGATGATTAGGACTTTAATTTCTTGCAAACCCCATTTGTAAATTTGTACACCCCATCCCCAAGTGATTGTAATAGCGTAGGATATTTACTCTCTGCAATTTATCGCTTTCATATAAATGCTAGTAATTAGGATTTGTATGGAAAGATAAAATCAACAAGTAGACAACCCCTAATCAAAGACTAAATTCATGCAAATCAAACACACTATTCACACGTGCACCCCTGGGATTAACTCCACTTGTTGCCTAAAAATGGTCACGACATGCATGTGAGGTGTCTTAGTAAAAACAATAAAAAAATACAAGATCATAGTCCCTCGATGACGCTTGGAATGTTGCCTTACAAATGATCTTAGCACCTCTAGAGAAATGCTAAGATATCTCACCACATTGCCATCATGACTATACAACGTCCCACGCCCGTCCCTTTACATCCAATGATGGGGCTTCTTGCCAATCAATGGTAAGATAGCAACATCTAAAGGAGGAGGAAAAGAACACTAAAGACCTTTTGAGTAGGTAGAATGCTCCTAGTTGCTCGATTTCTCATAACAAAAACATTTTATACACCAACATTTTCAAAAGACAAACACTTTGTATGCGTTCTTATAGAGACGAGAACCATTACAAATACACCTTTTCAAAATAACTTTCAAAAACAAATTCCACAAACACTTCTTTGAACTATTTTCCAAACAATACTTTGTACGCGTTCTTATAGAGACGAGAACCATTACAAAGACGTTTTCGAAATACTTTCAAAACCCACACCACGAGCACATTTTCAAACAAAAGCAAGTGATCTAGCAAGTAACTAAGAGCCCATAGATAACTATGGATGAAAAGGGTGCTAACACCTTCCCTTTTCATAATCTACCCCCCGAACTCAAGAAAATAATCTCAAAGGTATTTCCCGTTCTTTTCACCCTTTCCTTTATAGGATAAAAGAAAATTCGGTGGTGACTCTTGCTATCCGCAACAATTGCGATAAAATGCAAAACATCTAAGTCAGTTCTCCCACCGTATTACAGGGTCTTCATCCGAAAAAACCGCATATTTATCCTCCAAGTGAAGTCCTTTGGAGATAAAGAATGCAAGGGATCCTTTAGAGATAAAGAACACAAAGGAAGTAGCGAGAGAACGAGGGATTACAATTGAAGTCTTATGTTTGAAATAGGTGAAATTGACGGTACACAAAAGCTTTGGAGGTAAATTACACAAAGGAGTGGTAAGATCCAGATAGTCAATTTTCAACTCTTGAGTCTTGGTCTTTCTCAAAATAAAAGGAAGAGAATGGGTTGAATCAATAACAAGCATTAGGGTTTATGGAGTTGCTCTTGAACACTCCTCTTGTATCAACTTTTTACATAGTAAGAATTATCCTAATTCCATTAGAATTAGGCGCAGACGTACCTACACGCGAGGATGAAAGTGGAGAACTGTGAAGATAAATCCTTGTATCTCTTTTATTTTTGCTTTTATTTGCTTTGATATTCATTAATCTATTTGTCTAATAGCATTGCGTTATCAATTGAATTGTAAGAAATTTTTTGGATTGTTTTTTATTCTAAATCAAGTGTTGATATTGCTTATAATAACTTTTGATTATAAGAGCTTTTTTGTATCAACACAACTTAAGGAAAAATTCTTAAAATTCATTTGCACACTAAGTGTTTGACAAATTGATTTTGTTTGTTCTTTTTAATATTGTCATTGGAAATAGAATCCCTAGTAACTTGTTACAAACGACTGATAATGTGTTACTTGATATAAGTTTTATTAATTTAGTTTAGTATATTCATTACATTTGCAATTTATTGTATAGTTGCATATTTGAGTTTCCAATAACTATTCGTCTAGACGACTTTTTGAAAAAGTTTCTGCTAAACTCTTTGTTAAAATAACTTTTTCAAAACTAGATTTTTTATGGAATTTTTAAAAGGGTATCTATTCAGCCTTCCCCCCTCTAGATACGTTGTCGTGATCTAACAGTTTCCTCTCCATTGGTGTGATAGTCATTTCCATAATGGAACAAATTATTACCTCACTAGGTCTAATGAGTTAGACTCTGAGGACGAAGAGTTTTATGGTAAACTTACTAAGTTTATCGATGGTTTCTTTCCTGCCAAGTGGGATACGACAAATGGGGATGAGTTCCTCAATGACGAGGATTAGCCTGTATTCGAGGTTCGACACATCAATACGAAGGAGCTTCTCGAGTGTAAAAATTTCGAGGAGGTTGTAGGGCTTTTAGGTAGTTGTGCTTTACTTTCTTTTGGTATGCTCGTATGCTTTTTATCCTTATCATACTAACTTGTGTTTATTATTTTTCACGGATAAGATGTCAAGTCTTTGAGAGTGCGTGTTCAAAATGGTGCAGAGCAAAGGAAAAGCCCAGAAGGTTCAAAAGAAAATAACCAAGAGTCGCTTCGTCCCGACGCTGAACAAACCCAAGGACGATTTTAGTACTTTTTCTTCATCCCCGGCTTTCGACCAGCCTCCTTCCATGCCAGAAAACTCAAGTAGAAAAGGGGTCACACAGAGGATGATATTCTTGATCTTACGAGGGATGCTCCCAAAGCTAAATTCTTGTTTCCTACTTGCTTCCTTGAGAAAGGATTTTTTGAAGGTTTTCCTCTAGACGTGCCTCAGGAAGAGTCTCTGGTCATCCAGGGCCTCGATTTACCGAGGATGTTACCATGATGAAGATTTTGGAGATGGTTGTGATCCTCTCTTGTGAGGAGACTAGCTCTGCTGCCGCGCTGGAGAAATTATAGAAAGCGAAATCGGCCCTCGAGGTGAAGGTGAAAAAGTTGGAATCTGACCTCGATAGTTATAAAGACAAGTTTCGTCCGATCTGAAGAAAAAGGAGGAGTGGGTAACCAATTTGTCTGTAGTGAGGGATTCCTGGATGCTCGAAAAGACGACTCTCGAGGACGAAATCGCTGGTTTGAAGGTTGTCGCAAAACCCATTGAGGATGAAGCTGATGAGGTAAAAGCCTAGAAAACCCTAGTCGAACTGGTTTCTCAGATGCAAGAGGTCGAGCAGGATTACCTAGGAGCTGTCGATATAGGTTTTAACACCACAATGGCTCAGCTCAAGATTGTGAATCTAGGGGTCGAGCTTGTCACAGAAAGGATTGGTTACTTTCACCAGGTGGTTGACGGCTAGATAATACCTCCTTCTAGCTCACCTCTTGAGGCCGAAGAAGATGGAGAGCCATGTAATGAAGGGAATTCGGCTGAAGGGGAGCCTATGCTCGAGGAACGATCATCTTTGTTGTTGACTATTTTTGTTTAGGCCTACGTGCCCGTAATTTTTATAATATTCAGACAATGGGCTTTTCTTGAAATTACTTTTAATATTTTGATATCTCGAACGTCGTGGTCGCTTTACTTTAATTATGTTCGATGTGTTTGTGCATGTTTGTCCTATTAGCTCTGCTTTGTATTTATTTTCCTTAGATGGGTGTTTAGGGTACATGTTGATTAGCAAAGTCCTCAGATAGAAATGTTATTATGAATTAATTTTGTTGACTGTTTGGGGGTCTTGCATTGACAGAGATAATGCTTGGCAGTTTAGGTAACACTTTGAGGAAACGAAGTTGAGTTCCACTTGATAACAGGACCAAGATTTCGATCAGGGTCCTGATCTCGCAGTGTGAACTTTCCTATCATGAGCTGGGTGTTTTGCCTCATCAATATTTTAATGATGGAGCTCGGTCGAGGTGTCCCTGTCGGGCTAAGGTTCTGCTTGTAACACTCGAGGTCGAAAAGGGCGAGGAGTGGTTACACCGCATGTAACACCCGAGGCCTAAGAGGGAAAATGTGGTTGTCACATCAGAATGAGAGGGATCCCAATGAGATGTAGGTATGGGACTGCATGGTTGAAGGAAGGCTTATAAGGATTAATTGGTACTACCTATACCAACAAGATGCATCTTCATTTTGGTAGCATGTTCCATAAGAACTCCACAGTTAAGCATGCTTGACTTGGAGTAGTATTGGGATGGGTGACCTTCTGGGAAGTTTCTCGGAAAGCGTATGTGTTGTACCCCAAAATTTTCCCTCTTATTTCATCAACATTTTCTCATCACAAGACCCTTGGAACTCAAGATCAAGCTAGGGTTTGCTCTGCTCAAGACACCTCCTTGCACTGTTGACCTAAATTAGGGTTTGAGTTTGCACAAGGATATTTTGACCTACAATGCGAAAAGTGACTTTCATACTTCATGTTGGGTTCACAAGTTTGCCCATACCAAGTTTCAAGCCTTGATTCAAATCTTTGCCCAGTCAATTGGACAGTTGACCTAGAAATCAACTGTATTGGGGAAAAAGTCAACTGTGACCAATTGACAGTCAAACCTCATGAAATTTGACCCACATCAACATTATGAACTCATATGAACCATTTGATCAAGTTTGGATCATAATTCCACAAGAAATTTGATCAGATCACCAAAAGGGCAAAATGGTCATTTTTAGGGTTTTGTCTGCACAAAGGCAATTTTTGACTGTTTGACCTAACCAATGGCAAACCAAGCTCACATATGGACTAAAGGACTCAATGATATTGTATTGACCCATTCAACAAGTTCAAAAGATCTCAAAGGCATAGGGTTGACAAATGAATTTTCCAGTCAACTGATCAAAATTTGACTGTATACTGAAAAGTCAAACTTTGACTTTTTGGTCAAAATCAAGTGCCAAGAGTTATTTTTCATCAAAACATGTCAAATTATGAAACTTGTTCATCAAGAAACCCAAAAATGCAAATTAGGGTTTAAAATGAAGAAATTTCATAACTTAGAAATTTTCTAAGTTATGAAATTTTATTATTTTTTCCTAACGTTGTCCCATTTTTCACCAAGATGCAATTGGATTCAAACAAAACTTGCAACATGAAAGTTGTAGTCCATCACAAAGTCTACAACTTTGATTCACAAAGTTTTCTCAAAGGAAGCTTGTATCTCAAGTTATGAGTTTTGGAACAAGGGTACCTAAAACTTTTAACTTAGAGAAAATTTGCCCTAATCTAGGCAAGATTTTGACCCATCTTCTTGGCCATTTTTCACATAGTTCCACTTAGAGTTTCAAGTTGCATTACAAATATGGATTGTAGTACATGTTCCAAGATTTCCAAATTATCCAAGAACTCCTCAAACACCCTTGTGGTTAGAGAGAATCGAATTCTTAAAGTTGGCAAAAACTCACTTTTGTTCATGGCCAATACATGTTCATAGCAACTTGCATTTTCAAATCAGCATGTTTGGTGCTAGCTTTCAGCACTCAAAACCAACTTACACTTCATAATTTAATGCTTAACCATTGTATTAAGGTATCATCTTATTCATATGGACATTACATGCAAAATTAAGCCCTAAATGGTAAAAGGCATATTGCCATTTTTGCAAAAGCTACTTTATGTCAAAACACCAAGCATTGAGCCTTGGACAAAATCTCTGGCAGCAAAACAATTCCACAAATCAGAGGGGCCTAGAGCAATGTATACAAGCATGTTTGACAACATATAGAGGCCTGTAACTTCACTTTCACAAGAGAGCTTCAAGTAGAGACAACTTGCAAAACACAAGCAACTTCACATATCTGTTAACACAAGCTAAAACAAACTTAGCAAACCAGTTCCATACATCAAAACCAACCTAAAGCACGATCCTTCCATCCCTCATACCTCCTAATACTCAGAATCCCTGTTTTATTGCAAAACAGGGCAAGTTCTGCAAACTTCAAGCCATAACCAATTCCTATCGTGCGTTTTGCCCAAAAGAACTTCAAACACCTTCCAATCAATCCACCTGAGCTATCCAGATTATCCATTGCAAGCTGTAACACCTCTAACACCCTTTGCCATTTTCATTTCCAAGCTCTGAGGTTGAGTTCTACAACACGATTCAAGTGGTCTCAAAGCAAGCCAAGCATTGGAGAAGCTTCCTTGGACCTCAGGCAAGCTCAACAGAAGCTCAAACACCATTGAAGGTTGCTGCATTGCCCTACTCGATTCCAACTGAAACAAGTTTTTTATCACTTTCTATCTCTCTATTTAGGAACATTTAGCTTTAGGTTTGTGAATGAAAAATGTAGTATTCAATTCCATGAAGCCATACATATGCTCAGCTTTCATTTATATTAAGTGTGCTAGGAGAATTTCATCCATGAACATGTGAAAAAAGCTAGGTCAGATTTTAGGGCCAGAGAAATTCTCTCTGGTCTTTGAGAGTTAGATTTAATGCTTTATATGGTTGGATTCGTGTTTAAATTCTCTACAAGTTTGATGTTGTAAGTTTTGGCAAAAGGTCACGTTTCAGGATGTAGCATTTGAACAAAGCGCGCACATATTTTGTTCAGAGGTTGAAGAAGAAGCTAGCTTGGGTTGGGCCTGTACAGGCTTACTTTTGGCACCCCCCACATTCAGTTTACACCCCCTAGCCCATTTATTTGATATTTATCATTTTTGACATTTTCATTTTTATTCTGACTCTATTATTTTTTATATGAAATATAAAAAATGCCAAAAAATATTTTTCTATATTTTTCATATTTATTTGATACTTATTTTATTTTATTAAGTATATATATATAAATAAACTATTTTCTTTTCAAAACAAAACTCAAAAAGAATACAAAAGATATATTTATTTTCATTCATTTTATTTGTTTATATTAAAAAAAACATTCTCTTGAGTATACACTTTTTTGTAAATTTTATTTTTATATATTTGATATGTTTATATATATATATATATATATATATATATATATATATATATATATATATATATATATATATATATATATATATATATATATATATATATATATATATATATATATATATATATATATATATATATATATATATATATATATATATATATATATATATATATATATATATATATATATATATATATATATATATATATATATATATATATATATATATATATATATATATATATATATATATATATATATATATATATATATATATATATATATATATATACTTTATTTTATTAGATAATTAGAACAAAAAATACAAAAATAATAGATTTTTATTTTTATTAATATTTGGCACTAAAAATACTTTTTTTTACAATATACTTTTATTTTTGCATAAATTAATATATTATTGTATATAATTAATAAATATTGCTATTTATTTGAAAATTAGGGTTTTGCCCTAAATAACCAAAATAATTAAAATTTGACCTTTTTTTTATTTGCTTATTTTTCATTAAAAAATACCTTTTTTCACATACATAAAAAAATCTTTTTGCATAATACATTTTATTTGATATTTATTTAATTGTATTTATTTAAATGTTAAATATTGCCTTGTACATTCAATATGGTTGTAATAACTTGGAATTTATTTCCTTGTCAAACATCCCCAATTAAAATTTGTATCCCCCTCCCTATATCATGTTGTAATAGTGTAGCTTTTAAATTCTCGCACATTTAAAAAAGCTTTCAATTATGCCATGCTTAGACCTAGGGTTTGTATGCAAATAAAATTAACAACTAGCTTGACCTAATCCAAAGATAAACATGCATGAAAAACAAACACAATGTACACTGGCACCCCTAGGGTTTCGTCCACTTGTTGCCTTCAAAAATGGGCCATGGTTGTATATCAAGTACTTTGGCAAAACAAAAAACAAACAAAAAGATCATAGTCCCTCGATGACGCTATCTGAGTTGCCTAAAACAAAAATGATCAAGTCCCTCAAGAAAATTGCCAAAGATATTTGACACTATTGCTATCATGGTCTATACGATGATCCGCGCCTATCCCGTTAACATCCTAACACAAGGTTGTCCACCAAATACAATGGTGAAACAACACTGTTAAAAGGGTTAAAAACATAAGAAAGATATTTGAGTAAAATAGGGTAGATAGCTCTTAGTTACTTGATCAAACTTGCAAAAACATCCTTGCTATTTTTTCAAAACACACTTCACAACACAATTTCAAAACCCTACTTTCAAACATTGAAAACTTTTCAAAAGACAAAAAACACCTTTGTATACATTCAAACAAGAATCATTACAAAGGTTGCCACAACGATGGCCTCTTTTTAAAACATTTTCCAAAATCACACACAAAGCACCATTTCAAACAATTGAAAAGCACCATTTCGAACATTTGAAAAGCAAAGCAAGTGATCTAAGCAAGTAAATAAGAGCCCATGGATAACCATGGATAGAAAGGGTGCTAATACCTTCCCTTTCTATAATCTACTCCCTGAACCCAAGAAAACATCTCAAAGGTCTTTCCTGTGCTTTTTGACCTTTCCTTAGGATAAAATAAAAAGTCGGTGGCGACTCTTGCTAAACCGAAACATTTTTGCAAACACAAATGCAAAATCCCAAGTTAGTTCTCCCACCGTATCACAGAACTGGAGACTCTGCTGGGGAAATCATTGAAAGTGGAGTAACCTTAGGGCTTAGATCACCCTTTGCATGATTATTGTTTGCTTTGATTGTTTTACATTTTGGTTCTCTTGTTTGGGCTTGAAATCCTCCACCCGGATTTGGGAAACATTCATAGATAGCAATACGTTGTGGAAACTGTGCGGGGTATACCGACACAGTTGAAGCAATAGCTATATTAGTGCGACATATTTGTGAGTACCGGTAGCCTTTGAGTCAATCAAAGAGAATACGAGGCTGCTGAGTGATGTCATTAAGCACTAATGAACTAGAACCTTACTTGACCATCTTGGCCTTTTATTAGGGGTAGTGAGATGACCAGCTTTGATGCATTCCAAAGTTGGTAGATACTCGATACTACACTCATTGAGGGTTGTTTTCTTGGAATATTTTGGTCGCTAGTTAAGTGGCTAAACCAAAACAATGAACATAGAAAACAATCCAATGATATTGAGCTCCTTAGAACCCGATTACTATTTATAGGACAGGTTTTGAGCCAACTAAACTCAAGAGGGTACTTACCTATAAAACCTCATGCAAGCCTGAAACTAGGGTTTTGTGTGACTTGCTTGTACATGTGTTTGTGCATACATCATGAACATCATAAAGCATCATATGCATCCACTAACCATTTCAAGGGTTTGGATCTTCATCTTTGTTCATGTTTTGTAGGTCATGGAATCTCTTCGAAGGAAAACAATTCAAGTCAACCTTGTGAGGATCCCTCCTCAACTCAAAGAGCTTACTTCCAGAATTCCAGAGAATTCTCTCTTCAGTGAAAGACATGGTAGACTCCTCAACTTAGTCAACACCAGCATTGAAGAAGACATGGCGAAAGTCCTCTTCCAGTTCTTTGACCCCCTACACCACTGTTTCACATTCCCTGATTACTAATTGGTGCTTACTTTGGAGGAATTTTCTCAACTCCTGAGAATTCCTATTCTTAATCAACTACCTTACAACGGTACGAAAAAAGAACCAAAGCCTGAAGATGTTGCTCAAGCATTACACTTGCAACCATTTGACATCAAGGGGCATTGGGAAACCAGAAGTGGTGTTAAGGGTTTCTTGGCAAAGTTTCTGTTTGAGAAGGCCCAAGACTGCTGGAATTCTCTTGACCTACAAGCCTTTGAAGAGATTGTGGCACTCCTTATCTATGGGTTGGTCTTGTTCCCAAACACTGACCAACTTATAGATGTGAATGCTGTCAAGATTTTCACGTCCAAGAATCCCATACCTACATTGCTTGGGGACATCCTACACTCATTTTACACACGAACAATGAGGAAAAGAGGTATTCTCATGTGATTTACTCCTCTCTTATCAAGGTGGTTTATTTCTCACCTTCCACAATCAGTTCTGAAGAATGAGCAGGGTTTAAGGTGGTCACAACGGTTGATGACCCTCACACATTCTGATGTACATTGGTGTTCTCGGTCCAGAGAAAATGTCATCATCATTGATCGTTGTGGTGAATTCCTTAATGTCCCATTACTTGGCATTAGAGGAGGCATTACCTACAATCCCTGTCTAGCTTTGAGACAATTTGGATATGCCCGGAGGGATGGCCCTCATGACATGCTGATTCCTGACTTAGTTTTTGACTTCGACAACAATGCGCAAGGACTTTGACAAAGGTTCATCAGAGCTTGGAGGATGCCTAACAAGGTGGATAGTAAGACACTGGGGCACAAGAATTCCATCCCCCTTGAGCCTTACCTCAAGTGGGTACGAACCCGCTCCCGGAGTCTTATGATGCCATATCCTCACATTCTCCCCTTGATCAAAGAGTCTGTTAAGGAAGGAGAGGTTCCATACACCATCCTACATCCTGACATGCCAACATCATGGGAGGAAATGCAAAAGAGTTGGATCCAACTCAAAGAAGAACGGGATACTTTTGAAGCCAGCTTCTATGCCAGTGAGAAGAAGGTTTTAGAGCTCACCCGCCGACTTCACGAGGAGGAAACTCTCAACACCTATATCGCACCAAAGAGGATGCGCAACGTCTTTTTACATTAAGAATTTTGTAATATTTCGCCCATGGGGCATTTATGTACTAACAAATTTCTTCTTAATATGACGTGCGTTCTTTTTGTTTGCAACAAATTTGAATTTTTGAACCCTTGAGTGCATTACATGAATAGCATACCATTCATCATATGCATAAACAGGTCTTCAAGCCAGGTTTCCTTATCTTTCTACTGTTTATTTCAGCAAGATGGATTTGGAGCAGACAGTGAAGGACCTACAGGCACAAAATTCACAATTTCAACAACTCCTCATGACCTTGGCAAAGGGTCAAGAGGATCTCAAAGTTCTTCTAGAGAAGAATAAAGAGAAGAAAAAGAAAAAGAGATTATGGGTAGCTACTTTCGGAAGAAGATTTGAGGGCGATGCTAGAAGGACTCTTGAGTTTCCTTCAACGTCTGACGAATGGATTGGCAAGGGGAAAGGAGTTACTGTACCTTCTGAGTCTGAGGTAGAAGAGGAGGAAGAGGAAGCAGACGAAGACTATTCAGAACAACAGTATCCACCAGCGGATGGCAAGTATAAGAACCTTGAAGACAGATTGGCAACTATGGAGTTGCAGAGGGTGCCCGGTTCGGATTTTGAAGAACTGGGGTTGGTAGCCGAGATTGTAATCCCTCCCAAGTTCAAGGTGCCAACATTTGCCAAGTACGACGGTCTGTCTTTCCCTAAGATGCACTTGAGGTCGTATGTTAGAAAGATCCAACCACATTCATCCGATAAAGACCTATGGGTGCACTTTTTCCAAGACAGCTTGTCTGGCACTCAGTTAGATTGGTTTTATCAGCTCGAGAGATTAGAGGTCCACAATTGGGAAGACTTGGCAGCCGCTTTCTATCGTCAGTATCAGTACAACGGTGATTTGGCGCCTACCCGTACCCAGTTACAAAGTATGGGGATGGCTTCAAAGGAAGGGTTTAAAGAGTACGCCCAGAAGTGGCGCGACCTGGCTGGAAGGGTGCAGCCACCACTATCAGATAGGGAATTAGTTGATATGTTTTTGGGGACCCTGTCTGGCCCTTTCTTCAACCATCTAATCGGAAGCTCTTCTGCGAGATTTACTGAACTGATCCTGACCGGCGAAAGGGTGGAGGCCGGTATCAAAAGTGGAAAGATTCAAAAGGATGCTTCCGCATCCACAAATGCTAGAAAACCTTTCCCAGCCAAGAAAGAAGCATCTGCTGTGTATTCTCAGAAGGGGTTGGGAAGAACTGAGCACCGTCCGACTGTAGTGGCCGTGATGATTCAAAATTCAGCAAATGATCAACCTCGTAACAATCAGTCGAGACCTAATCAACAATGGGTAGAACGGCCACAACGACAGTTCACCCGCATCAATATGACGCCCACACAGGTTCTTCCCCATTTGTTGAAATTGAATCTGACTAGTTTGAAGGAGGCCCCAAAAAACCCTAACACTTCCTCTCCATACTATCACTCCAACGCCAAGTGTGCTTACCATTCCGACAGTGCTGGGCACAATACCAATAATTGCTGGGCACTCAAGAACAAAATTCAGGACTTAATTGACGCCAAAGAGGTTGAATTTGATGCTCCTGAGAAGCCCAATGTTATATCCGCGCCGATGCCCAAGCACGACCACAATGTGCATGCTGTTTTGGAAAGCCTCCATGTTACTGATGTTGCCGATCTGTTGACTCCATTGTTAGTGATAAAAGAAAATTTTTTGAGAGCCGGGATCTTTCCTGGTTGTGATGAAGACTGTTATTTTTGTTTAAACATTCAAGATGATTGTCCAATGTTGAAGTCGGGTGTCCAACGCCTGATGGATACTCAAGAAATACTTTTCCAGAAAATTCCTGTTAACACTTTCAATCCGATTACTCCTGATACTTGTGATACTTCAACCAACGATATTGCCATCATAACCATTTCCGACAATCCTCCCAAGGCTTGCAAAAGGCCTGTCAGGATTACACCCAACTCTGAATGTGTACCTCTAAAGATCACCATGCCGGGACTTGTCCCGTACCAATCAAGCAAAATGATACCGTGGAACTATGGGGGAGAAATCTTCTACCACGGCATCAAACAAATCGAAACAGTCCAAGAAATTTCTGAAAAATACCCTGATATAGGAAACATCACGGGTACAAGCAAGATAACCCACAGTGGCCGGATCTTTTCTCCGGAAATTGCTCCTCCCCGAGCAGTTTTCGGACCCTTAAAAGCTTATGCACCTGTTGGACCCTCTGTGAAAGGCCCAGTGATTGAAGAGTTAAACACTCTTGAAGAAAGACCATTTGTTGTTAATACCGACAAAGGTAAGGGGATACTGGAAGTGCCTGTCAGGACGAAGGCTCATGTTGTGGTTATCCCCGAAACCACTCAGAAGGAGATGGATGAAATCCTAAAAATAATCAGAAAAAGTGACTACGACATTGTGGAACAATTAGGACAGACCCCTTCTAAAATTTCAATGTTAGCACTCCTGCTCTGTTCAGAGGCCCATGCTAAGGCCCTGATTAAATTCTTGAAGACGACACATGTCCCCCAAGAGACCTCGACTGACCAATTTCAGGATTGTGTGGCCAGTCTTACTACTGACAGTGGTCTGGGCTTTTCCGACGCTGACTTAACTCCCAAAGGAAGGAAGCACAATGATGCGTTACATGTTTCAGTTGAATTCCGAGGGACCACCCTAGCCCATGTCTTGGTTGATACTGGTTCTTCCCTCAATGTGCTGCCAAAGAAGGCCTTAGACCGTTTGGATTGTGAAGGTTTGACCCTCAAACCTAGTAACATAGTCGTCAGAGCTTTCGATGGTTCCAAAAGAATGGTTCATGGAGAGGTTGATATTCCTATCAAGGTAGGCACCGAAGTGTTCAACTCCACCTTCTACGTGATGGACATCCGTCCGTCATACTCATGTTTGCTGGGAAGACCGTGGATCCATTATGCCGGGGCAGTTACATCCTCTTTGCACCAGATGCTGAAATATCCTGTTAAGGGTAAAATCATAACTGTGCATGGCGAGGAAGAGTACATGATTAGTCATCTCAATTCCTTTCAATATATGGAGTTAGACGGCGAGTTCATTGAAACACCTTTTCAACATTTCGAGGAGGTTTCTCCCAAGATAGCAGTTGCGAAGACAGCGATTGAGGTACCTATCATTCCCAAGCATGTGGCTAAGATGGCATCTCTCAAGGACGCATAGGCTGTGATTAAGGAGGGGAAGAGCAAAGTATGGGGACAATTGCCTGACTTTCCCCATAAGACGGACAAGTTTGGTTTAGGGTTTACTGCTGCAAGACAAAGGGCTATACGTCGCTCTAAGGCTGGAGGGCCACCCGTCAAGATCTCACTCCATGGAATCAATGTTGTAGAAGATGAAGATGAGGAGAGCCACTTTGAAGACTGGTTTTTTCCGACTGTCGAAGGGGGTTTGAGCAATTGGGAAGCAAAGGATTTCGTTCCTATCACCTTTATCAACCAGTAATTTTATTTTCGAACAATTTCCCATTTTTATGGTCTGTAATAACTAAAACAATTCGCACACTATTTTCACCTCATGCCTTGCCTGGGGCATGTAGGTCCATTTGTAAGGGCTTGATTTTCTTCATAATCATATGCCATGTTTTAATGAATCATTGGACGTTTTTCATCTATAAACTGTTGTGTTCATTTTTCTTTCCTTTTGCATTTTGTTTGTTTAAGGATGGCTATCCCTTACACACACCCACACTCACAAATGCAGGTACCCATCCACTCCGGATTCCATGGGTGAATATTTTGTTTTAGCCTTCGATAACTCTGAAGATTTGGTCAATCATGCTGAGTACGAAGTTGACGAAGATTGTGAAGTGCCGGGAGAGTTAGCCAGACTTCTACAACAGGAAGAGAGGGCCATTCTGCCTCATGAAGAGCTGTTAAAAACCATCAACTTAGGGACAAAGGAAGACAGGAAAGAAGTGAATGTGGGTGCCAACCTGGAACCGAGTGTCAAGGAGCGCTTAGTACAGTTGTTGAACGAATATGTTGAAATCTTTTCCTGGTCTTATGAAGACATGCCAGGGCTAGACACCGACATCGTGGTTCACCGTCTCCCTACCAGAGAAGATTGTCCATCGATCAAGCAAAAGGTTCGCCGAATGAGACCTGACATGTCCGAGAAGATTAAGGCTGAAGTAATGAAGCAATTCAACGATGACTTTTTGGCTGTTACCTCCTATCCACAATGGGTTGCTAACATCGTGCCCGTACCCAAAAAGGACGGCAAAGTGAGAATGTGTGTAGACTATCGGGATTTGAACAGGGCTAGCCCTAAAGATGATTTTCCGCTGCCACATGTCGACATCCTGGTTGACAACACAGCTCAACACAAGGTTTTTTCTTTCATGGATGGATTCTCGGGATACAACCAAATCAAAATGGCCCCCGAGGACATGGAGAAAACAACCTTTGTTACACAATGGGGTACCTTCTGCTACAAAGTGATGCCGCTCGGACTGAAGAACGCAGGGGCAACCTATCAACGCGCCATGGTAGCTTTGTTTCATGATATGATACATCATGAGATCGAGGTTTACGTAGACGACATGATAGCTCGATCACAGACAGAATAAGAACACCTTGAGCATTTGCAAAAGCTGTTTGCCAGGTTGAAGGAGTACAAGCTCAGACTGAATCCAAGCAAGTGCACTTTTGGAGTTAGATCTGGTAAACTTCTGGGATTTATTGTCAGCAACAAGGGTATTGAGGTTGATCCTGCTAAAGTAAAGGCTATACAAGAAATGCCTGCTCCCCGTACTGAAAAGGAGGTTAGAGGATTCTTGGGACGCTTGAACTATATCGCCAGGTTCATCTCGCACCTGACATCTACCTGTGAGCCAATTTTCAAACTGTTAAAGAAAGATCAGGTAGTTGAATGGAACAATGATTTTCAAATTGCTTTTGATAAGATCAAGGAGTATTTGCTAGAACCTCCTATTCTGATGCCACCCATCGAAGGAAGGTCGTTGATCATGTATCTGACTGTTTTGGACAACTCAATGGGGTGCGTACTGGGCCAACATGACGAGTCTGGTCGAAAAAAGCATGCCATTTATTACCTTAGCAAAAAGTTTATTGACTGTGAGACTCGCTACTCATTGCTCGAGAAAACTTGCTGCGCTTTGGTATGGGCTGCTCGCCGGCTAAGGTAGTATATGTTGACTCATACCACTCTGCTGATCTCTAAGATGGATCCGATCAAATATATCTTCGAAAAGCCTGCTTTATCTGGAAGAATCGCTAGATGGAAGATGATTCTGACTGAGTATGACATCCAGTATACTACTCAAAAAGCTATAAAAGGGAGTGTACTAGCTGACCATCTAGCTCATCAAGCTGTCGAAGATTATCAATCTATGAGATTCGACTTCCCTGACGAGGACATCATGACTTTGGACAACATTGAAAGTAACGGACCGTATGACGGACCTGAACAAGGATCCCGATGGACCCTATACTTTGATGGTGCTTCAAATGCACTTGGCAACGGTATCGGTGCGGTACTCATTTCCCCAGAAGGTTGCCATACACCTTTCACTACCCGACTTTGCTTTAGCTGTACCAACAACATGGCTGCATGTGAAGCTTGCATCTTTGGTCTCAAGGCTGCTATAGACTTGGGAATCAAATCTTTGGTCGTATTTGGGGACTCGGCTTTGGTTATTAGTCAAGTCAAAGGAGAGTGGGACACCAAACATCCTAATCTTATCCCATACAAAGAACATGTCCTGACTTTGTTGCCTCATTTCGAGCAAATTACGTTCGAGCATTTCCCGCGAGAAGAGAATCAGTTAGCAGATGCTCTGGCTACAATGTCTTTCATGTTTAAACTCAACTGGGATAACGAGGCTCCCCAAATCACCATCGAGCGAATGAACGAACCTGCGCACTGTCATGAGATTAATACTGAAGAAGTAGTGGAACAACCCTGGTTTCATGAGATCAAAAGGTATCTCCAGACTAGAGAGTACCCCAAAGGAGCTTCCGTAAATGACAAAAAGTTCTTAAGGAGATTTGCTGCAAAGTTCTTCCTAAGCAATGGCATCCTTTATAAACGCAGCCATGATTGTGTTTTACTTCGATGTGTGGACAAAGCTGAAGTAGAGTTGATCATGACTGAGATACACAGTGGCACATTTGGCACCCATTTGAGCGGGCATACAATGGCAAAGAAGATTCTAAGAGCAGGCTACTACTGGTCTACCATGGAAGCTGATTGTCACCAATATTCCCGTACCTGCCATAAATGCCAAGTCTACACCAACAAAGTACATATTCCTCCTGTTCCTCTCAATGTTCTGACAGCTCCTTGGCCGTTCGCAATGTGGGGCATTGACATGATTGGAGAGATCAAGCCCACGGCATCCAATGGACATCGCTTCATCTTGGTCGCTATTGATTATTTTACCAAGTGGGTCGAAGAAACTTCCTATGCCTCAGTTACAAAGAATGTGGTTGCCCGCTTCATCAAGCAGAATCTCATATGCTGGTATGGTGTCCCCGACAGGATCATCACAGATAACGGTACAAATTTGAACAATACTATGATCACCGCTCTATGCGAACAGTTCAAGATTTATCATCACAATTCATCTCCCCATCGGCCGAAGATGAACGGTGCTGTTGAAGCCGCGAACAAAAATATCAAGAAGATCATTCAAAAAATGACAGTTACCTACAAGAACTGGCATGAGATGTTACTGTTTGCTCTGCATGGATATCGTACCATGGCACGTACTTCAACAGGGGCAACCCCATTTTCTTTAGTATATGGCATGGAGGCTGTTTTGCCCATGGAGGTTCAGATTCCTTCCTTAAGGATTATGAAGGACGCCGGTTTGAGTGAAGACGGTTGGATTCAGACCCGGCTTGATCAACTTAATTTGATCGACGAGAAGCGACTTACTGCTGTTTGCCATGGTCAGACGTATCAAAAACGGATGATCAAGGCTTTCAACAAGAAAGTCAGGCATCAGATATATCAAGTCGGAGATCTTGTAATCAAGCGGATCATCTTCCCGCAAAGTGATCCCAGGGGCAAATAGACTCCTACTTACGAAGGACCATTTGTGATTAAGAGCATCTTTTCTGGTGGGGCAATGATTCTGACCACCATGGACGGCGACGATTTGCCACACCTTGCGAACACAGACATAGTCAAAAGATACTACGCATAAAACAACCCGACAAGTTGAAAACCCGAAAGGGCGACTTGGGCAAAAATGGGAATCCTGGTGAACCGAAAACCCGAAAGGGCAGTTCAGGCAAAAATTAGGGATAAAACAAAAAAATCTGTACACCCGGCAAGTTGAAAACCCGAAAGGGCGACTTGGGCAAAAAAGGGTTTCCCGGTGGATCGAAAACCCGAAAGGGAGATTCAGGCAAAAATTAGGGAATTAAAGCGTATGAATGTGTCTCGTCGGATCACTTCAAGAATAATCTCTTCATCAGCAAGCTCCGAGCTTCTGATCAACCTAGTCATCGGCGGACAAAGCAACGAATGGACAAGATATTCAGAGTTGTGAAGGCCATAACAGAATGGGAATCCTATGGAATTGTTACACATAGCCATCTTTCTTTTGTATAAATTTTTTTAATTTTTACGACAACATTCTCTTACTAGGATGTCTGTCTCCTTTGTACAAAGATACTCACAAAAGTTAATACAAATACACTTCCAAGTGCAGAAATTTGCTTGCCTTTCTTTTCTTTTTACACTTATGTTTATTTTGAAAACGTCCAATGTTTTGTTAAATAGGCATATGCATTTGAATATAATCACTACTTACAAGTAAAACAAAATTGAGAAAGGATAGTTACTGATAGGTGGAAGGTATAGGAAGATATTTTTGTGCCATCTCAGGAGAAATCCCCTGCGATGCATCATTCAGACCCTCAACAAGGCTAAATTTGGAGTATATTTCCCCAGCGGAGTTAAGCTTCAAGATCCTTAGCAGAGTCAGTGCATTCCAAAACTTGATTCCCCAGCTGAGCTAAGTTTCGAAATTCCCATCAAAATTAAGCTTCAAGATCCCCAGTGGACCCCCAAAAAATCCTGAAAATCCTATACCCAGCGGAACCAGAATAGTGAACATTCTCCCCACAGAGATATTTCCCAGCAGATTGAAGATTCTCAGTCTCATTTCTCCAGCAGAAGTCTCCCAGATTTTAACTTCCCAGTAGAGATTTTCAAAGTTTTCCTTATTCCCCAAGCAGTCAGCAGTCAACAAGGATTTCTCATCTTCAGCAATCAAAGATTTTTGGAATCCCCAGCTTCAGTCATGGATTTATTTTCCCCGGCAGCAGTCAAAGATTTCGTTACCAAGATTTATCTTCCTCAGCAAGACGGCTACTCAGCTTACATGCATAACCATTACATTCATATATCATAAACATTGATGAAATACAGTTCATTACATCATACATATCATGCAACATGATTTTGTGTTTCAGCTAACATTTTTACCCTTTTCAGGATAAGATTAAAAGGCTATCATTAACAATTATTCAGATACAGTATGGATACACCCCAGACACGGGGGTCATTCTATTACTCATTCAAAACCTCAAGTCAAATACAATACAAATATACCCCAGACACGGTGGTCATTCTACTACTTATCCAGGCTTCAACAATCCGATACAGGCTAGATACGCTCCAGACACGGTGGCTATTCTATCTCTCATTCAGATTCAATTATCAAACTCAAGTTCAAATGCATTCCAGACACGGATACCATTCTGACCCTTACATCAGCAGTTTGATTCCCTTCAGTGCAGTCGCCTCGGAAGTCATCCTGTCAGATCCCAGTTATAGTACAAATACACCCCCAGACACGACAGTCATTCTACTACTCATACAAATCTCAACTTCAGATACAGTCCAGATACGCTCCAGACACGGTTGCCATTCTGTCACTCATTCAAAATTTATCCTCAGCACACAGTTGCTCCGTACACAAATATTTCTCTGTTACCCAGATACAATACAGATACACTCCAGACACGACAGTCATTCTGATATTCATTCAACATTCAAATACAGTTACAGCTCAGATACGCGCCAGACACGGACGCCATTCTTTTGCTCACACAAACTCAGCCTCCAGATACAGTTCAAGTGCATTCCAAACACGGATACCATTTTGAGGCTCATTCTTCTAACTAACAACATTGCAATTCAACAAAGATTCTTGGATGGCATCTTTAAGCCCATCCCCAGCAAGATTCTGCCATCTCCAAATGGCATCTTTAAGCCCATTCCCGCACCTATGTTTTGACAAGTGCAAATTTACGGGCACTCTAGTGTCCAATCCTCTTCTACCTTCGAGTCGCGAAAGGCAAACTTTCCAATCTAACTCTTCAGGTTCAAGAAGATTGAACAGGGGCAACTGTTGTACCCCAAAATTTTCCCTCTCATTTCATCAACATTTTCTCATCACAAGACCCTTGGAACTCAAGATCAAGCTAGGGTTTGCTCTGCTCAAGACACCTCCTTGCACTGTTGACCTAAATTAGGGTTTGAGTTTGCACAAGGATATTTTGACCTACAATGCCCAAAGTGACTTTCATACTTCATGTTGGGTTCACAAGTTTTCCCATACCAAGTTTCAAGCCTTGATTCAAATCTTTGCCCAGTCAATTGGACATTTGACCTATAAATCAACTGTATTGGGGAAAAAGTCAATTGTGACCAATTGAAAGTCAAACCTCATGAAATTTGACCCACATCAACATTATGAACTCATATGAACCATTTGATCAAGTTTGGATCACAATTCCACAAGAAATTTGATCAGATCACCAAAAGGGCAAAATGGTCATTTTTAGGGTTTTGACTACACAAGGGAAATTTTTGACTGTTTGACCTAACCAATGGCAAACCAAGCTCACATATGGACTCAAGGACTCAATTACATTGTCTTGATCCATTCAACAAGTTCAAAAGATCTCAAAGGCATAGGGTTGACAGATGAGTTTTCCAGTCAACTGATCAAAATTTGATTGTATACTGAAAAGTCAAACTCTGACTTTTTGGTCAAAATCAAGTTCCAAGAGTTATTTTTCATCAAAACATGTCAAATTATGAAACTTTTTCATCAAGAAACCCAAAAATGCAAATTAGGGTTTAAAATGAAAAAATTTCATAACTTAGAAATTTTCTAAGTTATGAAATTTTATTATTTTTTCCTAACTTTGTCCCATTTTTCACCAAGATGCAATTGGATTCAAACAAAACTTGCAACATGAAAGTTGTAGTCCATCACAAAGTCTACAACTTTGATTCACAAAGTTTTCTCAAAGGAAGCTTGTATCTCAAGTTATGATTTTTGGAACAAGGATACCTAAAACTTTTAACTTAGAGAAAATTTGCCCTAATCTAGGCAGGATTTTGACCCATCTTCTTGGCCATTTTTCACATAGTTCCACTTGGAGTTTCAAGTTACATTACAAATATGGATTGTAGTACATGTTCCAAGATTTCCAAATTGTCCAAGAACTCTTAGAGAGAATCGAATTCTTAAAGTTGGCAAAAACTCACTTTTGTTCATGGCCAATACATGTTCATAACAACTTGCATTTTCAAATCAGCATGTTTGGTGCTAGCTTGCAGGCCTCAAAATAAACTTACACTTCATAATTTAACGCCTAACCATTGTGTTAAGGTATTATCTTATTCATATGGACATTACATGCAAAATTAAGCCATAAATGGTAAAAGGCATATTGCCATTTTTGCAAAAGCTACTTTATGTCAAAACACCAAGCATTGAGCCTTGGACAAAATCTCTGGCAGCAAAACAAATCCACAAATCAGAGGGGCCTAGAGAAATGTATGCAAGCATTTTTGACAGCATATAAAGGCTTGTAACTTCACTTTCACAAGAGAGCTTCAAGTAGAGACAACTTGCAAAACACAAGCAACTTCACATATCTGTTAACACAAGCTAAAACAAACTTAGTGAACCAGTTCCATACATCAAAACCAACCTAAAGCACGACCCTTCCATCCCGCATACCTCCTAATACTCAGAATCCCTGTTTTACTGCAAAATAGGGCAAGTTTTGCAAACTTCAAGCCATAACCAATTCCTATCGTGCGTTTTGTCCAAAAGAACTTCAAACACCTTCCAATCAATCCACCTGAGCTATCCAGATCATCCATTGCAAGCTGTAACACCTCTAACACCCTTTGCCATTTTCATTTCCAAGCTCTGCAGGTTGAGTTCTACAGCACGATTCAAGTGGTATCAAAGCAAGCCAAGCATTGGAGAAGCTTCCTTGGACCTCAGGCAAGCTCAATAGAAGCTCAAACACCATTGAAGGTTGCTGCATTGCCCTACTCGATTCCAACTGAAACAGGTTTTTTATCACTTTCTATCTCTCTATTTAGGAACATTTAGCTTTAGGTTTGTGAATGAAAAATGTAGTATTCAATGCCATGAAGCCATACATATGCTCAACTTTCATTTATATTAAGTGTGCTAGGAGAATTTCATCCATGAACATGTGAAAAAAGCTAGGTCAGATTTTAGGGCCAGAGAAATTCTCTCTGGTCTTTGAGAGTTAGATTTAATGCTTTATATGGTTGAATTCGTGTTTAAATTCTCTACAAGTTTGATGTTGTAAGTTTTGGCAAAAGGTCACGTTTTCAGGATGTAGCATTTGAACCAGGCGCGCGCATATTTTGTTCAGAGGTTGAAGAAGAAGCTAGCTTGGGTTGGGCCTGTACAGGCTTACTTTTGGCACCCCCACATTCAGTTTACACCCCCTGGCCCATTTATTTGATATTTATCATTTTTGACATTTTCATTTTTATTCTGACTCTATTATTTTTTATATGAAATATAAAAAATGCCAAAAAATAATTTTCTATATTTTTCATATTTATTTGATACTTATTTTATTTTATTAAGTATATATATATATAAAAATAAACTATTTTCTTTTTAAAACAAAACTCAAAAATAATACAAAAGATATATTTATTTTCATTCATTTCATTTGTTTATATTTAAAAAAAAACATTCTCTTGAGTATACACTTTTTTTGTAAATAATTAATTTTATTTTTATATATTTGATATGTTTAATATATATATATATATATATATATATATATATATATATATATATATATATATATATATATATATATATATATATATATATATATACACTTTATTTTATTAGATAATTAGGATAAAAAATACAAAAATAATACATTTTTATTTTTATTAATATTTGGCACTAAAAATACTTTTTTTACAATATACTTTTATTTTTGCATAAATTAATATATTATTGTATATAATTAATAAATATTGCTATTTATTTGAAAATTAGGGTTTTGCCCTAAATAACCAAAATAATTAAAATTTGACCTTTTTTTTATTTGCTTATTTTTCATTAAAAAAATACCTTTTTTCACATACATAAAAAAATCTTTTTGCATAATACATTTTATTTGATATTTATTTAATTGTATTTATTTAAATGTTAAATATTACATTGTACATTCAATATAGTTGTAATAACTTAGAATTTTTTTCCTTGTCAAACATTCCCAATTCAAATTTGTATCCCCCTCCCTATATCATGTTGTAATAGTGTAGCTTTTAAATTCTCGCACATTTAAAAAAGCTTTCAATTATGCCATGCTTAGACCTAGGGTTTGTATGCAAATAAAATCAACAACTAGCTTGACCTAATCCAAAGATAAACATGCATGAAAAACAAACACAATGCACACTTGCACCCCTAGGGTTTTGTCCACTTGTTGCCTTCAAAAATGAGCCATGGTTGCATGTCAAGTACTTTGGCAAAACAAAAAACAAACAAAAAGATCATAGTCCCTCGATGACGCTATCTGAGTTTCCTAAAACAAAAATGATCAAGTCCCTCAAGAAAATTGCCAAAGATACTTGACACTATTGCTATCATGGTCTATACGATGACCCGCGCCTGTTCCGTTAACATCCTAACACAAGGTTGTCCACCAAATACAATGGTGAAACAACACTGTTAAAAGGGTTAAAAACATAAGACATATCTTTGAGTAAAATAGGGTAGATAGCTCTTAGTTACTTGATCAAACTTGCAAAAACATCCTTGCTATTTTTCAAAACACACTTCACAACACAATTTCAAAACCCTACTTTCAAACATTGAAAACTTTTCAAAAGACAAAAAACACCTTTGTATACATTCAAACAAGAATCATTACAAAGGTTGCCACAATGATGACCTCTTTTCAAAACATTTTCCAAAATCACACACAAAGCACCATTTCAAACAATTGAAAAGCACCATTTCAAACAATTGAAAAGCAAAGCAAGTGATCTAAGCAAGTAACTAAGAGCCCATGGATAACCATGGATAGAAAGGGTGCTAATACCTTCCCTTTCTATAATCTACTTCCCGAACCCAAGAAAAAATCTCAAAGGTCTTTCCTGTGCTTTTTGACCTTTCCTTAGGATAAAATAAAAAGTCGGTGGCGACTCTTGCTAAACCGAAACATTTTTGCGAACACAAACGCAAAATCCCAAGTCAGTTCTCCCACTGTATCACAGTATGAGTGAGGATAAACCATGTCGAAAAGACCTATGTTGGTTTGTAGGGTTTGTTGTACCCCAAAATTTGCCCTCCCATATTCTTCAAAAATTGGCCAAGTCAAGCTTCAAAATCTCCCCAAGGGATGCACAGTGTAAGGGCCTCCTAAGCAGTCAAAACTAGGGTTTTTATTCTGATCAAGAAGTTGAAGTTTTCAAAGACCCAATCAAGTCCCACATGCCTATAAATATGGTCAAGTGTCTTCATATCAAGTTTCAAGACATTCAGCTCAAAATTGCACAGTCAAAAACCCTAATTGCACTACAGTCAACTGTAGGGGCAAAATGGTCATTTGACAGTCAAAAGTTCAAATTTTTGGTCAACATATCATTTTGAAGCCACAAACATCATTTGATCAATGATTGATCATGATTCTCAAAGTTTGGCTCAAAAATCCTCAAGATGCAAAAGTTTCCTTATTTGGACAGCTGAAAAAGTCAACTGTAAATTGACCAGGGCATAACTTTCACATGGATTATCAGAAAAATTCCATCCAAAGCTCATTTTGAATATAAAGACATTTCCTACAACTCATCTTCATACTTCAAGTCCAAGAAATGCTCTCACAAAAAGTTATCAATTTCAACATTATAGGTCATTTTCAAAAGTCAACAAAAAGGGACTTTAAGTCAAAGGCCATAACTTGATATTGGTAAATCAAAATGACATGGGACCAAAGGCATTGGTTAGAGGACTCAAATACCTTTCCAAAATGTCCAAGAACATGAGAAAAGCTTATAAATTGAGCAAGTTATGCCTTGTGGAAGTTGGGAAATGTTTGGATATTTTGAAAAGTCAACATTGATTCAAATGACCTAAAATTGCTAATGGGCCCATTTTTCTTCCACAATTCATCATCCATAGCATGTGCACGACCACTTGGCCCAAAGGGAAGTATTTCTTCATTTTTTATTTATTTATTTGAATTTTTATTTATAATAATTCATTTAAATCAAATTAAATACATGAAAAATGCTAACTTAAGTTTTCCAATCTTTTTGTACATGTTTTATCCTCAAGATTTCGTGCATATGCAAATAGGGAAAGATTTGGAGAGATTGGAGTTGATTTGTATCAAAAAGCACATGGAAAGATTGAAAAAATAATGATGGAAAATCAAATCTTCAAAGCCATGATTGCAAGGGATTTTGATCAAATTTGTTAACCTAATTTGTTCACTACATAAGCTAGAATGAAACCTTAATGCCATTACACACGCAACTGCTCAAAAACCTGAAAACAAAAGCTTGAAATTTTGTTAAGAAACTCAAAACTGAAAACCCTTTTGCAGGCTGATTCAAGGCACGATTTTTGTTTCACTAGCTTGCTGAAGGTCCATTGAACGTTTCCCAATCAAGAACATTCATCAAAACCTCAGGAATTGGTATACAGAACTTGAAATATCTCATGAAAAATTCATAATCGTGTTTTAAAATCTATGCATTTTCATAACATTTTATTCATTGATTCATATTCCTCATGCACTTCTGAAGCTAACCCATGTGTTTGATTGAGTTTTTGCAAGCTGTAGACGATTTCACCATTATCGTTTTCTAGGGTTTACAGGACCTTGGATTAGGGGTTCTTGAATGAGGAAAAATTGGCCTTCAAGACCACCACCATTCAAATCAGGACGATCAGACGATTATAAGGCCACCCTCGCGCTCAATTTATGAGCGCCATAGGAAAACGCTCAGAAAACCGTTGCTTAATATGTTCTTATTTCAGGAAAATAAAACACGCGAAGAAGACGAACTCGTGGCCGGCCATGATTGGTTCTTTTAAATTTTCGCGCGAATAACGAAACACTAACGCATGTTTTTTTATTATATTTGTTTGTCATATTAATTATAGAAAAGCAAAGTGGTTCAGCTGGCAAGCATAAGGGTTGGTAAAACACATGACCTGGGTTCGAGCCCCAGGTCTTCCATATTTCCATATTATTTTTCAATAACGATTCCTATGCAGTTTCAATAACAAAGACCATCATGCATCCTCAAAGATCAATGTCCACACGTCCAAGGGAATCAAACCAAAGGCTCAGATCTAAGGCACATGGTAACCCTGGTCAGCGCACATACACATGTCCTGAAAAGTCAACGGAGTCAGGCTTGTTTGGGCCTGAATTACATGGGCTATACCTCCTATTTGGGGACTGATACCCCCAAGGTTTGCAAAAATTTTATTTTTTATCTTTTCATTATTTTTATCTTCATTTAATTATTATTCTTTTTTAATCAATTTAATATTTTCAAAATATAAAAAACACAAAAAATCAGAAAAGAATTAAAATAATAAATATTTTTATTTTAGTATTTTCATAATTAAATTCGCATGTAATTAAATTTAGCTTTAAATTAGGTTTAATTTTAATTCTTTTAATAAAAATCTAAAAAATGTAGAATTAGGTTTAATTAACAATTTTTCATCCTTTTTATTTTTTCTTTCATAATAATTAAAATAACTAAATATTTATTTTTTATAATTAAATTGCATGAAAATAACTTAGAATTAATTTAGGTTAAAAAACTTCAATATTTTCTTAATAAATTAAAAATAATTAGGATTAGGGCTTGCATCTTATTTTAATTTTAATTAATTCCTCATTAATCCAATTTTTGCAAAAGGGTCCAACGCCCTCATTTCGACTTAATTGTTTATTCGCATATTTATTTTATTTTGTTTAAATATTTATGTATCTCTCCCGAAGCCTTGTAAATAATTGCTCACACTCTTTAATTCTTTACCTTTATTTATTTATTTTCTGTCAAAATCGGGTTCGAGAAACTTTTGGCGATGTGGACCCGCGCCGTTTGTAATAGCTTAGAATTTACTTTCCTTGCAACTTTTTAACTGTTAATCAAATGACATGAAAGAATGTATGGATAAAATAAAATCAAGCGTAGACCACCAATGACAAGACAAAATAAATGAAAACGACACACATATCACACACCACCCCTAGGGTACGCTTCACTGTTGCCTTGCCTCGAAAGGTGATCGTCGAGTAGAGGATGTCTTAGTAAGTCCTCATGATCCGGGAACCTGGCATGAGGGTAGCTTCTAAGGTGTCTTCCCATTGCTCTGGTGATCACCATGTCCCGAACCCCGAATTGACCCGAACACCTCCAACGGTGGTGCTACCTACCTCTCAATGGTGGGATGGCACTACTTTAAAGGACATTTACACAGACGAATTCCTTAGGGTAGGTAGACGACTCTAAATACTTGCTCTAATTTCAAAACAAAATCCAAAAATGCTTTTCACACCGACACCTTTTCAAAAAGCTTTCGAAAGCAATTTTTCAAACACTCTTGAGGACTGATACAAGAGTCGAACTGGAATTTTCAAAGAAACTTTTTTAAAACCCACAGTTGAAAAGCAAACAAACCATTTTTGAAAACACAAGTGAGCAAGTATCTAAGAGCCCATGGATAACCATGGATAGAAAGGGTGCTAACACCTTCCCTTTCTATAACCTACCTCCCGAACCGAGAGCAATCTCTTTAAGGAATTTTTCTGTGCTTTTGTCCTTTCCATTTGGAGAAAATAAAAGACGGTGGCGACTCTTGCTTCCGCGACATTTCGCGAACCAGCGTTAAACAGTCAGTTCCAGATCCACCGATCACAGAACTGGCGACTCTGCTGGGGACCAAACTTAAAGTGAGGTGTACCTTAGGGCTAGTTCATAACTGTGTTTTCAATTGTATTGATTTATGTGCTTTATTATTGTGGGTTGCATCGGAGTTACATAGATCCTAACCCGGATCTGGGGATACCCTGTTTAGGTAGCATAAGCTGTGAGGGACCTGTCCGGCGTAGACCGACACAGGTGAAGCAGTGGCTACGTTGGTGTGGCACCTTGGTATGTACCGATATCCCTTGTGTCGCAACGAGGAGAATATGGGTCTTCTAAGGAGTCATTAAGCACCAACAACCTTAGAACCTTAATTGACACAACTTGGCCTTTAGAATTGTAGCAGTATGCTACGCCCATTGAGGCTAAACTCTCGTGATGGTTCTGGCCGCAAGAAAAGATTGCGATGCTGGAGTTATGACCGATTGAGGGTAGTCAATGATATTGGGATCCTCTAAGAACCCGGTTACTTTTGATTAGGACAGGTATGAACCAACAAACTGAAAGAGGGTAGTACCTAGACCTCATGCTGGCCTAAACTTTAGGGGCTTGCCATGTGTGACTTGTGTGCCTTACCATGTTTGCCTTTGTATCTATATGTGGTGTGCTTTATCATAACATCATAGCATCATGAGCATTGCATGCATCCTGCATAAGGACTGACCATTTCAAAGACAAGAGGGTTTCACCTTTGCTCTGTTTTGTAGGACATTATGATGCCTGTGCGAAGGAATACTATCCGGTTCAACTTTGTTCGTTCACCCGAGTTGCTTGATGAGTTGGTTAGCAGAATTCCAAATACCACTTCCTTCATTCAGAGGCATGGTTCCCTTCTCAGTTTAGTCACTGCAAAGCGGGATCAACAGTTGATGAGTGTCCTGACCCAGTTCTATGACCCTCTGTACCAGTGCTTCACCTTTCAAGACTTCCAGCTGGTCCCTACCCTGGAAGAGTTCTCTGATTTGCTTGGTATCCCTATCTTGGATCAGACTCCCTTTACTGGTTGGGAAAAGACCCTCAGGCTTGAGGATGTGGCTGCAGCTCTTCCTTTGACCCATCAAGAGGTAACAGACAACTGGGTGACTAGAAGCGGAGTTAAGGGTTTCTTGGCCAAGTTTCTGATTGGTAAAGCTAACAGTTTCTGGAATGACCTGGACTTTAGGGCATATGAAGACATCTTGGCTCTCCTAATCTATGGGTTAGTCCTGTTTCCTAATCCTGACAACTTCATCAGTGTCACTGCCATAAGGATCTTTATGTCTCAGAATCCTGTGCCCACTCTCTTGGGTGACATCTTGCAACAACTTCATGCCCGTACTACCCGAAGACGAGGAACCCTATGGTGTTGTATCCCTTTGTTGGTAAGGTGGTTTATTTCGCACCTCCCTAAGTTCGTACTGAAGAATCAAGAAGGAAGAGGTTGGGCTCATAGGTTAATGTCTCTCACCGATAAAGACATCATTTGGACTTGCAGAGGTTTGGATGAGATAGCTATTATTGATCGATGCGGGGAATACCCTAATGTTCCTCTGATTGGTACCCAAGGAGGGATCTCTTACAATCCATGTCTAGCACTCCGTCAGTTTGGAAGAGCAAGAAGAGCAGGTCCCCATGAGATGTTGGTGCCTCACATCAGTTTTGAATTTCAGGTGGATAGTGACGAGCTGCGTCGTAGGTTCATCAAGGCTTGGGACAAAGTTCATAAAGCTGACCCACAAGAGTTAGGGCCAAAGACCTCTTTACCTATGGAAGCCTACTACAAATGGGTTCGCATCCGTGCTCAGAAGTTAGGTATGCCGTATGAAGCTGTCAGACCCGTCATTCTTGAGTGTCCTGGCAAAGATGGTGTTCCTCCAACTGTCCTTCCTCCTCAGATACCTACTGATTATGAGACATTGAAGAGATCTTGGTCGCAACTACGAGAAGAGCGGGATTCTTACCGGGAAAAGTTCAACGAGCAGGAATTAAAGATCCAGAAGCTGACAAAGCAGTTGGAGAATGAGAGGGCTCTGAATGCCTACATCCGTACTGAGAAGAGGAGACCATGGGATCAATAAAGAGCTCCAGATGTGATTTTACAGTTTTATTTCCCTTTCAGTATTTCCTTTCATGTAACGCCTAAGGGCAACCTGTTGAATAATTTCAGTTTCAAAGTTGAATCTAATGAAGTGTGTTCCTTTTTGTTTACAAAGTTGATTCTCGATTGTCTTTGAAAACATAATTCATACGCATTTCATACATCATGTGCATAGCAGGTTTTTCCTCTTTTCAGGTTGCTTACAGTTCTTCGCTGTTTATTTCAGCATCATGAATCCCGACTCGTCATCAACTGAGACATCCATCAAAGCTCTTCAGGCGCAGAATGCGCAATTTCAGGAATTAATTAAGGGTTTGGCTCAAGGCCAAGAAGAGTTGAAGGCTATGCTCCTGAAGAAGGAGAAGAAGAAGAAGAGAAGGACTGTTCTGTTCAACTCGGGCCGAAGGTTTGGCAATACTCTGCAGCAGGAAGAGGCTGGTTCTTCTGTTGGCAAGAGTACTCCTCAGGCAGAAGCAAGGGTTCCTAGTCCGGTAGTCTCCAACAACGAGACTGATTTTGATGAAGAGCAGTACCCTCTTGCAGAAGACAGATACCGGCAACTGGAGGATAGGTTGAAAGCTATGGAGATTCAACAGGTACCTGGGCTGGATTTCGGAGATCTGGGTTTGTCAACTGGTGTGATTATCCCTCACAAGTTCAAAGCACCATCCTTTTCTAAGTATGACGGGGCGTCTTGTCCCAAGCTGCATCTAAGGTCCTATGTTCGGAAAATTCAACCGTACTCTGCGGATAAGAATTTGTGGATCCATTTCTTCCAGGAGAGTCTTTCAGGGACTCATCTCGAATGGTTCTATCAGCTGGATGGGACCAAGGTTCGTAACTGGGAGGAGTTGGCTACTGCTTTCTATAAGCAGTATCAATATAATGCCGACCTTGCCCCTACACGTACCCAACTCCAGGGTATGTCGTTAGGTGCAAGTGAAGGTTTTAAAGAGTACGCTCAGAAGTGGAGAGACCTGGCTGGCAGGGTGCAGCCATCATTGACTGATCGGGAGTTGGTAGACATGTTCTTGGGGACCTTATCTGGGCCGTTTTTCAACCATCTCATTGGGAATTCGTCTGCAGGGTTCACTGATTTGATTCTGACTGGGGAAAGAATTGAAGCTGGGTTGAAGTCTGGAAAGATTGCGAAGGGTGCATCATCTAGTTCTGAGAAGAAACCCTTCAAGAAGGAGGCTAGTGCCGTGTATGGTTCCAGGAAATCAGAGAGACCTGAGCGCCGCCAATCTGTCAGTGCGGTAATGATTGCTAAGCCTGCTGCCGCTCCCCGGCCAAACAATCCTCAAAGGGATGAAAGACCCCGGAGAGAGTTTACCCGGTTAAGCATGACTTTATCGCAAATCTTGCCACAGTTGATCTCCACCAACTTAGTGACTGTCCGAGAGGCGCCGAAGTTCCCAAATACTGCATCTCCCAAGTACAACCCCGAATGCTCGTTATGCTTACCATTCAGACAGCCCGGGGCATTCTACTGATGACTGTTGGGCATTAAGGAGTAAGGTGCAAGACCTTATCGACGCGAAGGAGATACAGTTCGAAGCGCCTGAAAGGCCGAATGTAGTTACTGCTCCTATGCCTCAACATGGGGTAAATGCTGTTGACGAAGACGTTTATGCTGTTTCTGTGGATGATCTAGCCACTCCTCTGAAGATTGTCAAGAAGAACCTACTGCTGGCCGGTTTATTTCTGGGTTGCAGTGAGGGTTGCCTGTTCTGTGCTGTGTCCCCATCTGGTTGTCCCTTGTTGAAGTTAGGCATCCAAAGCCTAATGGATAGCAAGGAGATTCTGTTTAAGAAGTCTGTTGTTCAGTTGGTTCCGGTGGAAGAAGTTTATGTGGTTACCATATTCAACAATCCGATCAAGGCTCTCCCGAAGAAGCCCGTTCAAATCATGACCGTCGCACCTATTATTATCACTGTTCCGGGGCCCCTGCCCTATGTATCTGATAAAGCTGTCCCCTGGCATTATGGGGCAGATGTATATGTAAACGGGATTAAACAAGAGTTCAACGCTGGCGCCAGCATCTGTGACATCACTGGCCCAGCCAAAGTCACCCACAGTGGCAGGCTCTTCTCGCCTGACATTGCACCTCCTGCTGCTCGAAGACCACTTCTGATAACTCCTACAAATGTACCTGTTCCTGTCGCTGATCCAATTGTTTCTCCTGCTGTCGAGTCATCCAATGCTCGGGGCAAAGGAGTTGAAGTTGAGCCTGCCCAGATGGGGGCACCTATACCCATAACTGCTGAGGCCTCCCAACAAGAGATGGAGGAGATTCTGAAAATTATAAAGAAGAGTGACTTTAATGTTGTGGAACAGCTGGGGCACACGCCCTCCAAAATCTCCATGCTCTCTTTATTGCTGTGCTCCGAGGCCCATGCTAAGGCCTTAATCTCATTCCTCAAGACGGCCCATGTGCCACATGAGACATCTGCAGTCCAGTTCACTGATTGCGTAGCAAATCTGACAGCAGACAATGGCTTGGGTTTCTCAGATGCTGACTTGACCGCGAAGGGAAGAGACCACAATGATGCTCTGCATGTCTCTATCGAATACAGGGGCACTACCTTGGCACATGTATTGGTGGATACTGGTTCTTCTTTGAATGTGCTGCCCAAGAAGGCTTTGGACCGTTTAGATTGTGAAGGCCTGGAACTGAAACCCAGTAATATCATCGTCAGGGACTTTGATGGTTCAAAGAGGATGGTTCATGGAGAGGTTGACCTTCCGATTCGTGTGGGCTCTCAAGTGTTTGACTCTACATTTTATGTGATGGATATCCGTCCATCTTACTCTTGTCTATTGGGTCGACCTTGGATACATAAGGCTGGGGCAGTGACCTCTACCTTGCACCAGAAGCTGAAGTACCCCGTCAGAGGGAAGATCGTCACTGTGCAGGGAGAGGAGGAATATATGGTGAGCCACCTTAACTCCTTCAGATACATTGAGATGGATGGGGAGTTTATTGAAACCCCCTTTCAGCATTTCGAGGAGGTGCTTCCAATTACAGCAGCAACAGAAACAACAGCGGAAGAAATTGTTCCTTTGAAGATGGCTTCCCTGAAAGATGCCCGGGCTGTGGTTCAGAAGGGTGAATGTGCTAACTGGGGCAGGCTTCCAGACTTCACACAGAAGACTGATAAATTTGGGCTGGGTTTTACCACAGAGGGGCAGAAAGCTATGAGGAAAGCAAAGATCGGAAGACCTCCTGTGATCATTACAAATCCAGGAGTGAATGCTGTTGGGGAAGACAATGAAGTGGACGAAGCTGAATTCAATAGCTGGATTTACCCGACGACCGAAGGCGGATTGAACAATTGGATTGCCAAGGACCATACCCCTGTTACCTTTGTAACGCAGTAATAAATTTCTTTGTTTCGTTATTTTGTAATAAACAATAATAAACTCTTTGGCCCGGTGTCTTACCCGAGGCACCGTGGTTTCATTTGTGAGGGCATATAAATTGTCATTTCATATATCATGAATGAAAATCTTGGACGTTTTTTTGCATTGCAAATTTTATGCTCCTTTTTTGTCTTTCTTTCCTTTTACATATACTTCAAAACAGCTGTATTTACACACACACTCACTCATACAAGTTCCAATCCACTCTGGATCTCACTGGTAACAACTCTGCTACGGCCAGTTATGACTTCGAAAATCCGATCAACTTAGCCGAAGACGAAGGTGAAGATGATTGCGAAGTTCCTGGCGAGCTTGCAAGACTGTTGCTTCAGGAAGAGAGGGCAATTCAACCCCACGAAGAGCCAGTGGAAACCATAAACCTGGGTACAGAGACCGACAGGAAAGAAGTAAAGATTGGTGCCAACCTAGATCTCAGCGTGAAGCAACGGTTGACTCAGATGCTACATGATTATATGGAGATCTTCGCCTGGTCCTACGAAGACATGCCAGGGTTGGATACCGATATTGTGGTCCATCACTTGCCAATTAAGGAAGACTGCCCTCCAGTTAAGCAAAAGGTCCGTCAGATGCGTCCAGAGATGTCTGAGAAGATTAAAGCCGAGGTTATGAAGCAGTTTGACGCTGGGTTCCTTGCAGTGACTTCTTACCCTCAGTGGGTTGCTAATGTGGTGTCGGTACCTAAGAAGGACGGTAAGGTCAGAATGTGTGTCGACTATAGGGATCTGAACAGGGCCAGCCCCAAGGATGACTTCCCCCTACCTCACATTGATGTCCTTGTCGATAATACAACTCAGCACAAGGTATTCTCTTTCATGGATGGCTTTTCAGGTTACAATCAGATCAAGATGGCACCTGAAGACATGGAAAAGACTACATTTGTTACTCAGTGGGGCACCTTCTGCTACAAGGTCATGCCATTCAGGTTGAAGAACGCTGGGGCAACCTACCAACGTGCCATGGTTGCTCTATTTCATGACATGATCCATCATGAGATAGAAGTGTATGTGGATGACATGATCGCAAGGTCCCAGACTGAGGAAGAGCACCTAAATCATCTGCAGAAGTTGTTTGACCGGTTGAAACTGTACAAGCTGAGGTTGAACCCGAACAAGTGCACCTTCGGGGTAAGATCTGGGAAGTTGCTAGGCTTCGTGGTAAGTGACAAGGGCATTCAAGTGGACCCTGCTAAGGTCAAAGCTATTCAAGAGATGCCAGTCCCTAAGACAGAGAAGGAAGTCAGAGGCTTTTTAGGACGCCTGAATTACATTGCTCGCTTCATCTCACATCTGACTGCTACCTGTGAGCCAATCTTCAAGCTGCTGAAGAAAGATCAGGTAGTACGTTGGAATGATGAATGTCAGGCCGCTTTTGACAGAATCAAAGAGTATCTCCAAGAACCACCTATCCTTATGCCGCCGGTTGAAGGGAGACCTCTGATACTATATCTAACAATGCTTGACAACTCAATGGGGTGTGTGCTGGGGCAGCATGACGAGTCTGGCCGAAAAGAGCATGCCATTTATTACCTTAGCAAAAAGTTTACCGACTGTGAGACCCGATACTCACTGCTTGAGAAAACTTGCTGCACTTTGGTATGGGCTGCTCGCCGGCTGAGACAGTATATGCTGACTCATACCACCTTGTTGATCTCAAAGATGGACCCTATAAAGTACATATTCGAAAAGCCTGCTCTGTCTGGGAGAATTGCAAGATGGCAGATGATCTTGACAGAATATGACATTCAGTATACGACCCAGAAAGCCATCAAGGGAAGTGTATTGGCAGACCACTTGGCACATCAGGCCGTAGATGATTATCAGTCAATGAACTTCGAGTTTCCGGATGAAAGCATCATGATAGTAACAGATTGTGAAGTACTTGGACCGGATGAAGGACCTGAACCAGGATCCCGATGGTCTATGCACTTTGACGGAGCCTCCAACGCTTTGGGAAATGGTATCGGCGCCATAATCATATCACCTCAAGGTACTCATACTCCACTAACTGCCCGGCTGTGTTTCAACTGTACCAACAACATGGCAGAGTATGAGGCGTGCATCATGGGTCTTCAAGCTGCGATCGACCTAAGGATTAAGTTTCTAAGTGTCTTCGGAGATTCCGCTCTTGTGATCAATCAGATTAAAGGAGAGTGGGATACGAAACATCCAAACCTGATTCCTTACAGAGAATGTGTGTTGACCCTGATCCCCCACTTTACAGAGATAACTTTTGAGCACTTTCCAAGAGAAGAGAATCAGCTGGCGGACGCGTTAGCTACAATGGCTTCTATGTTCAAGGTTAAATGGGATAATGAGGCTCCCCGGATCATCATCTGGAAACTGGACGAACCGGCATACTGTTGTGATCTCGAGACTGAATCGGTAATTGAGAAGCCTTGGTACCATGAGGTGAAGAGATATCTGGAAGCTCAGGAATACCCTGAAGGTGCATCTGTCAATGATAAGAAATTCCTGAGAAGGTTCGCAGCCAAGTTCTTCCTTAGCAACGGCATCTTGTACAAGCGAAACCATGATTCAACCTTACTGCGTTGTGTGGATAAGACTGAAGCAGAAAGGATCATGGAAGAGCTACATGAATGGACCTTTGGTACACACTCCAGTGGACACACTATGGCTAAGAAAATCCTACGGGCAGGATATTACTGGTCCACAATGGAAGCTGACTGCTACCAACATTCCAGGACATGCCATAAGTGCCAGATTTATGCAGACAAGGTGCATGTTCCTCCAGTTCCCCTGAATGTTCTGACTGTGCCTTGGCCGTTTGCAATGTGGGGCATAGACATGATCGGCGAGATAAAACCTACGACATCTAATGGGCATCGCTTCATCCTGGTGGCGATTGATTATTTTACGAAGTGGGTTGAGGCAGCATCCTATGCTACGGTAACCAAGACTGTTGTGGCACGGTTCATTCGGCATAACCTGATCTGTCGGTACGGCGTCCCCGAGAGAATTATTACAGACAACGGTACCAATCTGAATAACAAGATGATCGCTGAGCTCTGCGAACAATTCAAGATACAGCACCATAATTCTTCTCCTTACAGACCGAAGATGAATGGGGCCGTAGAAGCAGCAAATAAGAACATCAAGAAGATCGTGCAAAAGATGACAGTGACTTATAAAGATTGGCACGAGATGTTACCGTTCGCTCTGCATGGGTACCGTACCTCAGCTAGGACGTCAACCGGGGCAACTCCTTTCTCTCTGGTTTATGGTATGGAGGCAGTCTTACCGATTGAAGTGCAAATACCCTCTCTCCGGATAATGAAAGATGCAAATCTGAACGAAGATGATTGGATCCAGACACGACTTGATCAACTCAACCTTATTGATGAAAAGAGACTTGCTGCTATCTGTCATGGTCAGACGTATCAGAAACGAATGATCAGGGCATTTAACAAAAAGGTCAGACCACAGGAATATCAAGTTGGGGATCTGGTAATCAAGAGAATTATCCTCCCTCAGAGTGATCCAAGGGGCAAATGGACTCCTACGTACGAAGGGCCATTTGTGGTTAAGCATGTGTTCTCAGGAGGAGCAATGATTCTAACCAACATGGATGGTGACGACCTTCCTCACCCTGCCAATGCAGACATAGTAAAAAGATACTACGCATAAAAAAGGACCTGCTAGGCTGACATGCCTAGGCAAAAATTAGGGCTTCCCGTCGAACCAAAAGGGTTCGGGCAAAATAAAGGGATGAAAATAAAAAAAATCTGTACACCCGGCAAGTCGAAAACCTGAAAAGGCGGCTTGGGCAAAAATGGGTATCCCGGTGGACTGAAAACCCGAAAGGGCGGTCCAGGCAAAAATTAGGGATAAAGCGTAATACTATGTCTCATTGGATCACCTTGCATCCAGAATCCGGTATCTACATCAAGTTCAGACGGCATCGATCAGTCAGCTTCACCTTCAACCAAGGTCATCAAGTGATGAGACGCTCAGAGTTATAAAGGCAATAGCAGAGTTGAAACCCAGTGGGATCATTCATATTTCACACAGCTGTTTTATTTTCTTTTGTACAAAATCTGTATAAACTCTTTTGCTCGGCGGCGTTCTCTTACTAGGACGTCAGCCTCTTGTACACAAAACGCCTATTTTCAGGCCATTCAAAAATCAATACAAATATACTTTTCAGTTAAACGTGCCAGTTGTTTTTCTTTTTTTGTTTTGTTTTGCGAAGAACGTCCAAGGTTCAATTTGTGATATATGCATTGACAATAATTTGCTAACTCATGAATATTTGCATACGAAACAAAGGATTTATTACAGGTAACATCAGAAACAGGGGCAATAAAGAGTTGTCTAAGCAATCTAATTGTTCTGTCCTCCAAGGTACTAAGGTAGATTCAGCCAAAGAACATGACCAGTACATCTTAATTCCCCAGAGAGTAAGTCAGCAGTCAGTGCATTCTTCTCCAAGCAGAGTTATCAAATCTTAAGGAAATTGAGTATCCTCCAGCAGATCTCAACAGTCTCCAGCAGCATATATATTCGTAACAAGCATCCCCGACAATCTTGGTCTAAAGATTGTTCCCCGACGGCATATCAATATTCAGGGGAATCATTTTCCCCGCATAACAAAACTTCCCCAGGAAAGTCCAACCTAGTTTCCCCAAGAAAATTGGAATTCATCTCCCCAAACAGCAAGCTTATCCCCAGTAGATTCTGGAAGCTTATCCTCGCAAAGCACGAACGCGTCGCCCGACTTTATTTAAAGAGTTATTTCCTTAACAGGATATAACTGGGATATCCTCAGCCAAAAGCCACGGAAAGAGCGTCCTCGACGAAATTCTCTTACCCCCAGCGAAGTCTATCAACACTTCCAATACAACAAAGATATCCCCAGCAAGTAATTATCAACAATTCAGCAAAGTATCTCTCTCCCCACAAAGTATTTCTCCCCAGCATGGTCGCTAGAGTATTTTTCTCCCCGTAGAATCTTCCATTTGCCAAGTTTATTCCCCAACGGAGTCATCTTCTCCTACCGGTATTCTTGCAACTATCGCCCCCAGCGGAAGCAAAAGCTTATTCTCCAACATCAGCCCAGGAGTGACCTCCCGGCACCCGTCGAGGATTTACATTCCTAGACAAACGCATTCATGAAACATCGCACTTCCATACATCATTATAGCATGCATAAACGCATCATATCATACAAATCTCATTTATGTTGAGAACATCATTGCTTGATCCATATCATGCATTGCATATGACTGACCTTTACCTTTCAGGAAAGATTCAACTAAATTCTCAAACATATTTCAAGACCTAGACCGGTTCAGTTAATCGACTCCAAAGATTTCTTATCCAGTCCAAGGCCTTCTCTAGTCCAGCTAAATCGACTCCCAACAGATTTTTCTGATGAAGACTCAGTAGAAGTTATCCAGGTCCTATTGGTTCTCTCTCCGACGGTGCATGAGATTTCCATTTTAGGGTTTTTCTTTGAGATTATAATTTCCTATTGGTTCTCTCTCCGACGGTGCATGAGATTTCCATTTTAGGGTTTTTCTTTGAGATTATGATTTCCTATTGGTTCTCTCTCCGACGGTGCATGCGATTTCCATTTTAGGGTTTTTCTTTGAGATTATGATTTCCTATTGGTTCTCTCTCCGACGGTGCATGAGATTTCCATTTTAGGTTTTTCTTTGAGATTATGATTTCCCATTGGTTCTCTCTCCGACGGTGCATGAGATTTCCATTTTAGGTTTTTCTTTGAGATTATGATTTCCTATTGGTTCTCTCTCCGACGGTGCATGAGATTTCCATTTTAGGTTTTTTCTTTGGGATTATGATTTCCTATTGGTTCTCTCTCCGACGGTGCATGAGATTTCCATTTTAGGGTTTTTCTTTGAGATTATGATTTCCTATTGGTTCTCTCTCCGACGGTGCATGAGATTTCCATTTTAGGTTTTTCTTTGAGATTATGATTTCCTATTGGTTCTCTCTCCGACGGTGCATGAGATTTCCATTTTTAGGTTTTTCTTTCAGATTATGATTTCCTAATGGTTCTCTCTCCGACGGTGCATGAGATGATAATTCCATTTTAGGTTTTTCTTTGAGATTATGATTTCCTAATGGTTCTCTCTCCGACGGTGCATGAGATGATAATTCCATTTTAGATGCCCTTTCAGGTTATAATTTCCTTTGGTCCTCTCCCCGACGGTGCGTGAGATGTAATTCCCTTTCAGATTATAATTGCCTATTGGTTCTCTTCCCGATACTGCGAAGATGGTAATTCCCACCAAGATTTCTCAATGAGCGTTGTTGAGGTTAAAGTCACCCAAGGTTCTCTTACCATTCATGCTAAGGTAGTAACCCCTGTTTCATTCATCATCTTGTGAAGCTCCAGACTCAGCTCCTGTAACCAGTCAGGACATATCTATATCAAGCATCTGAAAACCAGCTCCTGCAACGTGTCAGGTACTCATTTTTCTTTTGCAGGTATGCAGGTTCTCGCTAAGGAATCTCTTACGCGATCAACATCCAGATGGCATCTATAAGCCCATCACCCTATCCCTCAATCTCCAAATGGCATCTGTAAGCCCATTTCCACCATCACTGCAACTATGTGAGCGCAAATTTCTGGGCACTCTAGTGTTCAATCATCTTCCACCCTCGGATTACGAAAGGCACGTCAGCCAATCTACATCCTCAGGCCTAAGAAGATTGAACAGGGGCAACTGTTGTACCCCAAAATTTGCCCTCCCATATTCTTCAAAAATTGGCCAAGTCAAGCTTCAAAATCTCCCCAAGGGATGCACAGTGTAAGGGCCTCCTAAGCAGTCAAAACTAGGGTTTTTATTCTGATCAAGAAGTTGAAGTTTTCAAAGACCCAATCAAGTCCCACATGCCTACAAATATGGTCAAGTGTCTTCATATCAAGTTTCAAGACATTCAGCTCAAAATTGCACAGTCAAAAACCCTAATTGCACTACAGTCAACTGTAGGGGCAAAATGGTCATTTGGCAGTCAAAAGTTCAAATTTTTGGTCAACATATCATTTTGAAGCCACAAACATCATTTGATCAATGATTGATCATGATTCTCAAAGTTTGGCTCAAAAATCCTCAAGATGCAAAAGTTTCCTTATTTGGACAGTTGAAAAATTCAACTGTAAATTGACCAGGGCATAACTTTCACATGGATTATCAGAAAAATTCCATCCAAAGCTCATTTTCAAGAGAAAGACATTTCCTACAACTCATCTTCATACTTCAAGTCCAAGAAATGCTCTCACAAAAAGTTATCAATTTCAACATTATAGGTCATTTTCAAAAGTCAACAAAAAGGGACTTTAAGTCAAAGGCCATAACTTGAGATTGGTAAATAAAAATGACATGGGACCAAAGGCATTGGTTAGAGGACTCAAAGACATTTCCAAAATGTCCAAGAACATGAGAAAAGCTTAAAAATTGAGCAAGTTATGCCTTGTGGAAGTTGGGAAATTTTTGGATATTTTGAAAAGTCAACATTGATTCAAATGACCTAAAATTGCTAATGGGCCCATTTTTCTTCCACAATTCATCATCCATAGCATGTGCACGACCACTTGGCCCAAAGGGAAGTATTTCTTCATTTTTTATTTATTTATTTGAATTTTTATTTATAATAATTCATTTAAATCAAATTAAATACATGAAAAATGCTAACTTAAGTTTTCCAATCTTTTTGTACATGTTTTATCCTCAAGATTTCGTGCATATGCAAATAGGGAAAGATTTGGAGAGATTGGAGTTGATTTGTATCAAAAAGCACATGGAAAGATTGAAAAAATAATGATGGAAAATCAAATCTTCAAAGCCATGATTGCAAGGGATTTTGATCAAATTTGTTAACCTAATTTGTTCACTACATAAGCTAGAATGAAACCCTAATGCCATTACACACGCAGCTGCTCAGAAACCTGAAAACAAAAGCTTGAAATTTTGTTAAGAAACTCAAAACTGAAAACCCTTTTGCAGGCTGATTCAAGGCACGATTTTTGTTTCACTAGCTTGCTGAAGGTCCATTGAACGTTTCCCAATCAAGAACATTCATCAAAACCTCAGGAATTGGTATACAGAACTTGAAATATCTCATGAAAAATTCATAATCGTGTTTTAAAATCTATGCATTTTCATAACATTTTATTCATTGATTCATATTCCTCATGCACTTCTGAAGCTAACCCATGTGTTTGATTGAGTTTTTGCAAGCTGTAGACGATTTCACTATTATCGTTTTCTAGGGTTTACAGGACCTTGGATTAGGGGTTCTTGAATGAGGAAAAATTGGCCTTCAAGACCACCACCATTCAAATCAGGACGATCAGACGATTATAAGGCCACCCTCGCGCTCAATTTATGAGCGCCATAGGGCTAATAGTTATTTTTCCAAAACCGGCCTAAGAAAACGCTCAGAAAACCGTTGCTTAATATGTTCTTATTTCAGGAAAATAAAACACGCGAAGAAGACGAACTCGTGGCCGGCCATGATTGGTTCTTTTAAATTTTCGCGCGAATAACGAAACACTAACGCATGTTTTTTTTATTATATTTGTTTGTCATATTAATTATAGAAAAGCAAAGTGGTTCAGCTGGCAAGCATAAGGGTTGGTAAAACACATGACCTGGGTTCGAGCCCCAGGTCTTCCATATTTCCATATTATTTTTCAATAACGATTCCTATGCAGTTTCAATAACAAAGACCATCATGCATCCTCAAAGATCAATGTCCACGCGTCCAAGGGAATCAAACCAAAGGCTCAGATCTAAGGCACATGGTAACCCTGGTCAGCGCACATACACATGTCCTGAAAAGTCAACGGAGTCAGGCTTGTTTGGGCCTGAATTACATGGGCTATACCTCCTATTTGGGGACTGATACCCCCAAGGTTTGCAAAAATTTTATTTTTTATCTTTTCATTATTTTTATCTTCATTTAATTGTTATTCTTTTTTAATCAATTTAATATTTTCAAAATATAAAAAACACAAAAAATCAGAAAAGAATTAAAATAATAAATATTTTTATTTTAGTATTTTCATAATTAAATTCGCATGTAATTAAATTTAGCTTTAAATTTGGTTTAATTTTAATTCTTTTAATAAAAATCTAAAAAATGTAGAATTAGGTTTAATTAACAATTTTTCATCCTTTTTATTTTTTCTTTCATAATAATTAAAATAACTAAATATTTATTTTTTATAATTAAATTGCATGAAAATAACTTAGAATTAATTTAGGTTAAAAAACTTCAATATTTTCTTAATAAATTAAAAATAATTAGGATTAGGGCTTGCATCTTATTTTAATTTTAATTAATTCCTCATTAATCCAATTTTTGCAAAAGGGTCCAACGCCCTCATTTCGACTTAATTGTTTATTCGCATATTTATTTTATTTCTTTTAAATATTTATGTATCTCTCCCGAAGCCTTGTAAATAATTGCTCACACTCTTTAATTCTTTACCTTTATTTATTTATTTTCTGTCAAAATCGGGTTCGAGAAACTTTTGGCGATGTGGACCCGCGCCGTTTGTAATAGCTTAGAATTTACTTTCCTTGCAACTTTTTAACTGTTAATCAAATGACATGAAAGAATGTATGGACACAATAAAATCAAGCGTAGACCACCAATGACAAGACAAAATAAATGAAAACGACACACAAATCACACACCACCCCTAGGGTACGCCTCACTGTTGCCTTGCCTCGAAAGGTGATCGTCGAGTAGAGGATGTCTTAGTAAGTCCTCATGATCCGGGAACCTGGCATGAGGGTAGCTTCTAAGGTGTCTTCCCATTGCTCTGGTGATCACCATGTCCCGAACCCCGAATTGACCCGAACACCTCCAACGGTGGTGCTACCTACCTCTCAATGGTGGGATGGCACTACTTTAAAGGACATTTACACAGACGAATTCCTTAGGGTAGGTAGACGACTCTAAATACTTGCTCTAATTTCAAAACAAAATCCAAAAATGCTTTTCACATCGTGATCCGCTGTCGCGCGCGGGTCAAAAACGAGTTAAATTGCAAATTGTAGTAACGACGGTAACGGTAACTCGAGTATCGTCTCTCAAGGACTCTTGGGTTTTACTAACTAAAATCGAAATTGGGGGGTTGTTTGGTTCGAGTTTAGGCAAATAAGCTAATTATAAAAAGTGATTATAAAATAAGCTGTTTGGAAATAAGTGATTATAGAATAAGTCGATCTACTGTTTTGGGTTCCTACTATCATCGATTATTATAATTCTAATACCCGAAGCGGATTGTCTATTCCTATTTGGGTACAAACTCAATGACAAGCGCGGTGAAGTTTGTGAGATGTACGATCCTATTGTCCGAATTAAGCAAACGGGATAAGTTTTCATGGATTAAGCAAACATGACTGATCAGACACAACAACGGATTAAGCAAACGTGATGAGTCTATGTTAGGATCATACAATCAACCAAATTGAATCAATATATTTTATGCAATCGAATTAAGCATACAATAACACAAAATATCATTGAAAGGAATTAAACTTAAATTAACATTATAATAATCTCAAGTATTGGAACCTGAATTACAGTAGATCAACCCAAAGGAATTAGTTCTCCATAGTCATTCGTCCTAGCTTTTCCAAATCGTGAATGGAATTTCGTGAACAGTGAATTCGAATGCAATGCTACAGTACCACGGCTGCTACCCTAAGGGGAAAGAGAGCGACCCGTTTTACAACCCAATTGGGTCAAACAAACGACCCAGGCCCAAAACTAATTGACCCGAAACTTAACTAAAACTAGTGCTGCAACTTCAAAATTTTTTTCAACCTTGCTACAGTCCGAATTGGCTCTCGACTTCTTCATGAAAGTTGTAGGTCTTTTTCTTAGCTTTCCAACCAATATTAGAACGCCTCAATCCGAGTCCTGTAGCTCCAGTTATGAATTTTTTATTGAAAGCTGCACATGCTGAAAAATAAAATACGAAAATTAATTAAATGCAAAAATAAGATAAATTAGCAAAACAATTTAAAACATAAAAATAAACACAATAAACTAAAGAAATGCATTAGTACAATCGTGGAAAGATGTGCATCAAAATGCACTGATCAAAATCCCCCACACTTGAACTTTTGCACTCCGAGCAAAATGCAATCAAAAGAAACGCAAAAGCATCGTCGGTTACTCATCCTAGGCTACAAATCTTCTTCGGGTAGGTTTGCATCAACAGGTACTAATCTTGCACACTAAAAACATCGTAAGAACACTAACCACAGATAAGCAGACATAAGCCTCCTAAATACACAAACCAATTTCAAATCATATTATTATACCATAGCCTAACTTACTCATCCTTTTTGCTCTTTTTCATTCAGGCGCAATCACATTAAGCCCGTTATCTCCACACACTAATAGCAGGACGACCGGTTAGTGACTCTGATCCTTTTGCACGGGGTTCCGGTACTTACGTGGCATAACCCTTTACTTACTCAGATGTAGTTGCGGGGGATCGGACCGTAATCCTCCCTACTAAGTTCAGCACCAGAAACCGCTGAACCAACTAACAAAGAGTTTTGAAAACTTTCTTCTCTTTTTTTTTGTTGAAGATTACACAACCGTTGGGTTAAGTGACCGGGTGAGGGTCACCAAACTTAAAAGGTGTATTCTCTTTTTCTTTTCTCTTTTTTTTCTTCTTTTTGGAACATTCACTTATATTCATCGGTTTTCCTGCGTAAAGTGTGTGAGAGATGGTGCTGACTGCTGAAATAAACTACTCAAGAGCTGTCAAAGATTGAGAAATTAAGGCTAAAACATAATAACAAATTCAAATAAATTTCCATATGTAGGAGACTTACGGTGTTAGAACGATACCGATTTTGTGAATCTTTCCCACGTCTCCGCAAACCCGACTCAAATCAGTCTATAGCCTAAAACTTTCAAGAAGATGCATTTTTTATTGGTTGAAATTAAAATAAAATAAAAACTAACAAACAAAAACAAATAAAACACACGATTTCCTCCCCCACACTTAAACTAAGCATTGCCCTCAATGAAAGGACATTACTAATAAAGTAGAGAGAAGGAAAGAAGGACTTCCTGATCAAGTTGCAGTGTAGCTAGGTGCTTCCAAAGAAAGCTCCTCTATGCTGACATTTTCAGGCACCGAACTTTCATGGAATAACTTCAGCCGCTGCCCGTTAACCTTGAAAATTTTGTCAGTACCTGCACTTTTTATTTCTACTGCACCATGAGGGAAAACATTAGTGACAACAAAGGGGCCAATCCATTTGGATCGAAGTTTCCCAGCCATAAGCTTAAGGCGGGAGTTAAACAGTAAAACCTGTTGGCCCACAGAAAATTCCTTCCTAGAAATCATTTTATCATGGAAGTGCTTAGTTTTTTCTTTATAAATCCTAGAGCTCTCATAAGCCTCTAATCTAAGCTCTTCCAACTGTTGTAATTGGAGTTTTCCATCTATACCTGCTTGTTGCATCTCCAAATTACAACTTTTCACCGCCCAATAAGCACGATGTTCTAACTCAACAGGAAGATGACATGCCTTACCAAAAACAAGTCGATAAGGAGACATCCCAATGGGTGTCTTGAAAGCTGTCCTTTGAGCCCAAAGTGCATCTTCTAGATGACGACTCCAATCTTTCCTGTTTGGCTGCACCATTTTCTCTAAAACCTGTTTGATCTCCCTGTTTGAGATCTCAGCTTGCCCATTAGTCTGTGGGTGATATGCAGTAGAGACTCTGTGCACAACTCCATACTTCCGGAGTAAAGCTTCCATGGTGCGGTTGCAGAAATGAGTGCCTTGGTCACTTATGATAGCTCGCGGTATTCCAAACCTGCAAAAGATATTAGACCTGACAAAATCTACAACAACTCTAGAATCATTAGTCCTAGTGGGGATAGCTTCCACCCACTTTGAAACATAGTCAACAACAAGTAAAATATAAAGGAAACCAAATGATACAGGAAAGGGACCCATGAAGTCAATTCCCCATACATCAAATACCTCACAGAAAAGCATCGGCTGCTGAGGCATTTCACTCTTGCGAGTGATGTTTGTACCTGCTATCTGACACTCTTTACAAGTGCGGTAAGTCTCAAAAGCATCCTTAAAAATAGTTGGCCAGTAGAAACCTGAATCAAGATAGATTCATGAGAAAATTTCAAAATAGATTCAATCTCATTGTCGGGGACACATCTCCTGATTACCTGATCACTACCAAACTTCCATAGATACGGATCATCCCAGACATAATATTTGGCATCACTCTTGAGTTTGTGGATTTGTGATCGAGATGCACCTGTGGGAAAAACACCAGCAACAAGAAAATTAACAATGTCAGCAAACCAAGGTGTAATCCCATGCAAAAGAAACAACTGCTCATCAGGAAAGTCATCCTGAATAGGAAAAGGGTCTTCATCTCTCTCTATCCTGCTTAAGTGGTCAGCCACTAAGTTCTCAGCTCCACTTTTGTCTTTTATCTCGACATTAAACTCCTGGAGCAACAACATCCACCGAATCAATCTCGGTTTTGCATCCGGCTTCTTCAGCAAGTACTTTAAAGCTGCATGGTCAGTAAAAACAACAACCTTGGAACCTAGCAAATAAGATCTGAATTTGTCAAGAGCAAAAACAATAGCTAGCAGTTCTTTTTCAGTGGTAGTGTAATTTGACTGTGCAGAATCTAAAGTCCTAGAAGCATAGTAAATAACATGGGCAGCCTTGTCAACTCTTTGTGCAAGGACAGCCCCAACAGCATAATTCGAAGCATCACACATAAGCTCAAAAGGACGTGTCCAGTCAGGGGGCTGAATGATGGGAGCGGAGGTCAATGCTTTCTTCAAGAAGTCAAACGCTTGTTTGCATTTGTCATCAAAATCGAAAGTGACGTCATTCTTCAACAAGTTCGACAGCGGAAGAGCTATCTTGCTGAAATCCTTGATGAAACGCCTGTAAAAACCTGCATGACCAAGAAAAGAACGAATCTCGCGAATGCAAGAAGGGTAAGGCAGTGTAGAAATCACATCAATCTTAGCAGGGTCAACAGAAATTCCTTTTTCAGAAATAATGTGACCAAGGACAATTCCCTGCTCAACCATAAAATGACACTTTTCATAATTCAACACAAGGTTAGTCTCGATGCATCTTTCTAAAATCAAGCTTAAACTGTTCAAGCATGCATCAAAAGAAGAACCATAGACAGTAAAGTCATCCATAAACACTTCCATGCAATTTTCAATAAAATTAGAGAAAATACTCATCATGCATCGTTGGAAAGTGCCAGGAGCATTGCAAAGGCCAAAAGGCATCTTCCTGTAAGCAAATGTACCGAATGGGCACGTGAAAGTGGTCTTTTCTTGATCTTCAGGTGCAATATGAATCTGAAAGTAACCTGAAAAACCATCAAGAAAACAATAATGTGATTTACCAGCTAGCCGTTCAAGCATCTGGTCAATGAACGGCAAAGGAAAGTGATCCTTTCTAGTAGCCTGGTTCAGTCTCCTGTAATCAATACAAACTCTCCAGCTGTTCTGGACTCTAGTGGGAACAAGTTCATTCTTTTCATTTTTTACCACTGTGAGTCCAGATTTCTTAGGTACAACCTGCACTGGACTTACCCACTTACTGTCAGAGATAGGATAAATGATACCTGCTTGCAAGAGTTTGGTTACCTCTTTCTTTACAACATCAAGAATCAAAGGATTAAGCCTCCTTTGGGGCTGCCTTACTGTTTTCGCTCCATCCTCAAGTAAAATCCTGTGCATGCACATCGAAGGACTAATACCTGGAAGGTCGGCTAATGTCCACCCGATTGCTTTCTTGTGCCTCTTCAATACCTGCAAAAGTCTGTCTTCTTGATTGAAATCAAGGTTAGAAGAGATAATCACAGGAAGTTTTTCATTATGCTCCAAGTAAGCATATTTCAGGTTCCCAGGGAGCTCTTTTAGCTCTAAGGACGGGGGCTGCTCGATGGATGGAATGCTTGGGGCAGCTGGGATGTCAAGAGCATCGACGACAAAAACAGCCTCATCGGTAACAACTTCACCTGTAGGAAATGTATCAGGCTGCAAGGAAGCATCAATCTCAGTACAAAGAACACAAACGTTAGTGTCAGTGCAATCAGGACATGAATAAGTATCATCAAAATCAGAGAGAGATGGAAAATCAAGTGCAAATAATTCAGAACAACTATCATCAACTAGTTCAGAAATCAACTCAATGTGAAAAACGGAATGCTCCTCCAAGGGATGTTTCATGGCGTCAAAAATGTTGAATTTTGCGACAATGTCACCAAATTCCATGGACATGGTTCCATCGTCAACATCAATCTTCATTTTTGCCGTTTTCATGAACGGTCTGCCTAAAATTATGGGAGCTCTGCTTGTCTTGGTTTCGCCTTCCATGTCTAGAATGTACAAATCTGCAGGAAAAATCAAATCGTTAACTTGAACAAGGACATCTTCGACAACCCCGGCGGGTCGAGCGTTGCTCCTGTTTGCCAATTGAATAATTAAACCTGTATGCTGCAAAGGGTCAAGACAAAGGTTATTATAAACAGAAGTAGGCATAACATTAATGCCCGCTCCCAAATCAAGCATGCAATTCTCAAATTTACTATCTCCGATGGTACAAGGAATAGCAAATGTTCCCGGATCCTTCTGCTTTTGTGGCAGCACCTGAGTAGTGAGGGATGAAACATTTTGCTCACTTACAGCCTTGTCAGATGATTGTTTGGGCTGAATAAAGGCAGAAATATTTCGTCCTAAGTTCACTCTTTCACTTCCCTTAATCCTCCTCTTGTTAGTACACAAATATTTCAGAAACTTTGCATACTTAGGAACCTGTTTTATAACATCAAGTAGCGGAATATTTACCGCCACCTTTCGAAACACATCCAAAATCTCTCTTTCTTTGTCTCCCTCCTCAATTCTTTTATTTTTCAGAACTCTATGTGGAAAGGGGACAGGTGGCACATACTCCTTTTCTCTAATTTTTTCAGTTTCAACCATAACAGAAGAAGGAGAAGAAAGTGCAGAAGGAGAAGGTTCAGATGGAGAAAGTTCAGAAGTTACCTCAATGACTTTTTTATTTTTTTCAGGGCCTGTTTCTGTAACCTTTCCGGATCTCAAAGAAATAGCGCTCACATTAGCATTACCATTCGGATTGACAACAGTTTGTGCTGGAAGTTGGTTCGAACCTTGAGCTTGCATATTATTTATTTGAGTAGCAAGTTGTCCCATCTGTGTGGTCAAGGTCTGAATGCTAGTGTCGGTTCTTTGTTGGAACTGAAGGTTGTTCACGACCATTTGTTTAACAAGATCTTCCAAGGACGGTCCGGAAGCAGTAGCTGGAGGGGTGTGATGTGGCTGGGGTAGTGGAACGGTGAGTTGTTGTTGTTGTGAGGGCTGCTGATTTCCATATCGAAGGTTGGGATGATTCCTCCAATTGGGGTGATATTTGTTGGTGGACAAGTCAGGGGTGTTGTTGTACCTGTTCTGGTTGTAAAGGTTGGCTGCATAAGCTTGAGGCAGCTCGGTAACAATATCATCTTTCAGAAGAGGACAAGTATCAGTGGGATGATCATGAGCTGTACAAATGCCACATACAGTTGCTGTTTGAGGTTTCGCTACTGCAAGTTGTTTGACTAAAGCGGTCAGCTCATCAATTCTGGTTTCTAAAGCTCTGTTCGAGGAACCTTGAATTTGATGTACACCCTTGGTCTGGACAGAATTAGTTCGAGTGGTGAACTGCTGGGAATTTAAGGACATATTTTCAATGAGGGCCCTGGCAGCAGCTGGAGTTTTGTCAACAAGTGCTCCACCACTAGCAGCATCAAGAATGTTTCTATCCATAGGTAACAACCCCTCATAAAAGTACTGAATGAGAAGTTGCTCGGTAATCTGATGTTGAGGGCAGCTTGAAACTAACTTCTTGAACCTATCCCAATACTCAGCCAATGACTCGTTATCTTGTCTAATGCCACAAATCTCCTTTCGGATTGAAGCAGCTCTAGAGGCAGGAAAATATCTCTCCAAGAACACTCTTTTCAGAGCATTCCAGCTTGCGATTGAATTCGGTTCGAGATCATATATCCAATCCTTCGCTGCACCCTGCAAAGAAAAAGGAAAAGCACGAAGTTTAATATGATCTTCAGTGATCCCTTCAGGCTTCAATGGTGTAGAGCACACCACCTGGAATTCCTTCAAATGTTTATGCGGATCCTCACCTGCAAGACCATTAAACTTTGGCAACAAGTGTATTAAACCCGATTTTAATTCAAAAGGAACAGCAACAACATCATATTCAATACACAAGCCATTATAATTCACATCAGGGGCTGCAAGTTGTCTTAAAGTTCTATTGTCAGCCATTTCAAAAACAAATTCAGAATCAGAAGCAAACAAGTTATGCAAATAGTCGGACTCAGAATCAAACTCAACTATGGTCGGTGAAGGTGAACTATTGCTAGCCTGGCCTGCTCTACGAAGTGTGTGCAAGGTTCTTTCTACCTCAGGATCAAAAGCAACAAGTTCAGGACAAGAGGACCTAGTAGCCAGGACTAGTGCACTGCAATGCAACAACAATCGTGAAAATGCCAACTATGTCCCTAAATAGCAAAAACAAACACAAAGAAAGAAAACGATTAAATTTTTTTCAAAAAAATAAACTGAACACGAAATTCATCTAATGGGTGAAAAATAGAATTTTGATAATTTTTTCGAATTTTTTCGACTCTATGAAATCAGTAAATAAATCATTAAAAATAGAAAAATGGTGAATTTGGGAAATTGAGACCAAAGTCCCGTAACTACTCTGTAGTACGGGACAAATGATCAGTGAATTTTTTCCCCTCCACTGGTCGAAACAGATTTCAAATCGGATTCAATTTTCAAAAAAACCGAATTTTTTACTACTATGACGCAAAAAACGCGAATTGGCTTAAACCGAAGGAAATCTAGAACCTAGGCACGAAAACACTAAACCTATGACTCTAAAATTGGTTAATAAAATCAAGAATCCCCGGCAACGGCGCCAATTTGATCCGCTGTCGCGCGCGGGTCAAAAACGAGTTAAATTGCAAATTATAGTAACGACGGTAACGGTAACTCGAGTATCGTCTCTCAAGGACTCTTGGGTTTTACTAACTAAAATCGAAATTGGGGGGTTGTTTGGTTCGAGTTTAGGCAAATAAGCTAATTATAAAAAGTGATTATAAAATAAGCTGTTTGGAAATAAGTGATTATAGAATAAGTCGATCTACTGTTTTGGGTTCCTACTATCATCGATTATTATAATTCTAATACCCGAAGCGGATTGTCTATTCCTATTTGGGTACAAACTCAATGACAAGTGCGGTGAAGTTTGTGAGATGTACGATCCTATTGTCCGAATTAAGCAAACGGGATAAGTTTTCATGGATTAAGCAAACATGACTGATCAGACACAACAACAGATTAAGCAAACGTGATGAGTCTATGTTAGGATCATACAATCAACCAAATTGAATCAATATATTTTATGCAATCGAACTAAGCATACAATAACACAAAATATCATTGAAAGGAATTAAACTTAAATTAATATTATAATAATCTCAAGTATTGGAACCTGAATTACAGTAGATCAACCCAAAGGAATTAGTTCTCCATAGTCATTCGTCCTAGCTTTTCCAAATCGTGAATGGAATTTCGTGAACAGTGAATTCGAATGCAATGCTACAGTACCACGGCTGCTACCCTAAGGGGAAAGAGAGCGACCCGTTTTACAACCCAACTGGGTCAAACAAACGACCCAGGCCCAAAACTAATTGACCCGAAACTTAACTAAAACTAGTGCTGCAACTTCAAAAAATTTTTCAACCTTTCTACAGTCCGAATTGGCTCTCGACTTCTTCATGAAAGTTGTAGGTCTTTTTCTTAGCTTTCCAACCAATATTAGAACGCCTCAATCCGAGTCCTGTAGCTCCAGTTATGAATTTTTTATTGAAAGCTGCACATGCTGAAAAATAAAATACGAAAATTAATTAAATGCAAAAATAAGATAAATTAGCAAAACAATTTAAAACATAAAAATAAACACAATAAACTAAAGAAATGCATTAGTACAATCGTGGAAAGATGTGCATCAAAATGCACTGATCACACCGACACCTTTTCAAAAAGCTTTCGAAAGCAATTTTTCAAACACTCTTGAGAACTGATACAAGAGTCGAACTGGAATTTTCAAAGAAACTTTTTTAAAACCCACAGTTGAAAAGCAAACAAACCATTTTTGAAAACACAAGTGAGCAAGTATCTAAGAGCCCATGGATAACCATGGATAGAAAGGGTGCTAACACCTTCCCTTTCTATAACCTACCTCCCGAACCGAGAGCAATCTCTTTAAGGAATTTTTCTGTGCTTTTGTCCTTTCCATTTGGAGAAAATAAAAGACGGTGGCGACTCTTGCTTCCGCGACATTTCGCGAACCAGCGTTAAACAGTCAATTCCAGATCCACCGATCACAGGGTTATTCGATAATCCTGAAGTCAGTCTGGGGCGTTACAAATGGTATCAGAGCCATACCTCTCCTAGTACGATGTGGTTTGAGGACGAACCATGCGGAAGCTGGTGGGCATGTAACACTCGAGAATGAAAAGGGAGAGGAGTGGTTGCACCGCATGTAACACCTGAGGCCTAAGAGGGCAAAGGTGGTCGCCACATCGAAATGAGAGGGATCCCGAGGAGATGCATGTATGGGAGTGCATGGTTGAATGAAAGTTTATAAGGATTAATTGGTACTACCTATACTAACAAGATGCATCTTCTTTTTGGTAGCCCGTTCCATAAGAACTCCACAGTTAAGCATGCTTGACTTGGAATAGTATTGGGATGGGTGACCTTCTGGAAAGTTTCTCGGAAAGCATATGTGTGAGGACAAATCATGTTGAAAAGACCTGTGTTAGTTTGTGGGGTCAGTCAATAATCTTGAAGTCAGTCTGGGGCGTTACACCGCTCGTCCAATGAGCAGGAGCCCACCTTTTAGTTTCAGGTTTGGGATTTTGTGTTTATACCGCAACACGCCTACATGGTCGGGTGTGCCATGTTGCCTGATGAATAGGGCAGGCCGACTGTTAGGCCTAAATGTAGTATTGTTAGGACTAACTGTAATATTGGGATGGGTGACCTTCTGGGAAGTTTCTTGGAAAGTGTATAAGTAAGGATAAATCATGTTGAAAAGACCTGTGTTAGTTTGTGTGGTTAGTCGATAATCCCGAAGTCATTTTGGGGCGTTACACCGCTCGTTCAATGAGCAGGAGCCTACCTTTTAGTTTCAGGTTTGGGATTCTGTGTTTATACTACAATGAGACTACATGGTCGGGCGTGCTTTGTTGCCTGATGAACAGGGCAGGTCGACTGTTAAGCATAAACGTAGTATTGTTAGGACTAACTGTAATATTGTTTTAGCTTTACTGCATTCCAGGGTCGAGCAAGTTATTCCCCGTTCAAGTTTTCGAGGTAATAGGCCCCGTTATCCATTTTTTTCTCGAACATGGTAATGGTTTTCCGAATTTGCGACGAGTTTTCCCTCGTGCAAGTTTTTCTGATTTCTCAGTAGGATTAAACTATCGATTTGGAACTCGCATTTTATAACTTAGGTGTCATGGTTCAAAGTTATGTTTCATTTTAATGTGGCTTCTCGGAGAGCTGCCCCGATCGAATTTCTTCAACTAGGCCGAGCTCCTCTCTTAAGGCCTCGTCGTTCATCTCCTCGTCGAGGGGAGATTCAGTTTGCCTAGATGGCTCTCTGATTTCCATTGGGATTACCGCTTCACTTCCTTAAGCTAGTCAGAATGGAGTTTTCCCTATAGTCGAGTGAGGTGTCGCTCTGTAGGACCAGAGTATATTATGCAACTCCTTGACCCACCTCTTTTTTGCCTCACTCAATCATTTTTTTAGTCCTCGCATGATCACTCACTCTGTTCATGGCCTCGGGTTGCCCATTCGTTTGAGGGTGCTCGTCAGATGCAAAGTGTTGCTTGGTGCATAGTTTGGTGACAAAGTCTTGGAAGTTTATATCAGTAAACTGCATTTTATTGTCGGTGACGAGTGCTTGAAGTATGCATAACCTAGCAAGTATGTTTCTCTTATAGAAATGCAGTATATTTTGTGCCATGATTTTTGGGAAGGCTTCAGCCTCTATCCATTTCGTGAAGTAGTCGACAACGTCAATCAAATACTTGTTCTAGTGTGATCCCACGGTGAATGGACCGAGGATGTTCATTCCCCGCCAGGTGAAAGGCCACGGGGATGATATAGTCTTAAGTTTGTTAGGCGTTTCCATGTGCATATCTGCATGGCGTTGACATTTATCGCATTTTTTGATAAGCTCCTACGCGACGTACTGCATGGTGAGCCAGTAGTATCCTACTTGTAGGGCCTTTTGTGCTAGGGATCTTCTTCCCATGTGTTTGGCGTTGATTCCTTCGTGAATTTCCCGCATGATGTGGGGGACTTTGGCCTCCTTGACACACTTCAAGAGTGGGATGGAAAATCCTCGTCAGTAGAGTTTGTCTTTGATTAAGATGTAGGAGATAGCTCTTCACCTAATTATGTTAGCTTCTTTCTGATCGGAAGACAGTTCCCTTATGGCGAAGTAACGATACATCAGGGTTATCCAACAGTCGTTATCCTTGATGGTGTTTACGTCGATCGTTATTGAGGTTTTTTAGATGCTTGGGCGAGAGAGGGTTTCCTTGATTATGGACTTGTTTCCACCATTTTCCTTGTGCTCGCGAGTTTCGAAAGGATATCCACTCGGGTGTTGTGCTCGTGAGGAACGTTCTTGACTTTCATAGAAACAAAATTTTTCATTTTTTTCTTTTACTAGAGTTAAGTACTCGATGAGGTTGTCGTTTTTGGCTTGATACTCTCCTCGTACCTGATAGGAGACAAGCTGAGAATGAGTGAAGATTTTTACTTCCTGCGTGCCTAGGTCCTCGGCCAGGCATAGCCCGACGAGGAAGGCTTCATATTCGGCTTGGCTGTTTGAAGTCGGGAAGGATAAGGCAAGGGATACTTCGATTAGTATGCCTTCCTCGTTCTCGAGAATGATGTCTGCACTACTTCCTATCGAGCTGGATGCTCCGTCCGTGAAGATAGTCCACATGTGGGCTCTGCTCGACGAGAAGACGAGTGTGGCAATTTCTTCCATAAAGTTGGTCAGGACTTAAGCTTTAAGGTCCTTCCTACTTTCGTACTGGATATCAAATTCTGACAGTTCTAGCGACCATTTAAGCAATCTACCGGCCATGTATGGACGATCGAATAATTGCTTCACGAGCTGGTCAGTTCGTATGAAGGTCGTGTAGGCTAGGAAGTAGTGTCTTATTCTTCTCACCGCATTGACGAGGGCTAAGGAAACCTTCTTGATCTATTTGTATTTGAGCTCTGGGCCTTACAGAGCTTTGCTCGTGAAGTATATTGGTTTTCGTATGTTGGGGGTCTCACAAATGAGGGTCGCGCTGAAGGCTTCAGCTGAGATGGCTAAGTAAAGGTACAAATTCTCTCCACCTTCTGGTTGCAAAAGGACCGGTGGTAGTGAAAGAGCTTGGTTGAGGTGGATAAGGTCTTTCTCGTATTCCTCTGTCCACTCGAACATTGCTTCCTTCCGAAGTAGTTTGAAAAATGGGAGTGTATGTTGAGCAGATTTTTCCACGAAGCGAGACAACAAGGTGAGCATCCCATTTAGAGATTATATATATTTTTTCGATTTTGGCATCGAGAACTCGAAGAAGTCCATGCATTTATCGAGTTTGGCTTCGATTCCTCGCTCTGTTAAGTAAAAACTGAGGAACTTGTTTGCCCGTATGCCGAAAGTACACTTCTCTGGGTTGAACCTCATCCTACATTTCCTTGCCTTGTCTAAGACCCTCTTTAGGTGAGTGGTGTGGTTGGTTTTTTCTTTAGAATCCACGATCATATCGTCCATGTAGACTTCGAGCGTATCCCTGATCTCTCCTTAGAAAACTTTGTTCATCATTCGTTGATAAGTAACATCGATGTTCTCCAGGCTAAAGGGTATTACATTGTAGTATAGTTGTCCGACTCAGTCATAAAGGCAATGTATTGTTTTTTGCTCCCCACCATGGGGATTTTATTATAACATGAATATGCGTTCATGAACGATAAAAATTTATAACCGGCAGAGTTGTCTACCATCATATCAATGCTAGGCAAATGATATGCATATTTGGTGCAAGCCCTATTGAGATCGGTATACCCATCACACATTCTCCACTTTCCATTAGATTTTTTAACTAATACAATGTTAGACAACCAGGTTGTGTACTGCGCTTGAGAAATAAAATGGGCCTTTAGGAGGTCTTTTACAACTTTTTCAACAATCTTCGCTTTTTCGGGAGACTGCCTACGCCTACGTTGAACTACTTCCCTGGCGGCAGGATCTTTGGTCAGTTGATGGTAGGCGACCTCATGGTCGAGTCCTGACATCTCAGCATCGCTCCATGCGAACAAGTCAGTGTTCTCTCTCAAGCAAGAATTGAGTTGCTTCCTCGATAAGTTGGGGATGATTTCAAAAATCTACATCTAGAATGGGGCACATAGGATAGAGAGGCTCCCTGTTGTTAGTGGGTGTCACGAAGCCATCTGTCTTTGGTCGAGTATCTCATTCCTTCCTTTTTTTCCTCCTTTAGACTGTCTTTGGTGAAGCGGGTGTCGAGGTTGACTGAGCCGACATGAAGTGACAGCTTCTGCTCTGCTTCTCGAGTTGGCTTGTCATCCACGGATGGTGCTCACTTGTTGGTAGTCTTGAACGCAATGAAGATCAAATTATGTTCCTTAGTGGCTGCTTCAAAACATCTTCTTACGGGTTCGATAAACCGTGTAGAGTGACGACGCGACCCCTTTTTTTAGTAAGAACAAGATTTGGTTCTACAATATCATCTCTGAGTTTTGTTGATAACAACTAATGTTTGTTATTGTTGAGTATTTAACAAACATGTTCTACTTCTGATGAATGGCATGGCCAAGACATTATAAGAGAATGGATTATGCTTCTATGCTACACAAGTTCTATTGAAAAGTAGCAAGACACTCTAGAAGGCTCTGAAGTGTAAACTTTGATATTTGTCTGAAGAAACCAGTCAAAAGATCTGAACATAGAAGTTGTTACTTATATCCAAATGCTGAAGACTCAAGCTTCTAAAGACAACATGTTCCAAAGAAACAAAGCTAGAAGATCTGAAGACAAAGTTTCTACTGAAGTCCATATGCTGAAAGCTTGTTTTTCTATTAATGAAGTTCTAAAGATAAGGCTTATAAAAACTAAGTGCTAAAGACTATAAAAGATAGAAGGTTTAAAGATTCTAAAGACTTGAAGTTTTAAAGACCCAAGGTTCCAAGAAAAGGTTCTCACGACCAAGTGTTGAAGACTCTGAAGACACAGTTCTAGAGACTCTAAAGACTTGAAGTTCTAAAGACCTGATGTTATGTTCTCGCTTCTAAACTCATGCTGACAGAAGCCTCTGAAGTCCAGAAGGGAAGAATATAATGTTAACATGGTACAAATAGTACATGGTACAATAAACATTTCATTACACTACCATGAAAGGATCGATGCTTCGCACGATCTTGTCCCCCACGTTACTGTTCAAGCTGCTAATGTTTCTGGAAATTCCAAGAGTATCCCTCAACGGATACATTATGTTAATGGCTATATATAAAGGCTTGAAGACTAAGAAAGAAAGCAGCCAACTAATGAAATATTCATGCGCAAACGTTGTTTATTGCTTTCACATTCTTAAGTCATTGTTCCTAAAATAGTTTACATACTCAGCTCTTTAGAAGCAACATTCTTATAAATAAAACTTGTATTCAAACAGTTGTTTGATATTCCTTAAGGGACCGGGTAGGTCTGAATCCTTAAGAAGTCTAGAGCTTGTGAGTTTTAGAAGTTGTTAGTTACTTGCGGGTAGCTTGTGCATTGTAACAATTAGGTTGATTATTAGTTTATATTCCTTAAGGGACCGGGTAGGTCTGAATCTTTAAGAATTCTAGGGCTTGCGAGTCTAGAGGTTGTTAGTCACTTGCAGGTAGCTTGTGCAAATTGTAACCAATTTTTTTATAGTGAATTAAGTCTTCGATTGAGTGAGGCGAAATCACCTTGGCGGGTGGACTAGACTAGCTTGATAATTTTCAAGTGAACTAGTATAACCATACATTGTTCTTTACTTTCTGTTCTTAATTATTGTTACTATCAAGAGTGAAGGAAAAACATTTTAACTTAAAAGGGGAATATTTTTAAAAGAATCGTTTTGTTTTAAAAACCCAATTCAAATCCCCCTTTCTTGTGTTTTTCACACCTTCAATTGGTATTAGAGTTCCAGTTCTGAGAAGATAAACTTTTTGAACTTTTATCAATACTTAACAGTGTCCAGTACTGATCCTGTGTGTGTGATAAACCAATGGCTACATCTACTTCCACTATTGATAATATGGATAATGATAGAGATCACTATAGTTCAAAACCTTATATGTTTGATGGGGATAAATTTGACTATTGGAAGGACAGAATAGAAAGTTACTTTCTAGCATATGACTTAGATCTATGGGACTTGGTATTTTATGGCTGCACTCACCGAGTAGATGATAAAGGTCATAAGATTACAAGAAGTGCAATGATTGGAGCACAGAAGAAAGTGTGCAGAAATCACTACAAAGCAAGAACCATTCTTCTAAGGGATATCTCATATAATGAATATGAGAAAATCACAGATAGAGAGACTGCAAAGTCTATTTTTGATTATCTTCAGATGACACATGAAGGAAATGCATAGGTAAAAGAAACAAAGGCTTTGGCCTTAATTAAAAAGTATGAAGCCTTCAAGATGGTAGACGCTGAATATGTGGAAACAATGTTTTCAAGTTTTCAGACTCTTGTGGCAGGACTTAAGGTTCTGAACAAAGGTTACTCCACCATATATCACGTTAAAAAGATTATCAAAAGTATTCCTGTTAAATAGAGACCAATCGTAACTACCTTAAAATTGGTAAAGGATCTGAACAACACCTCTCTTGAGGAGCTGATTAGCTCTTTAAGAAGTCATAAAATAGAGCTGGAACAAGATGAACCTCAAAAGAAGGTAAAATCAGTTGCTCTAAAGTCTACTTTTGGGAAAACTAAGGCCTACCAAGCTAAGGAAGAATCAGAAGAATCTAAAGAAGATTTAGATGATGATGAACTGTCCTTAATATCCAGAAGAATAAGTAAAATATGGAAGCACTGACAAAGCAAGTTCAGAGGTCAAAGAAGGACATATGGAAGAGGTGAATCCACTTCTGTCAGAGAAATGCTTCTGGAAAAGAAGTCACTTGTTTTGAATGCAACGAGCCTGGACATTACAAAAATGATTGTCCAAAGCTTAAGAAAGACAAAAAGCCTAAAAAGGATTACAAAGCCAAGAAGGGTCTCCTGGCAACATGGGATGATTCATAATCAGAAGATGAAGATTCTGACAAAGAACATGTGCGATACGGTGGCAGAACCGATAATTAATACATGTTTTGTGTTTTTTGTTCGCAAATGTGCGGTAAGCAAGAGTCGCCACCGACTTTTATTTCATCCAACAAAGGAAAAGGAAAAAGAACAGAAAAAACCTTTGTCGAAGTGTTTCTGAATACGGGGGGTAGATTATAGGAAGGGAAGGTGTTAGCACCCTTTCTATCCGTGGTTTTCCACGGGCTCTTAGGTACTTGCTCATTTTTAAATTGCTTGTGTGTGTTTTGAAAAGTTTTTATTTAACTTCGTGGTAACCCTTGTATATGTCCTCAAGAGTGTGACGAAGTTGTTTTTTGAAAAAAACTATTTTGAAAGTGTTTGTGTGAAAGAGTTTTTGGTTGTTTTGAGCAAGTACTTAAGAGTTTCTACCTACTAAAAAAAGACTGTTTGTTTTCGCGTTTCCTTCAGACCATGCTATCCTACTATTAAGTAGTAGGTAGCCCCATCGTTGGAGTTTAAGGGACATTCGAAGGGACAATTACGATCCAAAAGCAATGGTTAGGAAACCTTAGTGATTACCCTAGAGTCTTAAAGATCCTTCTGAGGCAACATTCGAATGGGTCATTTTTGATCTTTTGAGACTAGAGGGCGACCACTAAAATTCCCTATACTTCATGACCGTTTACTGAAGGCAACCGAAGTGGGGGTAACCCTAGGAGTGAGCATGTGCAAGTGTTTGTTTTTCAGTTAATTTTATCTCGCGGATTTAGGGTTTTCTACTGTTTTAATTTCATTTGTCTTTTGCATGCAAGCCTATTATCCATACATCTAGACAGTTTATAGTTGCAGAAATTAAAAGCAGAAAAGTAAATCTACGCACGCTATTACAAAGCTTTGGGGAGGGGGTTACATAACCAAAAACTGGGGAATGGAACAGTAAATAATATGCAGTAAACCCTAATTAAAAGCTATTATAAACCCGAAGCAAATACAATAATTGGAATTAAAAAATAAAATATTGCGCACGAGAATTAAATACGAGAATCAAAGTCTAAATTCAAAGAAAATATTTTTTGTTATTTTTTGATTGAGAAATTGAACTATTTGCAAATTAACCCTAATTTTCTAATTGATTTTAATTATGAAAAAAAGAATTTAAATTTCCGTAATTAAATTAATCTAATTAATTAATGAAATAAAATATTTTCATGAAAAAAAAATCTGATTTTAATGTTTCTTGTGATTTTTTGATTTAATAAAAAAAATATATTTTTTTGTAAAGATGATTAAACAAATAATTAAAATAAATAAAAGAAATTAAAAAGAAAAATTAGACTGGGCCTGGTGTGAAGTAGTAATTCTGGAGGTGCGAAGAAGAATTTGTCCAAGCCCAGATTGATGCAAGCCCAAGGCTGGCGTGTGATCCAGTGAGGATCCCCCTTGGAGGTTCACCATGCGTTGCTTCCTGGAGGCGTGTGATCTGGCCAGGACGTGATCTGATGGTGATGGATCTCAAGGCGCATGGCATGGACCAGGGCGTGCAACACATGGAATCTATAGAGAAATAATGAGAAAAAACACAAAAGCACACGCCTGGGATCGAACCCAGGACGTTAGCTTTATACCTCTCTTCCTTGACCAATTGCGCTAGCTACTCATTCGTTAATATGATAAAACAAATAAAATATAAAGAAATCAAAGTAGTATTTCCGAAAAATGCGCGCGTGATTCAAATATCCCAATGGGAGTCTGCCACCTAATTATCTTCTTCCCCATAACTGTTATTTTTTATATCAGCTTTTACCTACGGACGAAACCGTCACTGAAGGCTATAGTGACAGTTTTTGTCCGTAGCTACATCCCTGCAAGATTCAAAAATATAATACAAGCAATATAAATCAAAACCAAAGGCATAGATCAATTGCAAATCATGCCCTGAGTTCATTGGTACCCATAATTTGGTCTAATTTTGCCTCTACGGAGAGTCCCCAATTTGGGACCTTAAAACCCTAACAATGGCGTCGTGTCATTCCTGCACTTGAACTCAGATTAAACCATCTAGAAACAATGCAAATATGATAACAAGTGTGGATATATGATCAAAACAAGTTTATAATGAGTAAATCAATAAATTTGAGTTTGAGAAAAACATGCAAACTGTGGTACTGTAAGGGCATGATTCTTGATGTTGTTGGCCTTGAGGATGATTGGAATAGCTTCAAAACACGTCCAGGAACATATTGTTGGCTTTGAAATTGCTTGAATTGGTCTATGGAAGAGAATTTAGTCTACACTTTTTGACAAGAAATTGAGTTTTTGTTTTTCAGTTTGCACGACCCAATCCTTGTTTTTATGCTTTGGAAATGTTGTGTATATATCATAGAATGATTTAGGTCAACAAAAACTAACCATATCTTTGCAAATTATGGAGATTTGATTTGATTCTTTGCCTTGCATTATTTGTTTCTAAAACAAGCCAAATCATAATCTTTTTCAATCAATTAGCCCTTGCATGATTTGGATGATTTTCTAACTGTTCATTGACTCATAATATGCTCATAAAATCAAATCTTGGATTTTATTTCATTATTCTACTATTTAAATTGATTTATTTTGATTTAAATGGATACAAAATCAAAATAAATAATAAAAATAATAAAATAATAGGTGGATAAGCTCAGGGGTCGTGGGTCATCTTAGGAACAAGTTTCAAACAAGAAAACATGGGCCCATTTGGAAAAAAAGTCATTTTGATCAATGTTGACTTCATGCATATTTCCAAAAATTGGTCAACTTTGAAAATACATATCTCCCTCAATTTTAACCCTAAGAGGGTGTTCTTGGACTTTTATAAATCTTAGGATGTCCTCTAAAAAACTATTTTTGTTTCATCTTAATTGGATCTTCCATGCTCATGTAAGGATCCTTGACCCAAAAGGTGTTTTTGTTGACTTTTTGAAATGACCTATAATGTCTGAATTTATATCTTTTTATGAGTGCATTTCTTGAACTTGAGGGCTGAATATGAATTGTAGGGAATTGAATCCTCTTCAAAATGAACCTTGGATGGGCAATTTTTGATAAATTATGAGAAGGTTATGCCTAGTTAAAGTTTGGTTGACTTTTCCTATAGAAACCCTAATTTAGCAACTTTTGAGTTTTGATGAATTTGGGGCATTCCTTGAGGAATCATGATCAACCCTTGATAAAATTATGGATGTTACTTAAAAATGTTTATGTTGACCAAAAATCTTGAAGTTTGACTGTATGTGGGCCACAGTTGACTTTTGACTTAGTATAGTTGATTTTCAGGTATCTGAGCAGTTGACTGAGCAAACTTGTAGTGCAAGGCATGCAACTTGGCATGTATGATCTTGAGAAAATATTAGGGCAATGGAAGTCATTTATGACCCTTAGAACTCAAACATCTTGATGAGGGGTGAAACCCTAGTTTGAGGCTCATTGTCTTAGGAGGAGGATTTGTCTGGTCAATCCTTAGGCATCCTTGGGCAAGTTGAGGACCTCTAGGAGTATGTTTTGAATAAAATGAGAGGACAAATTTTGGGGTACAACAATAAGCCAATATGGCATTCATGTCCAGGACCAGCAGAGGAGAAACAACATCAGCAGATGAACTGAAAATAAATTATGAGTCAGACTCTGATGACGACAAAGAGGTACTTTCTTCTTTATCTCGTTCTGAACTTGAAATTGGTTTAAATGAATTAATTAAAAGGTATCAATCTCTCGTAAGTAAACACAAAATCTTGAAAAAGTGTGTTGTGTCTACTTCAGAGAACACGACTATAGATGAGCAAAGTATTTCTGTTTTAAATGAAAAACTATTTGTTTTACAAAAATCAAACATTGCTCTGAAAAGTAAAGTGTCTAGATTAGAAGAAGAGATTCTCTCTAACACATATGATACTGACGAAGTAATCAGATATGATAGAGCTTTTCAACACTTTCTTGCTAAAAGCATAAATAGAATAAAAATGGCTTCAATGATCTACAATGTTAGTAGAAATGGAAGTAGAGGCTTGGGGTATTTTGGAACATCAAATAAATTTGATGAGACTCTGAATGTAAAACTAAAACCTCTTTCTGAACATTTTGTTCCTGCTGGCACATATTTGAAATGTCCAGAACGAGAAGGTTCTGATACTTCTGTAGCATGAACACAGACACAGAAGAAATTTTTTAAACCAAAGTATCATGCACAAATTTCACATGATTATTATGTTGCAAGAAAATCTAAAGAGGTCAGAACCTCTGGAATTTCTAACAAAAGAGGACCCATAAAATGGGTATCTAAGGATAAGTTAATCTACATTACAGATATCCTTAATGGCGCCATTGAAACACTAGTCATGGTACCTGGACAATGGATGCTCGCGACACATGATGGCGAAAGGCATATGTTCCAAGATTTGGAACTTAAGTTTGGAGGCGTCGTTGGCTTCAGAGGCAATCAGAAGGGAAAGATCATTAGTTCTGGAACGATTGGTAACAGTATATTTCCTTCTATTAACAGTGTTCTTTTAGTCGAGGGTCTGATGCATAACTTATTATCAATCAGTCAACTTAGTGACAATGGTTATGACATCGTCTTTAATCAAACATCCTGTAAAGTTGTTAGTCAAAAGGATGGCTCAGTTCTGTTCAATGGCAAGAGGAAGAAAAATATTTACAAAATTTGATTATCAGATTTGAAAAATCAAAAAGTAAAATGTCTTCTGACTGTTCAAGAAGACTAGTGGGTCTGGCATCGACGTCTGGGTCATGTTAGCTTGAGAAAGATTTCTTAACTAAATAAACTTGGATTAGTTAGAGGGTTGCCCAATTTGAAGTGCTCTTCACATGACCTTTGTGAAGTCTGTCAGAAAGACAAATTTTCAAAAACCTCTTTCAAAGCTAAAAAGATTGTGTATGTTTCTAGGCCATTAGAACTTCTTCACATTGACTTATTTGGACCAGTGAAAACTGCTTCTGTCAATGATAAGAAATACGGACTTGTCATTGTTGATGATTATAGCAGGTGGACATGGGTAAAATTCTTGGAACACAAGGATGGATCATTATCTATATTTGCTTCCTTATGTTCCCAAGTGCAAAATGAAAAATGTTACAGTATAGGCAGAGTTCGTAGTGATCATGGTGGAGAATTTGAAAATAAAGATTTTGAATTTTTTTTTGTATTAAATGGAACAATACATGATTTTTCTTGCCCTAGAACTCCACAACAAAATGGGGTTGTAGAAAGGAAAAATAGAACCTTGCAAGAAATGAATCGCACCATAATCCAAGAAACTCAGGTGGCTAAGCACTTCTGGGCAGAAGCAGTAAATACAACATGCTATATTCAAAATAGAATCTCCATAAGACCTATTTTGTGTAAGACTCCTTATGAATTATGGAAGAATAGAAATCCCAACATTTCCTATTTCCATCCATTTGGATGTATTTGTTATATGTTAAACAATAAAGAGAATCTAGGTAAGTTTGATTCTAAAGCACAAAAGTGTCTGCTATTAGGATACTGTGAACGCTCTAAAGGCTCCAGAATCTATAACACAGAATCACATATTATAGAGGAATCAATTCATGTCAGATTTGATGATAAGCTTGACTATGAAAAGTCAAAGCTGTGTGAAAAGCTTGCAGATGTAACTATAACATTCGCTGAACCAAAGGAGAAGATTCAAGAAGATAAAGAATAAGAAGCTTCTTCTTCTAATATTGTTGATAGTCCTTCTAATCAAACTCAACCAGAGAGTAAAAAAATCACATCCTCTCATCCTGAAGATCTTATTATTGGAAGTAAAGATGCTCCAGTCATAATAAGACCGACTCTTGATCGGAAAAATAGTAAGTGTACTATTTTTATCGATGTAGTAATAATGGGTTTTACCCCAAGTATCGATCTCGAGGATTGCGTAGGAAATACTAAGTCTTATTATTAATTCAATCAAACAAAAACAATAGTTTAGGGTTTGATTCAAAAATATGTTGGTGAAAGATTAAATGACTGAAAGTAAAATGTGACTTTTCCTGTTTGATTAAAAGTTGATAGGGTTAAGTGTATGATTTGCCATGAAATAACCTTCACTCTTTGATCTTTTCAACAAGTTCATCAACCTCAATTACTGATTCTTAAGATTATCTTTCCCTAAGTCCTTAGTGAAAAACCTTTAACTTCTACCCTAATTTCAATTTCCATTCAAATTAGTTTTGAGGTTAAGTATGTAATTATCAAGAACTATTCTGGTTATCATGGGATTCCCCTAGTCCTAGGTGAAATCATCTATAACATCATTATTTAGAAAACCTTAACACGATCGTCCGGTTCTAATGTGTTAAAAACAGTGAAACCCTAGGGTCCCATAGGGTAAAACTATAAATCCTTCTAAACAATCAAATTTAGGCATAAAAACTATTATGTTGAGTAAAACAAAGAGATCAATATTCTTAACATCGCAAATCAGGGACACCCCCTAGAATTGGGGGGTTTAGGCGCATATAATGTTCTAGGAAATTTCAATAAAAATAAAGATAGACATTACACAAATTAAAGGTAAACTTTGATCTTCAATTGCTTTCGCTCATGAAAGGTCTTCGTTCTCCCAAAACTTACATAGACTTCAATCTTCTATCGTGAAAATATTTCTCTCGTTCCAAAAAGTCCTTTTTTCCTGCTACAAAATAGGTTTAAGTAGTCTCGTTTTTCCTAGGTGATGCCAAAAGTCCAAAGTAGCCTCCAGGGTTTTGACACGAGCTGTGTCGTGTGGACATGGGCGCCTCTGTCAGCTTATGGGAATCTTCCTCCAAAATCATACACTTCAGTTTACTTGACACGGGTTGTGTCGTGTGACACGGGCACCTGTGTCACCTGTTGTCTTGCTTTCAACTTCATTTTTCCAGTATCCCCCCTGACATGGCCCGTGTAAGGTGACACCGCCACCCGTGTCAGGTCTCCTGAAGCACTTCTCTTTGACCTTCTGAATTCTGCACTTTTTTGCCCCGATTTGTCCTGTTTCATTCTTTTAACCCTAAAATCACTAAAATACCAAACCAAAGCATAAAATGCAGTAAAATGAAATAAAACACCAGTCAATTAAAAGAAACGATGACTAAAATAAATGCAAAATTCCTGTGTAAAAACCACTAGTCAAACTCCCCCAAACTCAAATCGTTGCTTAACCTCAAGCTACCATTACAAGAATTCATGAAAACCACGGTATCCTAGTACTCATACGTGAGACATCCGTTCAAATTGATCAAACAACAATTCATACGATGTTCACATGACGTGAAGAGTTCGCTTAAGAATCTTTAAATTTAGAGTTTCCTCTTCGAATACCTCTCTAACTATGCTTTGTACACAAGTCTCTTTCTGATTTTCTTCCTTTTTCATTTGGACAGTCTAATTAAGGCAATGATAATTATTGATGATCATCACACGCACAAGACTGATCAAGATAAATTTTTACTCAGGCACCAAATAAGAGCTTTTTCTCTTTTATAAATTCAGATGAAACTTTCAAAACTTTTAAGTTTATATATTGTCCTTTATGGATGATGTTTGGGGATCAACCCCCTTTGGGCTGAATAACTTGTTAAGAGCTACCAAACTTAGAGAGCCAATTTCCTTTTACCACCTTTTCATTATTTGGTTCCAAATTTATTTCTTTCTCCTTCAATCACACATGCATGTGAATCTATGTTATGCCAAACTGAGGATAAACTACTCCAAGAGTACTTCTCAGGATTTAAGAACTATGTTACAACATTACATGTTAGACTCGTGTCCCTGTCACGTTATTATGAACTTCCTATCCTCGAACAACCATCCCTTTGTCTCTATATACTATTCCCGAACTCTATGAGAACCAAGTTCTTGACCAAAACAAAAAGTTTCAAAAAATTCAGCCAAATTTGGAGGACTTCAACTCGTGGATTTGGATTTACATGGAAATTCGCAGAGAACTAACAAATAATTTAAAAATAAGAAAATCAATAACCCCCCCCCCCCCCAACTTTAACTAAACATTGACCCCAATATTTCAGAATAGGTTCGAGAAGGTGACTCACAGAGGATAATGCAACACATGTTGCAGCTTCATAGCTCTCACCAGTAAGACTCCCTTTTTCTTACCTGCAAACAAAACAAAAATAAAAACTAAGTTATTCAAAGCATGGGTTTCCTCCCACGAAGTGCTTCATTTAACGTTGCATGGATCGACCGTTCATCCTCTTATGAGGGGTACTTCCTCTTCCATACCTTGTTGCTTATTTCTTCCGTAATCCAGAACTCATTCAGATCCAAAGTCTCAACCCAGTTGTGCTTCCAGCGACTTCCAACTTCCATCTTTTTCAGCTTGGTGTTCCTTCTTCTTTCTCTTTTTTCCTTGTTGACTGCATTTATGAATTTTTATTGATGCCACCTGAGAATTTTTCTTGAGACTTTCTCCGATTAAAATTTTGAGTTATTGCCTTCTCCTTCTACTTTGATCATTCCGACCGAAGATTTATCCTTACCACCCGCACCCTGCTTCCCGATTTCAAACACCTTCAAGTTTATCTCCTCATCAAATGATTTCAGTGTCAGATTACCTGTCTCGATAACAAAATTGCATCGACTAGTCAGTATAAATGGTCGACCAAGAATTATAGGAGTATCTTCATCTTCAGGTATGTCCATGATCTGAAAATCAACTGGGAAAACAAAATTATCAATTTCTACTAAAACATCTTCAGCTATTCCAAATGATTGCTTGATGGTATGATCAGTAAATTTCAATTTTGTTCCACTCCCGCTCATCTTCTCAATACTGAGCTTCTTGAAAATTAATAATAGAATTAAGCTCACACTAGAGTCAGAATCAACCAGAACCTTCTTGAAAGCTTTGTCTTTTATTGTGCATGGTATTACAACTGACCCCGAATCCCTCTACTTGACAAGTATTTTCCTCTCGGGCACAATTGTAAATAAATTCTCATCAATGGGTACTGATCCCTCTCTTGTTGATCTCTTCTTTGATAATACATCCTTCATGAATTTCTGATACAAAGGCATTTTGTCGAGTGCTTCAAAGAACAGTATGTGGATCTCTAGATTTTTAAATATTTTGACAAATTTCTCAAAATCTTTTTCTTTTATGTCCTTCTTTTCCACTCGAGAGGGATACGGTAACTTGATCACTGGTTTAGTATTCTCTTCAACTGGCTTCACAGGCGATACCACTTCTTCTTATTTGTTCATGTTCTCTCTCACTTCCAACTCTACTTCTATGATATTGTCATCAAACTTCACCCCATCTTCTTTTTCTCTATCAACTTTCTCACTCCTTGTTTTGACAACATTCACATTCTCATGACTTTTCTGAATTTCTTGTGCTCGCATCGCTACTTGTTGTGCAATCTATCCCATTTGAACTTCCAAATTTTTTATGGCACCTATGATATTCCTGTAATTACTCCTTGTCTCTTCTTGAAATTGAGAGGTTTGGGCAACCATCTTTTTAATAGCCATCTCCCACTATGTCTTTTGAGGAACTTGTTGCTGCTGATCTTTCCAAGAGAAGTTGGGATGATTCTTCCACCCAGTATAGTAGGTGTTTGAATAAGGATTATTCTGCTTCAAGAACTTAATGTCTTCAATTTTTTGTGGAGATGCAAAATAATGCATCGTATTTTGTGGCTCATTTCATATTTCACACACAACATTTTGTGCTTGTTGAAATTGGGAAACTTCATGAGTACCTAAATTCAGTGCTTTTAGCTTCTTGTCTACCTCTGCAACAATTGCGTCTTCAATTTTTAATTGTCTATCGGGCTCCAACTTTAAATCAATGACTCCTTTAAACTTGCCGGCGACCCTGTCATATAGCTCCAAATGCTCATTTGCAGCAATTGCTTCTATTATCTTCTTAACACCAGTGGTTGTTGAGAAATTTAATGAGCCACCAACTATGGTGTCTATCAGCTGCTTTGTCTTGATTCTTAGACCATTTACGAATGTTTTCATTTGATCAGTATGGTCCAAATTATGAGTAGATCAAGCCACTATGATACTTTTGAACCTTTTATAGGCATCCCCCAATGATTCTCCCTCCTTTTGCTTGAAATTCAATATATCATACCTTTTTCTTATGAACACTACGACTGGAAAATATTCCTTCAAAAAAGTAGTCTCCATTTCTTCCCAAGTTGTTATACTATCAGCCAGAAGATAAAATAACCATTCTTCAGTATCGTAAGCCAACGTGAAGGGGAACATTCTCAATTTCTTTTGTTCATCAGTATGACCATTTATCTTTAAAGTGGTGCTCATGGTCAGAAATATCTATAAATGCTTATTAGCATCTTCAATCAACCTTCCTGAAAATGACCTTCTCTCAAGTTGAGTGATAGTACTGGGATGCATTTGAAAATTTGGAACATTCACTAGGTGATTTACAATAATGAGTCTATTGGCCAGTGCATTCCTTCCATCATAGTCACCAAGTAGTCTCTCAGGTGGGTTTTCGCCCATGTTTTCAGTTTCTAAATCTGACTCTGTCTCTTGGTGTTCTAAATGGTGTTCAGAATCTACGTCTTGGTGCTCTGAGTGAATTGAGGCAACATCTTCCTTGGAAGCCAGTCTGGCTAATGTAGCTTGTCTTCTTCTTGCGTAAAAAGTTCTTTCGATCTCTGCGTCAAAAAGAGGTTCAACTGACATCTTACCTCACATAAAATATTAGTGAAAATATAACAATAAACACAAATAACTGAAAAATAAAATTTTAATTGCATAGCAATAAAATTTCAATTGAATAACAATGAAACTCAACATTTTGGCAGTCCCTGACAATAGTGCCAAAAATTTGATCGGAAAAATAGCAAGTGTACTATTTTCACCGATGTAGTAATAATGGGTTTTACCCCAAGTATCTATCTCGAGGTATGCGTAGGAAATACTAAGTCTTATTATTAATTCAATCAAACAAAAAAATAGTTTAGGGTTTGATTCAAAAATATCTTGGTGAAAGACTAAATGGCTAAAAGTAAAATGTGACTTTTTCTGTTTGATTAAAAGCTACTAGGATTGAGTGTATGATTTGCCATGAAATAACCTTCACTCTTTGATCTTTTCAACAAGTTCATCAACCTCAATTACCGATTCTTAATATTATCTTTCCCTAAGTCCTTAGTGAAAAACATTTAACTTCTACCCTAATTTCAATTTCCATTCAAATTAGTTTTGAGGTTAAGCATGTAATTATCAAGAACTGTTCTGGTTATCATAGGATTCCCCTAGTCCTAGGTGAAATCATCTATAACATCATTATTTAGAAAACCTTAACACGACCGTCTGGTTCTAATGTGTTAAAAATAGTGAAACCCTATGGTCCCATAGGGTAAAACTATAAATCCTTCTAAATAATCAAATTTAGGCATAAAAACTGTTATGTTGAATAAAACAAAGAGATCAGTATTCTTAACATCGCAAATCAGGGACATCCCCTAGAATTGGGGGGTTTATCCGCACATAATGTTCTAGGAAATTTCAATAAAAATAAAGATAAACATTACACAAATTGAAGGTGAACTCTGATCTTCAATTGCTTCCGCTCATGAAAGGTCTTCGTTCTCCCAAAACTTGCATAGACTTCAATCTTCTATCGTGAAAATATTTCTCTCATTCCAAAAAGTCCTCTTTTTCCTTCTACAAAATGGGTTTAAGTAGTCTCATTTTTCCTAGGTGATGCCAAAAGTCCAAAGTAGCCTCCAGGGTTCAAAAACACTAAAAATTCCCAAACTTATGAATTTTCAGCGCATGAGCCGACACGGGCCATGTCGTGTGGACAGGGGCACCCGTGTCAGCTTATGTGAATCTTCCTCCAAAATTGTATGCTTTAGTTGACTTGACACGGGTCGTGTCGTGTGACACGGGCGCCCGTGTCGCCTGCTATCTTGCTTTCAACTTCATTTTTCCATTCCCCCCCCCCCCTTACAAGGCCCGTGTCAGGTGACATGGCCACTCGTGTCAGGGCTACTGAAGCGCTTCTTTCTAAACTTCTGAATTATGCACTTTTCTGCCCCGTTTTGTCATGTTTCATTCTTTTAATCCTGAAAACACTAAAATACCAAACCAAAGCATAAAATGCGGTAAAATAAAATAAAACACCAATCAATTAAAAGAAATGATGACTAAAATAAATGCAAAATTCCTGTGTAAAAACCATTGGTCATCTCTCAAACCTTTTGATGAAAAGCTTATGGGTTTAGTCTCTTTAATATAACCTACATCAATTGAGGAAGCTCTTCTAGATAAGGATTGGATTTTGGCTATGAAAGAAGAACTGAACCAATTCTCAAAGAATAATGTATGGGATCTTGTTCAGAAACCTAAAGGTGTCCACATCATTGGAACCAGACGGGTGTTCAAAAACAAGCTCAACGAGAAGGGTGGAGTTGTCTAAAACAAAGCTCGACTGGTCGCACAAGGTTATAGTCAACGAAAAGGTATATCACCATTTTCATCTGTAGTTATCTACTGGCTCTTAGTTTCTAGTTCACTTTGAAATGCTTTGTGAAATGTGTTTATGTTTGTTTGAAAGTATCTGAGGATGTATTGAATGAGTATCAAAACGACATCTGTATTTGAATTGTATCAGGAAGAAAATCTGGAATGAGTGTCAAAATGAATATGTATTTAGATTGTATTTGTACTGTATCTGCAAGAGAATCTATAATGAGTGTCAGAATCAATCTATATTTAGATTGTATCTGAACTGTATCTAGGAAGATGCATTTGAATGAGTATCCAAAGGAATCTATATTTAGATTGTATCTGTATTGTATCTGTAATAGAATATGGAATGTGTGTCAAAATGAATCTGTATTTAGATTGTATCTGAACTGTATCTGGAAGAGAATCAGTGTCAGAATGAGTCTATGTGTACATTGTATCTGAACTGTATCTGCAAGAAAATCTGGAATGATTATCAGAATGAATATGTATTTAGATGATAACACCGTTCAGATACAATCTAAATAATATGCTGTGTGAATACTCTCATTGTTGCTATCTCTGCTTGCAATTGTTTCATCTGGTCATCCACGTATTCTTAGGGATTCTTCTTGGTCATGCTCTCAATGAGGAGTGCTTTCACTTCTTCTTGCCCCTTGGATAGATTCAGAAACAATTCTTGAAGATGATCATTTTGGGTCTGAAGATCTTAGAAGTCTGTTCGAGAGCTATTTTTTACTGAAATAAATAGTAAGCGGATGAGAAAACCTGTATGGTGAAAACATGTTATGATATGATGCATGATATGTGGATGCGATGTTTTCAAGGATATCACGGGGTAAACACAAGAAAATGTTAGAAGTTGAACTTTGATTACAGCTTTGAAGAACTTCATATTGTTGAATGCCCTTCTATGAGAACCAAGCTCACCATGTCAAGTGGGTTATAGCCCTTGACTCAAGTTATCATGCTTTGGTCTTTGACAGCATGGGTTAGAGGAAAATAAATCCCCTCGCCCCTTGTTAGACATTGGTTTGTGATAACCTACATCACTGCCCCTTGAGATCCTTGAAATGGTTAGTGGAAATGATATGGTATGATGTCATGAAGCGTATGTTATGCACCAAGCAAAAGTGTAAGGTGGTGACTACAAACAATCCCTGCAAGAAATTCAAGTTTGGTTAGATATTGAATACAAACAGACCCTACAAGGAGTTCAAGTTGTCAGATCATAAATTCAAACAAGTTACATAAGTAACCTTAGGTTCAGGCTTGCATGGGGGTTTATAGGTAAGTACCCTCTTGAAGTTTTAGTTGGTTCAACCTGTCCTAGAAAGTAATCGGGTTCTAGGGAATCTCAATACCATCAATCTTTCTTCATCGAGTATTGTCTCAGCATAATTAATCTTTTCTTATGGTCGAAATATCCCGAAAGTCCGGTCTCAATAAGCGTAGCATCGAGTATTAACCAGTCTTCAACTCTACACCAAAGTCGGATATCTCACTACTTCCTAATGGCCAAGTTGTTCAACTAAAAGTTCTATGGCCAGTTAGTGTTTCATGACACCACACAACGGCCCCGTATTCTCCATGATTTACCACAAGGGATACCAATACCGATAAATGTGTCATACTAACGTAGCCAACAATTCAACCATATCGGTCTATATCGTACAATCTCCACAATCTTTGCTACTTACCTAATAATGTTCCCAGATCCGGGTAGAGGATCTATACAAAACCCAAACACCTTTTTAAGAGTAAAGCAAGCAAGTCAAATAATGAAAGCATTTAAATGTGAATTAATCTCTAAGGTAACCCCACTTTTAAGCCTTTTCCCCAGTAGAGTTGCCAGTTCTATAATACGGTGGGAGAACTGACTTGAGTGTTTTGTGTTTTATCGCAATTGTTGCAGATAGCAAGAGTCATCATCGACTTTTTCATTTATCCAATGGAAAGGGTGAAAAGAACAAGAAATACATTTTGAGACATTTCTTGAGTTTGGGGGGTAGGTTATGAAAAGGGAAAGTGTTAGCACCCTTTTCATCCGTAGTTATCTACAGGCTCTTAGTTGCTAGCTCAATTTGAAATGCTTTGTGAAATGTGTTTGTGTTTGTTTGAAAGTATTTTAAAACCGCCTTTGTTTCGGCAAACTTTGTAATGATTCTCGTCTCTATAAGAATGTATACAAAGTGTTGGTTTTGAAAATAGTTCAAAGAGATGTTTGTTTTTGGAAAGATGTTTTGAAAGTGTGAGTGTGGAAATGGTTTTAGTTTTGTGAGCAAGCAACTACGAGCGTTCTACCTACTCAAAAGAAATCTTTATTCTTTTCCTCCTCCTTTAGATAGTTCTATCTTACCATTGATTGATAAGAAGTTCTATCATTGGATGTGACGGGACATGCGCGGGTCATCGTACAGTCATAGAAGGCAACTTGTGAGACGCTTTAGCAATTTTCGTAAGGGACTAAGATCGTTTTACCCGAAGGTAACATCGAAGGGTCATCGAGGGACTACAATCTTTTTTATCAAGGGTCTTTGCTAAAGCATCCCATATTCGAGGGACATGACTGTTTTTCCGAGGCAACAAGTGAGGTCACTCTAGAGGTGTGTGTATGAAAAGTGATTTATTTTCAGTTATTTTACCTTGAAGTTAGGGTTGTCTAGCGGTTGATTTTACGTCTTATCATACATGCCTAATTACTATACTGTATAAAGGAAAACAGTAAATTGTGAAAATTAAAGTTCTACGCTATTTCAGGGCTTTCGGGAATGGGGGTACAAATTTATGAATGAGGATGAAGTAAAAGCCTAGTTAAACTATTTACAAACCATAAACAATTACAAGAATTGAAAGAATGCGAAAAATAGTAAACTACAAGCAAATGAAAAGAGAAAGAAAATTATTTTTTCGGTGTGTTTTGATAGAAAAGAAAGTAAAAAAAATATAGAATAAAGATGTAATTAAAACAAAAGTTATTTAGACTAAATTAAAATTCTAAGAAACATTAAAATTCTAGATTTTACTAAATTAAATCTACGTTAAATTAATTCTAAAGCTATCCAAAATAACTTAAATCTAAAATAAATTAATTTACTAATTTAAAGTTAGAATAAATTAATCTTAAGATTACTAATAGAATTAAAGAAGTAACTCAAATTGAATATATATTATTTACATTATTTGCAACACTAAAAGTTACTAACCTAAACAATTAAATATTCAAAAATGTGAGATTAAACCGTAAAACAAATGGGGCGGCTACTTTTCTAAACCTTGGAAACTAAGTATGCTCTTTTTTTCTCTGATACAAAATTAAAAAAACGAAACCCCTAGCCAAAAGAGAGAGAAAAAAAAGATGTAGTACATATACTTTCTTTTCTCTCAATACTCAAAAGAAAATCACATTCTTTCTAAAAAATGATAATAAAATTAAAATTAAATAAAACTAAAGGAACAAAATGACATAATAAATAATTGTAACGAAAGGAGGGAGTACTGTGAGGTGTTGTTTGCTGAAGATGGAGCGGAATAATGGGGAAAGGGACTACAAATATTGTTGATGATGGTGGTTCCGGTTACAGATGGAGACGTGGGGTAGCTGGGGGTGGGTTGGAGGAAGAGATGAAAGTTAGAGAGAAGGGGTTACGCTGAGATTGCTTTGTGAGGAACTGAAGGGAGATTTTTGTGTGTTTACAAAGAAAAAGAAGAAGCTATTATATAGACAGATCAAGAGGAAATTTTTTTCTTTCTGTTTTGCAATTTCCGCTAGTTCTCTAATTTGTATCGATCTCGCACTTTCTCTTACAATCGATCAAAATAAACTTAGTTTAACAAAAAAATTTAATGACCAAAAATCCCTCTAATAATAAAAAATACGTAAAAAAAACTGAAAGATTAACAAATGATACAATTAAATAATTTTTTTTTAAATTTTCTGAATAAAAAATGATTAAAAACGATAAAATATGGACATTAATCAATCCAAAAAAAGAAATGAACATATTAAAATAAACTACATGTCACAAAGATTAATGAAAAAATATTCAAATGATCA